>CM060945.1:313448191-315948191 GCA_030765085.1 Allium cepa | reverse complement strand
TTTTACTCGTCAATTAAATATTAAAATATTCAACTTCTACAAATTAACTTTTAATTCAATTTTAAAAGTTCTATAACATTATTCTAACTCCAATATGATTTAATACAATTTTAAAAATCAATTTTAATCACCTTAAACCCAATTTTCAATTATTTCTGTATTTTCAAATATTAAATAATCGATTTAAATTATGCAATTAAATCTAGATATTCGAAATAAAATTTATTCGACTTATAAATTTTACTTATTAATATTTAAAATCAATTAAATATACGAATTTCAAATGTAGAAATTCTGGGTCGTTACAAACTTCCCCCCTTAAAAGAATTTCGTCCTCGAAATTACTACGTAAGAAAAAGTTTCAGAATCCATTAACTTTTCAAACATCCGTTCAAATTAAATTTCAAATTCACTTAAGTGTTTAACTTTCTCAGAATCCAATAGTTAAATTTCTTACAATAACTTTACTAAGTTTTCAAATCATACTTAGTTATCTTTCCAAAAGTACTCATATCGTTTAACTTTCAACTCAAAATCAAAATTTTAGTTTTCACAAATTTTCCCAAAATTCCCAAATTTTTTCTAACGCCTTAAATTTTCAAAAAAAATCGCCATGGTCTCCTTTACATGGCTTGATCCAAAAAAAATGGCAATATATATATATATATATCACAAATATACATCTCATCAAAGTAATGAGGCATCCCGTAGGGAAAAAAGTGTAAATGTATGATATGTAATTAGAGATATGTACCTTATATATTATTAGCGAGCATATACGGTTAATATAGCGTGAAAGCGAGCTCCAAATGCGAAGCAAGCATAATCCGCACCTACTAAGCACTCAATAAAAAAATAAGAACATGTATATATGAAAGTAATATCAATATACGACATATATCACTGCAACAACTACATATGCCAATATAGCAAATGCAATAAAAGCAACAAATCCAACCATCAACCAACTAGCATTCATCTAACATCCATAACCAAATCGATACACTTTCACTTCTCATTAATATTCATTGAATTGGTTTTCCAATTTAAATCACATTTGATTCATTAACATTGGATGTTTTTACTAACATTCATTTATTCATATTCAATTAGTTTACATTCACTGATTCATATTCAAGTTGGTTCACTTCCAAATCAAATTCAATTCTATTTAGGATTCACTTAACCTCCAATTTGATTTCAATTACTTTAGCTTTCAATTTCATTAATTCAACTTCATATGGATTTCTATACAGTTAACTAACAACAATCTAAAAATCAATATATATCCAATACAACCAAATTCATTCAATTTTCTTTTTTTTACATTCAATTTGGTTCAACACATTTAATTAGCTTTAATGAATTAACACTTACATCAATTATTTCATATCGACTTATTTACATTCAATTGATTTACGTTCAATTCATTATTTCAATTCAATTGCTAATTCATTTAACCACAAAAGTTGAATTTCATTACATAACTCAAGTTCATATTCTTTAATGACTTCATTTTATTAATTTACTTCGATACCAAAATCAACTTCATTCAACATCACTTAAGTTATATTCCATTTGAAACATCATTTATTTAACTTAACTTAAATTTCCCTTATAAATCCAATTCAGATTCCAATTCTAAAGTAAATTCTATTTAACTTTTAATTTTGGAAAATAATTTCCAAAATAAACAGGATTCAACATTTTCATTTCATAGTTCAAATTCATTTTTATTTACAACTCATATTTATAAATATATTCATATGGTTTCACTTCTTATATACAAGATTATTTCACAATTGTAGATCACATTAATTATAACTCCATACTTTATAATTCATTTTCTTATACAATTTTTTTTCCTTTTACAATTGTTTTTATTTAGATTATTCAAACATCCTTTAATTAACTTATATATATTCTTACATTTTCAACAACCAAACAATCAATTTATATACACTTCAATAATTTCTGAAAAATTATTTACTTTATATGTAAAATATAATCGAGGTAAAATTATTTCATTTACCCTATTTTAAAACGATATATTGTCAAATTGTTCTGTACAAGTGTTTAGAGATTCCTATCAATAACGTTAATTACTCGTATTGACCAGGGTCCATATACCACTCAACAAACCAATTAACAAAATATAAAACAATTTTTATATTCACTAACAAATACGCAATCATAGCTATTATTACACTCACACTCATTCTAGAGTACTACCGACTCTATCTCTAATGAGTAATTCCCAACAGAGCCAAGGTTGTCACTTAACCATATGCTCTGATACCAGATGTAAGGATAAAAAAATTCGACTCACGAAAGTCTACATTAATACGTCCACTGTATCAACTGCCGAGCAATCGAAGGACGGAAAACCGTACCGTTGGGGTTAAAGAAGAGGTAGAAGCTAGAAGAAGAAAGAAAGAAGAAAAGCAACAGAACAATATCAGAATCTCACAATCGCGACGGAACAACATAAAATAGATAAATGAATATCTTTAAAACAAATAACTATATCAGTTATTACATTATATCACATTACATTACATTACATTATCATTACATTATCAGAGTGTACAACAACAAACAGCGGAAAAGAAATACTATATACTAGTAGTTACGCCATGCCATCCAGCTTGCCTCCAGATATCTATAGCAACTCCTGAATTCTAGAATGACTCGATAACCTGACTCTAGACTGCCCGTGTTAAAATTGGTGGGCGTCTAGAGTTTAGGAAAGGGACAATGAACTCCAGGTCAGTCATGGGACTGGTGTGAGAACTTAAAACAGTTATATCTTTAAAAATAAACAAAGAAATATTTTAAAATGGATTTGCAATGCCTTTAGAAAATGTAACTACCATAAGGCCTCCAGCCACACACACAATGCAAACGCAGAACTTGGAGGAGATTTCTCCTTATGATAGTCAAAGATGCTTGATACGCAAATTTCTTTTCAATATTATTTTTATAAGTGCAGAATGTGGAAAACCATTTTGAAAGTAGAATATAAATCTTAGCGAGCATAGGTACCATTATAGTATGCCTACTATAGCTACCATATTAGATGGCAGGTTCTACAACTAAAACCGCACAAGGCTCGTATTGTTTCTTTGGATTTCCAACTAATGATCAGGCCAAGGAACTTCCCATTGCCACATGGGTATGCCTCTGGAAAGACGCCTCGAGACTTCTAACCGGATCTCTGCCAACACAAGGCCGGCTACCCCCTTCCCGGGGAATAAAACCTCAGATATGCCACCCCCGGTCCTCTTGGACCTTTATACGAGAGCTCTCTAAACCAACAACATCCAAAGTAATAAAATACAGTGTCCACATGAGTAAGTATCTGGGCTCCATACCATGATACTACCCTTTTCCAAAAGGAATGGCCCTACCCTAAGGAGGCTACCCCTGAAACCTTGCTGCATCTTTCCTGTTTCGACCATTACCGGATTGTGAGGTTCGACAAAGTCTCGTTTACAAATCTACGCTTTTCACAAAAGCCACGCTTTGATCAACAAATGATCAGCAGCATACAGCATGCCACAATACCAAATTGGGAATATATCGCTGATAACCTTCAACTACATAACCTCTGAGCTCGTACGTCTCTGAGAAGGGTGTTAAGCCAAGAGAATAAATTCTCCGCCACCAACAGAAATGTATTTGAAAGAAATCTGCTTTATATCTCAAAATGTAATGTCAGACATTACCATCCATACAAGTCTATTCTGGGTTCGAACAGAACTGAAGTCACTTCCAAAGAAGCCCTTGCAATCCGGGTATTCACAATCCCGATGAACTTCCCATCACAAAGGAAATCTACATACTGTAGCTATCGGTGCAGAGACAATCGATAGGTCATCCTATCATTCTCGCAAAAACCTTGTCTTCAACACCGGTCTTCAATTGCTATCCATTACGACGAATCACTATTCGGAATGGGATTTATGACCCAAAGGTCCTCTCCCGGCTAAACCGAATAACGAGCGCTTATTTATAAAAATAAGTGTTCATTCAGATTTCAACAAATCACAACAATTTTCACTTTGATCTTTTAAATAAAAGATCCATCACAATCACAAAGATTCGATGTGGTTTCCGGATATCCACTTGGAATCCGACCGTTGATCGCATCAAAATTCAAATGCCATTCAAAGGCAAATATTGATAGTCGGTTATTTAACTATCAATCAACATTCACTAAAATTTCCAGATTTAAATAATTTTCACAATTATTTATTTTCAAAGTATCTTCATAAGATATAATTTCACACTTCGACC
The DNA here is from genome assembly GCA_030765085.1 of Allium cepa. Lineage (NCBI taxonomy): Eukaryota > Viridiplantae > Streptophyta > Magnoliopsida > Asparagales > Amaryllidaceae > Allium > Allium cepa. The sequence continues at coordinate 315,943,892 of CM060945.1, read as the reverse complement.
ATTTGAAAACCAATTTCAAATGTTCGCTTTCAATTTATCTTTAAAAGATATAATCTCAAAACATTTCACTTCATATTGGAAAACATTTCCATACTTATTTAATAATAAGTAATTCACAAATCTATTTATTTTCAACATTTGAAAAATATTCAACATACTTAAATCACAATTAAGTATATAATTTATTCTTTAAGGAAAACATTCTCTTAAACACCTTTATTTGGGTAGAAACAAATGTTGCGTAAAACATCGTTACGACAACCCAAAATCACTAGTATAAGGATTTGAAATTTAGATAGGTATATAAATCCTAATACTATATAAAATATTTCCTTTCGAAAATCATTTACTATAACAACAGTGTTATAGTCTCTCGAAAACGTCTATTTCAACAATGAATGTTGAAATCTATGATTTCGACCCTTAACACATTTTAAAACAACCTCAAATCGTTTTAATTCTATTTAAAATATCACTTCCCCAAAACATTTTCTTTAATACATTATTCACTGTCCAAAATCGTGAATATAAATCGTTTACCAAATTCAACACTTCTACATATTTAATTAAAGGATTATCCACCGTCCAAAATCGTGGATATATCTCCTTTAATAAGCTTTCATATTTACTTATCAAATTCAATTGGTTTTGGATTTATAAAACAACGTTTACAAATCTACATCTATATAAATTTTATAAAAACTTCAACTTATAAAATTCCTTAATTAACAAATTCTATGTATATCTCATTTAAATGCCAAAATCCAATTTATAAGTTAATTTCTTATAAATCTTTTATTTTACAAAATCTATTCATTTTATAACTTCACAATTTATAAATCTGTAAATTTTATTCACATATGAAATCCATTTATACTTCATTTTTACACTTATAAAAACTCGTTTTATAATTCCAATATTTTAATTTATAAATATCAATTTTTTTAATATATAAACCGTTCGTAATAATTCAAATATCCCAATTTAAACCATTTTACAAACTAATCAACTACTTATTTCAAAAATCACTTTTCGGTTATATTTCACAAAAACCATAATTTTTATAACATAAAAATTATAACGTTTATTTATTTAAAATGAATCAAATCCAAAATTCAATAAAATATATTTTCAAAAATCACTTGAAAATCCTTTTTAAATTCAAAATCGTTATTTTAACATTTTTAAAATTCTAAAAATAGGCCAAATGCTACAACAACACCAATACATCAACCATGGCATCCAAACATCATATATCAATATGATAACAGAATATATCGCAAATATCTATAAATAAATCAATACTGTTGAGGAATCCAGTTGGATCCCTCCAACCTGTTTCCCTGCATCCACAGATGTTAGCACAATACCAATCCCGTTTCAAGATGGAATATCACAGTACATGGGTTCATATAAAATATTATCCGCTATTATGTGGCGCAATTGGGTCTTATCCGCTATATAACGCGGGAAAATCAACTCCATGTACATATACAATACCAATTCCACATCAAAGTGAAATATCACGGCATATGTGTTTAATAAATAACATCCACTTTATATACAGCGTATAGGGTCTATTTCAGTACAATAGATAATAATTTATCATTCAATCACACAATCAAGCAATTTTAAATCTAACTATTTAAAACTTAATTCGAAACAATTCGATTGAGTGAGAAGTTCTCACCTTGATTCAAATACAGTTGCAGTGTTTTATTTCGAATAAAATTAAACGCGCGTTTAATTTTACCCAAAATTTTCACTAGCTCTAATCGACTCCAATCCAGCTTCATCGCGTAGTATTCGTCCATACGAACCTGATGCAATTCGTTTCGTCCAAAAGGGACCTCGTATGAAAGAGTTATGATATTTTAAAGTTTGAACGAATTATAATATAATAATTCACAATTTCTTTTTATTATTTTAACCTTTGCTTCATCATAGCCGCACGATATCAAAACCTAGATCAGAGCCGTCAAACGCATCATCTTCCCCAACCCAGGTTTTGAACGAAACCGAACCCATGGCCGCCGGTTTCAACAAATTATCGCACACACCTCGACTAGCTTGAAAACGATCGGGGACTACCATTTAAATGCCCTCGACGCGAGTTACCTTCGGCCACAATCTTGTGCAGCTCGGCCTCCCCTTGGTATTGAAAACCGTGCACAAAATTCGTGCGTTCAAACCCATATTCATGTCGATCTGTAGCTCCATTCTCGATCACAACCGTTGAGAATATAGATCTTGACGTGCTCTTCAACTTTGAAGTTGGAGATTTCTTGAATTAACGTGTGGATTGGAAGATAATTGAAGAAGAAAATAAGAAAATTTCGGCCATTAAAATATCAAGTGGCGGCTAGGGTTTCTGAATTAGGGTTTGTGCAAAGGTGAATGTTTAAGGTCCTTTTATAGAAAATTTCGCGACACTATTCACCCGAAATTTTTCCGAACTCCAAACGAAGTGTGCCGCCTGGCGTTTATAATATTTTACCCCCATTCCGAACGCAATGGAATATATATCGAGAGCCAATTAGATCAAATTTGGAAGATAAGTTTTTGAATCGATTATTTAAATTCATAATTCACTCGAATCGATTTCTACGTGTTTTAGCTTGCCCGGGACAAACCGTAAGTCCGATTGACATGAAATTTGATACCATACAATAATATAAAATTACGGATCTGATGAAACTAGTTTCGTCGAAATCCGAGACTGTTTGAATAATGGCTATTTTTACTCGTCAATTAAATATTAAAATATTCAACATCTACAAATTAACTTTTAATTCAATTTTAAAAGTTCTATAACTTCATTCTAACTCCAATATTATTTAATACAATTTTACAAATCAATTTTAATCACCTTAAACCCAATTTTCAATTATTTCTGTATTTTCAAATATTAAATTATCGATTTAAATTATCCAATTAAATCTAGATATTCGAAATAAAATTGATTCGACTTACAAATTTTACGTATTAATATTTAAAATCAATTAAATATACGAATTTCAAATGACAGAAATTTTGGGTTGTTACAAAGCACCAATTGCAGTTAGAAGAAGAGATGCATAGGGGATTAGTAGTTGCCAGGTTGATGCTCTTTCACAGTTTCCAGGTTGTGTGCATGGTGCAAGTCTTAAAGATGGCAGTACTGCTGATATTGTAAGTGCCACCATACCCTACATATCTATTATTGCAATTCCATCAATTGCTGCAGCAAACAAACCCATCACAGAACCATCAAAACATCACCATTGCATTATCCAAACTCCAACATTCATAATCACCTTCGCCAACCTCTACACTTCCATCACCATCCTTTGCCTTCTTTCTTCATCACAAAATTGCCACCTCACTACCCTTTTCAAACAACTGCCCATACATCACTGCTGCTCCACAACAAACTCCAACCATAGTTCAACTATAGACCACACCACATACAAACTGCCCTGTCTTCATCCTCCTCGACATCAAACCACATCAGTCCATCTAACAAATCTCTACCAGCAGCAACACTCAACCACCAAAACCACAGAAAACACTTCCAGTCATCTCCACATTCATTTCACCGCCTTCTCCCCAAACTCAAGCATCAGCGTCAACTTGACAGCAACAACTTCAATAACCATCTGCTAACTCTGGCACTTCATCATTCAGCACTGTCATCTCTACTGCACACCATATTACCACTTCTATATATATAAACAATCATCACCAACATCTGCTCACCAAACCATCATTGCAGACCACCACCACCAGACTTTCACGCATCCACCTACTGCCTGTACAAACAATCACACTACTGCCATAACCATCTCTTCCAATCCTCTACACTACAAGTCCCATGTCCTTCATTACTTCAACAATACTTGCCATCATCGTCATTCTTAACTACCTTCCACACTGCACTAACTACTGTCATGAAACTCCACTTCTCAAACCCAATTCCATCAAAGTTCATACCATAACATACTTCTCTGTTCACTTGTCCACTGCACAACCCAATTTCATCACAGTGCCCAACCCAGTGCACAACCACTAACCCTCGCCATCTGTTGCTAACCCAATTTTTCGCATATTTCATTACCTGGAATCAAAGAATCAAGAATTGATATGTGTAATTATCAACTAAATGATGATAGAAGTAGTAAATATATTTGTATGTCTCACCCAGGATAAATGGCATGGTTTTAAGGCCTCCTTTCTTTTTCAGCTTCCTCTCTGGTTCATTATCCTCCATTTTTGAATGATTTGGCAATGAACTTTGCTTCATTCTAATAGAACTCAAAAGCTTAGTTAGACTCTTAGAGTGTGAGTGTTGAAGACAAACCCAGGTTGTATTTATAGTCTTATATACCACGGATTACCTCATCCTTTACAGTAAATGAGTTGCATATTGAGTTACTTTGTAGTTTAACCTCACCTTAAAAGTAAAACCGATTAGCATTTACACACAAAGTTTGGTGCACTGAATTTTGCCATTTTGATGATTAATTCCATTTTTATTTCTTAATTTTGAAAATCCAGAAAAACAAGCTTTAATAATCTGTTATTGGGTAATGATTTCCAAGGATTAAAACTTCATATTTTCTTTTGACAGAGTATATGGGTCAAAACCATGGAACTAAGTAACATATGTAACTCATATGTAAAGCTGAACAAGAAAATGTGCACAAAATTATTCATTGATTGACGTTATGTAAGACTGGTTCACTCACACATTGTTAAGTTAAAGTAGAGTGTAACTGAAAGCGAAGTGTTGTTTCATAGTTGTAAAGCATTTTTGACTAATTCAACGCTTCCAGTTTCAACCCATGTTAATTTTTAATGCACTTGGCCCTGCAACTGAAGTCTATTGGCAACTTGTTCTTCCATTTTCAATTTATTTTATTTTATTTTTCAAGATATTACTGATTATCGCTACTATTTGGAATAATGTTATTTTCTGGGTCAGTATTTTTTAGCTATAAGTGTGTATATTTTCTAAATTTTCCTAAAAATCTAAAAGTTTACAAAATATACTTAATAGTTGATACCCTTCATTTTCATGTTTACTATTGTTTGATAGCAGGATGAAGCATCATTTTAGCTGTGATTTTGACTAATGCAATAAAGTTTAAGGGAATATTACCAAAATAACATACCAAACTAATGAATTGCGATTGAAAAATCAAAGTAACTAAAATCAATGTATAAGAAGAGAAAATAATCACAGCTAAAATATATGCATTTCTAATATTTACACATATATTGCTTACTGAACATGATGCTAAAAAATAGGCTGCATGAAATAAAACAACTTATCTGGGAATAATTTTTCAACGCCTGTTTCGTGCAGCATATGCAAACAAAAAATTTACAAATTGATCTACAGATTCTAGTATATATGCAGCAATAGGCACTGTCATTGATATGTCATAAACGATTAGTTAACGGTGAAGAAAAAACCATATAACTTTGTGCCTTAAGTTCATACAGGCAAATTTATTTCCTTTTTCGCAAATAATGAGGAGATGGGAGAAAAGAATCATGGAAATTACCTAACAAGCCATACTTCTACAAGAAGGAGAATGAGGTTGCAGCATCCCAATCATACTGATGCTTTGTAGGCTCTTGTGGTTTTGGTTCGATCAGTAAATTACCTAGAGAAAAATAATGGATTTATAAACATTTTCACCATCCAAAAGAACCATAATTTTGATGATTAAATTTATTTCATATCCACATTCTGCAACATGAAATGCAATACCATTAAATCTGTTATCCCACTTTTTGGTCAAAACTGGAATATCAACAAATTGGCAAAGGATAATGGATATTGGGATTGGAGATTGATTGAAAGCAAGGCGGCGATCGATGTTGTCAAAATTTGGTTGAACTCCGATCGGGACGAAATTGATTGGAGATGATGATAAGGATTAGGAAAGGCTATGTTTCAAATTTCAGGTTAATCGGAGTTCATATGAAGGAGTTATGATCGATGCAAGGTAGGAAAGTCATGCTGTTCGAATCCATCAAGGGGTCAAGGTGGTGCTCGTTTCGAATCCATCGGATTCGAACCCATCAGGCTCGCATTGATCGAAGGCACGACGCAAGGATGGTTCGAATCGATACACCTCGTATCGGTCAGGAAGTGATGGCTTCGAATCGATACCTTTCGTATCGATCAGCTTGCACACGGCTCGATGGTCTTCGTATCGATCAGATGGGAAGGACAGGTGGACTTCGACTCGATGACAGCATGGATCTCCTTCGTATCCATAAGGAGTACACAGGTTAATTCGTATCGATGGTGGTTCGAATCGATAGGATTCTGGATTCGTACCTATCGATACGAAGAGAGCGTTCGAGAAGGATACGCGGGGAGTCGACTTCATGTATTCGGAGGACTTAGGGACAATTACGAAGCGATCGATACGAACCAGGGAAGAAACGTTCAACGCGACGGCAAAGGTGGATCGACCCGGAGAATTCGTGACACGTCATCGATACGCGCGCGCTTTGGATGGAATCGAAGGGGATGGTTTCGAAGCATGGATTCGAACCAGGCAGAACATACGGAGCTTTGATCTCGAATCGATCATATCTTCCAAACCGTTGATCCAAATGCAATGAAATTTTTACAGGAGCTTACATACATGTTGAAGAATGTTCTCACCAAATTTCAGCTCAATTGGATGATTTCTTTATCGATTCGAATGGAGTTCGAATCGATCCCGATGTGGGCCCGGATCTCCAGAATTCGGCCGTATGGGCCCTCTCGCATGCCAGAAGCGGTCTACCAGATTTTCAGGAGAAATTTCAGCCTCCTACGCTCATAAATAGAGCCCGGGGTCATTCAGAAAAGGGATGGGAATTCTGAAGCGCCCAGACTCTGCTGGATTCAACTATACACTTCACCATCGCTATTGTAATCAAATTACTCCATTGTAATCGCTGCGTTTTTCTGTAATCATCGAGGATAATCAATAAAAGGATAAAACTTTGGAGTGGACGTAGGCCGGAGATAGCCGAACCACTATAAAACTTGTGTCTTTGTTCATTACTTGCGAATTACTATTTGACATCTGTTTAGATCTGCGATTTGTGTTTGAATATTGCTGATTCGTATTCACACACCGGTGCTTACACGGTATTTGGGGTTTGTGACCAATTTTGGCGCAAACACTTTGGTGCTTTCACTGAGAGTTGAACTCACACCCGCTACATCTGATTTGAAAGTTGGATTTGAAGATTTTAAAGAGTTTGGATTCAAGGACAATGACTAGGCAAAATAGTTGAAGGCAAAGGGCTGAGAGAAGCCAACAGGAAGGAAGTCAACAAGCATCCTCCGGTGCCGGGGAAGGACATGCTTCAATCTATATAACTCGGGATGAAATGGAAGCTATGACAAATTCTCTGCAGGAGAGATTGTTGAAGAGCCAACAGGAAATGATGCAGACTTTCTTTGAGCAAATAAGAGCTGTAGGGATGCAGAACTTAGGAACAGCTACAGCCGCTGTGGATGCAGGACAGGGGACTAGGGTCGTGGAACCCAATGGAGGAAGAGATACGGAGCCAGAAGGCAATCAACAAGGGCTTGGGGGCAGGCCCACGGGATCCAACACAGGAGGACCTTTGGAAGGAGTTCAACAAGCTAGAGCTAACGTTGCTGCTAGTGAACCACACGAGGAATATGTGCCAGAGTTTCCTCGGGGGCATGAGGGGCAACCCCCAACCGACAATACTGGATTAGTAGAAATCATCAGAAGAACTGTGCGGGGCGGTTTGACCAACAGAGACTTGGAAGGAGTGAATAGGAGTCCGTTCGCTCGGGAAATAAGGATGGCTCAGAATCCACCCAAGTTCAAGCTATCTAGCGTGGGGGTATATGATGGTAAGGCGGACCCAACTGATCACTTGATGAGGTACACCAGACACATGGAGGTGCTGGGGGCATCAGAGGAAGTGATGGCCCGATGTTTCCCTTTGTATTTAACGGACTTAGCTGCAATGTGGTTTAGGCAGCTGGGAGAAGGATCTATAAGGACTTGGAGGGAATTGGTAGAAAAGTTTTTGGGACAATTTCGGGTTCACGTCAAGAGGCCGAAGAATGTGATGACATTAACATCGGTGAAGCAAAGGATGGATGAATTGTTTAGAGCTTTTCTAACTCGATTCAGTGCGGCAGTCGCTTCGGTGGATCGACCTGATCCGTCGATGGTTTTAATGGCAGCAGTGTCAGGAGTCAGGGAGGACTCGGATTTTAAGGTGTCTCTGATACGAGATCCCCCACAGGAGCTCGACGAATTCTTTCATGAGGCAGAGAGGTTCCTTCGGCAAGAAGATGCGAGTACGGATTTAAAGGTGAAAAAGGTTAATGCAATTCTGGATATAGGACCATCCAACAAAGGCTTGGATAAAGACAAAGGGAAAAGGAAGTTGGACGATGATTCTGGAAACGCTAGGAAGCGATGGAAGGATCCAAAGTTTTCCACATACACAGGATTGAACGAGACGCTGGAGCGGATATACCTGGATACCTGGAATCGCCTTCCTTACTGGAGGCCGGCTAGGAGAGAACCATCAGAACGGGAAAGGACATCAGGAAGGCACTGCCTCTTCCATGATTTAGACGGACATGATACCAATAGCTGCAGGCACTTAAAGGATATAATCGAGGAGCATGTAAGGAATGGACAGTTATAGCAATATGTCGGAACTCGGAATGCAACGATGGAGCAGGAGCAACCACCGACCACCTCACGCCATGATGATGTAAGGCCCAGGGATGGTGATCGATTGATCATCCACTGATCAGGATAATGTGAAATAAGTAGCAAACTACTGGCAAGCAACCAAGTCATTTACACATGTATGGGGACGGAGATAGCCCCTAGGCATGCTCTAAATGCTGATAAACTGCGATGCTATGGTTTGTGAAATTTATCTTTTGCTTTTTGATTGGACACTTCTTTTCTTTTTGGATTTGGTTTTGGAGTTCGGATCGAACTCCTGGTTTTGCTTGCTTTTTGATTTGGATTTTCCATTGGATGATTGTTTTTGGTTCTGGATGCTGGTTTGGATTTCTGATTCTTTGATTTTGATTTGGATTTTTGGGATTTGGATTCTGGATTGGATTTTGATTGGATTTTTATCTGGATTTTGATACATGGTCGTCGGGTATGGATTATGCCTGGCAAGGGGTGAATCACTTTGCCCGAACATGGTAAATTGACTCATTCAGGTCGTCGAGTATAGACTATGCTCAACAAGGGTCCAGAGTGACCAGGATTCGGCCTAGGACTTAGGCCCCATATTATCGATTATTGTTTCAGGTCGTTGAGTATGGACTATGCTCAATAAGGGTCCGGAAAGACCAGGATTCGGCTTAGGACTTAAGCCATGGCCTAGCTCAACGTCCAGGGACACTGGACCACGGTCGTCAGGTGTGGATTACGCTTGACAAGAACCCGGAGAGGTTATGGATTCGGATATCGACCCGGAGAGGTCCTGGATCTGGTTATTGTCTATTGGATAAGGATGGATTAGGACTCGGCTGTCGACTTCGAATGGATATGGAATCGGCTAAGGCTTTGGTTATGGGATTTGGAATTGGGCATCGGCTCGAAGCAGTCAAGGATGACATACTCTGGCGATATGGCTATGGACTTTGGATATTGGAATCGGAACTATTCAAAACACGCCTTCTTATCAAAAGGCATGTTTTGGGGGGCAAAGAGTTATCCCACTTTTTGGTCAAAACTGGAATATCAACAAATTGGCAAAGGATGATGGATATTGGGATTGGAGATCGATTGAAAGCAAGGCGGCGATCGATGTCGTCAAAATTTGGTTGAACTCCGATCGGAGCGAAATTGATTGCAGATGATGATAAGGATTAGGAAAGGCTATGTTTCAAATTTCAGGTTAATCGGAGTTCATATGAAGGAGTTATGATCGATGCAAGGTAGGAAAGTCATGCTGTTCGAATCCATCAATGGGTCAAGGTGGTGCTCGTTTCGAATCCATCGGATTCGAACCCATCAGGTTCGCATCGATCGAAGGCACGATGCAAGGATGGTTCGAATCGATACACCTCGTATCGGTCAGGAAGTGATGGCTTCGAATCGATACCTTTCGTATCGATCAGCTTGCACACGGCTCGATGGTCTTCGTATCGATCGGATGGGAAGGACAGGTGGACTTCGACTCGATGACAGCATGGATCTCCTTCGTATCCATAAGGAGTACACATGTTAATTCGTATCGATGGTGGTTCAAATCGATAGGATTCTGGTTTCGTACCTATCGATACGAAGAGAGCGTTCGAGAAGGATACGCGGGGAGTCGACTTCATGGATTCAGAGGACTTAGGGACAATTTCGAAGCGATCGATACGAACCAGGGAAGAAACGTTCAACGCGGCGGCAAAGGTGGTTCGACCCAGAGAATTCGTGACACGTCATCGATACGCGCGCGCTTTGGATGGAGTCGAAGGGGATGGATTCGAAGCATGGATTCGAACCAGGCAGAACATACGGAGCTTTGATCTCGAATTGATCATATCTTCCAAACCGTTGATCCAAATGCAATGAAATTTTTACAGGAGCTTACATACATGTTGAAGAATGTTATCACCAAATTTCAGCTCAATTGGATGATTTCTTTATCGATTCGAATGGAGTTCGAATCGATCCCGATGTAGGCCCGGATCTCCAGAATTCGGCCGCATGGGCCCTCTCGCGTGCCAGAAGCGGTCTACCAGATTTTTAGGAGAAATTTCAGCCTCCTACGCTTATAAATAGAGCCCCGGGTCATTCAGAAAAGGGATGGGAATTCTGAAGCGCCCAGACTCTGCCGGATTCAACTATACACTTCACCATCGCTGTTGTAATCAAATTACTCCATTGTAATCGCTGCATTTTTCTGTAATCATCGAGGATAATCAATAAAAGGATAAAAACTTTGGAGTGGACGTAGGCCGGAGATAACCGAACCACTATAAAACTTGTTACTTTGTTCATTACTTGCGAATTACTGTTTGATATCTGTTTAGATCCACGATTTGTGTTTGAATATTGCTGATTCGTATTCATACACCGGTGCTTACACGGTATTTGGGGTTTGTGACCAATTTTGGCGCAAACAAAATCCAATCTTCTTTTTGTATTCAACAGCAGATTGAAGAAATTTGGCCTAGAATTAAAATTTTATAATTAGCTATCATTGATAGTAACAAATCATAATTTTTCTATAAGAACCGTCAGAAAAGACACTTTCTTATAAATAAATCTTAATTTTGCTATGATTCATGTGTATACAGCATATAAAAAACCTGTAGCATACACTGAACCAGCAAATTACTACTCGAACTACTAAAAGAATTAAATACCACTTAAACAAAGGAGTAAGAGAGAGGAGGAATGCATAAGTAGGACAGAAACAGGTGCCCAAGAATTCATATGTCAATGCTTCCAGTATCATCACCCTTTTGATTTTTCAATAAAATATTCTTTTTCAGCATTTGTAAGGCGAGCTACAGACCGTGTCCACTCAAATTTACACCATTCTCTTACCTGAAGGATTATTTGTATAATTTTTAACAAGTAAAAAAACATTACTCCACAGTGTTGTGCTATTAAAACAGCGTAAAACTGAAATATAAAAATAGATGATCACCCCTTGCCATGGTTCTTTCCCGTTCATCGACTCTCCCTGCAAATCATTATGAGGACCGTCAAAAATTGGTAAATGTGCACATATCATAATGCATCTATCGTAGATGTAGGTCTATGCTTTGTGTCTATAAATTATTAAATTTTCATTAACTATTCACATCTATCTGTTGTTTCTTTCAACTATCTAAAGATATATGGTTTGAGTTCATGTTAGAAATATAGGGTTCGATCCTTAAGCATATGCATTAAGAACCGAGCTTACATATACACACATGCATACAACACCTACTGCAGCTGCTTTAACCTTTTCAAATGACAAATGTCAGGTAATTCCATGCTCGATTAATCAAATTTACATTAACGAAAAATTCTCAGGTAGGTAGAAGTCTAATTAATGCCATAAAAAATCTAGATAAAATTGGATTCCTCATTACAGGTTTAAGAGATCATAGAATGTGTGGAGACTGTAATAATGCAATCAACCTTTAATCCAACGGTAATAAGGGAGGTACTAGGATTCAGCTAATTAAGAGGTTATTGGTAGTTTAACACAGCAGTTGCCACCTTACCGAATGTTTTGTGGTAGTATAAAAAATATTGTAATGTCAGCATCAATAAAATATAGAAATGATTTCATTTGCTATTGTTCCTTACAACAATAAAATATTTCATGTTAAAACAAACTTTAATTGCTAATGAGCATGGGTAACACTGGTAAATACAATGGCTATATTACCAAAGATCTTGGGTCCGATTCCCTAGACATAAATTATAACCAAATTTAGGAGAAAAGAAAAAAAAAATTCTACTATTTAAGTTAAAGAATTTACCATCAGAATTATAGATTCCACATACAGCTCAGCTTACAATGGAGAACTGGGACATAATATGCCTTTATACATAGGTTATTTGGATATAAAGTGGAGATTGTACTAAGTCTAATGCAACATAGTTCGATATTACTCATTATTAAGGTAACACATAAAATACCAAAGGAGTTGCAATCAGCAGTTGACAGTTGGCTTACATAATGTACTGAATAACCAAGAGAAAGGAAGAAATAATGATATTCACAAATCACATGAAAACTTACTTGGTTTCCAAGAGATTGGATTACTTGATGCACAATCCATTGAGAGTCTACAACGCCAATTTTTTCATGCGCAGACTGTTTGGATAACAGATAAGAATGAATTGAATCATATGGTAACAAAATTTTCACGTCAAGATTATTAGTAGAAAACATATCATCAGTGTAATGCATATAACTATTCTCACGACCATTTAAATACTATCCTCTTTCTAGTATAATTTGCTAATGGAGCAGTAGTATATCTCATGATAGCTTGATATTACGATTACATATTGGTTTATCCCTATCTAGAGAGATCAAAACCTTTTTCCTTGGTTGTGATAATTTAAGGTAGGTACAGAACATCAATTGGTTGTATGCATGTTGTTGGAAATCAAACCATGTATTATTCTTTGTTACTGGTTTATAATTCTCAAAGATTACTACAGAACTCCTTTTGTTTATTATGTGAAATGCCAAGAATCTAGCATAGCCAAACTACTTGAGTTGCACAATAAGTTCTTGCATTAGACATTTTTTGTAACGATCCTGAATTTTTATTAAGTTTAAATGAACAATTAATTTAATTTTTGATTAAAAAAATTATGAAATTCATTGGTTAATCGATTTGAGTTTTTCCAAATTCAAATAAAATATGTTATTTATTAATAAAGAGATAGTTTCTTTTATAAATTGTTTTAATTTAATAATGAGTTATTTTTAAAACAATGTTTATAATGTAATGTCTTTACAAATGGATTTTTATAAAAATAGAAATGGTTATTTCAAATTTATATATATATATATATATATATATATATATATATGTATATATATGTATATGTATATGTATAGAGAGAAATACGACAATAAGTATGTAAGTTAAAATAAATATTTAAGTAAGAAATACATGTTTAAAATAGCAATATATATATATATATATGACAAATTATAAAATATAAACTAGAACACAACTAAAATTTAAACAACATATTAAAGTAGGGATTGTTTACATTATAAAGTAATAAAAAAATATCTTCAAGTATGGTCTAAGTGTAGATTGTACAAAGTAATAAATGCAAGCCACTATATATCACCTCAGCCGAAATGCAAGGTAAGAAACAAAGTAAAAATAAAATATGTTTGTACAAAATATAAAGTAAAGAACAAAATATACTTACAAAAAATAATAATAAACTGAAATATATGAGTTAGCTTGCAAATGAAAACATAAAGGACTCTAGCAATTAATGTATACCATATCTGCCATACCTCTAATACATCTCAGCCCATAATGCAAACATCTTCAGCCATGCCTTGTATTGTAAAAAACAATATAATTAACCTATACAAACTAATATATACCCTGCTGTACAAACAAGAAAATATAATATCACCTGTGAGCTTTCTTTTGTATATATCAACCTCATTTCAGTTCGATCATTTTATAAAATCTGAGCAACCTCTAAAATAAACACCATTTCAAACTTAAACAAGTTCAACTTAAACAAAGATACAACAGATCAACCAGAGAATCAAATTAGAAGGCTTTCAACATCAAAAATTCAATCTGTGTCAAAAGAAAGAAGCTCTATCACTTTGCTAAAATACTGTGAGTAACATTTTTTTTTAAAATACATAAGTATAAATATGAATTGGATTGCATGTTGATGCCTGTGATGATTATGGTTTGTGTGGATATATAGATCAGTAAGTTTGCAGATATATATATATATATATATATATATATATATATATGAATGTGGATGTGTGCACATCTGTTAATGTTCGAAAACATCTCTGATTTCTTTTCAAGCTCGGTATTTAATTCAAAATACTCTATCTCTTAAATCCAATCATTATTAAGATTTGGAATTTAAATAGGATATGTCTGTTATATCATGGATTTAAGTTTAAAGATTATTTATGTTAAAAATATTTTGTATTGATTATGGAAATCAAGAACTACAGAGGAAATGTAATATAAGTCAAAATTCAAAACTTTGTAAATCGTGATTCAGGATTATAAAATGATTTCAAAATCTAAAACAAGATTTTTAAAAAAAATCAAAATTTTCAGTTAAGTTTTGTAGGAGTAGTTCCAGTTCATCGAAAAATGGGAATTTGGGTAACCTCTGGTGATCTCAGTAGATAGGGATGATGTATTCTTCAGTGATGGTAGCGGAGTGATCAGTAGTGATGGGAAAATTATTGGTTTGGTGATCAGAGCCTTGTGATGTCTGATTCTAGTTCTTAACAACTAGTTCTAGTGTTTTGATCTGTGCGGCTTCCCAAGTTGATCGAGTTCAATAGGGTTTGGGGTAATGGAAGTAGGCATGTAGAGGAAGGCACGGCCGGAGTTGTGTAGCTGTTGGTGGTCGTGGTGTCGAGAACGACGTGATTTCAAGTTTTGGTGATGAGGCCAATTCGAGTTCCAGGTTTCGAGTTTTTACTCGAATTCGAAGTCAAGAGGAGAATGGGGATTCTGCTGGTCTGAGATTTATTTGAGGACGATCGTCGACATGGTCGACGATGAGGCGATGGCTGGAAGCGATCAACGGTGTGGTGTACGTATGCATGCACAAGCTCTGGTGATCTGGAAATTTTTGTTAGTTGGAAATGAAGCAGGGCTTTCGCGTGTTTCACTCGAGTGTTTCCTCGAGGAGTTCCTACGGTTGACTCAAAGAATCTTTGGTTTGGCTCGAAGAAAACTTTGTAGTGGCTTGTGAATGATTTTGTTACATGTTTTAACAATAACCTGTACTATTCTGTTTTAAAAGTTTAAAATGAAATTTAAAACTGAAATTTAAATTGAAGAATAAATGTTTTAAATAAGCTTAAAATATCTTGAATATGTAGGGAATTT
Organism: Allium cepa; assembly: GCA_030765085.1. NCBI lineage: Eukaryota > Viridiplantae > Streptophyta > Magnoliopsida > Asparagales > Amaryllidaceae > Allium > Allium cepa. The sequence goes on along the minus strand of CM060945.1, from coordinate 315,928,285 downwards.
GATTTCAAAGTCTTTTAAATTTCCTTCATTACAAAAGTATTACTTTAACTTGTAAATTTAAAGGTTTTAAAAAAAAGTTAGTTTTAAAAATTGATTTAAAGATCAATTGGTATTCATTTTAAACTTGAAAATTTAAAATGAAGTTTCAAAAGAAAATTTAAAATAAATGGTTTCAAACATATTTGTAAGTGATAAGCAAATCAATATTTAAAATGAATCCTACTGTAAGTTAATAAAGATTTAATAATTATAATTCATTTATTTATTTAGTTAATTAAAATGGATAATTTACTGATTTGGATTAATTAAATAAGTAATTAAAAGTTTAAATTAAGGAATAATTAATTTGTAAATTAAGAATTATTAATTAGATATTAATTTATGCTTAAAGTAGATTAATCAAGTGATTAAGCAATAATTAATTTAAGGATAATGTGATAAATTAACCAAGATAATTAATTTGAGAATAATTAATTTATTAATGGTTAATTAACAAATGAAAGTGATTAAAGAAATATCATCAATTAAGGAGTAATTAATTAATTAAGAATAATTAATTAAGAATGAATTATTAATTTAGGACAAATTAATGATTAATTAAAAGATAATTTATTAAATGTTTTCTAATTAATTGATAATTAATTTACCATAACTAGCAAATTTATTCATAGAAATAATCTAGTTTAAATAAATCAGATAATTTAATTAATCCTACTTATGGGCGTTTGGATTTTATCGGATGTTGAATTGTTTGATATCCCTGATATGTAATGCTTTATAATATATCCTGATTTGTGTCGTGATCTGCAATTTATTTATCTGGGATGAATGTAATTAATTATCTGTGATATATATATATATATATATATATTTGTGTATGAGTGATAAGCGTTATAGTTATACCGCTTATCAAATATATTGTTGTATTTGAATCTGTGCTAATTGATGATGTTATTGCACTATTGTGTGTAAAACCCCTGGACTACACTTTACACACACAAATGTGGATTTCACGAGGAAATAGGTTAAGTCATAGATTTTTAGCAATTTTAATAAATTGAATTCAATAACTTGGAAGTTTTATTCTAAAACATTATACAAGTCATAATGGATGTTATATGGGTCTTTAACCATTTAAAAAGTATGATTTTGGAAATTTGAATTGAAATCCAAGTTTTACACTTGAATGGTTTTAACTAGTGTAATTGTAATCAGTTTTTCCCAAAATAAAACCTGATTTTTTTCAAATAATAATAGCTTTCATTAAAAAAAAAAGATTTCCAAATTATGTTGAAACATTTCAAGTTGAAATAGAATTGAAATGTTTTGAAAGCTATGAAACGAGTCTTTGATTCAAAGACCGAATGAGTTAATCCAACTTGAATTGGAATTGTTTTGAAAGGCTATGAATGAATTTTTGGAAACGAGTTTGAAAGTTATAAATTAAATCTTAATTTAAAGGTTTAACGAGTTAATCAAATTGAAATGGAAATTGTTTTGAAATCCGTAAATAGATCTTTGTGAATGGGTTGAACTTGGTGAATTGTATCTTTTGTTTAAGATTAGAAGTGTAGAAATTGTTTAAACCATTGAAGGTTGTTGAAATGAATTTTTTTTTGTTTAAAAGATTGGAAATGGTAATTTGTTTTAACCATTTGAATGAGAGGTTTTGGGCTTTAAGCCATGATTTAACTGAGACACCAGTATCCATATGATTTTAAATATTGCGCCCATTATTCGGTTTAGCCGGGAAGGACCTTTGTGTCATATAACCCATTCCGAGTAATGATACGTCGTTATGGATAGCATTTGAAGACAGTGGTGAAGACCGGGTATTTTCGAGAACGAAAGGATAACCCGTTGATTGTCTCTACACTGAGTCGCGCCGGTATAGAGATTCCCTAAGTGATGGGAAGTCCGATCGGGATTGTGAATTACCGGATTGCAAGGGCTTCTTCGGAAGTGCCTTCGGTTATGTTCGAACCCAGAACAGACTTGTATGGATTGTATGTCTGATATTACATTTTGAGATATAAAGCAGATTTCTTTCAAATACATTCCTGTTGGTGGCGGAGAATTTATTCTCTTAGCTTAACACCCTTCTTTGAAACATACGAGCTCAGAGGTTATGTAGTTGAAGGTTATCAGCGATATACTCCCAATTTGGTAGTGTGGCATGCTGAGTGCTGCTGTGTGTTGATGATCATCTGTTTATCATTTGTGATCAAAGCATAGCTTTTGTATAAAGCATAGCTTTGTGGACGAGACTGCATCAGGACCTCACACCCCGAAAATGTTCGAATCAAGAAAGATGCAGCAAGGTTATTTGGGGATGGCGCCCCCTGAGGGTATGTTCATTTCTTTCTGGATAGAAGTGGTATTATGGTATGGAGCCCAGATACTTAAATTATGTGGATATTGCAGATATATATATATTACTTTGTGCTTGTTGTTGGGCCCGGATAAAGGTTGGTTACAACCGGGGGACAAACTACTTGTGTCAATAGTTTCCTAGTTAGGGGTAACCCGACCTTGTGTTGGCAGAGATCCGGTTAGGTTCTCGGGGCGTCCCTCCGGAGGCGTACCCATGTGGCAATGGGAATTTCCTTGGCCCGACCATTTGTTGGAAATCCAAAGAAATAATACTAGCCATGTACGGTTTTAGTTGTAGAACCTGCCATCTAATATGGTGGCTATAGTAGGCATACTATAATGGTATCTATGCTTGCTAAGATTAATATTGTACTTTCAAAATGTTTTCCTGCACTTTGCACTTATAGTAATAATATCAAAGAAATTTGCGTATCAAGCATGTTTGGGTATCATAAGGAGAAATTTTCTCCAATTCTGCGTTTGCATTGTGTGTGTGGCAGGAGGCCTTATGGTAGTTACATGTTCTAAAAGCATTACATATTTATTTTAAAATATTTCTTTGGTTACTTTTAAAGATAAACTATTTTTGTTACTCATACCAGTCCCACGGCTGACCTGGAGTTTATGGTTTCTTTCCTAAACTCTGGGTGCTCACAATTTTTCTACACGGGCAGTCTAGAGTTGGGTTTTTCAGATAGCTAGGTTTAATAGATCACCTGGAGCTAGTTCAGTCTTTGGATACGGACTGCACTTGGTTATCTTTGTGCATCGTTATTAGGAGTTCGAGCTATTTCTAGATCGGTTCTTGGAGATGGAGTTTCAATTTTGGAGTTCTTCCTTGAAGACTATCTTGGAGATTATCTGCTGCTGGGGATATCTATTTTCTTTTCCGCTGCTATTTCTTGTATCATATCTCTGATGTAGATATTCATTGTATCAATGTTGTATATATTGATATTATTCATTTCTTTTTTCCTTTCTTTTTTCCGCTATGTTGTTATACTTAATTATGTTATAAGCTCCGACGCAAATCAACTTTTTGCCCTTTGATCTGCGGCATTCAAGTACAAGTGAAGTACGGGTGTCGATTTTTAAACGTTGAAATTTGGATCGTGACATTTTGGTATCAGAGTTGAGGGTTAACACTTTAGCTCAGGAGTATAACACATTAAGTAGCTCATTAGAGATAGGGTGAAGTATACCCTAGAATGAGTGTATCCTTAAGATATCCGTTTGAATGCCTCAGTAAATTCTCTTACTATACACTGATACTGAGTATGAGTGCGAGAAGAGGACAAGATAGGGGACAGGGGAGTACGATTATAAATGGTTCATACCCTACGACAGTGGAGACAACCTTTCTCTTCTCAATCTCCTTTGGTTCGATTTCAAATTCTTTGATTGGTTTTATGGCAGCTCCAGATAGAAATTTCGGTGTGATGGTGGCCCTACGAATCGTTGTAGAAAATCTTTTCTGCGTATCTTCATCAATTTCTTATCAGCTATTCGATTTAAACTTTAATGAATATGAATTTGAAATTGGAAATTTTAAATAAATTATTTTTAAATTGAGTTAAATTGATTAATAGAATATGAAGGATAATTTGAATTGTATCAATAAAACGATTTCGTTTAAAACCAAATCTGAAATTCTGTTGTAATTTCTTGGGTAGATCGAAGTCCGAAGTGGGACAAATTATATATACTTTGAGCTATTTCGATTTGAGTTGGGAATCCATATCTGGTGTTTGGAAGTTGTGGAAAATTAAAAACCCATTTATCTGTCTATTTTTGGATTCAGATATGTTCTACGAACGGTAAGTTATCCTTCGGACTAACCAATGCCTCTCCATATTTCGTAGATCCGATGACCCGAATATCTTATGGAAAATTGTATGAGTTGTTCTCATATTGTCGATGTTCTGATTTGGTAAAACAAATGCAGAATAGATATTTAGTTTGATTTTATCAATCATTCTTCATCTATCTTTGTTATCTCTCTGGCAAATTTCGAGGACGAAATTTCTTTAAGAGGGGGAATCTGTAACGATCCCGAATTTTTATTAAGTTTAAATGAACAATTAATTTAATTTTTGATAAAAAATTGTGAAATTAATTGGTTAATCGATTTGAGTTTTTCCAAATTCAAATAAAATATGTTATTTATTAATAAAGAGATAGTTTCTTTTATAAATTGTTTTAATTTTATAATGAGTTATTTTTAAAACAATGTTTATAATGTAATGTATTTACAAATGGATTTTTATAAAAATAGAAATGGTTATTTAAAACTTATTTATATATATATGTATATAGAGAAATACGGCAATAAGTATGTAAGTTAAAATAATATTTAAGTAAGAAATACATGTTTAAAATAGCAATATATATATGACAAATTATAAAATATAAAGTAAAACACAACCAAAATTTAAACAACATATTAAAGTAGGGATTTATTACATTATAAAGTAATAAAAAAATATCTTCAAGTATGGTATAAGTGTAGATTGTACAAAGTAATAAATGCAAGCACTATATATCATCTCAGCCGAAATGCAAGGCAAGAAACAAAGTAAAAACAAAATATGTTTGTACAAAATATAAAGTAAAGAACAAAATATACTTATAAAAAATAATAATAAACCGAAATAATGGGCTAGCTTGCAAATGAAAACATAAAGGACTCTAGCAATTAACGTATACCATATCTGCCATACCTCTAATACATCTCATCCCATAATGCAAACATCTTCAGCCATGCCTTGTATTGTACAAAACAATATAATTAACCTGTATAAATTAATATATACCCTGCTGTACAAACAAGAAAATATAATATCACCTATGAGCTTTCTTTTTTATATATCAACCTCATTTCATTTCGATCATTTTATAAAATCTGAGCAACCTCTAAAATAAACACCATTTCAAACTTAAACAAATTAAACTTAAACAAAGATACAACCGTTCAACCAGAGAATCAAAGTAGAAGGCTTTCAACGGCAAAAATTCAGTCTGTGTCAAAAGAAAGAAGCTCTGTCACTTTGCTAAAATACTGTGAGTAACATTTTTTAAAAAATATTTAAGTATAAATATGAATTGGATTGCATGTTGATGCTTGTGATGATTATGGTTTGTGTGGATATATAGATGAGTAAGTTTGCAGATATATATGAATGTGGATGTGTGCGCATCTATTAATGTTTGAAAACACCTCTGATTTCTTTTCAAGTTCAGTATTTAATTCAAAATACTCTATCTCTTAAATCTAATCATTATTAAGATTTGGAATTTAAATAGGATATGTCTGTTATATCATGGATTTAAGTTTAAAGATTTATTCGTGTTAAAAATATTTTGTATTGATTTTGGAAATCAAGAACTACAAAGGAAATGTAATATAAGTCAAAATTCGAAACTTTGTAAATCGTGATTCAGGATTATAAAATAATTTCTAAATCTAAAACAAGATTTCTAAAACAAAAATCAAATTTTTAGTTAAGTTTTGGAGGAGTAGTTCCGGTTCATCAGAAAATGTGAATTTGGGTAATCTCTGGTGATCTCAGTAGATTGGGATGCTGTATTCTTCAGTGATGGTAGTGGAATGATCAGTGGTGATGGGAACATTGTTGGTTTGGTGATCAAAGCCTTGTCGTGTCTGTGGTGTCTGATTCCAGTTCTTAACCCTAGTGTTAACTAGTTCTAGTGTTTTGATCTGTGCGGCTTCCCAAGTTGGTCGAGTTCGATAGGGTTTGGGGTAATGGAAGTAGGCATGTAGAGGAAGGCACGGCCGGAATTGTGTAGCCGCTGGTGGTCGTGGTGTCGAAAACAACGTGATTTCAGGTTTTGGTGATGAGGCCAATTCGAATTCCAGGTTTCGAGTTTTTACTCGAATTCAAAGTCGAGAGGAGAATGGGGATTCTACTGGTCTGAGATTGATTTAAGGACGATCGTCGACTTGCTCGACGATGAGGCGAAGGCTGGAGGCGATCAACGGTATTGTGCACGTACACGTGCACAAGCTCTGGTGATCTGGAAATTTTTGTTAGTTGAAAATGAAGCAGGGCTTTCGCGCGTTTCACTCGAGTGTTTCCTCGAGGAGTTCCAGCGGTTGACTCGAAGAATCTTTGGTTTGGCTCGAAGCAAACTTTGTAGTGGCTCGTGAATGATTTTGTTACAGGTTTTAACAATAACCTGTACTATTCTGTTTTAAAAGTTTAAAATGAATTTTAAAACTGAAGTTTAAATTAAAGAATAAATGTTTTAAATAAGTTTAAAATATCTTGAATCTGCAGGGAATTTGATTTCAAAGTCTTTTAAATTTCTTTCATTACAAAAGTATTACTTTAAATTTAAAGGTTTTAAAAAAAAGTTAGTTTTAGAAATTGATTTAAAGATCAATTGGTATTCACTATAAACTTGAAAATTTAAATTGAAGTTTCAAAAGAAAATTTAAAATAAATGGTTTCGAACATATTTGTAAGTGATAAGTAAATCAATATTTAAAATGAATCCTACTATAAGTTGATGAAGATTTAATAATTATAATTCATTTATTTATTTAATTAATTAAAATGGATAATTTATTAATTTGGATTAATTAAATAAGTAATTAAAAGTTTAAATTAAGTAAGGAATAATTAATTTGTAAATTAAGAATTATTAATTAGATATTAATTTATGATTAAAGTTGATTAATTAAGTGATTAAGCAATAATTAATTTAAGGATAATGTGGTAAATTAACCAAGATAATTAATATGAGAATAATTAATTTATTAATGGTTAATTAACAAATGAAAGTGATTAAAGAAATATCATCAATTAAGGAGTAACTAATTAATTAATTAAGAATAAATTATTAATTTTGGATAAATTAATGATTAATTATAAGATAATTTATTAAATGTTTTCTAATTAATTAATAATTAATTTACCATAACTAGCAAATTTATTCATAGAAATAATATGATTTAAATAAATTAGATAATTTAATTAATCCTACTTATGGACGTTTGGATTTTATTGGATATTGAATTGTTTGATATCCCTGATATGTAATGCTTTATAATATATCCTGATTTTTGTCGTGATCTGTAATTTATTTATCTAGGATGAATGTAATTAATTATCTGTGATATATATATCTGTGTATGAGAGATAAGCGTTATAGTTATACCGCTTATCAAATATATTGTTGTATTTGAATCTATGCTAATTGATGATGTTATTGCACTATTGTGTGTAAAACCCCTGGTCTACACTTTACACACAAATGTGGATTTCCCGAGGAAATCGGTTAAGTCACAGATTTTTAACAATTTTAATAAATTGAATTCAATAACTTGGAAATTTTAGTCTAAAACATTATACAAGTCATAATGGATGTTATATGGGTCTTTAACCATTTAAAAAGTATGATTTTGGAATTTGAATTGAAATCCAAGTTTTATACTTGAATGGTTTTAACTAATGTAATTGTAATCAGTTTTTCCCAAAACAAAACCTATTTGTTTTCAGATAATAATAGCTTTCATTTAAAAAAAAAATATTTCCAAATTATGTTGAAAGGTTTCAAGTTAAAATAGAATTGAAATGTTTTGTAAGCTATGAAACGAGTCTTTGATTCAAAGATCGAATGAGTTAATCCAACTTGAATTGGAATTGTTTTGAAAGGCTGTGAATGAATTTTTGGAAATGAGTTTGAAAGTTATAAATTAAATCTTAATTTAAAGGTTTAACGAGTTAATCCAATTGAAATGGAAATTGTTTTGAAATCTGTAAATAGATATTTTTTAACGGGGTGAACTTGGTGAATTGAATCTTTTGTTTTGAAAGATTAGAAGTGTAGAAATTGTTTAAACCATTGAAGGTTATTGAAATGAATTTTTTTGTTTAAAAGATTGGAAACAGTAATTTGTTTTAACCATTTGAATGAGAGGTTTTGGGCTTTAAGCTGTGATTTAACTGAGACCCCAGTATCCATATGATTTTAAATATTGCGCCCATTATTCGGTTTAGCTGGGAAGGCCCTTTGTGTCATATAACACATTCCGAATAATGATACGTCGTTATGGATAGCATTTGAAGACCGGCGGTGAAGGCCGGGTATTTTCGAGAATGAAAGGATAACCCGTCGATTGTCTCCGCACTGAGTCACGCCGGTATAGAGATTTCCTAAGTGATGGGAAGTCCGATCGGGATTGTGAATTACCGGATTGCAAGGGCTTCTTCGGAAGTGCCTTCGGTTATGTTCGAACCCAGAACAGACTTGTATGGATTGTATGTCTGATATTACATTTTGAGATATAAAGCAGATTTCTTTCAAATACATTCCTGTTGGTGGCGGAGAATTTATTCTCTTAGCTTAACACCCTTCTCTGAGACATACGAGCTTAGAGGTTATGTAGTTGAAGGTTATCAGCGATATACTCCCAATTTGGTAGTGTGGCATGCTGAGTGCTGCTGTGTGTTGATGATCATCTGTTTATCATTTGTGATCAAAGCACAGCTTTTGTATAAAGCATAGCTTTGTGGACGAAACTGCATCAGGACCTCACACCCCGAAAATGTTCGAAACAAGAAAGATGCAGCAAGGTTATTTGGGGATGGCGCCCCCTGAGGGTATGTTCATTTCTTTCTAGATAGAAGTGGTATCATGGTATGGAGCCCAGATACTTAACTTATGTGGATATCGTAGATATATATATATATATATATATATATATATATATATTACTTTTTGATTGTTGTTGGGGCCCCGGATAAAGGTTGGTTACTACCAACCGGGGGACGACATACTCATGTCAGTAGTTACCTAGTTAGGGGTAACCCGACCTTGTGTTGGCAGAGATCCGGTTAGGTTCTCGGGGCGTCCCTCCGGAGACGTACCCATGTGGCAATGGGAAGTTACTTGGCCCGACCATTTGTTGGAAATCCAAAGAAACAATACTAGCCATGTACGGTTTTAGTAGTAGAACCTGCCATCTAATATGGTAGCTATAGTAGGCATACTATAATGGTATCTATGCTTGCTAAGATTAATATTGTACTTTCAAAATGTTTTCCTGCACTTTGCACTTATAGTAATAATATCAAAGAAATTTGCGTATCAAGCATGTTTGGGTATCATAAGGAAAAATCTTCTCTAATTCTGCGTTTGCATTGTGTGTGTGGCAGGAGGCCTTATGGTAGTTACATTTTCTAAAAGCATTGCAGATCTATTTTAAAATATTTCTATGTTTATGTTTATAGATAAACTGTTTTTGTTACTCATACCAGTCCCACGACTGACCTGGAGTTTATTGTTTCTTTCCTAAACTCTGAGTGCTCATAATTTTTCTACATGGGCAGTCTATAGTTGGGTTTTTCAGATAGCTAGGTTTAGTAGATCATCTGAAGCTAGTTCATTCTTTGGATACGGACTGCACTTGCTTATCTTTGTGCATCGTTATTGGGAGTTCGAGCTATTTCTGGATCTGTTCTTGGAGATGGAGTTTTAGTTTTGGAGTTCTTCCTTGAAGACTATCTTGGAGATTACCTGCTGCTGGGGATATCTATTTTCTTTTCCGCTGCTATTTCTTGTATCATATCTCTGATGTATATAGATATTCATTGTATCAATGTTGTATATATTGAAATATTCATTTCTTTTTTTTTTCCTTTTTTTCGCTTTGTTCTTATACTTAATTGTGTTATAAGCTTCGGCGCGAATCAAATTTTAACGCTTGGATCTGCAACATTCAAGTACAAGTGAAGTACGGGTGTCGATTTTCGAACGTTGAAATTTGGATCGTGACATTTTTATTTGTGTCATAAATCGTTTTAGTTTTTTGCTTTCACCTTCCTTTTTGTTTGAACCGCCTAATTTAAATATAAGGGCGTGCCTTAGTAGAAAGACCATGCTAGAACCCCAATCCAAGTAGACCGCATATTCTTTTATTATGATAAAGAGGAATACTATATGTATAGTTATTTTTTTCAAGATTGAAATTATCAAACTCATATTTACGGACACTATGACACATGCTATATTAAACAGCCTAAAGATAATAGCTGTTTAAGAAGGAATCATAGACATGGTTTTATAGCGAAAATTACTGTTAAAGTGACTTGAAAAATAAAATAAACGGACATCGATGCTCACATATGTTATCTCTCTCTATTCCTAGCAAATGAACTCGTTGCCCACCTTTAATATTATTAAGAATTCCTAATTCTTTCGGATCAAATACTATTCAGTCGCTTACTGTTTAGTAATCGACCTAAAACAAATTGTTATGTGCTCCAATATTGAAATTGCTCAAATGAGAAAAAGGTGATATAGACAAACAACAAATCAAAAAGTATGTACAACGAAATTGTTACCTGATACAAAAGTGTTCATACCTGAGTAGACGGAGGTGGAAAAGCGAAACCCTAGATTCGTAGTTCGTAATCGAGATCTTCCTTCATCTTCGTCGATTTGATAGGAAAAAGGAAGGAGGCGGCAGCAGACGGCCGAGGCGGTGGCAGACGGCCGAGGCGTTGGCAGATGAAACTGCGTAGGAATGAAAGAGAAGTAAAACATGAGAGGGAGAAATGAAATTACCGTGAGAAATGAGATAACTTTTGTTGAAAGATAAATTTACAATCTTATCCTTGCTTCTTTTCATTATTTACGAAATTACCATATTTACTAACGGTAATAACTATTGTAATTGGTTGTAACAGATATAACCGTTAGAAATTTGTAACGGTTATTAGCGTTGAAAATTGAAAGCGGAAAAGTGTTACAAAATGGTTTGTTTGGTGTAGTGTAACCATGTTTAGAGTTCAACTAGTTGAAAAACTAGTTTTTGTTATGTTCATATTTATTCCCAATCATATAATGCTAAATTTGAAGCATTGTCGCCAAGCTATATTACTAACTATCAATTAAGCTAAAATATAATATTTTCAAATTTTCAAATTAACTAAGTTACTCGAATTCTCTAATAAAATTTATAATATTTCTAAAAAGCTATGCACATCCATTTATACTTTTAAAATATGAAGGATTGTTGTAGTGGATATTCATGCATTTTGAGAATGAAGCGTCTTTGGCACAAAATATTTTCAAATTTCTAAATAATTATTCAAATCGACGATGACTCAAATGTTTAACAATCTTTAATACATACATGATTCTAGTCTATAAATAAAAGAATAGATACTATGGGAATGAATTTATATTCAATTTAACGTGGAACTAAGAAAATGTAAGCTAAATATAATAAGGATATTCACTAATTTAAAGCCAACATCAAACAAATTAGAGAATCATTTCCAATTTGTAATTAGTGTTATATTTTATTACAAATAAAATTAGCAATTTTATTACACATTGATTCTTGAAGTAATTCTTTTTTAATGCTAGTTAATATAATTAGTTACCATCGATTTGAAAATTCAATTACGTTTAATTAATTAAATATAAAAAGTGAAAGAATATGGAACATTCTTTTTTTTTTGAAAATCTACGAGAAACCAGCGGTCCGATAAACTCCTAAGGAGGGTATAGTAAAGCCATTCGCTAATCCAAACCCATACACCCCTTGGTAAATTTATGTAGGGTATGGAAGCGTATGGTAGGAATCAAACCTAGGCCTTTTTACCAGAACCCAAACCTCCTTTCCACTATGCCGCAGCGGTGGACAATATGAGGATATTCATATTAATGTTGAAGATGGAAAAATATATGAATATTCGTCCCTCATCAATTCTTAGCCTAAAATTAACTTATAATAGCTATAGGCGTTCAAGTTTGGGCTTGTAGTAAATAACTTTTGTAAATTACATAAAATCCAGTCTAGGTCCACTCAACCCATCTAATTTTCAAAAAGTGGTTTCAAATTAATTTATTTACATATTCTCTAGTAAATTTATAATTATCCCAAAAAAAATGTATTTTTGAAAGTTTTAAAATTGGAAGTGGAAAGTAAGAATTTTATAATCTTAATGCATTAAAGAATTCAGCATTATCCATGCATTAAACAATATTTGTAGAAAGTATAAAATAATTATTACAACGTTTTGTAAAATCACCAAGAATTCAGCATTATCCATGCATTAAATTGAAAAATGTGTGCTGCATATGAAAACTTCATGTTCCATGAAACAACATTATTGGAAAAACCGTATTAGATCCTATGTTGATTAAAATGGATTTGTGTAATACTAAAAAAGTAAGAATAAGTTGTGTAAAATCATAAAATAGAAAATAGAAAATTAACGAGACTGACTAAAATTTGAATAGAATTTTTTTTAATTGCATAAAGATTGAGATTTGTTTTTGAATTGTAGTATACATAATGATAAGATGAAAAAGGAGGAATATAAAATAAAGATAGGAAATAAGGAAATAAAAACTGCACTACAAATATGGAGAAGAGAAGGAGAATTTTTGTTAGTTTATAAAGGAATAACGATTATGATTTTATCCAAAAAATTTAAACGTGCATAAATATAACTTTTGAGATTTTGTTAGCTACGTAATTGTGTTGAGATACCATTAATTATTAAGTTAATGCTGGTATGCTCTATGAAATAGTGAAACTTTGCAAGGGATTGGAAGAAAATAATGTACCTTAAATCAAGAAGACTGGACCGTTGAGATTGAGATAAAATGTAAGAAATAATAATATATATTATGATGAGACTGAGATATGAATATACAAAGTTCAATATTTTCTTTTATATACAATATAATGGAATAGATTTTCAAAATAGTAAGCTGGAATTTAAGATACTAAGCATATCTCAAATTGCGGTGAATGTCTTCTTTATAAGAATGCAGTGTCATATAATACTTTATTTATAAAATATTGTAGGAAAATTGTTGACATTGTTAACATTAACAATCTACATTATTTAATACATACCTCAAAGTTCATTACAGGATGTATAACCTCTACCTAGAAGTATTAAATGATCATTTCTGCACCTCAATTTATTTATTTGTCATACAAAGCTCTATTTAAACTCTATCTTAGGCCTTTTTGTATTACATCTTTTGAAATTAATATAATTTCTCCTAATTCATCTAGATAAAAATTTATAATTAGATATATATTATTGATCCATCAATCAAATGATTACTTAAGGAACTCGAAAGTGGCTTGAGAGAATTTGCTACAGTTTCCATCATGTAAATCAACCAAAACATATTTATGCACTAGGCTTATGTTTTGCTATCATAGTCTAAAAATGATATTATTTCCAGAATTCATTATTACCTATCAATAAGTATATATAACCATAAAAAATAATGCATGTACCTGAATCATATGCCATACAAGGCATCAACTATTCCTGTATAAAACATAATTTTGTTAACACTATTATTAGATTTGATTAGTATAAATAAGGTTCAATATAGTAAATTACAAATACGAAAAAAAAAATAGAGTCCATGCGTACATGGGGTTAAATAAAGTACCGATACAACTTATGAAATACATTCAGTTCATCCACCTCCACGTTTAGAATAAAGCAAACCTTGTTCCTAGTTTACAATTAGCATTAAACTATAAATATAAAAAAATTTAGTTTAAATATATATATATATAACTAAAATTTTAATTCTTCTATAAAATTGTATAAATGATTGTTTCCTCGATATAAATACCATACTTGCAAAATTATACATGTTAAAGGCAACTACTGATTCTTCTTTAAAATTTAATTAAATAAATTATTCGATGATAACTCATATGAATTTTCTCCATACCAATATTTTTGGTTCCAAATCTAGGCATAACCAAATAATTTTTATCGATAATCATCCTTGCTTAATCGACAAAACTTGTCTTATGGTTGTAATTAATTGATAATTCGCCTCTTTCAGTCTTCACCAAACAACTTTTTTTCTTAATTTTTGTTATATGCTCTCTTTGCCCACAAAATATATTTATTCCTTAATGTTAGGATCTACCAGAAATTAATTTATGGATGAGATGAAATCTAAACATCTACTAAAAAATATATGTTATGCCATAAGTGAATTAACAAAATTAAATTATAAATTACTCCAAATTTCAGACTACCTAATAAATTACAAAAATAAGGAAAATCCCGTATGTACCGTTTTATTGTTAATAGTACTCGCTGAATCAACATAACTTTTCAAATGGTTGTAATTGATTGATAATTCACATTTTTCATCTTATTCAAACTGATTTTTTCTTGTTTTTTCCTGTATGCTCTATTTGCCCACTAAACGCTGTGATCCTCGATACTAGGATATATCGAAAATGAACTTATGGATGAGAAGAAATCTAATCATACACAAAAAATAATACTTTTACAAATATAAAAACTACAAATTACTCAAAATTTCAAGTTACCTAGTAAATTTCAAAGATAAGGTATATTCTTTCATAACTTATATGTTACTCGTTTAATTCAATTCTTCTACAAAATTGTTAAAAATATATACGGCTGAGTAATTCAAACTCTTCCACTCACATTATAGACTCTAAAGAGTTCAAACTCATCATCTTTTAGATATGCTATCCATTTTATTATGCTTGCTACATATAAAAGCAAGAATGCTATTAATACCGTATTATATATTTGCCATAAGATGCATTGACATAATACACGTCATAAGAAAGAATGTATGAATCCACGGTGGGTCCAGAAGGACTATTTACAGCACAGTCACGAGGGATTATACGTTTAAAAATAGTTATCTGGGATCCCCACAAATAGGGAGATTAGTACTTGTTTGCGCCAAAAATGGTCACAAACACACAATTGTCGATGAAAGCACCCGTTTACAATCACAGATCACATGTAACAAATATGTAGAGAAAATAAATGTGAGGAACACTCAAAATATAAAAATAAACACATGGAAACACACAGATTTAGAGTGGTTCGGCGTTTGCTCTACGTCTACTATGAAATGGCTGACCTTTATTGATCCTTGTTTGCTTGTTACAATGAGTTAGAATAGTAGAATTGAAATACAAGAGTATTCTCGATAGAGTATGGACGTAGAAGAGCCAAAAGTCACTTTTCTATAAGTCTCAGGCTGCTATTTATAGGCGTAGGCTGCAAATATCTAGCTCCGATCTAGGAAGACCTCTTCTCTCATGTTGTTGGGCCCATACGATCGATTCCATGACATTTGCACTCGGTCCGTGATAGATACGAATGAATTTTGTATCGATCAAAATTTCATCCAATTGAGTCGAGATCGATCACTAACATTCTTCAGCTTGTACGCAAGCTCCTGTGTAAATTTGGTGGCATTTGGAATTGTAGATTTTGAGTTGTGATCAATGTAAGATTGGATTTCTCGATGGCTACTGAATTCGTTTCAATGCCTTTCGAATCGATAGCTTCGCATTGATGGCTCTGCACGCGATGCCCGATGACGTGGCGCTAAATTTTTGGATCGGTACATTTTTCATGCCGAATGATCGAGTCTTTCCAACGTATACGCCTCGTTCGTGTTAACCCCACCTGACCTTGTTTGCATCGATCGGCTGTATCTCACTTCGTGTTGATTTTGTGTATTACACTTTGTATCGATCGCTTGTAGTCCACTTCGTATCAATGTCCCGTGTCCCATTTCATATCGATCGAAAGTGTTGCTTTCATATCCATCTATGGCCGATCGATACGAAGCTTCTTTGGGGTTTTAATTGATACAAAATAGGCTCTCATGTTGCTGTTGATCGATACGAAGTGGATGGCTGTTGATGGATACGTAGAGGATGGATGTCAATCAATATGAAGTGGATGGATGTCGATCGATATGAAGTGGACGGCTGTCGATCGATACGAAGTGGATGGATGCGAACGAGGCCTGCAAGGAGATGGACACGAACGAAAGCTATACAAAGGAGGTGATCCTAGGGATACGGATAAGATCATTGCTTGACTTGCATCAATTATATCTTGAGCATATAAGCTCTTATTGACTTGAAATTTGAAATGTTGAATTCCATAGGTTTTCTTGTCATGCCATATCAGTTGTAGCTCGATCCGGACTCGAGAAAAATTTACCGACATCCAGAATCGAGGAGAACTGTCTCTTGTTTCCAGTCAATCTCTTGGTGTCACGGTCTTTCCAAAAGGCGGATAACACTTGCCCCTCAAAACTTTACTTACGATAGGAAGGTGTGTTTTGTAGTGTCGTAAGCTGGATGTTCGTATCTTGTTGATGACCTGTAAAGAGATTGATTGTTTTACCAGATCGCTAATGGCGACCGTTCGAGATCATATGCCGTTCGGGGTGGTATGTGACCATTCAGGGTTAGATGTCATTCACGGCGAATGGTTACCATTTGCGGTCAGGGTATCGTTCGCGGTGAATGATGACTGTTCGCGGTCTAGTGCCGTTCGAGGTGAATTGTGACCGTTCGCGGTCAGGTGCCGTTCGAGGCGAACTGTGACTGTTCGTGGTCGGGTGCTATTCGAGGCGAATTGTGTGTGCCCGAGGGTGGGGGGATTTAGTATCAATAATGTCAAATTTCATGTTCGAGTGAGTTCCTGAATTGTTTGTTATGGCGGTTTATTGCCATCTCAGAGCATGCCTGAGGACCCTTCGCGATCCCGTAAGTGACGTGGCCGTTATAGAATTATTAAACAAATATCCATTCAAATGAGTCTTTCAATAAAATGTTCAACAAAATCAATTCCAAATATGTGAAATAAAAAGCAAAAGCAAAACAGAGACGTTAATGTGCAAACACCTATACCGATGCAATTAATAGTCATATCAGAGCATGCCCGAGGTTCGCTCGTAATCCTGTACATGCGTAAATGGCTTAATAGTGTTGGTGTGGAGTTTTCCACTTATTCGTCATTATTCTGATCAGTTGCTGACATGCTGACGCCTTGATACGGAGCCATCTTCATTTGATGCAGCGGTGGTTGCTCTCGTTCCACCATTGTTGCTCGCCTTCTCACATATTACGATAGGAGACCATTCCGGATATGTCCTTCTATCTCATCCCTCAAGTGTCTGCAATCATTCGTACTATGACCATTTAGCTCGTGAAATAAGAAATACTTATCTGATCTTGTTTCATTGTTAGTCGGATCTCTCCTCATTGACTTTCGATAAGGCACCTGCCCTCTAGTGTCTTGATAGATCGGTTCCAAAGTATCGTTCAACTCTAAATAACAGGTGAATCTCGGTTCCTTTCATGGTCGCTTTGGTCCATCACTATTATCCTCGGCTTTCCGTTTCCCTTTATCTTTGTCTGAATCTTTTCCGGGCAGATCTCCATTTTTAACTACATAAACTTCAACTCCTTCTCCTTCCTCTCTCTCAGCATTTGCATCCTCTTGTCATAAAAACTTCTCTATCTTGTAGTAAAACTCTCCTAGATCCATTGGTGGATCCCTTGTCAATGAATTCTTGAATTCTTTTCCATCAGCTGCGCCAGATACAGCTGCCATCAAAACCATGGGTGGATCTGGTCGATCCACTGATGCTGCCGCTGCATTGAATCGTGTCAAAAAGCTCCTCAAAGATTCCTTGGTTCTTTGCTTCAGTGTTTTCAAGCTCATTACATTCTTGGGTCTCGAAATGTGAACTTTGAATTGCCTCATAACTTCTCAGTCAACTCGGTCTATGTTCCAACGGAGCCGCTCTCCAACTGCCAAAACCATAGTGCTGCTATGTCCGTCAGATATAGTTGGAAACATCGGGTCATGGTCTCCTCTAATGCCCCCAGTACTTCCATCGTACATCTCCAATGTCGGTAGCTTGAATTCTAGTGGATTCCTGGCCTGCCTAATTGCGGGAGCGAAGGGGCTCATGTTTACATCTTCTAGATTTATATTCACTAGTTTGCCTCTCATGGCTCGTCTAACCATCTCCTCCAATCTATCACTGTCGTTAAGCTAGAGTCCTTGTCTATTGCCTCCGATCTTCCCACCCAAGTTCGCGAGGGAATCTTGGAATCTCCTCTCTTGCACGAGTATCCATTCCTCTATCAATTCCTTGTTGCACAGCTCTACCTAGTACTCTGGCCGGGATTGGATCAATATGCTTCTGGGAGTGCCCTCTAGCTCTGGGGCTGCTAGCTCCTGATGGACCCACTCTGTTCTGGGTTCTGATTGCTCCATTCTTCTAACCTCTCTCTAGCATTTCCTGCCATAACGTTCCCTTGATTCTGCATTCTAGTTTGTCCAACTTGTTGGAATAGGTTCTGCATTATCTCTTCTTGTCTTTTCAGCATTCCCTTCTACGTAGCTTCCATCATCATTTCCATCTCGTCTCGGATGATGATGATTGAGGCTAGATTTACTCCTAAGGAAGCCTCCTGACTTCCTTTATGTTGGCGTCTTTCTGTTCTTGGTCTCCTTGCTGATTGCTTCGCCACTGCTTTCCAGATCTAAGTCTAAGTCAAGATCCAAGCTGTAGAGTCTCTGAATGCTAGCTTTCTTAGTGAAAGCATCAAAATGTTTGCGCCAAAAATGGTCACAATCACCTAATTATCGATGAAAGCACCCGTTTACAATCACAGATCACTGATAACATATATGTAGAGAAAATAAATATGAAGAACACTCAAAATTTAAAAAGAAACACATGGAAACACACAGATTTAGAGTGGTTCGGCGTTTGGCCTACGTCCACTATGAAATGGCTGACTTTGATTGACCTTTGTTCGCTAGTTACAATGAGTGACAGCAGTAAAATTGAAATACAAGAGTAGTCTCGGCAGAGTCTGGACGTAGAAGAGCCAAAACTCCCTTTTCTATAGGTCCTGGGTTGTTATTTATAGACATAGGCTGCAAATATCTCGCTCAGATCTCGGAAGACCTCTTCTCTCACGTGGGTGGGCCCACACGATCGATCCCATGACATGTGCACTCAGTCCGTGATCAATACGAATGAATTTTGTATCGAACAAAATTTCGTCCAATCGGGTCGAGATCGATCATGAACATTTTTTAGGTTGTACGCAAGCTCATGAACATTCTTTAGGTTGTACGCAAGCTCCTGCGAAAATTTGGTGGCATTTGGACTTGTATATTTTGAGTTATGATCGATGCAAGATTGGGTTTCTCGATGGTTGGTGAACTCATATCAATGCCGTTCGAATTGATAGCTTCCATCGATGGCTCTGCACGCGATGCGCGATGACGTGGCACTAAATTTTTGGATCGGTCCATTTTTCATGCCGAACGATCGAGTCTTTCCGATGTATACGCCTCGTTCGTATCGACCCAACCTGACCTTGTTACATTGATCGGTTGTATTACCCTTCGTGTTGATTTTGTGTATTACACTTCGTATTGGTCGCTTGCAGTCCACTTCGTATCAATGTCCCGTGTCCTATTTCATACAGGTGGGAAGCGTTGCTTTCGTGTCAATCTGTGGCCAATCGATACAAAGCTTTTTTAGGGTATGATCGATACGAAATGGGCTCTCATGTTGCTTTCGATGGATACGAAGTGGATGGATGTCATGGATATGAAGTGGACCGACGTCGATCGATATAAAGTGGATGGATGTCGATCGATACGAAGTGGATGGATGCGAACGAGGCCTGCAAGGAGATGGACACGAACGAAAGCAATACGAAGAAGGTGATCCTATGGATACGGATAAGAGCATTGCTTGACTTGCATCGATCATAATTTGAGCATATGAACTCCGATTGACTTTACTTTTGAAACATTGACTTTCATAGGTTTGCTTGTCGTGCCATATCAATTGTAGCACGACCCGGACTCGAGCAAAATTTATCGACATCCATAGCTGACATGTACATAGCTGGCAATCGAGGAGAATTGTCTTTGCTTTCCAGTCAATCTCTTGGTGTGACGGCCTTGCCAAAAGGCGGGATAACGGTACTCAACAATGTTCTTGGGGTCAAAAAACAATTGAATCTGCGTATTAGTTATATGAATATCATAGTGAAACAGATTCATGATATATGATACATTATACTATTATAGTTAAATGATGTAAACATGAGTTGGCGGGAGTAAGGACTTGAAATTTTATTATATTAAAGTTAAACTAAGACAAAGGAAATGGCGGCATGATCATAAAGAATAGCCTAATGATTTATTCAAATTTGAGGAAAAACTATCGCTTCAATTTTCATTTTTTCCCATAATCAATTTAACAAATATTTTCATAACCTTACGCATTTAATTATTAGATTATCTTATCAATTTTGAACGACATAATATGTTATTAGTGTACATTTTAAGAACTTTGTTGAACTGAACCACTTTCATCTTAAAAAATAAGAAAATTTATAATTTCGTGTTAAAAAAGTGTTATATAATTATTTCAATTAATATTTATCATGAAGTATTCAAAATAATTGTTTTAAAGTTTAATATATTAATTATAATTGTATAAATTTCAATGTTAATTGAAATAATTTTACATTTAAATCAAAAAAAATTAAAATTAGCGATCAACTTGGTTCTCATGGCTTGACCGGTTGAACCACTAAAACCTTTGGTCTTACACCAACACGGATCGACACATTTTGGTCTTCGAAACTATGATGTTATCACAAGATTAGACCTAGCAGTGTAAAGTAAGTCAATATTAATCAATGTGTAATGTAAATCCCCATGACATTATCAAATAAATTTAATTAAGAAAATAAAATAAATAAAAAGAGGTTGATTTATTAACAATAAATGGTCCTCGTTCTTCAATTTTGAAACATAAAGAAAAACAAGTGTAAAATGCAAATTTCCAGACTGCATATTTAGAGGTTTTGGATTTCAATTCCACAGACATTATTAATCAAAATTTATATATTGAAAAAATAATAAGACAGTCATCATTTATTGCCTTAATGAAGGTGTGCATGCGCACACTGACATATATTCACATATACAAGTTTTACACATCCCACTGCAATTAAAATGAGCTTAATTAAATTCAAATATAAAGGTTGCCATTTTTATCTCTTATTAGTAAATTAAAGTTCACTAATAATGCATTATTAGAAACGGGCATGGCGTTGACATCCATCAAATCAGTTTACTTGTTTATATTATTTCTTACTACATTATCTTATTCCTAACATTGATACCTGTTTTCAAATTTCAGTCATTCTGTAGTTACTTTCATGCATATTTTTAACCTCTAATCTTTAAATATTTGTAATCCCAAATCTTTAAATATTCAATCATTAAAACTTTCAAAATTCTACTGTTAGTATAATTAGTCTGTTTGCTGTATTTTTCAGTTTCTAAGACCGATGGAAATTTTAAAAAAAATTAAGTACGTTGTTAATAGTGCATGTATGTAAAATTAAACGTGTAAATGATCGAATAATTTCTTTATTAATAGTTTGTTTTGAAGCGCAATCTTTTGGCCCGACCACAAACTTCCAAAAATACTCTTTACTCGTATATAATTTAACGCTCAACTATATATGTTACCAAATCCCTTAAAAATTGAATCTAACAAATAAATTCACCTTACAACTTCATCACGTGCCTTTACAAATATTAAAAAACAATATTTTTACTTGAAAATAGGATCCGATAAATGTTTTTTGTACAAATTCATAACCAAATCTTAATGTTACTAAAAAATAGGATATAACAAGTGAAATTCCTTTACAAATTCTTTCTTTACTAACTAATAACATAAATATAAATTCAAACTAAAAAAATATTAGACACAAACATAAAAACAAAAATTCAAACAAACTATGCATGAGTTAAATGCAAAATACAATTAAATATTTATGGAAATTAGTTTTTTAAGTGTTTTGAAACATATACAATTTGTAAAACAACTCACACGTGAAGTGCATGCCATAAAGCTTACAAATTGATGGCATTCGTACTTTTGGATATGAACGGTACATTTTTTATATCTGTTATTATGAGGATACATAAGAAGTCATCCCCACATAAAAAAATTGGTCATGATTACTTTTCTAACCTACACCCATTTATGTTCATAATTATATACTGAAGGCTACAAAAAATGAAAAATGAAGTAATATGTTCATGTATATACAGAAGCTTGATTTGAAAGAAGTGCGAGATTGGCTTATGAAATATGGGCAAAGTGTCAATTTATAATTATAACCGAAATACTAGGCTTCAAATGTGGAAAAAAAACTAAATGGCACAAGTCCGATTTTCAATGGACCTCAAACACGACATATATTTTTAATTATTAATAAAGGATAATCGAAAAATCGGTCTACTTTAAGAAATGTTTACAATGTAAAGATAAAATTAAAGTTACAGAACACCAAAGACAGATTTATTATTCAACAACTTACGAAACTATTGACCGATTGTTGTTATTCATTCATCATAGATGTGATCTTGCAACATATCAAATATCTGAACTTTTCTTTAGTCGTCCTAGAAGCTGATTGTTTTTTCACTCAATTTTGTTTTTGGATTGCACTTTTAAAACTAATTGGCGCATTATGGATGTTTTCACATGGTGTCACATACTTCAATATGGAATTAATTTACTCTTGCAATTGCTTTTTTAAGTTGAGAAACCTCATAATTGCATACACACGGCTAGAAACCCAGCAAATTGCGACGCCATTTTTCGGCGGCCGTCGACGGATCGTCGGTTTTTTTACGACGGCTGCTGACAGAAAGCAATTTCCGTTGCATAAATGAAAATAAAATAAACTAGTCGATAGCAGCTGTTGAAGGCTGTTGCAAATGAAATCATTGGCAACCGCCGAAAGCCGTCGAAAAGTCACGAATATCTGAACTTCAGGCCGACGGTTTCGTTCATTTTCCTTTCCTCCCCAAATCAAAAATCTACTCCTCCAAGCCCTCCTCCAAACCTTCTTCCACGCCATCAACAAGCTTCCATCTTCAATTTTCAACTCTCTCCATTAGCTATTTCTTGGTAAGAGTGTTTAATTTATAAACCCTATTTAATTTTAATTTGTTAAATTAGGGTTAATTTATTATTGTAGTTATATAATACCCCATTGATTGTTTGGTATACCCTATTGAATGCTAATTAGGTTGTTATTATAATTGTTCATCATTTAAACGTTGAGAAAAAAAATTTCATTTAGTGTATATGTGCGTTAATTGGTGTATACGCATTGATTAATTAGTGCATACGTGCATTAGGGCTACTTTGTATTAATTAGAGTCGATAGTCAGAATTTGGTGTATGGGTTTTTAAGATGACGAAAACGATGATTTAGCGTATGCATTTTTAAAGTATAAATAAATTATTGTAAAAATTGTTGTATAATACGCTTTACTTTTTTTAAATTCCTTAGAGAGTTTTTGGCACCGTCTAACAAATATTTTATATGATTGTTTTATGATATTCGTTTTTATCACAGAATGGACATTTATATTCATCCGATACAATATTTCTCGATGGACAAGTTATAAATACAGTAGTAATCATATTCTGCAAATCATTTTATTTTAAACGGTAAAAAAAAATTCAACAACACTTTCTTTTTGTTCCCTGTGTACACACATATGTGTAAGATACATGGAACAAAAGGGAAGTACTGTCGAAATTTTGTTGAATCGTTTAAAATAAAATGATTTGCAAAATATAACTACTACTTATGTTTGTAATGGAAAGTAGGATGACCAACCATCAAAGTGTAAAACAATAACTTGAAAATTGTAGATTATATTCACATAATAATTTGTGTAAATCTGTTTGAAAATTAAATTAAATAGAGTAATATTATATATTTGCAAAAATTTAAATGTATGATTTGTTTAAAAAACAAAATGTCAAGGCGTAAATGATTAATGCGTTTTTATGTTTTAAATTAGGAAAAATGATCAATTATTTTATCAATCGGAGCTAGATGTACCAACAAAGAAGAGAAATTGGAGGCTCAACAAGTAAACATTTCCAAAATGGTGTACATGTCTTTATTGAAATCGCATTACGTAATAATGGAAACGACGAAGATATTCATTGTCCATGTAGTTGGCGCAAACTACTGAAGCATTTGACACTAGATATGATAATGGTTTATTTGCGCCAATATGGTTTCTTGTCGAATTATTTAGTGTAGGATCCTCATGGAGAACTTATAGCACCTAATCCCATACATTTGGAGGAAGATGTGAATAATGAATTTGTCCCGATAAATCTCATAGAAGATATGGTTGAAGATACAACACGTTCGATGTTCTCTACTGTTGAAGTTGATGGTAATGATGTTAATGTCGAAGATGAACCAAGTATTAGAGCAAAAAAATTATGATTTACTAGAGGCTGCTAAGAAACCCTTTTGGGATGGTTGTACAAGCGGTACTTAACTATCAGTAACTGCAGAATACATTGCGATGAAATCAAGTACAACTTCACGGAAGCCGGGTGTACAATTATAGTACAAGCTACAAAAGGGCATATGCCACCCGATAATTTAATATGCGAAAATAATTATAAAGCGAAAAAACTTATGTCTACTTTCGGTTTGCCATATCAAAAATAAATACATGTTTTAATGGTTGCGTATTATTTTGGAAAGAAAACACCGGTTTTGGGAATTGTAAAGTATGTAATCAGGAAAGATACCTTCTAAGAAAAAGAAGGGAAATGAAGTTTCGTACAAGCGAGTGAATTACTTACCCATCACTCCTAGGCTTCAAAGATTATATGCATCTTCTTTAACTGTGCATCATATGATATGGCAGCGTGCGAGAACACATGAAGAAGGTACATTAACATATCCAGCTGATGGAGAATCATGAACCATTTTGATAAGACATACCCCGCTTTCACAGCGGAAAGACATAATATTATACTTGGTTTTTGTACGGAAGGATTTTCACCGTTCTCTCAGTTTGGCTCAAAATATTCATCTTAGCCTACAATGTTACACCATATAACTCACATCCATGGATGCGTTTGAAAACTCCGTATATGTTTCTCAATATTGTCTTCCCTGGCCCTGATACTCCGACACAAAAAATCGACATATATTTACAACCGTTGATTGAAGAGTTGAAACACCGTGGCATGAAGGTGTTGAAACATACGACATTTCAAAAAAAAATTCCGTATGTCCGCTTCTCTATTGTGGACTATAAGCGATTTTCCAGCATATACAATGCTATTGGGTTGGGATACGGCTAGTGGTCTAGCTTGCCCATATAGTGTGGAAGAAACACGAGCATTTTCTTTATCTCATAGGACGAAAATTTCATGGTTTGATTGTAATCGTGTTTTCTCCATATTAGTCATCATTTTAGAAAAGAAAAAATAAACTTTACAAGTAATGGAGTTGAGACCTTGCGACCACCAATGATTTGGTCAAGCGAAGATATTTATGACCTTATAAAGGATTATCCAAAGATACATGAAACTGGCAAACAAATTGAAATTCAGGATAAATCGATGATTCATAATTGGCGCAAACAAAGTATAGTTTGGGAGCTGCCTTATTGGAAAAATCTCTTGATTCGTCATAATCTTGACGTGATGCACAATCAGAAACACGTGTACGATAATGTATCTAGTACAGCTCTGAATGTTAAAGGAAAGACTAAAGAAGATTTAAAATAAAGACATGATATAAAAGCAACACAAAATTGTCCTGAACTTCATATGAAGCCAAATGGCACAGCAAAAAACCCAAAGCATGATACGAGTTAGACAGTAACCAAGTTAAAGTACAGTTAAAGTGGGTGGAAGGATTAAGGTTTTCTGATGAGATTTCCTCTAATCTTCGTAGATGTATTGACTGTAAGAACGGTAAACTGAGTGGGATGAAAATTCATGATTGTCATGTAATGATGGAACAATTGTTACCCGTCGCTTTCAAAGAACTGTTGTCCATAAAAGTTTGGACGGTTATAACTGAACTTATTTTATTTTATAAGGAGCTTTGTTTAACTACCTGAAAAGTTGATCATCAACATAAGCTTGAGGAAGAAATTCCTATACTGCTCTACAAACTGGAGAAAATATTTCCTTCTGGTTTCTTTAATGTAATGGAACATTTACATGTTCATCTTCTGTTTGAAGCATGCCCTCGAGGTCCTATGCAATATGGATGGTTGTATCCGTTTGAAAGGTATTAATATAGATTTGCTACATTTTAGTTTAATCACGTGTAATAAATATTAATTATAATCATTCTTAACAGTCACTTAAATCATCTACAAAAAAAGTGAGACAAAAAGCATGAGTTGAAGTTTTAATATGCAAATCATATATCAAAGAAGAAGCTTCGTTCTTTCTCTCTCATTATTTCACACGCCCTGTTGGAAAATATATGGAAATATGGTTAGACGACAGAGATTACCATATAGCCCACACATATGTTTTTTTAACTATACATAAGTTTCACCATTTGTTATGATCAAATAAATAATACATATAGAATTATTTACTTGAATAATACATATGTGTATTAATTATAACGCAATGTATTATCTATATATGCAGTTTTATGAATCATAACATCTAAACGGGGATATCAGCAAAAAATTGCTATTTGGTTTTCAATCCACGTGTATGATCCGGCAAATTGTGTGGTCGACGAAGGGTTGAACATCTTGCGATGGGACCAAAAAGAAAGGTCAAGACATGTCCAATATTCTTTGTCAATGGATACAAATTCAACACCAAAAAATACGGGGCTAAAAATTTAACTAACAATACCATTGTATATGTTAAACGTAGTGATGATCTAAATGATCACACAAATGATTTTTCTGGTGTGTTAACTCAGGTTTTGCAATTAACATATTTCACCAGACCTGCAGAAGAAGTTTATCTGTTTAGATGCAGCTGGTTCAGTAATGTATATTACGTTGTCATAAGTACGATCCGTTTATAATAACAAAACATGCCCTTCAAGTTTATTATGCAGCTTATCCATCTCTAAATAGAGATAAAGTAGATTGGTCGACGATTTTTAAAATGAAAACAAGATTTACGTTCGACGGAAAGAATATTCCGGAGGAACAATCGTACCAAGTGGTTATTGTGGAAAATGGCGAATTTGCAATAACAGATGATCAAACTGATTTAGGACCTCTAAATGATGAATCAAATGTATTAGTAGAAGCATTCGAGACCATAGTGGAAAACAATACAGAGTACAAGACAGAGTCTGAATCAAAAAACAACGAGGACTAATTTAATAGTATATGTTGAAAAAAGGTAAATTATGGGAGTATTGATATTACACTTTTTTTGTATGTTACATGCGATTATTGATGTTAAATCTTTATATGTTTACTCATAACTGAATGATATATTCTACCATAATAAAATAATATGTATGCGACGGGTATTACGGATGTCCATCTTTAGGCGACGGAGTTCTTCACAGTCAGATTCTCCCTCTGGGTCTTAGAGAGGGATAGGTTGCATCGATGGTGATGGCAACAGCCCTTCGCAGGAGGCGCCACATACGGTATTTATATTACTACAGAAATCTGGTTTCTCATAAGTATTAAATTTACTTCAGTGTTGTAAATATTTTTTATGATATATTAGTCATGATCTGTCTGTATCATATTTAATATAGGGGTTTTGAGCTTGAGCCTTCTAACATTATGCTCAGCATATCAAAGCAGGCATACATGAGCTATCTGACTTCATGCTGGGCGAAGTGGAGTAGGATATTGAACCATGTACGAAAGAGCATATGGCAAGAATTCCTGGCAAGTGTAAAATTTTATACCATTATATATAATCACTTTACAATTTAATGACTAAGTATAAATGTATAACTTATATTTTTTCAATAGATATACATATGGCAGTAGACTTACAAGAAGAGGACGGGTCCCTTTGACAACGCCACTAGAACTCGAAAATAGCTAAGAATTATAGGGATACGATGTCTACCATAAGAAAAACCGGGAAGTAGCCACAATGGATGGGCGCCAGCATTTGGGATGCTTGGTCGCATGGTGGGTAGCGACAAACTCAAGGTAAATCTATCAGTCATCACCTTAATTTATTCAGTATAGAATACAAAATTTATACCTGTAAAATATAATCTTAATTTTTAATTTGCAGGCGGAGTCGGATAGGAACTCCGCGAACCGACAGAAAAATCTTGTCACACACCGTGGTGGCTCAAAATCATTCCAGCACCATCACGGGGACCTAGTAAGTTAATTAATTGCAATTACTAATAGTCATTACATTTTTAGTATAAATTTGTATGAACAACAACAATATACACCCATTATTGTAGGGAAGAGCGCGTGGGGGTCCCGTCTCGTATATGGACATGTTTGAGCATACCCATACTCTTAGGCAGACAGCCGACGAGGGATCAGTGTCGTATGCCTAGCTTGAGGATGATAGAGCATACGCCGCACATGTAAGTGTATTTTAAGTTACAAGTTATTAATAATGATCATTTTAATTAATTAATTATAAAGTATTATAATAATGTCATGTAATATTTATTTGTATTTAATTTTCCATTGTAGGAAAAATTTATGCAGGCACATGCGCAGATGATAAAGAATTCTAGACGGAAGCAGTTGACCATGGACGAGGAGGATGCGATCTTTGACTCTATTATGGACTCGATCCAGAGAAACATGCGCTATGACTATGGCAACCAATCGATAATTTACAAAAATTAACTATGTTGTAAAATTCGCTTAATATTTATAAAGTTACATAGTAACTTAAACATATTTCGACTTGTTTTATAGGCTTAGACATCACAAAGGGCTTATCGAATGGCTCGGGACAACGTGGTGATTAATGAGCTTAGACATTAGATTGCACACCTGCAGGAGCAGGACCGCCTCCGAGCAGTGCAAATGAAGCAGCTCAACTAGTATTCGGTCGAGTACGTGGAGCGTCATGGAACATTTCATCCATCCGGTGGTTTCGGAGTCGATGATGAATCTTGAGGTACGATTTGTAGGTTTTTTAAACTGGTGTATATAAATGTTGATTGATGATGAGGTTAATTTATGGACATGTGGTGTTTGACAGTGATTTGTGTGGTAGATTGGGTGGTTGATTTGTGGAGTTGATATGTGGAGTTTGATAACGGATGTTGGATGTATGTATTGTACAATGATTTTGGATGTAAATATTGGAGTTGAATGGGTGAGACCGATGAATGAAGGTTTGTTTTGTTTTGATTGAATATGTTTGCGTTTGATATGATGATGTTTGAGTTTTATATTGATATTGATACTGATATTGATTTCAGCTTATACGAGGCTTATATAGTGATTTTGATGAGTTGTGTTATATATTGGTATGGAAGTGATGCTATGCTACAGAAAAATATCACCTAGATTTTCGACGGTTTTCAACAGCTAGCAGCAGCCTTTTGGCCATTTATTTCAATGGCGAGTGACGGCTTTTGATGGCTTTCTGGGCAAAATTTGTGACGGCTTGTGACGTATTAATGAAAAATAACCATGCCACATGGACATCGTCGATGTCGGAAAAGCCGTCGGAATTGTCGTTGGAAGAACCATCGTCAGCCGTCGAAAATGGACGAAAGTCATGGTTTGTATTCCGATGGCACTTCTAATGGCTCATGATGGTCGCCGATGACTGCGAGACGTCAGAAATCACCCTTTCTCTTAAAGTGATATACTGGCTCTTGAATGTGTTAGAAATTTGTACAGAGAAAAGGAGTTCTATGTATTATTATAACTAGTTCTGAAGTTGCACTAATTAAGATGCGGCAAGTGTATTTTCAACAACTCATCATATCCTATGCAGGTGGCAATCTCAAAAAAATATGCAAGCAAAATGCAAATTGAATTTTATCATGAACAGTAGAGAGATGTTGATGATAAAAAAATTATAATGGAAGATAAGGAGGGAAATAAACAATATCATCTTTTTTAGGACGTTTGAATTTACATAATCAACTTTTTGATCGAAGAAAAATATTGTTTCTCAATTTTCTCACAAGTAATTAGCAAGTTGATTAAGCCTAGCTCGGCCCTCAAGGTTACCCTAACTAATCTTCTGCCGGTCCACTCATATCAGCCCAAAATAAAGCTAGCCCCAAACTAGCATATCCACTCAGTAGCACTTCTCAAATCGATCGGCTCACCCTAAACGACTTCAATAGTCAACTCATTAATCAAGGATATAACTAAGCCTAGCATAGCTGGTCTGCATCAGTCCACCTCTCCAATGACAGCTCCCTCATTCCGACCCATACTTAGTATGGCTCCATGTCAACTCGTCTACTCGGCATCATTTCAAGTCAATTGCCAATCAGCTCATTGGACTAGATCATCTTAAGTGTGACCCCCTTTGGCCCGGCTTCATCATAGTCACCTTTGATCAGTCCCAACCTATCTTGTCATCTCATAGTCGACTCGTTATTGCTCTTTTCATCTCAGGACGGACAAACTCATCTATCAAGACTGGCCAGGAAAACTAATCTTTGGCTCGGCATTACCACAACCAATCTTGTCATATCATGGCCAGCCCAGCACATTCTTTGCACATCGGTCCTTAGTAGCACTTAGCTTCTGGAATCTGCTGCCCGGCCACAGTCACTCATCTACCTTACCAAATAGATATGTAAAAGCAAAACAACAAATTGTACAACCAACTATGTAAGCACTGTAGCAAAGCAGCCAGAAGAACACCTACTCTTGGAGTTTGCCGTCGGCATTTAATACACACTAAATGTAAAGTCTACGCCTAGTACAGAAGAAAAATTGTTATGCTTCTTAGACATTTATTCCTTTCAGCCTTTACTGGTGTCTCACATTAGCCCATACGAACATATCAACATTAAGGCATACTTCCCATCTTTTTTACTGCACAATCTTAGCCATTCATCATCAATTTCAACCACTATAAATACCTCGCATTGCCACTTCAAAGGGTTGGAAATTATTAGAATTTTGGTTGTTATCTCTTTTTAGAGCTCTCCTCACAACAAATCAAAGTGCCAAGTACTTAAGATTAGCTACCTTTTTAGTATTAATTAAACACTTTATTTCTTATTATTCTCTTGCGATTCCTATAATTGTAAGAGAAGAATATAATAAGAGATCGTTATAGTATATATTGGTAAGCTTGTCAAACTACTCTATATTTGATGTCATTTGTTTAACGACGGAAATTCTATCGAGGTAGAAAACCGTCAATAAATTTTGAATTAAATTCATACTGCAAGCATACGGCGTACTATCGTAGTACGTAGCGAGTACCGGTCGATCTGTAGGGAATTGTTGATTTTAAAAATCTATCAATCAAATTAAACCAAAATTGAAGAGAGTGTTAAGCTAGAAAAGGAGAAAAAAAGCAAAAGAAAATTGATAAAATATGAGAGTTTGAGGGCAATTTAGTGATAAATCCACTCTCTAGATCACATAAGTCAACAAAATAAAGTTACGATCTCTCTTTTCTTATCATTAATGTAATAAGTTGATGTGCTTATCTTAAGTATGGTATATTTGTGCTATTAATTAGCCAATATAAACCATCAAACTATAACACAACCACTAATACACATTAAATATCATGAAATATGTCAATCAAGTTGAAAGCAAAATCTATTTAAGCATGGCCTATTAACTATTGTTTAGAAATATAGGCCATAAAATTTTAATTTCATCCTTCGCTTCTTTGACATAATCATATGTAAATGAAGAGGCAATTTGTTTTTTGTTTGTTTAAGCATAGCCTATTTGTTATGAACAATATAGACTATCAAATTCAAAGCTAAACAACAACATTAAACCACTTCAAGCGTTTCCATTAAAGCGCAAAAAAAGAGCATAAACATCAAAAGGTTGCATCTACATACTAGAGAGCGTCATTACCCCTGGGATTAAGCTCTCATATTTGTTATCAAATCAAAAAATGTAGAAAGAAACATGAAATAAACAAGAGGAAAAAGATAGCAAATGGAAAAGAGAACTATTCTAATTGCATAAAATAAAATCTACACTACTTGCATAAATAAACAAATCTACACTACTAATATGAAAGGAAATAAACAAAAGAACAAAAGAGAATGTATTGAAAATTGAATAAAAAGATTACATAAAAGAAATGGCTAAGTGGCCATGAGAAGAAAGAAGAGAACTTGATTTATTTGTGAGCCTAAACTAAACTAAAGAGAGATTAAGGAAGAGGAGGGTTACATGAAACATAAAGGGTATTTATTCAAGTGTTAAACCCTAATTCATATTTTTGAAGAATGCTCAAAATACCCTCTTAGGAAGTGTGGAGGCCAAGTAATCATTAGTATCAATTAATCATCATTTAGACCTGCATGAAGCTTTAAACTCTATTAACATGTGCATTAGCCTATAATTTGTACATGAAGGTATGTGGGTACGTGGGGTCCTCCGTTATGACGCCTTTGAATTATTTCCATCTTCATTCTTTTATCTTCACTCTTGTGCATGCATATATCTTCATGAAACCATTTGTATATGAAGCCAAATTCCTACAAAATAATGTAGAAATTTTCAGTTAAAATTTTCTCAATTAATATATGCACAAAAATGACCATTTTGCCCCTAAATGAAGATGAATATGCGATAATTTGAAAATAAGTTGAATTTTGGTTTAAAAAAGTAAAAATACCTGATACGGTCATTTATTTAATTTAAATAGATTAAATATTGTGGTAAAAATATGTATATTTACATTGTAGGATCGATTTCACCCTAGAGGGGGGGTGAATAGGGTGATGCTATTAATTATAAAATTAATTGCGGAAGCTTATAAAATTATTTCAACACAGATCACAGAATAATAGCATCACAGATAAATAGCAGAATAATAAAATGCAGAAATAGAACGACACAGAATTTAGCCAGCTTCAGCAAAACCCTGCCTACGTGCTACCCCAAGGTTTCTACTAGAAATTAAGTAGTCACACGCTTGCACACGTAAACTCACGACACCCCCGCTACTGACTAACCTAACTCTACGCTCAAAACCTGTCACAACTCAGCCACTGAGTTGCGAATTCTCAAACTACGCCACGTAGTTTGTCTCCTAGTCACACGACTAGAACCTACAACGGTTTAAAATTGAAATACAAATTAAAAACAATTTAAATTTAAAATAACCCTAATTAAGAAATTAAAAGCCCTTTATAATAAAAGAGAAAGCTCTTTAAAATAGAAGAGGCCGGCCCCTTTTTTTATTTTGACCCGATCCTCTTTTCATTGTTTCTTTGTGAAAATGATGGCTTGATTTCTCCGTTCCAAAATTAGGGCTTTTGAAGCTGCGTCTTTTTGTTGATCGATACAGTGGTTATTCGTGTGCTTCGTTCTCGTTCGTTCGCTCTTGTCCGCTTCTATTTGATCGAGTTCACTGTTTACTTCGGTATGTAATTTTCCCTTTTTGTGCTTTTATGATTTTCGTACTCGAACTCTATGGTTTGAAATTGCCGATGATGAATGGAATTTATACGATTCCAATTCCTAATTTTTCGTTCGTCTGTAGTTATTTGAATTTGTCAATTGATATCACTCGGCCATTGATTTTCGTATGGATGATGGTGATTTTTCTGACTTAATCAAATTCGAATATTTTCATGTTACTTGGTTGACACGGTTTCAATTTTGAATTGTTCCATTTCTTGACAGCCACGACTTAGATTTCTGTCATTTTTGGTTTCGTGAATTTTTGATGGCTTGGGCCTTGACTTGAAATTTCATTGACCTGTTCGTTTGATCGTTGTTCATCTGGACTTGGCTTGACTCTGTTAATGATGACTTTGGTTATTTTAAATCTATAAATTTGATATGATTGATTTGTGGCTTGATGGTTATATCCACTTGCTGCTTTTGGTCTTCATGTGCCCTTGACTTTGTTATACTCTGCATATATTATTTAGATGTTGTCACTGATTGTGTTCATTTTAGTTTCATTCATTTTTGTGTTTGCACTGTATATATATGTGTGTTGGCTGATGTTGGGTTCAATCTTGTACAACTTTTTCCATGCTATTCACTGGTTCGGGTATATGAGCAGTATCAACTTGAATTCTTTAGGGTGTACTCGAGTCTGGTGCATATATGTATGATTGCATCTTGATGCTGTCTTCATGCACTTGATTTGTGACTTCAGTGTCTTTGATGTTGGCTTGCATTTGATTTTATACATCTGATGGCATTCATGTGTACAATTTATCAGTTACATTCATATTCTTGCTGTCAGCTTTGTTCATTATTGTAGTAGATGTGTGCTTGTGCATTTATGTTGTTGAGCCGTGTTGTATGGTCAGTGGTGCACTTGGTCATTCGAGCCCGCTCTACTAGTTGTTGTGCATTTCATCATTGAATATGGTTAGCTTGTATAAATGAGCTGCTTCATGCCGTGTCTTGTTCATCTGGTTATATTGAGTCAAGTTCCATTTAAGTCTTCACTTTGGTATTGTTGCAGACCACTTGATCACTGTGTATCACTCCATACTGGTTTATATTGGGTTGATGTCCACTCCTTTGGTTTGTTTACATTGAAGTTGTATTTTGCTGACTTCATATTGTCACTGTATCATGTTTGATACAGTTTGCATTTCAGTTGTTTTGTTGTTGTATTTGTTTGGTACACATGCTGTTCTGGTTTGAGGCTGTATATATGAGTTTTGCTTCCACTTGAGATTGTATTGTCACGTTGCATTGAGTTGAGTCATGATAGCAGTGACTTGACCTTTTCATTTGTGGTTTGGTGCCTTCTTGAATTTCGCAGTCTTTTGTGAGCATGTTGATTTTTAGTTGGACTGTGCATTACACTTGAGTTGAATATAGCTTGGATTTGACCTTGTGCTGAAAGTTGTGACATTATTTTATTGCACTTGAGTTGAATCCTGTATTTTGGGTTTGACCTGTGCTCACCTGTCCTTGTAAATCAATCAAGTGTATATCAGTGTGCACGGCCTTGTGGCATGTACAGTGATACACTGTGCATGTCACATTGTTCGTGTATGATGGATTCAAAATTAAATGATGACGTACAACCCAAATAACTGAGGCAAATATTATTTTCAATAATTCACATTTTATTTTATACTGCAAAAATATTTCCTTTTCAATTTTATAACGTCAATATTTATTTTTGTAGATTGCTCAGATGTTGGATTCAATTTAAAGTGAAGTTGAAGATAAAATACGAGTGTGAGTTATATGTAGTGAGGTCAACTGTAAATGTAAAATTGTGATGTAATTGAATTTGTATCAAAGTTGTATAGTGTATAATGAGAGCTTGAATTTTACTATTGTAATAAATATTTGTTTGAATAAAATTTCCGTTTGAATTCAAATTCTGTGTTATTTAATTTTATTCAGCAAATATTTATTTAATCTATGAAAAATGAAATAGTACATTACCAAATACATTTACACGAATATATATATGTTTATTATCATCAAACAAAAATCATATAATCGCATATTCAATAATCTCCCCCTTTTGATGATAATAAACATATATTTAAGATTTTGAATATGTTAAATGAATTTGATCATAGATATATACTCTAATTTCTCCCCCTATTTAAATGCTTCCTCTCTACACAAAGCTCCCCCTACAAATATGCATACAATTAAATAATATGCAAATGAGCCTAGATGCAAATGAAAAACGTTTGACTTTCGCTTGATTTTATTTGACAAAACCTTAACTTTTCTCTCATCCTTTTGTTATCAGCAAAAGAATAATATTTTTAGAGAAAATGGAGATAAAGTGATCGATATTAATCCAACATTAAAACTCAATCGAATATAAATATTAAATTTCAAAAAAAAAATCAAACAAAAATCATAAATATTTTGTTAGGCGCAAATTCCACTTTTAGAATGATGAGAATGATGTCATCATATAAAACCATACAGTTTTGTCTATTTGTGGTATATTTATATCCGGAATTTGAATATCTACTAACCATGCATAACCGTTAGGACTTTTAAATGAGATTAGTAGCATTCCAATTTTATTTGAAAAAATGAATTCAATTATCTTCTAACCACGCATAACCGTGAGGACTTTTAAATGGGATTAGAATCAACTTGTTTATTTTAAAAATCAACTTTTGATATGCGTTCCATACATGCATGACCGTGAGGACTTTTAAATGAGCATGGAAGCACATAATAAATTCCAAGTAATTCACCCATGCATAACCGTGAGGACTTCTAAATGAGAGTGAATACTTTGGTATTTTATTATTATTATTATTATTATTATTATTATTATTATTATTATTTACTATATAAAATTTTCCATTATTAAAAAAATGTAAAATGAAAAACGAATGATTCCTGTTTAAAGTACCACATATCGACAAACTATATAGAATTTTGATGAGTGATGACCGTTAGAATATGACAGATATAGAGATGGTCATGGAATTTTTACCAACAATTTTTTTATAACTCTTGTTTAAATTTAAAAATTTACTAATAATACCGTCTCGAGTAATAATATATGATAAATATCAACACTCATCACTTTTTCAATCACTATTTATCTTTTTGATAATTATTAAGGAGTCAGATTAGTCAAAATAATCATTTAAAATCAAATTCAAAAATAATTATGAAATCAATTTTTCAAAATGACTAATATGAAAATATGGTCAAAAATGATTTTCTCGAGGGGGTTATATGAAAAAAATTCTGCTATTTGAAAATTATTTGAATCGAAAAATATGTAGATATTTTCTTTAAAAAACGATGCGATTACTAAATGTCTCAAAAATCATGTTCAACTAGTAATTTTTCTATCAGCTAGATTACCGGTGTAATATGCATCTGAATTTCTATTTCACTCAAAATTATCATTAATTGAATTTGACAGACCAAAACATGAAATGTGCAACAAAGTATCTCAAAATCAATTTTAACCGCCTTTTTAAATCACATTCTCTTGAATTTGAATTGAAGCTGTGTAAACAATAAAAAACTGTGAATATAGAGTTAGTCGTATTATAACCAAACGTATTATCATCCAACAAACACTATTTTTAATCCAAACTAATATATATGAAGTAATTCAAAGAATCTAGACATTTTATAGTGTTTTTGGCATATATAATTGGCTAATAATTTTGAATAAGTCAGAATCAAAAATCATCATTATTTCATCATCTTCATTACTGGCTGATTTAATTCATAATACGGTGTAGATTATCACATTTAATATATCGTTCAAAATATACCATTACCTGTTTTACCATTACGATAATTTTTTTGTGGTTGTCATTGTGATTCTGTCATCTTTGTACTAGGCTAAGGAACTTTGCTTTGTTACTCGTTGTGTCCTTGGAACAGCCAAAATCCAGAGAACACTATTGTTGTTCCTTAGCCTGCCACCACACCTACAAGGGAAAAGATTGATGTGACCTATTTGTTTTTATAGGTCCATGGTTGTTAGTGGCAGAATATTTATAAAAATAATTTTGTGGAGACCCAAAATTATTTATAATTTCTCCCTTCGGCACCCAAATTTGTTTAACTTTGAGAGATTTTATATTTGTGCCTTTTGGATCCCAAATCGGTATAGTTTTCACATGTTTGGGTCTATACCAACAATTATTATGATTGTGTCCATATTTTCTACAAATTGTGCACATTGAATTTTCTTGATTAATCTTGTTTTCAACAATTTTAGATTGATTATATCCAAGTCCTTTTCTAACCGTATTAACAGTTTGCTTTCCTAATAGCATATTCAACGATTTTTCACTTTTTGAAAATTTATCTAAAGTCGTTGACAATTGTTGGACTTGTGTTTTGAGAGATTCATTTTCGTTTAATAATTGTGTGCACTTTTTGATAGAATTCTCTCTCCTAGTATTTTCACTTTCTTTTAAAATCAGAATTTCATTTTCAAGTGATTTTATATTGATTTCTGATTTTTTAATTTCTTTTTCGAATTTTGGACATTTATCACACTTAGTGATCCTACGTTGATGTTTTTAACTAATTGGTTAAGTTGTTCATTTAATTCTATCAAAGTGTCTTTTTGCGATTCAAGTTTAGCATACTTCTCCCCCTAAGTCGTTCAAAACAGCCATTTACTTCGTGAAAATAAATAAGTAATTCAGAGTGAGTAAGTTTTGATACCTCACTTCGCTCATCATCGTCGCTATCAGTTATATTTCCATGAAGGCACATATCTGCTTTCTCACTCTCATTGCTAGAACTTTGATTATCTTCGTCACTTGTATTCCACGTGGCTGCAAAACTTTTCTTTTTTGATTTCTTTTTAAAGTCGCGTCGATTTTGAGGACAATTGGGCTTGATGTGTCCGGGTTGGTTGCACTTGTGACAGATGATTTTTTGTTGTTCTGTGTTATCTAAAACTTTGATTAATCTGCCTTCTATTTTCTGATTTAGAGCTGGATTTCTGTATCTGCGGTTCCACCTTTTTAATTTCTTTATTACCATTTTCAACTCTTCTGCTCCATCGTCATCGTCATCGTCATCACTTTCAGTTGTTCCTTTGAGAGCTATTGATTTCTTTCGAGTATCCCCTCCTTCACGCTCTTCCTTGAATTTCATTTCTAGCTCATAAGAGGTGAGATTTCCGATGAGTTCTTCGGCTTTCATTTGTTTTAAATCTTTCGATTCTTGAATGGCGGTCACTTTGGCTTCAAAACTTCGTGGAAGGACTCTGAGGATTTTTCGGACTATCTCCAACTCTGTATATGATTTTCCAAGAGCTTTTGATTTGTATACGATATTGGAAAGTCGTCCATGCATCTCTTTGACATTTTCTTCCTTCGCCATTGTGAAGTTCTCGTATTCGCTTCTTAGCACGGCAAGGCGAGATTCTTTGACTTGAGATGTTCCTTCGTGAGTCACTTCTAGTGTGTGCCATATTTCCTATGCAGTTAGACAATGTGAGACACGATTAAGTTCATATTGATCCAATGAACAGATAATAGAATTCATTGCTTTAGCATTAGTATTTTGTACTTTATTTTCTAGTTCTGTCCATTGTTCCTTTGGTTTATCTATTTCCTGATTATCTACAGTTATAGTTGGTGCTCTATAACCTGTCTCAACAATATCCAAGCGTAAATGGTTTTCAGAAAAATTTCCATCCTATTTTTCCAGTAAGCATATTCACCATTGAACATTGGTGGTCTAACTATGGATTGACCCTCAGCAAAAGCAGTACTAAAAGAAGCCATTTTAAAATTCAACTTTTTGAAACAAAAATTGGTTTTTGTAAAATCAAATTTTTAAAACAAAAACGGCTTTTGTTCCTAGCTCTGATACCACTTGTAGGATCGATTTCACCCTAGAGGGTGGGTGAATAGGGTGATGCTATTAATTATAAAATTAATTGCGGAAGCTTATAAAATTATTTCAACACAGATCACAGAATAATAGCAGCACAAATAAATAGCAGAATAATAAAATACAGAAATAGAACGACACAGAATTTGCCCAGCTTCGGCAAAACCCTGCCTACGTGATGCCCCCAAGGTTTCTACTAGAAATTAAGTAGTCACACGCTTACACACATAAACTCGCGACACCCGCTACTGACTAACCTAACTCTACGCTCAAAACCCTGCCACAACTTAACCACTGAGTTGCGAATTCTCAAACTACGCCACGTAGTTTGTCCCCTAGTCACAACTAGAAATTACAACGGTTAGAAATTGAAATACAAACTAACAACAATTTATAGTTAAAATAACCCTAATTAAGAAATTAAAAGCCCTTTATAATAAAAGAGAAAGCTCTTTAAAGTAGAAGAGGCCGGCCCCTTTTTTATTTTGACCCGATCCTCTTTGCTTTGTTTCTTTGTGAAAATGGTGGCTTGATTTCTCCGTTCCAAAATTAGGGCTTTTGAAGCTGCGCCTTTTTGTGGTTATTCGTGTGCTTCGTTCTCGTTTTTTCGCTCTTGGCCGCTTCTATTTGATCGAGTTCACTGTTTGCTTCGGTGTGTAATTTTCTCTTTTTGTGCTTTTATGATTTTCGTACTCGAACTCTATGGTTTGAAATTGCCGATGATGAATGGAATTTATACGATTCCAATTCCTAATTTTTCGTTCGTCTGGAGTTATTTGAATTTGTCAATTGATATCACTTGGCCATTGATTTCCGTATGGATGATGGTGATTTTTCTGACTTAATCAAATTCGTATATTTTCATGTTACTTGGTTGACACGGTTTCAATTTTGAATTGTTCCATTTCTTGACAGCCACGGCTTTGATTCTGTCATTTTTGGTTTCGTGAATTTCTGATGGCTTCGGCCTTGACTTGAAACTTCATTGACCTGTTCGTTTGATCGCTGTTCATCTCGACTTAGCTTGACTCTGTTAATGATTGTTGGGGATGCGGATTAAGGATCTTAAGGCAGAAATAACACTAAAGGGGGGTGAATAGTTTTTTAAAGAATATATGAACTATATGAATAAATTAAAACTTTCAACACAAATTTAAACAGAATTCTAACACAGAATGATCACAGAACATATAACAAATGCAAATAGTAAAGTAAAGCAAGTAAAAGGAAAGAACACACTGAATTTTATACTGGTTTGGAATCCTCCTACATCCAGTCCTGCACCAAGGCAATATCTTGTACAGATTTTTATAAGCCAATATCCAAATTACAACCCTCGATTTCTAAGGCCTTGAGGAACCCTCCTATCTCCGAGTCTGGGGTAAGCTCTCTTGATTTACGGGACACAAGATCACCCTTATACTTCTTAATAACAATCCATTTGAATGGATAGACTCTATGGACTTTTTGAATACAAATTAATCCTATAACTCTGAATAGCACTTTGATCTTTAGTAGAATGATGGAGAATCAAATAGAGAGAGTATCTAAATGATTTCCTATTGAGAATTTGGCAGAATGATGGCACGATCTTGAAAATATGAAGTTTTATGGATATGGAATGGTGGAGAAGAAAGAGTGAAGAAAATAAGAAAGTAGTTGTTAAAAAAAATTCATTTTGGAAGCCTTTATATAGATGCACAACAATCATAACCATTGGCGAAAGGTTTTCGAACGAATGGACACTTCTTTTGAAAATTGAATTTTGAATCCAACTGTCACCATGTCGACATGGGGTATCCCCATATGTCGACATCCCTCAGTTCAAAATTATAGAGATGTTGTTTTGTAAAGACAATTGAATTTAAAACAAGTTGAAACTTCTCTGAAGCAAAGTAAAGTGTTAAACAATATTTTGAGATAGAAAATGAATATAAAACATTATTTTAAATATATATATAATTGATATAGACCGTCAATTATATAAGTAATATTTAAAATCAGAATAAGTTTTGATGTTTTAAAAATAGAAGTTTTTAAAATCAGAATAGAGGAATATTTCAAGGCTAAAACAAAGTTTGAAAATATTTTTGAAAACATGATTTTGAAAGCTAAAACATTTTGAAAACAGATTTAAAAACATTTTGAAAAATCTATTCAAACTGAAATTGCAAGAACCTTCCTACAGAGCTCCTCCATAGGACTCGAGAACTTGTACAAAGCAGTTTAAATGATTTTGATTTTCGTGGGTTTGTAAGCCACTTGTCGTAGGTTTGTAAGCTACTTGTCGTGGGTTTGTAAGCCACTGGTTTCGATAGAAATTGGGTTTCATCCCAAAAGAAAATTGGAAGAAAGATGAGAGTGCTATTATGAAGTTTTAACAAAATACTAGACACTTATCTTGAGATCTTGAAATCTTGATTCTCTAGAGTGTTGAATCTTGAATCTCTAATCTTCATCTTGATGCTTGAGTCTTTATACTGATCAGTCTTCGATGATACCTGCATATACTTCCTATATACATACATACACACACACACACACACACACACATATATATATATATATGGAAATGTTAGTATATATTTTATAAAGTAAAGTATAATAACTATATAAGGTTGTTGTCATCAAAACATCATCAACTTAGTTCCTAATAATCTCCCCCTTTTTGATGATGACAACCTTTATTTATAAAATATTCTTACCATACCATAACTCCACCTTACTCCGTGGTTTCTTCTTAAAACTACAACTCCCCTTACTCCATGACTCCCCCTTACACCAAGCACATATATTTTTATAACTTTCTCCCCCTTTGTCATCAACAAAAACTATTAACTACTTAAGAATTCAAGATTGATTAGTATGAACAAATAATATGTATAGAACAAGCATGAAACAATGAGTATAAGTGAACACATTTTAGTTATTACAACATATATAAGAACATACATAAACACAAACAAATAAAACAATTTAAAACAAAGAATAAAATGAAAGTATGCTTTAATGGCGATCCTTAACTATATGAGACTTATGAATCGAACAATTAGGGTAGTGGAGACAAAAGTTTCCACATTGTTCAATTATGTTTCCATTAGTATCAACAAGGATCTCACCAACGCAAATAACGCTCTCGTCTGTATTCATAGGGACTTCGGGTTGAGGTAAAGGTTGATCTTCCTCTT
Organism: Allium cepa; assembly: GCA_030765085.1. Lineage (NCBI taxonomy): Eukaryota > Viridiplantae > Streptophyta > Magnoliopsida > Asparagales > Amaryllidaceae > Allium > Allium cepa. The sequence goes on along the minus strand of CM060945.1, from coordinate 315,885,525 downwards.
GGTCTTCTTGTGGTTCTTCCATAGGTTCTTCTTCCTCGGATTCCATGGCTTGTAAAGAGTCTTCAATATTAATAGGATTTGTACGGTTATCCATAAGGAATTTTTGTACATTCCTAATAATATTCCATTGCCTTTGTTGTTCTCTAGCCATCCTAAGTTGACTTACTTGAATTTCAGTCATCAATTGAAGGATATCTTTCATCTTCTCTTGCAATTTGATCACTCGAGCGTGCGTAGTTCGTTGAAATGGACCAGAATGAGGAGATGTGGGTGAAGTGGGTTCATTAGTAGAAGAGGAGGCCATGATTTTATTGTTTCAGAAGTTATTTACAGAGAATATAGTGAAAAAAGAGGAGAGAAAACGAAATGAATAGATAAATAACCAAAAACTAACTTTGGAGGGAAATTCAATTTTCAAATTTTTGTTGGGTATGTCGACATCATGAGATGGGGCATGTCGACATGTTCATCAAACAAATGTAATTTTTATTTTGAATTTTTATTGATTACTATATTATATTATTTTATATTTCAGATTTTGAACAAATACCTAATTCTCTTCTAAATTTAGTAAAATTCTGTTCGGTTAATGGTTTAGTTAATATATCAGCAATTTGTTTTTCAGTATTTATATAATCTAGAGTTATTATTTCTTTAATTATATTATCTCTAAGAAAATGATGTCTTATATCAATATGTTTAGTTCTAGCATGATGAGTTGGATTTTAAATAGATTTATTGCACTAGTATTATCACAATATATTGGTGATTTACTTATGTTAATTCCAAAATCTTTTAAAGTTTGTTGCATATATATGACTTGTGAACAGGCCAGAGCAGCAGATATATACTCTGTTTCAGTTGTTGACAAGGAAACAGTAGTTTGTTTCTTGCTGACCCAAGAAACCAGTGAATGTCCTAGAAAGTGACAAGTTCCACTTGTACTCTTTCGGTCTGATTTACAACCAGCATAATCAGCATCACAATATGATATTAAATCAAAAGTATTATTTTTAGAATAAAATAAACCATAATCTAAAGTGTATTTTACATATCTTAAAATTCTTTTAACAGCTTTTAAGTGAGTTTCTTTAGGTTGTGATTGGTATCTTGCACAGAGACAAACACTATGCATAATATCAGGACGACTCGCTGTTATATAGAGTAGCGAACTAATCATTCCCCTATATAAAGTTTGATCAATATCTTTTGATTTATCTTCTTTACTTAAACCTACATTTGTTGACATTGGAGTTGGTTTCCCACTAGAGGTGCTTAAACCAAATTTATTGATTAAGTCTTTAGCATATTTTTCTTGACTTATGAAGATTCCATTCTCTAGTTGTTTATTTGAAGCCCTAAGAAGAAACTTAATTCTCCCATGTGACTCTTTTCAAATTCTTTATTCATTATATCTGAAAATTCTTTATTCATTATGTTATTAGTTGATCCAAAGATTATATCATCTATATATATTTGAACTAGTTGAATATCTTGATTATTTCTTTTAATAAAAAGTGTTGTATCTACTTTACCAATTTCAAAACCAGATTCAAGTAAATAAGATCTTAGTCTTTCATACCAGGCTCTAGGAGCTTGCTTTAGACCATATAGAGCTTTCTTTAACTTGTATACATGGTTTGGAAATTTATTATCTTCAAAAAGTGGAGGTTGTTCAACATAAACATCTTCTTTTACAAAACCATTTAGAAAAGCACTTTTAACATCCATTTGATATAATTTGAAATTATTATAATTAGCGAAAGCAAGTAGAATTCTTATAGCTTCTAATCTTGCTACGGGGGCAAAGGTTTCATCATAGTCAATTCCTTCTTCTTGACAATAGCCTTGCGCGACTAAACGAGCTTTATTTCTTACGACCTCATTGAGTTCATTCATTTTATTTTTATAAACCCATTTAGTTCCAATTATACTTTTATCCTCAGGTTTAGGAACAAGTTCCCATACATCATTTCTGGTAAATTGATTCAATTCTTCTTGCATAGCAAGAATCCATGAATCATCAGACGATGCTTCCTTTGGATTTTTAGGTTCAATTGTTGATATAAAGGCTACATTACTCATACTACTTAATTGATTTCTAGTTCTTACTACAGATTCAATATTTCCTAAAACATTTTCTATAGGATGATCTTTTGATATTTTAAATCTCTTATTAGGTTGATTTATTTCACTAATAGTTTCATTAGATTGATTTAAATTTATAAAATCTTCTTCATCATCTATTTGTACAATATCTTTAAGATTTTCATCAAAAGATACATGCATAGTTTCTTCAATAGTATTAGTTTTTAAATTAAAAACTCTAAATGCTTTGCTTCTATTAGAATAACCAATAAAGAATCCTTTATCAGCTTTTGGTTCAAATTTATCTAAATTATCTTTTGCATTAAGTATAAAACATTTACTCCCAAAGACTTTAAAATAAGCAACTATAGGTTTATTATTATAAAGTAATTCATATGGAGTTTTATTTGTTAATGGTCTAACTAAAATTCTATTTAATATATAACAAGCTGTAGCAACTGCTTCAACCCAAAAATGTTTAGGTGAATTACTATCAGAAAGCATTGTACGAGCACACTCTTGAATCGTTCTGTTCTTACGTTCTACTACTCCGTTTTGTTGTGGAGTTGTTGGAAATGAAAAGTTGTGAGTAATTCCCTTTTGAGTACAGAAATTCTCAAAATTTTCATTTTCAAATTCACCACCGTGATCACTTCGAATAGTTTTAATTTTGAAAGAATGTTGTTTTTGAATTCTTTTAGAAAAGTTTTTAAATATTTCAAAAGCATCACTTTTATGTTTTAGAAAGATTGTCCAAGTATATCTTGAATAGTCATCTATTATAACAAAAACATATTTACTATGGTTAATTGATTGAACTTGAGATGGACCAAATAAATCTAAATGAAGTAATTCTAGAGGACTAGAGGTAGAAATAGCATATTTTAATTTAAATGAACTTTTCTTAAGTTTTCCTAATTGACAAGCATCACAAATACTATCAAACTTTAAAGTTTAACTTGGGTAGACCTCTAACTAAGTCAAGTTTTGATATCCTAGATAATAATTTGAAATTCAAATGGCCAAATCTTTTATGCCAAATCCAAGGGTCACTTGTATTAGCCAAAAGACATAGATTATCATTTGAAATTTTCATACTAAGGATATAAATATTTTTCTTCCTAATACCTTCAAAAATTATATAAGACTTATCATCTTCAATGTGACATTTATCTTTTCCAAATTTAATTTTAAAACCTTTATCGCAAAGTTGACTTATACTAAGCAGATTATGTTTTAAGTTCCTAACTAATAAAATATCATAAATAAGTAAAGTTTTAGAGTTACCGACATTGCCGACGCCAACCACATATCCTTTAGAGTTGTCACCAAAATTGACTAATCCACCATCTTGATAAGTAATGTCCTTGAGTATCTTGGGATTTCCAGTCATATGCCTCGAACAGCCACTATCAAGTATCCATTTATCTTTCTCAATTTGCACAGTCTGTCCATTGGGTGTTGATTCGTCAAAAGCCATAAAACATGTCTGTCCCTGCATAACACACCAATTCGGTAGATAACTCGATTTTTCAAAATAACTATATGCAGACTTATGATACTTTGATGAAATGCATAGATTCAAAACAGTTTTAACACAATTTTCCAAAAATGCCATTTTTATATTTTTCAAGTTTCAGATTATGAAAACAATGAAAACCAATGCTCTGATACCAATTGTTGGGGATGCGGATTAAGGATCTTAAGGCAGAAATAACACTAGAGGGGGGGTGAATAGTGTTTTAAAGAATATATGAACTATATGACTAAATTAAAATTTTCAACACAAATCTAAACAGAATTCTAACATAGAATGATCACAGAACATATAATAAATGCAAATAGTAAAGTAAAGAAAGTAAAAGGAAAGAACACACCGAATTTTATACTAGTTCGGAATCCTACTACATCCAGTCCTGCACCAAGGCAATATCCTTGTACAGATTTTTATAAGCCAATATCCAAATTACAACCCTCAATTTCTAAGGCCTTGAGGAACCCTCCTATCTCCGAGTCTGTGGTAAACTCTCTTGATTTACGGGACACAAGATCACCCTAATACTTCTTAAAAACAATCCTTTTGAATGGATAGACTCTATAGACTTTTTGAATACAAATTAATCCTATAACTCTGAATAGCACTTTGATCTTTAGTAGAATGATGGAGAATCAAATAGAGAGAGTATCTAAATGATTTCCTATTGAGAATTTGGCAGAATGATGGCACGATCTTGAAAATATGAAGTTTTATGGATATGGAATGGTGGAGAAGAAAGAGTGAAGAAAATAAGAAAGTAGTTGTTAAAAAAAATTCATTTTGGAAGCTTTTATATAGATGCACAACAGTCATAACCATTGGCAAAAGGTTTTAGAACGAATGGACACTTCTTTTGAAAATTGAATTTTGAATCCAACTGTCACCATGTCGACATGGGGTATCCCCATATGTCGACATCCCTCAGTTCAAAATTATAGAGATGTTGTTTTGTAAAGACAATTGAATTTAAAACAAGTTGAAACTTCTCTGAAGCAAAGTAAAGTGTTTAAACAATATTTTGAGATAGAAAATGAATATAAAACATTATTTTAAATATATATATAATTGATATAGACCGTCAATTATATAAGTAATATTTAAAATCAGAATAAGTTTTGATGTTTTAAAAATAGAAGTTTTTAAAATCAGAATAGAGGAATATTTCAAGGCTAAAACAAAGTTTGAAAATATTTTTGAAAACATTATTTTGAAAGCTAAAACATTTTGAAAACATATTTAAAAACATTTTGAAAAATCTATTCAAACTGAAATTGCAAGAACCTTCCTACAGAGCTTCTCCATAGGACTCGAGAACTTGTACAAAGCAGTTTAAATGATTTTGATTTTCGTGGGTTTGTAAGCCACTTGTCGTAGGTTTGTAAGCTACTTGTCGGGGGATTGTAAGCCACTGGTTTCGATAGAAATTGGGTTCCATCCCAAAAGAAAATTGGAAGAAAGATGAGGGTGCTATTATGAAGTTTTAACAAAATACTAGACACTTATCTTAAGATCTTGAAATCTTGATTCTCTAGAGTCTTGAATCTTGAATCTCTAATCTTCATCTTAATGCTTGAGTCTTTATACTGATCAGTCTTCGATGATACCTGCATATACCTCCTATATACATACATACATACATACATACATAGATATATATATATATATATGGAAATGTTAGTATATATTTTATAAAGTGAAGTATAATAACTATATAAGGTTGTTGTCATCAAAACATCATCAACTCAGTTCCTAACAATGATGACTCTGGTCATTTGAAATCTATAAATTTGAATATGATTGATTTGCGGCTTGATGGTTATATCCACTTGCTGCTTTTGGTCTTCATGTTCCCTTGACTTTGTTATACTCTCCATATATTATTTAGATGTTTTCACTGATTGTGTTCATTTTAGTTTCATTCATTTTTGAGTTTGCACTGTATATATATATATGTGTGTGTGTGTTGGCTGATGCTGGGTTCAATTTTGTACAACTTTTGCCATGCTATTCACCGGTTCGTGTATACGAGCAGTATTAACTTGAATTCTTCAGGGTGTACTCGAGTCTGCTGCATATATGTATGATTGCATCTTGATGATGTCTTCATGCACTTGATTTGTGACTGCTGTTTCTTTGATGTTGGCTTGCATTTGATTTTATACATCTGATGGCATTCATGTGTACACATTATCAGTTACATTCATATTCTTGTTGTCAGCTTTGTTCATTATTGTAGTAGATGTGTGCTTGTGCATTTATGTTGTTGAGCCATGTTGTATGATCAGTGGTGCACTTGGTCATTCGAGCATGCTCTACTAGTTGCTGTGCATTGCATCATTGAATCTGGTTAGCTTGTATAAATGAGCTGCTTCATGCTGTGTCTTGTTCATCTGGTTATATTGAGTCAGGTTCCATTTAAGTCTTCACTTTGGTATTGTTGCAGACCGCATGATCACTATGTATCACTCCATACTGGTTTTCATTAGGTTGATGTCCACTCCTTTGGTTTGTTTGCATTGAAGTTGTATTTTGCTGACTTCATATTGTCACTGTATCATGTTTGATACAGTTTGCATTTCAGTTGTTTGGTTGTTGTATTTGTTTGATACACATACTGTTCTGGTTTGAGGCTGTATATATGAGTTTTGCTTCCACTTGAGATTGTATTGTCACGTTGCATTGAGTTGAGTCATGATAGCAGTGACTTGACCTTTGCATTTGTGGTTTGGTGCCTTCTCGAATTTTGCAGTCTTTTGTGAGCATGTTGACTTTTAGTTGGACTGTGCATTACACTTGAGTTAAATCCAGCTTGGATTTGACCTTGTGCTGAAAGTTGTGACATTATTTTATTGCACTTGAGTTGAATCCTGTATTTTGGGTTTGACCTGTGCTCACCTGTCCCTGTAAATCAATCAAGCGTATATCGGTATGCACGGCCTTGTGGCACGTACAGTGATACACTGTGCATGTCACATTGTTCGTGTATGATGGATTCAAAATTAAATGATGACGTACAACCCAAATAACTGAGGCAAATATTATTTTCAAAAATTCACATTTTATTTTATACTGCGAAAATATTTCCTTTTCAATTTTACTGCGTCAATATTTATTTTTGCAGATTGCTCAGATGCTGGATTCAATTTGAAGTGAAGTTGAAGATAAAATACGAGTGTGAGTTATATGTAGTGAGGTCAACTGTAAATGTAAAATTGTGATGTAATTGAATTTGTATCAAAGTTGTATAGTATATAGTGAGAGCTTGAATTTGTACTATTGTAATAAATATTTATTTGAATAAAATTTCTGTTTGAATTCAAATTCTGTGTTATTTAATTTTATTCAGCAAATATTTATTTAATCTGTGAAAAATGAATAGTACACTACCAAATACATTTACACGAATATATATATGTGTTTATTATCATCAAACAAAAATCACATAATCGCATATTCAACATACATGCACATCAAATACCCCCACACTTATCTTTTTATTCGTCCTCGAATAAAGAAAAACTAAGATAAATATGTTTCCGTAGGGAGCACGATATGCAAAAAGCCGTTAATCATCTAGGTTTCCCAGTAGGATGAGTGTTGTCTCGTGAGGGTTTTCAATGGATACTACCCATAAAATCCAACTACAGGATGAAAATATTTACAAAATGCAAGATTTATTTACAAAGAGATGAATGCATGCTTTTGAAAATATTTACAAATGAAGGATTTACTTTTAAATTAACACGAATTAATTAAATATAGGTTTTGAATATTATCGAGAAATTTAAGATCTTTTGCTTGTCAAAATTTCCAATAAAAACGAAGTTATCATAACAAACAGACTATAGTTTAGCTCGTTGTTTCGGTTGATAACAAAAATGTAGCTATGAAATGAATCCTTCGTTGATTATCAAAGTTTATCAAAGCGGCATTTTCATTTTTTTTTTCCAATAACAAGTCAAATGAAATAAGTTAAAATAGTGCATGGATTAAATTGCTTACTCTCTCTAAATTTTTATTTGAAAATTTTATTAATATTAACAATATTTACAAATGCCTAACTCAGATAAAATGAGGTCAGATATATTACTCATGCACTGCCTTGCGGACTGACGTAAGGGGAATACAGAGCGTGGCGAGTGAACACACAAGTGTGAACACTTATCAACAATAGGCGTTATTAGAAAGAATTTTCATATATATACACCTAACTCAGATTAACTGAGGCAAGATATACCGATCGTGCACTACCTTTCGGGCTTAAGTGAGAAGGGTACAGAGCACGACGAGTGAATACACGAGTGTGAACACATGACTCTAGGTGTTTATTAAACACACACACACACACACACACACACACACACACACACACACACACACATATATACATACAATTTTATTTTGTCTTTTTTTTTTAATTTTTTTGAAGAGAGAGCTTTGCAAAATCATTTTAGCACCGTTTAACTTAGAAGACAAAAAAATGCTATATCCTTCACTTTAAATCAACCACTTTTTAAAACAAAGATTTTCAATTAGAATATATTCCATAATTACTTCCATGAATCTTCCTATATACTAGTTAAACCATTGTTATTTGTAATCAAACTTCATTTTATTTTTGTTAAGACAAATAAATTTTCAAAAATTTCAATTTAATACACCAAAACCATATATTTATCTTATAATATTTCTTTGAAAATAAATCAAAATGAAAAAAAAATTGTTTTTGAAAATTTATATATATATATATATATATATATTATTTTAAAAGAAAAGGAAAAAATAAACCATGAAAAATTAAAAATGAAGATGAATCCCCCCCCCCCCACACTTGATTTTGACTGTGTCCCCACAGTCAACCCAAGTGGAAGGAGAAAAATAAAAATAAAAACATGAGATTTATTTACATGAAAAAGAATATTATTTATAAGACCTCAAAAGGTACGTCATCAAAGAGTAAATGAAACGGTCTTCCAAAAACTGATTCATTTGTCTCGTCAGCTATATGAGACACAACATAAGCTCGAAAAACCAAATTGTAAAAGATTTTGGAGTTAAATGTGGATTTGGAAAAAATGAATGTCCTTTTATTAAAAATCGTATGAATGGTTTTATTTTTGATGATTTTTGGGGTAGGTAGAATGATTGATTGAAATTCAATTTTATTTTCACCAAATTGAAATTCAAGTTTATCACTGAAAACTTCTTCATAATTGTCAATTTCAAAATGGTGATTTAAATCTTCCCCTTCGAAATTCAACAACTCGTGTTTGAAAAGTCCAAAGAATTTATGTTGGTTAAATTCATCTTCCTTTGTTGGATTATCAACAACTTCATTGCGTATGTCAAGTTCGAAATCCAAATTTGTCTTATTTAAATTTTGAAAATCGGAAAAAGGAAGATCGAATTTTAAATTGAGCGTCACGCCCTTAAAAGAATTAAAATCCAACTCAATTACCGTATTTTCAACAACTTCAATAAGATTGCTATTTTCAGTTTCAAAAGTTGTTATTTGAAAATCCTTGATTTGGGTAAAAGATGGATTATCACTTGACTCGTCACACATTGGAATTTGATTTTGTTTTTCACATTGTTTCATATATGTTTCAAACAACGAATTCATTCATTTGCTCAACAAAATCCAATTTATAGTTATTGGCATGAGAATTTTCACTTTGAAATTGTTGAGAATAAAGGTTTTTCAATCGTAAAGAAGTTAAAATTATTCCCATTGCCAAAATTATTTGAAAAGCGATTCATATTTCCATTTTGAAATTCGTTTGGGATTCGAAGTTGTATTGGCATGAGTTATAATCGAAATCGTTTGAATTTTGAATTGAATTCAAATTTTGAAATCTTTAACTCGAGTTATTACACAAATATGAATTATATAATTCATTCATCATTTGGTTTAGTTGCGTAGAGATTTCAAGTAAAGACGAAATATTATTCTCAAGATTTGAAGGTTGATCATTGTTTTGAAAACTTTGTTGTTAAAAAATTGAATTGTTCGTAGAATAATTGTTGTTAAAATATCCATACGAATTTGGAGTGAAATCATATGGTTATTTTAATTTTCACAACTATTGTAAAATTCACGCAAGTGGGGAAACTAAGACATTTTCAAAAATATTTTTTGTATAAAGGAAAAATATTTACAAATAAAATTTATTTTTCGAAAGGGAAATTAATTTTTGTTTTGTTTTTGGATTTTCAATTTTTTTTAGTTTTTTAAAAGATTATATATATTTTTTTGGATTTTTTTATTTTTAAATAAAAATTTCAAAGGAAAAGGATTTATGAATTTCAAAGGAATATTTAAAAAAATTTATTTTGTTTTTTATTTTGGAATTTTTTTTAAATATGCATGAACTAATGCAACTAAATGAATGCAAGGGTTAATTACAAATGATTTATCCTAGATTAACCCAAAATTGTACAATCACACTTTGTCTTACATCAACAAGATTGTTCTCTGCCAGCTAACAGACAGGATTTATCGGTGCACCACGAATTACCGTAACAATACCGCCGAAGGTTTAATAACCTTCAGAGAAAAAATTCAGTATAATATCTACGAATCACCATAATATTTATAACTGATTATTGCTCTATGTAACCTAGATACCAAGAAAGTAAATTGTTCGAAAAAGACAATTTGTCAATATACAATTAAGTGTTATCGATGTCTAACCGTTACTATTAATCAAATTCTAAGATGAAATGCAAAGCAGAAATTAATCGTGTACGAATAATGCAACTATGAATGAAATTTGTTTTTGTGTTTTTTTTGAATTTTTTTTTTAAAATGCAAGCAAACAACAATGCAAAACAAATAAAAACAAGGGCACGATACCAGAGCGTGTAGAATTTATTAGCAATTTATTTTAAGAGGCGATTTTTTTAGCATGCAAGCAATTTTTTTTCGAGTAAGCACTTCTGCCACTTGCAATCTGAAAATTTAAACAAGATATATACAATTTTTTTTGAAAAATAAAACCAAAGTAAAAATAAATGGAAGAAAAATGAATAACGAATGAAAGTCAACACAAACGAAATTAAAACAATTGAAACAAGCTAAAATAAATGGAAACTAAAACTTGTTCTTTTTTTTAAATTTGGAAAGAAACTAAAAATAGGATACCCGGAAAAAACTCTTTTTGTTTCTTCTTCTTTTTAAGGCCCGGCCCAATTATAACGCCGATAATAAACGATCAGACAAGCTTAAAAAAAAATACGAAATCAAATAACGAATCGTAAGAAAAAAAATTCCACCCAAATTCGATGCAATTTCAACCAAATACGAAGGCACGGTCGATTTGGGTTGGAGTTGGGTAGGTCGCGGTTTGGGATTTGATGTTGAGATTTGGGATTGGACTGGAGGGGACTTCGGTTCGTTCAGGTGGAGGTCGCGGTGTTGCTGGAATTGGAGGAGGATGGTTCGTATTTAAACGACGTGGCGGTTGAGGTGGTTTCGAAGTCGATGTAGCGAGGCGATGAGTAGTGGATGAGTAATCAATATAGCGATTTGATTCGGGGTCGCTGGAGATTGGGTGCTACGACTTGATTTGGAGGCGTGATTGCTATGTTGAGGGAGTGGGTGATGGCGGAGATGTTGCGGTTGTAGAAGAGGTTGTAGGAGAGTTGCGTTTGAGGCGATGGTGATGCTTCGGCTTGTGAATTGTATGAATGTGGTTGAAGAATTTGTATTTGTGGTTGGTATGGGCAGGGGTTAAACTAACTGTCACTGTGTAGTAGCTGATGATGGCAGAGCAGTGAAATGTGCTTGAAGCGGGTGACTGTGTGCAGTGGTAACAGAGGAGGATACTGCTTTTAGGGGTATGATAGTGGTTAGCAGCTGTATGCAAGTGATGATGGCAATGAATTAATTGGTTCAAGGTATTACGTAGTAAGGTTGATTGTATGTCAGTGGCAAGAAGGTGTTCAAGTGATGAAGGTCAGATTGTCTACTGAGGTTCGTGGTAGGGTTGCAACTGGATAGAGTGGACAGAGAAGTGCTTCGGTTATGGTATTGATGATGGGTGAATGGTGGTGAGGTGTCTGTGTGTTTTGTGAAGTTGCAGTGAAAAGTACCAGTGTATCACAGTGGCGATGTTGATGATGGATGAGGCAGTATAGCAGAGGGTGTTGACAGTTTTGTGAAGGTGGTAGTTTGTGGAGCAACTGGAGGAAGTTGTTGATCGGTTTGGTCTGTTGTATGCAGGAGCAACGAACAGGTTGTAGTTCAGGGTTGTAGTGGTCGGAAATGAGGAGGGATTGATGTGGGATGGTAACTTCAGTGATGTATGGTGAAAGGTGGAAGCAGGTAGTTGCGGAATTTGACGATGTTTGTCGAGGCAATGAAGTTTAATGGCAGAAGTCAGAGGTGGTGCATGAATGTTGATGTGACAGTGCGATGTTATGGCAGTGTGATGTTTTTGTGATAGCAGAGGCTTGTCTAAGTGAGGCAGCAGTTTGTATGAGGATTTCAGGTGATGAACAAGGTACTGTGAGAAATTCAGGGAAGTGCAGTAGTTATTGTGTGGTGATTTTGCTGGTGCGGGTTGTCGAAAGTTGTCGCTGTTGCAAACTCGATTTGAAATGGAGTAGCAGTTGTCAAAGGTTGCTGCTTGTATTGGGTTTGATCAGGTGGTGACTGGATATTTGGCCTGTGGAGGGAAGGCAACAGTAGTGATGCAACAATATGAAGATATGAAGTAAGAAGATATGAAGTGAAGTAAGAAGATATGAAGTGGAGTCCTGAGTTTTGTAATGCAGATTAGAAATGTGCACAAATGCACAAAGAGATATGCACAGTCTTTTTTTTTGTATTTTTTTTTAAAGCAATGTAAATTAAAAATGTGAATATATGTAAATGTGAATATAAATGGAATGTAAATGGTAAAATGTAAATTATAACTACAATGAAATGCAAAGTGGAAAAGAAATTAAATATTTTTGAATTTGTCTTTGAAATTTTGTATTTTTTTTATAGAAGTGCAAATGAAATTAGAAGTAGATAACAAACACACAAACAAAGTAGAAGCACAAATCAAACACACACAATTTTTCTGAATGCACTCAACACACAAAACAAACACACAATAAAATGAAAAGAAAACAATTCGAAGAATAGAAAACTAAATCAAAACAAATTCCCCGGCAATGACGCCAAAAACTTGTTTAACGACGGAAATTATATCGATCTAGAAAACTACCGATAAATTTTGAATTAAATTTTTATCGCAAGCGCACGACATACTACCGTAGTACGTAGCGAGTACGGGTCGATCCGCATGAAATTGTTGATTTTAAAAATCTATTCAATCAAATTAAAGCAAAGTTGAAGAGAGTGTTAAGCTAGAAAAGGAGAAAAACAAGAAAAAGAAAATTGATAAAAATATGAGAGTTTGAGGGCAATTTGGAGATAAATCCACCCTCTAGGTCACATAAATCAACAAAATGAAGTTATGGTTTCTCTTTTTTTGTCATTGGTGTAATTAGTTGATGTGCTTATCATAAGTATGGTATATTTGTGCTATTAATTAGCCATATAAACCATCAAACTATAACACAACCACTAATACACATTAAACCTCATGAAATATGACAACCAAGTTGAACGCATTCACTAAGGCCTATTAACTATTGTTTAGAAACATAGGCCATCAAATTTTAATTTCAACATTCACTTCTTTTCCATAATCATATGTAAATGAAGAGGCAATTTGTGTTTTGTTTGTTTAAACATAACCTATTTGTTATGAACAACATAGACTATCAAATTCAAAGCTAAAAAACATCATTAAACCACTTCAAGTGTTTCCATTAAAACACAAAAGGAGAGATAAACATCAAAATGTTGCATCTATATACTAGAGAGCTTCATTACCCCTAAATTGTAGGGATTAAGCTCTTATATTTGTTACCAAATCAACAAATGTAGAAAGCAACATGAAATAAACAAGAGAAAAAGATAGTAAATGGAAAAGAGAACTATTCTAATTGTATAAAAGAAAACCTACATTACTTGCAAAAATAAATAAATCTACACTACTAATATGAAAGAAAATAAACAAAAGAAGAAAAGAGCATGTATTGAAAATTGCATAAAAAAGATAACATAAAAGAAATGGTTAAGTGGCCATGAAAAGAAAGAAGAGAACTTGATTTATTTGTGAGCCTAAACTAAACTAAACTAAAGAGAGACTAAGGAAGAGGAGGGTTACATGAAATATAAGGGGTATTTATACATGTGTTAACCATAATTTATATTTTTGGGTAATGCCCAAAATACGCTCTTAGGAAGCGTGGAGGCAAGTAATCATTAGTATCAATTAATTATCATTTAGATGTGCATGAAGCTTTAAACTCTAGTAGCATATGTATTAGCTTATAATTTGTACATGAGAGTATGTGGGTAGGAGTGGTCATCCATTATCATGCCTTTGAATTATTTCCATCTTCATTCCTTTATCTTTATTCTTGTGCATGCATATATCTTTATGAAACCACTTGTATATGAAGCCAAATTTCTACAAAACAATATATAAATTTTCAATTAAATTTTCTCAAATTATTATGTGCACAAAAATGACCATTTTGCCCGTAAATCAAGATGAATACATGACAATTTGAAAATAAGTTGAATTTGGTTTAAACAATTTAAAATGCCCGATATGATCATTTATTTAATTTAAATAGATTAAATATGGTGGTAAAAATATGCACATTTGCGTGTCATCATTTACTTTGCTTTGTTTTCTTTTGTAACATCCCCTATCTTAAGGCCCGAAGCTAAGTGCTACAGATGATGCAGTGATCTATAGTATTGACTTTAGGTGACAAAATACGGTGATGTTAATGGTATTCATAATATTAGAAGCATATGAATATGAAATAAAATCATCACAAATTAAAACAACTTTTCTGATTACATTTCAAAACAATATTTCATATTCAAACTACATAATTCCATACTCGATTCCTATGTTTTGATTAAATATAATTATTACAAAATATGCCAAGAGCAACATATGAAGATGCCTCCTTGGATGATCAGAGTACTAAATAGATATATAAGTCTTAATACATCACAGCAGAAATAGTACTAAATAGCAACTCCTAAATAGCTAACTTTGCCTCCTGCATGTCTTTGGAAGTTTTATTCGTCCACCTACTAAACCTATAAAACCTTAACTCTCAATCTACTCAAATTAGTTTTGAGCACTCGAGAGTTTAAAGGGAAAAACATAAACTTTGAGTCAGACATAAAGCCTGGTATGAATAATACTATTACATCTTGATTTACTGATATTAAGTGAGACTACGCCACTTAGCAGAACGAGTTTCCCCTTACTAATATTCTTTTAAGACGTATCTTTTGCAAGTCAAAATTCTACAACCAAACTGGTTAAAACAATATTAGCAATATCATGTATGCATACAAACAAGGTAACAAATGGACAATCTATCCGAACGCTATACTTTTGTTTGTCTAACTACTAACCTTTGGCTGACTCGTGCCTACCAGACAAAATAAACAAATACTCTAACTTTTGTTAGATACTCTTGTGGACGATCTTTCCGGAACTTACTTCTCCCCAGATCAACTGATTCTGATGGTTTTTCGGGCTCACCAATAACCTATCCTCTCTCTATATATTCCTTTCTGTGTGTAACACCATTTTAGTCTTACCTATGGAAAAACCCTATACCCTGAAATTTTAGGCTATATTAGCTTGGGGCTGCTAGTTAAAGTATAGTGTGTGACCCCATACCAGTCTCATCTCGTACCCTAATATCTGAGTCATTTTACTTAGGGTCATCTACCATTAAAATTTTCCTTGAAAACATTTCTTTCAAATTGATTTAACCTTTTAAATCATTCTTAAACAGGGAAAATATATCCTATGCTTTACTTAAATCACTTGGCCATGTTATATATCTACTTTACACAAAACATTGTTGATCAAAATATTCAAAACCTTCGAAAGTACCACTTTCGAAACCATTGAAAGTACGACTTTCGATACAAGTAAACTACATTACTTTATAACCTAGGCCGAAGGCCAAAACATACCATTCGAAACCATTTACATTAAACCTTTCGAAAACATTGAAATCTTCTCTTTGGAAAGCTTAATGAAACTTAGACATCCTCTTTTCAAAACACTTTAAACATGCCTTTCAAAACCATTGGAAACCTTCCATTTAAAACATTTTGAAATCATTAGGGAACCACCCTTTCGAAACCATTATCCTAAGCTTTTCGAAAGCATTAAGTTCTTTATATAAATCAAACCTTTCCAAAGCATTTGGGTTCAAATAAAACATGTGGAACAACCTTTCAAAGCCATTCAAAACTATTTCTTTCAAAACCTTTGGGTTTAACTTTCAATTGAACAAAGGTTCTTAAAACAACTAAGTCGAAAGCACTCTTTCGAAAGCAATTTCCAAAGTAAAAGAAGTGGATGGCATCGAAACCAATCCCTTGAAAGCATTGAAGAAGTGGCTTAGGTTTTAAAACAAAGAAACCCCTTCGTAGGCATTGCTTCGAAAGGTAAGATGCAGCGGCAATGGGTTTCGAACCCTTCGAAATCTTCTTTATAAAAAAAGAATGCAACCTCTTTTGAAACCATTCTTTAAAACTATTTGACCAAGTCGAAAGCCATCTAAGTCGAAAGCATTCTTTTCGAAGCAAAGTAGAAGCATTTCCTTTTAAAATAAAATCATGGCTTCGACCCATTCGGAATCCCCTGTTTCTACTATATACCTTTCGCCTATATCCAATTCACTTATAACACCTTATATTTTTGGTAGTATATTATTTAGGATATTTAATTTGCTAAATAAAATAAAATAATGTGTTGATTGGAGGATTGAGATTTAATTTAATTAAAGGTAGCCGTGCCATTTAAATAATGAATTAAAATAAGTGTTAAATTGAAACAGAAGAGGAGTAAAATTGAAATGAGTTGAGTCGAGATTTTGTTGTTAGAGAATTTGTAGAAGTTTTTGAGCCTGTAGTTAGGTTTCCATCAGAATGAGCCATTGGATTTCAGATAGATTTGGTTCCGGGAGAAGAACCAATGAGTAGGCCGCCAAGCAGGATGACCCCTACGGAGATGAGGGAGTTAAAGGTGGAGTTAGTGGATTTGGAAGGCAAGAGTTTTATTGGGCTGAGTAGTTCGCCAGGGGGATCAACCACAGTGTTTGCTTAGAAGTTGGATGGATCGTTAAGGCTATGTATCAATTATCACAAGTTGAATGAGAGGACGATAAAAAATCGATATCCACTGCTGAGGATTGACGATTTGTTCGACCAGTTGAGTGAAGCAAAGGTATTCTCGCAGTTGGATTTGGCGACAGGTTTCCATGATCTCAGAATAGCAGAGGATAGTATATCTTTGATAGCGTTTAGGACCAGATATGGGTCGTACGGATGGTTAGTTATGCCGTTCGGACTGACTTACACCCCAACTTTCTTTGTGGACTTAATGAACTAGGTTTTCCGAGAACACTTTGATAAGATCATATTGGTTTTCATAGATGATATCTTGATATACTCTAAGGATGAAAGAGAGCATGAAGTTCATCTTAAAGTGGTTCTTGAGATACTGAGGCAGCATCAGCTAAAAGCGATGTTTTCAAAGTGTCCCTTCTAGAAGAAAGAATTTAAATTTCTTGGTCATGTAGTCTCAAAGAAAGGGTTATCAGTGGATCTGACTAAGGTTGGAGCGGTGAATAGTTGGAAGAGTCCCAAGACAGTGACGTAGATAAAGAGTTTCTGTGGGTTGAATGGTTATTATCGGAGGTTCATTAAGGATTTCTCATGGATAGTGGCACCGACGACCAAGTTGACAAGAAAGGATGTGAAATTTATATGGACTGATAAGTGTGAGGAAGCGTTTCAGAGTTTGAAACACTTATTGACCCATGCACTGGTTTTAGTTGTTTCGGAAGGAAATCAAGATTTGGTGGTTTATACCAATGCATGTGGAATTGGATTAGGAGCTGTGTTTACGTAGAGGAGTAAAGTGATTGCCTATGCTTCTAGACAGCTTTGACCGCATGAGGTCAGATATCCGACACCTGATTTAGAATTGGCTGTAGTGATTTTTGCATTGAAATTGTGGAGACGTTACCTTTTGGGAGAAAGGTTTTAAATATATACAAATCATAAGTCGCTGAAATATTTGTTCTTTCAAAAGGATTTGAACATGAGACATCATAGTTGGTTAGAGTTTATCACTGCTTATGATTTTGTGATTGAGTACACACCAGGAAAAGGCAACAAGGTTGTAGTTGGACTTAGCAGGAAACATCAAAATATAGTATTGGCGATGATCGCTAAGTGGAATGATTTGGAAGGATTGGCAGATTGTAGAGTGTAGTGGAGATCTGAGGCATGGTCTAGTAAAGAAACCGTAGTGTTTTCTTGTTTGGAAGCTCGACCAATGATGATCTAGAGGATTGCTTCTAAATAGGAAGATGATCCAGTATTAGCTGAACGGATCAGGAAGCTAAGAAATGCAACCAAGAGCGATGATTTGAAAGATTTCAGTCTTCACCAGAATGGAAGGTTGATAAAGAAAGGAAGATTATGTGTTCCGAGTGTAGGAAACATATGGAAAGAAGTCTTAGAGGAATGCCATCGTTCAAAATTCTCTGTTCATCCAGGAGGTACTATGATGTATCAGGATATGAAGAGGAGTTTTTTCTAAGAAGGAATGAAGCGAGATATTGGTTTGTGTGTAAATAGTGCTTGATTTTCCAGCAGACAAAGGCTGAACACCAATAGCCAAGTTGATGGGTTGCCAAGGTCGAACAGAGGAAATGATAGTATATGGATCATAGTGGACAAACTGACCAAGAGTGCCCATTTCATTCTAGTTAAGTCAACCAGGACGACACCTGTTTTAGCAAAGTTGTTTATGAAGAATGTTGTTAGACTGCATGGAATTCCTAGTAACATAGTTAGTGATAGAGATTCCTTATTCACTAGTGAGTTATCGAAGAGTCTGTAGGAAGTTTTGGGAACCAAGCTCAAGATGAGTACCGTTTACCATCCGTAGACTGATGTGCAAACGTAAAGAGTTAACAAAGTCTTGAAAGATTTATTAAGAGCTTGTGTATTATATTTTGGAGGATCATGGGAATACCATCCACATTTAATCGAGTTTTCATATAACACCAGTTATCAGACTAGTATTGGGATGGAACTGTTTGATGCTTTGTATGGAAGGCCTTGCAAATCACCCGTATGTTGGTTAGAGATCGGGGACAAGTTGGTTCTTGGTCCAAATTTTTGTCAGAGCAGCTGCACAAAAGATTGAGGTCATTCGGGCCAGAATGAAGGAATATCATTCTAGGCATAAGAGTTATGCAGATAAGAGACGTAAAGATTTAGATTTCTTAGTTGGAGATTGGGATTTTGTCAAAGTATCACTGACGAAGGGTGTGATTAGATTTGGGAAATCGGGAAAGTTAGCACCGAGATTCGTTGGACCATTTCCTATTGCTCAGTGGATCGAGAAACTCGCATACAGAGTCGAGTTACCGAGCAGTTTAGTAGGAGTACACAATGTTTTCCTTTTTTCTCATCTTATAAAGTGTGTTAAAGACCCAGAGACAACTATTGCACCGACTGTGCTAGATGATTCAGTGGTAGAATCGAATTTAACAATAGTGAGGAAGCCTATTCGTATTGTTGCGAGAGATAAGAAGAGGCTTAGAACCACGACGGTCAGATTTGTCAAAGTCTGGTGGAGGGACGATGACAGGGACTACACTTGGGAGATTTAGAGCAGGATTAGAGATACTTATCCTAACTTGTTTGATGGTATGTTTTACCTTCTTGGTTGATTTGTTGTGTACCATATCGTAATTTCGAGGACGAAATTCTTTAAGGAGGGGAGTTTGTAACACGCTATATTTTTTGTAACATTATTTAGGATATTTAATTAGTAAAATTAAATTAAGTAATATGTTGATTAGGGGATTGATATTTGATTTATTTAAGGGGTAGCTGTGACGTTTAAACAATGACTTAAAATAAGAGTTAAATTGAAATAGAAGAGGAGTAAAATTGGAAAGTGGCCATTCCTATATCTATAACCCATGGCATGTACATGTTCATTTCATTCTCAAATTTTAAAAGTTAAGACCGGCCACCATTAATAAGAGCAAGAGGAAGAAAGATAAAGGGGAAGCTAAATCAACATCAAATTCATTCAAATCTCATATTCTTAATCTCTAAAGCTAAGGTGAATAATGTTTTCATCTCATTTTGATTATGTTTTCAGTTTTAGATGAATACCAGATATTTTGCAATGATTTGCCAAGTTTTTGAATGGAATGATTATACATGCACGTGACGGTTTATGTATATTTATATTGATTTTATGATATGTTTTAAGGTGAAAATCCAATACAACAACATCTAAATGCCTTGAGAATTTTTATGAAGATCATAGATATTATTTTCAAGATGGGTTTC
Source organism: Allium cepa (assembly GCA_030765085.1). Classification (NCBI taxonomy): domain Eukaryota; kingdom Viridiplantae; phylum Streptophyta; class Magnoliopsida; order Asparagales; family Amaryllidaceae; genus Allium; species Allium cepa. Next base: position 315,865,399 of record CM060945.1, on the reverse strand, counting down.
AATTTTCTGAAATTATGTGGAATTTATATGAATTTTCTAGTAAAGAAAATATTAATTTGGGTTAATAATTATTTTCGGTTAAATAATAAAAGATTTAGGTTTGAAATTTTTATATGTTGGAAAACATATTAAAAGAGATTTTCTGGAATTTTTGTAGATTTTTCCTAAGTTCTTTAATGGTTATATAAAATTATTTAAGGTATGGGACTTAAATGTTTTATATAATTAAGGAAGGATAATGGCTTTTTGCAAAATAATTTAAATTTGTTGACCTTAGAAAGTCGATGGCACTTTTGAAAAACTGCAGCACTTTTTATTGATAAAGAAAGAGGCAACCAATCACAATTATTCTGTAAGATAGATTAGGTGAAAAAACTATTTGCTACATGTTTTTCACTGTTTCGACACCGTCGACACTAGGTTCCGCCTCCTCATCTTCGCTTCCGATATTGTCGAAACCAATGCACATGGTATGAGGGAACATGTGCGTAGTGAATTTGATGAAGGCAAAAGGTTGGGAGTCAAAATCAGGGGTTCCGAAGTGGTTGGGGCTTTGCTTGGATTTTCGAAGGAAAATGAGCCTGCTTGCTTTCGATTAAGATACTTTAGACTTGGTTAGCTTTCGACTGGTCAAACGATTTTAAAAGGAATGGTTTCGGTTTGGTTGCGATTTTGTTTTAAATGACCGCTTTCGACTTAGTCGAAGCCTTTTTACTGTCGCTTCTTACTGTTAGCACCAAAATCGGTCACTAACACCCTTGAGTAGAATTAAGTAGAGAGAGTAATGAAGACAAGAAATTAAAATAAAGGAATATCATAGTAAAATGCAATAAGAACAGCAAAAAACGAGAACATCAGAATTATATTGGTTCGGCGTAACTGCCTACGTCCACTTTGAATGTAATTTTTTATTGCTTCTTCAAAGAATTGAATACAGATACAATCCGTACACAAACAGCTTGAGTACAAGTTTTGGAAGAAAAGAAATGAGTATCTAAATGGCAGATTCTCCCTGGAGTTCTCGAAAAAACGTCCCTTCAGTTGTACCCCTGCCTCTCTATTTATAGGCGAAGATAGGCTGGACTCCCTACATAGGCCCAAGAACAAGGTAGTTCGGCCCATAGTTGTAATTCAAGTTGACCGAACAAGTCATGCCGAACCGCTTCCACCGAACCACTCATGCCAAACGATGATGGCCGAATGATGGTTGCCAAACGATCCTGGCCGACCTCGGGTCTTATCGTTAGTAACTCAAAGCGTGTTCTCACATAACTCGAAGGAAGTTGCAGTATGAGTCTGACGCACCACTTCAATAGCAACTACCTTGACTGAACCAACAAGGCCTAACCATCATGGCTAAGGCATTCGTGTCGAACCTTTCAATGCCGAGCCACTAAATTCTGAACTAAATGAACCAATTACTCTGCGGCCGGCCCACCAAGTGCCAAGCGACCCTCGTCGAGCGACCTTTCCTTGGACATCTCAACTGAGCCATCTTGTTTTCCCTTCCTTGATCGAGCGATACATGCCGAATTCCTATAGCTCCCTTGACCGAATGACGCATGACTTAGCGCTCTTAAGACCGAACCATAGTCAACCGACCCATCGGGTTCGAACTCATCCATGGCGAGCGATTAGGGCCGAACCGTTCTCGACCGAACAACTTTGTCGTGCCTATCTTGGCCGACCCATCCTAGCTAACTTCCAATACCGACCTCTCTGGCCGAGCCAGTGTCCAATACACCGGTCCATGTGCATAGGCTGATCCAGACTTGAGGTACATCGATCTCTTATATTTCCAATTCACTCTTAGCTTGAATCCTATCTAGGTTAAACCATGAGTTCTGCGACTATCGCCATATGGCCGGGACAAGGTGTCGGGCAACATCTGCCCCCCCAAAGTGCACCGTGTGAATCAACCCGACGTGCTTTGAATCGACAAATAGTTTTTGTTCTAAAAAACTAGCTCATCCAAAAAGATAATCGCCAGTCATTCAGATCCTGTTTTTAACTTTTCAAAAGCTGAAAGCACATAATCTCATGAAGGATGAGTCATGATGGACCTTCCTAACATTGTGTGCGCTTACACACGTATATATATTTCACCCTTTTTTTTATTGTGGATCGGTCGGCACACGAGTGACGAACCACTCGTTCGGTTTACCTAACGTCGTTAGGTGTATTGACTCACCGAATCACCAAAGCGTTTTGACCGGTTTCGCATGGAAGGGCTTGATCACCTTCCCTTCTCCATATATAAAAGCCTCGTCCTTTGCTCCTTCTTCTCCTCCTTATCTTTACTCTATTCTCATCCGCTTGCATTCTTCCTATCTTCCTAAACTTGTCAACTCTCTTCTCATCGAACATTGTATCTCTCCCCTCATGATTTCAACTGTTCTCGAATTCGACCAACTCTTCAACCCAACATCTTGAAACTGCTACAAATCCCAATTCTCCTCTATAGGTACGAACTTCCTATCAAACTCGAAATTGCAAAAGAAGCTTCATTGCTTAAGTGGGTGGATGTCCATTCTCTTAGGTTATAGGAACAGGTAGAGGATAATCGAGGTAAGTGGAAAAAATAAATCACGAGGAAGATCGGACTTTAAGTTAGGGCCTCAACTGTTGTTGATGGTTGACAGCAATAGTCCCTTAAAAGGAGTAGTCGTAGTTTCCAGAATTCAGAGGTTATGACTTAGGAGGAAGTAGAAAAGTGTCACTTGATGAACAATCCAAAAGAGAAGGAAGGGTTCGGTGGTCCAAGACTAAGCGTGGATCGGTCAGAGTTAAGAGGAGCAGGCCGGTATCCCGATCGAGGGGGTCGTTCGGCTTCGTGGGAGAGCACGAGACGGTAGGAATTTAGAAAGGTGGGTTGGCATAGACTTAGTGGGCTGTTAGGTGGTTAGGGAGTGAGTACGGAGAACGAATGTAGTGAGTGTGGCTCGGCATCTAGTGAGTTGATGTTGGTCGGTAAGGGTTTAGGAAACGAGTGGGTCGGCAGAAGTTTGTAAGTTTAGTGGGCATAGGCTAAGCGAGGCCGTTCGGCGATGAGAGAGTGATAGAGAGGAGAGCGAGTGGGTCGGTGGTTTTGGTCTAGAGCGTCGACCGGCTTCGGGCATTGGGATCAGCATTGATGATCAAAATCACTTCAAATTAAACATAGCATATGTCAAAACCATATATTCTCACGCCTGATCATAGAACAATGAATAATGACAAGAACTTAAGCACATGAGCATATGGAACTGGTTCAGACTAATAACTCCATAGTTTTAACAATTATAAATGCGAATTCAACTCAACAAAAGCAAATAACAGCCATCAACATATGATGCAATGTCCGACTCCGAGACCCCTACTACGGAACATAGGACAAGCTCTCGGAGACGGTCAGCGATGACGGTCTCCGAAGACGATAGTTTAATACTCAATCACACTACATCGGCTTTTAATCTTTAATTCTTCTATACTCATGCTTGAATGATTACACTAGTTCACACACCATAGGAGGGAATATTTTGTTGTTATATCTGATATCGATTGTCTTTCAAGTATAGTTTAAACAAGTATCTATTCACATCCATCGTTCTCTAAAGATGTCCAAAAAATCGAGCTCCGCTATAGTTTCTGATAAGCCTGAGCCAGGTTCTCAGCAAGAAGTAGTGGAAACTTCGAATCCACTGAAATTTTAGCCATCATTCGATTCTTACTAACTCGTCCTCACTTGGTTTCCGTGCAGGTGATATGGGGAGCACCCACAGATTTGACCGCCTTCACGGGTCCTCTATCTTCCACCACTCCAGTTGGGATTGGGATCCATTAGACGCCGAGACAGGGAGGACAACGACGATAGAGACTACCTTCAGAAAGATTCTTCGTCTTTCCGAAGAAAAATTATAGCCATTCCTCATATCCCAATGATCCACCTCCTCAATCAGAGCATAGTAGGGAGAGATCTACCCATAAGGGATCTCAATTTGAGGCTCCCTATGACCAATACTCTGGCTCCTCTAGCACCAAATAATCTCAGGGGCCTCATAAGAAGTCCGTGATTCCGGCTAGCCAGGCTTCCTCACCCTCCATACACGATCCATCGACAGCAGAAAAACTAGCTGAGCTTAAAGCCACGTTTCCGAAGATATGCTTCTACGGACTAAAATTTCTTCCTACGATTCATTCTATTCCGGGGCATGTCAAACAAAGCGCCATCGCTTACAACAATGATGTCTATGTCCAACATGATGTGTTTTTTCATTTGGCAGAAAAAGTTTCAGAAGTTTCTATAGAACGTCAACATGAAATCGATCACCTGAAACTTGAAGCCATCCATGATAAAGATATCATCAAAGCCCAGGATGATGAGCTTTTCTTATGCAAATCTCAACTTGAGGCTACCCAGTAAAACGCTAAAGATACAGCCGAGGCCGTCAGTCGTTTGGAAGCCACTCATAAAATGGCAATTGATGAGGCAGTTCAGTGTAATGGTGCTTTAGCCTTAGAAAGAGACTCCATCCAGAAAGAAAAGGATGTCTTCACTCAGCAAGTTAAAGAATTGGAGGAGCTGCTTCTTTAAGAGAAAGACGAGAAAATCGCTACATAAGAAGAGTCACAACATTATTGCGATGAAATCGTCGTAACACGACTCTTAAAAGATGAAGCTTGACAAGGAACTTTCTAAGGCTGAAGCGTTAAAAGATGCAGCCCGTGAGGAGGGTAAAAAAATGGCGCTGATAGAATCGATTCTCGCCTCGAGGTAGCTGCTGAAGCTGGAAGAGAGGATATTAAGTGCTTATTTGATCCACTCATCGCCGAGTATAATGCTCAAGTCCTCATGCATCATGACCTAATCTTCCTGGGCGAGGTTTACCTCGAATCATTAGCCGAAGCATGGGACACTATAATAAAGATTAAAAAAGTTGAGCTGGGAATTGAAGAGGTTGATGAAGGAGCCCATTTGAAGGAAGTGCTTTGGGGAAATGAGCCTCCGGATCTATCTGCTGCAAAAGCCCTATACGGTAGAGATTCTTCGCCATCAAAAGGTAAGGACGATATTGCTGGCCCATCTGGCATTGAATCTCAAGTTCCTCCTTCCGCTCAGCCGACTGATAGCTTGTCACTCGATTCTCCTAAGCAGCCTGTCAGCTACGACCTAGAGAAGCCCGGGTTCGATGTTCACATTCTACACCTAATTCCAGAGGGTGAGACTCCTAAAGCAGTTAAGAGCCAACGGAAGCTGGTACGTAGTATTTCTTTCTAGGGTCCAAAAGACCATCGCTTTTGTCGCGTAATTCTAAAATTTTTGCCTTTTGACTTCCTGTAGGCCTTTCTGATGTCGAACCAACTCCAAGGAGCGATGTTGCTACGGAGAGGGAAGAGAAAATGGGAGAGGCATTTCACACTGGGGATACTTCTGGACCCGATGCTCAATCAATCGGGGCACTCGATGAGTCTAGAATCCCTCGCCTGTAGAAGAACATGATGAAGTTGAAATCACGAGCGCCTCCGAACGTACTTTGAAACTGAGCATGGAGGAGCAAATCATGGAAGAGGGGAAAAAGAAAGCCGAACTTAAGATTGAGCCTCAGGTGACGGAACTTGATGATCCACTTAACAGGCCCCTGAAGGTCATTCTTTCTGGTGGGACCACACCTCTGAAGGTTCCTCTTCCTCCCTGGGACACCACCTCACTAGGGAGCAAGGCATCCAAGAGAAAACACTTGGGAGAGGAACCTTTAGAGAAACTGAGGAAGGAGAAAAAATAAAAAAAAAGTAGCTATCCGATCATGCCTCGTTTAACCCGAATAAGCCTGAATCATGTAGCTGTTTCTATTTATTTTCAGTCGTTGTAAATAGACGTTTTGCTTCGAGTTTAAGAGAAGTTGTATTGGAACATAATCTTCGATTAGTAAATAAAATTTTATTTCTTTATTTTCGATGATTTTCACTGTTTAGCTTATTAGCCAACTTGTACTTGAAATTCAAAGTTTTGCGGGTCATGTAAGCACCTGTTCGCTTCCACATGACTTAGAGATTTCTAAATTGCTTATATTTTAGTCCGCGCTCTAGGGACTTAGATATCTTTTGAATCACTTACAAACCAATCCGCATTCAGGGGACTCAGAGTGCCCTAATCCATGCTCACGTTTATACTATGGTCGGCATTTCGGGGACTCATAGTACTTTAGTTCGCGCTATAGGGACTTAGAGATTTTCAAATCGTTTATAATTTGGTCTGCATTTCGAGGACTCAGAGCACTCTTGTCCGCTTTCTGGGTACTTAAATATTTTCAAATCGTTTGTACTCTAGTTTGCACTCCGGGGACTCAGCGTACGCTGGTCCGCGCTCTGGGGACTTAGAGATTTTTAAGTAATCTATACTCTAATCCACACTTCGAGGACTCAAAGTGCTCTAGTCCGCGCTCCGACGACTTAGAGACCTTTAAGGTGTTTATATTCTAGTCCACACTCTGGGGACTCAGAGTACTCTAGTCCATACTCCATGGAATTAGAGATTTTTTAGGTCATTTATACTCTAGTCCGCACTCCGGGGACTCAGAGTACTCTAGTCCATGCTCCGGCGACTTAGAGATTTTTAAGTCGTTTATAACCTAGTCCGCACTCTGTTGGCTCAGAGTACTATGGGTCCATGCTCCAGGACTTAGAGATTTTTTAAGTCGTTTATACTCTAGTCCGCATTTCGAGAACTCAGAGTACCATAATCCACGCTCCGGGGACTTAGAGATTTTTAAGTCATTTATACTATAGTTCGCACTCCGGGACTCAGATTACTCTAGTCCGCGCTCTGGGGACAGAGATTTTTTAAGTCGTTTATGCTCTAGTCCGCACTCTGGGAACTCAGAGTACTCTAGTCCGTGCTCAAGGGACTTAGAGAATTTTAAGTCATTTATACTCTCGTCCACACTCCGGGGACTTAGAGTACTCTAGTCCGCGCTCCTGGGACTTAGAGATTTTTTAAGTAGTTTATACTCTAGTTCACACTCCGGGGACTCGGAGTACTCTAGTCCGTGCTCCGGGGACTTAGAGATCTTTAAGTTGTTCATAATCTAGTCCACACTCCGGGGACTCAGAGTACTCTAGTCCATGCTCCGAGGACTTAGAGATTTTTAAGTCATTTATACTATAGTCTGCACTTCGGGGACTCAGAGTACGCTAGTCCGTGCTCCGATGACTTAGAGATTTTTAAGTCGTTTATACCCTAATCCGCACTCCATGGACTCAGAGTACTCTGAGTCCACCCTCTAGGGACTTAGAGATTTTTTAAGTCATTTATACTCTAGTCCGCATTCCGGGAACTCAGAGTACCTTAATCCATGCTCCAGGGACTTACAGATTTTTAAGTCATTTATACTCTAGTCTGCATTCCGGGGACTCAGAGTCCTCTAGTCCATGCTCCGAGGACTTAGAGATTTTTTGAGTCGTTTATACTCTAGTCCGTACTCCGGGAACTTAGAGTACTCTAGTCTGCGCTCCAGGGACTTAGAGTTTTTTAAGTCGTTTATACTCTCGTCCACACTCCGGGGATCAGAGTACTCTAGTCTGCGCTCCTAGGACTTAGAGATTTTTTAAGTCGTTTATACTCTAGTCCGCACTCCGAGGACTCAGAGTACTCTAGTCCACGCTCCGCGGACTTAGAGATTTTTAAGTCATTTATACTTTAGTCCGCACTCCGAGGACTCAGAATACTCTAGTCCGCATTCCGGGGACTTAGAGATTTTTTAAGTCATTTATACTCTAGTCCGCACTCCACGGTCTTAGAGATTTTAATTTTATCGATTGACTTTTAATTTTGTGTGTACATTCATATGCTAGACAGAATAATGTAATTAAATTTTTTTCCATGGAATTATAACACTCAGATCATCAACAGTTCATAGAAAAACGGCTTCAAGCCTTTATTGATCATAACAAATAGGAACAAACTGATTTGTCTTATTACATGTCGAAAACAAAGAACAACGAAAGAAACATATACTGGAAATAATTGCTATTAAAATGCAAAATAAATAGGCTAAGTGTAATAATGGCGCAAATGCTCACTATTCTATGCTCGGGGGAGCATCATGCCATTGATGGTCGCTAGCTTGAAAGTTCCTTCTTCAAGCTTCCATTCGATGACGCATGGACCTTCCCATATGGGATTTATATGTGATGGGCTCGGAAAAACTCGTATCAAAATGAGATCACCCACATTAAAGATTCTCGGTCGAACTTTTTCATTATAATATCGAGTGACTCGTTGCCTATATGCAGCCACCCTTAAATCAATCTCTTTACGTTTTTCATCGATAAAGTCTAACGATTCCAGTAAGAGATCCTGATTTGTCCTAGGATCATAATGAGTCACCCGCTGAGAGGGAACTTCAAGTTCCACGGTTATAACAGCTTCAGTGCCATATGCCAAGGTAAATAGAGTATGACCAGCTGCCGACTTGTGGGTGGTTTTGTAGGCTCATAGGGTTGTCGGAAGCTCGTCACCAACTTGCCTCTGGCCTTCTCCAAGCATTTCTTCAATATGGACATGATTATTTTGTTTACGGTTTCAACTTGTCTATTGGCTTTAGGATGAGCAACTGTCACAAACCTTTTCTCAATGGCATATTTTTGGCAGAATTCTTTGAACTCCTTACTCTCAAATTGAGTTCCGTTGTCCACAATGATAGTTCGTGGGAGGCCAAAACGGCATAAGATGTTTCGAACAACGAAATTAATAACCTTTTTGGTGGTGAACGTAGCTAAGGGCTCTGCTTCCATCCACTTGGTAAAGTAATCGACCACAACAATTGCATATTTTGCACCACCTTTGGAGATTGGAAAGGAACCGATTATATCGATTCCCCATATTGCAAAAGGCCAGGGACTAACCATTTGTGTGAGTTCCATCGGCGGAGCTCTCAGGATTTTCGCATGCTTTTGACATTTGTCGCATCTTCTTACATAGTCTGCGGTGTCTCGATTCACGGTTGGCCTATAGTATCCATAGCGGAGGATCTCTATTATGGTCGCTACATTCTCCTTTATGAACTTCTTTTAAGATCTTCTTTATCTCATCGTGGGCGATGCATCAAAGTAAGGGAACTGAGAATCCTTTTCGATACATTATCCCATCCTGCATTATATACCGTAGGGCTTTGCGAACGACTTGTCGTCTTTCGTTCTTTCTTTCCAACAAAGTTCCACGCAACAGGTATTCTTTGAATGGAGTCATCCAAGACTCACTTTCAGTTTCCATCCCTAACACAAAATCTACCTCTATTTCGTTTATACTTGGGGGATGTAAAATTTCGACGAAAACTAAGCCCATCTACTGTGCATCACCAGTACTTGCGAATTTTGCTAGTGAATCGGCTTCCCCATTTTGTTCGCGCATGATGTGCCAAATATCATAATATTCAAGGTTTTCCAACGTTCTTGAACTCGAGCAAGATAGGGGGTAAGTCTCTACCACTTTGCTTCGTAGTCTTTCCGTACTTGGTACACTACCAGTTGTGAGTCGTAAAAGATTTCAACCGATTTTACTCCGAGTTCCCTTATAAGTTTTAAGCCAACAATCAATGCTTCATATTCGGCTTCGTTATTTGTAGCTGGGAAATCAAGTTTCAACGCAAAAGAAATTGATTGGTTTTCGAGAGTTATAAGAAGAACACCAGCCAGAGAACAACGATCGTTGGATGCCCATTATTTTACAACTTCCATCGGATTGTGGGAACTGCATCACCACTACATGACTCATCTAATATGGTAAATTCTACAATGAAGTCAGCTAGCGCTTGCCTATAGATAGCCCTCTGTGGCAGGTAGGTGATATCAAATTCACTCAACTCATGTTCCATTTGAGCAATCTTCTTGAGGTTTCTAGTCGCTGGAGAACCTGTCTCAGAGGTTGATCGGTATAAACACTGATCAAGTGTTCCTGAAAATATGCACGGAGCTTGCGTGATGCAATCACCAAGCAGTATGTTAGCTTCTCAATCTTAGGATAATTTCTCTCTGCCCACGTTAGACGTTTACTAACATAGTACACTGGCTTTTGAACTCGGTCCTCCTCATGAACCAAGGCTGTACTGATGGTATGCTGAGATACAACCAAATAAACATATAATTCCTGATGGTCTATAGGCTTTGACAGAACCATAGGCCTCTCCAAGTGTCTCACAAGAGCTCAAAATGCATCTTCACAGTTCGACGTCCATTCATAATTTCTCTTCCCTTTCCTTATCACATCGAATAAAGAAATACACTTATCGGTAGCTCTGCATATGAATTGACTCAATGCGACAACTTTTCCATTCAGGCTTTGTACTTGCTTTATAGTTCTGGGCGCTTATATGTCTCGAATAGCCTGAATTTTTTTCGGGTTAGCTTCGGTTCCCCGCGCATTGACAATAAAACCCAAAATCTTCCCCGACACAATGCCAAAGGAACATTTTAAGGGATTGATTTTCATCCCGTAGCACTGAGTATATCAAACATCTCCACCAAGTCTCGAATGTGGTCATTTGACTTCCATAACTTCACAAGCATGTCATCCACATAGACTTCAATTGTTCTACCAATTGGGTCTTTAAACTTCTGATTCACCAGACGTTGATAAGTTTCTCCTGCATTCTTCAACCCAAAAGGCATCACCACATAACAGTACAGTCCAACGTTCATGACAAAACTAGTGTGTTCCCGGTCTGGAATGTGCATCGGGATTTGATTATATCCCTAATACGCATCTGTGAATGACAGTAACTCGCGTCCTGTTGTTGAGTCGACCAGATGATCAATTTTGGGTAAAGGGAAACTATCCTTAGGGCATGCCTTATTTAGGTATGAGTAATCAACATAGGTCCTCTGTTTCCCATTCGCTTTTCTCACAAGTACGGGGTTAGAGACCCATTCTAGGTAGAGGGGCGTCGTGGATGAACCCATTTGCATTGAGTTTGTCCACCTCCTCTCTGAGAGCAGTGGACCTCTCTGGGTCCATACCTCTCCTTTTTTGCTTCATCGGCACATGTTTTCGGTCTATGTTCAACATATAACTTGCAATGGCGGGAGAAATACTGCACATATCATAATGTATCCAAGCGAAAACATCCAGATTCGCTCGGAGGAAATCAGTAAGATCCTCAATCATCGAGGGGTTGAGTTGTGATCCAATCTTAAGTACCCATGATGGATCATCGTGGCTGAATGGAATGTCAATCATCAGTTCAGTCGATGCTGCCTTTGCCTCCTTAGGTTCTTCATCATCGTCCCTCGGATCTATGTCTCTATAGATCCAACCATGTTGCCCGTGCCAAGGCTCGAGCATTACTTGTCAAATTTCTGTGACACGGATGCGGAAAAAGTTGTCCACAACCTTTCCCTTCTCTGTACGCTGGGCCTCTCTCAACTCAGCCACATAACCTGCATGACTAGTCGCTTGATCGCCATGCACTACACCAACTCTTATATCCGTTGGAAATTTCAAGGTTAAACACCATGGGGCCAAAGCTACCTAAACTCTGCCAACGTCGGTCGGCCTACAAACACATTATACAGGGAATTGACATCCAAAATAATGAACGGTAGGATCTGCACCCTTCTACGTTCACCTTCCCCAAGTTTAACTGGCAATTCAATAAAACCCACTGCATCGATAGCCGCACCATTAAAGCCATGAATATGAGATTTAGATGGTTTTAGATCCTTTGTCTCCATCTTCATCTAGTCATATGCCTTTTTGAAGATAATGTTAATAGAACTCCCACAGTCGATCAATATCCTTCTGACAAACGCTGGCCCAATCGTGGTCGAGATAACCATCGAGTCAATTGTAGGTGCCTCTACCCGATCGACATCTCTGCTCTTGAACACTATATCATTCGTCATCATTTGTTGCTATTTAGCTAAGGTCCCATCTTCTGTGTTTGAACAACATTCAAAATCCGCATGCTTTAGGGAACTAGCATAACGCTCCATTTCTTGCCAATTCTTGTCCATCGGGTGAGGCCCACCGACTATCGTGTTAATGACTAATCTACCTCCGGTCCGAATGGGTTCCTTAGGTCGATGTGGATCCTGCCTACGATTGGGGTCGGATGTCCCCTGTTCACCTTTTGATGGATCCTTAACAAATTGCTGCTACTTTTTTTGTCGAATCAGCTTTTCTATAGCATCATGAAGGTGCCTACGTTCCTTGGTATTATGCCCGTAAGTCTCATGGGAGCAAAAATACTTCCCAGTCTGCTTTTGTTCCTCTGTGGATTCTTTTGGGTGTGGTTTTCGATATTGGAATGTATTAAAGTTAATAAATAAATGTTCTCCAGAGATGCGTTCAGAGGAGCGTATTCGTTGTAGGTTGGGATCCTTGTTTTCCACTTTTCGGCTTCCCTCTTCCTTTTGGAATTTCCTCCACTTGATCCTTTAGACTGCTCTAGCTTGTTTTGAACATTTTCATGGACCTTTCCAGAGTTGTTGCTTGATTTTTTTACAACAATGTTGCTTTGCACCGTCTCCTTACTAGGCCTCGATGCACTGCCTCGCCTTGTCCACTTGGCTTCCTCCTTTCTCATGAATTAGTTCGCCTTTGAATAAAAACATTCCAGAGTAGTTGAAGGTTTTCCTGCCAGCCAATCACCAAACTTCGAACTCGGATCTACTCCTCGCATCACAGCCATTAGAATAGCGTGGTCATTCAGGTTGCTAACTTCGGTAGCTGCAATGTGAAATCTCTGCAAATACTCCTTTAACGACTCCTCTGGAGGCTGGATCGCACTGGGTAAAGACATCACATCCTTTGAACGGGTGATATGAATCCTAAACCGCTCCACAAATTTTGTCGCTAACTCATCATACCTGGAGATTGCTTGCGGAGGAATTCAGGTGAACCACATGGTGGCGAATCCAAATAAGGTTATTAGGAAACATCTACATTTAGTTGCATCGTTTGCCCTAGCTGAGTCCACATCCACTCGTATCTCATTACATGCTGTCGGGGATCAGCCTTCCCTTCATAGGATGGAATAGTCGGCATACTAAACTTCCTATGGTACTCAGCCTGTAGGAATGCATCTGTAAATGGAGTGTGGCTCCTAGATACGCCCCAATCATCGTTGGATAAGTCCTGATTTTCCTTCATCAGTTGTCTAACCATAACTGATGGGTCCGGGGTTTGTATAGGAGGTGGAAAGTTGGAATCCGTCCTGCGTGATCGTTGCGGCTGATGCCTCCTCAGTTGGCGATCTACCAAATGCATGTCCTGGGGACCTACTTCGTTACGACCTTGGTAAGCCGGTCGGTCAACTTGCACTCATGCTCCAGATCCTAAGTTTCCCATTCAACCTTGAGTTCGATTTCCTAAGTGCAAGTGAGAGGCCATGGCTCCAGGTAAGGAACCTGGACCATTCCTATTGGATTGATCTGCTGCACCTGTTTGTGTTGTTTCAATTCTACGGTGTCTACGCTTGGGATGTTCATCAGACGAAACGGAGCTATCGGATGACGAGTAGGAAGCGGAGCTTCCTTCAGCATTCTTATGCTGTTGTTGAGTAAGCTGAGTCATAGGATTAGCATTAGCTTGAATTTTCTAGTTAAGCTATCTCCTGCTTTCCACGAGTTCTCCTATCAGCTCATTGAACTCTCCCCTGGTGACAACTTCTGCTTGGTTTAAGACGATGGCTGGTTCTGCACCTGCATTAGCTTGCTGATTGCTTGGTCCTACTTGTTAGGCACTTGCGGTCTCATTAGCATTGGCGTTGCAGGAGGCAGATCTAGTGCGTGGCCATGACATCTTAGGGTTATATGTAGGAACTTTTAGTAGAATTTGTGAACTTTAGAGAATAAACTTGGATCTCCTTGGGGGGATTTCTTCAATCCAGTAGCGACAAAGTAGATCCTAACAGCCTGAGAATGCAATTCTCATTTAAAGCACTAAAATGTTTGCATCAAAATTGGTCACTAACATCCTTGAGTAGAACTAAGTATAGAGATTAATGAAGACAAGAAATTAAAACTGTGGAATATCACAGTAAAATGCAATAAGAACAGCAAAAAACGAGAACACCATAAATATAGTGGTTCGGCGTAACTGCCTACGTCCACTTTGAATGTAATTTTTTATTGTGTCTAAAAAGAATTAAATACAGATACAATCCATGCTCAAACAATTTGAGTACAAGTTTTGACAGAAAAGAAATGAGTATCTAAAATGTCATAGTCTCCCTGGAGTTCTCAAAAAAGGTCCCTTCAGCTGTACCCCTACCTCTCTATTTATAGGCGAAGATAGGCTGGACTCCCTACACAGGCCCAAGAATAAGGTAGTTCGGCCGATAGTTGTAAGTCAAGATGACCGAATAAGTCATGCCGAACCGATTCCACCGAACCACCCATGCAAAACGATGGTGGTCGAACAATGGTTGTCGAATGATATTGGCCGACCTTGGGTCTTGTCGTTAGTAACTCGAAGTGTGCTCTCACATAACTCGAAGGAAGTTGCGGTACGAGTCGCAATAAAGGGAGGCCGGATGCACCACTTCAACAGAAACTACCTTGACTGAACCAACATGGCCGGACCATCATGGCCAAGGCGTCCGTGCCAATCCATCCAATGCCAAGCCACCAAATTCCTCATCAAATGAACCAATTCCTCTGTGGTCGGCTCACCAAGTGCCGAGCGACCCTTGCCAAGCGACCTCTCCTTGGTCATCTCGACCAAGCCATCTTGTTTTCCCTTCCTTGACCGAGCGATACGTGTCGAATTCCTATAGCTCCCTTGACCGAACGATGCATGACTTAGCGCTCCTAAGACCAGACCACAATCAACAGACCAATCAGGTTCGAACTCATCCATGCCGCGAGCGACTAGGGCCGAACCCTTCTTGGCCGAAATACTTTGTCGTGCCTATCTTGGCCGACCTATTCTAGCTTACTTCCAGTACCTACCCCTCTGGCCGAGTCAGTGTCTAATTTGCCGGTCCATGTGCATTGGTTGATCCAGACTTGAGGTATATCGATCTCTTATATTTCCAATCCACTCTTAGCTTGAGTCCTGTCTAGGTTCAACCATACATTCTGCGACTATCGCCTTGTAGCTGGGCCAAGGTGCTGGGTAACTCCTACCTTTCGATCTAGATGGTTTCGAAAGGTTGTTTTGTTTTCTTAAAATTCTGTTCACTTTTTCAATACTTTCAAAGGGATGGTTTCGACACCATCACTTCTTTACATAGGAAATGATTTCGAAACATATGCTTTCAACTTAAATGTTTTAAGACCCTTTTTCTATAATTGAATTAAAATCCAAATGGTTTCGAAAGAGACAGTCTTAAATGGTTGCAAAATAGATGCTTTCGACTTTAATGGGTTTTTTTTATCCTTTTGCTCCACTTGAAGGCAGAATCCAAATGGTTTGGACCAAGACGTTTTTCAAAGGTTTCAAAATGGTAAATTTTTGAATGGTTTCAAAAGGTTTCCACATGTTTTAAATTGAACCCGAAGTGTTTTCCAAAGAATTGAGTTTTTACTATTTAAAAGGTTTTAATGAATGGTTTCGAAATAGGTGGTTCTCCAGGCTTTCGAAAGGGTTAAGGGTTTTTTCTATGTTTTTGAAAGGCAATATCTAAATGGTTTTAAAGGAGGATGTCTGATATTTTAAAGCTTTTGAAGAAAAGAAAGGTTTTTTAATGTGTTCGAAAGGCGTTCAATGGTTTCGAAGGGGTCACTTTCAATGGTTTCGAAGGGGTTACCTTCAAGGGTTTCGAAAGGATTGTTTAAAGGTTTTAAACAAGGTTTCGAATGTATTAAATAGGTAATAGAGCCTAAGTATTTTCAAGTTAAAAAGGGCTTTAACTTGTTTGGGAAGGATAGCTAATCCTTATTAAAATTCATCAACAATATTTTGAGTGAAGTATATATATATAACATGGCAAAATAGCTTAGAGTAAAGCTGAGAATATATTTTCCTTATATAAGTATGATTGAAAAGATTAAATCATTTTGAGAAGGTTTTCAAGGAAAAGACAAAGGGTAACTAACCCTAAGAAAATGATTTAGATAGTTGGTCTATTTTGATCCAACAGTTAGTCCAGCTTGCGGGCAGTCAGCCTCATTTATGAGTAGATAGTCCATTTATTAGCATAACGGACCTTGTTATTATGTTGTGGACAGATAGTTTACTTATTACTTGTTTTATGTATATATAGTTCATTTACTAGCATAAAGGATATTGCTATTTTGATTTAACCAGTTTGGTTGCAGGATAGATTTATGTTTTAAAGAGGATATTGTGAGAGGAAACCCGTTCCACTAAGTGGTTTGGTCTCACTTAATATCAGTAAACCGAGATGTAACTGAATTATTCACACCAGGCTTTATGTCAGACTCGATTTTTTTGTTTCCCCTTAAACTCTCGGGTACTCAAATTTAATTTGAATAGGCCGAGGGTTAAGGTTTTCAGGTTTTAATCATTTTGGCGAATAAAGCTTCCGAAGACGAGCAAGTGGCCGACAAATAGCTAATTAGGAACTGCAGATTGTTTTGTTTATTTCACTATGTATTAAGTAAGATATGACTATATTGTTTTGCTCAACCAAGGGGGCGTTGTCATATGTCGCTCTTGGCGTATTTTTGTAATGATTATAATCAATGTTTACCTGGGAAACAATATGGGTTTATGTAACTTGGACATGAATCTTTTTTGAAATGTAATCAAGAAATGTTGTTTTTGGATATTTGTGATTTTGTTCATATTCAAGTGCTTCTGATGTTATGGATATCATTATCATTACCGTATTTTATCACTAGAAATTAATGCTATGGATGACTGCAACATCTGTAGCGCTTAGCTATTGGTCTCCAAATACGAGATGTTACATCACTATGTATGAAGTCTTTGATACCATATGCATTAGTTTCAATGGAAATGGAGGTGGAAGTACCAAGTCGAAAGGTTGGTGTCGAAAATTGCGAAACAAGAAAAACATGCTAAAACTGATCTTTTAACTTTAAAAATAATTTCTTTTCAACTAACCTGCTTTATTTGTCAACATATGATTGGCTACTAATTTCTTTTCTAAAAGTGCTACTGAAATTTCAGAAGTAAATAATTTGAAATGTTTACAAAATGCCCAATCTCCTTTTATAAATTTATAAAACATTTAAGTCTCATACCTTAAATAATTTTATATACTTATTAAGCACTTAAGAAAATTCTACAAAAGTTCCCATAAATCATATATAATATGTTTTTAATATATATATATATATATATATTAACTTTTGATCCAAAAATAATAAAAATTAGCCGTATTTAATTTTAAATCCAATTAACCGTTGTCTTCACTAGAAAACTAATAATAAATCCACATTAATTCAGTAAATTCTAGAATTTGAAAATCATCTCTAAAATATTATTTCCGGCCATATATAAAAATCGCAAGGCATTTGGATGCCATTTAATAGGGTTTTCACATTAAAAATTATCATAAAATCCGTATGAAATAACATAAATCACCAATAAGCATATATATATATATATATGTATGTATATGTATATATCCATTTTAACAATCAAAACATGGCAATAACTTTGCAAAAATATTTGGATCTGATCTAGAAACCAAAAACATCAAAAATATGTGATATAACCTATTATTCACCTTAGTTTTGTGATTAAGAAGTTGAGATTAGATCTTGGATTAAGATGCTTAAAATTCTTCCTCTTATCTTCTTCTTGTTTTTCCTTAATGGTGGTCGGCCTCTTTTTTATTTATTTTAAACATGAGAATGAATGTGGCATAAGGGTTTAGGGTATAATAACATACTTATTCCTCCTTTGCCTCTTATACATTTTCCCTTATCTATTTCATTTTAAATCCCCCTTTAGTTCATTAGTTTCCTTCGGCACGACTAACTCTTAGATATACGAATCTCAATCCCTTAACCATTTCATTATTTCATTTAATTTAACTAATTAAATGTCCTAGACAATGTTAACCAAAATTAGGGTCGCTAAAGACTCCCCTTCTTAAAGAATTTCTTCCTCGAAAGTTCAATAAGGTACTCATAAATCAATCGTAAAGGTAAACATATCATGAAACAAATCAGGATAAGCGTCTCTAATCCCACTCTCAGTTTTTCAAGTACAGTCTCTCTCATTGTCCCTCTACTGGACCTTAACTAATCTGACTGCCTTGTCCCTTAGCCTATTCTCATCTCTTGCAACTATATGATCTTGGTTTCTAATTATAGTCAAGTTTTGTTCCACTACTAAGTCCTCTAACATAGTCGGTGCTATAGCTGTCACCAGATCTCGAATACACTTTCTCAGATGAGAAATATGAAAAACTTTGTGGACTCCTACTAAATTGTTTTGTAACTCTACTCTATATGTGAATTTTCTGATCTTTTCTACAATAGGAAATGGTCCAACGGATGTTGGTGCTAATTTCCCTGATTTCCCGAATCGAGTTACACCTTTCATCGATGAAATCTTAACGAAAACATAATCTCCTACTAAGAACTCTAAGTCCTTTTGTCTTCTATCAGTATAACTCTTCTGCCTAGACTAAGCTTCCTTTATTCTAGCTTGAATCAACTAAATCTTCTTCGTAGTTTCTCTGACTAAATCTAGACCAAGAACCAACATATCCTCGGTCTCTAGCCAACAAACGGGTGATTTTCATGGCCTTCCATACAAACCTTCAAATTGGTGCCATCAATATACTAGCCTAATAACTGTTATTATATGAAAAATTGACTAAGTGTAGATGGTCTTCCCATGATCCTTCAAAATCTAGCACACTAGCTATTAACAAATCTTCCAAGACTTTGTTAACTCTTTTCGTCTGCCCATCGGTCTGTGGATGGTAAGCAGTACTCATCTGGAGCTTGGTACCTAAAATATCCTATAGACTCTTCCAGAACTTGCTAGTGAATAAGGAATACCTATCACTTACAATATTGCTAGGAATCTCGCGTAGTCAACTACATTCTTCATAAATAACTTAGCCAAAACAGGTGCCGTCCTGGTCGACTTAACTGGAATGAAATGGGCTCTCTTGGTTAAACTGTCCATTATGACCCATATGCTTTCATTTCCTCTATTAGACCTTGGCAACCCGTCTATGAAATCCATCGAGATAGAATCCCATTTCAATATTGGAACATCTAAAGGCTGAAGTAACCCACTTGGTTTCTAATGTTCGGCTTTTACCTGTTGATGATTCAAACACTGTTTTACCCATAAGCCTATATCTCTTTTTATTTATTCCCAAAAGGAACTTCTCTTCATATCCTCATATATCTTAGTTCCTTCCGGATGAATAGTGAACTTCGAATGATGACGTTCTTTAAGAGATTCATTCTTCGTGTTTCCTACGTTCAGAATACATAACCTTCCTTTCTTCCTTAACCACCCATTCTGGTCAGGACTAAAATCTTTCAAGTCATAGCTCTCTGTTTCATCCTTCAACTTTCTGATCTGTTCAACTAATAATGGATTGTCCATCTTTTTAGAAGCAATATTTTCGATCATCATCGATCGAACTTTTAAGCATGGCAACATAATAGTCTCCTTACTAGATCTAGCTTCAGATCTCCACATTATCCTGCATGTAGTCAACGCTTCTAAACCTTTCCACTCAACTATCATTGCCAACATTGCATTCTGATGTTACCTGCTAAGTGCATCAGTATCCTTGTTGCCTTTTCCTAGTGTGTACTCAACACCAAAATCATAACCGGCTAAAAACTCTAACTACCTTTGCTATCTCATATTCAACTTCTTCTGAGAGAACAAATACTTTAGCGACCTATAATCCTTATCAATTCAAATCTCTCTCCCAAAAGGTAATCCTCCATACCTTCAACTTAAAAATCACCGCAGCTAATTCCAAACCATGAGTCGGGTACCTAATCTCATGTGGTCTAAGCTATCTAGAAGCATAGGCAATCACTTTACCTCTTTGTATTAACACAGCTCCTAACCCTATTCCACATGCATCTGTATATACCACTAAGTCTTGATTCTCTTCTGGAATAACTAACACTTGATGCATTAGTCAATAAGTGTTTCAACTTCTGAAATGCCTCCTCACACTTATCGGCCCAAATGAACTTCACATCCTTTCACGTTAGCTTGTTTATTGGTGCTGCTATCCATGAAAAATCATTTATGAGTCTCTAATAATACCCCGCTAATCCAAGAAAACTCTTTATCTCAGTCATTGTCTTAGGTCTCTTCCAATTATTCACTGCTTCAATCTTAGTCATATCTACAGACAACCCTTTTCTCTGAGACTACATGGCCAAGAAACTTCACTTCCTTCTTCCAGAAATGACACTTTGAAAATTTCGCCTTCAATTGATGCTACCTCAACTTCTCAAGCACCACTATAAGATGAACTTCATGCTCTCTTTCATCCTTAGAGTATATCAAAATATCATCTATAAAAACCAACACAAACCTATCCTAGTGCTCTTAGAAAATTCCGTTCTCAAATCTAGAATGCTGGCGCATTAGTTAGTTCGAACGGCATTACTAACCATTCGTATGATCCATAACTGGTTATAAACACCGTTAAGGAATACTATCCTCTGCTACTCCAAGCCGATGGAACCCTATTGCAAAGTCTACCTGGGAAAATACTCTGGCTTAACTCAACTAGTTGAACAAATCATCAATTCTAGGTAATAGATATTGATTCTTTATCATCCTCTCATTCAACTTGTGATAATCGATACATAACCTTAATGATCCGTCCGGCTTCTTAGCAAACACTATGCTTCTCCCCGAGGCAATTTTCTTGATCTGATAAAATTCTTGCCTTCCAAATACACCAATTGCACTTTTAGCTCCTTCATCTCGGTAGGTGTCATCCTACTTGGTGGTCGGTTCACTGGTTCTACTTCTAGTAATAAATCTATCCCATACTTAATGACTCATTTCGGTGGCAATCCTACTACAGTTCAAAGTCATCCGTGAATTAACTAACCACAAAGACTCGATTCAACACATCTTCTACCTCCATAACACCCAACTAAGCGTTAACCTCAAAACTAAGGTTTTCTACGAAGCATACTATCTGATCACTACAATCAGGGCGTATAAGTGATATCTTCCTATCATGGCGACATATCCTAGCATCGTATTCACTTAACCAATCCATACCCAAAATAATTCTAAACCCTATGAAAGCAAACACATGCAAAATGCAAACAAATGTATGACCTAACAATTCAAACTCTAGGTGCTCACATCCCATCCCATGAGTCGCATACCCTCCTATCGGATTTGCAACCCTTAAGAAAGTAACTAAGTATGAGGGTTCTAGGTTAAGCTTATCTACCAAACAATGAGATATAAAAGAATGTGATGCACCAGTATCAAATAGAAAGAAAACTGACACACTATGAATCATAAGCGCACCTCCCTACACAGCTTTTCCATTTTCCTTTGCTGTTGGCCTTGATGTAGTTGGCTCCAATGCAAACACTTTTCCCATGCCATCCTTAGCTGGCTCTTTGCACTAGTTCTTATAATGTCCAATTTGATCGCATTTGAAGCACCTAATATTCTTCTTCCTGATCACCTTTTTTCCATCTCGTGAGTGACATTCATTCGCGAAATGCCCTTTCTTATCACACTTATAGCAAAAAACCTCCACCTTTCCCTTCTTTCCAGCTCCACCCTTCTAAACTCTTTTCTTATGGAAAAACTTTCTTTTCTGTTTTGCCCTACTTGGACTTCCTCTGCCTGATTACTTTCTAGAAAAGCAAACATCTCCTCGTGCCTCAAAGCCATTTCCACTACAACATCGCACGAGTCCCTGATATGGGTAATGTGGCCTTAGCAAGCTCAAGCTTCAACCCCCAATGAACTTCTCATTTCTCTTAATCACAGTATCCACCGTAGCATAACCATACCTCACTAGCTCCTCAAACCTTGTTGCAAACTCGAGCATAGTCATGTCTCCCTGCTCTAACTCAATAAACTTCTTGAGCAGAGTACATCTAACAATCTCTGACATAAACCTTTCCTCAAATCTCCTTTTGAACTCACCTCATGTCATTATCTCCTTAATTAATTTCGATCATAACACTGTTCCATCAATACAATGCTGCCCCATGTAGCTGTCTAGAAGAAAGCCTTCTCTTTTGCTGATCATTGAGCCCCAGATCAGTGAAAATTCTCTTGCAATGAAGCAACTAGTTCTCTGCTTCAATTGCGTCTTCAGTACTAATAAACAGCTTTCCTCCCAGCCGAACATAATCTCTACTCAAAACAACATAGTTGTTGACCAATGGAGCTTCTTAATTTCCTCCTCCAACTACTCCAGCAGCAGCTTCCACTTGCATCATGTTTACGAAGAACTAATACATCGCTCCCATGCCAACTTGGAGGACTCCAACACTAACATTTCCATCTTGTGCCTAACCTGGATTTCTCTTGATTTTTGATCTGGCATTTCCATTTGTTGTGGTGCTCTACCACCAAGGTTAACTCTTCCACTTCTAATGTCCATAATTGCATTCGAGCCTTCGTAAGATACATAAGAATTGCCTAAGAGAGATGGGAGAATCGAGCTAAAACGTATCCTTATACATAGAAAATACAAGTACGTTATTATTGCTTCATCTCATACCCCGATCTTTTCTCTAAGTCCTTAGGATTATGTTTTCAAAATCATTTTAGGTTTAAAGTTTTTCATAAACCTATGCTCTGATACCAAGTAGTAAAATCCGGATATCTTAAGGCAAAAAGCTAAGCACTACAGATGTCGTTGTCATCCATAGTATTAACTTCCGATGATAAAATATGGTAATGTTAAGGGTATACATAATACCAGAAGCACATGAATATGAAATAAAATCATCATAGATTAAAACAAATTTTCTAATTATATTTCAAAGCAATATTTCATATTCAATTTACATATCCCATAATCGATTCTTAGTTTTTGATCAGATATAATTATTATAAAATACGCTAAGAGCGACATACGAAGATGTCCCCTTGGATGATCAGAGCACTAGATAGACATATAAGTCTTAATACATCATAGCTGAAATAGAACTAAATAGCAACTTCTAAATAGGTAACTTTGCCTCCTGCATGTCTTCAAAAGCTTTATTTGTCCACCTACTAAACTTGTAAAACCTTAACTCTCAATCTACTCAAATTTATTTTGAGCACCCGAGGGTTTAAGGGGAAAACATAAACTTCGAGTCATACATAAGGCCTGGTGTGAATAATACTATTACATCTCAATTTACTAATATTAAGTAAGACCATGTCACTTAGCCGAATGGATTTCCCCTCACTAATATCCTTTTAAAACGTATCTTTTGCAAATCAAAATATTGCAGCCAAACTGGTTAAAACGGTATTAGCAATATCATGTACGCATACAAACTAGGTAACAAATGGACTATCTATCCGAACACTATATATTTGTTTGGCTAACTACTAACCTTTGGCTGACTCAAGCATACCAGACAAAATAAACAAATAGTTTAACTTCTGTTAGATACTCTTTTGGATGGCCTGTGTCTAACTTACTTCTCTCAAGGTTAACTGATCCTAATGGTTTTTTGGGCTCACCAATAACTTATCCTCTCTCAGTATACTCCTTTATGTGTGTAACATCATTTATTCTTACCTTTGACAAATCCCTACACACTAAAATATTGGACTTATATTAGCTAGGGCTACAAGCTGAGGTATAGGGCGCAACCCCATACTAGTCATATCCTGTATTCTAATATTTGAGTCATTTTACTTACGGTCATCTACACTTAAAATTTTGTATGAAAACATTTCTTTCAAATTGATTTAACCTTTTAAATCATTTTTAAACAAGGAATATATATTCTATGCTTTACTCAAATCATCTGGCCATGTTATATATATACTTTACACAAAACATTGTTGATGAAAATATTTGAAACCTTTTAAAGTACCTCTTTTGAAACCATGGAAAGTACCCCTTTAGATACAAATAAACTACTTTACTTTATAACATAGGCCGAAGGCCAAAACATACCATTCGAAACCATTTACATTAAATCTTTTGAAAACATTGAAATCTTCTCTTTTGAAAGCTTTATGAAACCTTGGACATCCTCTTTTCAAAACACTTTGAACATGCCTTTCAAAACCATTAGAAAACTTCCATTTAAAACATTTTGAAAACATTAGGGAACCACCCCTTCTAAACCTTTATCTTAAACCTCTGGCAAGCGTTAAGTTCTTTATATAAATCAAAGCTTTCAAAAGCATTTGGGTTCAAGTAAAACATGTGGAACAACCTTTCGAAACTATTCAAAACTATTCCTTTTAAAACCTTTGGGTTTAACTTTCAATTGTACAAAGAGATTTAAAACAACCAAGTCGAAAGCACTCTTTCGAAAGCAATTTCCAAATTAAAAGATATGGATGGTGTCGAAACCAATCCCTTCGAAAGCAATGAAGAAGCGGCTTAGGTTTTAAAACAAAGAAACCCTTTTGAAGGCATTGCTTCAAATGGTAAGATGAACAGCAAGGGGTTTCGACCCCTTCGAAAGCTTCCTTATAAAACAAAGGCGCAACCTCTTTCGAAACCACTCTTTAAAACTATTTAACCAATTTGAAAGCCATCTAAGTCGAGAGCATTCATTTTGAAAGCAAAGCAGGCACGTTTCCTTTTAGAAGAAAAACAAGGCTTCGACCCCTTTGGAACCCCTTGTTTTGACTATATACCTTTCGTACCAAGTCTTTGATACCATGCACATTGGTTTCGATGGAGATGGAAGTGGAAGTACCCAGTCGAAAGATTTATGCCGAAAGTGGCAAAACAAGAAAAGAATGGTAAAACTGATTTTTAACTTTAAAAAGCAATTCCTTTCCAACTAACCTGTTTTGTTTGTCCACACATGATTGATTGCAAATTTCTTTTCTAAATTCTTTTCTAAAAGTGCTGCCGAAATTTCAAAAGTAAATAATTTAAAATGTTTACAAAATGCCCCTTCTTCTTTTATAAATATATAAAACATTTAAGTCTCATACCTTAAATAATTTTATATACTTTTAAACATTTAGGAAAATTCTCCAAACGTTCTCATAAATCATATTTAACATGTTTTCTAACATTTATTAATTTCTGACACAAAAATAATATAAATTAGCCATTTTTAATTTTAAATCCAATTAACCATTTTCTTCACTAGAAAATTAATAATAAATCCACACTAAGTAAGAAATTTATGGAATTTGAAAATCATCGCTAAAATATTATTTTTGATCTTATATAAAAATCGCAAGGTATTTGGATGCCATTTAATAAGGTTTTCACATTAAAAATTGCCATAAAATCCATACGAAATAGTATAAACCATGAACAAGCATATATATATCCATTTTAGCAATCAAAACATGGAAACATGCTTTGCAAAAATATTCGGATTTGATCTAGAAACCAAAAACATCAAAAATATAATATGCAACTTGTTATTCACCTTAGCTTTGTGATTAAGGAGTTAAGATTTGATCTTGGATTAAGTTTCTTAAGCTTCTTCCTCTTATCTTCTTCTTGTTTTCCCTTAATGGTGGTCGGCCACTCGTTTGTTTTGTTTCCATTTTAAATGTGAGAATGAATGTGGCTTAAGTTTTAGGGTATAAGAATATACATATTACTACTTTGCCCCCATTTCCCCCTATTTGTTTCATTTTAAACCCCCTTTAGTTTATTAGTTTCCTAAGGCATGACTACCCCTTAGATATATAAATCTCAATCCCTTAACCATTTCATTATTTCATTTAATTTAACTAATTAAATGTCCTAGATAATGTCCAAAATTAGGGTCGTTGCAGCTTTCTTTCTTAATTTACATTCTTTAAACCTAGTGATTATCACAACATTTTCTTTCATAGCGCGTTAGGCTAATTACGAGTTTGGCTAAATCTTTAGTCAACAAAATATAAACTCAAATTAAAAGCCTTTAGAGATATACAGTGATTAACACATAAGAATTCGGTAATGTATGTGTTAAAGAATTGGTTGACTAAGTATAAAGTAATGCTTATGTTAGCATGTAATAACAAATTCAAACATTATGATAATGTCCCTACTAGTATTGAAAGTGCACATAACGTTCTCAAAATGTATTTTGATTCTACAGAAGGTAGTTTTGTTTAGTGCTGGACAATGCACATTATTATGCAGAAAATGAAATGGTGGTAATAGAACATGCTTTCGTTGTGATACTAAACTCTTATTATGAAGACGATTCCTCCATCCACTCCAAGCAACATCTCCGAAATTATGATATGTAGCTTTAAATGATCTACATATTGATTTTAATTTCTTTTTATCAAGAGTGAAATTAGTCATTGGTTTAGGTTGAAGATTACAATATTGACGTAGAAATCATTGTGGGAGGCATAATTCTGTAGTTTTAAAGCATACAATATGACTATTGTAGAATGTCCATTGCCTAAATTAATTATAATTATGTTTCTCCTTACAAAAATCCCAAACAATATCACTACCTTTTAATCATCAATCCTCTCCCTTAGACTTATCAAGTTGAACAACAAATTATTACCGAGTTGCAAAGCAAAATAGCAAGCTACTCTCACTTCACCTTCCACTATACCAACACATTGATTATGCCATCTTGGACTTGGAATGTGTTAAAAATCAAACCTACATTAAACAAAGTGAATATAATAATTATTTAAGATATCATATACAATTTGACATAAAAAAATATAAGCATGTTATCATATATAATTTGACTTAATAAATTTAAGTATGTCTGAAGTAAGGTCATAAACCCAAATGTTTGATGGACATCTTTTCTAGTGCTTTAAACTAAGTTATGAAACAACTAACTTAAACATGCACTAGCCCTAGAGTAAGCGTCCATGTGACCTAACTTGGTAAGATGATATAGAAAATGCACGGACACTTTATTCTTAGACTTGTCACCATAAAGTAAACAACTAGTGGTGTACAAAAGGTATATAATCATGCATATATCTCTTATGCTCATTAGTATCTCCATAGACCATCAAAATGACTTTATAACTATTCAAATAATACTCTCACCACTTGGTATTGGAATAGCATTTCCCTAGTCAATCCCAAAACACTTATCCAATAGGTGATACACATCATCATAGCTACTCCTCCAAGATCTATCAAGGAGTTCTGTTAGAGTTTGGCCTTCGGCTCGAAGACAAGTAATGTGAATGATTTCATCTATACTTATCAACATCTCACTGAAGGAAAGAAGAAATATGTTTGTTTCAGGATAATAAATGCATTAATGGAAATTTATCTAGTTTCAATGAGCTTGCACTATTAACAGATAAAAACTTGAGTAGGCAAATACATCCTTTAAAAAATAATATGCATTATTAAGATCTCATAATCTCTATGTTCCAACATGGCTATAAACCATAACAATTCTAGCTTCCGCCTTGCTACCTAAGTTAAAATAGTATAAATCAATAAATATGTGTATGATATTAAAATTAAATATCGATATCATATAACATAAACTTACTTTGGAATTCCAAATTATATAAACTATATGATTTTCCATTGCAACGGGTAGTGATGGTAGAACTTCATATTTAGATGTTTCAGTGGTTGCTTGCTTCTTCGTCCCTTTGTTTTTTTACTTCTCGTATATGCCTCTTACTCTCGCTCTTACTTTATCTCTGCCTCTTCATATGTCTCTTCCTCTCCATTTCCATCATTCTCTTTCTCTCCCTCTTCATCTACCTTTTCTCTTCCCCGTTATCTCTACTACAATCGTCTGAATTTTTATTTTCACTTTCATGTAGTTCACATTCATTGCTTTAATCATCTTTACTACTACTATGTTATAAATCATTTGGTTTATTACTTATACTTGTTTGAACTAAGATTGTTCGTTGCATTCTTGATCCACATCTTTCCTTGATCTTTCCAAAGTCAGCCTCTGAAGATTTGAAGCCATTGGTGGAACATGGGATGACGCTTAAGATAACTATTTGTTGCAAATAATCATGGACTTTTCTAACAATTAATAACTAACAGAAAATGACAATCGGTAAGTGTAAAATGATTTTAAAGAACAAAATTGGCATAATTGACCATATTACAAGCTCGAATTCGCCAACCCCTTAATGAGAAAAAAAAAAATTAACAACGGCATATTATGACCGAATATTAAACAAAATAAATTACCCCCTTTTATTACACACCCTAACAAAAATTATATATAAACCTTTAGAACGAAAAAAGAATTTGAATCCCGTATAATCAAGTGCAAATAGATGAATTAAAGCACAAAAATTAGGGCAAATACCATACCTTTTCATCACTTTGCCATCGATATGTGATTTTGGTCTCTTTATCGTCATAGTTTTGGTATGCATTATTTCTTCTCCTAGGTATTTCCATAAATTAGGAACTATGATGTTTCATACGATGTCAAAATAAAGTTCATCCTAGGGCTTGCTTAAAATTTTGTATGAAGTGGAGTTTTGAGTGGTCAATCTTTTGATAGTAGGTCTAAGCGATCAAAGTTCTTCCATGTTTGAATAGAATTACCATGCATGACTTGTTGTAAATAACTAGGATCCACGTTGGTTGTTTCTTTCTATCTGGAGCAAAGTCTTCCCGTTCCTTAGTCTAGGCCCAAAGTGACTATCGGTTTCTTGGCCTTCTTGTTGGTGCAGCTTACGCAGTAGCAAAGTGCGTAGCATAACATTTCAAACAGGCACCCGAGTCGAGGTAAGGGGAAAAAATATAAGTGCAAAATTATAAAATAAAAAAAAGAGCTGTCCTGCCATAATAATTTTACTTTAGATTGAGTTCCCTTTAAATTGTACTTCTCATATCCAAAGCCAAAGTCTCTTTAACAATGTCCAAAACAAAAGGAACAACGGTATCACAAAAGTAGAGTAATTTAATTGAGATGATTACAAACAATATTTTATAGGAGGTATCATTAAAATAGTGTTTAGGGAATGAATTAAATTTATAAAAAAAATTATATTTTTTCCCTTGGTAATCATATAATATTCTTACCTTCTTAAAAATTTAACAATAGTTAGGAATTTGACATTAAAAAGATAAAAGGGGTATTTTGCTTGACGTCCTTGTTCAAATTTAAGGCACTTATTTTTCGCTTAGAGACAACCATCACAAATCCATCACAGCCATTTGATAAATTTGCAACCAGATTTAATTTTAAAATTTTATAATTATTTTATAGCATATTTGTCATAGTCTCATTACAAATTTCATGATACGAAACCCATCATTGATTTGTGTTTAATTTTTCTTTACAAGGCCAAAAAAATTAATATGTCATTAAACGTACTGGAACATGGCCAGCATGCAGCGAAAGTTATGGGTGAACTTTATTTTTTTACCCTATTAGATCTTTATTGGGGTAATGAAGTCTAACTTATTTAGAACATTTCTAAATTTGATTTAAAAAATCATATATTTCATTTAAATCCATAAATTATTGATAGTAATTTATTTAATTTATTCTAATTTATATATAAGTATACATATGTATCATATACATATATGTATGTGTATGTGTGTGTAACATGATATTCCGTATAAGGTATAATATCAGTATTTACATCGCAACAAGACATGTTAGCTCATCCTATATGTATTTTTGTTGTCCAAATATGTGTTTATATTTATACTAAGTATATATAAATACCTAGGTGTAAATACACACACACACACACACACACACACACACACACACACACATATATATTATGAGAAAATATTATAGATATATTTATGTATAAAATATTATAGTGTTAAGTATTAAATAAACACACACACACACACACACTTATATATGTCTATATATGCAAGAAATAAGTTTATTTTTTTATTAAGCATACATGTACATATGTATGTATTAAAGTAACATAATTGCACACACGTAGATATATGTATATATGAAACAATATGTATATATAAATATAAATATAATACTTAACGTAAATATGAGTCAGTATAGTTTATATAAATGTATAAATTAAAAAATTAAAAAAATTAAAACATTCCAAATAGAATGCACATTATATCCAAATTTAATTACAATTTTATTATATATATATATATATGTATTTATGTATATGTATATATATTATGAACTAATTCGTTAAACAACAATAATGAAAGAAAATATTTATATGTCAAATATTTCAAATTTTAGTAAATCAGGAATGATATTTTATGGCTAATGAAAAATTTCAGACTTTTCTACATAAAATTTTTATTTTTTTATTAAATATATACTTTTGGCTGAATTTAAAATGATTTTTTAAAAATATAAAAAATGGTTTAAAAAATTTGATTTTTTACCGAGAGCTTCATGATGAAAAATTAATTTCGAAAAATTTAAAATCGAATTTTCAAAATATAATTTATTTTATATCAATTTATTAATTTGCACAATTAATGATAATAATTAAATAATTACCAAAAAATTATTTTCAGTCACTAAAAATCATAACTAATGTAAATATACATTTGAAGAATATTACTTCAAATATTTATGTGACATAGTTATATAGTTTAGTTCAAATCATAGAAACAAATTAGCTAACATATGCTATATGTATATATTAATAAAATATCAGTAAATAAAATATAATGGTTTCGGCTATGTCAATTAGATCCTTATTGAAATTTATTATTATTTGATAAACATATACATATAATCAATCAATATGTTAAAACATCAATAACTATAGGAATTCCACATAACTAACAATACACACAAACATATATAAACAAAATGCAGTTATACAGAGGTTGTGCATCATATATAAACTAAAAACTTACCTAAAACTAATGCCCTTAATTCTACCTTGTAATGATGTGTTATTCCTTTTGAAACCATCTCGATTAGACAGGTTGCTAGTTCTTGAACCTCGGACCCTTTGCTATCCAATAGCTATTAATTTGAATTGATTCGATTTGAGTTTTATTGGAGCTTTAGGAGGTGTAGTTCAGCCAAAATGATGGAGAAGGGGTCAGGAAAAATAACTACAAAAGTTAGGTTTAGGGCTACTTTTATAATGGTTGAATCAAAGAGAAAAGTGGATCACATCACTTACCTTTTCTCACCAAATCCTAATCATCCATCACACACCCTTTTACCCTATTTTTGGCCGCCCCCTACAGAATATGTTTATTGCTGAAACACGCCTCTAACATCATGAGCTAATAACCTATTTAATCCTAAGAAAATATATTTAATCATATCCAATTTAATTCCTTATCGATATCTCATATCGATTGATATATTTATAACTATTTTAAATATATATAATAATATTTATTTCTCAAATCATATCAAAATTTTATAATTAATATTTCATAAATATTAATTAATTTAATTAATTTATAACAACTATAAACTAACTAAGTCATTGGTCTAAACAAGACTCATCATTTTGGTTGTGTACTCTCTGGTGTAAATTCGATTCAGCGATTAACATCGAACTATTTAAATGTTATCGTTCACATGTCACTTAGCGTGTGGTGTGACATTTTGGTCAAATTTATCGCTTAATTAGTTTTGCTAAAATCCAATTTTACATTATAAAGTGTTACCCAGTTGTGACATTTATTTTGCACCAATTCCCTTTGTTAAAATTATATCACTTTGGACTTACGGAATTTGGTAATGGCCAAAATTCCAATATCGTTCATATTCAACTCTATAATCCAAACACAAAGTCCATGGTTCCATAATAACATTATTATTAACTGTAATAACACATCTTTTCGACCCTCAAATATCGACACTAATACATCCACGTTATTCACATGCCGAGCGCTTAAGTGCCAACAAATACGAATTGTTAAGTTAAAATAAAAGGAAGTAAAATAAGGAAGTAGAGAACACAACGTCGGAATCACACTAGCAGAATAGTAATATATAATATCAAACGAACGATGCAAAGGGTTACTCTGATATAGAAATTTTAAAGTTATAAAACCAAAGTACTATCATTAGCCTGGATAGTTATAGCAACATGTCCTCACAAAAAATGATACATCAAATAGTAATATAGCGGAAATGGGAATACTACGGTAGGTGAAACATCTAGCTCATCTTCACAGGCTTCAAAGAAAATCAACGGAAACCTATCTTTCTTATACCACTCGAAAAAGCATACGAGGAACTTAGGAGAAATAAAAACCACGTTTCAAACATAAGTCTGGTATGAGATACTCGAGAAAATGTAGCTAGCATATAATAGTACTTTTGAGACTGTATGGAATGACATAACGATTATCCCCTCAAAAGAACCACCATCTAATAAGTACATAAGGTGATACAATAGATAATGTCTAGGGTGAAGAATACAAATATTATAACATTGTTGGAATGGTTACATTTGTTACATTCAACAACATATTAGAGTATATAATAAAAATATATAAAAGACTTTCGCATAATGGATTATCCACGGAGATCCTTCTGGTGGAGTAGGATCCAGTCTCCTACACAAGGGTCAGAAAGTACCACTGAGCGATTTATATCTCTAGATAAAACATACCATTTAGGTAAACAAAAGTGATCCAACAAATCGAACATAAAAATGAACAACATGAACCAAATATCATCAACTCCTGCCGGCCAACAATCAATAGGTATCTCTATATATGGAGTTGATAATACCCTGACATAGGTCAGCTAACCTCAAGGTTATGCATCATATTCTATCTTTATCCATATCCAATCCGAGGTTACATTCGACATTTGTCGCACGAGTCTTTTGTCACTCGACTAGAACACGAATCCCCAAATGGATTCGCATATCTCGAGCAGATCTTGAAACCACAACTAGATACAAGCATCTCGAACATATCCACATCCAAGAGATATAACACATATCTCATTATTGAAGAGAGTTTCGATAAGTAAGACACTCACCGATCCCCGTCTCTTCAAAAATGAATCAGCGAACTTGGTCTAATAAGGAGAACGGTTGCATATGGAAACCAAGTCTGGTATACTTGTCACATTTCTGATATCTTCAACCCACACTATCCCTCGATCAACTGCAAAGTCGATAGGTTAAAATTCTATTTCTTATATCCCTATATGAGCATCAATCTTAATTCCTAAAAATAGACAAGCCTACTTTATCAGCTTTTAGTGCTAAGTATATGACTAAATATTTCCATAAATGAGTAAACATTCAAAGCATGATCAAGTCACGTAAGCAACTTCTAATCCCCTTTTGTTTAATTAGTCTTTTATTATTAAAACCTCTTTTATTAGTAAAAGTTCTTTTACCTAATAAAACATTGTTTATCAATTTTTTCTATTCGTTTGTACTCTTTCAATACATTAAATAATATTCATGTACTTATTGCAAATGGTATAAGTATATTCACAAATTTTTAACAAGATTTCTTACTTTAAACCTTTACTTTTTCTATACTTCAAAAGGTATTCATTGTTGGTAACCAAGTTGGTCACAAACACCCAGTAGATTTGTGTAGTGAAATAAATGAAGAAACTAAATTAAAACAGAGGAATATATCAAGTTAACAAAAAATCATAGTAGAAAGCAGGAACATAAAGATTTATAGTGGTTCGGCGATGATTGCTTACATCCACTTTGACTGTTCTCTTCATTGATTCACAATAATCTAGATTACAATAAGGAACATCAAGAAACAAAAGAATAATAGAGGTAGTTGATTACAATAATTGTGCTATCTGACCAACAACGTAAGGCTCCTCAGAATGACCCATAAGCCTGTATTTATAGGCGAAGGCGACCACTAATCTGATTGGAACTTTAGCAACAAGGCCCACTCATCCATATGGGCCTACCATAGGGAGAGCTAGGCCCAAATCTCAATGGATAGGGATTGGTACTGATCCCTTTATATGTTGAATTTGGGGCAGCGCCCCAGTGGTAGCCTCCTCATGGTCGAATATGATTGTATCTCATGTGTCATGATGATTGGATGTGTGAAGCTTGAGTTCTCACTTGATCTTTGGTTCAAATTTACACTAAATTTATCTTAGCCGATCCCTATACAATAGACTATGTCGATCCATCCTACTTTATAGAAGTATGCTGATCCATCTACCTCGCAAAAGTATGTCAATCCCTCTACTTTATAGAAGTATGCAGATCCCTTTGCTTTACCAAAGTATTCTGATTCCTCTACTCCCTGAATGCTATGTCGATCCCTCGTGTGTTAACAAGTCGTGTTGAACTAGGCACCATCACCTATGCCGATCCCACATTTACACCATTCATGATGGTAATCCACTTAAATAGACATACTGATCCCTGTATTTTACTTTGCTATACCGATCCTTCTAGTATCTTATCTATGTTGGCAAATGACTATGCTGATCCCTATGCAATCCAAGCTAATTTCCATATTTCTGACATCATGTGTTATCTATCTGTCAACTTTGTCCAATTCAAGTTTTGTATAATTGTCTAAACTTTGTTTTTGAGTCATATAGCCTTTGCTCCACGGCCATTCTTCTTATAAGTAACATGACGTGCTTTGAATTGGAAGAAGTTTGAGCTACCGAAAAGGAATTCATCCAACTTCCTGGTTGATCTCTATTTCTTTATCCTCTTTCAATAATATAAATCCAATGTCACATTCCATTAGCGTATACAAATTTGGTCATGTGGGGTTCATAGGACCTTTTCTATGTGATTTGATCTTGAACTTGAGAGTTTCAGGCTCTGTTGCATTTTCCATTGATTTTAAAAAGTCAAACCTTTAAATCTTTCTTGTTCATATCCACATACATGTTTCTGTTATTTACTCTTGGACGTGTTCGAACATTCACAGGTTGTTGCTAATTTTTAGAGTATTATGTATGCTCGTATTTGCAGTCGAACCTTCATGGTAATGATCATCAAACATTTTTCGATTATTTGCCATTTCTCCCCTTCTGTATTGCATTTCATTCATTCTCTTCTCACTTCATTTTTCACCATTCATTTATATTACTATTATTTTCATTATATTTTATTTTTATTTTATTTTTTGAAGGGATCGACGTCTGAATTTCTGATCCCTTACTAGGGATACATGGATAGAGATCGGTAGATCTTTGTGTCGATCCCTCTTACCCATCTTTGACAAGGTCACCCCCTATAACCGGTCTCCTTTCCTTACATGCACGTGTATATTAGCATACCTTTCTCCTTTTCGTCCCTTTACTTTTCTGCTTCCCAATTTTTACTTTATCACTTTCACCTACTTTTGGATCCAAACCAAGACCATTGCCTATTCCCCTCGACGAACGAAGAAAAACCCCTTAATTTCAGAACTTAATCCGTGTATGAGAACGAGCACTTCTTCTACATAGTCCTTCATCCAGCCTCAACCAAAGCTCAATCACTTGTATGTAGTTTAATTCGACATATATAGGTACGACTCCACTTTTAATCATCTAATCGAATTTTGATTCTCGAGCTTTAGTGAGTTTGAGTCTCTTAAGTGGGCTATTTAGTAGGTCGCATCTGATATAAGGGGTAAGGAGGAGAGGAAGAAGAAGATAGAGAAGAAGGTGGAGGGGTATTGTTCGGGTGAGATGGTGTTCTATGGTTAATGAAGAAGATGGGGAGTTGAGACTGAGGGATCGGTACGAAGTCATGTAGGGATCGGTGTAGATGTCTTAGGTTGAGGGATCGGTAGGGTGTTGTACTGATGAGGGATCGGTGTTGGTAACTTGGATGTAGGGATCGACATAAAATGGTTTGGGTAAGGGATCGACATAGGGTGAAGGGATCGGTACTGACACTAAAAAGCCAATTTAGCCTATGTCATTTAAACAGTAGACATCATATTGCCTTGCTTGAATATATAAGATGAATAGGGACAATGCGACTAGCATACTTGGACTGTCGGACTTAAGCTTAAACGAACAAATCCTCGGACTTCTCAATATGGACTAAACAAAAAGCTAACCATTAAACTCGAATAATAGACATCATAATTCAACGTACCGATAATCGATCCTGACTCTTTCACTACCGATCAAATTCCTTGTCGATCGAGATGGTCATCTTTGAGTGTCTCCTTGGAAAAACTCCAAGTCTTATCGTTTTATCATTGCTTTTATGGTTTTAGACTATTTATGCTTGTCTCATATTGCACTTTACTACTCTAATCCACACTTGGCATAGGGGGAATAGGTTATTATTTTTAATATTCATTATTTATTGAGTATAACTGACATAGATCCCAGATACATGAAGAGTTCAGTCAATATTTCTTCTGAATCAGTAGCGAGACATGTTGGTTCTGAAGCACATCAAGTTCCGTTACTATATCCAAAAGACTTCCTCGATCTGCCACACCGAACAGCTCGAAGCATCTTATCATCAAATTAATCTCTTCTCTAATATTCCTATTCTACTCATAGAAACTGTCAGCCCGGCTCCTTATGCCATTGAGGGTGCCACTATTCTGGACAACCCATTGACTCACAAGCTTCTCGAATCGGTGAAGCTGCTCTTCGTTAATTGTGCTCTATTCATGGAATCCCGTTCGAAGATGTATTAGTTCCAACGAGGCAGGATATACCTCACTTTCCTCCAGCTGGATATACAACGTGTAACAAGTTCATGTGCTGGGTTGGGCGTTCCACCTTTTAACTCATTCGTCCAGGAGATGTTGAGGTATCTTTGGATTGCCCCAACTCAGCTGCATCCCAACAGATATGCTTTTATTCGCGAGACTTTTTTCTTATTTATGAATATCCTATTATGTCCACTGAATCTCGAAAACATTAGATTTATCTATAACTTTAAAAGACGATCAGGGATTCCTTCTTACGTCTTCCATGAACTATCTCTGAATTTGCAGGTCTTGACGGGTGCATGGAACGAACTTTCCTTATTTAAGCATGAGTGGTTCTACATGCGATGACCCCTGGCTTCGCAAGGACATGGTTAGAAGGACGTAATTTTCCTTTTAAGTTCGATGAATCATGTCATAACTCTCTCCTTTGAGCGTACTAGCATTCAAAGCTCTTTCAGTGTTCATCCACGTCCCAAAGTAGCCAAGTTTTCTAGAGCCATCGTTGCTATCCGTGACACTCCCATTGAGCACTAGGATATTAACTCCTTGTAACCGATGAACAACTTTCTTTATTCGAGCTGCTGGTGGATGACCGTGGGATTAGACTCCCTGAAAGGCAAGCAATTCCGAAGGTTTTTATTACATGAAGAGAAGAAAAAATCAACCCCAGCATGCCCCGTGTCGAGGGGACTTGGGATGGTACCAAAGAGGTGGAGATCAAAGATTCTCAGGCTAATAAGCTCGGAGATGATGATGGGGGCTTGAAAAAGCACCGATGGCTGGTCCGTCACAAGTCAGGCAATCGCATACACCTCCAAAGAGAAAGAAGAAATTGGTGCACCAACTATGCAAAAGAATGACTGGACCAGATCCTGAATTCGTCATTACTCCTCTCGGAGAGGAGTCATCTTCTCGGCGATTGGAAAGCTCGTTCAAAGGACTCTTTGTCCTTTAGATTCTGGACAATGTAATGTTCTATGACTTTTCCAATATTAATATCGAGCGACTTAACTCCTCTACGAAAAGTGGTGAAGGCGTACATCCTTCCAATAAAGGGGAGAGCACACCGATGAGTAAAGTCAACGTTAGCGGTCTGTTGGGGGAACACTAGGACACTCACAAACACTTGCACTCCACTGCACACTTTTTATTAATCATTCGTACGTCAACTTTTAATATGCTCTTATTTGGTTTTTATAGGTGTAATGTCTCAGTCTCATGCCTTCGGTCTTCTCCAGGGTTCTTCCATTTATCACTGCCTAGGCCAAGACTCTGGGTCCGCACGATGTAGAGAGAAGGATGATGGAAGTGATAGAGAATATTATCCAAGGGAATCTTCTTCCTCATCTAAGCGAAAGTCCCAATCCCATGCTTCTCATCATGACGGACACTCTAACTTTCCTGTGCCTAGGGGAGAAAAATCCTCGTATCGCGGCCCTTACGCTGTCGTGCCTCATGAGCAATAATCTGGCTGCTCTAGTTCAAGGTAGTTATATGAGCTCCACTCTGGCAAGCACTGACTTACCACTTCTGATCCACTTCCATTGGTTGCCGCTCCTGATTCTACTACAGCAGAATAATTAGCTAAACTTAAAGCTACTTTTTCTGAAGATCTGCTTTGATGGTCTCAAATTACTCCCCTCCATACATGTTATTCCTAGACATGCCAAAGAGAGCTCAGTAGCATGCATGAAAGATGTATTCGTCCTGTATGAATCATTCATCCATTTGGTCGGGAAAGTTTCTGAAGTCTCCATATATAACTTGTCGAAATCCAAGTTAATATGAAGAAGGTACGAGAAGAACAAGAAATCAGGAAAATGAAAACAAAAAATAGAAAGGACCTTATAGGTCGACCCCCATCCTCCCTAGGTCGACCTATAGGTCGACCCGTAATGACGTAGGGTCGAGCAGCACTTTTGTAGAGCCGAAGTCTGTTTTGGTGACAATTTCGGTTGATTTTATTCGGTCGGAGTCATACGTTGATAGATTTGATGACTATGAACAACCTGTGACGCGGTTGCATCAGATTTAATCCAAAAATTCGACGGTCTGAGATCCCTAAACTCCACTATAAATAGAACCATAGGCCTAACTATTTTCTCACAATCAGATTTCTCCCAATTGGGTTCATTGCTTGAGGTTGAACCCTAAATAGAAAATATTTTGAGGGAGAATATCTTTTCAATAAAAATATTATACACCTTAGAAGGGGATCCAGGAAGGCCATGGAGTAAAACTAAGGATGACAGGTGAGTGGATTTAAATTATATCTCTTTTATGCTTATGATTTATATTATCGTTAGATTATCGTTAAATATTTAATTCAGAGTTTATTTTAGTAATTAGTTCTACCAATTAGTCATGTTGAAACTGTAGATTTTATAAGAGAATGTACTTATATTTAAATGTTATTTATATGGAAAAAAAGAAAGGAATCTAATTAAATATAAGTAATATTAGGCTTAAAAGTTGTAGAGAAAGACATAAACCTAAAAGCGAGCAATTTACAGTAAATTATGAAATGAATTAAAAAGAGGGAAATCTAATTATTTGATTTGTTATTTAGTGATAAATTAGTTGGTTAGTTTAGGAAGGAATACATTTCCATAGTTTAATATTGTATGCCCAATGATAAACGTAATTGTAAGAATAAAAGCAAGAAAAATGGATTTAGTGCAAAATAGAGACATTATTGTATTTTGTAATCAGAGAAAAAATAAAAGAAATATCTTGTAGCTACGATGTAGCATTATTAAGTATTAAAATATGGAAATGAATTTTTAGCACAGTATTTGTAACCAACCAAATAGAATAGAACTACTTTCCAGAATAAAATGGAATAACGCGAAGCATTAAAGAAATTAAAGAAGAAGAAATAATCAAGTTAATTATTTGACAATATTTGAAACAATAAAACAGAAAATGTATCTAGATCTGCATTAATTGCACGGATAGTAGAGTAAAAAATAAAGCAGTTATTATGATAAATAATTTATGAAAGTTGGACGTAGTCCCAAGTTAAGTCTGTCATATAATATAAGAGAATAAAAAGAATTTAATATCATAATAAAAGAAGACAACCTAGAATAGAAAGAAGACAATTGTAATTACATTTATAACATGTTGGTTATAAAAGAAAGAAAAGAATATAAAAGTGATAATTGCAAGCATAATTGTAACATCTAGGTTGTAATTAAAAAGAAAGAAACAAAAGAGGCTTATTTTATCAAACTTATATCTTGGATTAAGTTAATAAGTAAGAATAATAGTAGTGGCCCGTACTGGTAGCATTCCCTTTCAGGTCTAGGACTGATGATCTTACATATAGGTGGGGCCGGGCTTGCTGAATAGGGTAAACAAGTAGCCAACAGAATAATAAAATTTAATTAAACTCATACTAAAAGATTAGACGTAGGTTCTTATAAAATGGTAAGGTGCATTTGGAGCAGCCCGAAATAAAATCTGGATAAAGAGCCTAACGAAGCAGTTCATCGCAGATTTTAGTACAGAAAGAGCATGTCCAACATAGTTAGTTCAGGCTAGAAGGAAGTATGAGACTTTAATGGGACGTGAGGATACTCTAGGATGGCCCTCTGGGGTAGGCCTAATGAAGCTGCACCGCCGGAGGCATGTCTATAGGTGTTCCATCAAGAGAGTATGCATTGACTGCTTTTACATTGCAGGCCTAACGAAGCGGACCCTTATAGGAAGTCAAAAGGCTGGTGATGGAGTAGGACATTTGTATGTCATAGTACTTTAGTTTATGTCGTGGGCAGGACCCAAAAGGATAGTCACATGAGGAGATCAAGCCATCATCAGTTCCAGTGAGTTCGGAAAAGACTAGAGTTAAACCAACATGGTCGATGATTCTTTCACTATCAAGACATTGGATGAGGGGCACAACTAACTGGATGTTTAAATAGTTTCCTATAACGCACAACCACTTAGCTCTTGAAAGGTCTTTTGATTAATTAAAGGGGGCAGCGTGGGGCCATAGCCACGATGAGAAAAGAGATAGACCATGTAGAATATCTTTATTGTAGACCTAAGGAAGTGGACCTTTACAGATATAGAAAATCCACGACCGAGTTCGGTATAAGGTAAAGCTTGTTGGTGGAATTCAAGGAGTAGACAGAATGATTACGTGTAGTCCTCAAGGTACGCACTGGGTGGTACATTGTGGATGTTCGAGCACTAGTATAAGCTGGTGCAGAGCAGTTTCACGTTTTCATAGTAGATGACGGAACATCTATATTGTATGCCTCATGAAGCTGTCCGTTAGAGATGAGTTATAATGTGCTTTCGTAGCGAGACGATGGAGTCCTTTTCGAAGAGGATACGGAAGGTACTATGGGTAGTACCTAGAACCGACACGATCTTTAGGCATGTAGCTACATATACATACATACATACATATTGGCTATTAGGTCTTAATCTACTAGGCAGTAGATAGGTACGAGTCATGCATAATGGCGAGAGTAGTATAAATCCAATATAACAGAAAATGGAAATAGAACGGTATATGCAGAATTATGCTTAGAAATATATAATTTGTCCGTTCGCTAGAACTTTAGTTCTAACCCCCTCCTCATAACATCCCACAGGTTGGATAGATGGTAGAGATTTTCCATCTTTGAGATACTTGCATAGAAAGCATTATTACCTTGGTGAGCATTTACTTACTATTATATCTTAGTCAGTTCCGCTGTGAGATATTTATTTGAGCTCTGATATATTTATCTTTGCATATTTGCAGGATACTAGATACTAAACTCAGGCTCCAATGGGCTTGGATTTAATCATTTTTGAGAAAAATCGAAACCCACTGGAATTAGGGTTGTTACAGATGACAAACAATCAACTAAGCATACCTACGCTCAATATCCCGAGGTTAATACTTAGTAGACAATTCATGCTACCTCATAAAACATTGAAGAGTTATCCTTAAACTCTCCATAAGCCAACAAAAACATAGTATACAAATATAATAAAGCCCGTACGATGTTCATGGATCATTCATATGCAATATTAATTCTGATTACTTGCCCGATTGCATAATTTCACTTCCTAACTAGTATAGATCACTTAACCTCTCCAATGCGGACTCTGACTAGGTTCCTTGATTAGAAACCTCCATTCTCCTCACACGGCCATATATTATGATAGAAATTTCAGAATCATATCAAGAATTTATGTCAAATGTTCGCCATCAAGAATCTAGTGAAAAATCCCTATTTGGACCAGTATAAATTACCTTAAAATCATGTACTCGAATACGTGATAAAAAACAATCATGCAAATAAAACGACCTACAAACAACTTA
This sequence comes from Allium cepa, assembly GCA_030765085.1. Taxonomy (NCBI): domain Eukaryota; kingdom Viridiplantae; phylum Streptophyta; class Magnoliopsida; order Asparagales; family Amaryllidaceae; genus Allium; species Allium cepa. Next base: position 315,823,483 of record CM060945.1, on the reverse strand, counting down.
GATACTTATCCCATTAGTTTCTTAAATATGCCAAAATCTTTTATCATATTATTTTATCCAAATAGTATGTTATTCAATACTAGAATCATTTATGAAACATTCCATTAAACATAACTTCGAATTTATAATTAGTTATAACTTAAATATATATTCATATAATACCCCATGACATTCTAAGAGTATAAATAAAACATAAAATCCTGTTTACTTAACAAATTTTCAAAAAATTTAGAACTTGTTTCAACTTACTAACTTCTCAGTTCAACTGTTATATAAACTCAACTTTTATATTTTTACAAAAACACTTTGCTTTAAGTTTTATAATGATTCGGAAGTTTCCAATCGTCCAGATTATCGAAAATTCCGTTTCATTTTAACAAATGAAAACTACCAAACAGTATATCATAACATGATACACATACCATATAAATGTAATGCTTAGGCTACACATGTTCATAAAATATTTTAACAAATTTCGATTAATTAATTAAACACACTTTACAAAAAAGGGAAAACATGAAAAGTTCCAACATTTATTTCGGGCCATGTCATTACCACTTGGGTACCTACATAGTATACATATAAGACTTTTCTACTTTAATAGGTTCATATTAAATATCTATTCAAAGAGAAACTTTAGAACTAAACACTAGGTTTTTATTTCAAATCAGTTTGAAATAATAATACACGCATGTATCTTTTGTTAGGAACTGGAGATAGTGGTCTTGATGGCAACAACCTTTGTAACTTATTTTGTTATAACTTATATACTGACAATATTGTCAAGATATATATGAATATTATTATGCAAGATATATGTAAGACAGATACTAATTATTGAAGACTGTACAGTATACAGATCAAGAATGAAGAAATCAAGTTTGAAGACTCATGAGTATCAAGGTCAAGTTTTCAAGATATGTGTCTAGTTTTTGTTAAAACTTCATAATAGCATGGAAATCTTCATTCCGAATTTAATTTGGGATGGAACCCATTTCTACCTTCTTCGTGGCTTACAGACCCACAACAAGTAGCATGCATACCTACGACAAGTGGTTTATAAACCTACGAATATTCTGGTTTTGTACAAGTTCTCAAGTCCTGATGTGATGAGATATTCTGCAGGAAGAAGCTTGCAAAACTACTTCAAAATGGTTTTTCAAAATGGTTTTCAAATCTACTTTTCAAAATGTTTTAGACTTAAAATTATCTTTTCAAATGATTTTCAAAAAGATGTTTTAGCCTTAAAATATTCTTTGTTTTTGTGTTTTAAAACATAGTAAAATTAGTTTATTTTACTCCAGAATCATTTCATCTTGTTTTTCTTTCAAAACCATTTTCAAAACAAATTTTACAAGGGGATGTCGACATCATGGGATACCCTATGTCGACATGGTGGCCGTTGAATTCAAAAGTTTCAATTTTCAAAAGAAGTGTCTATTCATTTAAATCTCTTCACGAATGGTTATGACCATTGGTGTTTTATAAATAGGCTTCACAAATGAATTTTTTAATCATCTATTTTTCGTATTTTCTCCACTTCTTCTTCTCCACATATCCATGTTATATAATTATCATATTTTTAAGATCATGCCGAAATTCTGCTGAATTCTTAAGTGAATCAAATTAGAATCTCATTCTTATTTGATTTTCTGGCCTCTTTCGAAGATCAAAGTGTTATTCAGAGTTATAGGATCAATTTCTAATCAAAAGTTTATCGAGTCTCTCTATAAGGCGTGGTTGTGCCTGGAAATCAATTGGGTAATCTTGTGGCCCGTAAATCAAGAGACTTTGCCCCGGACTCATGAGACAGGCGGGTACCTCAAGGCCTTTATAAATTGAGGAGTGTGATTTCGACACTGGTTTAATAAAAATCCATATGAGGTGGTTTGCCTTAGTACAAGACTAGATGTAGGGTAACTCTGAACCATTATAAAATCTGGTGTGTTCTTTTCCTTTACTGCTTTTTATTTACTTTCTGCATCTGTGTTTGATTCTGTGATTGTTCTGTGATTAAGTTCTGCATTTGTTTGTGTCATAATTTCAATTTAGTTCATATAGGTCTTAGAATTCATTAAACACTATTCACCCCCCTCTAGTGTTAAAATAGCCTTTAGATCCTTAATCCGTCGTCCCTTTCAATTGGTATCAGAGCATTGGTTTTCATAGTCTTCATAATCTGAAACTTGAAAAGTTAAAAATGGAAATTTTAGAAAATTTTGTTAACACTAGTTTGAATTTATGCATTTCATCAAAGTATCATAAGTCTGCATATAGTTTTTATGAAAAATCAAGTTATCTACCGAATTGGTTTGTTATGCAGGAACAAACATGTTACATGGCTTTTGGAGAATCAACAACCAATGGAAAATCTGTGCGAATTGAGAAAGATAAATGGATACTTGATAGTGACTGTTCAAGGCATATGACTGGAAATCTCGAGATACTCAATGACATTATATATCAAGATGGTGGATTGATCAACATTGGAGATAACTCAAAAGGATATGTGATTGGCATCAGCAATGTTATTTTTGTTGATGACAAAGGGGAGATAAGTTATATAAAATAGTAGGCTTGGTGTAAGGGGGAGTTGTTGGTGTAAGTGGAATTATGGTATGATCGAAGTGGTAAGTATATTTTATAAGATTGTCATCATCAAAAAAGGGGGAGATTATTAGGAACTAGAGATAGTGGTTTTGATGACAACAACCTTTGTAACTTATTTTATTATAACTTATATATTAACACTATTGTTTAGATATATATGAATATTATTATGCAGGATATATATAAGGCAGGTACTGTTTATTGAAGACTGTACAATATAAAGATCAAGAATGAAGAAATCAAGTTTGAAGACTCATGAGTATCAGGATGAAGATTTCAAGATAGGTGTCTAGTTTTTGTTAAAACTACATAATAACATGGAAATCTTCATTCCGAATTTCATTTGGGATGGAAGCCATTTCTACCTTTTAGTGGCTTACAAACCCATGACAAGTGGCTTACAAATCTACGACAAGTGGCTTACAAACCCACGAACATCTTGGTTTTGCACAAGTTCTCTAGTCCTGATGTGATGATATATTCTACAGGAAGAAGCTTGCAAAACTACTTCACAATGGTTTTTAAAAATGATTTTCAAATCTACTTTTCAAAATGTTTTAGCCTTAAAATTTCTTTTCAAATGATTTTCAAAAAGATGTTTTAGCCCTAAAATATCCTTGTTTTTGTGTTTTATAACATAGTAAAATTAGTTTATTTTACTCCAGAATCATTTCATCTTGTTTTTCTTTCAAAACCATTTTCAAAACAAATTTGACAAGGGGATGTCGACATCATGGGATACCCCATGTCGACATGGTGGCCATTGAATTCAAAAGTTTTAATTTTGAAAAGAAGTGTCTATTCGTTTAAATCTCTACACGAATGGTTATAACCATTGGTGCTTTATAAATAGGCTTCACGAACTAATTTTTTAATCATCTATTTTTCATATTTTCTTCACTTCTTCTCCTCCACAAATCCATGTTCTATAATTATCATATTTTTAAGATCATGCCGAAATTATGCTGAATTCTTAAGTGAATCAAATTAGAATCTCATTCTTGTTTGATTCTCTGCCCTATTTCGAAGATCAAAGTGCTATTCAGAGTTATAGGATCAATTTGTAATCAATAGTTTATCGAGTCTCTCTATAAGGTGTGGTTGTGCTTGGAAATCGTATTGGTAATCTTGTCGCCATAAATCAAGAGAGTTTGCCCCGGACTCGTGAGACAGGATGGTACCTCAAGGCCTTTATAAATTGAGGATTGTAATTCGACACTGGTTTAATAAAAATCTGTATGACGTGGTTTGCCTTGGTACAGGACTGGATGTAGGGTAACTCCGAACCAGTAGAAAATCCGGTGTGTTCTTTCCCTTTACTGCTTTTTATTTACTTTCTGAATTTGTGTTTGATTCTGTGATTGTTCTGTGATTAAGTGCTGCATTTGTTTGTGTCATAATTTCAATTTATTTCGTATAAGTCTTAGAATTCATTTAACACTATTCACCCCCTTCAAGTGTTAAAATAGCCTTAAGATCCTTAATCCGCTGTCCCTTTCATCTTTTGTATAACAAATCATACTTTTTAGACTCAAATCATAACTCGTTCTACTAAAACAACCCTATAGCTTCCCCACTTAGAAATCCAAAAATGAACAATGATGATGTTGAAGTCATTATAAGAATTATTTTCATGCGATAAAAGTGAGTTCAGTACATCCAATTCATACCTTTCGGACTTAAACCAAACCATTTGCAAATGGTATCAAATACTTTATAAATATTACTAAGTACCATGATAACGATTTCATAAACCAATTTTCCAAATATTTACTTTCAAATAACACTACTATTATTTTCTCCAAAATCTTGGAAAACATTTTCATAGGAACCGAAATTTAAGTTCTCAAAACCAAATTCTTTTCATTTTTAAATCATATTCATAAGCCATACTTATATAAAATCACTTTGTTATATAAAATCTTTTCACAAATATTTGTTTTAGAAAATACCTTATCTTTCTCAAATTAAAATGAACATCTCTTACTAAATTCTACTTTTATACAAGTTAACTTTTAACCCAACATTTCCATCGAACGCCTCATAGTAAAACCGTGAAATTCAATTCACAAGGTGTTCATTTAAACGCATTTACTAATATAGTCTGCCTAACTCATGTAGTGAAAAGGAAAAATTGCTCATAAACTGGTTGAGCATAGATCAATAATTAATGAGGGGTAATGAATGGACATCATTAATCCCTACATTAGTTAAACTATACTTTAATAATTCATACTTATATAAGTTACCATATATAAGATCTTTAATTTTCGTTGTTATAATTACCTTTAAGATTTATGTTTATAACAAACACAAATACACAATCATATGTGTAATACACTCAACTCATGCCAGGGCATTCCATTACCCTATCTCTTAATGAGTCATACCAACCAAAGACAAGGTTCTCGCTCAACCTTCAGCTCTGATACCGTATGTAACAACATGCCTTATCAATCCTCCAATGTCAATACTAATACATCCACGGTATTCACATATCGAGCACTCAAGTGCCAAAAAGAAGAATTGTTAGGGTAAAATAAAAGGAAAAAAGAACTAGAACAAGGAAGAAGAGAACACATCAAAATCTCATTAGTGGAATGATAATTTATAATATCAAATAAATAATAAAAAGGGTACTGATATAGAAATTTCGGATTACAAAACCTAAGTACTATCATCAGCCTAGAGAGTTATAACAACCTATCCGCATAAAAGCCGATACATCAAATGGAAATGCAGCGGGAAAAGGAATACTATGATAGGTGAAACATCCAATTCGTCTTCTCGAGCTTCAAAGAACATCAATGGAAGCCTATCTTTCTCAACTACTCGAAAGAGCACTCAAGGAATTTAGGGAAATAAAAAGGCACGTGTCAGACATAAGTCTGGTATGAGAAATCTAAGAAATAAGTTGCTCAGTACTTTTGAGAGCGCATGGAATGCCATAATGGTTATCCACTCAAAAGAACCACCATCTAATAGGTACACAAGGTAATAAAGTAGACATTGTCTACGGTGATGAATATAAATATTATAACATAGCTAGAATTGTTACATTTGTTACATTCAATAACATATTAGAGCAAACAATTAAAATTGATAAGGGATGTTAAAATAATGGATTTTCCTGGAGATCACTTTGGTGGAGCTAGATCCAATATCCTGCACAAGGGTCAGAAAGTACCTTCAAGCAAAGTATATCTCTAGATAAAACATACCATTCAGGTAAACACAAGCAGCCCAACATCCGAACATAAACATAAATAATGTAAGCCAAATATCATCAAGTCTCATGAGCCAACAGTCGATAAGTATCTCTAGATATGGAGTTGACAATACCTTGACATGGATCTGCTAAACCCCAAGTTTTGCATCTTACTTTGTCTTTAGTCTTTTTCGACGTCGAGATTACGTTCGATGTCCTTCACACGAGTCTTTATCTTTTGATTAGAACACAAATCCCCAATTGGATTCCCATATGTCGAACAGATCTTAAAACCACACAAGTATTCCAACATCTCAAATAGTCACTTTCAAGATATGGAATACGTATCTCAGTCATGAAGTGGTTTTCGAAAAGTAAAACACTTACCGATCTCGGTCTCTTCAAGACTGAGTCGACGAACTTGGTCATACTCAATAATAACGAGGACATCGCATCTAGAGACCAAGTCTTATATACTTATCACGTTTTTGATATTTTCATCTCACACTACTCCTTAATCAAGTGTGAAGTCACTAGTTTAGATCTCTATTGCTTATATCCTTACACAAACATCAATCTTAGTTCTCACATATAAACAAGCCTACTCCATCAGCTTTTAGTGCTAAGTATATGACTATGTATTTTCCATAAATAAGTAAACATACAAAGCACGATCAAGTCAAATAAAGCACGATCAAGTCACATAAGTGACTACTAATCCCTTTTTGGTCTAACTAATCTTTTATTAATTAAAACCCTTTTTACTAGTAAAAGTTCTTTTATCTGATAAAATATTGTTTATCAATTTCTACTATTTATTAACACTCTTTCAATTCTTCAAAAAGTATTCATATACTTATTGCAAATGGTATAAGTATATTCACAAATCTTTAACAAGATTTCTTACTTTAAACCTTTACTTTTTCTATATTTCAAAAGGTATTCATATACTTACCTCAAATGGTATAAGTACATTCACAAATCATTAATAAGATTTCTTACTTTAAATCTTTTCTTTTTCTATAGTTCAAAAGGTATTTATATATTTATAATTTTCTTTAAAATATCCATTTTAAAGATCCAAGTGTTTTCACAATCTATTTAAAAGGTTTAAGACTAATGTTACTTAAGCATTGTCACTACAAACCCAAAACCAATTCATAGTTATATTTATCTTCAAAACATTCTTTTAAAGATTTTTTTAAATTTATAAGTATAATTATAAAGTGGTAAAGATGAATGTTATTAACAAAATGTCGCAACAAACCCAAAACTGTTTCATACTTATATCATCTCTATAAACATTCTTTTAAAGATCTAAAGTATTATTTGGTTAAGTTCGATAACTATCGACTATTCAGTTAAAAAATTGCTTATATCGATCAATGTCCGTATACTTAACTCATTTTCGGCATTTCAACATAACTACCCCTCGTACAAGAGTGAAGCTAGGTAAGTTAGATCTCCGGTTGCATCAAAGCCTTGTCTAGACACTTCAATCTTAAATCTCACAAATAGATAATCATACTCGACGGGTTTTAGCATTCAATATAGTATTAATGGTTTCCATGAACAAGTAAAAAACTACACGATTAATCCAAATTTGAAATTCCTAACTTCACAATTCCTCATTCAATAGGGAAGTTTGGTAGGTTAGAGCTCTATTGCTTCGTCCCTACTCAACATCAATCTTAAATCACACCAATAGATAAGCTTACTTCATCAACATTTAGGGTTAAGCAAAGTTAACACCTCTTAAACAAGAAATTAAACTACAAGGTTAACACATTTTCAACATTCCCACTTAATTATTCCTCATTCAAGAGGGAAGCCTGGTAGATTAGAGCTCTATTGCACATATCCCTACTCGACGTCGATCTTAACTCTTGGAAATAGAGAATTCTACTTACCTCATCAGTTTTAGTGTTAAGCCTAGTCAATTAACTTTTATGAAACCGTATATACCTTAAAAATACTTGTAAATAAGTTTTAAATATCTATGTAAAATATTACTTGAAAATAATTAATTTATAATTTGATCAAAAACTTGTTTATACTATGAAACCTCTTTACTTTCATAATGCATATATAATTATTAAAAATATATATAATCTTCAAACCAACTTTAAGACACATCAAAATATGTTTGAAAACTTATCTAAAAGGATTAGAGACAAATACCAAATTTAAATATCATTTTTGAACACCGAAAACCATAAGAGACTTACTACAACATTTGTAAATGCTATTAAAAGTCCTGGTTAAAAACAACATTTAAAAGAACAAACTTTGTGACTAGCTTTAACCACTTAAACAAATGATTCAAGTTGAAATTTTTACAGTAAGTACTACCAATAAGGTACTTAAAAATCATGGAAAGAAACCCTTAAGAATATTTTTTCTTTTATTTATAAAAATTCATGAAAACAAGGGATTTGGGAGTGCACTTATAAGAACCATTCTCGCTTTAAACGCTTTCAAACTTACTTTATTTTAACATACAAGTTAAACAACCATTTAGACATTAAGTCAAAGCCACACTACCTGTTTAAGAGGTTAATAGAAGTGATGTTATATAACATAAATCTATCACGTGCTTTCAAAAGCAAGAGGGGTCCAAAGTTTATAACTTTACTTTGTTAATTTCACTTTAACTTTATAACTCAAACGCAATATATACAAACACGATAGTGAGATAACTCACCTAGATATGTTGAACACTAGCACAAAGCTATAAGAACAAACAACCACTTCCTTCCATCCAAAAGCATAAAGATACAATCTTTAGCACTGTCAAACCAAAGCAAACCTCCCGTGCTCCTCCAATGCTCACGACCTCTCCTTGGAACCCCCTCTTCGACTCATATTCTCCCGCATTTTACTTGCTAATCATGCTTCCTATGATTTTGTAAGCCTATATCCATAGTTTATAAGAGACTGAAGATGATTTGGTTAAGACATGAAAAAGTTAGAGTAGGGTTAGTGGATTAGTGCTTATCACTTCCACCATTTTTAATTCTCATACTTCATTTCAAACTTTGTGAATAAGTGATTATTTAAAAAGGTTGCTTCTCCTTATATTAGGCTTCAAATGGTGTAGCATAAGCCTGTTCCCCCTATTATGTTATGTAAGGATCATCTCCCATCACTTCTCCTTTATCAGCTTTTAAGAGTTAAGACTTTCCATTTAAGTCGATTTCCTAATATCTTCCATTACATCATGTATGACATCGTTATATTTAGTTAGCCATAAATATGAAAATAATTTTAGTTGCTAATTATATCTACAATGACTAGTTAGAGATGCAAAAATATTTCAAACAACTTTCGTTGAGAAAAAAGATGTTTATCGATAAAATGATTTTCAGTCACGTTACCAATATTTTCTCAAAGTATTATTTTTGTAAACATTTTTTTGAAATAAGTTTACCATCATTACTTATGATTTAAAAGAGGTTTAAAAAGCTTATTATATTATTTAATAACATTTAATCCAAGATTTAAATATTTAAATAATTTAGATATTTAAAAATAAAGTACACGAAATTTTGGATCGTCAAATTAATCGAAATGCTCTGCCCAAAAACTTTGAGTTGACTTTGGTTGACCATGGTACTAACCTCATATAACTAAGGAAATGAATCCTCTTTTGAATAGTGCTTCACTTCCAATACTTCCACAAGATCCGACTATTGTCAGTTGATGGACTTCATGCTATATTTTCCCTATAATCAAAGCAGACCTTTCATGTTAACGGTCCACATTATTCTCAAGTCGAGAGAATTGTGCAAATTAGTCACATCGATATTTTTTGTTTGACCTTGGTTATATTAACCAACAGAAAACTATTGAGTGAGTCATTCCATATTTATTCAATAATTATTAGTACGTAACCTCTATATGTCCTCAGTAGCAATGACAAATACACTGCCCGGCATTTGAAGAGCGTTGCATACTCTAGTCTCAACAGATACATCAATATCCAATCTCGATGCATCTTGACTAGGAACATTTAGAATGGTATATTTATTTTCATGATGATAAATTACTCGCATTTGCAATACTTTGTAACTACTATCATAGAACATACCATTTACGGATTTTCTATCAAATATACTTTTAATTAGATTAATTAATTGATATAACCATATTTATCAAGTATCTAATACAAAGAAAATACCTTTGATTTCAAACAGGATTTGTTATCGAGCCTAGGGCATACCCCAAACTCTATCAATCTCCCACTTTCATTAGGGTCAATTATGGAATCTTATTCCAGCTTCTCCAATAGGTTTCCTTAAAATCGATCGGTCAATCTCTTAGTGAACATATATGCTATTACGTTTCAATTATCTATTTTGTCAATCAACTATCTCCGACACTAGTATACTGCCTTTATCATTGTGGAATGATTAGAATTATTTCTCTCAATTTTCTATAAGATCTAGGTTCTATTATGAACTATACAGTGACATCATTATCATGTAACAATTTTGTGGGATTCTCAACATTTGGATTCACCCTTAGCTCAGTTATAAATTCCTGCATTTATATTTATATCACTATGCCACAAAGTGAAACAGACAACAGTGACCACACAACATAAGGTATATTCTTTGTTATCCCACATTTTTACACAACACATGGAAAAATCTTCCGTTGTCTAACACAGCCCCTATAATCATTATGTTATTGAGATTTCATGCATGACTTTCAAACAATGTTTTATTTGTTGTTTGAATGTAGTTATAAGAAAATTAAGATTTGGCTCCATAAATAAGTAATTTTCCCTCCTTATATGGTCAACAGTTAATTTTTTCCTCCTCATATTTTAGCTTGGATATCGGACCATACTTTTATGTTGTTTCACTATGGTTATCAAAATTCCATATTTTTCCCAAACATTAACATGGTCAACATTTTACCCTTTTCCCTCCCATATTGTAGATGTATTTTCAGACCATGCTTATCTGTTGTTTTAACAAGTTGTCAAAAAATTTAGTTTTTGGTCCAAATTTCATATTTTCGTTTTGATGTCCGTGTTTTACAATTTTCTATTGTTTGTCGAAGTTGTAAAATTTGTAAGTATTTCGTCCATATTATACTTCTGTCACCACTCATCGTTTTATTTCCCCTCTTCTTCTTCTTCATATTATTTTTCATTTTCTCTCTCCCAATATTCTCTCTATCTCAAAACCCAATCAAACCCTAATCTTGACAATTTGTCAACGAAACCAGCAAAACCCTAATCTCTATAATTTGGCAGCGAAATCCTAATCTTGACAGGTAGTAAGGTATACCCTGATTCTCTTGTCTTCTGTTTGTGAAATTATGATGAGAATCTAGTGATTGTTATTGATTATTATCGGTTGTTTTGATTGTTGAATTTTTTTTCTAATTTGCATACTACAATTGTACTCTGCTACTGTTCTTCTTCTTGTTAGTTAGGCTACTCCTTACTACTTTTGTTTTGTATTCAGTGGTTTCAACTCTACTGTTTAGTGTCATTTAGTATTGAATAAAAAATGGTTTCTACTGAAGTATAATGGTTTGATCAGTTTCTACTATATTGTTTGTATTTATCATTATGGTATTCAATTTCTATGAAAAATGATAAATTTGTTTAATGTTGTAGGTGGATAATCTCAGTTACAGATTAACAATAAAATCAGTTCATTTTGTTTATTTGTATATGTATAAGTCATGGATACATGCGGACAAATGCTCATATAAATTTGAAAAGGGATTAACATCATTTTTTGAGTTGTGTCAGCTAATGCCAAGGTTAAAAATAATATACTATGTCTTTGTTTGAAATGTTGCAACACATATGGATTCTCCATTTCAGTTATTAGGGACCATATTTATTTGAATGGTATTGATGAGGGTTATCAGCATTGGAAGTGTCATGGGGAACCAAATATAGTTGGGTCAGAGCATAATGTTGGAGAAGAATCTGAAAGTGAAGATGGCAAATATCATAGTGCTGTGTGGGAGCATAAGGTAGATGGCGAAGAATTTGAGGATGAACATATGTGAGAAGACTCAGTTGAGTATTTTAAGTATGTGGAGGATGGTGATAAACAACAGTACCCTGGTTATATGAAAACAACTAATTGAACACTTTGATTCAGATTTTCAATTTGAAAGCAAGGCATAACATGACTGATACCTGTTTTATAGATATGTTATTATTGATATGGGTTTTTTTCCAGAAGATAATTTGGTTCCGCACTCCTTATATGAAGCTAATAGGATTCTGGAAGCATCAGGAATGAAGTACGAAAAACTTCACGCTTGTCCTAATGGCTGCATGTTGTATAGAGGGCAGCATACAACTAATGTTGGCTACCACATTTGTCGCATTTCACGCTGGAAATGAGGGAAGGAAAATAATAATTAACAGGTATTCTTGCTAATGTTTTGTGGTGCTTTCCACTAATTCCAAGGTTGAAATGGATGTACCTATCGGCAAATATATCAAAGAATCTTACATGGCATGACGATGGTAGGAAGAAAGATGAAATGATGCGACATCCAGCTGATTCCCCAACTTGGAATTCAACAAACAAAAAATGACCGAAATTTGGTAGTGAGATGAGGAATCTCAGACTAGCACTATCATCTGATGGATTTAATCCATTTAGCTCTCAAAATAGAAAGAATTCTTGTTGGCCTGTTTTGGTTGTCACATATAATTTTCCCCATGGCTATGTATGAAGAGGAAGTTTATGATGTTGACGTTTTTAACTTTTGGGCCCAAACAGCCAGGTAAAGATATTGACATCTATCTTCAACCCTTAATAGATGATCTTAAGTTACTGTGGGAGGGTGTTGATGGAGTATACGATGCACTAAGAGGTGAATACTTCATGTTCAGAGCAGCACTGCTATGGACTATTAAAGACTTTCTCGCTTACGGGAACTTGTCCGGTAGCGTTGTGAAGGGTTACAATGCTTGTCCAATATGCATCGATAAGACAAAACCAAGGTACATGAAGCATGGTAAGGAAAATATCGTTCAAGAGGCATTTAAGTTTCCTACCACGAGATCATCCTTATCGAAAGCATAAAAAAGCTTTCGATAATGCAGTAGAGGAGGACATGGCTCCTGTTCCGTTAATAGGTGAAGAAGTGTTAGCAAGAGTGGATGTTTGAATTGTGAGTTTGGAAAAAAAAGGTAGATCCTCCTTCGGTGATGGGTTGTGCAGACCGTATTAAACCTGTTTGGAAGAAGATGTCTGTTTTTTTCCTGCTAGAGTATTGGCAATATATTCCGGTTTGACATATGCTTGATGTGATGCATATACAGAAGAACTGTGCTGAGGCCATTATTGGTACCTTGTTGAATGTTCCAAGGAAGACAAAACATGGGGCTTCTGCTCGTTTAGACATGTGCACGAGGGGCATTAGGAAGGATTTGGTAGCTAATGATGGTGCCAAAAGTTCGAAGTTGTCTACGGCTAGTTGGAACCTTCTTGTAAAAGAAAAGAAAATTGTTTGTAACTCTTTCTTTAACATGGCCGTGCCAATAAATTGTTCATCTAATGTTAGGAATCTTGTCTCTATGCATGATTTGAGACTAATTGGTCTTAAGTCGCATGATTGTCACACCGTATTGCAATTTCTTCTCCCTGTTACATTGCATTCTGTCCTAGATAAGACGGTAAGGTATGCAGTCATATGCTTCTGCCTCCTCTTTAAGGCAATATGTGCCAAAGTGATTGACCCTTCAAAGTTGAATAATTGCAATCTGACCTAGTAGTTACGATTTTCTTACTTGAGAAATACTTTCCTCCTTCATTTTTTGACATTACGATTCATTTGACCGTTCATCTTGTGAGAGAAGCAGAGCTATGTGGCCCTATTTTTTTACGGATGTACCCCTTTGAGAGATATATGAAGGTGTTTAAAGGATGGGTGAAAAGTTGCATCAATCCAGAAGGGTGAATAGCATAACGCTACATAGTTGAAGAGGCTATTGAATTTTGTGCCAAATGTTTGCTTGCTAATCCTAGTACTGTTGGGATTCCATAAAGTTGCAGAACAGACATCCGTCATGCCACTAAAAGAAAATCAGGAACGTCATACTTATCGGTTTATGGGAAGGCATTTGATCAAGTAAATCTTTGTGTATTGCATAATATGGAGGATGTAAGGCCCTACTTTGCATAAGTTTTATGTTACTTAACTATATATTGTTTTTTAATATGTGGATTATATTATAGTTGTTTTTTACATAGCCAACTTGTTTGAATTTATGTTAATACAGTGAACTCATAGAGACATTGAGGTAGGAAAATGCTAGCAGACCTTCGAAACAGAGAAATGGCTGAAGGATAGATAGAACAAGACATTTGCGACATGGTTAAAGAAAAGGGTAATTTTAAATTAATTTTAAATTGAAAGCTAATGCATAATGTACATGTACATACAATGCGTATATAATGTCTTGTTCTTGCAAGTATCGGATTGAATTTTTTTGAATTGAAAGCTAATATAAATATGTATATTGTTCTTGCAGGTATCGGATGAACTTTCCATTCTTGGAAACAAAGTTTTGGAAGAATTGAGGTGGACTTCAAAAGGTCCAAACCATCAAGTGCCTGTCTTTGGTGCATACGTAGTCGATGGAGTTCATTTCACTACCAAGGAGCATGATGACATTCGAGCAGTTCAGAACAATGGATTATTTCTACAAGCAAATGTAATACTAGTAGCTAGTGCAAAGGATAAAAACCCTGCAACAAAGGATATGGGAGATGGACTACTACAACTTTAGTGTACCTATATTCAATTGTGATTGGGTTGAGAATGTTAGGGGCATCAAAGTAAATGAACTTGGGTTTACTTTAGTCAATCTGAGTAGGAAAGGGAATTTAAATGATTCTTTCATCTTGGGTGCACATGTGCAGCAATTTTTTTACATACAAGCCCCCTTGGACCCTCTATGGTCAGTGGTCGTACGATGCCTCGACAGAAACTACCAAGGGGCTGGTGAAGATAAGGAACTAAAAGATATTGAAATGGAGCAGCAACCATTTAATGCGACAATGCCATCAGTGGAGACTTTTGATTACATTATTAGTGATGAACATAGAAATTATAAGCGACCCGGAGATAAGGAAATAAATGTTTTTGAGAATGAACCTCAGAAATAGGCTAGGGGTGATTATTTTGTCAAATTGCATTGAGTTTGTATTCTTTGATATGCTTGAAAAAATCAGTCCATTACTTGTGTGGATTACTTCTTTGAATTTTTACATACTCATGTGGATTATTTTTGTCTATTAATTATTTCCATGTTTATTTCACTTAATGTAGTTCACTTGATCTGTCTATTATTGTTTCCATGTTTCTATTAATTGTTTCCATGTCTAACTTCTTTATTTTCAGGTAATGGCTTCGAAAAAAGTTCAAATAAGTGTAGCTTCACCTACACGCTCACCTTCAGGCCGTAAAGTTCAACCAAGTGAACCTTCACCTTCACGCCATAAAGTACAAAGCCAAAAAAAATCTAAGAAGACAATAAAGAAGAAGGTTATCAGTTCCACATCCAAGAACACTGCATTAACAACTAAGAGTGTTGCAGGAACATCCAAGATTGCTTTGGCAACATCTAAGAATATTTTGGCAACAATATCAAAGTCAGTTTCAAGTGGTAATAATCATGGAAAGCCGAAATTGCATGAGGATGAAGCTGAGAACGTAACTGGTGGATTGCAATTGCTAAAGAAAGAAATGGTGACAATGAACCGCATTAACAAGCGAGTTGCTAGGGGGAAGAGATGAATGGTTGACTTTAGTGCCAAAAGGGAACCAATTGGAAAGGCTGCGATATGGATGTAGTCCTACATTGGGGTGCAAGCATAAACAATGATCACTATAGCTATTTCTGATTGGAGACTTGTTCTTGCATACGAGAAAGACAATATTTTTACTTATGTAGAGGTAAATGAACTGTCCACTAAACTATTAGCAATTGCTTGTATAATATCTTACTTATATTATCTTAATTTGTTCATATACATGTAGAAAGCATTTGTGGTGCATAAACAATGCAAAAAACTTATTATAACATCAATGGGGAATAAATTGAGAGAGTTCAAGAGTAGACTAGTCACCAAGTACGTGGTGCCCTATTTGGACTTCCCCGAGATGTTGCAGTTCCCTCCAGATGATCATCGGTTCATTCAGAAGGACGGCTGGGATATTTTTGTTGCTAAACGGATTATACAAGGATTTTTGGTACGCCTTCGAATTACTTATGTCCTTTTATTTTATAATTGGTTCCATAGTAGTTAAAACTTAAAATTAACTTTATATTAAATTTAATATTAACTTTAAATTAACTTTATAATTAACTTTATATTAACTTTGATATTAACTTTAAATTAATTTTAAATTAACTTTAGATCAACTTTAATATTAACTTTAACTTAATTTTAAAATAACTTTATATAAATTTAAATTCACTTTAATATAACTCTAAATTAACTTTAATATTAACTTTATTTTAACTTTAATTTTAACTTTAACTTAATTTTAAATTAACTTTAATATTAACTTTAAATTAACTTAGTATTAACTTTAAATTAATTTTGAATTAGCTTTAAATTTATTTTTATTAATTTAAATTAACTTTAAATTAACTTTAATATTAACATTATATTAACTTTAATATTAACTTTAAATAATTTTAAATTAACTTTAAATAAATTTAAATTAACTTTAATATTGACTTTAAATTAACTTTAATATTAACTTTAACTTAATTTTAAATTAACTTTAATATTAACTTTAACTTAATTTTAAATTAACTTTAAATTAACTTTATATAAATTTAAATTAACGTTAAATTAAATTTAAATTAACTTTAACTTAATTTTAAATTAACTTTATATAAATTTAAATTAACTTTAGATTAAATTTAAATTAACTTTAATATTAAATTTAATATTAAATTTAATATTAACTTTAACTTTAAATTAACTTTAAACTAAAATTTAAATTAACTTTAACTTAATTTTAAATTAATTTAAATTAACTGTAGTATGAACTTTAAATTAATTTTAAATTTACTTTATGTTTACTTAGATTAACTTTAAATTTACTTTAATATTAACTTTATATAATTTTAAATTAACATCTTTGTTGTTTCTATGGTTTGTTTATGATGCAACGACATTATATAATGTATACTTTTGTATGTAATTTGTAGGAAATGAACGAGGCCCAAATAGAAAATAGGAAAGGAATTGTGTACCCTCATCGTATGACAGGCAAAGGATATGCTAATCTTATGCAAGAACTGGTTAGTGTTTGCTTACACAACTGCGTGATACCTAAAACTAAGTGGTTTAGGTTTTGTTAGAATGGACTAATAAATTCTCACATTAATTTAATATACACACACATAGTTGCAAACCATTCCTGAGAAAGAATTGCCTCGTGGTATTCTGTGGTTAAAGACACGTCAAGACTAGAATGGAAACTTCATGGACCTAGAAACACACGCCGTCCCGATAGAATTGTAAGTGTAATTAATTTGTTATTATCTAATTTTTACTTTGTATTTATTGAAATAAAAGTAGATAAATCCAATATATTTGATTTTGTTGTTAGGAGGAGTTGACTAAAGAAGTCGAATCTGCATCCGTTGAGGTAAATGGACCTAATGATGTAAAAAATGCTTTGGGGACCCCTGAGTATCTCGATAGGGTATGAGGTGTTGGTGGCTTTGTCAAGCTGAGGCTTACTTCAATTTTCCAACAAAATATCAAAAGGAGAGACCGGTAAATAAAAAGATGACCCCATCAAGCATTCGAAAGATTATAGAAGAGGAAAAAGCTAGGTGGGAGCTTGAGAAGAAGGCAAAAATTAGTAAGCAATAGGCTTGGTTTGAGGAAAAGTTAAAGCAACCATAATCAAAAATTAGAGGCATATGCGAATTGGCTTATTCACCTAAACTATCTACATAAGGTAGCTGTTCCCAGGAGAATTTGGAGAAGGCAGCTGATGACATTGAGCATGTAAAGAAAAAAGATGTGAAGAAGGGGATGGCAAAGACAATGTTGCCAATGGTTATTGAGGAACATGTTAAGTCCCTATAACATATTGACTGAAGATTTTGAAGTTTGTGAAGAAATTTTGGTAATCACCTACGCTAATTTCATTGATGATGTTTACTTGATTAGCAGTGATAATCTTGTATGGTATATAATGTTTTTGGTGCAGATGAAAGAACCCGTGTCTGGAAACAAAATTGTTGAGTTCGCAGTTGCAATTGATTCTATGGATAATATCGATGCATATGGAACCGTCACCGAAATTGATGTTGACACCATAGACTAGAAAATCCATGGCGTTCCGCTTGGAAAAGAAAACGCACGCGTCTCCATCACCAAAGCTGTTGTTCCTGATGGCTTGCTACCAATTCCTGACAAAGGTGAATTTATGACAGTGCAAGATGCGCTTGGTGGTACATATATTGCTTGGTCGAGAAACTTGATCTCCAATGCAGTAACTAAGAAGGTAATTTCAATATCTGTACATGGTTACCATGTATTCACTCTATATTAGTAGACTTTGCATATTGTATACTTTCGGTATCTACTATTACATTTCAAGTTAAAATCCTAAATCCTTCATTAACAAACATACCAGTTGTTGTCACATGGGCTGTAACCATGACTTTCGCACACCATAGCTTTTAACAAACGATAGTTTGATGAAAAATAATTGGTGAATAAGTCTATCCCTTAGTTCTTTTTATATATTTAATGTACAATAATTGATATCTTTTCTGACCAGACTAGTTTGTGTAGTAAATGCAGACTAGTTTAAAGAGTGAATTATCCTCTTACAAAAAACCATTACCACTTCACCATTTTCCTAATTTGAAAACGAAACTTCAATCAAATTATTGTGAAAATTTTTATTTGGTTATAAATTGCATAACATAAGCAATAGGATTACAGTAATCATTTGTAGATGATTGAGGAATATTAAATTGGCAACTTTGTTTCATAAGGTTAATTCATAAGTTTTTTACATAACCAATGTTTTATTTCATTTGATGTAAACAAGTTGACTGTTATTTACATAACTTGGAGGTTGTTAAGCCTTTTGTTGTCAAGAAGTGGAAATATGATCACAATGGGCTGGAAGATGCTGAAGACCTCGACACACTACCTGTTAAACTGCCTGCAGCGCTGAAGGTGCTTAGTCAATTAGAAAACACATCCCTGAAGAATGGGGTCAGCATCAACACCACTTTGGACGAGGAAATATTCAGTTTCCGAACAAAAGTAGCCATCTTTAGAAGAGATATACATGCAATTACAAATTCTCTTAAGACATCTGCTCAAGCCATTATTTTTTATACGAGGTAGGTGTTAATTATTCATTTAATGTTGTATTGTGTTGCTCATGTCATTGCTGAGACATATGCTCAAGTCACAAATTTTTAATGTTGTATTTGGTGTTAATTATTCTTTTCTTATATGCTTTTGTAGCAACATTCATGAAGCACTGAAGAAATCTAAGATGGTAGAAATGATTGCCTACTACTTGTACAGATGCACGTGGATGTGGAAATTCAACTAAAATAGCATCTGGTTTGGCCAAACGGTACGAACAAAGGAATCCTGATCAGATATTTTTAGTGCTATATAACACAGGGTATGTACAGTATGGTTCTCTATATTTTTATATAAAATTTTGTACTTAACTCATGTTGTATGTACTTTAATATGAATGCTAAGTGGAATTTTCAATGTTAGTAATCATTGGTGTTTGACGGTCGTGAATCCCACTAAAGAAAGTGTGCATTTCATGGATCCATTGAGAGGACGATTGTGTGGTGAAGAATGGATTAATATTGTGAATAGGTATGTGCAATTGCTATTTTATGTTTATATACTTTGCAGCTTCATTGCAATTTACAAACTTTGGTGAAAGTGTGGTAATTTAGGTTGATCCTGATTGTACATTCCAATGTTTGTTTAAATTAACTTCAAATGCACTGGAGATATTTTGGCCAAACATGTATTCAAAGGTTTGGTGGTTTATGTTTGTTTACTTTACAACTCTGTTGCAATTTACAATCGGGACAAAGTAAAAGGCGAAAAGAAAGTTCGATGGATACCTTGTTTGGTCCGCATACGTACTCAATATTTCTCAAGTCTGATGACATTTTTCCTCAACATGATTGATTAGATTATGTGTTTACTTGACATCTATGCATGCTTCAGGGAGCTCCAAAACAGAGAGGTCAGTTGACATGTGGATTGTGGGTTATGCGCTATATGATAAAATTCGTGGAAGACAAGAATCGACAATGGGCTGCTAAGGAATATATGTCAATGCTGTATTTTAGTTAGGCATATATATATATATATATCGAGTTACATGTAGAGTAAATTTGACCTCTGAATTTCCTATTTGTTGCAGCGGGAGAAGGATGTAAACAAAACTCTTTCTCAAAAGTATATTGATATTGTTCAGGTGGAGTGGGCTATGTATGTCTATAAGTTTACTGAATCATAGTGCCTGAATTCTATATATGCCTGCTATTATATTATGTAAATATATGCTCCATGCAATTAAACCCTGTTGGGTTAGTTTTTCCAATGTTGGTTTTGTTGTATTCTGTGTATCTATGGGTTCAGTTGCATTGTTTGTGTGGTTTGTGTTGAACTGGGATGTATTTGGATTTGATGTCGAGGTTGGTATTGTTTAATATCGTATGTAGTAGAAATCTGAACTGCTTTGTGTCAATTGAACTGCTTTGTGTCATTTGAACTGCTTTGTGTCATTTCATTTAAGAAAGAACAACACATGAAAAAACTGATTTGTGTTGTCTTAACTGCTCTAAAAGAACATTTATCCGTTGTAAGAAGATGGTTGCAACAATTAGTAGAAATGTGCATTTCATTACGATTACGTTAAACTATTATTTTATTAACTTTTAGACAACATATGATATTCATCTCTACTATTTGTAAAACAAGAACAACACATCAGACAACACATCACTTTGTTTTTATGTGTTGTGTTAGTTATTATAAGATGACGAGGCATATCTACGGTCTGATATGTAATTAGATGGCATGGAAATAGACGACAGAAAGGTATACATTTAGATAATGGAGCATATCCGTTGTCTAATTCGTTTTTTCTACTAGTGTATAAATTTCTTTACTGATGCGCTATTCAAGGCGATATACTTAGCTTTTTCCATCGAATTAGCTATAATCATTTATTTGGAATATTTCCAACAAAAAGAATCTTAACTTAAATTTATTATTGACATATCATACTCAATATCACTTATAAAACTTTGAGTTCGAACACTTCTTCACAAGGAGTTCGAACACTTCTTCACAAGGAGTTCGTTATTTCTTTAAACAATTCTCTAATATTTCATAAATATAGGAGAACATTCTAAACTATCATTCTTTGATATCAATTTGGATTTAATATCTTCTTCATGTATCAAATACATAACAAATCATGGCAATGTAGACAACATAACATGTATTATAATTCCTATTGTCATGCATAAGGAATTCATCTCACATGTTTTATATTAAACAATTTAATAATGTATATTTCCATATTGATTTGGGACAGTCCCAAAATCTTTTATACTCATATTAAAAGTCATCATTAACATTCCAACGTTGAGTATTAAAACAAATAAAGTTGATTATAACACAAGTATATCGTTAAAGTAAACGTGTTGTTTACTTATAGTTTTGAAATATCAATGTACCTTTTAAGGTTCTTTCATATGAACACATGTTTCCTCTGTATTTTGATTGATAGTCAAAGTATTTGATATTTCTATTAGATATTTATTCAATTCCGATGCTTATATAATGATATTATCTATCATTTCTTGGATCATATTCGAGGACTCACAAAGTCAACAACGCTCCCACTGACTTCGAGATATTATTGGTTATTATATACGAGCAGTTTTCTCTAAATCATTATTTAGATTTTTCTGGTTTAATACAAATGTATCAAAACATAAATTCATACCAAATGATATTTTTTGAGTAAATCCAAATTAACTTGAGCACATTCAAAATTGAATCTATTACGCCAATTTCAATAATAGAAATTTGCGATGTTATTCTTATCAGTGTTGCTTATTATATTCCAACTGTATTAGTCTTGCTATCGAAGACACATTCATGGTCGATGGGTCATATAGTTTTCGCATACTTCTTCCAAAATCATATTTTGATGTACTTGGAATTTATTTCGGATTTGCGTATCATACCATATCATAGAGTCAACACTCTTAATAGTTTATTTAAACAATTAAGGATTATATATTTTTGACATTGATAAAAATCTCATAGTTTCTCTTCAATGTGCGAGAATACTTATTAGACGTTCTAATATGATATGTTCATTTAGGTTAGTTAATTTCATTTCACATCATATTAGTCAGTTTATCCTTGTATCGTATCCAATTCCATTTTACTACCAATAATTTCTTAAAGAAATTCCTTCACTGTGACGTTGGTATTACTTGAAACAACAATTGTTTCTCAATGCAATGGAACATGTATTTATAAATACTTTATGAACTGCATTTTATTTAAAACTGATTTAGTTTTAGTTTACAAAATTTATATTCAAAACATAAACATGTCATCAAATAACAGTCCTTACTTAACTCCTTTCAGGGAGGTTCATACAAGATCCCTTAACAATTATTACATGTAGACTTTTAACTCCCACAACTCCTAACTCCTTAGCCTAGGATATGTTGGGGTTTCTTATGAAACCTTATCTTGTATGATTCCGTACACTATTATTTAGAAAAATAATATTAACCTTGTGTACTGCTTTAAGCATATGACCTTACAGAAAGAAATTAACTCAACTTCAGTCACAATTAGTCGTACTTGGTCCAACAAAGTTCGATTACTCGTTATCGATAAATTATTATATCACATAGAGGAGTGATATTTGAGATTGAACCTTTATTCATTTTTAGGTATTTTTGGAACTCTTTCCAATATACTCACTCATTCGATCTAATCGAATCATTTCTATCGCGTGTTACATTATTTACCTCCATTGTATATTCTATGGGCTTATGATAGACTTATATATGCATATCAAATACACATGTTTGTGTCTGTGATAACCCATCGCTGAATATGATGAAGTACGTGGAAATGTTTTGGTATTAATAGACTTATGATTGCATGCATATATATATCAGTCCAAAGAGTTCATCAACTCTTATTATGCTTCAATAAATTGGTGCGTAGCCGTTAATTGTTTGAGATATAATAACCAGTATCATATATTTCATAATTATATAATTAGATTATTACTCAAAACTACGGCTTAGTCTATAATTCCAAAATAATTATAAATAGTTTTAGACACTTTTTTATTTTCTAATGCATCACTTTTGCTATAAAAACAAATACCATACCTTAGTTATATTTCATTATGAATATTCATAATATTCATATTGAATTACAACTATGTCTACTTTTTGGTCGGCACTGAAATATAGTCATTATTTCATAAATAATGTTCGAACTGTTTTATGAAAACATTTTTTGTAACTTGACGTAATTAATAAGTATTATATGGCATGCTCCCATTATTTCCCTTATTACTATAATAGCGTACTGAATTCGAAGGTATATTATTCACTTAATATAAATTATTTATTTCCTATACTGCAAATAGTTTACAGCGGAGAGTTCTTTGATCAAATATCTATAGCTCAAAGAAATAAATCACATAGAAACAATGTTCAATACAAAAATACATTTTGGAATAGGAATCATAGTTCTTATTCCAATTGTAAGTATCAATTGTTATTTTACAATTCTCGTTTCCAATATCTTTTTATGAAGAAAAAGTGATTAATCATTCTCTTCATCCCAACTATACCTTAGATCACATCTACTTCTGTACATTCGTTTTCTTTTCTAAATGGTCAAGCCATTAATAAGAAAACCCTTACTACAATATCATAACGAAATTTTTACAAAAGCTTATTCGATTGTCCTCAACATTTAAGGACATTAAATAGTTGCACTTTATGTAGATCAAACTAACATTTCAGCAATCGAATACTTTGATTTATATTATAGTTTTTGTCTAGTGTTACATTTAACACAATATAATCCTTTTATGATCAATCAAATTGAATGCCCAAGTTCTCACTGTGTTTATTTGGTTTTTCGGATGTACCAGTTTCATCGAAATATCATACATTACAAACTGTAACCATTCCCATATAACACTTATATTCAATAGTATATGGATCAAAATCTATAGTCTTATGTTACATTTAGAGTTCGAAACTCATATAATGCAATACATGGTCTCGACCAAATAGACGAGTAAGTGACCAAATTACGAATATATTTAGTTGTTGTAAAATCAAGCATTTACATGTGTATTGAAACATTAACATGCAAGAAGCATCTATTAGTAATATACTTCTATTTGTCAATCTTTGATTCAAGTTATTTGTATATCTTAATTGATAAATGTTTTATCAATCATATGAAATGCACAAATTTATTATTATAGATTATTGTAATCGTTATATAGTATGTGTTCTTACAAATCTTAGAAAGGTTAAATGTTATTATTTCATTTTCCCAATTAGGCTTCACTTGTCATTTATGTTTCACCAAACCCGAAATCGAAACATTGAAGTCTTTCAACTTCACTAATGAGTTTTAGGCCTCATCCGTCTTAGAATTCTGACCTCAAGTATGCTAACTCTTTGGTACCTTATCCTTACTCCACTTCGTCCTTGAGTCTACTTAACAAATCGAAACGAAATTATTCACTCATACTACCATATCATGATGGCCTAGGTATATATATGTACATTGAATATGCTCAACAAATACATATATTATCTTACCTTGCCTATTCAATATACTAATAATGCTACACATAATATCCTCAGCTTGATTCTGCTAAACAATTAAGGCATATGCAAGTAATTTATTAATATATATATATATATATGTGTGTGTATATATATATATATGGTAGTGGATAGCATTATATTGAATATTCATAATCTTCAATATATTATATTGAGTGTTATCAACTCATGGAATAATGTATATCTTATGAAATATTCTAGTAATTCAAGTGTTAGATATTTCTGAAACTACAATATACGTACATTTATGTATTTATTTATTCATTAAGTCTTATCAGGGTTTCTTAATGTTCCACCTTTAGTTTATGCGTTTATATTTTATAAGTTTTATTTTTATATAACTTTTATATTTTAAATTACTTATATAATAATCTTATGAATAACATTATATTAATTAAATCTTATTTAATTAGTTTTTAATTAATTAACATTTTAATTAATATCGTACTATCTAATTATAACATTTATATTAAATATTTATTACATACAATAATCTTTATAGTATTACACATATATCTTATATGTGCATATTGTCTAATTAATTAACTTTTTAATTAATTTATTTAATTAATTAACTTAACTAATTTATTTAATTAAATAATTTTAATTAAATTATATTAATTTCAAAAATCATATTATATACATTCACGTATATTTATGATACCTTAAACATTTTAAAATATCATAATATGTATCAAAATATATAATACATGCATATATTTTTTATTAGTTGACTTATTTAATTAATTTATATATTTTATCAATCTTAGTAAAAAATTCAAAAATTCAAAATTAATTTATTTTATCTTTCAAACACTGTGAATTTTTTCATTATATTATTACTTTTATAATATATTTACATCTTATTTTAAATTTAACTTTTAAAATTAAAGTCTTATATTTTAAATTTACAAACAATTTTGAAAATCAGTCCGAGGCCTGATTGAAATTAGGCATTTACTATTAGGGATAACCTTTTGGGCTTACCTCATCATTTTGAGCCAAGCTAGTAGCCATGTATGGCAGAACACTTGATCACTAATACCCTACCTTAAACACTACTTTTCTCGACACCCTACTATATGGATGGACTTTAATTAGTTAACCCTAACATGATTAATTAGACCATATAGGCTATTAGGCTCTGATACCACTGTTGGAACTTGGATAGACTATCAGAAGTTATAGGTAAATTTAAACTTATTTACTCTATTGGATCTTTATTGGGACTATGAAGCCTAATTTGTTTTGAACATTTCTAAATTTAATTTAAATAAAATCATATATTTCATTTAAATTCATATATTATTAATAGAAATTTATTTAATTTATTTTAATTTTTTTAAAAGTACGCATATGTATCATATACATATGTGTATGTGTATGTGTGTGCATGTGTAACAAGATAGTTTTTTGCAAAGTATAATATGCCTTTATATAGATATTGGGAATTACATCGCAATGGATATGTTAGCTCATTCTATATGTATTGCATTTTGTTCAAATATATGTGTACATTTATACTCATTATATATAAAAACCCAAGTATGTGCATATATATAATGCGAAAATATTATAGATATATTTATACCCAAAATATCATAATGTTAAGTATTAGATAAACATATATATATATATATGTATATATATTGAAAGCCATAAGTTTATTTTTCTATTAATTATATAAATGTATATGTATGTGTTAATGTAACATAACTACACATATATAACAATATGTACATATGAATATAAATATTATAATTAATGTAAATATGAGTTAGTATGGTTTGTATAAATATATAAATTACAAAATTAATTTTTCTAGAAACATTCTAGATTGAATACGCAGCAGATCTAAATTTTATTATATTAATATATATATATATATATATATATAATGAATTAATTTGTTAAACAACAATAAATAAATGATAAAAATTATTTGTATATTAAACATTTAAAATTTTAAAATTTTAGAAAATCAAAAACGGCATTTTATGGCCTAAGAAATATTTAAAAATTTTGTAAATCAAATTTTTAATTTTTTATTAATTAAATACTTCCGATTGAATGTAATATGATATTTTTTAAAATATAAAATATGGTTTAAAAAATCTAACTTTTTGACCGAGGGCTTTTATAATGACAAGTTAATTTTAGGAAATTTAACGTTAAATTTTCGAAACAAAGTTTATTTTATATAAATTTATTAATTTGTACAATGATTAAGTGATAATAAAAAATATTAAATAATTGCTAAAAAATTATTTTCGGTTGCTAAAAATCATAATTGATGTAAATATACATTTAAAAAATATTAGTTTAATTATTTATGTGATATAGTATATAGTTTAATACAAATCATATAAATAAATTAGTAAACATAGTACCATATGTATATATAAATTAATAAAATATAATGGTTTCGGCTGCGTATATTAGATCCTCAATGAATTTTTTTTAATTGATAAACATATACACATACCAATCAATATGTGACAACACCAATACATATAGGAACCTTACCTAACTAATAATACAATAATCACTGTATTAAGTGTTTATTCGCATGCATGCTCATAGTCCATCCCTTTTTCCTTTTCTTTTCTTCTCCATTTTTTTTATAGGGATCGGCATATTCCTAATCCAAATTGTAACGATCCCGTTTTTAAATTAAATTTAAATTAGTAATTGATAAAGATTTTGGAATTTATTTTGGAGATAATTTGAATTAATTTTGAATTTCCAAAACAAATAAGATAAGTATTTGATATTATATATATATGAATAGATTTGAATTTGAATTTGAATTTTGATTTGAATTCAAATATAAATATTTCGGTAAAATAATTTAGATTTGGAAAATGATACTTGTGATCTTTTATTAATATATAATTTAGTTTCAAATTAAATTTTTTCTTTAAAGGTTATATGTACATATATAAATAAAGGAGAATGCATTTGTAAAATAGGAAAAACAATTTAAAAATAATGAATAAACATCTTCTCATGCAAGAAAAAACTACAAGTGTTAGTTAATAAGATATTCAACTTAACAAGTGTAATAATCTTATAATAAAAATGAACAAGTGTCATCTCCTTGTTTTTAATTTTTTTTGAGAAAATTTATATTAAAAGAAAATGAAGCTATATAACATTTCTATTCTCCTCTGTCTCATTTCTTTTATCTACATTTACAAAGCCCTGTACAAATTCTCAAACCAGAAAGAAAAAAAATCATCAAGCAATTCTACGAACAAATTCAAGCCAGAAAAACAAAGACTAGATACAAGCAAAAGAAAGCAAGGATTCAAATAAAAAATCTATAACAAAAAAAAACAATTCAAAAGCCTGGAAAACATCTCAAGCCTGTAAGACAATGTTTAAATCAGCAAGGGTTCAGTTAAGAAAATCAAGTTTTCATCATCAAAACAACAAGATCAAGCCCAAATCAAAGTTCAACAATCAAAACCTTTTCACAGCCTTCAAATTTTAAAACCCAGACAGGTTCTCTGTTTTCAAATTCAAGGTGAGTAAACCCTTAAAATTTGGAGTATTTGGTGTTGCTTGTGATGATGCTTGAGATAAGATGTAAAGTATTTATATGCATGCAAATATATGTGGATATTTATAGGCAGAGGTAACTGTGCATGTTTAGTATCAGGCATATCTGCCTCTGTTGTTCCCAAGTTTCCAAAAATCTATTCAAAATTCATTTTCTCCTTCCCTGATTCCTATTAAACTTTATGATTCAAACAAAAATTGTTTGTTTAAACATGTTTCAACTACCAAAAATAAATTTAAGAAAAATCAATTAAAGTTTCTTCTGAAAATTTGAAATATACAGTGAAAACTTAAAACCATGGCAAATTCAAATGTCACGATTTCGAATTTCATTTACATCACCTAACTAGATTTCAACAACTATGAATTTTAAGAATAAAATCAGGATTTTTAGTTTGGTAAATTTTGGGAAAATATGGGTTGAACATAAAATGAAATTCCGTCAATATCTGATGAACGGCGAAGCTATGAGGTCGTGGTTGGTTCTAGAGATGTCTGGAGGGTTGTGTTACTCGGGAAAAATACTTGTTTAAATTCTAGATGGTCGTGGTGACCAAGCGGCGACAAATTAGGGTTGAATGCCCGGTTTTGGTCATCAACTTTTTCATAAGCACTGCGTCATTTCTAGTTGACCAGAGAGGATCGAACCAGGGGGAAAGCATCATGGGTCTTCGGAGCAACTGTGATTGGAGTCGCGAGGGTCCTGGCACCGTGACGAGGGAGTGCATGGTGTTTTCGACGAACCATGTTAAGTTCAAGTGTGAGTTGAGATGCTCAATTTCAAATTCTTGTCGAATCGAATGATCTGAGTGTTAGGGAGGGATGAGGATGTGATCGTCGTCGTTACAGAAGTCTCAGCGATGATCGAAAGTCGACCAGTCGATCGTACACGTGCACATAGGTTGGTTTGTGTCAGTAGGCAATGGTCTGGGAAGGAGGGCCTTGGACTCGAAGTGATCTTCGGGGAACCAGGGTGATGGCTCGAGTATGAGTTCGGGGGATTTTGTGAACATACCGGGTTTAACACTTAAACAAAAATTTAGGTTTGAAAAGAAAACATATGCGTTAGTTTCGGGGAGAACTCGAAGTAAACTGGCATTTGTCTCGGGGAGTACTCGGGTAGCTCTCGAGTGTTTGATAAAATAGTTTTCAAATTTTTTTAAAATAAATTCAAAGTTAAACATTTTAAACCTATATTGTTAAAAATAATTGTCTTGATTTAAAATTAGATAATTGAAGATTTAAGAAAGTTATGTTTAAAGTAATTAAGTTTATTTTAATTATTTGATCATTAATTTTAAATTAATTCTTAATTTTTTCAAGTAAGTAATGTAATTAAAAAGATAATTAAGATCAAATAATGTTTTAATTAACCTTAATCCCTTTAATTAATGTATGTGTTAATGATGTTAACTATGTGGTTTATTAATGGTTAAATGATTAATTAAGATAAATGATTTATAAACACTTAATTAATTAAAGAATAGTTAATAAAAGGATTAATTAATTATTTTATGGTTAATTAATTTATAATTAAGAATTAATTAATTAATGTAATTAATTAAGGAATAATTAATTAGTGAAAGTAATTAAGATTTAATTAATTAATAATTAAGGATTAACTAATGAATAATTAAGGACAAATTAATTTATAATTAATAATAATTAATCATTAATTAAGGATAATAGTGAAAATAATTATGCGATTAATGAATTATAAGCACGCAATTAATTCATCTTATTTATAGATGATTGATTATTATTGAATGCTTTGTATTGATTGATATCCCTGATATGTGGTTGTGTTGCTATGTGATATGAATTACTATATGCCGAGCTGTGATATTTGTGATATGTTTTCTGTGTGAATGTGAAAAACCCCTTGGCCCGTAAAACGGCATTTGAATTTCGATGCGACAGGGAGTTGGATTCCAATTGGCTATCCGAAATCCACATCGAACCTAAATAGTGAATCTTTGTGATTAATATATCCACGTGTTTTTAAAATTAAGCGCTCACTATTCAGTTTAGCTAGGAGAGGACTTTGTGTCATATAACCCATTCCAAATAGTGATAAGATGAAATGGATAACAATTGAAGATGGTGGTGAAGACCGAGTGTCTTCGAGAACGATAGGATAACCTGTCGAATGACTCTACACTGAGTTTCCCCAGTATAGAGATCTCCATATGTGATGAGTAGTCCGATCGGGATTGTGGATGCCCGAATTGCAAGGGCTTCTTTGGAAGTGCCTTCGATTCTGTTCGAACCCGGAACAGACTTGTATGGTTGTATGTCTGACATTACACTTTGAGATATAAAGATGATCTCTAACAAATACATTTCTGTTGGTGGCAGAGAATTTATTCTCTTTGCTTAACACCCTTCTCTGAGACGTACGAGCTCAAAGGTTATGTAGTTGATGGTTATCAGTGATATACTCCCAATTTGGTAGTGTGGCATGCTGAGTGTTGCTGATCATATGTTGATGAAACATGGCTTTTATGGGAAGCGTAGCTTTGTGGACGAGACTTTGTCGGACCTCACAACCCGAAAATGGTCGAAACAGGAAAGAATGCGGCAAGATTATGAGGGTCGCGCCCTTTAGGGTATGTCATTTCCTTCTGGAAAAGGGTGGTATCATGGTATATGGACCCCAGATACTTAACTCATGTGGTTGCTGCAAAATTATTACTTTTTGGTTGTTGGTGTAGAGGTACCTCAGATAAAGGTTGGTAACGACCGGGGGATGGCATATTCGTGTCAGTAGTTACGTAGTTACAGAGGTAACCCGACCTTGTGTTGGCAGAGAGCTGGTTAAGTTCTCGAAGCGTCCCTCCATAGGCGTACCTATGTGGCATAGGAAGTTCCTCAGCCTGACCATTTGTTGGAAATCCAATCACCAATACGTGCCCAGTACGGTTTTAGTTGTATAACCTGCCATTCACTTATGGTGGTCACAACTGATTAGATGGTAGCTATAGTAGGCATAGTACTAAATGTCTATGTTGGTTAAGATTAATATTATACTTTCGAAAGATTTTCTGCACTATGTACTAATAATAATATCAAAAGAGTTTTCTCATACCAAGCATGTTCGACTATCATAAGAAGAAATCTCCTCCAATTCTACGATTGCATTATGTGTGTGGTGTTAGGTCTTATGGTAGTTTCGTTTTCCAAAAGCATATCGTATTTCTTTTATAAATTGTTTTAGTTCAAACAAATGTTTTTATTTACTCATACCAGTCCCATGACTGACCTTGCTTAGTTAACGTGTTGCTTCGCGTT
Organism: Allium cepa; assembly: GCA_030765085.1. Classification (NCBI taxonomy): domain Eukaryota; kingdom Viridiplantae; phylum Streptophyta; class Magnoliopsida; order Asparagales; family Amaryllidaceae; genus Allium; species Allium cepa. The sequence goes on along the minus strand of CM060945.1, from coordinate 315,791,852 downwards.
TGGTGGCGAACGGGAGACTCTTACCCCTACATGTCCCGGATGATGGGTTGGCTTACCTGTTAGGGGAGTCGAAAAGCTGGCCGTAAAAGCAAGTTCAGGGTACCAATGTGTGCCACGGCGGAGGGTTTCTGCTGTCGAGGGCCGAAGGTTGGACCGTCATAAGTGGTATCAGAGCTAAAGGTTGAGTAAGAACTTTAGCTACGGAGTATAATACATTAGGTGGCTTATTAGAGATAGGGTTAGAAATACGGAGTATAATACATTAGGTGGCTTATTAGAGATAGGGTTAGAAATACCCTAGAATGAGTATACCTAAATCAAGTTTCTTGCTATTTACAGATAGTAAGAATGAGCGAGAGAAGTGGACGAGGTAGGGGATGGGGAAATACCACTACTACTGGTCAAGTCCCAGCAATAGCAGTTATTCCCACTCAACCTTAGCTAAATCAAGCTGATCTATATCGAATTTTTTCTAGACTTAGTGGAAAGCCGTTCACTGGCACGGAGTCTGACATCGAAGCACAAGCCCGGGTTCGATCGTGTGAATGAATTTTCAGAGGATTGAAGTTGGAAGACGATCAAAAGAGATTGATAGCTTCGTGGAAACTCCAAGAGGAAGCTTTAGCCTGATAGGAGATTGTAACAGTGGATGAGCCGGAAGATGAGTTCACTTCGGATCGATTCAAAGAGGTGTTTGAGTAGCGATATATGCCGTCTGCTGGTATCTCCAGAATGTACCAGGAGTTTATGGACTTGAATCAAGGGAGTTTATCATTTGAAGAATACTTGAAAAAGTTCAATAATTTATCTCGGTTTGGTCCGGAGTTGGTGAATACACCTTTGAAGAAGAATGAAAGATTCATTCGGGGAATAAATAAGTTCCATGAGAGGATGACAACCCACGTGAAAGAATCTTTTTTCTGATTTGATCAATAGGGGTTATAGATATGATACCCTGGATAAGCAGGAAGTTCCAAAAGAGAAAGGAAGTGCAAGCAATCCGAATTTGAAGAAAAGGAAGTACGGAGGGAAGAGAACGTGGCAAGGCAAGGAGAAGAAGAATAATCAAGAGGATAAGGAAAAGGACGTTACTTGTTTTAATTGTTTAGAGAAGGGACATTTATCAAGTAGATGCAAGAAGCCCAAGAAAGAAGTAAAGAAAGATTGCTCAGCAAAGAAGTAAGCATAAGTAGTGAAAATGTACGCAATAAAAGATGACCCCTCAACTTCAAGGGCAGATAAAGAAAAAGGAGTTTTAGAAGGTAACCTTATTGTTCATGATAGAGTTGTTAGAGTTTTGTTCGATACAGGAGCTACACATAGCTTTATCTCCCAATAAACTATAAATGAATTAAAACTTGAACCTAAATTTGTCAACGAGCCCATTTGCATGAAGAATCCGGTTGGTGGCCCAGCAAATCTTTGTCTATACTGTAGAAAAGTGCCTATCTCATATTCTTGTCATCAATTTCCTATCAACCTTTATGTTCTCGACTTCAATGAATTTGAAATCTTACTCTGAATCAATTGGTTAACCATATACGAAGCTAAATTAGATTGTAACAATCGAACAATTTCGATTAGAACCAAATTCGGGAATTTTATCGGAATCTCTTGTGAGGATCCGAGTCCTAAAAGAGATAAGCTGATGTATACTTTGGGATATCCCAAACCTAGTCTGGAATCTATACCTATTGTCTAGGAATTTCCAGACGTATTCGAAGAAGTCAAATCTTTACCTCCACAAAGAGAAATTTAATTTAGAATTGATTTAGTTCCCAATGCTCGTCCTGTCATCATGCAAGTCGCAGGATGGAACCCAGGGAAAGAATAGAACTAGTCAATCAAACCCAAGGTTTGCTAGAAAAAGGATTAATACATCCTAGTGTTTCCGATTGGGATTCAGCTGTGGTGTTCGTCGCTAAGTCTGACGGATCCTTAAGATAGTGCGTGGAGTACCGCGATCTCAATAAACTAACTCTTAAAAATAAATTTCCTTTACCCAAAATCGACGACTTGTTCGATCAGTTGCACGGCGCTCGATTCTTTTCAAAGATGGATCTAGCCCATGGATTCCATCAATTGCGAATTGCTGAAGATTGTGTTCACTTAACTACTTTCAGGGGTCCTGACACATTCTACGAATGGTTAGTCATGCCTTTCGGACTAACCAATGCTTCTGCATACTTCGTAGACTTAATGACCCATGTATTCCGAGAAATATTGAATAAATTTGTTCTGGTGTTTATTGACGATATTCTGATCTACTCCAAAACCGAAGAGGAGCATGCTGAGCATCTCAGAATTGTTTCGGAGATATTGAGGAGGAACATCCTATTTGCATAATTTTGTAAGTGTCATTTTTGGGTGAAAGAAGTTAGATTTCTCGGGCACATTGTTAATGAAGAAGGAATCTCTATTGACCCGAGCAAGATTTTTGCTATTCTAGACTGGAAGCGACCCACAATTATGAAATAAGTTCGAAGTTTTCTGGGTTTAGTGGGATATTACCGGAAATTTGTTCAGGATTTCTCCGAAATAGCCAGTCCGTTGACTAAGCTAACAATGAAGAATGCTAAGTTTTATTAGACTCCGAAATGTGATGAAGCTTTCCAAGAGTTAAAGAAGAGATTGACTACCGCTCCCGTTCTCGCTATTATTAATGGGAATCAAGGTTTGTCTGTTTATATGGATGCTTGTGGTGATGGTGTGGGTGCAGTACTAATGTAGAATGGTACAGTAATTGCCTACGTGAGTAGACAATTACGTTCGCATGAGAAAAACTACCCAACCCACGATCTCGAGCATCTAGCTGTAATACGAAGTATTCCGACGATCCCCACGATCCGAGTCCGAGTTGTGCTTTGAAAATCTGGCCACATTACCTTCTGGGTAAGAATTTTTTTCAGCTTTCCTAAAAAGTTTAAAAGTTTAACTTAACTTAATATTTATACTAAACTAATCCTTCTTACTTTAGGTGAAAATTTTGAACTATTCACCGACCATAAATCTTTGAAGTATCTCTTTACCCAGGAAGATTTAAATTTGAGGTAACAACGTTGGTTGGAATTTCTAGCGTCATATGACCTAGATATTCTGTATACGCCTGGAAAAGTCAATGTAGTTGCCGATGCCTTGAGTAGAAAACACGCTATTCTTTCTCATCTTGTTGTCGCTCCTACTCTTCTTAAGAAGATCTCAAGAAAGCAGAAAGAAGACAAGTTTCTTCAAGGGATTTATAAAAGGATATGCCATGGAGAAGATACCGGTTTTGAAGTTGATAATACAGGGATTATAAGACTAAAGGGCAGGTTTTGTGTCCTAGATATCCCAGATCTAAAACGAGAAGTTTTGGACGAGTGTCACAAGTCCAAACTTAGTATCCATCCAAGAGTTAATAAGATGTGTCGAGATATCAAAAGAACTTTCTGGTGGAAAACAATGAAAAGGGATATATATATATATATATATATATATATATATATATATATATATATATGTCAGTCGCTGTGCAACCCGTCAGCAAACTAAAAGTGATCAAAAGAAGATGGCAGGTTTACTTCAACCATTGGAGGTGCCTAAGTGGAAGTGTGACCAAGTATCTATGGATTTCATAGACGGGTTGCCTCGCACTTGAAAAGGGAATGAGGTAATTTGGGTTATTGTGGACTGTTTAACCAAGACTGCCCACTTTATCCTAGTAAAATCTACCCGGACAGTAGCAAGTTTGGCTGAATTATATGTGAAAGAAATTGTTCGTCCCCATGGTATACCTAGCAGTATAGTGAGTGATCGTGATCCGATCTTCACTAGTAGATTTTGGGAGGCCTTTCATGCCGCATTAGGAACTAAACTGAAATTCAGTATTGCTTACCACCCCCAGTCTGATGGGTAGACAAAAAGGATTAATTGAATCTTAGAAGACCTTTTGCACGCTTGTATTCTCGACTTTGGTGGTTCATGGGAGGACCATTTGCATCTGGTTTAATACTCATATAACAATAGCTATAAGGCCAGTATTGAGATGGCTCCTTTCGAGGCATTTTATGGTCGTCTGTGTTGATCACCTGCACGTTGGATCGAGTCAGGTGATAAACGCGTTCTTGGACTAGATATGATTAAAGAAGCTACAGAGAAAGTTGATTTTATTCGAAAAAAGTTGAAAACGACTCTAATTCGTCAAAGGAGTTATGCTGATCTCAGAAGAAGGGATTTAAGATTGGAGATTCTATTTTTCTGAAAGTTTCTCCAATGCGTGGTGTGTTGAGGTTTGGGAAGTCTGGTAAGCTGGCACCATGATATATTGTTCCTTTTCCTATACAAGAGAGGGTCGGTCCTTTGGCATATCGAGTGCAGTTACCTAACTGGCTATCTCGCGTACACAATGTGTTTCATGTTTCTCACCTTCGAAAATATGTGCACGATCCAGACTATATCATTGAAGACGCTGCTTAGCAGGATCTTGAGATTACACCAAATATGGCTGTTAAAAGAGAACCGTTAAAGATCATTGATCGAGTTAAAAGCAGCTAAGGAATAAAGTTGTGAAACTGGTTAAGGTGCAATGGAGTAGTGATCCAAATGACTGTACTTGGGAAACAAAAGATAGCATGTAGAAGTCCCATCCCAATTGCAGAGTGGATATTTCGGCTTAATCCGGTAAGCCATTTCTCTATCCTTTCTGTATTCTTATATTCTTTGTTTGTTTCTCTCTCTCTTTTAGATTTCGAGGACGAAATTTTCTTAAGAGGGGGAATCTGTAACGATCCCATTTTTAAATCAAATTTAAATTAGTAATTGATAAAGATATTGAAACTTAATTTGGAGATAATTTGAACTAATTATAAATTTCCAAAACAAATAAGATAAGTATTTGACTTTATATATATATATATCTATGTATGTATGTGTATATATCTATGAATAGATTTTAATTTCAATTAGAATTTGATTTTTGATTTGAATTCAAATATAAATATTTTGGTAAAATAATTTAGATTTAGAAAATGATACATGTGATCTTTTATTAATATATAATTTAGTTTCAAATTTAGTTTTTTCTTTAAAGGTTATATGTACATATATAAATAAAGGAGAATGCATTTGTAAAATAGGAAAAACAATTTAAAAATAATGAATAAACATTTTCTCATGCAAGAAAAAACAACAAGTGTTAGTTAATAAGATATTCAACTTAACAAGTGTAATAATCTTCTAATAAAAATGAACAAGTGTCATCTTATTGTTTTTAATTTTTTTGAGAAAAATTATACTAATAGAAAATAAAGCTATATAACATTTCCACTCTCTCTCTCATTTCTTTTATCTTCATTTACAAATCCCTGTACAAATTCTCAAACCAAAAAGAAAAAATCATCTAGCAATTCTAAGAACAAATTCAAACCAGAAAAACAAAGACCAGATGCAAGCAAAAGAAAGCAAAGATTCAAACAAAAAACTATAAAAAAAAAAACAATTCAAAAGCCTGGAAAACATCTCAAGCCTGTAAGACAAAGTTTAACTCAGCAAAGATTCAGTTAAACAAATCAAGTTTTCATCATCAAAACAACAAGATCAAGCCCAGATCAAAGTTCAACAATCAAAACCTTTTCTCAGCCTTCAAGTTTTAAAACCCAGACAGGTTCTGTGTTTTCAAATTCAAGGTGAGTAAACCCCTAAAATATGGAGTATTAGGTGTTGTTTGTGATGATGCTTGAGATAAATTGTATAGTATTTACATGCATGCAAATATATGTGGATATTTATATGCAGAGATAACTGTGCATATTTAGTATCGGGCATATCTGCCTCTGTTGTTCCCAGGTTGCCAAAAACGTATTCAAAATCCATTTGCTCCTTCCCTAATTCTTATTAAGCTTTAAGATTCAAACGAAAATTGTTTGTTTAAACATGTTTCAAGTATTAAAAATAAATTTAAGCAAAATTAATTAAAGTTTCTTCTTAAAATTTGAAATATACAGTGAAAACTTAAAATCATTGCAAATTCAAGTGTCATGATTTCGAATTTCATTTACATCACGTAACTAGATTTCAAAAACTATGAATTTTAAGAATAAAATCAGGATTTTTCCTTGGTAAATTTTGGGAAATTACGGGTTAAAAAGAAAATGAAATTCCGTCAATATCTGATGAACGACGGCTATGAAGGTCGTGGTTGGTTCTGGAGATGGCTGGAGGGTTGTATTACTCAGGAAAAATATTTGTTTGAATTCTAGATGGTCATGGTGACCAAGTGGTGACAAATTAGGGTTGAATGCCCGGTTTTAGTCATCAATCTTTTCGTAAGCACCTCTTCATCTCTGGTGGACCAAAGAGGATCAGACCAGGAGGGAAAGCATCGTGGGACTTCGGAGCAACTGTGATCGGAGTCGCGAGGGTCCTGGCGTCGTGACGATGGAGTGCGTGCTATTTTCGAAGAACCATGTTAAGTTCCAGTTTGAGTTAAGATGATCAATTTCAAATTCTTGTCAAATCGAATGATCTAAATGTTAGGGAGGGATGAGGACGTGATCGTCGTCGTGCTCGAAGTCTCAACGATGATCGAAAGTTGACCAATCGATCGTACACATGCACATAGGTTGGTTTGTGTAAGTAGGCAATGGTTTGGGAAGGAGGGCTTTGGACTTGAAGTGATCTTCGGGGTACTAAGGTGATGGCTCGAGTATGAGTTCGTGGGATTTTGTGAACATACCAGGTTTAACACTTATACAAAAATTAGGTTTGAAAATAAAACATACGAGTTGGTTTTGGGGACAACTCGAAGTAAACTGGCATTCGTCTCGAGGAGTACTCGGGTAGCTCTCGGGTTTGTGATAAAATAGTTTTCAAAATTTTCAAAGTAAATTCAAAGTTAAATATTTTAAACCTATATTGTTAAAAATAATTGTCTTGATTTAAAATTAGATTTCGTGTGGCATGTTGAATGCTTCTGATCATGTGTTGATCGAAGCATGGCTTTTATGGAAAGCGTAGCATTATGGATGAGACTTCTTCGGACGTCACAACCCGAAAATGGTCAAAACAGGAAAGAATGCGGCAAGGTTATGAGGGTCGCGCCCTTTAGGGTATGTCATTTCCGTCTTGAAAAGGGTGGTATCATTGTATGGAGCCCAGATACTTAACTCATGTGGTTGCTGCAAATTTATTACTCTGTGGTTTTTGGTGTAGAGGTACCTCGGATAAAGGTTGGTAACGACTGGGGATAACATATTCGTGTCAGTAGTTACCTAGTTACAGAGGTAACCCGACCTTGTGTTGGCAGAGAGCTGGTTAAGTTCTCGGGGTATCCCTCTTGAGGCATACCCATGTGGCATAGGAAGTTCCTTAGCCTGACCATTTGTTGGAAATCCAATCACCAATACGCGTCCAGTACGATTTCAATTGTATAACCTGCCATTTACTTATGGTGATCACCACTATTCAGATGGTAGCTATAGTAGGCATAGTACGAAATGTCTATGCTGGCTAAGATTAATAGTATACTTTCGAAAGGTTTTCTGCACTATGCAGTAATAATACTATCAAAAGAGTTTTCTTGTATCAAGCATGTTTGAATATCATAAGAAGAAATCTCCTCCAATTCATCGATTGCACTGTGTGTGTGGCGGGAGGTCTTATGGTAGTTTCATTTTCCAAAAGCATATCTAATTTCTTCTATAAATTATTTTAGTTCAAACAACTGTTTTTGTTTACTCATACCAGCCCCATGACTGACCCGGAGTTTATTATTCCCTTCCTAAACTCTGGGTGCCCATAGTTTCCATACAGGCAGCCTAGAAGCAGGTTATCCGTGTTTTGGTACTAGCTTGGATTTAGAAGTCTTTTGGAAGCTGATGGATTTTGGAAGCTTTTGGTTGGAAATCTGTTGGAAGTTTGAATTTTGGAAGAAGGTGCTTAGTTTGGATTCTTTCTCTTTCTTTTTGGAAGACCTGATCAAAGTTCAAAGTATGTTGGAACTTATTGGACTCTATTGTTGTTCTATTGTGGTGTTATCTTTCTATTGTTGTATTTAGTTTATAGCACTCTGATATTGGAGATCATTATTGTAATGAATATTTTATCAGTGTTGCATCTATGTTGTGATAAATGAAATCATTTTTTGTCCGCTGTTTGTATTCATCTAATGTTGTTATAAGCTCCATCTGAACCGTAGTTCAACGTTTGAATCTTCGACAGTCAAATACAAGTGAGGTATTTGATGTAGATTTTTGAACGCTGGATTTCGGGTCGTGACAAATGCCAGAATCGATATTTTGGTGCTTTCACTGAGAAGGCCCGCATTCGTAGATTTGGAAGTTAGGAACTTAGATTTGGAAGCTTGGATACTTGGATAGGAAGTAATGGCTATGCAATCAATAAAGAGAGCGCTACCGGAAAGGAGCCATCATGGAGGGAGTATGGAGGCTTCCTCAGGAGCTAGAGCTAATCAGGCATCTATCTACATAACCGGGGATGAAATGGAAACAATAATGAATGCTATGCAGGAGAGGATGTTGAAAAGACAGAAGGAGATGACGTAGAATTCACTTCGATAGATTATACAAGCTAAAGCATAGAATTAAGGGAATAGAGTAGCAGAAACAAATGACAACTTAGATCAATGAGTTCTAGCAGCATGAATCGTTAGAAATCAGAATAAAAAACATAGAAATGGGGCCAATGGACAAAGGAACAGAATATGGCAACCGGGTTCAATCCTCGGCCATCTTAGAGGGATCGACGGCGATCCCTAAAAGGCTGGAGGGCATGCCCCTGGGTCTGGTTGTTCATGATGTTGGAGGAACTACACTCAATCCTATGGAACTTAGTGCGAATCAGAATCTAGAAGCTCGTCCGGAGGAATATGTTCCAAAATTCCCTCGTAGACTCGGGGGACAACTCGGACATAATGATAGGAGACTACCACTGGAAGGCAATGATAGGATTGCAGAGATGATCAAGCGAGTTATGTGTGGAGAATTGGTGAACTGGGATCTGGAGGATGTAAATAGAAGTCCAAATTTGTTCCTAATATCAGGAATGCTAGGAACCCACTAGAATTCAAACTACCAACATTAGAAATTTGGACGGAAAGTCGGATATGATTATGTATATGATGAGGTATATATGGCGCATGGAAGTATTGGGGGCATTGGAAGAATTCTTGAAATGATGCCTCCTTTTGTACGTAATGGATGTAGCTATGCTATGGTTCAGACAGTTGAAAAGCGGTTCTATTAGCAAATGGAGGGAATTGGTCGAAAGATTTATGACGCAGTTTCGGGTTCACATTACAAGACCCAAGAATGTGATGACATTGACATCAGTAAAGCAGTGGATAGGAGAATCACTCAAGAATTTCATAACCAAGTTCAATGCGGCAGTTGTTTTGGTGGATCTACCAGATCCATTGATGGTTTTGATGGCGGTAGTGCCAGGAGTGGAAATAATTCAGATTTTAACATATCACTGATACATGATCCACCAATGGATCTCGGGGAATTCTACCATGAAGCATAAAAGGTTTCTACGACAATAAGATGCGAAAGTTGATAGAGAGGTAATGGAACTTAATATGATACGGGATGGAGAACTGCCCGTTGAATACTTAGAAAGGATAAAAGTAATTGGAACATGGATAATAGCTTCGATGGATCGAAGCGGTAGAGAGGGAAGCCAAATTCTCTTCTTACTTGGAATTAAATGAAATCCTAGAATAGATATATCTAGATACTCAAGGATCCTTTCCATATCGAAGGCCAGCAAGGAGGGAACCCTTCAAACGCGAGCGGATATCAAGAAAGCAGTGCCTATTCCATGAGCCGGATGAGCACAATACAAATGACTATAGGCATTTGAAGGATATCATTGAGGAACATGTGAGGAAAGGTTAGTTACAATAATAAGTAAGGACTCGGGCTGTGGCGGTGGAATAGGAGCAGCCACCGTCTACCTCGGATGGAAATAGCACTAGACCAAGGCATCATCATCACCTTGTCATCAATTGATTGGGTTGGCATGGAATAAGTAACAAACTCGACAATAGGACGACTAAGTCTCTTACAAATGTACGGGATCGAGGATGGTCCCTTGGCATGCTTTGAGATGATGATAAACTGTAGTGCTAGGGTTTGTGAAATTTGGTTTTTTTTCTTGTTTGCTTCGAACTCTTGTTTTTCTAGTTTTATTTGAACTATGGTTTCTTGGTTTTATGGACCCTTATTCCATATTTTGGCAAATGGACTTAGGAATAATTAAATTTGGATCAATGTAATAGATAACACAGGTCGCGATTGTGGTCCTATCCAGAGAGACAGGATAACAATCACAAGGTATAGGTCTCTTCTTCGGGCATGTACGACGAAACAGACTCATGCATCATGGATTAAGTCTTTAACTGGGTATCGAGGCTGAAGAATAAAATCCAATAGGTTTTAGGTATGGACTATGTCTGGAAAGGAGTAGGTCTCTTCACTCAAATGCAATGGATTGACCTACTCAGGTTTTCGAGTATGGATTGTGCTTGGCAAGGATCTGGAGAGACCATGGTCGTTAAGTATGGACTATGCCTGGCAAGGGGTAGGTCGCTTCACTCGAATGCAATGGATCGGCCTACTCAGGTTGTCGAGTATGGATTGCGCTCGGTAAGGATCCGATAAGATCAAGGATTTGGATTAGGATAACAATCCGGAGAGTTCATGGATTTGGATATCAGTTTCGAACAACAATGGATTTAGCTTTGGATGGATGTGGATTCAGATAGAACAATCCGGAGAGACTGTGGATTTGGATTGGATTCCTGATTGGAAAATATGGCTATCAACGGATTATGGTTTTGGACTTATGGCAATTCAAAACACACCTTCCTATCGCAGGCATGTTTTAGGGGACAAAGTGTTAACCCACCTTTTGCCAAGGTAGTAAACAGGCGTATTTAACCACAGACTCCATGGTTATCATAGCCGGTAGTCCAGGGTGATTATTATGAGGTCTAGAAATCAAGTGTAGGGAATGATACGAAGCAACGATCGATTGATACTAAGCGACGTACTCTAATTATGAATTAGTACCTTCCTTCGGTAGGGATCGGTGCATATTCCTTCCCCTAAGGGATTGGTACATGTCCTAAAGTTTTGTCCTAAACTGAGTGAGATCGATATAAAGTTTACAAGGAAGGCCCCATAAGGCTACATTTCAAATTTCAAGTTGTTTGGAGTTTGTATGCTCAAGTAATGGGAAAATTAATTCACCTAAAAAGGGATGGTATAAAAGGGATCAGTATAAAAGGGGTCGACATATTTTAGCCAAGCAAGTACAACTCAATGGAAAACAATCAATATCTCAACATATACACATCCAATTGACATGAAACTTGGAGCACAAGATAACTACAACATATGGAACACCCTATGATCGCATATCATTTCGAGTTTGTTGGAGAGATCGGCTCTTATCCCTCCAAAGGGATCGACTATAATCAGCATTCGCATCATATTGTAAATAAGATTGATCAATAACTTGAGTTCTACTTATCAAATTGGCATGAAACTTGGAGGCTATGCAAAATATAACATGTAGAAGCTTCCTTAAGGATCACATGTCATTTGTAGGAGTTTGGGGTGATCGACCCCTATCCCTCCTAAGGGATCAGCTGAAATAAGAATGTATGCAACTCCACTTCACGGAAAATGCAATATCTTACAAATCATAAGTCAGAATGAAGTGAAATTTGGATGGAAAGTAGCTAACTTCATGTAGAACCCCTAAAGGGATTGCAGAGAATTTGGACACCAAAAATGGGATCGGTACCGATCCCTATTTTGGGCCCTAATGGACCAAAAAATTCTTGGGTGGCCTTGTCATGGCTTGGAGGTTCTTCCATCGAAATTTCAGCCCAATCCGTGCACTCTTCCCCTACAAATATAACACAATGGCATTAAAACATGGATTTCTTCCTGCTTCACTTCATCTTCTGTATAGGCTATACTATGGCATTTTATTCTTGAATTTCATGGATTTTTAAATGTAATCAGCAATGTAAACTAATAAAAGGAAAATCTTTTGAGTGGATATAGGCCAGAGTTAGCCGAACCACCATAAATCTATGCCTCCATTTACTTGCTTTCTGCTTGTTTTAATTTTATTCTTCATTTATTTCTCTTCATATTTCTATGAATGGATTGAATATTAGTGCTTCTACATAATAGGGTGTTGACAGCCAATTTTGATGCCAACAATATATATACACACACACACACACACACACACACACAAAGAATATACAGTTATACAAAGGTTATGCATCAAATATAAACTAAACGCTTACCTAAAACTAATGCCCTAAAGTCCAACTTGTAATGATGAGTTCTCCTCTCTTTTGAAACATTCTTGACTCGACAGATTACTAGTCCTAGAATCGTAGATCTTTCGCTATCTAATAACTTTTAATTTGAATTGATTCAATTTTAATTTTTTTGGAGCTTTCGAAGGTGTAGTTCAGCCAAAATGATGGAGATAGGAGGCAGCAAAAAGCATTAGTAAAGTTAGGTTTGGGTTACTTTTATGAATCAGAAAGAAAAGTGGATCACATCACTTACCTTTTCTTACCAAATCTTAACCATCCATAACACACCGTTTTACCTATTTTTGGCCTCCACCTATAGCACATGTTTGCTACTAAAATATGACTCTAACATCATGGGCTAATAGCCCATTTAAGATGAAGTAAATATATTAAATTAAATTAAATTTAATTCTTTATTGATATCTCATTTCGATCGATATATTTATAATTATTATAAATATATACAACAATATTTATTCCTGAAATCATATTCAAATTTTATAATTAATATTTCACAAATATTAATTAATTTATAATAATTATAAACTATTTAAATCGTTTGGTCTAAAGAGAATTCATCCTTTCGGTTGTTTGACTTGAGCGTACAAATTCGGTCAGCGATTAACATTGCACTATTTGAATGTTAACATTTACATGTCACTTAGTAATTGTGTGAAATTTGGCCAAATTTATCGCTTACTTAGTTTCAGTAAAATCCAATTTTACATCATTAAGTGTTACCCTGTTGTGACTTTTTTTTACACCAATTATTTTCGTCAAAACTATATCACTTTAGACTTTTGGAATTTGTAACGATCAAAATTCCAGTATCTTCCATATTCAACTTTATACTCCAAATACAAATTCTTTGGTTCAATAATAACGACTATTATTAACCGATATGCTCTGGCCAGAGACTTTGACTTTGAGTTAACTTAAGTTGATTGTGAAACTAAACTTATATAAACGAAAAGGAAAATTCTCTATTGAATAGTACTTCACTTATAATACTTTTACTCAACCCAATTATAGTCACTCAATGGACGCTGACTATAATCAAGGCAAAGCTTGATATTGAAGATCCACTGTATTCAAAAGTCAAGAGAACTGTGTAAATCAATCAAATCGATATTTTCTATTCGGCCTTAGTTATACTAATCAACAGAAAACTATCGAATGAGGCTTCCATAGTTATCCAATAACTATCAGCACGTAACCTGTAGGTGTCTTTAGCAGCCATGAGTAATACACTGTCCAACATATGGAAATCATTATGTACTCTAGTCTTAATGGATACATTGAAATCCAGTCTCAATGCATCTCGACTAGGAACATTTAAAATGGTATATTTATTTTCATTATGATAAATTACTCGCGGTTACAACAATTTGTAACTACTATCACAAAACATATCATTTATGGATTTTCCATTAAATATAATTTTAATTAATTAACTAATATAACCATATTATATCAAGTATATATTAGAAAGAAAGTATCTATGATTTTGAACATGATTGGTTTGAGTTAGATATGTATAATAAATTACATAATTGCCTCAAAGGCATACCCCACTCAATCAGAACGGACACAATGCTAACATAACTTTGCAATGCCAAAAAACATTAGGCATTTTTGGTCACTAAACTTGCTATTTCTTTTATGAAAATGATGATAAAATGGATGTTTAAAAAATCCGATAATTTTTAGTCTAATATTTGTTGGATGTTGAATATTGATATAATGTACCAACTTGGTCCTCATGAAGAATCTTGAATATCGAACGTATAAATAGTTAAAATGACATTAATGAGCACTAGTTGTGGAAATATTTAATGTGCATATGATTTTAATGTATACATTACCAATAAAAAAGGAACCTAGATAATGAGCCAAATAGGGATTTGGAAATATTATTCGTAAAAATAAAGATATGATATATATTTCTACTAAAGTAAAATTCACTTCCTTTTCCTGAAATATCTCATTTTCAACTTAAATTGAAAACGTATTTAATTTTAAGCTTCATATTTTTTCTATTTGTCACTTAAAATTTATATTTTATTATTTAGAAAAATATGGTAACTTTTTTGACAATGATATTTTAGTTTTTTTTCTAAAACTAAATTCCAAACTTTAATTTTATTTTTCTTATTTTTCCTTCAAAAATGTAAAGATAAATTTATAAGAGGATTTCGGTCAAAAGTTCTATAAATATAACATAACAAATCTAGTATGTTTTACTTATTAAGGGTTATATTCTTCTGTATTGCTCTAGCAAATAATGCATCTTGGTTGTTATATTCTTACTGTTGATAATAACCAAAATTTCATTTGTAGGTTGGAATCTCTTGATCTCATCTTAGTACCATTGAAATTCTTCCATCGAATTTTCCATAACAAAAAGTATTGAAACAAGCTATTTTTTTATTTACACATAATTTTTATTATGTATATCATGTAATTAAAATTTTATATCTTTTTAAAACTCCTAATCCTTTCAAATTTACATAGTGGATCATTAGTTAGAATAAATATTAATAAGCAAGCTGTTTGTATCAAAATTGAACACAACACTCTTTGGATGTAAATAAAGAGTTTAGAGTAAAGAAAATAAATGAAAAAAGAGGCTGATCTAACAATCATGCCAATAAAACCAAACAGAAATAGAAATAGAAAGAGACAAGAATTTATAGTAGTTCAGCATTATAACCTACGTCCACTTTAAATAGTTTTGCTGTTTATTGATGATTAACAACTGATTACAACAGTACAAATCACTAGCTCTCAAGTTACAATGGAGTTGCAGTAGTGTACCGGCGTAGAAGCATAAAAACTCCTTTTTCAATATGCATAGAGGTACTTTTTATAGGAGTAAATCTAGAAATATCTCCCCCAAACCTCGGAATACCTCTTCTCATATGTGGATGGGCCGACCAGATCGGTCTAAGGTTGGTTGGGATCGATCCTTGATTGATCCCTATAGTGTTCGTATTGATCAATATCGTCTCCATTTGAGCTGCGATCGATCATGGTGGTTCTTCAATTGATAAGCAAGCTCCTTTGAAAATTCATGGCATTTGGACCTGTAGATTTTGAGTTATGATCGATCCAAGATTAATTTTGCAAGTAGGCTAATGGCTGCGTATCGATGCCTTCATATCGATGCTCCTTCATATCGATGACATGGAGCGAAAATTCCATTGGGATCCAAATTTCATGCCTAATGACTGTTTCCTTTGACTCGGCTGCTTCCTTCATATCCATCCGATATTGCCCTCTTCGTGTCGATGCTTGCAGGTGATTTCGTATCGATGCTTTGTTGCTTGCTTCGTATCGATAGGTCGGCTGATCGATACGAAACATGTTGAAGTAGGATCGATACGAAATGGGTGAGTCTGAAATGAATGGGTGTGAAGTACAAGGATATGAAGGAGATGGATGTGAAGTTGATGGATACGAAGGTGATGGATACGAAGTAAACATGTCTTACATGAATCTTGATCGATCCATAACTTGAGCATACAAACTCTGATTGACCTGAAATTTGAAATTTTGCCTTCCATAGCTTTGATTGTCATACCATGCCAATTATAGCTCGATCCGGACTCGGTCCAAATTTTCTTGTATCCATAGTGGACTAGTAGATAACCGATCTTTGGAACGAATTGTCTTCAGTCTCTAGTCAAGTCGTTGGTGCCACAGCCTTGCCAAAAGGTAGGATAACATTTGCCTTCAAAGTATGTCCGGTGTGAACATGATATGCTTTGAAAAGCTGCATTCTTTACTCTGGAAAAGTTCTATCCGATTTTTTGAATGGTTGTTACCTTTTTACCAAGAGATGTAACCCTT
This sequence comes from Allium cepa, assembly GCA_030765085.1. Lineage (NCBI taxonomy): Eukaryota > Viridiplantae > Streptophyta > Magnoliopsida > Asparagales > Amaryllidaceae > Allium > Allium cepa. The sequence goes on along the minus strand of CM060945.1, from coordinate 315,775,657 downwards.
GATTAATTTCCAATAATATAAATGTCGAATTGTAGATTGCCAATGACCATGCAGTGGCTTTTTGTAACTGAAGGTTGAGTGCTATCAATTTGTTGTTTACTATTTTGGTGGTCACCAAGTAAGCACTAAATTCTTGTTAATTTTGAAAGTCAAACGTTAGTTTGACATACATGCACGTATGTTAACCTGACTCCTATCTACATTTTCACGTTCACGAGTCGTTGTCAAGTTCCTTTCTTTTTTATTTGGATCGAGTTTCGTATCGATCCTCTCCTAGATCGTGGTGAAATTTGAGTTGTAAAAATGATTGATAGTCGTTTTGATTCATTATTTCGTATCGATCCTCTCCTGGATCGATCTGGGATGTATGAATGTAGGTTTCATATCGATGGCTATCGATACAAGATAGATATTCTCTAGGAGCACTTTGTATCGATAGACATGAAGTTTTGGGTCTCAATAGATGGATATGAAATTGACGTCTCGTATCAATGGAGTAGAATGGTTCACGCATGACCTTGTAGTGACTTTCGTATCGATGGTTACGAAACAGTGATTTTCGATTCGACCAGTGTTAATGGGTACGAAGTGCTGATGGATAGGAAATTGTAAATTCTGGGCTGCCTTGCACTAATGTATACAAAATCCAACCCTCATATCGATAAATGTTGACCATTTCTCTCGGTTTGATGATTGGGATACGAAACGTTTTCCTTTGGATATGAGGGCATATAAATAATTTTGGCCTTAGAAAAAAAATCATTGGCTCTTATTTTTATTTTTTACTTCGTATCGATATGAAAAAAAGAATTCCACAACTATCATCCTTCAATCAAATTTTTTTTTTATCTTAAATCCAGATTTCCTGAGTTAGGTAATTGATTGACGAAAACCATTTTAACATGATGAGATTTGAGTTTCACACCACTACATCCAAGGAAATGGCCAATTCTGATGTTGTTGATGCCGAAATATGGCTAAGGCGAGGTCGAAGATGCAATAAAAGCGCCTTAAAGGCTTGGGGAAGAAGGAGAGCAATCGATGGAGATAATGGAGTCACTGAATTTAGTCTCTTGCTTCAAACTCGTATCGATGGGAGATGGTGGAATTTGCTTCATATCGATTTGGGAAATGAGGCAGTGCATATCGCTATAGACCGATGGATATGAAATGGAAAACTCTGGATCGATATGAGTCAGTCAATATGCATGGATCGATCGATACGAATGGAGTATCGATACGAACAAGTCATTGGTCCAAGCTATGGATCGATACGAATTTAGGCTTCGAGAGAACGATCTCATTCAAACCATGATGGATACGAAATCAACTACCTTCTGCATATTTTAACACTTAACTCTCACAAGCTTTAGCCCTGCATACTTGGACTGTAAAACTGCATACATGACTATCCTTCAAAGCTCATCGATGGAACTGTAACCTGACAAACATAACAAACCTTAACATGGATCGTTATTCAAAGTCAGGATAACATGGTTGAGACGGTCGGCGATGATGGTCACTACGTTTGAATCTCGAAGTCTTGTCACTTTACCATCTATTAAACTTATAGAAATTTAAAGTTTTATGTAGAACTTCACTACACAACACGATCACACACTTTACATTGGGGGAAACACAGGTTTCTTGCCATCTAATAATGGTTTTTACTAAGTTCAATAGCTATGGATCCCGGAAGCTCCGAGCAACAGTGAGTTCAGATTCCTCCACTTCCTATAATTGAAGTGCCAGATATCACGACAGATGTGGTAAGACATGCTCCGGATGAACTGCCGGGTGCAACATTGGTTTTGAATCCTCAGTATTCAGTCTGTTCCAAGATTTCTGAAGATATGCTAGGTAGAATTTGTCTTAGTCGTGGACTACCTCTAGAAGACATTCTATTACCGGGGTCGAAAACAAAAGCACACAATCCCCCGGAAGGGTTTACTGCTTGCAATAGATTTATGTGCGTAACTGGAACATTTCCCCCATTCAACCAAATTATCTAGGATGCATTGTTCTTCTTGAGGATTGTTCCTTCTCAATTGCACCCGAACGGATATGCGCTTATCGACAGCTTATATATCATCTTTATATATCATCTTCTCCGACCCTTGACCGTCAAAGATATTAGATACTTTATTAATGTCAAGAGTCGAGGAGATAACCCTTCATTCACTTTTTAGAAGCGTTCAGAAACTGATAAGTCTGGTAGATGCTTGGAGTATGTTGAGCTACTTCAACACTAAATGGTTCTTCATGAGATGCCCATTGGGATTTGCTAGATGGTGGTTAGTCAGATGTAAGTGCTTTGACTTCTTCGTCAGTTAACTGGGTAATATAAGTTGATGCTGTGTCTAATACCATATTTCTTTTGCATCTTTGATTCCATGGCCCTAAGGAGCACAATACAAGGAAATAGTAAGGACACTCCAAGTAGTGCCCGTTGAACTTAGATAAATAGATGTAGTTCTTAGCAATGAAAACTTGATCGCCGTGGGGCTCATAGAGAGAGGTTAAAGCATTGGTTTAACAGGAGTTCTCAGAGTGGCTTCGATAAGGCAAGGAGGAAAAAGAGCTTCTGGAGTCAAAATCACTAAACAGGGCGATGACGAGAGTATGCCAGCTAGGGATGAGCCCAAAATTGCACCTTCGTAGAGTCTTCAATTATCAAAATAAAAAAGAAAAGGAAAGACTCTCACCCACAAATCCAAGAGGTGTAAGACCGTTATAGTATCTCTGCCACTGCGACTGCTATAGGTCTAAAGATATCTTCCCCGCAAATGGAAGGCTCCTTAAGAGGATTGGTGGACGTCCCTATTCCAGATGACATAGATTCATTTCAAGATCTTGGATTAGAGGGGCTCCACTCCCCATCACTGACTAACATGGGCTTAACTTCTTTAGATATAGGGAAGCCCATTCCTACAAGAAAGGCCACCACAATCAGTTGGTTGGGGAAGGGGGTTTGCACATGCATACATGCATTTCGCGGCACCGCATAATTTCTAATCACATATTATCTAATCTCTGGAGATGGATAATTCTGCTTCTCTTTTCATTTTACCGACATGATAGTGAGACAGGGGTCTATGCTCAGCAATCTTTGCTCCAAACGCCATTCTTCCATCCCTTACTCTGAATCTCGCAGGCGTGAAAGTGAAAGAGACTACGATCACGGCCACCACTTTAGCCAAGAGCGTGAGCATTATGGTAGGGAGAAGGAAAGGTCACATCAAAGTAGGTGCCACTCTCGATCGTGATCACCACCACTTAAAGGTTTCGCAAATCCATTCGGCTCTTGTAGGCAATCTTCCAAAACTGCATACCAAGTATCCCCTCCTCATACTTCGAAATCTAGCGATCAACATCATAGAACTAAAACGAAAACTCGCATCGCTACAGAGCAAGCCACTATCGAGCCCGCAGGGGAGGAAGCCATCCAAATTGCTAAGTTAAAGAAAGATTTTTCAACTATTTGTTTTGATGGCTTCCACTTTCCTCCAAACTTGACAAGAATCCCCAACGACATAGAAAAACTAGTAAAAGATTACGTGCACGACATGTACATCCTGTATCGGGAGTGGGTTAAGACGGTTGAAAGAGTTTCGGTGGTATCTCTCAAGTAGGCTAAAACGATCGAGAAATTAGAGAGTAACCTTTCTAATAAAGGCAGAATAACAATGGTGCTCACAAACGAGCTTGAACCTTTGAGGAAGACCAAGGTGGAGGCCGAACAAAGAGACAAGGAGATCAGGAAGTCCATGGAACGCATATGGAAAATTCATATGGACCTAGTGCAGGAGATGGGTCACCATAATACCATTATTACTCAGGAAAGTGACTCTGCATGGAAAGAGGTTAAGGAGCAAAGGGCGAAGCTAGTCAAGACCATCAAGGGAAAAGATGAGCCCAATAAAGTCACCTAGGAGGCATGTGAACATGCAGTTAGACTTAAGGAGGAAATGGACGCAACGAATCTGAAGGCTCAGGAAGCCGATGTCAGGATGGACAGGGAAATTAAAGCGGTGGAGGCAAGGATGAAGAATGAATTTGAAGATCTCTTGGTCACGTACAATGCCAATGTCTTATGAAAACGCAACTTAAATTGGCTTAGCGAAGATTATCATTTTCAACTATACAAGGCCTAGAATCGTTTAATAGAGGACGAAAAGGTGATTCATGACGCTATGACTATCGATGAGTTCGAACTGGAAGCTCAAATACTTTTTGGAGATGAACTGAAGGTCCTCAACGATACAATTGTCGCCTTTGAAAAGAGAAAAGTTGGCTGCCAATCATCTGAAAGCTGGAGAAGGATTTGGAGTTGAGCGTCATGAAGTAGGTTTCAATGCGCTCCCAGTCTCTCAATCTGAGCCTACTTCTTCTATCAATCCTCTAGTTGTCCTAGGATAAGACCCTGATAAGCCGCATCTTTCTCCGATAAATGAACGTGGCTTGGAAGGCAAGTCAGCTCAACATGGGAGTCAACCCGAGGAAGGTATTTTGGACATTTCTTCCATTCATCCAAATGAAGGAGCCCTATTAAAAGATGTTACTAATATTTTCTTCTATCTTTATTCAGCTCTAGATTCTACATCAATCGTTCCTATTGCAACTCAAAAATGGATCACAAGCAGGAGGCAATATTGATGGAGGCTACAACTACAACGGTCGCCTCATCGATAGGGGAGATGCGGAAAGCAGCTGTGTTCTTGATGATCAATTGATGGAAGAACTCCTTAGCCATCAAAGCAACCCGAACATCAAAATTCATTTCAACACAGATGAAGATGCAATCATTACAGGCTTCTCCGGCCCGACCAGTAGCATCCCAATAGGCATTCGGGCAGATTGGGCTGAGCAAATAATGGAGCAGATCAAGGCTGAATGGAGCAAGCCATGAAGGCTCGTAGCGCTGGCGATTGCATGGCAGGCCCCGGTCCGGTCCTTATATTTTTTATTTCTCTAGGTGGCACCATCATCAATACCAGCATTCCTCCTCCCTCTAACATCGATAGTGCCACCATCCCTCCAGTTCCGCACACAAAGGACATTTCGATCCCTGTGCGTTTCGAGGAGGAGACTGCTTCAATACCCCCGGCCGGAGACAAGCCCGCTGGAACAGGCCGGGGAGGCAAAGTTTAAAGAGGGAGAGGGTTCTAAGCGATAGCTCTAGTGGGTCTACGCCGAAGAAAAGCAAGAGGGACAGAATACCAAAGGCATAGACTTGCGCTTTCGCTTCTTCTTTTTTGTAGATAGCTTGGAATAGAATTTCCTTTTGCTTTCGTAGGCCAGGTACTGTAATACCCCAAAATTTTGTGAAAAATTATTTTAATGAAATAATTCAGTTTTGAAATATTTAGATTACATTATGATGGGATTTCTAGATTGAATGATGTGCAAGAGTATGTGTGCACATGCACACTGGAAATGGCACAAGAAAGAATCCAAATTCTTAAAAAAAATAAAAAAAGAAAGAAAGCATTTCAAATGTGATTTTGAAATGTGAATTAATAACCAAATTAAATATATTTTTCTATACATATTGAAGTTAAATATTTTCTCTAAAATTGAATATGTATACATATTGAAATTAAATATGAATATATATATATGTGTGTGTGTGTATATTGAAATTAAATATGAAATATAGGTATATGAACATATACTTTTCTATGAAGCAAGGAAAATTAAATAAATACATATTTAACGATACACATGTATATTTTCTATGAGTAGAAATACGTTGGAACTGAGCAAGAAAAATAGCATCAAAATGACATGAGATACAATGTAAGTAAGTATATATGTGTAGGTAAAAATAGCAAAGAGGATTTTAAGAAATGAACAAAAGTATAAAATATGACCAAGTCACATTTTTATCATGACTTGAGTATGTGTGAGGTAATCAAAAATAGCCATGTTTCTAAAGAGTAAAAAGACGGAAGTACTGCCCATAACTAACAAATGCAGCCGGGGTATTAAGGATGAAAATGTAAAAATACAAAATGCAAAATGCATGATGTTAGCCAGGACAAAAATGGAATTTTGTCTTGATAAAAACCCTAGTGAAAATATGCATATAAATAAGTAGTTATAGCAAGAAAAATCATTTTACCCGAGATACTTAAAATAAGAAAGGAAGAAAATATTTTAAAGGAAGGGAAAAACATTCAGGGATTTTCTGGATCAATTAGAAGGAAATACTTAGGTGAGTAATCTCGCTATATTCATGGCATTAAGTTCTGGTATGAGGCAACCAATCTTTTATATTTTTATTTGCATATTTCTGGTTTTGTTGAAAACAGTTTTATTAAATATCTTATGGGAGTTTTTGAATGGTTTTTGATCTGATATGAAGACTGTTATGGGTGTGCATACTACTGTTTCATTATATTTTGAAAAGCTAAGGCATCAAACCTTGAAATCATGGAAGAATACTTACAACTAATATGGAATTATGGCATGAAAATTTCGATAGAGAAAATAATGTAAGCTGCATTATACATAGTATAAGTGCTGAGGCTTTAGAAAAAGGTATTAGGGATGAAATAGAGATTTCTATGTTCTGAGTCCCTAATCAAATAGCAGAAACTCACAAGTCAAAAATTGTGATTCAGCTAGATCTTGAATCTGGTTCAATCATAGTTACTTGCAAATCATAATTAACATTCCATATCTCTATTCTCAGTTGTAGATATTCTTATATTTAATTTGAAGACAAGATATCTGTTAGCAATATTCTTGAAAATAATTATCTATTTGCCTTTGAAAAATATGCTTGCAAGATGTATGGGGTGTCTTCAGGAATACAGTGACATGTTCACTTAGCTATCTGAAGATAGGATTAAAAAGATACCATTAGTAAATAAACTAGCAATGGTAAGCCAAGAAGGCTGCTGGAATGCTTGTCATATTTGAAGTATGCAAGTTGGCACATGGCTTGTTTAAGCCTTGAGATCTTTGTGCAATGATGTGAATTAATTCATTGCAATGTGTCCCAGTGATTCCTTGATAGCAGATGAGGCCAGAATATAAATTGATATATATATATATATAGGCAACCCATAAATCATGAAATAGGAATATGAATATTTCCTAGATTTGTTGGAGTGGAACCATGGTTACTCTAGTGCATCTATGTTCTACTGATTAATGTGAATGCTTTGCATGATTATGTATGTGTTAATGGTTGACTTATGAAGTTATTATACTTGCATAACAATTCAACTGAAACATAGTAATGTAGTTAATTTTAAGACATTGCTGAAGCAACAGGCCAACACTCATGTATCACTTATTTGTAATGTCATGAATATATTAATATTGCTCATACCAGATCATAGATCTGACCCTTGTTTGCTCATGGCATATGGTAGTGTCTCATTTTAAAATGAGGCAGCCACTAATGCTCTTTCAGGGAATGAAGAACCTAAGTAAGAAGAAAAGTATGATTAATGAGAAAGAATGAATGAGCATGCTTGCTAGTTTTAATAAGAGCATAGAATGACCTATCTACATGTATTCATGAGAGTTGTTTTCTTAAATTTTCCTAATATGTATGAACTTGTTATGTTTGATTGAACTAGTTGTGTTCTGTTGAGTTTTGTTATGTGTCAAGAATTGAAAACTGAAGGATAATCTGAGTAGTGATCAAGAAATTGAGTCCAAAGTATTATCTATGAAAATCTGGAAAAGAATTATATTTATATAAGAGCAAATTTCATACAAAACTTATATTATGTACTGGTCAGGCTTGACTCATTTAAAAGCAGTAAGTTTTGAAATAAAATTTAGTTTTTAACTTGGAGTATTCTTTGAGCATTTAGTTACTCTTTCTAGATATTTTGTAAAAGAATTCAAGTCCACTTATGAGTTTCTTTGAGAAGTGTATATATCTTAAAAAGACTTCAAATACATTGCAAATGAATGGCATTTTAAATTGATCTGGTTGAGTGTCTGGTTGACACAGTCACAAGGATAACCAGCTTCAAAAGAATGGAGTCTTGGTTGATCATGTTGGTCTGTAATTTGGAAGTAGAATGCATTTCAAAAATTCTTTGTCTATTTAGCAAATGTTTCACCAAAACTCTCTTTCAGAAACTTTTGTCAACATTGCATTTTAACTGGTTAATATTACCAATCCAGGAAGCATTTTGCATTCAAGACCTAGTTCGCCCTAAAACATAGTGATTGCACGCTTTTATAACATTTTCAAGTCTAGTACTCTAATCATAGAAAACCCAGAAATCAAATGATCAACACATGGTAGGTCATATTGATTGAGTCAAGAACAAGAGAGACTCAAAGAAAACCATGAATTGAAAATGAAAAATAAAGATATCATTTTCTGACCTTAATCAAGTATCAAGTATTTTTAACTAAACTACGAAAAGGACATTTATTCTGAGATTGTTTGTCAAAATAAATCTCTAGTAAATCATAGTTAATATGATCAAAGTTATTATGAATAAATATGAGTAGGATCTACTCATATATTGCAAATATCAAAGGAAAAAATATATGGAAATTAACTATGGGAAGATTGATTCAAATTCAAGCCAAAGTGAATATGCTCTTATTTATACTAACTCTGATTTAAACAAGAGAGACACATGCATCCTCATATGTATGTGCATATATTATGAATACACTGATATATTTATATTGTTAAAAATTTGGATCCTGGATATTGAGAAAAAAAAAATCCTTTAAAAATTAAAGTAAAATGGCGAGGGTCATTTCATTTGGTATCAGAGCAAATGGTTGTATTGATTGTTGAGTACTATAGAAATATATTATGTCTATTTGGTTGGATGAAATAATTTAGATAGGAAAATATTAATTATAGAAAATACTCACAATATACTAATCCTTTCTGCCCATAACTTATTTATCAGACCATGGTAGGAAGGGGATCTCATCACAATGTAGGAACAAGTGTACCATAGATGCTTGATATGCAGGAGTTTGTGAGGGTTTTAAGGGATGGAATTGGGCATAAGCCTGAGAATCCACATGAGGAACTTTCCAAACTATTAAAGGCATATATAAATTTGGGAGGCAAGAGTTTTGAAGGGACTGAGAATGTGATGGAAATTCAAGCATGGTTGAGAACACTGGATAGGATTTTCAATGACATGCAGCTTGATGATCAAAGGAAGAGGCAAGTGGCTTCAAGACGGCTGAAAGGAGTAGCTTTAAGCTGGTGGGAGGTGATTGTAGCTTGGAGAATTGAAAATGAAATCACTTGGAATCAATTCAAAGAGATGTTGGAGGCAAGGTTTGTACCAGCATCAGCTAAGACCACATTACTTGAAGAGTTTATTAGACTCAGACAAGAAACTTTGAATGTCACTGAGTATACTCACAAATTTGAGGTATTATCCAAATATGGAGCAATGCTAGTGGCTGATGAAGCATCCAAAAATGATAGATATATTAAAGGTTTGAACCCAGGACTTAGCAGGGCCATGTTACCTTATACTGATAGGACTTTTGATCAAGTAATAGATCTGGCTTTGAAATTTTAGCAGCATGACAAGGAAAGAGAGAAGTATAGAATTTTTAAGAACAACAATAACAAGAAGAATAAGGGAAGATACCACCCTTATGACAAGAAGAAGGAGGAAACAGATAACAAAAAGGCCATTGACACTAAGGCCAATGATGCTAAGAAGAAATTGTTTTGCCATCATTGTGGAAAGGAGGGACACATCAAACCAAAGTGCCCAGAATTAAAAGGAGGAGCCTTCAAGTGCTACCTATGTGGGAAAGAGGGACATATGATGAGAAATTGTCCTGAGTACAAACAGCAAGGAAAATTGGCAAATCTGGAAGGCAAAAGCAGATCCACAGTGGAGACTAGTGCTGAAAATCATGGTCAAGTGGAAGGTACATTACTTATTTGCACCATACCCATAGCATTAGTATATGATACTGGGGTAACTCATTCTCTAGTTTCCTATGAAATAGTTAAGATACTAAAATTGAACTGCATATTAGTTGAAACCCCATTGCTAGTACAAAGTCCACCAGGGAGTTCTAGTGTTTTAAACATGATTTGTGTGGATGTGGAATTAAACATAGGAGGAAACATTTTTATTTCCAATTTATATATTTTAAACTACCCAAATTTAGGTGTTATATTGGGGGTATACTAGTTAAGGCAATTTAAAGCCATAATTAATTTAGACTCATCCACCATATCATTGCAAAAACTTAGAGGCCAGAGAATCACAGTTTTATATGAAATAGCAAAAGAAAGAAAATTGTATCATTTAATTGACTTGGAAAAGGATTTCAGTGAACCTTCCATTGAAGAAATTCCCATAGTCAACGAATATTTGGATGTGTTTGGGGAAGTTAAGGGTGTTCCACACCGTAAACCAGTGGAGTTTCAAATCAACCACATTCTAAGAGCAAGCCCAATAATTAAGAAACCCACCAGAATGGGGCCAAGTGAACTGAAAGAGTGGAAAACCAGCTAGAGGAATTAGAAAGTAATGGGTTTATAAGGCCAAGCAGCTCATGCTGGGGTGCTCCAGTAGTGTTTGTAAGGAAGCATGATGGTACTTTAAGGATGTGCATAGATTACAGGGAGCTAAATAAGGTCACCATCAAGAATAAATACCCATTGCCTAGGATCGATGATCTTTTTGATCAACTCATTGGAGCTAAAATATTCTCTAGATTAGATTTAGCATTTGGGTTCTATCAGATGAAAGTTGAGGACTCAAGTGTTAAGTACACTGCATTCAACACTAGATATGGTCTATATGAGTTTATGGTTATGCCATTTGGGTTGACAAATGCCCCCTCATATTTTGTAGATTTAATGAATAGAATATTTAGAGATTATCTAGATAAATTTGTGCTAATTGTTATTGATGATATTTTGATTTATTCCAAAATAGTAGAAGAGCATGAAAATCATTTGCATCTGGTTTTATCTAGATTGAGGGAAAAAGATTTAAAGGCAAAATTTTCAAAATGTGCATTTTGGAAAGAGGAAGTACATTTGCTTGGTCATGTCATTTCTGGTAATGGAATTTCTATGAATCCCAATAAAGTTGTAGCTATTCAAGCATGGAAGAGACCAAGCACTGTGAGTTAAGTTAGATCATTCGTAGGGATGGCAGGATATTATAGGAGATTCATAAAAGATTTTTCCAAAATTTCATCACCACTTAATAATCTAATCAGAAAGAAGCAAACATTTGTACGGACTGAAAAATGTGAACAAGCTTTTATCAAGATAAAAGAAGCATTGGTTAATGCACCAGTACTAAGAGTACCTGAAGGAAATGAGAATTTAATTGCGTACACTGATGCAACTAGTTCTGGGCTAGGAGCTGTGTTGATGCAACAAGATCAAGTAATAGCCTATGCATCGAGACAATTAAAACCACATAAAACTAGATATGCAACCCATGATCTTGAATTGGCAGCAGTGGTGTATGCATTGAAGCTTTGGAGACACTACTTATTAGGTGCCAAATTTAATTTGTACACAGATCATAAGGCACTGAAATATCTTTTCTCACAAAAAGGTTTGAACATGAGGCAACATAGATGGGTAGAGTTTCTAGCTGCCTATGACCTAGACATACTTTACACACGAGGTAAAGCAAACAAAGTTGCAGATGCCTTGAGTAGACAACATGTTAAAGTAGCTATGTTGATGATGGAAGAATTTAAGGATTTATCTATACTTGCTGATTTAAAAATTGAAGCAAGCAGTGAGATACATATGGTGACAAATGAAAAAGATGAGAATAAAGGGAGACTAAGTTTAATAACCTTACAATCAGATTTAATTTTGAAGATAGGAAAAATGCAAGAACAAGACCCATACTTATTGGAGAAGAAAATGCTCATATCAAAAGGGGAAGAAGTGATAAATTACCATGTTGATAAAAATGGTTATATAAGGAACAAAAATAGAATATGTGTTCCAGAAAACATGGAGTTGAAGGAGGAAATATTAAGTGAATACCATAGGAGTAAATACTCCATACACCCAGGAAGTACAAACATGTATCAAAATATAAAAAGAAATTATTGGTGGAAGGGAATGAAGTCGGATGTAGCTAAACGTGTTGCAAAGTGTATGACTTGCCAACAAGTCATGGCAGAGACACAAAGACCATCAGGATTATTACAACCTCTTAGCATACCACAATGGAAATGGGAGGATATATCTATGGATTTCATAGATGGTCTGCCTAAATCCAAAGGAGGAAACACAAGTATATGGGCAATAGTAGTTAGGTTAACTAAAGTGGCACACTTTATCCCAGTGAAATCAGAAAGGAATGCACCAAAATTGGCTCAATTGTTCATGAAGGAAGTGGTAAGATTGCACGGAATTCCCAAAACTATTGTGAGTGACAGGGATACCATCTTCACATCAAGATTTTGGAAAAGATTTCAAGAGGCCATGGGAAGTGAATTATGCTTAAGCACTGCATACCATCCACAATCAGATGGACAAACTAATGTGGGGAATAAAATTTTAGAAGACTTATTAAGGGCATGTGCGCTGGATTTTGGATGCAACTGGGAGGACCATCTCCATTTAGCTGAGTTTACATATAATAATAGCTATCAAAGCACTATAGGGATGACACCATTTGAAGCCTTATATGGCAAGCCATGCTTATCACCTATATGTTGGGTGGAGACAGGAGAGAGAGAAAGCTGTCTTAGGACATGATTATATAAAAGAAACTATAGAGAAAATTGAGCTAGTAAGGAAGAGAATGGCAGCAACTCAAGACAGGCAGAAGAAGTTTGCAGACATGAAAAGAAAACAGGAGGAATATGAAGTGGGTGACTTTGTTTTCATCAAGGTTTCACCTATGAAAAAGGTCTTGAGATTTGGCAAGCAAGGAAAGCTCACACCAAGGTATGTAGGACCCTATAAAATTCTGGAAAGAGTAGGCTCATTGGCATACGAATTGGAACTGCCAGAAGAAATGAAAGCAATGCACAATGTATTCCATGTGTCACAACTTAGAAGATGGGTACATGATAAGGAAGAAATTCTGGAAAATCCTACCCAAGTACAGATCAACCCTAACTTGGTTTATGAGAAAGAACCAGTAGGGATTTTGGCTAAAGAAGAAAAGAAATTAAGAAGCAAAATTTTGAAGCTGGTAAAGATCCAGTGGAGTCTTGAATGATTGTACATGGGAGTCAGAGGACAAGATTAGGATGGAATATCCTAAGCTTTTTTCAAATTAAAGGTAAGTTTTTTTTTTAAAATTTTTTTTGGAAAATTTAATATGTATGGTTGCTATGGTTGAATTTATTTGCTTATGCACGTGTTTGATAAATTTCCTTGAATCAGTGAATGCCTGTTAGAGGTAATAGAAAATTGTGAGGACCCAATTCCTAAAAGGTGCGTGAATGTAATACCCTAAAATTTTGTGAAAATTTATTTTAATGAAATAATTCAGTTTTGAAATATTTAGATTACATTATGATGAGATTTGTGGATGGAGTGATGTGCAACAGTATGTGTGCACATGCACACTAGAAATGGCACAAGAAAGAATCCAAAATTCTTAAAAAAAACAAAGAAAGAAAGAAAGCATTTCAAATGTGATTTTGAAATGTGAATTAATAACCAAATTAAATATGTTTTTCTGTACATATTGAAATTAAATATTTTCAGTAAAATTGAATATGTATGCATATTGAAATTAAATATGTGTGTGTATATATATATATATATATGTATATTGAAATTAAATATGAAATATAGGTATATGAACATATACTTTTCTTTGAAGCAAGGAAAATTAAATAAATACATATATAACTATACACATGTATATTTTCTATGAGCAGAAATACGTTGGAACTAAGCGCAAAAAAATAGCATCAAAATGACATGAGATACAATGTAAGTAAGTATGTAAGTGTAGGTAAAAATAGCAAAGAGGATTTTCAGAAATGAACAAAAGTATAAAATATGACCAAGTCACATTTTTATCATGACTTGAGTAAGTGTGAGGTAATCAAAAATAGCCATTTTTCTGAAAAGTAAAAAGAGGGAAGTACTGCCCATAACTAACAAATGCAGCCTAGGTATTAAGGATGAAAATATGAAAATACAAAATGCAAAATGCATGATGTTAGCCAGGACAAAAATGGAATTTTGTCTTGATAAAAATCCTAGTGAAAATATGCATATAAATAAGTAGTTATAGCAAGAAAAATCATTTTACCTGAGATACTTAAAATAAGAAAGGAAGAAAATATTTTAAAGGAAGGGAAAAACATTCAGGGATTTTCTGGATCAATTAGAAGGAAATACTTAGGTTAGTAATCTCACTATATTCATGGCAGTAAGTCCTGATATGAGGCAGCCAATCTTTTATATTTTTATTTGCATATTTCTGGTTTTGTTGAAAATAGTTTTATTAAATATCTTATGGGAGTTTTTGAATGGTTTTTGATCTGTATGAAGATTGTTATGGGTGTGCATTGTGACGAACAGGAATTTTTCGCGCTCGAAAATCGACATCCATACTTCATATCGTATTCGAATGCCATAGATTCGGCCCTTCAAATCCGATTCGTCGGAGCTTATAACAACATTAAGTAAACAACACAGCGGAATATAAAGAATAATACATTGATATACAGCTTTGATACAATATCTGATACAACAGATGATCCAATAGATATCAATATACATCAGAGATAGGATACAATAAAATAGCAGCGGAAAAGGAAAATAGATAACATCTAGCAGCGGAACAATATAACTCTAAGATAATCTTCAAAAGAGAACTCCAGCAGCAGCAGCTCGTTTCAACATCACGATACGCAAAGACAAGCAAGCCTCGTCCACATCCAAAGACTGAACTAGCTTCAGATAATTCACTGAACCTAACTATCTGGAAAAAAAACCAACTCTAAACTGATCGTGTAGAAAATTTTTGAGCACCCAGATAGGAAAGAAACAATAAACTTCGGATCAGTCATGGGACTGGTATGAGTAACAAAAATAGTTTATCTTTTAAAAACAAACAGCAAGAAAATTTTAAATTAGATTCACAATGCTTTTAGAAAATGAGACTACCATAAGGCCTCCCGCACACACACACAATGCAAACGTAGAATCAGAGGAGATTTCTCCTTATGATAGTCAAATATGCTTTGTACCCGAATTCCTTTGATATTATTACTATAAGTGCAAAGTGCAGAAAACATTTCGAAAGTAGAATATAAATCTTAGCCAACATACTACCATTATCGTATGCCTACTATAGCTACCATGTTCAATAGCAGGTTACCTCACATTCCATGGCAGGTTATACAACTAAAACTGTACAAGGCTCGTATTGTTTCTTTGGATTTCCAACAAATGGTCAGGCCAAGGAACTTCCCATTGCCACATGAGAATGCCTCTTGAAGGACGTTCCCGAGAACCAAACCGGATCTCTGCCAATACAAGGCCGGGTTACCCCTAACTGGGTAACTACTGACACGAGTATGCCATCTCCCGGTTGTAACCAACCTTTAACCGGGGCCCCAGCAACAAATCACAAAGTAATATATATATATATATATATATATATATATATATATATATATATATATATATATATATATATGCGATATCAACATAAGTTAAGTATCTGGGTTCCATACAATGATACCACTTCTATCCAGAAGGAAATGCACATACCCTAAGGGGTGCAACCCCCAATAACCTTGCTGCATCTTTCCTGTTTTGACCATTTCGGGGTGTGAGCTCCGACGAAGTCTCGTCCACAAAGCTACGCTTTATACAAAAGCCATGCTTTGATCAACAAATGATCAGCATCACTCAGCATGCCACATTACCAAATTGGGAATATATCGCTGATACCCTTCAACTACATAACCTCTAAGGGTGTTAAGCTAAGAGAATAAATTCTCCGCCACCAACGGAAATATATTTGAAAGAAATCTATTTTATATCTCAATTTTTAATTTCAGACATACAATCCATACAAGTCTGTTCTACGTTCGAACAGAACCGAAGGCGCTTCCAAAGAAGTCCTTGCAATCCGTGCATTTACAATCTCGATCGGACTTCCCATCACTTAGGGAATCTCTACACTGGCGCGAATCGATGCAGAGACAATCGATATGTCATCCTATCGCTTTCTCAAATACCCGGTCTTCATCAGCGGTCTTCAAATACTATCCATAACGTCGAATCACATATTCGGAATGGGTTATACGACACAAAGGTCCTTTCCTGGCTAAACCGAATAGTGAGCGCAATATTTAAACATATGGATATGGGATTTCAATTAAGTCACAACTTAATAATTCAAACTTTCTTTCAAATGGTTTAAACCAATTACCATTTCAAATCTTTTAAACAAAAGATTTACCTCATAAAGTTCACCTAGTTTCACAAAGATTCATTCCTGGATTTCAAAACAATTTCATCTTAATTGGATCAATTCATTTAAATCTTTAAATCAAGATTTATCTTATAGTTTTCAAACAGTTTCCACGACTTGGGAAATCATTTTCATTTTTAACTTGAAATCCTTTTTAACACAATTTGGAAGTACACTTCCTAATGAAAGCTTTTATTATTTCACTTCCTATATGAAAGCTTTTATTATTTAAAAACAATAGTTTCATTTCAGAAAGATCCAATTTTATTTACATGAGTTAAAGCCTTTGAATTTAAATTCAAATTTCCAAACCAAATACCTTTAAAATAGTTTAACCCATATAAACTGGTATAATATCTTTAGTCCCTAGTTTCCAGATCATAGAATTCAATTTCAAATATTGAATTCAAATTTAAATCAAAATATTTAAATTCCCAATCTTAATCAAGTTATTCAAAATAATTTCATCTTTGAAATTCCATTTCAATTGCTTTTCACTTTAAACCCAATCCATTTTCAAAATATTTGAATTCAGATTGTCTACTTAAAATCGTTTTCAAAAATCTGTGACTTGATCGATTTCCTCGTGAAATCCATATTGGTGTGTGTATAAGTGTGGTCAAGGGGTTTAACACAATAGTGCAACATCATTCAACCATCACAGATTAAAACATAGAAATATAGTTGATAAGCGATATAAACATAACGCTTATCGCTCATTCATGGATTCACAGATAATATACAAATGTAAATAAATGAATAATCATACACGGCTCAATCTACAGAACAAAATATCACAGATCTGATAGGGCAATTAATTCAAGGCATCTCATATAATACAATCATTTATAAGTAAGGTCAAGTATTAAAATAATCAATTATAAGCAGGATTAATTAATCGTTTAATCTTAATTAATTCAATTTATTTCAAATCAAAAAATTACTTATGAATTAATTATCCAATTCCGATTTATTAATTACAAATCAATTGATATAGATAAATTTATCAATATTTTAATTAATTAAATTATTCTTAATTAATCATATTAATTAAATTAACCTCCGGACCAATTACATGATTAATTAACCCCTTGATTAATTATCTTAAGAAATCAACTTTTAATTTCTTACCATTAAGCGATCTTCTCAAACCAATAAATCATTAACTACCGATTAATCTTTATCAATAAATAAATTAAAATATCCAATTTAAATTACCATTAGTAATTAACCCCTTAATTATTTTCATTAAATAATTAACAATTTACAATTGATTATCTTAATTAGTACATCAAATAAATTATCAAAATTAATCATATTAATTTAATTACTTGATAATCTCTAGTTAATTATCTTCATTAACTAATAACATCTCCTTAATTACTTTCTTAAGAAAATTATCTTGGATTAATTCATTATTAATCATTTCTAATTTATAAATTAAATCTAATTTATTTATTTATAAATTTAATAAATCACTCTTTAAATTTCCTTATTAATTAAACCATTTTATTACCTTAATTATCTCTAAGATAATTAATTCCTTTATTAATGATTCCATTATCATTTAAGTGTATTTTACACATTACACTTTTAGATTTAAATTCTAATTAAATTAAATCATTCAAATTATTTAGAACAATTTAAATTCAAAAACTCCTTTTATCCCCAAAACTCAATCAAATTTAGATTTAGTTCCAGATTCCAAAATTTGATTCAACTGGTCTAAGTCCTTTCTTTATAAGTCAAAAATCCCATTGTTTAAATGCAGATTCTTTCTTTTTTCTTTTTAAATAATTCAAGGTAAAATAAACATTTTAATTTTTTTTAAATCTTATTTATTCCTAACTTAAATGTTCAAACTAAACTTCAGTTATGTTGAACTTAAATTTTTAACACGGTTAAACTTTTGCTTTTGAACTTTAAGATTCAGTTTTAAATTCAAAATAAAACAGGAACAGGTTTTGTTAAAACCTGTACAATTTTTCTACCCGAGACACCCTTGTTCCTGCTCCGAGACCAACCCCTATCGTCTTCGAGTAATCACTCGAGTCACACATGCGAAAACCCTATTCTCACCCAACTAACCAAAGTACCCAATAACTTCTTCTTCCCAACTTCACAATCCCAGGCACAAACTATCACGCGTGCACGTGCACGAGCACCGGAGCCGACTCCGACCACTGGCGAACCCTCCGACACGCCGACCAATCTCCCCGCAACCTTCTCCAACCATCGAAACATCCCCACCTCCCTCGAATTAAAAACAAGCTCGAAAAAAAAACCTGGAACACGCGACAGCGACCACACCTCAAAACCTGGCAACGCCACGTTCACGCAGCTCCGACCACCAGAGACCCTGCACTTCCAGCCTCGTAAACTCTGACCATTCACGGACCCATCCCCCGTAGTCCCATCGAACTAGATGCACCAGAGAGGAAGCAGTGATTCAATTTCTCTAGCTCGACCAAATTAGGGTTTAAAACTAGATCGTCACCCCGCCATCGACACGGTGGACTATCACCATTCCTGCCATTTTTCCCAATCTCGCCGTACATGCCTCTAACTCCAGATGAAACCCCGAGTCCTCATCCCCCAATGATCACCAGAAATTGCCTCCAAACCAATTTCCGATCAACTGAAGGTTCCTCACCCAATACAACATTAAAATTTATGGTTTTCTTTTTAAAAATCATGTTTTTCTAAGACAATTTAAGATATATACTCGAATTAGCCAATTACATCATTTGGTAATATCATGTTATTAAGAATTGCTACTGTGTTTCTTGTTCCAGAGGAATTTCAAAACTTTGAATACTTAAACATGTTTTTAAAACCTAAATTATAATTTCACCAACTCGTCTTGTTTAAAACTCAAAATCTAATAGTAATTAGATAAGGAGTTTTGATATTTTGGTTTGTTTTTAAACTCTGTAATTAGAAACAGAGCTGATATATGTTGTTAACAGACATGCATACAATATTATTATACATTTATACATGCCTTCATCCCTAAACAAATAGGAAGACAAACTACTCATCATATTTTCA
Source organism: Allium cepa (assembly GCA_030765085.1). NCBI lineage: Eukaryota > Viridiplantae > Streptophyta > Magnoliopsida > Asparagales > Amaryllidaceae > Allium > Allium cepa. The sequence continues at coordinate 315,756,185 of CM060945.1, read as the reverse complement.
AGGATTATTTCATGTATTCGCACATAGAGGTAGATCAAGCTTGAAGATAAAAGTTACTCACCTGAGATATGTAAACAGGGAACCAATGAACAGATGGAAAAGCTTGAGTTTGAAACTAGACAGTGATCTTCAATTTGTTGCTTGATTGCTTTACTTAGTCTTTGATTTGAAACTTGTTTTCAATGTTAAATTTGCTCTGATTTATACTTTCTTTCTAGGTTTGGTTTTGTTTAATTGCTTTTACAGTTTTCTTGCTGGAATGAACTAGAGTAAAGATAGATATAATTATATAGAAAAATAACAGTTGTACATGGGGGAAGGCTAGTATCTAGTTAGGTTACTACTTTTGTTAACTAAAGATATTATTTTATAACTAAATCTCGGCTGAGAAGATATCAAGTCGTGCTTGGTATTAAATGAAGGTCCTTTCTTATTTACAACCCTATACTATTTGAATTATTTAGTATGTACAGTTTCCTTGTTTTTGTACTTTCTGCATATATTTTTTCTTTGTTTACTTGTACATAAGCACTTTTTCATGCTTTGATTTTGATTGTATTGTCTTCATGCTTTTTGTTTTTCTTCTTTACTTTAGTCATATTGAAATGCTTTGGCCTTATCACTTTATAAAATAAGGTGAACTTCTATTTAACAAGTTTTTTTAAATTTTTTAGCTAATATATTCACTTTATATTTTATAATATACTTTGTTTGTAGTTCATTTTGCTTATATATTAAATTCTAATTTAACTTAAATATTTATTTCTAGAATTTTATACATTCATTTCCGATTTGATATAACTATAAATTTAGTGCTAATACTTATTTTATTTCTTTTAAAAGTTTAACTACCCATCGTTTAATCTCTTATTTATTATTTATTGTAAATCCCAATTCAAATACAAATTCAATATTTCAAATTTAGATTCCAAAGTCAAAAATCAAATTTTAAAACAAATAAGTATATATCTCATATTAAACTTGAAAAATTCAAACAATTTCACAAATTTAAATCATAAATTAAATTAATTATCAATTTACACTCAATTAAAATCTGGGATCGTTACAGACTTCCCTCCTTAAAAGGAATTTCGTCCTCGAAATTCGCCGGTATGAAAACAACAAATATAGATGAAAGATAGAGAAATATCTTCTCAGATCAAATTGGGTATCAATTCTGCATTTGGCTCACCAAATCAGAATATCAATAATAGATACAAGAAATTATAATAGAATTTCAAATTTTGTTTTAAATGAAATCGTTTTATCGATACAATTCAATTTATACTTATATTTCATTAACCAATTTAACTCAATTTAAATTTCAAATTTATTCAAATTTCAAATTCATTAAAGTTTAAATCAAAGACTGAAAAGAAATCGAATGAAGGTACGAAATAAGAATTTCCTACAACGATTCATAGGGCCATCAACACACCGAAACTTCTTCTTGTAACTGTCACGAAGCAATCAAAAGAATTTAGAAACGAATCAAAGAAAATTTGATAGAGAAAGATCGTTTCAACTGTTACAGGGTATTGACCATTTATAGTCGTATCCCCTTGTCCCCTATCTCATTTTCTTCTTGCACTCATACTCACTATCGTAGTAAGAGAATTTATTGAGGTATTCGAACGGATATCTTAGGGCTATACTCATTCTAGGGTTTACTTCACCCTATCTCTAATGAGCTACTTAATGTGTTATACTCCTGAGCTAAAGTTTAACCTTAGCTCTGATACCACACGGGAATTTTTCGCGCTCGAAAATCGACATCCATACTTCATATCATATTCGAATGTCATAGATTCCACCGTTCAAATCCGATTCGCCGGAGCTTATAAAAACATTAAGTAAACAACACAGGGGAATATAAAGAATAATACATTGATATACAGCTTTGATACAATATCTGATACAACAAATGATCCAATAGATATCAATATACATCAGAGATAGGATACAATAAAATAGCAGCGGAAAAGGAAAATAGATAACATCTAGCAGCGGAACAATATAACTCTAAGATAGTCTTCAAAAGAGAACTCCAACAGCAGCAGCTCGTTTCAACATCACGAAACGCAAAGACAAGCAAGTCTCGTCCACATCCAAAGACTGAACTAGCTCCAGATAATTCACTGAACCTAACTATCTGGAAAAAAAACCCAACTCTAAACTGGTCATGTAGAAAAATTTTGAGCACCCAGAGTTTAGGAAAGAAACAATAAAATTCGAATCAGTCATGGGACTGGTATGAGTAACAAAAATAGTTTATCTTTTAAAAACAAACAGCAAGAAAATTTTAAATTAGATTCACAATGCTTTTAGAAAATGAGACTACCATAAGGCCTCCCGCACACACACACAATGCAAACGCAGAATCGGAGGAGATTTCTCCTTATGATAGTCAAATATGCTTGATTCGCGAATTCCTTTGATATTATTACTATAAGTGCAAAGTGCAGAAAACATTTCGAAAGTAGGATATAAATCTTAGCCAACATACGACCATTCTCGTATGCTTACTATAGCTACCATGTTCAATGGCAGATTACCGTCACATTCCATGGCACGTTATACAACTAAAACTGTACAAGGATCGCATTGTTTCTTTGGATTTTCAACAAATGGTCAGGCCAAGGAACTTACCATTGCCACATGAGAACGCCTCTGGAAGGACGTTCCCGAGAACCAAACCGGATCTCTGCCAACACAAGGCCGGGTTATCCCTAACTGGGTAACTACTGACACGAGTATGCCATCTCTCGGTTGTAACCAACCTTTAACCGGGGCCCCAGCAACAAATCACAAAGAAATATATATATATATATATATATATATATATATATATATATATATATGTCTGTGATATCAACATAAGTTAATTATCTGGGCTCCATACCATGATACCACTTCTATCCAGAAGGAAATGCACATACCTTAAGGGGTGCTACCCCCAATAATCATGCTGCAACTTTCCTGTTTTGACCATTCCGGGGTGTGAGGTCCGACGAAGTCTCGTCCATAAAGCTACGCTTTATACAAAAGCCACGCTTTGATCAACAAATGATCAGCATCACTCAACATGCCACATTACCAAATTGGGAATATATCGCTGATACCCTTCAACTACATAACCTCTAAGAGTGTTAAGCTAAGAGAATAAATTCTCCGCCACCAACAAAAATAAATTTTAAAGAAATCTGTTTTATATCTCAATTTGTAAGGTCAGACATACAATCCGTACAAGTCTATTCTGGGTTCGAACAGTTGCGAAGGCACTTCCAAAGAAGTCCTTGTAATCCTGGCATTTACAATCCCGATCGGACTTCCCATCATTTAGGGAATCTCTATACCGGCGCGACTCGGTGCAGAGACAATCGATAGGTCATCCTTTCTCTTTCGCAAATACCCGGTCTTCATCACCAGTCTTCAAATGCTATCCATAACGTCGAATCACATATTTAGAATGGGTCATACGACACAAAGGTCCTTTCCCGGCTAAACCGAATAGTGAGGCAATATTTAAAACATATGGATATGGGATTTCAATTAAGTCACAACTTAATAATTCAAACTTTCTTTCAAATGGTTTAAGCCAATTACCATTTCAAATCTTTTAAACAAAAGAATTACCTCATAAAGTTCACTTAGTTTCACAAAGATTCATTCCCGGATTTCAAAACAATTTCATCTTAATTAGATCAATTCATTTAAATCTTTAAATCAAGATTTATCTTATAGTTTTCAAACAGTTTCCATGACTTGGGAAATCATTTTCATTTTTAACTTGAAATCCTTTTTAACACAATTTGAAAGTTCAATTCCTAATGAAAGCTTTTATTATTTCACTTCCTATATGAAAGCTTTTATTATTTAAAAACAATAGTTTCATTTCAGAAAGATCCAATTTTATTTACACGAGTTAAAGCCTTTGAATTTAAATTCAAATTCCCGAACCAAATACCTTTAAAATAGTTTAACCCATATAAACTGGTATAACATCTTTAGTCCCTAGTTTCCAGCTCATAGAATTCAATTTCAAATATTGAATTCAAATTTAAATCAAAATATTTAAATTCCCAATCTTAATCAAGTTATTCAAAATAATTTCATCTTTGAAATTCCATTTCAATTGCTTTTCACTTTAAACCTAATCCATTTTCAAAACATTTGAATTCAGATTGTCTACTTAAAATCATTTTCGAAAAGCTGTGACTTAATCGATTTCCTCGTGAAATCCATATTGGTGTGTGTATAAGTGTGGTCAAGGGGTTTAACACAATAGTGCAACATCATTCAATCATCACAGATTAAAACATAGAAATATAGTTGATAAGCGATATAAACATAATGCTTATCGCTCATTCACAAATTCACAGATAATATACAAATGTAAATAAATGAATAATCATACACGGCTCAATCTACAGAACAAAATATCACAGATCTGATAGGGCAATTAATTCAAGGCATCTCATATAATACAATCATTCATAAGTAAGGTCAAGTATTAAAATAATCATTTATAAGCAGGATTAATTAATCGTTTAATCTTAATTAATTCAATTTATTTCAAATAAAATAAATTACTTATGAATTAATTATCCAATTTTGATTTATTAATTACAAATCAATTGATATAGATAAATTTATCAATACTTTAATTAATTAAATTATTCTTAATTAATCATATTAATTAAATTAACCTCCGTACCAATTACATGATTAATTAACCCCTTGATTAATTATCTTAAGAAATCAACTTTTAATTTCTTACCATTAAGCAATCTTCTCATACCAATAAATCATTAATTACCGATTAATCTTTATCAATAAATAAATTAAAATATCCAATTTAAATTACCATTAGTAATTAACCCCTTAATTACTTTCATTAAATAATTAACAATTTACAATTGATTATCTTAATTAATACATCAAATAAATTATCAAAATTAATCATATTAATTTAATTACTTAATAATCTCTAGTTAATTATCTTCACTAACTAATAACATTTCCTTCATTACTTTCTCAAGAAAATTATCTTGGATTAATTCATTATTAATCATTTCTAATTTATAAATTAAATCTAAATTATTTATTTATAAATTTAATAAATCACTCTTTAAATTTCCTTATTAATTAAACCATTTTATTACCTTAATTATCTCTAAGATAATTAATTAATTTTTTAATGATTCCATTATCATTTAAGTGTATTTTACACATTACACTTTTAGATTTAAATTCTAATTAAATTAAATCATTCAAATTATTTAGAACAATTTAAATTCAAAAACTCCTTTTATCCTCAAAACTCAGTCAAATTTAGATTTAGTTCCAGATTCCAAAATTTGATTCAACTGGTCTAAGTCCTTTCTTTACAAGTCAAAAATCCCATTGCTTAAATGCAGATTCTTTTTTTTTCTTTTTAAATACTTCAAGGTAAAATAAACAAGTTTAAATCTTTTTTAAAATCTTATTTATTCCTAACTTAAGTGTTCAAACTAAACTTAAGTTATGTTCAACTTAAATTTTTAACATAGTTAAACTTTTTCTTTTGAACTTTAAGATTCAGTTTTAAATTCAAAATAAAACAGGAACAGGTTTTGTTAAAACCTGTACAATTTTTCTACCCAAGACACCCTTGTTCCTGCTCCGAGACCAACCCCTATCGTCTTCGAGTAATCACTCGAGTCACACATGCGAAAACCCTGTTCTCACCCAACTAACCAAAGTACCCAGTAACTTCTTCTTCCCAACTTCACAATCCCAGGCACAAACTATCACGCGTGCACGTGCACGAGCACCGGAGCCGACTCCTTCCACTGGCGAACCCTTCGACATGCCGACCAACCTCCCTCCAACCTTCTCCAACCATCGAAACATCCCCACCTCCCTCGAATTAAAAATAAGCTCGAAAACGAAACCTGGAACACGCGACAGCGACCCCACCTCAAAACCTGGCAACGCCACGTTCACGCAGCTCCGACCACCAGAGACGCTGCACTTCCAGCCACGAAAACTCTGACCATTCAAGAACCCATCCCCCGTGGTCCCATCGAACTCGATGCACCAGAGAGGAAGCAATGATTCAATTTCCCTAGCTCGACCAAATTAGGGTTTAAAACTAGATCGTCACCCCGCCATCGACACGGTGGACTATCACCATTCCTGCCATTTTTCCCAATCTGGTCGTACATCCCTCCAACTCCAGATGAAACCCCGAGCCCTCATTCCCCAATGATCACCAGAAATTGCCTCCAAACCAATTTCCGATCAACTGAAGGTTTCTCACCCAATACAACATTAAAATTTATGGTTTTCTTTTAAAAATCGTGTTTTTCTATGACAATTCAAGATATATACTCGAATTAGCCAATTACATCATTTGGTAATATCATGTTATTAAGAATTGCTACTGTGTTTCTTGTTCCAGAGGAATTTCAAAACTTTGAATACTTAAACATGTTTTTAAAACCTAAATTATAATTTCACCAACTCGTCTTGCTTAAAACTCAAAATCTAATAGTAATTAGATAAGGAGTTTTGAGATTTTGGTTTGTTTTTAAACTCTGTAATTAGAAACAGAGCTGATATATGTTGTCAACAGACATGCATACAATATTATTATACATATATACATGCCTTCATCCCTAAACAAATAGGAAGACAAACTACTCATCATATTTTCAAGGATTATTTCATGTATTCACACATAGAGGTAGATCAAGCTTGAACATAAAAGTTACTCACCTGAGATATGTAAACAGGGAACCAATGAACAGATGGAAAAGCTTGAGTTTGAAACTGGACAGTAATCTTCAATTTGTTTCTTGATTGCTTTGCTTAGTCTTTGATTTGAAACTTGTTTTTAATGTTAAATTTGCTCTGATTTATACTTTCTTTCTAGGTTTGTTTTGTTTAATTGCTTTTACAGTTTTCTTGCTGGAATGAACTAGAGTAAAGATAGATATAATTATATAGAAAAATAACAGTTGTACATGGCGGAAGGCTAGTATCTAGTTAGGCTACTTCTTTTGTTAACTAAAGATATTATTTTATAACTAAATCTCGGCTGAGAAGATATCAAGTCGTGCTTGGTATTAAATGCATGTCCTTTCTTGTTTACAACCCTATACTATTTGAATTATTTAGTATGTACAGTTTCCTTGTTTTTGTACTTTCTACATATATTTTTTCTTTGTTTACTTGTACATAAACACTTTTTCAGGCTTTGATTTTGATTGTATTGTCTTCATGCTTTTTGTTTTTCTTCTTTACTTTAGTCATATTGAAATGCTTTGGCCTTATCACTTTATAAAATAAGGTGAACTTCTATTTAACAAGTTTTTTTTAAATTTTTTAGCTAATATATTCACTTTATATTTTATAATATACTTTGTTTGTAGTTCATTTTTCTTATATATTAAATTCTAATTTAGCTTAAACATTTATTTCTAGAATTTTATACGTTCATTTCCGATTTGATATATAAATTTAGTGCTAATACTTATTTTATTTCTTTTAAAAGTTTAACTGCCCATCATTTAGTCTCTTATTTATTATTTATTATAAATCCCAATTCAAATACAAATTCAATATTTCAAATTCAGATTCCAAAGTCAAAAATCAAATTTTAAAACAAATAAGTATATATCTCATATTAAACTTGAAAATTTCAAACAATTTCACAAATTTAAATCAAAAATTAAATTAATTATCAATTTACACTCAATTAAAATTTGGGATCGTTACATGCATGCTACTGTTTCATTATATTTTGAAATGCTAAGGCATCAAACCTTGAAATCATGGAAGAATACTTACAACTAATATGGAATTATGGCATGAAAATTTCGATAGAGAAAATAATGTAAGCTGCATTATATATAGTATAAGTGCCGAGGCTTTAGAAAAAGGTATTAGGGATGCAATAGAGATTTCTATATTCTGAGTCCCTAATCAAATAGCAGAAACTCACAAGTCAAAAATTGTGATTCAACTAGATCTTGAATCTGGTTCAATCATAGTTACTTGCAAATAATAATAACTTAACATGCCTTGTCTCTATTCTCAGTTGTAGATATTCTTATATTTAATTTAAAGACAAGATATATGTTAGCAATATTCTTGAAAATAATTATCTATTTGCCTTTGAAAAATATGCTTGCAAGATGTATGGGGTGTTTTTAGGAATACAGTGACATGTTCACTTAGCTATCTAAAGATATGATTAAAAAGATACCATTAGTAAATAAACTAACAAAGGTGAGCCAAGAAGGTTGTTGCAATGCTTGTCATATTTGAAGTATGCAAGTTGGCACATGGTTTGTTTAAGCATTGAGATCTTTGTGCAATGATGTGAATTAATTCATTGCAATGTGTCCCGGTGATTCCTTGATAGCAGATGAGGCTAGAATATAAATTGATATATACATATATATAGGCAACCTATAAATCATGAAATAGGAATATGAATATTTCCTAGATTTGTTGGAGTGGAACCAGGGTTGTTCTAGTGCATCTATGTGCTACTGATTAATGTGAATGCTTTGCATAATTATGTATGTGTTAATGGTTGACTTATGAAGTTATTATACTTGCATAACAATTCATCTGAGACACAGTAATATTGTTAATTTTAAGAAATTGCTGAAGCAACAGGCCAACGCTCATGTATCACTTATTTGCTAATGTATGCATATATTAATATTGCTCATACCAGATCATAGATCTGACCCTTGTTTACTCATGGCATATGGGGGTGTCTCATTTTAAAATAAGGCAGCCACTAATGCTCTTTCAGGGAATGAAGAACCTAAGTAAGAAGAAAAGTATGACTAATGAGAAAGAATTAATGAGCATGCTTGCTAGTTTTAATAAGAGCATAGAATGACCTATCTACATGTATTCATGAGAGTTGTGTTCTTAAATATTCCTAATATGTATGAACTTGTTATGTTTGATTGAACTAATGTGTTCTGTTGAGTTTTGTTATGTGTTAAGAATTGAAAAATGAAGGATAATCTGAATAGTGATCAAGAAATTGAGTCCAAATTATTATCTATGAAAATCTGGAAAAGAATTATATTCATATAAGAACAGATTTCATACAAAACTTATATTATGTACTGGTCAGGCTTTACTCATTTAAAAGCAGTAAGTTTTGAAGTAAAATTTAGTTTTTAACTTGGTGTATTCTTTGAGTATTTAGTTACTCTTTCTGGATATTTTGTAAAAGAATTCAAGTCCACCTGTGAGTTGCTTTGAGAAGTGTATGTATCTTAAAAAGACTTCAAATACATTGTAAATGAATGGCATTTTAAATTGACCTGGTTGAATGTTTGGTTGACACAGTCACAAGGATTAACCAGCTTCAAAAGAATGGAGTCTTGGTTGATCATGTTGGTCTGTAATTTGGAAGTAAAATGCATTTTAAAAATTCTTTGTCTATTTAGCAAATGTTTCACCAAAATTATCTTTCAGAAACTTTTGTCAATTGTGCATTTTAACTGGTTAATATTACCAATCCAGGTAGTATTTTGCATTCAAGACCTGGTTCACCCTAAAACATAGCGATTTCACACTTTTATAACATTTTCAAGTCTAGTATTCTAATCATAGAAAACCCAGAAAATGAGTGATCAAATGATCGACACATGGCATGTCATATTGATTGAATCAAGAACAGGAGAGACTCAAAGAAAACCATGAATTGAAAATGAAAAATAAAGATATCATTTTCTGACCTTAATCAAGTATTAAGTATTTTTAACTAAACTATGAAAAGGCCATATATTCTGAGATTGTTTTGTCAAAATAAATCACTAGTAAATCATAAATACGATCAAATTTATTATGAATAAATATGAGTAGGATCTATTCATATATTGCAAATATCAAAAGAAAAAAAATTATGGAAATTAACTATGGGAAGATTGATTCAAATTCAAGCCAAAGAGAATATGCTCTTATTTATACTAACTTGATTTAAACAAGAGAGACACATGCATCCTCATATGTATGTGCATATCTTATGAATACACTGATATATTTATATTGGTAAAAATTTGGATCCGGGATATTGAAGAAAAAAATCCTTTGAAAATTAAAGTAAAATGGTGAGGGTCATTTCATGTATAGACAAGGGTTTGGCCCTTACTTATAGGAATTCATCGAATAGATGTTTGTACTCATCTTTTTCAAAGAATGGTGGAATTAAAATTTCTTTTCATTTTTTAGCATTACTCTTTGTTCATTTGTTTAAGAATTTCAGCACTCGCGTTTTCATTCTATGTACTTGTGAGGCTTTAGTTTTTGAGTCAAACTTGAGTCCGATTGCTAAATCCTGAAGTCATGGCTTCAGGTCATAATCAAACGTGGACTCGAATCCCAACGTTTTGTTGTCTCGGTTAGCGGCTGGTACCTGAGTTATGCCCTCAGTCCCAGGGAGAATTGATGTGGTCGGTTGGCAGTCGTTTTTCGCCTTTTCTAATTTTAATTTAACTAAGTCGAAACAAAGTTAAAGTGAAATACTTGAGTGGTCGGATCACACTCACTTATCTTCTAGTATTTGCACTTGCACTTTGGGGATTGAACTTGAATGTCGGCGGTCGGTTATGCCTGCTTATCACTTAGAATCATATCAACGCTATGGGGACATGAGCTAATTTACGAACAATTAGTCATACCCATTGAATGTTCGGAATCATATCCATGCTCCATGGACATGAGTTAATCTACGGGCAGTCCGTTACACCCGTCCGTTACACCCGTTTAATACTTATACTCTGGTTCGTGCCCTTGAGGCCAGAGTAATTTGACGGTGGTCATTCACAACCATCTAATGTTTAGGATTATATTCACACTCCGGGGACATAAGTTGTTTCATGGGTGGTCGATCACACCTGTTTAGTGTTAGTACTCCGGTCCGTGCTTTCAAGATCAGAGTCAGTTGATGGGTGATCAGTCATAACCATTTGGTGTTTATACTCTAGCAAGCTCTCTTTGGACAAGAGTTGATCGATGGGTTGTCAGTCACACCCATTTGATGTTTATACTCCAGTTCGCACTCCAGGAATCTAGAGCTGATCGACTGATGGTCAGTCACATCTGTTTAACTATTAGGTTGGGGATGGTCAGATCACATCCACCTTAATTCGGCAAGTGAAGTCATAGATGATGGATTCATCCTCTTCGAACTTGGAAGAATGAAGGCGAGGCCGTGGATGGACAGATCCATCCTCCTCGAGCTTGGATTTTGGAGTTTTGTACTTCAGCTCGCTCTTTAGGAGCTGGAGTTTGTTAGAGGATTGTCGTGTTTCTATCCTTCTTGAATTTATCGTTGCTTGCCTCCGAGCTCAACGTTTCATTTAGCGAGTGATAGGTCAAATCATGATCATTTCGTATTTGAGTGATTCCCACCGTTGTATGGGACTTAGCTCTTCGTACATCGTGACGGCCGCGTGATGCATTTCAAGAATTGCCACTCTGGCTTGATGATTCTGCATTTTATTATTGAAATAAGAAAGCATGACAAAGTCTGTTGCCTTATTACAAGTTCAAATTCAAAAATTTCATAAATAAATTTCAAAGGAAAAGCAGACTAAATTGAACAAAAGCTAGTTATGTGTAATAGCTACGGAGACTCTCGCTGTTCCATTCCCTTGGTAAAGTGAGACCGTCAAAGTTGATAGTTAGAATGTGTCATCTCCAAGTCTTCGTTCAATGACATACAGTCCTTCCCTTGTCGGTTTCATGTGTGAAGGGACCAGATAAATTCTCTTAAGTATAAGATCGCCAATTTTGAAGGTTCTAGATCGAACCTTAGCGTTGTATAATTGGGCGACCCGACTGCGGTGTGCGGCTGCCCTCAAATCAGCCTCTTCGTGCTTCTCGTCCAGTAAATCCAAAGATTTTGCAAGTAGGATGACATTCATCTTTGGATCGTAATAGGTCAAACGGTGAGAAGGTACTTCTAATTCAACTGGAGTAACAGCTTCGGAGCCGTAGGAAAATGCAAATGGAGTATGGCCAATCGCGGACTTGCGGGTAGTTCGATACACCCACAGGGTCATGCGAAGCTCATCGACCCACTTACCTCTAGCTTTTTCCAGTCCTTTCTTTAGAATAGACTTGAAACTTTGTTAATAGCTTCGAATTTCCCATTTTCTTGAGGGTGAGCTACTGCCGAGAACTTCTTCTGGATGCGGTAGCATTGATAGAAATCTTTGAACTCGACACCATCGAATATGATCCCGTTGTCAGTTACAATGGTTTGTGGGAGGCCAAAGCGACAGATGATGTTGCGCTCGGCAAAATTGATTATTTTCTTCATCATGGTAGTGGCAAGGGGTTCAGCTTCCACCCATTTGGTAAAATAGTCAACTACAATAATGGCGTACTTCGCACCACCCTTGACTAAAGGTAGAGATCTGATTATATCAATGCCCCATACGGAAAACGACCATGAACTGACCATCTGAGTGATTTCGATAGGGCGCTCTTGGAATCCTGGCATGCCTCTGGCACCTATCGCACTTCTTAGCATAATCTGATGCATCTCGATTCACCATTGTCCAGTAATACCCATATCCGAATAACTTTTTGGCAAGGGTTTGCCCCCCAATTTGATCGCCGCACTCTCCCACATGCACATCGTGTAACACTCATTTGATATCATCATGGGCGATACACCGGAGTAAAGGAACAGAATATCCCCTCATGTACAGTACTCCATTCTGGATAATAAATCGCAAAGCTTTCTAGAGAACCTGTCTTTTCTCACTTCCGCGCTCGGGTAACGCTCCGTGCTTAAGATAATTTCTGATTGGAGTTACGCAAGACTTCCTCTTGAGTGGTACTTCATGCACCCAATATGTCTCTATCTTATCGATACTCGCAGTAGTAAGTGTCTCCACAAGGACGAGTCCCATGTTGTGCTTTTCTAGTGCTAGCCGGTTTCATTAAAGAATCAACTTTCTGATTTTTCTCTTGGGGTATATAATGTATAGCATAATAGTCGAACTGATTCAATACTTCTTGAACATCGAGTAAGGTGTGTAGCCAATCTCCTACCTCCGTCTTGATAGTCCCCTCGAACCTGGCATACGACTAATTGCAAATCATTGTAAATCTCCACAGCAATAATTCCCAAGTCTCTGGAAAGCCTAAGTCCAGCAAGTAAAGCTTCATACTTGGCTTCGTTGTTAGTTGCTTGGAAGTCAAACTTCAAAGAGTAGCATACAGATTTACCTTCTTGGGTTTTGATCAAGACTCCAGCGCCTGAGAAATGGTCGTTTGATGCAACGTTAGTGTACAGCTTCCATGTACACTTGGGAGATTCACTAGCTTTGGGCAAGTCCTCCGGTATGGTAAATTCAGATGTGAAGTCCGCTAGAACATGTCCTTGAATAGCTCACCTCGGTGTATAAGTAATATCAAATTGACTCAGCTCGACGTTCCATATAAGAAATCTACCTAACGTCTCAGGTCATGTCAAGAACTTTCGTAACAGCTGGTCGGTGTAAACAGTAATCGGATGAGCCTGGAAACATGGATGGAGCTTCCTCGAGGCTATGACGAGACAATAAGCCAGCTTCTCCACCTTCGGGTAGTTTCTTTTCACCCTAGTTAACCTTTTACTGATATAGTAGACCGGTCGTTGGATCTGATCCTCTTCTTGAATCAAAGCAGCACTGATTGGGTATAATGAAATTGCAAGATTGACATACAATATCTTGTAATCAACCGGTTTTAACAAAATAGGAGGTGTTACCAGATATTGAACTAGTATTTGGAATGCACCCTCGCGCTCCTCTGTCCACTCGAAGTATCGTTTTCCTTTTATGATCAGATCGAAGAAAAGAATGCACTTTTCTATGGATCTGTGAATAAATATGCTTGAGGCTACCACCTTCTCGTTGAGGCTTTGCACCTGCTTTGTGGTTCTGGGAGTTTCGAGATTCCAAATCACCCAGATTTCTCATGTTTGCTTCAATTCCTCCGGCGTTGACAATGAATCCAAGGAATTTTCCTGCTGCTACCCTAAAATGACACATCAATGGATTGATCTTCATTTTGTACTGTTGCAGTATGCTAAACATTGTTTCCAAATTATTGATATGATTGATAGATAGTCGCGACGTCACGAGCATATCGTCCACATATACCTCCACGGTCTTTCCGATCTAGTTAGTGAATATTCGGTTCACAAGCCTCTGATAAGTTGCTCCAGCATTTTTAAGTTCAAATGGCATCACCTTGTAGTAATAAAGTCTTAGATTAGTGACGAACCAAGTACGTTCCTGGTCAGGCAAATGCAAAGGGATTTGATTGTAGCCGGAGTATGCATCAATGAAAGATAAGAGCTTGTGTACGGATGTTGAATCCACTAGTTGATCAATTCTGGGAAGAGGAAAACTTTCTAAAGGGCAGGCTTTGTTCAGATCTGAGTAGTCCACACATGTTTTCCATTTTCCATTCAGCTTTCTGACAAGCACTGGATTCGATACGAACTCCGGGTATATAGCATCACGAATAAACCCATTTGACTTGAGTTTATCTACTTCTTCCTTCAGGACGAAAAATCTCTCCGGATCCATACCGTGCCTTTTTTGTTTAGCCGAGACATGCCGTGGATCAATATTTAATGCATGGCTCGTGATGTCCGGAGAGATCCCACACATGTCTGAATGAGTCCAGGAAAACACATCAAGGTTTTCCCAGAGAAAATCAACCAATTCCTATCTCATCTAGGGGATAAGTTGATATTCGACTTTTACCATTTTGGAATCATCATCGTCATGGATCGAATATCGATCATCAACTCCACTGGGGAAGCCTGGTAGTCTTTGGCTTCCTCCTCATCATTATTGTCTCTGAGATTGAGGTCCTTATAGAACTGGTTGTGGCGCCCGAGCCTAGGCCTAGGCGTTTGTTGTCAATTTTTAAAAAAACGGACATATAGAGATTCCTGTACACCCTTTTCTTTCTCCTTTCGTTGCACATCCCGTGGCTCTGCAACATAATAGGCGTGCAAAGCCGCCTGATCACTAGGCACCACTACGACTCCATTATCATTGGGGAAGTTCAGAGTTAAGAACCATGGGGCAATCACAGCCCTGAATTCCATGTGGGGCGGTCGGCCCAAAAAAGCATTATAAGGGGAATATATGTCCAATATAACAAACTGCAACATCCAGACTCTCCGACGATCTCCAACTCAACGAGTTACTCTACCATCCTAACTGGTATGGTTGCGCTTCCATTAAAACCATGAATACGCGACTGACACAGTAGATTTTCCCTCCATCCTCATTTGGTCGTAAGAACGCTTGAAAAGAATGTTTACAGAGTTTCTACTGTCAACCAAGATCCTCTTCATCCAAGCAGGTCCTATTTGGGTAAACATGACCAACAAATCAATAGTGGGGGCCTCGACTCTGTCAGCATCACGGTTCCTAAAACGATGTCATCTGTCATTGTCCTCTGTTGTTTTTCCAGGGCCCTTTCATCAACATTACTACAACATTCAAAGCCAAATGCCTAATCAAACTGGCATATGACTCCATTTCCTTCCAGCTCCAGTCAACTGGATGAGGACCACCGCTCATAGTGTTTATTACCAACCTCCCACCAATATGCGTGGGTTCTTCAGGCATATCTTTGCCTTGACCTTGATTTGGATTAGGTGGGCCCACACCTCCATCCTACGGAGCCCCAAAAAACTGATCTAACTTCCTTTCTCTAATCAACTTCTCGGTAATGTCTTGTAAATGACAGCACTCGTTAGTATTATGGCCATAATAATCATGGAATCTACATAATTTCCTAGTTTGAATTTGTTTCTCAGATGATAATATCGGAGCCGGCTTCTTATATTATCCGGTTTTACAAGTCTGAAGGTAAACATTTTCCAACGATGTGTTTAGGGGAGTATATCTGTCGAACATGGGAGCTCTGAGTCTCTGTCCTCGATGTGGGTCTCTCTTCCTTCCCTGACCTCCATTGCCATTCTATTGACCTTTCTTGTTCTATATGTTAAATTCTACTTTACCGGATTCTCACCGGTCTGTTTCACATAGACATTACGCTGAATGCCTTCACCACTGGGCCCCGCTATGTCCTGCTTCTGGTATCTTCTAGCATCTTCTCTCCTCAGAAACTGGACCGCCTTAGCATAGAAATGATCCAACGAAGGAGGGGGTTTTCCAGCCAACCAATCACCAAACTCAAAATTGGGATCGATTTCTTTAGTCAATGCCATCCGAATAGAATAATCATTGGGGTTGCTAACCTCTACACAAGCAACATAGAACCTTTCCAAATAACATCTAAGAGTCTCTCTTGGAGCATGAGTAATACTGGACAAAGTGTTAACATCCTTTGGTCTAGTAGCATGCGTACGTAACCGATCAACAAACTTAGTAGCCAATTGATCAAAACATGAGGTGGATCTGGGTGGTAATCAAGTGAACCACATAGTTGCAACGCCTTCGAAGGAGATAGGGAAGCTTCTATGCTTAACCTCACTGTCAGCTCGAATGGCGTTCATGAGCCATTCATATTTCAAGTTATGATGGTTAGGATCTAAATTTCCTTCGTTCACCGGCATGGTCGGCATCCTAAATCGATGGGGTGGTTCTACATAGAGAATATCATTAGTGAATGGAGTGTGAGTAGAAGAGATCCCCCAATCATCATTTGTAAGGCCTTGACTTTCTCTGATTATCTGGCGTATCATGGTTGGAATGTCAGTCATTTGGATGTTTGGGGCAAAGGCATGGTCGAGTTCCATATTGCGGGAACAGTTCAATCAATGTCCACGGTCCGTTCCTCGCCTCCTTGGTTCTCGATCTTCAGGGAAGTGAGGATCCCGAGTATGAACATATTGATGATGAGCTAGATCTGGTTGGTATTGGATATCAGATTCCAAATCTATAGCGGCAATAGTTACATGGCCATAAATGATATGATAAGGAAGTGCTCCTCCGCCGAAAGAGGGTCCAGCTTGGTGCCTTGTAGAAGGACCAATCCTGGCTTGCTTGAGATTCATGGCATGCTGATGCTCGGAGCCTTCTGTATAGTTTCCATACAGCCGGTGGCATGTAGATCTGTGATTGAAGTCAAATGTAGCCGAACTTTTTTTTGAGGCATGAAAGACATGATCCCTTTTAGATCTCGTTCGTCTTTCTTCGTTTAACTAGTTTGCAAGCTCCATGTTGGCATGGATCTGCTAAGTGAGTTCTTGATGGCTCTGAGTAAGCTCTTGCATGTGGGTCTGGATCTCCTTTCTGGTCAAAGGACCTTGTGGATCTGGAGCTTCAGTTGATGTTTGGCATGTTGTAGTCAGCTACGTGGGATTTTTCCTATCCCTTCCCTCTGGATCTACAGTATTTGAAGCAGTTCTTGTAGTACGCACCATGATGAATGTAGCTCTTTCCTAGATCTGGAGTAATCTGAATAGAATGGAAGGAACTACGAGAAGACAGATCTGGATCACCTCCTCAGATTTTAGCAATCCAACAACGATAGGGGATCCAATGAATCGGAGAAAAGTATAGTTTTCTCAATGAAAGCACCAAAGTGTTTGTATCAAAATTGAACGCAACACTCTTTGGATGTAATTGAAGAGATTAGAATGAAGAAATTATATGGAAAAGGAGGCTAATATAACAATCACACCAATAAAATCAGGCAGAAAGAGACAAGAATTTATAGTGGTACGGCGTTGTGGCGTATGCCCACCTTGAATAGTTTTGATGTTTATTGACGATTGGCAACTGATTACAATAGCACAAATCACTATCTTTCAAGTTACAATGGAGTTGCAGCAGTGTAACAGCGTAGAAGCATCAAAAGTCCTTTTTCAGTAAGCATAGGGGTGCTATTTATAGGAGTAGGTCTGGAAATGTCTCCCTCAAACCTCGGAATACCTCTTCTCACACGTGGGTGGGCCCACCAGATCGGTCTAGGGTTAGTAGGGATCGATCCCTATTCGATCCCTATAGTCTTTGAATCGTTCAATACCATCTCCATTTGAGTTGCGATTGATCATGGTGGTTCTTTAGTTGATAAGCAAGCTCCTGTGAAAATTCCATAGCATTTGGACTTGTAGTTTTTGAGTTATGATCGATCCAAGATTGGTTTTGCAAGAAGGCCGATGGTTGTGTACCGATGCCTTCGTATGGATGCTCCTTCATATTAATGACATGGAGCGAAAATTCTATGGAGATCCAAGTTTCAAGCCTAAAGGCTGTTTCCTTTGAATCGGCTACTTGATTCGTATCCATCGAAGATTGCCCTTTTTGTATCGATGCTTGTAGGTGATTTCGTATCGATGCTTGGTTGCTCGTTTTGAATCGATCGATTGGCTGATCGATACGAAATATGCTGAAGTGGGATCGATACAAAATGGGTGAGTATGAAATGAATGGATGCAAAGTACATTGATACGAAGGAGATGGGCATGAAGTCGATGGATAGAAGGTGATGGAAACGAAGTAAACATGTCTTACATGAATCTTGATCGATCCATAACCTAGGCATACGAACTCCGATTGACTTGAAATTTGGAATGTTGCCTTCTATTGACCATGCCAATTGTAGCTCGATCCAAACTTGGACCAAATTTATCTATATCCATAGTGGATCTGTAGATAACCGATCTTCGAGGCGAATCGTCTTCATCCTCTAGTCAAGTCCTTAGTGTCACGGCCTTGCCAAAAGGCAGGATAACACAAGCGCATTCACTCATGATCTTAAGAGGACTAAACTTATGAATTGGTACAAATTTTCATGGAGACGAACTATATAAGAAAATTGTATCCACGAAATTTAGCCCAACTTATGACTTTTTAGTATGAAAAATAAAATAGAACATGGAATAAGGAGGGATTAAACTAATGGTGGTGTGGAGATACACCCTTTATATAATTATTTTACACGATATAACAATATGCAACACTTCTTATATTGAGATCATTAAATGGTATTTTTATATGGCTTTGTTCTTCTTGTCCTCAAATTTAGTCTCATAATTATTTAATTATCTTGAGATTTATAAATCTTTAAAATTAAGGTTCAATACATACTTCCATAGATCATACTGATTTACGATTTTGATTAGTTAAAAGATTGCAAACACCTAATAGTATTTCATGGAAGATCTTGACCTGGCTCATTCTAGTAATATATATGTGTGTGTGTGTGTGAATTTATCACCTTAGTGAAACTTATTCGTAGTACACAAATTACCTTAGCATAAAAATATTTATTTTTATACTATAAAGCAAATACTTCACCTTTGTAGATCATATTTTTACTTGAATTTCTTTTCAAAATTTTACATGTCAATCTTCATTCTGAATTACCGATAAAGTCAACTCAGAAAATTTTATATCCTATTCTTGCTCGAGTTTCTTTCAAAAGTATAAACTGATCCATCGATTCAAAGCTCAATTGTGTAGGCCTACTCGCCACAACTTGACTGGTATCATTTTCAACCAATCAGCATATCCACATGCAACACCCCAACTCTTAACTTGTCCCCACATTTTTAAACTCAAACTTGTCCGCCATATCCTCCAGATCAACAAAGAAGAGTTTTAAGCCTTTTGGACAACCCTTCCCTACCTTATTATCCAGCGACCAAAATAGTGTTAAGTAACATTAGCTTCCAAACTTCTTAACCCTATACAGATCCAATTTGTGTCCCTCACTAGTTGTTACCTTCCTAAACGACTTACATCGCTGCTTGCTCTATTTTCTTGAGACTCGATAGGCATCCCCATGGCCCTCCTACAAAAAGAGTTGGTGACCACATATTGTTCTCCTAACAAGACATAAAATCAACACTATTAATTTGACAAATGCATCATTGTGTAGCAACCACTCTCTATGTTTCACTGTCCATTAGGCAAAAGTCCCACTGTATATCTACCACTCTTTTCTCCATGCTATCCTTATGGCACAAGCATGCTATGGTACTTCCTGCCAGCTAGCCTACATCCGAGCCATTCTTTTCATGTAGCATATGAGCTTGCCACCATCTAAACACTGAATCACAGCCAATGGTCATGAGAAACTTAACATCTAAGGCAACAATAAGCCCTTCAAAGCATGGTCTCTTCTGTTATAAATATAGACCTTCATGCACTTGTACAAGGATCAAATTTATATTCTAACACGATATATAATCTAGCAAAAAGCTCTTTTAAAAGCTAGCTAATTTGAAAGAGGTTTGTTCCTCGAGTTTTGTGAAAGAAACGGAATTAAGAAGTGCTTCTCCTCTATTGCCCACATTCAAGAAAACAGACAAGTGGAGGCGGCTAAAAAATTCAAATCTACTTTGAAGATGCACTTGACCAATGCCAAATGCAATTGGGCCAAGTGTCTCCCGCTCATTCTCAATCATATAGAATCTATGTTTGGACATCAACTGGACATTGACCATTTTTCTTAGCATATGGTTAAAAGCAATGTTGCTTATAGGATTAGATGTCCCCTCCTCATGGCACTTCACTTACAGTGCTAAGCAAAATGAAGAGTTGATTCGACCAAGACTCGATACTCTAGGTAAGTGGGGAATGGAACCCAAGCTTTGGACATAAGCCGACAAAAGAACAAACAATAGTGCTTCATCACCAGCGACCTCATTGTATGATGAGCCTTCGTCAACACAAAGAACCCAGTGGACTGAGTCCTATGACTAACTAGGAGGGTCCATATTTAATTAGTGTCGTTGTAACAACCTGCCTCAAAATGGGCCTAATTTTCGATCCAGAAAAAACCCATCACACCTTAGACCCATTCCCAAGACGGCTTTTGGTTAGTAAAACCGGTACAAAGAACAATATATAGAGCTATCTATCTATATATTTAGAATTTTATAGCGGAAGGATAAAATATAATATCAGAAATAGTACCCGTTTTATTTAAAATTCCAATGTTAGAAAAATACAACATAGCACATATAACAATGCCAAATATCCATTGTATAATAACTTAAAACTTCATGTCTCAACGGATACGTCAGAAATATGGAAATAACATAAATAAATAGATAAGTAACTACCATAAGTCCTGTCTCTTGCTTCATCCCAAAAGTCTGAATCATCTGTTGTAACCTGTATCATAATAAGGAGGGAGTCAAAATAACAATGTCCAGTGAATAAAAATCTTGAGCCTTTCTATATAGTACCTAAGTAGTATAATTTAAATAAGAATATGTCTTATGCATCCTAATTTCAAAACAACAATGTCCGGTGAATAAAAATCTTGAGCCTTTCTAAATAGTACCTGAGTAGTATAATTTAAATAAGAATATGTCTTATGCATCCTAATTATACTATAAGTTTTCTAACTACAAACCTTAAGCTTTTTCTAGTCCAAATCTATAAACATTACCCTTTTCCTACTTAATAACTCATCTTTAACTATAGGCCAGAGGCCATTCCAATCCCCATGTATCTATCGTCAATAATGTCCTAACAATGTAAGGGATAGTAATCAAGCTACTTAATACCTTTTTAATGGGAATTACGCAGACTCTGACCATTTTATAATCATTCATGGCAAGTTCCCATCATTTAATACCTATTCCAAGGTGGATTACCCTCTGGTACTATCTTGTTGACATTGCATGACATGTCATCAAGCCATTTAATATTTCTTTTTATGGAAGAGGCAGACCCTACAATAGCCACTTATTACTTCAAACCAGAAGCAAACCCTCTTGAGAGAACGGGCCTAACCGCTAACCTTAACCATGCCTAACCGCTAACCTTAACCATTTAGCACTTCCTACATAAAGTGGAGGCGGGCCCTTAATCAGCCACTTAATACCTTTATCCCTGGAACAAGTCTTTCGTATCATGACCCGCAAACCAAACTATGACATCTCATATTAGTTTAATTATTTGAAGTAGCTGGTAGTCAAAATAGACAAGTAGGTTTACTCTACAGAATTTGGGACTAACCTCATGTTCTTCACGGGTACTTATTATACGTAGTGTCTTATATTAGCCCCAAAGTCACACTATTGATAGTCAGATTAGCTGGACAGACTTCCATGTTCTTTTGAATGACCTCGTATCCCTATAACTTAGTCATCATCTACACTCTCTTAACATATCATCACACATTTCACCGCATTCCCTATTTAGGTCATATAAGGAAAAACACATGCTTCACCTTAACTATCAATTTCTTTTAAAGAGGGGATTCAGTACTAATTAATAACCCATTTACTATGCAATTAATATGCTATTAATTATACGTTATTTATACGCTAATAGACATAGACACATGCCTAAAATATTTCTAAGCATATGAAGATTACACCCTAACCTAATCGTGTAAATTTCAAAACTTCAAATTTATACAACTCCAATTCCATATCAACAAATAAACCATATATCCAATATTCACAATTCAACAATAGACTTGTAAAAAATAGAATCCATACCAAACTTATTTTGTACTAAAATAGTAGAATTAACATTAAAAGAAATTTACAATTCAAATTCTTTTACGCTCTATTCAACTTCTTTATATAAAAATAAAAAAGGAAATTTGTATCTGAACTATGGAAACAGGCAGTGCAAACCACGAATAAAAGAATCCGTACCATACATTCCATTTCCTAACTTATTTCTTTTCAAAACCCATAATCAGATCTAAGAAAAGATAAGAAGTGGAAGAAAATGAAAACATTAAAATTTCCATAACTACACAATTCCACTATTTAATATAGAATAATTGAGATTCTAACATAAGAATTATCATTACCCTTTAAGGGAATTTTAGGGTTTAAATGTGACGTTACGTAAACAAAATTCCCCAAGGCATATATCAAATCCAAGATATACTATACAGTTACTAAAAATTTAAAATATCCACTCACAAATTTTCCTTAGATCTTTTTCTAGGATTTGTTTACGCCCACTTTAAATCTCTTTCAAATCTCTCCTTTTAGAATATACAAGTAGGTTATGTGTGAATTAGATTTATAAATTTAGAGATTTGAGGAGAATAGAATTAGAAATTGAATAATAAATACCTAAAATTTCGTACTTGAAACCTTAGAGAATTTTTTGAATCTTTGAAGAGAGAGATCGACAAAGCTTCGATTATTTCCCAAAATAATTTGTGAATAAAAGCGAGGGAGATAGACTCTTATTTATGGTGGTTAGAAAGCACCAGAATCATCGAATTCTAGTCTGTTTAAAATAACAAAAACCAAGACCGTTAATGGTGTGAAAAACATTAGTTGCCACCTCAACCATCAGTTGACCTGTCCTACCAAAGTGGTTGACCACTAGCGGTTGACTGGTCATAGATAGCGGTCGACTGGTTGGTCAATTTTGGGAATGATACTTTCATTGCCGTTTAACTTTATATTTAATTCCTTAATTAATATTAAGTTTACTTTAACATTTCTTTAACCCCTAAGTCTACCTACCGTTAATTTTTTAATTTCAAAATTTGAAATTAATTATTAATTTGAATTCGATTTAAATTATTTCGAATTCAAAATTTTCAAATGTAGGTAGCTTTACATTTGAGTTCCATTTTCAATCTTTATATAAGGAAATTTATCAGAAAATCACTAAGAACGCAACACAATTTTCGTGGCCAAATTTCAACTTCTTCAAAATTTCCACTTTTAGCCTTATAATTAATTTATTACTTAGTTCTTTTCTTGTTAGTTAGTTTTCTATTAATTTTTATAGGATTTTACATTCTACCCCTTAAAATGGGTTTCATACCCAAAATCCCTAAGGGACGGACAACATAATGTGCACTAAGCATCCATGTTATATAACGATGTTATCTACACAGCCATCTACTCAACCAAAAAGTGCAATGTGATTATGTATGCAGACATACCATCGGTGAGCTCAATCCTAGCATGAATGAAAATACCATGACATGTAGTCATGTATGCCAACATACTAAACATGTAAGAAGTTTTTCATAAATATAAAAATGATAGTAAAAAATGTGGCAGCTTCCCCCTACCATCCAATCTAGAAACTATTGTGCAACCAAAACATAATTTGGAGAGAAAACGTTTACCGAAGAAAAGCTCAGGATGAGAAGTTATAATCTTCCCTTCAGTTTCTCATGAACTTTCCGTCGGATTATTTCCCTATCGTGCCCGAACCGGCCTAATTTCTTTGTTCTATACTTTCCTAGTTCCATGCTCCACAATGTATGCGGTAGGACGAGGTATTATCATGTAACAACCCGTAATTACCTATTTAAAATTACGGTTGTTTAATATCTTTTTAAATAATTAATTAATGGATTTATACCTAAAATAAAAAAATTTGAGATAATAAATAATGACGGTAAAATAGTTTTCAAAATAGTTTACAAAAATATTTTGTTTGATAAAAAATAGAAAATGTGTCCGAAAATAGTTTTTCAAATTATCGACTTTTCGACATCGAAAACATTATGCATATTAGTGTATCATATAAACACTCATATGAATAATGTTAGGGCATGTGTATATACATGTGTGCATGTAGTTAAGTACATAAACATATGTGTTGTATCATTTCATGAAAAAATGGAATATCCTTTAAAGATGCCTTGTGAAACATGATAAGACATGTTTATATACTAAGGTACAAATGCCTTTATGGTATGTTGGCTCAAGTTTCATGAAGGGGACAAGGAAAAATTTGAAATTTATGGTGGGGAGACAAGGAGTGAGGTGGCATGGTGAGGTTGGGCAATGTTGTGGAGGGTAAAGTATATAGGGGTAGTTTAGTAATTTGTTTAGTTCATTTTATATAAAAGCAAATTCCTAATTTTTTTATCATTTCTGATCTATCATTTTATTTTCAAAACTTCATGAAAGCTTTCTCTAAGTTTTCATGGCTTCCATAAATTTCTAAAATTTAAAGACCTTAGTTTTATTCATTTTTAAAACCCTTAAGTCTTGTTTAAAAGCTTTCATCCACTTCTACAACAACTCCTTCACAATACAAGTCCATACACCTCTCATCCACTCTTGGTTGAGCCACACATACCCTAGGGCCAAACCAATTCAAGTGTTTTTGGCTCAAAGAATCAAATTTTCCAAAGTTTTTGCAAAGATCTAGGTGTTTTTGGAAGTTCTAGAACAAGTTCGGTTGAAGTTAGTAAGCTATTGTGAGTAAAAATCTCATCTTTCGAATCGTAACTTTGTAAACTTAAATATTGTTCATATATTTGTTGTTAGTGGCTTGTTGTGTTTGTATTACCATGTGATGTATGTTGTATTAGGATATAACTTGAAAAGTTGTCACCTTGTTAGTTTAGTAAGTAAGTTAGTAAGCAAGTTTTGAATGTTAGTAGTAAAAGTTAGTTATATTATTAATGATTGTTTCCTATATAAGGTAGAATAGTTTAGCACTTTGTATTATTGTTTTGCTTTTGTTTTACGTATGGATGAAAGTAAAATGACATGAATTAGTTGTCGAAGTGTCCATACAGAGACTATCGCTATATCGGCACTTTCGAACCATATCCTTATCGAATATTTTTATTTATTTCTCGAGCTTAGGTTTGGTTTCACAAGTTAATAAAGTTGTTAAATAAGGATGATTTCAAATTTAAATAGTTATTTTAATAAATATTTTTAAATATAATTAATTAATTAACTAATAAAGACTAAGGTTAATTAATTAACTTGTTAATGATGAGTTTAAATTTAATTAATTAACTTGTTAACGATGTATTTAAATTTAATTAATTAATTTTTTAATGATACTTAAAATTAGTTTAACCTTTTGTCTATGGATGATTAAGCTTAATTAATTATGTAATAATGATGAATTAAAATTAATTAATCATTTTACTTGATGATGATTAAAGTAAATTAACTCCTTTCAATTAATGATCTTTAAATTTGATTATTTAACTTAAATTTAATTAATATTTTTTAAATTGCATTTTAAATTAATTAATTAAATTAATAATATTTATTTATTATTAATTAAGTTAATTGATGATGTCAAAATTTAATTAATTAATGTAGTTAATGAGATTAAATTAATTGAATTAATTTAATTAATTCTGTTAATTTAAAGGTGATTAACCGTTTTAATTAAAGAGTATTTTGAAGTCAATTATCTCAATTGATTAATGAAGTTTAAAGACAATTATTTATTCTCATTTATGATAGTTAAAGTAAAGTATCGAATTAAATAAGGATGTTGGAAGTTATCAAATCCTTTTATAGTGATGTTTAAAGTTTGTAAACTCGTTTAACAAAGTGTTTTGAAGCTAATACTTGTAATGTGAAGCCCAAGCATGAATTCAGGTTTTTTAAAAGAAAAGTTTGAATTGTTTATGGAAATGAATTAATTTTCATAAAGCGATTGACATGTGTGGAAAAAATTTATTTGTATAAGTGGAAACAATTTATTTGTATAATTAGCACTAAACATCAAAGAAGTAGATTTGTCGCTATTTTGAAAGTTAAGAATAATCATGAGACATGACTTCGACGTAACACTACCTTGACTTGTCCGGTATTATTGTTAACCAAGAAATAGTGCAAGTTTGAATTCAATGAGTGGTGATAAGTATACAAGACTTAATTTCCATATACGGTTGTTTTATAACTTCGATCGTTGGTTTCTCAGCTATCTGTTACTTCAGCTTCTTCATTATCGTTATTCTAAGACGATGTGTTGCTCCATCGAGCTTTGATATCCTTTGTGGGAAATGACTAAATCGAAAGCATGAGAGGAAGCCAAGCTACGTGGGGTTTCCCCCATTAAGGTACTTTCACATCTCATCTAGATTGGATTCGGTAGCGCTATAAGATGTGACATATTTGGATACTCGGTAACGTTTGACGGGGTCCGGCTTGGTATTGTCAAAAAAGTGTCACAGAGTACTTGAGCTTCTCAAAAGTATATTACTAGAGGTATACTTCAAGAATGGTGCACCTTCCTTGTCATTTGTTGGATATTTTCCTTTCTTTATTTGATTCGAACCTTCAAATTTGTTTCCTTAATTTAATCGGGAAGAGTCAACCACTCTTTGCGATGTTTAAGTATTTATCCATTCTTCATGTTTGGATGTTGATTCATGCGAGAGTAAACCCGTTCCATGTTTAGAGGCGTGGTCTAATATTTTTGTGTTTAATTACATATTATTAATTTAAAAGCATTTTTTACTCATACCAGACATATTGTCTGACTCGAGTTTTTTGTTTTCCCAAAACTCTCAGGTACTCAATTTTATTTCAGTAGTTTGAGAGTAACAGGTCTATGTGGGCTTTTTGAAGATGACGTCCAAGAAGGAGGATTTCATCTTTTTAGTTTTCTATTCCGCTGTATTATCTTATTTGTGTAAGTGTATATTGTTTCGTCATATGTAAAGGCGGGTTGTTATAACTGCCTAAACTGATTTGTAGTACTTTGTGTAACTCTGATAACTCCTTGTTAAGGAGTAACCTGATGTATTATTAACTGTTATGGTTTATTTTATAGTTTTGTTGTGAGCTTTCTATTCTATTCTTTGTTTCTTCCCATGACGATTCATCTTTTCGATGCTTGGGCAACGGAACATGAACACTGAGGATGTGTTAAGTATCGTTCCTAGGGCTCAAAAATGTGGGTCGTTATAGTTGGTATCAGAGCATCGATTGAGTGAACACCTTAGCCTGATTGGGGTACAACTCATTAGTGATAGGGTGAGTAGAGCCCTAGAACGAGTTAATCTTGAGAGAACGTTTCCTTTTCTCCTCTAAAAGTTTGTTTTAGATCCTTTATTGCATTTTTTCTTTTTCCATCATTGACCCTATCTTTGTATTCTAATGATACCTATCACTTATCCAGGTTACTGAAAATGAGTACAAGAGGAAGAATAGGGATGGGATCTGGAACCAGCACGACTACAAATGGCAGAGCTCCTAAAAATGAGCCAGTTGTAGAGCCGGTAGCAGAAGCAGTGATGCAAGTTCAGCCACCTTAGAACTTTGTAACCTTTTCAAGAATACACAACTTTATGTGGTAATCCTTTCTATGGAACTGAAGATATTTTGGAGTTCAGACGTGGCTCCGCTCTTGTGAGAGGATATTCGGGGATCTTCGATTGGGAGATGCTAGAAAGAGATTGTTGGTACCACGTCAAATTCAGAAAGAAGCAATGGATTGGTGGGATTCGGTAACCATTAATACATTAGAAGAAGATCTCTCTTGGGTGCAGTTTAAAGAGATTTTTGAAGCTCAGTTTATCTTAGAGGTAGGAAAGACTCAGTTGTTCAAAAGTTTTATCAATTTGAAATAGGGTGAGATGACAATGGCATAGTATGAGCATAGGTTCAATGCATTGTCCCATTTTGGACCAGGATTGATTGATATACCACTTAAAAAGAATGAAATGTTCATGAAAGGAATGCGACCAGAATCTCATCGGGAAATGACCAATCATCTCAATGGTACCTTTACCTATCTGATCAGTATGGCCTTGAGATTTAAAGCTCTTGATATTGAGCAAGGAGTTCAAAAAGGAATAGTCCCAGCAGTTAATGCCCAATCTTTATCTGTGATACTTGTTGCTAGTAGGCCCTATTTAAAGCATAAAGGGAAGAAGAAGTGATCGGGAAAGAAGCCTGGAGGTGGAGCTTCAAGTTATAACCAGCAGTTAGACATGACCTAGGTCCTTTGTTATAAGTGCAACCAAACGGACCAATTTGCAAATCAATGACCAAACCCGGCTAGTGGATCACTCCGATTCAATTGCAACAAACATGGAAATATGAAGAACCAGTGCCCTTCTCCAAAGAAGGGATCTCAGGTACATGCTTTTGCTATTAAGGAAATACCATCTACTTTTATGGACCCAAAAGGAAAGTAGGTGTTGCAAGGTATACTATCCATTTCTGATATTCCTATTAGAGTGTTATTTGATATCGGTGCATCCCATATTTTTATCTCATATGACCTAATGAACAAGTTGAATCTTAAATATGTTATTCTCTATAATTCTCTCTGTGTGTCGAACCCAATTGGGGGTGCGACCAATCTTGACTCCTTATATTTGAATGTGCCGATTTCCTATCAAAATCGGCCTTTCTTTTCTGACTTGTTTGTCCATGGATTCATGGGTTTGGAGTATTATTAGGAATGGACTGGTTATCTAAGTTTAAAGCTGTTTTGGACTGTGTTAGAAGGGTGATTGTGGTAAAAGATGTAATAGGTAGAAGTGTTGATATATGTTGTAGAGAGCCTAAGGGGTTGATGAGAAGTTTTCTGTATTACCTCGAAGTACCCAAAGAGGAGATAAGGAATATATCAATCATTCGGGACTTCAGTGATATTCTTGAAGAAGTGCAAGTTTACCTCCTCATCAGGAAGTAATGTTTTACATTGATTTGATTCCACGAACCAGACCTATTGTACAACCTCCTCGAAATTTGGCTCCAAAGGAAAAAAGGGCATTGGAGAAGCAGATGTTTGATTTATTGCAGAAAGGTTTGATCAGACGCAGTACATCAAGTTGGGGATCGCCAGCAGTGTTCGCTACCAAGGCCGATAGTTCTCTTAGATTATGTATGGATTATCAAGAATTTTATAAGAGGACTATCAAGAATATGTATCCATTACCTAGGATTGATCACATGTTTGACCAGCTCCATGGAGATCGGATATTTTTTTTAATTGGATCTTGCCACTAGTTTTAACAAATTAAGGGTAGTAGCAAAGAGTGTACCCTTAACCACTTCTCGTACCCTTGACGGTTCTTACGAGCGGTTAGTCATGCCGTTTTGATTGACTAACACACCCTCCTATTTCATGGACTTGATGAATAGAGTGTTTCAGGATTTTCTTAACAAGATTTTTCTAGTCTTCATTGATGACATCCTTTTTTATTCTAAAACGAAGGAAGAGCATAAGTACCATCTTTAAATTGTCGAAGTACTTTAAGAAGTCATATTTTAAAAGCAAAGTTTTCTATGTGCCATTTTTTGGAAATTCGAAGTTAGATTTCTTTGGAATGTATTTACAGGACAAGGAAACCAGTGGACCTAACTAAAGTAGTTGCGATTCAAGATTGTAAGAAACCCAAAAGTGTGACTGAGGTAAAAAGTTCCTTAGGATTGGTAGGTTTCTATAGAAGATTTATTAAAGTTTTCCCAAAAATTGCTTCTCATCTAACAAAGCTGACGAAGAAGGATGCTAAGTTTATTTGGATACCCAAGTGCGATAAAGCATTCAATGAGTTAAAGGTGAAATTGACAAGCGCTCTTGTCTTCACTTTTTCGGATGGGAATGAATGATTAAAAATTTACACGGATGCTTATAGGACCGGATTAGGAGTAGTTTTGATGTAGGATTGTAAAGTAATAGCGTATGCGAGTCGATAGTTGAAATCTTATGAGAAATAGTACACTACACACGGTTTGGAGCTTCTCGCAGTAGTCTTCGCATTGAAGGTGTAGAGGCACTATCTTTGGGTGCAAAAATTGTGTTATATATGTATCACAAGTCATTAAAGTATCTTTTCACCTGAAAGGATTTAAAATTAAGGTAGCAAAGATGGCTGGAGTTTCTCGTGTCTTATGACCTAGAAATATTTTACATCCCAAGGAAAGAAAACTCCGTTGTAGATTTATTGAGTAGGAATGTGGCAACAACTGCAAATTTGGAAGTCAAGCCAGCACTAATAGAGAGAATTGCATATTTCCAAGAAGCGGACCCTGTTCTAGCTTGGCTTAAGAAGGATGTTGAAGATGTAATTATCTCTAGTTTTCAAATAGACTCTCGAGGCATTTTGCGAATGAATGGATGGATTTGTGTGCCCGATGTTAATGGAATTAGACAGGATGTACTGAGAGCCATCAGTTAAGGTTATCTATCCACCCAGGAGTAGCTAAAATATTTCAAAATATGTAGAAGACCTTCTGGTGGAAAGGGATGAAAAGGGACATTTTGAACTTCGTGAGCCATTGTGCAAACTTTCAACAGGTCAAGAGTGACCAGCAGAAGACTGCTAGGTTGCTCCAACCATTGTTGATACCGAATTGGAAGTGGGAGCAAGTATCCATGGACTTTATAGATGGGTTGCCCAAAACAAGAAGAGGTAATGAAGGTATTTTGGTAATTGTAGATCGGTTAACAAAGAGCGCCCACTTTATTCCGGTGAAGTCAACTAAAACTGCAACTTCTTTGGCAGGAATTTATTTGAGAGAGGTCATTCAACTGCATGGAATTCTAGTAAGTATAGTCAGTGATCGCGATCCCATCTTCAGCGTTTCATTTTTGGAGAGCGTTGCAAGTCACTTTAGGGATAGAGCTGAATTTGAGCATAGCTTATCACCCGTAGACAGACAGACAAATAGAAAGGGTGAATTGATTTTGGAGGATCTTTTGAGAGCATGTATTTTGGATTTTAGAGGATCATGGGGAGATCACCTTCACTTAGTATAATTCTCCTACAGAAACAGTTGTTAAGCTAGCATTTTCATGGAACCTTATGAAGCTTTGTATGAGCGGCCTTGTAAATCACCTTCATGTTGCGTTGAGCGCGGAGACCAATTAGTTCTTGATCCATAGATGATTCGAGAAGTATCATAGAAGGTGGCTATGATCAAGGAAAGGATGAAAGAACCCAGGACCAATATAAAATTTATGTCGATCAACGAAGAAGGGACTTAGACTTTGCGGTCGGAGATTTTTTATTCGTGAAAGTTTCCCTGATGAAAGGAATTGTAAGATTCAAAAGGGCAAGAAAGCTAGCACCTTGAGTTATTGGACCATTTAGAACCTTAAGACAATTGGATCATTGGCCTATAGAGTGGAATTTCCTAAATGATTGTTAGAAATTCATAATATCTTTATGTATCTCATATGGGAAAGCATGTTCATGATCCATCTTTAACTATTGAGACGTCTGTTCAGGAAGACATAGAAATAGAACCGAATTTGACGGTAGTTCGACACCCAGTTCATATCGTAAATCGAGATGAAAAGGAGACTGAGGAGCAAGGTGGTTAAGCTTGTAAAAGTTTAGTGGAAGGATGACCCTCGTGATTGTATTTGGGAGACTGAGGATCGTATTAGAGAAACTTACCTTGATGTAATATCAAGTTAGTTGCTTGAGTGCATTATGTATGGTCTTCTATGACATAGTTTCTTTGCATTGTTATATGAATTTCTAGGTAATATATATACCTTTTTCGATTGTTTTTTTTTGTGTGTACTAATTTTAAGGAAGAAATTCTTTCAAGGGAGGATAGTATAACAACCCGTAATTAACCTCTTTAAAATATGGATATTTAATATATTTTTAGATAATTAACTAATGGATTTATAACTAAAATAAAAATCTTTGAAATAAAAAATAATGATGGTGAAATAGTTTTTCAAAATAGTGTACAAAAATATTTAGTTCAATGAAAAAATGAAAACGTGTCCGGAAATAGTTTTCGAATTATCGACTTTTCGGTGTCAAAAAGTTATCGAAAACGTTGTGCACATTTGTGTATCATATACACACTGACATGAATAAAGTTAGGGCATGTGTATATTCATGTGTGCATGCAGTTAAGTACATATATATATGTGTGTGTGTGTGTGTGCGTGCGTTGTAACATTTCACGAAAAAAATGGAATATTCCATAAAGATGCCTTGTGAAATTTGAGAAGACATGTTTATATACTAAGGTACAAATGCATTTATGGTATATTGGCTCATGTTTTCATGAAAGGGACAAGAACATTTTGAAATTTGTGGTGGGGAGACAAGGAGTGAGGTGGCATGGTAAGTTGGCGCAATGTTATGGAGAATAAAGAACATAGGGGTAGTTTAGTAATTTGTTTAGTTCATTTATATAAAAGCAAATTTCCTAGTTATTTTAATATTTTTCTAACTTATAATTTCATTTTCAAAACATCATGAAAGCTTTCTCTAACTTTTCATGGCTTCCATAAATTTATAAAATTTAAAGACCTTAGTTTCATTCACTTTTTAAACCCCTAAGTCTTATTTAAAAGCCTTCCATCCACTTCTATAATAACTCATTCACAAAACAAGTTAATACACCCCTCATCCACTCTTGGCCGAGCCACACATACCCTAGGGCCGAACCTATTAAAGTGTTTTTGGCTCAAAGACTCAACTTTTCCATAGTTTTTGCAAAGATCTAGGGTTTTTGAAGTTCTAGAACAAGTTCGGTTGAAGTTAGTAGGCTATTGTGAGTCAATATCTAATCTTTCTAATCTTAAATTTGTAAACTTAAATATTGTTCATATATTTGTTGTTAGTAGTTTATTGTGTTTGTATTATCATGTGATGTATGTTGGATTGGGTTATACCTTGAAAAGTTGTCACCTTTTTAGTTTAGTAACCAAGTTAGTAAGCAAGTTTTGAATGTTTGTAGTAAAAGTTAGTTATATTGTTAATGATTGTTCTCTATATGTTGTAGAATAGTTTAGCACTTCGTATTGTTTTTGCTTTTGTTATATAATGTATGGATGAAAGTAAAACGACATGAATTAGTTGTCGAAGTGTCCTTTAGCAACTACCGCTATATCGGCACTTTCGACAAACCTTATCCTTATCGAATTTTTTTGATTTATTTCTCGAGCTTGGGTTTGGTTTTACAAGTTAATAAAGTTGTTAAATAAGGATGATTTCAAATTTAATTAATTATTATAATAAATGCTTTTAAATATAATTAAATAATTAATTAATAAGGATTAAGGTTAATTAATTAACTTGTTAATGATGAGTTTAAATTTAAGAAATTAACTTGTTTATGATGTGTTTAAATTTAATTAATTACTTTATTAATGATACTTAACATTAATTAAACCTTTTATCCAAGGATGATTAAGGTTAATTAATTATGTAATAATGATGGATTAAAATTAATTAATCATTTTAATTAATGATGATTAAAATAAATTAACTCCTTTCAATTAATGATCTTTAAATTTGATTAATTAATTTAAATTTATTTAATCTTTTCTTTAATTATTTTTTAAATTAATTAATTTAATTAATGATATTTATTTATTATTAATCTACTTAATTAATGATGTTAAAATTTAATTAATTAATGTAATTAAGGAGATTAGATTAAATTAATTAATTTAATTAATTCTGTTAATTTAAAGGTGATTAGCTTTTTCAATTAAAGAGTATTTTAAAGTCAATTATCCAAATTGATTAATGAAGTTTGAAGATAATTAATTATTCTCATTTATGATAGTTAAAGCAAAGTATCTAATTAAATAAGGATGTTGAAAGTCATTAAATGCTTTTATAACGATGTTTTAAAGTGTGTAAACATTTTTTAACAAAGTGTTTTGAAGCTAATACCTGTAATGTGAAGCCAAGCTCGAATTATGGTTTTTTAAACGATAAGTTTGAATTGTTATGAAAATAAATTAGTTTCCATTAACCGATTCACTTATATAGAAACGATTTATTTGTATAATTAGCATTAAATATCGAAGAACTAGATTTGTTGCTATTTTGAAAGTTAACAATAATCATGAGACATGACTACGAGGTAACACTACCTTAACTTGTCCGGTATTATTGTTTACCAAGAAATAGTACAAGTTTAAATTTGATGACTGGTGATAAGTATACAAGGCTTAATTTCCAAATATGATCATTTTATATCCTCGATAGGTGGTTTCTCAGCAATCGGTTACTTTAGCTACTTTATTATCATCATTCTAAGACGATGTATTGCTCCATTGAGCATTGATATCCTTTGTCGAAAATGACTTAATCCAAAGTGCGAGAGAAAGCAAAGCTATGTGGGATTCCTCTAATTGGGGTACTTTACATCTCATCTAGATTGGATTCGGTAGCGTTATTAGGTGTGAAATATTCGAATACTCGGTAAGGTTTGACGGGGCCGGCTTAGTATTATCCAAGAAGTGTCACAGAGTATATGAGCTTCCCAAAAGTATATTACTAGAGATATACTTTTATGGGGTGAACCTTCCTAGTCATTTGCTGGAGATTTTCCTTTCCTTATTTGATTCGAACCTTCAAATTTGTTTCCCTAATTTAATCAGGAAGAGTCAACCACTCTTCGTGATGTTTAAGTGTTTATCCATTCTTCACGTTTGGATGTTGATTCATATGAGAGTAAGCTCGTTCCGTGTTCAGCGGCGTGGTCTCACATTTTTGTGTTTAGTTGCACACCTACTGATTTTGTTTTTTTACTCATACCAAACATATCGTCTGACCCAAGTTGTTTGTTTTCCCTAAACTCTCAGGTACTTAATTTTATTTGACTAGTTCTAGAGTAATAGGTCTATGTGAGCTTTTCGAAGATGGAATCCAAGCAGTAGGCTTTCATCTTCTTAGTTATCTGTTCCACTGTATTATCTAATTTATGTAAGTGTATTTTGTTTCATCATATGTAAAGGCAGGTTGTTATAACTGCCTAAGCTGATTTGTATTTGTGTGACTCTGGTAACTCCCTATTAAGGAGTAACCTGGTGTACTATTAACTGTTATGGTTTATTTTACAGTTTCATTATGAGGTATTCTATTATGTTCTTTATTTCTTCCCACGATGATTCATCTTTCCGATGCTTGGGCAACGACACACGAACACCAAGGATGTGTTATGTGTCATTTCTAGGGGTTAGAAAGGTGGGTTGTTACATATCATCTCTATCTCAATGTCTCCTAATCGATCATTCTCTACCACGGTGGTTGTGCTATGACGGCATTTCCTTTAGTATGAAATGTGAAATACGTCATGAACTCTGGCCAACTTATCTCGTAGCTTTACACGATAAGCAAGTCTTCCTATCCTTTTCGTAATTGGAAAAAGCCCAACAAACCTCTGTACCAACTTTCTCGATTTTCCAAATCTCCCAACCTTCCTAAAGGAGAAACTCTAACAAACACCATGTCTCATGCCTCAAACTCCAATTCCTTCCTTCGCTTAATTACATATAACTTCTAACAATCTTGTGCGACCTACATTTGCTGCCTAATTAGCTCTATCTTGGTCTGAGTCTCTTGAATTAAATATGATCCAAGTAGAATTTTATCAATACTTTCCCATCGATAATTTGGTGATTCGCATGGCCTCCCATAAAATGCTTCAAAGGATGCCATACCAATTGTCACTTGGTGATTGTAATTATTATAAGCGAATTCTCCTAAAGGTAAGTGCTACTCCCATTGTCCTCCAAAGTCCATGATGCACGCCCTCAACATGTCTTCCAAGATCCAATTTACACTTTCAGTTTGACCATCGGTCTATGAGTGGTAAGAGGTGCTAAGATTCAATGAAGTTCCAAAAGTTGTTTTCAAACTCCTCCAAAATTCACTAGTAAATAAAGGTTCCCTATCGCTAATAATGCTAACCAAAATTCCCTCTAGTCGAACCACCTCCTTGATGTAAATTTGCGCCAGAGAGGTTAGCGGTCCTATTACTCCTAACGAGAATAAAATGTGTGATGACCCGGAATTTTAAACAATATCAATTTAATAATCTGAATTAAAAAATAAATTGATTTGATAATCTTTGTAATAAGATTGGAATTAATGTAATAATCCAATTAAAATAAATATTTAATTGATAGATTTTATCTTTTAAAATCTAATAAATTGTTTTCTATTTATAATGTATATAAGATATGTATATATTGTAACTAGATATTGTTTTTTTAAATAAATAAATATCTTGTTTTCTAAATAATATATATATTTGGTAAAATTGGGTATAGTTTTAAAGTTAAAGTTTTAAAATCTATTGAATAAATAAAATATGGTTTTAAATTGATGAGATAAAAATTTAATTTGTTTAAATTGATTTATTTGATATTAAGTTTTTAAAAGTATATAATAAATAACTATATGATTTTAAATACATAAGGTAAATTATTTAAATGGTTTAAAATATGTTTTAACTCAAGTTTAAATTTAAAATAAAAATAACAATAAGGTTTATTTTGATATAATGTGATAAAATAAATAATTTATTAATAAAGAAACAATTTCTTTTATAAATCATTTATAATTATCAAATTTTGTTATTTTTAAAATATAATAATACATTGTTTTTAACAAATAGATTTTTAATAAAAACAATTTTTTTCAAAATTTAATTATGTAGTTATATATATATAACTTGATTTGAATTTGAATTCAAAGCTTTGAAATTTAAAGTATAAATATTTTTATTTGTTTTGGATTCTTAAGTATTTGTATAAAACTTTATTTGAATTTTTTTTGGATTTATTCATTCCAAAATTTTCTACATGTAAAAAAGTACCTAATAACTAATTAATTAAACAAAGATTTACTTTTATCTTATATTAATCTATTAACTAAATAACTAATTAACATTTAATTATAACTAATCAACATTAAAGACAAACGTAAGCATTTTACAAATTAAAAGAACATGTGTTAACTAATTAACATATCTACTTGACAAATGTTAGAATTGAAGACAAGTGTCATTTATTTTGTTTTTCTTTTATTTTTATTAATAACTATTTCAGTTTTTATATAAATAAATCCTCTTTCCTATTTATTCCTTTTCTAAATCTAAAATGCAAAGAAAAAATGCACACTTCCTTTGAAACTAAAATCTGAATCATCTTCAAATCCTGTAAATCTGAAACATGCAAAATCATTTTCAAAATTGAAATCAAAACATGCAAATCTATAGCATTCAAAGAAAACCTGCATTTTATTAAAACCTGCACATCTTCAAAAAAAAACCGGCATTTCTTAAATCTGGGAATCAAAGCAGCTGCATGCAATTTTAAATCAAGTTTCAAGCATCAGTAACTCAAATCTTCAAAGCAATTCAAGTTTTTAAAAAAAGGGCACTGCATATTCCAGTTCTCAAAAGAATCGAAACAGCTTTTGCAAAAACAATTTGAGGCTCTCTCTTCTAATTTAAAAAAGGTGAGTAACATCATTTTTAATGAATTTAAGTATTTTAATAAAGTTCTCTATATTATATTCCCAGGTTCAAGAATTTGTTCAAACCCCATTATCACATAATGTAGTCTATGTTAGTGTTTAAGATTCATACAAAATGTGTTTGTTGAATCAAGAATTAAAGTTTAAAATTTATTCAAGTTAAAAAAATTTGAATTGTCTCTGAAACTTAAGATAACAGAGCAAATTTGAATATAACTGAAACTCAAAACATGTTGATTCATTATTTCAGGATTAGAATCGAAAACATTATTCAAAATTCTGATTTTTAAAACTAAATTCACGGTTTTTAGAATTAGATTTAGAATGCAGTTCTGTGTTGAACTAAAAATGGGATATTGGAGTTTTTGGGTGATCTCTGCAATTTGGAGGGTCAGGATTCTTCTTGAGGGTAGAGAAGTAATCAGAGAAGCTTGGGAAAATAATTGATGTTGATACAAATCACCATGGAAGCAGCGGTGATGTTTTCTTATCTGTAGCACAAGTTTTAACTAGGCAACTTGTTTGGGTCGGTACGGCCTGTAGGGATGATCGAGTTCAACTTGGTTTTAGGTGTTGAAAGTTTGGTCGTAGGCGAGGCTGCGGCTGGTGGTGGAAGCTCTCTGGTGGACGGAGCGCCATAGAGGAAGTGTTGACAGGTTTTGGTGAAGGGTTTGGTCCTTCTGTTCTAGTTTATTCAGATTGAACTTGAAATCGATTTTGCGTTGTGGAGGGATGATTTGTTGGTCGTGTTGGGACGAGGAGTTGGTCACCGATGTGGGAAGACCACCGGAGGTGGCTGGAGTTGGACGGAGGCACGGTGCACATGCACTGTGCACTTTCGGTTTCTGATGAACTCTGGGTAGATGCAGTGTAGTCGACTCGAGTTTTTACTCGTGATTTTGGGAAGCTGCTCGAAGTTCTTGGTTGATGGACTCGAAGCAGTTTTGCTCTGACTTGGGTTTAATTATAGAAATAGGTTTTTATACTGAAACCTGTATTGATTTGGTTTGAAATTTTTAAAACTGAAATTTAAATGTTAAGCAAGGTTTTAAACAAGTTTTAAAACTAGTTTATAAAATCTGAAATTTCAAGTTTAAGTTTGAATCTCGAATTTCAAACAAGATGAAGTTTTTTTAAAAATTTGATTTGATTTAATTACTATAGAAATGTTTAAGTAGTTTGATTTTTTTTTAAAAATAAAGTTTTAAAATACAAGTAGAGTTTTAAAATTTGAAGATTTATCTGAATTCAAATTTTAAATAAGTATTTCTGTTTTGAAATGTAGGAAAGATTTAAAAATTTTAAATGTTTCAAACAAATTGAAATGGTTAAAGTATAACTCAAATTGATTTGAATTTAAATATGAATTTGGTTTTAAATACTTTAAAACTTCTTTATTAAATGAGTATATCTTTAACTTGTGAAATGAGAGGTTTAGAAATGTGTTTTAAACTTTGTTAAAGATAATTTGAATTCATTTTAAATCTTAAATTTAAAACGATATTTGAAAGTAAATTTAAAGGAATTTGTTTTTAAATACTTTCTTAATGATAATGTGATCATTAATAAGAAAATATTTTCATCTTTAAACAAGTAAGGATTTAATGATTTGAATTATTAAGTTAATTAAAATGGATTATTCATTTAAATTAAGTAATGATTTAATAAGTAATTAAAGCTTTTTAATGTATTAAAAGATTAATTAATTTGAAATTAATAATGATTAATGAAATTTAATTACTTAAGAGAAGTAATTAAAGTTTGGTTAATGGTTAATGATGGTCATTAACTTAAGATTATTTAACAATTAATTAATGTGATTAATTTAAATAATTAATTAGATTAATTAATTTAACGATAATCAATAGTAAAAATTATTTAAGTTTAATTACTTAATGGAAGTAATTAAGGAATTAATTACTTAATGTAATTAATGGAGTTTATTATGATTAGTTTAAATTGATTAATTAATTAAGTTTAATTAATTTTAATCACTTGTTGGTTGGATAATAATATCTTAATGTAATTAATGGAACGTAATTACTCAGTGGAGAAATTAATGATAATAACTGGATGTAATTAGAGGAAAATGGTTTAATTGTGGAAGTAATCTGGATTAAATTACTTTGTACATTAAATCAAGGGATTAATTAAAGAAATTTATTAAGGAGCAATTAATTTGATAAGTAATTAAGGGGAGATAGTTAGTGAATGTGATTAATCAAAAGATGATTAATAATTATGGTTTAAATTAAGATTAATTACTGAATGTAATTAATTTAAATAAGAAAATTAATTAAATATAATTTAGGATCGTTAATTAATATAATTAATGATGTAATTAATATTGATTAATTAAGATTAATTAATCAATAATAAGTAATTAAGTGTAATTAATTAATTGTAATTAATTAAGTTTTAATATAATTAATTATAGTTAATTAATTAATGAAGTAATTAAGGGTTAATTACTGTATTTGGCTTAAAGTAATTAATTTGTGCAATTAATTAAAGGATAATTACTTGAATGTAATTAAAGTATAATTAATCAAGGGTGATTAACTAAGTTGATTTACTAGAGTATAATTAATTAATGGTGATGTAAGCAAAATTAATATTGAGGTAAGTAATTAATTTAATTCACTTTAAATTAATTAGAGATGATGTAATTAATTTAATTCATTTAAAATTAATTACAGATGTTATGATTATAGATCATTTCTTATGAATGGATGATATTGGTTGCCTTGAATGGTTTAAAATCTCAACTATGAGATTAGTAATGTTGAGTGATATGGATGCATTGGTTGCATTGTGATAATGATATGGATAATCATTGATAATGATAATATGGATTATCTGTGGTGATGATTATCTATTGTGAATATGTGGATTATCTATCTGTGTGTATATAGATAATTGTATTGAATTGTTTTAAACTCTAAAACAACTTGGACTTAAAAGACACGCTTGGATTTCGATGAGACCGGTATCGGGTTTCCATATTTGGATATTCGAAAACCACATCGATCTAAATTAACGATAGGCTGTGAATCTCAAGTGAAGAGTGAAGACTCGAGGTGTAAGAACTATTCGTCAGTGTAACTCTTAGGGTGATTCCGAGATGAGTTTGATGGAGATAGTACTTTCAGTTTCGAGATGAAGATTCAGAGCGCAAGGGTTATCGTCGTTAACTCTGAGGGTGATTCCAAAACGAGTGTAATGAGATAATGCCTTCGGTTTCGTTCTAACCCGGAACGAACTTGTATGGATTGAATGCTTCCAGAACATCGTTAGGTGGACGATGAGCATTCTAAGATAAATGTGTCCTATAAAGGTAATCGTAGCCTCAAGCCTCATCAACCGGGAATGGCTAAAACAGGGGAGGTGCAGCAAGGCTAAGTGGGTCATGCCCAAGTAGGATGAGATTTTCCCCTGTCTAGAGGTCCCTTTTTATTCGGCTTAGTGGGCGGTTGGAATCGTGCGCCAACTGCGGGGTTGTCTTGTTCGGGACTGTCCAGTAAGGGATGGTTCTGGCCTTGTGTTGCAGGGGATTGGGAGTGATCCTCGGTACGGTGATCTAGGCCACGTACTGTGACAGACGGTACCCCCGGTAGCCTTGCCATTGTATGGAATCCAAAATCCAATAAGTGCCAATGGTTTTGATTGTATTACCCACTTTTGTGGCTAGTAGCTGGAATTCAATCATGTAACAATTTCGCCTATTTCATATTTACTGGAAAACCCTAGACCTGTTATAATATCACTGGATTTCCTATCAAATATTTTGGTTAGCGCAAGGTAAAAACTTTTCCATGTTTATGTATGGGAAGTCTTACGTGATACCTTTCTTTTCAAAAGATTTTCAAACTTTAACCTGTTACTCACACCAGACCCATGTCTGACCCGGAGTTTATTTCTGT
The DNA here is from genome assembly GCA_030765085.1 of Allium cepa. Taxonomy (NCBI): domain Eukaryota; kingdom Viridiplantae; phylum Streptophyta; class Magnoliopsida; order Asparagales; family Amaryllidaceae; genus Allium; species Allium cepa. The sequence goes on along the minus strand of CM060945.1, from coordinate 315,714,318 downwards.
TTTTCTTAAACTCTTGGGTACTCAAATTTTTACGAGTGGCCAAGGGATTCAGGTTACCTTTGACGAATTATGGATGAGCAATGGAGCAGGAGGATTCTGCGTTAGATATGTAGTATTCCACTGTGTTTGGTATCTCTGTGTTGTCTCTGAGTTGTATTGAGTTGTAATAACTAGACAGGTTTTTATAACTGCCTAGTATGTGTTGTGTTATCTGTGTACTCTGATAATTGTTGTATATGATATTATGTAATACTTATTAATATAATTTATTCGCTCCGCTGCTTAAATTCTGATGTGTTGTTTCTTCTTTCTCTTTTCTATCCCTTTCTTTCTTAATGATGATGCGTCATTCTGTGGAGATGAATGGCGGGTCGTTACAGTGGTATCAAAGCATTAGGTTGAGTGAATACCTAGGCTCTGGAGTGGTGTCTATCTTGAGAGAGCGTATTTGTAATTTTAAATATATATATATATATATATATATATATATATTTGTACCTATTTGTTGGGTTACCTGTTCGGGTTTTTCCAATATAAGTTATAAAGGTAGATAAGGTAGTGATGTACGATTACTACCATTGGTTGAAGTTTGTATGTTAAGGTTGGAAGTGTGTCTGTCGAGACTGTAGACCGAATACATCTCGAGTGAGATTTGCAGTGATGTACGGATTTCATCGATCTCTGAAGGAAACCTGTATAAGGTTCGGAGTCTATCTTTGAAGTGTAGAATTTGGTGAGTTGAATATTGGATCTATCGGTTGGGCAGAAGCAAGTGATGGTATCTTAATACCTCAGGAAGTTGTAACTGCTTGATGAGATGCAGTGATTATGGATGTTTCCGAAGATGTTTCTTTGGAACAAGTTTTGGGAAGTGTGTCTGCTTCGGTGTTGTGGCTGGATTCAGCAGGATGTTGTGGTTAGCTTTGAAGTTCGAGTTTCTCGAAGAGCTTTGGATTAGGAAGTTTTTGGCACCTGTATCAGCAGTGCAGCTCGGAGTGTTCTGTGTACCGACAGGGAGGTCTTAGCTGAGTAGTTTTTCTAGAGGTAGAGTTCAGAAGCAGCAGAGTGAATCCGTTTCTTCAGTGGATTAGAAGTTGTTCTATTGGGTAAAGAGAGGACAGTTTTTCTTTGAAAATTTATCCAGGTTGATTGCAAAAGTGACTTGCGATAGTTGAGTGTTCTCTTGGATTGTCAGAGAATTTTCTGAATATCTTCAAGGAAGTCAGAAGTTTGTTTGCATCTGGAGATTGAGTTTTCTTATCGACTAGAATTCTAGGAGTGGAACTGGTGGTTCATCTTAGTTGAAAGATGGTTCCTAGAGATAGAGTTTGATGAAGTAACTCAAGTTTTGGAGGAACTTATGAGTTTTCTTTTATGGACCTGTTGAACTATATTACTGGGAAGTGATGTCCAGTTTGTGCTTGTGTTCTTCATCGGCATTTTTTTCTACTTCGGATCAGAGTTGTGCAGCGGAAGCAGTTTGGAAGTGTTTCTGGTTGCCTTTTTCCGAATTAGGAGAAGTTTGTTGTCTTCTAATTTTTATGGAGTAGAGTTGTGTTTTTGGTTTTGGTTGATCTTGAGGAGATCATTGTGTTGGGTTGTTTTTGGTTCTGTTTGTTTCTGGAGGAATCAGCAAGGGTTGAGCTGATCAGTTAGGATGTTGGCAGCCCAGGATCGTCCGAAGACATTTTATGGATAAGAGACGAAGGAATTTGGATTCCGGAGTCGGAGATCTGTTTTGGATAAGTTTTCTTCAATCCAAGGAGCTATAAGATGGGGTAAGGCTGGAAAGCTAACACCAGGATGTTTTGACCTTTTCTCTGTTTTGGATTGGATAAGTGTTTGGTTTCCGGGATTGAATTGCCAGTGTGGATAACTGGGATTCGATATGTTTCACGTTCTCTGAGGGAGTACTGTATGGTCTATCTCTGGTTTTGAAACCAGCAGTTCTAGAGGATTTGATTGTTGAATCAGACTCGTTTGCAGTCTGATATGCTGTCCAGTTTTGTAAATCTAGATGAGTAGGAGCTCTGTAGCTTAGTAGTATTGATGGTTTAAATTCTGTAGGGCGAGTATCCCGGTATATATATATATATATACACTTAGGAAATTCGAGGAAACTCTATCCAGATTTTGTCCAGATAGTTAAATTTGTTTGATTGGGTAAATTGATTGGTATGGTTATTAGCATATCATTGGTATATGCTTGTGTTCTAAAATTAAATCTTTAAATAGATTATTAAATTACCTTCGTTTTAAATTTCGGGGACGAAATTCTTTTAAGGGGGGAGGAATGTGATGACCCGGAATTTTAAGCAATATCAATTTAATAATCTGAATTAAAAATTAGTTTGATTTGATAATCTTTGTAATAAGATTGGAATTAATGTAATAATCAAATTAAAATAAATATTTAATTGATAGATTTTATCTTTTAAAATCTAATAAATTGTTTTCTATTTATAATGTATATAGAATATGTATATATTGTAACTAGATATTGTTTTTTTTAAATAAATAAATAAATCTTGTTTTCTAAATAATATATATATTTGGTAAAATTGGTTATAGTTTTAAAGTTAAACTTTTAAAAGCTATTGAATAAATAAAATATTGTTTTAAATTGATGAGATAAAAATTTAATTTGTTTAAATTGATCTATTTGATATTAAGTTTTTAAAAGTATATAATAAATAACTATATGATTTTAAATACATAAGGTAAATTATTTAAATGGTTTAAAATATGTTTTAACTCAAGTTTAAATTTAAAATAAAAATAACAATAAGGTTTATTTTGATATAGTGTGATAAAATAAATAATTTATTAATAAAGAAAAATTTCTTTTATAAATCATTTATAGTTATCAAATTTTGTTATTTTCAAAATATAATAATACATTGTTTTTAACAAATAGATTTTTAATAAAAATAATTGTTTTTCAAAATTTAATTATGTAGTTATATATATATATATTTATATATTTATATATATATATATAACCTGATTTGAATTTGAATTCAAAGCTTTGAAATTTAAAGTATAAATATTTTTATTTGTTTTGGATTCTTAAGCATTTGTATAAAACTTTATTTGAAATTTGTTTTTGGATTTATTCATTTCAAAATTTTCTACATGTAAAAAAGTACCTAATAACTAATTAATTAAACAAAGATTTACTTTTATATTATATTAATCTATTAACTAAATAACTAATTAACATTTAATTATAACTAATCAACATTAAAGACAAACGTAAGCATTTTACAAATTAAAAGAACACGTGTTAACTAATTAACATATCTACTTGACAAATGTTAGAATTGAAGACAAGTGTCATTTATTTTTCTCTTTCTTTTATTTTTACTAATAACTATTTAAGTTTTTATATAAACAAATCCTCTTTCCTTTTTATTCCTTTTCTAAATCTAAAATGCAAAGAAAAAACACACACTTCCTTTGAAACTAAAATCTGAATCATCTTCAAATCCTGTAAATCTGAAACATGCAAAATCATTTTCAAAATTGAAATCAAAACATGCAAATCTGTCGTATTCAAAGCAAACCTGCATTTTATTAAAACCTGCACATCTTCAAAGAAAACAAACAAACCTGCATTTCTTAAATCTGGGAATGAAAGCAGTTGCATGCAGTTTTAAATCAAGTTTCAAGCATCGGTAACTCAAATCTTCAAAGCAATTCATGTTTTTAAAAAAGGGGCACTGCATATTCCAGTTCTCAAAAGAATCAAAACAGCTTTTGCAAAAACAATTTGAGGCTCTGTCTTCTGATTTAAAAAAGGTGAGTAACATCATTTTTAATGAGTTTAAGTATTTTAATATGTTGCATGTTGATTTCTATGATTAAATGTGAATGATATGTATTTGTATCAGTTGATTTTCTGTATTTATGAATGTATAATTTGAACATGTTATGTTCTCTGTATTATATTCCCAGGTTCAAGAATTTATTCAAACCCCATTATCACATAATGTAGCCTATGTTAGTGTTTAATATTCATTCAAAATGTGTTTGTTGAATCAAGAATTAAAGTTTAAAATTTATTCAAGTTGAAAAAAAATTAAATTGTCTCTGAAACTTGAGATAACTAAGCAAATTTGAATATAAGTGAAATTCAAAGCATGTTGATTCACTGTTTCAGGATTAGAATCGAAAACATTATTCAAAATTCTGATTTTTAAAACTAAATTCATGGTTTTTAGAATTAGATTTAGAATGCTGTTTTGTGTTGAACTAAAAAGGGGATATTGGGGTTTTTGGGTGATCTTTGCAATTTGGAGGGTCAGGATTCCTCTTGAGGGTAGAGGAGTAATTAGAGAAGTTTGGGAAAATAATTGATGTTGATGCAAATCACCATGGAAGCAGCGGTGATGGTTTCTTATCTGTAGCTCTAGTTTTAACTAGGCAACTTGTTTGGGTCGGTACGACCTGTAGGGATGATCGAGTTCAATTCGGTTTTAGGTGTTGAAAGTTTGGTCGTAGGCGAGGTTGTGGCCGGTGGTGGAAGCTCTCTGGTGGACTGAGCGCCCTGGGGGAAGTGCTGACAGGTTTTGGTGGGGGGGGGTTTGGTCCTTCTGTTCTAGGTTTTTTAGATTGAACTTGAATTCGATTTTGAGTTGTGGAGGGTTGATTTGTTTGTCGTGTTGGGATGAGGAGTTGGTCACCGATGTGGGGAGACCACCGGAGGTGGCTGGAGTTGGCCGGAGGCATGGTGCATGTGCACCGTGCACTTTTGGTGTCTGATGAACTCTGGGTAGATGCAGTGTAGTTGACTCGAGTTTTTACTCCTGATTTTGGGAAGTTGCTTGAAGTTTTTGGTTGATGGACTCGAAGCAGTTTTGCTCTGACTCGTGTTTAATTACAGAAACAGGTTTTTATACTGAAACCTGTATTGATTTGGTTAGTAATTTTTTAAACTGAAATTTAAATGTTAAGCATGGTTTTAAACAAGTTTTAAAACTAGTTTATAAAATCTGAAATTTCAAGTTTAAGTTTGAATCTCAAATTTCAAACAAGATGAAATTTTTTTAAATTTGATTTGATTTAATTACTTTAGAAATGTTTAAGTAGTTTAATTTTTTTAAAATAAAGTTTTAAAATACAAGTAAAGTTTTAAAATCTAAAGATTTATCTAAATTCAAATTTTAAATAAGTATTTCAGTTTTGAAATGTAGGAAAGATTTAAAATTTTTAAAATGTTTTAAACAAATTGAAATGGTTAAAGTATAACTCAAATTGATTTGAATTTAAATATGAATTTGGTTTTAAATGCTTTAAAACTTCTTTATTAAATGAGTATATCTTTAACTTGTGAAATGAGAGGTTTGGAAATGTGTTTTAAACTTTGTTAAAGATAATTTGAATTCATTTTAAATCTTAAATTTAAAACGATATTTGAAAGTAAATTTAAAGTAATTTGTTTTTAAATACTTTGTTAATGCTAATGTGATCATTAATAAGAAAATATTTTCATCTTTAAACAAGTAAGGATTTAATGATTTGAATTATTAAGTTAATTAAAATGGATTATTCATTTAAATTAAGTAATGATTTAGTAAATAGTTAAAGCTTTTTAATGTATTAAAAGATTAATTAATTTGAAATTAATAATGATTAATGAAATTAATTACTTAAGAGAAGTAATTAAGGTTTGGTTAATGGTTAATGACGGTCATTAACTTAATATTATTTAACAATTAATTAATGTGATTAATTTAAATAATTAATTAGATTAATTAATTTAATGATAATCAATTGTGAAAATTATTTAAGTTTAATTACTTAATGGAAGTAATTAAGTAATTAATTACTTAATGTAATTAATGGAGTTTATTATGATTAGTTTAAATTCATTAATTTATTAAGTTTAATTAATTTTAATCACTTGTTGGTTTGATAATAATTACTTAATGTAATTAATGGAATGTAATTACACAGTGAAGTAATTAATGATAATTACTGGATGTAATTAGAGGAAAATGGTTTAATTATGGAAGTAATCTGGATTAAATTACTCTGTATAATAAATCAAGGGATTAATTAAAGAAATTTATTAAGGAGTAATTAATTTGATAAGTAATTAAGGGTAGTTCTGAATGTGATTAATCAAAAGATGATTAATAATTATGGTTTAAATTAAGATTAATTACTTAATGTAATTAACTTAAATAAGAAAATTAATTAAATATAATTTAGGATCATTAATTAATATAATTAATGATGTAATTAATATTGATTAATTAATATTGATTAATTAAGATTAATTAATCAATAATAAGTAATTAAGTGTAGTTAATTAATTGTAATTAATTAAGGTTTAGTATAATTAATTATAGTTAATTAATTAATGAAGTAATTAAGCGTTAATTACTGTATTTGGTTTAAAGTATTTAATTTGTGCAATTAATTAAAGGATAATTACTTGAATGTAATTAAAGTATAATTAATCAAGGGTGATTAAGTAAGTTGATATACTAGGGTATAATTAATTAATTAAATTGTAATTAATTAATGGTGATGTAAGCAAGATTTATATTGAGGTAAGCAATTAATTAAATTCACTTTAAATTAATTAGAGATGATGTAATTAATTTGATTCATTTTAAATTAATTATAGATGTTATGATTATCGATCATTGCTTATGAATGGACGATATTGGTTTCCTTGAGTGGTTTGAAATCTCAACTATGAGATTAGTATTGTTGAGTGATATGGATGCATTGGTTGCATTGTGATAATGATATGGATTATCATTGATAATGATAATATGGATTATCTGTGGTGATGATTATCTATTGTGAATCTGTGGATTATCTATCTGTTTGTATATAGATAATTGTATTGAATTATTTTAAACTCTAAAAAAACTTGGACCTAAAAGACACGCTTTGGATTTCGATAAGACCGGGATCGGGTTTCCATATTTGGATATCCGAAAACCACATCGATCCAAATTAACGATAGGACGTGAATCTCAAGTGAAGAGTGAAGACTCGAGGTGTAAGAACTATTCGTCAGTGTAACTCTGAGGGTGATTCCGAGATGAGTTTGATGGAGATAGTACTTTCATATTCAAGGTGAAGATTCAAAGTGCAAGGGTTATCGTCGTTAACTCTGAGGGTGATTCCAAAACGAGTGTAACGAGATAATGCCTTCTGTTTCATTCGAACCCAGAACGAACTTGTATGGATTGAATGCTTTCAGAACATCGTCAGGTGGACGATGAGCATTCTAAGATAAATGTGTCCAATAAAGGTAATCGTAGCCTCAAGCCTCATCTACCGGGAATGGCTAAAACAGGGGAGGTGCAGCAAGGCTAAGTGGGTCATGCCCAAGTAGGGCGAGATTTTCCCTCTGTCTAGAGGTCCTTTTTTATTCGTCTTAGTGGGCGGTTGGAATCGCGCGCCAACTGCGGCGTTGTCTTGTTCGGGACTGTCCAGTAAGGGATGGTTATGGCCTTGTGTTGTAGGGGATTGGGAGTGATCCTCGGTACGGTGATCTAGGCCACGTACTGTGATGGGCTGTAACGACCCGAAAATTTCAATCCTGAAATTTCCAGATAGTTAGTAAAAAGAAGAAAGAGAAAGAAGAAAGAGATAGAAGAAGAACACAAAGAAACACACAATCTCACATTCGCAGCGGACAATATATAATATCAAATAAAATAGCAGTTATACAAAGAAAACTATAGCTGTTAATTTACATTTAAACACATCAGAGTTACATAAACATTGGACAAAAAAATCATGTCCAGATACTACAATACCACAGTGGATATTCTCTATACGTCTCTGCCGTCCAGCTCGCCTCCTGAGCTCCAGAACGTCCTTACCTGAAATCTGTAATACTCGGTCTTACCCGAGCATTACATAAAAGTAACAACCGGGTCAGGCTGCAAACCAGCGTGAGTAAACTCATCTAGCACGGAATACAAAAGTACACAACTTAAATAAACCCAGGGTAACTTATATCAATTTACAACTCCACAAGTTATTATAGACATCACCAATTTTACACATCAATTCCTAAGCTCCAAAACTAGATTAAATGGTTCAATCCACTTAAATCATTCCATTTCAGCCTACTAATTTCACATATCAATTTATAAAGAATCGAAGTGGTTTCGGATATTCTCTAATACCCGACTTCGGTCTCTTCGAAACCCTTGCCAACTTAACTTAAAATTATTCAAGTGAAATACAATTCTACTTTTAATACAGGATGTCACAGTAATTCATCATCAATTGATAACCACACCTTCACAGTTTAAATCAAACAAATCATACCACATAGCATCACGAACCACCTATTAGGGATAACAATTAATCAAGGCTTCCAATATCATTCTATTTATCCTTTAATTACCCTTAAGTAATTAACCTTTAATTAATTTCACAAATTAATTATCCTTAACCAAATACAGTAATTAACTTTTAATTACTTTATTAATTAATCATTACCATAATTATTAATCACCCTTGATTAATAACAACAGTAATTAACTACCCTTAATTACTTCATCAAATAAAATTTATTACTCCCTAATTAATTATCTCTAATTAATTCCCTGATTAATTAACCTTTATTAATTCCACAAAGTAATTTAACCCAAATTACTTCCACTATATAAATCATCCCTTTATTAATTACATCCTATAATTAATTATTAATTACTTTACCAAGTAATTACACTTTTATAAATTACATGGAGTAATTATACTTTCCAAATTCACTATTGAGTATCCTTAATAAAATTAATTATCTCTAATTAATTCCATTAATTAATCATTTGATAACACTTAATTAATGGTCTTCATTAACTATATTAACCAAACCTTTAATTGCTTTTCTAAGTAATCAACTACAATTAACCTTGAGTAATTAATCCTTAATTACAAATTTATCTAAATTATAATTATATAATTAATTTCCAAATTTTAACTTAATCATTCTTTAATCATCTTAGACAAGACATTATATCATTAATACCTTTGATAACATCAACACTTAAAAACATTTTAACCTTATAATTTATCATTAATTAAGTTTTAAAACAAATAATTATTCACTTGAAAATTTTAAAGCTAGCAAAGCTTAACTTCCTAAAAACTTAAAACATTATCAAGTAAAGGTTTCAAAACTAATTCAAGTTGTATTTTAAAACTTATCTTTCTAAAAATCTTAACTTACATTTTAAACTAATGTTTTTTTTAAAAAAAATCACTTTAAAATTTTATTTAACAAAATTTAATTTAAACAACCTTTAAAACTTCATAACCAATTATTTAATAAATAATTGGTATATATATAAAGTAAGTTTATATAAAAGTTTAATCTAAATTTAACTTAAAATTTCAAAACAATTTGATTTTAAATCATTTTTAAATTGTTCAAACAGCTGCTTCTGGTTTCACCCGAAGCCCACCCAGACATATCCCCAAGTCAAATCCATTTTTCTACCATTCCTAAAACTTAGCCAAATTTTAAGTTTTAAAACCTGAAGCTCTTACCACCCAATTTCACTCGAGTTTTACTTTCGAGTTTTCTTCCCAAATACTCGAGCAATGCTGTGAGTAAAACCCTATACCAAACATCAGATGTCCCACCTCCTTTTGCACCTACAAGGTGAACTTCGACGTCGGTGATCACCATATATAGCTTTGACACATCGAATCTTATCATAGCACCAATATCCGATCACCAGAACAACCATAAACAATTCGAAACAAAATCGAGCTTCAAACACAAACTGGAACTAGAAGCAAAAACACGGAAAACCTTCGAACTCCTTGCTCCGACCACCGGCGTATCTTACATACCACCCATGACCTCATCAACACCTCTACATCCATTTTCCCGAACCTGGTGGCAATCGATTCACCAGAGAGTTCGAGGTGAAGCAAATCCCATCCTTCAACAAAACTAGATTTAGAACAAACTCTGGTCAACCACCATCTCCACAATGCCTGGAACACCCTCCAGCCATTTTGCCGACCTCTTCGATCATTTCCCCACCACCAGTGAGAACCCCGACCCCCCAGAACACATAGACCATCAGAAATTACCCAGAATTCACTTTCTGATCAAACCCAAATTCCTTATTAAATCTATTTTTAAAGTTTTTGATTTGATTCCTAAAATTCATATTTACAACAACAAACCTAATTGTGGATTCCAAATCTAAAATCAAGATGTTTGATTTTGTCCCAAATTTCAAAGTTTCTCTGAGACTTTTGTTGTAGAGATAATTCTTAATTATTTAAATTCCAAAAATCATTTTTTTATATATAATGTTACCTTACTTAAAAAAATTTCTCCTCAAAAATCAACATCTAATAGACTTAAAAAGGAAGATAGGAGTTTTGTTTGGAAGTTTGAAGCTCTGATTTTAACAGAGACAAGATATAAACAGTTGTAAACATTCTTATATATGTGTGCAGGTTCAAACAGAATTTCAGAGAAGAATTATTCAAGCATACATTATTTCATCACATCAATATAAATTTAACACATGCTCCAGATTCAACTATATATATAGATATAGATATATATTGTAACAAAAGATTTGCTCCCTTTTATATTGAAAAGAACAGAGAGCCTGTACCTTCTTTGAACAGAAAGCTTGATTTTAAATTGTTTTGTTGAGCTGAATTGGAAAAAAAAAACAAAATTCATTTTAAAATCAAAACAAGAAACTGTTTAGATAGTGAGATATAAATTTTCTTTGAGTGATATTAATCCTGTAATACAACAGAAATATGTCATTCCATTTTTTTTCCTTCAGAGGTACACATATATTCTATTTTATTTCATACATGCAACAGATCATTCATGCATGAAATTATTCCTACAGTCTTGACTTCAAGCATGCCTCAAAATATTGTGTTGTTAAACTCAGAGAAGAAGTTTACTCACGAGTATAAAGTTTCAAACAGAAATTAGCATTTAAAGAATAGCAGTTTACTCACCGGAGGAATTTAAAACAGAGACATACGCTTCTTATTTTGATTTAGCTCTGAACTGAGGTGTTGAAGAATGCATGTTAATGAATCTTGCATGTTAATGAATCTTGCTTACAAAACAGAATGGTAATTGCTGAGAATTTTTTTTTATAGCTAAAACAGAGATGATGATGCTAGAGGTCCAAAGTTTGTTACTGAAATTCTTTTATTGTTGAAAATATTAAGGCTTGATTCAGGCTACAGGTTGTTTGAAATAAGATGTTGGCTTTTGATCTTGAGTTTGTAAATGCTGATTTTTGTTTGAAAATTTGTTCACAGGGTTTTGGGAAATGATTCAAGCCTTGAACTTGAAAATGAGAAAAAGAAATAAGTATTGAAAGATGTATGCTTTTATAGGCTAATTTTCTGATTTTATAAAATAAAAGAAAAATCAAATTTTAAAGATGCCACTTGTAAATTATTTCAATATTTGTCACTTTCCTAGCTTGTTTAAATTACACATGTTATTAGAAGTCTTATAAAACTACACATGTTCTTTTAATTGGAGTTTTAGATCTTAACACTTATAATGATTCATATTTACATTATTTTTAAATGATTTAAAAAAAACTTTTCTTATTGAATTTCCTAATAACAATACATTTATAAATTAAGAAATACTTTTCTAATTTTAAATAATTAAATTTTTTTAAAAGAAAATAAATTGAAAACTAACCATATAAAATTATTTAATCCATTATTAAATGCTAATTAAAAGCTTTTGTACTTATTCCTATTAATAAATACTTTCCAAACCATATTATTATTTCTATTTTAAGATATATATTCCTTTCAATTCAATTTTAAATTCCACTTTAAATCCAATCCAACTTAAAATCAATTCAAATAAATATGTATATATTGATTTAAACAAACATATTATTAAATTTATGTTGAAGATAATAAGTTTTGCCCATTTTTAAATAATCATATTAGGAGATTATTAAATAATTATTTTCCCAAATATGAATGTTAATTTTTAGATTTATTTGTTTCATTCTTAATAATCAGTATTTTAATAGTTAAAAATTAGTATTTCTATTAATTAACCCAATTATTATCAACTAATAGATACTTCAAAATCCGGTTTATTACATTCCTCCCCTTTGAACCTTTTCGTCCTCGAAAAGGAACGAAAATGCTTACTTTTTAGAAAAATTATTCTTTGAAGCACTTTTAAAATCTACATAATATTATAAAATGGTTTTATAAAAATACTTTTTATAACTCGATGTTTTAACAGTCCATCCTTGTTCTCACAGAAATTCGGTCATACGTTGATCAGGCGTACGACTGAAAATCTATAAGTACTTAGCAGACCCGTTTTCAACACCCAGTGAAAATACTTGGAAAATAATTTTATTGAAAATATAGAAACATTTTGAAAATAGAGGAAATATCTTTGGTGAGAATGCTCTGGAAATCATCACCCTCATCCATGGTCACAGTTACATTCCAGGGTTACGTTGCCATCGCAGCAAAAGTCCATGTAACTGCAGGCTCTCCGCGGCCTCACGATTACGCCATGGAACCCACACAACAAATCACAGTTACATCCAGGGTTACGTTGCCGTCGCAGCAAAAGTTCATGTAATTGCGGGCTCTCAACGGCCTCTGATTTTCGCTGTCAAAATGAAACTTCTCCACTCCTACAAAGGTCGCAGTCTACCGATATAAAATCAAACGCAGACTGTTGGCTCTCAGCGGCACACACAAATTTCGCTATGTTATACCATAGATCGCAGTTACATCCTGGGTTACGTTGCCATCGCAGCAAAAGTCCATGTAACTGTTGGCTCTAAGCGGCACACACGACTTTCGCTATGTTATACCATAGATCGCAGTTACATCCTGGGTTATGTTGCCATCGCAGCAAAAGTCCATGTAACTGTTGGCTCTCAGCGGCACACATGACTTTCGCTATGGTATCCTCTACTCATAATCCCTAGGAACTAGTTTTGTCCGGACTCCTCACAGGATCAACTTTAGAACCCCCCCCCTTAGGGCTCAAGGCAGCACCACCCGGTGGTACTCCTGAGAAGTTCATTTCAAGGAAGCGCCTTTTTCCCCAGAGCCATCATCAAAACATTTTATACTATACACATATAGTATCTTCAAATCATACACCTAGTATGACCTCATAAAAAGTTTCTTTACACAAAATCGATTATTCCAAAATCGATAATTCTCAAACTAGGCTTTCCAAATTCAATATTGATTTTACCCAAAAATCAAAAGCCTTTTCCAAATCTAAAAGTTCCCAAAATCCTTTTTCCAAAATCCTCATATGATCCTTTATATATATATATATATTCAGATATATAAAATCTTTTAAAACTTTGGATCATTTCAAACTTGTATAAATTCCTTTTATACTTCAAACATTTCCAAAAACCCTTTTCTTCTGGCAAAAGATTCATCAAGGGAAGTTTTATCTTATGAAACAAAGATATTTACTTTGTTTACTCAAAATTAGATATTCAAATTTGATTACTCTTTTCAATATCATTTTCATCCAAATCCGTATGACGTACACATATCATCCATACGCTATACCAATCTGATCGCTCACTCGATCACACGATTTCACTTCAGAACTAGTATCGTCCACCCGACTTCCTAGTGCGGACACAGATCTGGTTTCTTGATCAAAAACCGTCATTCTCCTTGCATAGCTTAACTATGATAGAGAATATCCAGAATCAATCAACAATCCATATCTAGGTTCACCGTCGAAAATCGAGTGAAAAATCCCACTCGGATCGATATAATTATTTCGAAATTCTATGCTCGAATCTGGATCAAATCACTATGCTAATAGAATAACATACGTACACCCTACGTATTTATCTTTATTGGTTATTAGCCAAATCAAAATCTATTTCTATTCACATTCACTTTGATTTTCATTCACTTACTCACATTTGCTTCATTCTATTTAGATTATCACCTCTATTCTTATCTCGATTGGGTATTCAACCAATAACAGTTTGAACTCCGTCCAATTTAAATTTAGAAAATAACTTGAAAAGTTAAAGAAATAGATAAGTAGTTGAAAAATAATTACTAGTTTGTAAAATAGCTGTATAATAGTTCAGTAATTGTAAAATAACTGGAAAATAGTTAAATAGTCATAGAAATTTTAAATAATTGCAAGATAGCTATAAAATAGTAATTAGTAGTTGAAAATAGTAATTAGTTTATAAAATAGTTAGAAAATTGTTAAACAGTTTCAAAAATAAATGTAAAACAGGTATAAGATAGTTTGGCCTTTCAAAAGAAAGGTTGTTTATATAATGAATAGCTTGGAAAAATAGGTTTATATTAAACAATTTATATTAAAAATAGTCCAGAGTCAACTGCTCACTTCCCAATTTCCGTTCTCATCAATTTAATTTAAATTTCCTCTATCATTTAAATTGACCCAATTCCAATTTAAATAACTTCAATTTCCATTGAAATTGATTCAACCCAAATTCAAGTTGAATTAACCACAGTTTCTTTCCAAATTTAATTTTATTCATCCTTGATTTCAAATCCTACTAATTCAAATAAATTTCAATTGAACTAGTTCCTATTTTAATTCTTTTCAACTCCAATTTGAATTAATCCCAATTTTCAAACTCCATTTCCAAATCAAGTTTGAATTATTCTTGATTTCCTCCCAAAGTCAATTCAAATTCCATTTGAATTTAATACCATTCAACATTTATTATAATTCCAAATTATTCCAATAAATTTGGACTAATTTCAAATTGAATCCACTTCAATTTCAAATCATTACAAATTAATCCAATCCAAATTTTCCATTTGAATCTTATACTTATACATCTTCAATCACCATTTAAATTAATTCGAATCAAATTTAATTCGAACTGATTCAAATTTCAAATTTAAACCATCTCTCATTCATTTAAACAATTCCAATTCACAACTTAAAGATTTTTAACAACAATAGGATGATATTATCTAATTTATTTTAAAACATCCATTCATTTTTAATTTCTAGATCTCAAACCCATTTTGAGATCACACAAACTCCCAATTCAGATTAACCATTTAACTTTTTCCCAAGTTAAACTCAATTCACTTAATCCGGTAAATCTTACCCAATTTGAATTTCCATTTCAAATTCTAAACTTCACATTAATAATCTTCCCACTTATTAAGTTCAAAACTTATCACCTTGGGTATCACATCTTATTCCAAATTTAAAACTGAATATTTAGAGTTTATTTTAAATTATCCTTGATATCATGTATATCTCTTATATATACATATTTATTCCTTGGCCCTCCAAGCCAAAATTTAAACCAACCTTGGTTTTAATTCAAACAGATTCTTTTAAAGTTTACAAACAACTTCTTATTCTAAAATAAGATTACATTCAAAATAGTTTGAATAATATTATTTCCTTTACATTTTGGAAACAATTTCAAATGTTTAAATTTAGAATTCAGAATTTCACAACTTTAAATCCACTTCAATTTTCATCCTTTCTAATTTACAAGTTATTCTCATCAAATGGTTATTTCCTTAAAACATTTTATTGTTTAAAAAAATCATCCCATCATTAAACACAATAACCATTCAATTTCTTGGTTTGAAACCAATTATGATTCATCTTATTTTGAAATTCTTCCTTAACTTTAAGATTTTAATTTAAGTTTGAATCCATTTCAAACTTATCTTTATTTAATTTCAGCTTGGTTGTATTTCTAATACCACTTAATTTAATCCCAATTCCAGATTTCAATTTGGTTGTATGATATTACTTCTTAATTCAATTCCAATAATTTAACAACCAATTCCCTTAATATTTGTTAGAAAGAAATATTGCTTTATATATCAAAATATATTTTTATAAAATCATTTAAAATCTTTATATAAGAAAATAACAAGTACGCTCTCTCATATATACACTCATTCTAGGGCATTACTTACCCTATCCTTAATGAGTAATCCCACCAGAGCCAAGGTTCTCGCTTAACCTTCAGCTCTGATACCAAATGTAACGACCCGAAAATTTCAATCCCGAAATTTCCAGATAGTTAGTAAAAAGAAGAAAGAGATAGAAGAAGAACAGAAGGAAACACACAATCTCACATTCGCAGCGGATAAAATATAATATCAAATAAAATAGCAGTTATACAAAGAAAACTATAGCTGTTAATTTACATTTAAACACATCAGAGTTACATAAACATTGGACAAAAAAATCATGTCCAGATACTACAATACCATAGTGGATACTCTCTATACGCCTCTGCCGTCCAGCTCGCCTCCTGAGCTCCAGAACGTCCTTACCTGAAAATCTGTAATACTCGGTCTGACCCGAGCATTACATAAAAGTAACAACCGGGTCAGGCTGGAAACCAGCGTGAGTAAACTCATCTAGCATGGAATACAAAAGTATACAACTTAAATAAACCCGAGGTAACTTATATCAATTTACAACTCCACAAGTTATTATAGACATCACCTATTTTACACATCAATTCCTAAGCTCCAAAACTAGATTAAATGGTTCAATCCACTTAAATCATTCCATTTCAGCCTACGAATTTCACATATCAATTTATAAAGAATCGAAGTGGTTTCGGGTATTCTCTAATACCCGACTCTGGTCTCTTCGAAACCCTTGCCAACTTAACTTAAAATTATTCAAGTGAAATACAATTCTACTTCTAATACAGGATGTCACAGTAATTCATCATCAATAGAAAACCACACCTTCACAGTTTAAATCAAACAAATCATACCACATAGCATCACGAACCACTTATTAGGGATAACCATTAATCAAGGCTTCCAATATCATTCTATTTATCCTTTAATTACCCTTAAGTAATTAACCTTTAATTAGTGTCACAAATTAATTATCCTTAACCAAATACAGTAATTAACTTTTAATTACTTTATTAATTAATCATTAACCATAATTATTAATCGCCCTTGATTAATAACAATAGTAATTAACTACCCATAATTACTTCATCAAATAAAATTTATTACTCCCTAATTAATTATCTCTAATTAATTCCCTGATTAATTAACCTTTATTAATTCCACAAAGTAATTTAACCCAAATTACTTCCACTTTATAAATCATCCCTTTATTAATTACATCCTATAATTAATTATTAATTACTTTACCAAGTAATTACACTTTTATAAATTACATTGAGTAATTATACTTTCCAAATTCACTATTGAGTATCCTTAATAAAATTAATTATCTCTAATTAATTCCACTAATTAATCATTTGATAACACTTAATTAATGGTCTTCATTAACTATATTAACCAAACCTTTAATTGCTTTTCTATGTAATCAACTACAATTAACCTTGAGTAATTAATCCTTAATTACAAATTTATCTAACTTCTAATTATATAATTAATTTCCAAATTTTAACTTAATTATTCTTTAATCATCTTAGACAAGACATTATATCATTAATACCTTTATTAACATTAACACTTAAAAACATTTCAACCTTATAATTTATCATTAATTAAGTTTTAAAACAAATAATTATTCACTTGAAAATTTTAAAGCTATCAAAGCTTAACTTCCTAAAAACTTAAAACATTATCAAGTAAAGGTTTCAAAAATAATTCAAGTTGTATTTTAAAACTTACCTTTCTAAAAATCTTAACTTACATTTTAAACTAATGTTTTTTAAAAAAAAATCACTTTAAAATTTTATTTAACAAAATTTTATTTAAACAACCTTTAAAACTTCATAACCAATTATTTAATAAATAATTGGTATATATATAAAGTAAGTTTATATAAAAGTTTAATCTAAATTTAACTTAAAATTTCAAAACAATTTGATTTTAAATCATTTTTAAATTGTTCAAACAGCTGCTTCTGGTTTCACCCGAAGCCCACCCAGACATATCCCCGAGTCAAATCCATTTTTCTACCATTCCTAAAACTTAGCCAAATTTTAAGTTTTAAAACCTGAAGCTCTTACCACCCAATTTCACTCGAGTTTTACTCTCGAGTTTTCTTCCCAAATACTCGAGCAATGCTACGAGTAAAACCCTATACCAAACATCAGATGTCCCACCTCCTTGTGCACCTGCACGGTGAACTTCGACGTCAGTGATCACCATAGATAGCTTCGACACATCGAATCTTACCATAGCACCAATATCCGATCACCAGAACAACCATAAACAACTCGAAACAAAATCGAGCTTCAAACACAAACTGGAACTAGAAGCAAAAACACAGAAAACCTTTGAACCCCTTGCTCCGACCACCGGCGTATCTGACATTCCACCCATGACCTCATCAACACCTCTACATCCATTTTCCCGAACCTGGTGGCACTCGATTCACCAGAGAGTTCGAGGTGAAGCAAATCCCATCCCTCAACAAAACTAGGTTTAGCACAAACTCTAGCCAACCACCATCTCCACAATGCCTGGAACACCCCCCAGCCATTTTGCCGACCTCTTCGATCATTTCCCCACCACCAGTGAGAACCCCGACCCCCAGAACACATAGACCATCAGAAATTACCCAGAATTCACTTTCTGATCAAACCCAAATTCCTCATTAAATCTATTTCTAAAATTTTTGATTTGATTCCTAAAATTCATGTTTTACAACTACAAACCTAATTGTGGATTCCAAATCTAGAATCAAGATGTTTGATTTTGTCCCAAATTTCGAAGTTTCTCTGAGACTTTTGTTGTAGAGATAATTCTTAATTATTTAAATTCCAAAAATCATTTCTTTTTTTATATATAATGTTACCTTACTTAAAAACTTTTCTCCTCAAAAATCAAAATCTAATAGATTTAAAAAGGAAGATAGGAGTTTTGTTTGGAAGTTTGAAGCTCTGATTTTAACAGAGACAAGATATAAACAGTTGTAAACATTCTTATATATATGTGCAGGTTCAAACAAAATTTCAGAGAAGAATTATTCAAGCATACATTATTTCATCACATCAATATAAATTTAACACATGCTCCAGATTCAACTATATATATAGATATAGATATATATTTTAACAAAAGATTTTCTCCCTTTTATATTGAAAAGAACAGAGAGCCTGTACCTTCTTTGAACAAAAAGCTTGATTTTAAACTGTTTTGTTGAGTTGAATTGGAAAAAAAACAAACAAATTTCATTTTAAAATCAAAACAAGAAACTCTTTATATAGTGAGATATAAATTTTCTTTGAGTGATATTAATCCTGTAATACAACAGAAATATGTCATTCCATTTTTTTTCCTTCAGAGGTACACATATATTCTATTTTATTTCATACATGCAATAGATCATTCATGCATGAAATTATTCCTACAGTCTTGACTTCAAGCATGCCTCAAAATATTGTGTTGTTAAACTCAGAGAAGAAGTTTACTCACGAGTATAAAGTTTCAAACAGAAATTAGCATTTAAAGAATAGCAGTTTACTCACCTGAGGTATTTAAAACAGAAACAGACCCTTCTTATTTTGATTTAGCTCTAAACTGAGGTGTTGAAGAATGCATGTTAATGAATCTTGCATGTTAATGAATCTTGCTTACAAAACAGAATGGTAATTGCTGAGAATTTTTTTTTTAGCTGAAACAGAGATGATGATGCTAGAGGTCCAAAGTTTGTTACTGAAATTCTTTTATTGTTGAAAATATTAAGGCTTGATTCAGGCTACAGGTTGTTTGAAATAAGATGTTGGCTTTTGAACTTGAGTTTGTAAATGCTGATTTTTGTTTGAAGATTTGTTCACAGGGTTTTGGGAAATGATTCAAGCCTTGAACTTGAAAATGAGAAAAAGAAATAAGTATTGAAATATGTATGCTTTTATAGGCTAATTTTCTGATTTTACAAAATAAAAGAAAATCAAATTTTAAAGATGCCACTTGTAAATTATTTCAATATTTGTCACTTTCCTAGCTTGTTTAAATTACAAATGTTATTAGAAGTCTTATAAACCTACACATGTTCTTTTAATTGGAGTTTTAGATCTTAACACTTATAATGATTCATATTTACATTATTTTTAAATGATTTAAAAAAAACTTTTCTTATTGAGTTTCCTAATAACAATACATTTATAAATTAAGAAATACTTTTCTAATTTTAAATAATTAAATTTTTTTAAAAGAAAATAAAATGAAAACTAACCATATAAAATTATTTAATCCATTATTAAATGCTAATTAAAAGCTTTTGTACTTATTCCTATTAATAAATACTTTCCAAACCATATTATTATTTCTATTTTAAGATATATATTCCTTTCAATTCAATTTTAAATTCCACTTTAAATCCAATCCAACTTAAAATCAATTCAAATAAATATGTATATATTGGTTTAAACAAACATATTATTAAATTTATGTTGAAGATAATAAGTTTTGCCCATTTTTAAATAATCATATTAGGAGATTATTAAATAATTATTTTCCCAGATATGAATGTTAATTTTTAGATTTATTTGTTTTATTCTTAACAATCAGTATTTTAATAGTTAAAAATTAGTATTTCTATTAATTAACCCAATTATTATCAACTAATAGATACTTCAAAATCTGGGTTATTACATGGGCGGTACCCTGGTAGCCCTGCCATTGTATGGAATCCAAAATCCAATAAGTGCAACGGTTTTGATTGTATTACCTACTTTTGTGGCTAGTAGCTGGAATTTAATCATGTAACCATTTTTGCTATAACATATTTACTTGAAACCCTAGACCTATTATAATATCACTGGATTTCCTATCAAATATTTTGGTTAGCGTAAGGTAAAAACTTTTCCATGTTTATGTGTGGGAAGTCTTATGTGATACCTCTCTTTTCAAAAGATTTTCAAAGTTAAGCAACTTTAACCTGTTACTCACACCAGACGCATGTCTGACCCGGAGTTTATTTCTGTTTTTCTTAAAATCTTGGGTACTCAAATTTTTACGAGTAGCCAAGGGTTTCAGGTTAGCTTTGACGAATTATGGAGGAGCAATGGAGCAGGAGGCTTCTGTGTTAGATATATAGTACTCCGCCGTGTTTGGTATCTCTATGTTGTCTCTGAGTTGTATTGAGTTGTAATAAATAGACAGGTATTTATGACTGTCTAGTATGTGTTGTATTATCTATGTACTCAGATAGTTGTTGTATATGACACTATGTAATACTTATGTTATTAATATAATTTATTCGTTCCGCTGTTTAGATTCTGATTTGTTGTTTCTTCTTTCTTCTCTTTCTTTCTCTTTTCTATCCGTTTCTTTCTTAATGTTTATGCGTCATTCTGTGGAGATGAATGACGAGTCATTACGAGATGGGTATTTTTAGCGAGTTTATCCACTATGACACTAATTGCTTCATTGCCTCTTTGGCTCTAGGCAACTCATCTGTAAAGTCCATTGACATATGCTTCCATTTCCAAGTCCAAATATCCCATGGTAATAACAATCCTCTAGGTTTTTCTTCCTCGGCCTTTATCCTTTGGGACGTTAAACATTTGGCAACAAACTCAACTACCCTCGTCTTCATCCTTAACTATTTAAAGTTCTATTTATATCCCCATACATCCTATCTTCTCTAGGATGAATGGACATTTTCTAATGGTGACACTTCACAGGCTAAGATTTATTTTTCCCAAAATCCTAATTTTTTTGGGCGTTGAAGCATTCTTTATTCCTAGCTACTAACATAATTTCCTCCTTAACTTAAATTCTTTCCTGCATTTTAGCACTAGTTTAAGAGTCCTTTTGAAATTTCCTTAATTATGCTATTTCTTAATATGTATATATTTATCTAGTGGTATAATCTCATCCATAAAATCAACTCAATGATAAAACATGAACATATCTTATATAATATCATATGCTTTTCCAATAGCAAAGGGAGAAAACTAGTAATTACAACCCAAAAACTCCACACACACAAAAATTCTAGGTGCTTCCATTCATCATTAACTGGTGTTTATGATTTTGTGGTCCTAGCACACCTTACTAAATTAAGATGGACATTCTTAGTATGTCATTCCACTATCGCCACCTTCCTTAATTCTTCTACTTGGTTTCCAATAAATATGATCCATCTACTACTTCAGTTAATATACGCAGTTATGTTATAAATTGTGCATCCCGATAAATGCCATAAAAAATTTCCTGATAATTCCAATTTTAATTCCTTTTAACTCTCCATTAATTACAAATTTATTGCCCATTAAATCTATGATTAATGTCCATAAATCGTAATCCTATATATTGTTAATAACTAATCCGAATATTGTTGTAAATTACACTATTTTTATATATTTTTAATTTTAATTGGTAAGCACGATTATACGTATTTATATATTCCTATTTCTGATAATTACTTTCTAAACTAGAAAAATTCCTTTCCATATTTTAATTTATCAAGGTTATCATTCCAAAAAGAACTACCATTGCAAAATTTCAAAATGTAACCAAAATAGAGATTTTTGCTTCGTTTGAAATTACAAGGAATTTTTTCTTTCGGTGAAATAGAGAGTGTAAAATACGGAAAAGAATATCCATATCCTACAAACCTCTTTCATTTTTTTGTGTATCCTTTGTTAATTCAAATGACATGCTATTTTTCAATTGAATAATTTATGGAAACTAAAGAAACTCACTCCAATAAACTAAAACATAGAAATTCACATTTCAAGTTGACTAGGGAAACCTAATTTACAACCCAATTATAGATCTAAAAGATCTTTACAACAAACATTCTACAATTTAATATTTGGGTTTGATTTTAATTTCCAGATCAGGTCGTACATACTATTCCTATTTTATTCATATCCTAAAGCCTTTGTCCTATCTTACTTAGGTAGTGATCCCTATCTATTCCATATACAAAAAAATTGGTTTAATCTTTGCCATTCTTAAAACTAAAATTTTACAATCTTGAAGTACCTAATTCGAAACCTTTATCTTTTAAAATAAAAACTTAGAAACCCCTATCATGCTAATTTATGGCATTTGAAATTCAAAATTTTTCTCTTTTCCGCAGAATTTTTTTAAATATATTTTCCAAAAGAGTTTCCAACTTACAAAACAGTTTGAAGAATCGAATTGCCAAAAGCATTTAAATACCATATTTCATTTTATTAATTTGATTTTGTTTCTATTAAGCACTTAAACAAAGTATTCCAAAAATGTTTGAACTCAAGTTCTCAAAAGCATTTTAACAAAAAAAAATCAAAAGCATTCGAACATAATTTTTCAAAACATTTGGGGCTTTATCCTTAACCCTAAGTTCAAAAGTTCAAAAATTGCTTAGTAAAATAATTTTCCTTCTCAAAGGCTTATATCTTAAAGACCTACTTTTTAAAAATACGACTTTTAATCAAAAACATTCGAAAACAAAATTATCATACCAGTTAGTCATACTCAATTATCATTAAAAAAAACATCTTCTATAGCTTTAAACAACAAAAAGTGGAGTAAACAAAGATAACTTCTATCCTATTATTTCTCCATGCTATTACTATTTCATTTCTCTTAATATTTCCAAATAGATTACTATTCCTATTTTATATGAATTTCTAATGCCAGTACTATCTAAATTTCCTAATATTGACTCATCTAGTATGTTCGCCTACTGCTTTAGCCATTTGGACTTTTCTTTGTATATAAATCTATTTCAGCTTTTATTCTTCACATCTTCTTACATGGGAATGTTCCTTCTACCTACATTATTGAGCAATCTTACCCTTCAATTTTTTCCTCCCCTTTCTAGAAAGGATAATTTATGAAAAATGAAAAATTATCGAGTCCAACCTACGCTCTATTTTACATTCATTTCAAAATCAAAAAATTCATTTATTGAAAAACTTTAAACCGAAAACTTTTTGATTCAACCATTATTTTATCTAAGTATTTCAAAAATGAAAAACCTTTTTTTTGCTAATATTAACCCGCCTTTTGGAAAGGCCTTAAGCAGGTGGATTTAACTATGTCGATTGCTCGGTTATCGAGGTTGGAATGCGATAGGTTTGAATCGACCGGATGGATAGACTAGGAAGCACGCTGGAAAGATGGATATTGGATTGGATAAAGCTGAGCCGGCAATAACTTGAGTCTAAGAAATATGGACCGGTTAAATATGATTCGGTATGGTTTGGAGGGCCACTTGAAGTCGTTGAAGGGATTGCTTTGGGTCAGGGAAGCACACACTTTGGGTCATTCCAGGCTTTACTTCGGGCTTCTAAGCGTTCGGCAAGACGTTATGGATCGTCATGTTGGAGTGGTTCGGCATGTTGGAGTGGTTTGGCATGTTGAAGTAGGTCGGTATGATTAGAGTGGTTCGGCATATCGAAGTGGGTCGGTTGGTTGGAGTGGCTCGGGGTCGGCATAGGATTTGTTAGTCTTTGAGATGATGGTTTTGATGACAACAACCTTAGAAATTGTTATAAAATATAAATACTAACATTATAGTTTAGATATATATATGTGTATGCAGGATTTAACCATGCAGGTACCAAAAATGAAGACTATACAGTATAGAGATTCAAGATTGAAGATGTCAAGATTGAAGACTCATGAGTATCAAGATATCAAGAGTTCAAGATTTCAAAGTACAAGATAAGTATTGAGTCTAGAATTATGTTAAAACTTCTTGAAAGCACTTACATCTTTATTCGAAATTTATTCGTGGAATGGAATCCATTTCGAGACTGTAAAAGGGATGAAACCCACGATAATATCTAGTGGAACATATAGTGGTCCTATTTTGATATCCACTAATTTTATGAAAATGTTTTTCAAAATATATCTCTTATTTTAAATGTATTTAAAACCTTCTTTTCAAAAATACATCTCTCTTGTTTGAAATATTTTAGCCTCAAAATTATCTTTATCAATTTTTAATATTTTGATTTCAAAATTATCCTTGATTTTAAACTATCTCTTGTTTTAAATATTTAGCTTTAAAATATTCATATATACTCAGATTTTAAATCACTTTATAATTTAAGATTATATATTAAAAATTACTTTTATATGTTCAAACTATATTCAAATATATTTACAACGTTTAGAAATTGTTTTAACAAAATTATAGAAATCAATTTTAATAAGAAAATCAAAATCACCAATTTCGCCTAGAGCATGTCGACATCCTTCAACCCCCCATGTCGACATGTTGCCCGTTAAATTCAAAATTTCAAAAAAAGTGTCTAATCGTCATATCCTTTCACGTATAGATATGGTTGTTGATCTTCTATAAATACCAGTGGTTCTAAATGAATTTTTAATCAGATTTCACTTGTTTTCTCTCCTCTTCATCTTCCTCTTTTATTCTAAAGAATCCAAAACTATATTCTGCCAAAATACCAAGTGGATCAAACTTGACTATCTTTTGTTTCATTCTTTGTCCCTCTCTTCATAAGATCTCAGTGCTATTCAAAGTTATAGGATCTTTTGTAAATCAAACCATTGAGTAAAAGGTGCGGTTGAGCCATGAAATCAATTGGGTGTGATTGTAGCCCCAGAAATCAATTAGGTGATCCTGTAGCCTAGTTTAATCAATAGAGTTTGCCCCGGACTCGAATACAGAAGGGGTTACCTCGTAGCCTTGAAACCGAGGGTGTAATCTATGAGATTATTTTAAAAAGAAATCCGTACAATTGTGTGGGACTGGATGTAGGGTAACTCCGAAGCAGTATAAAATCCAGGTGTGTTCTTTCTTTTACTACTTTTATTTAGTATTTGCATCTATGTCTGATTCTGTGATTATATCTGTGTCTATGAATTGCATTTGTTGGTGACTAAATTACATAAGTTTTAAATGATATAAAAAATCCATAAAACACTATTCACCCCCTTCTAGTGTTATTCCATCCTTAAGATCCGTAATACGCATTTCTCACATTTGGTATCAGAGCAAGGTTTTCAAAGTTTTCATAACCTGAATTTTGAAAAGTTTTTTAAAAAAATGGCTACCAACACTGATTCTGTTAACACTATCACTAGTTCATTTGTAGAGTGTCAGTCTACTGCCAGACCACTACTTTGTAATGGTAGTAACTATGCATATTGGGCAAGTAGAATGAAAATATATTTACAGTCAATAGGATTAGACACTCGAAATATCACACAAACTGAATATTCTGAACCCACAACTAGTTTTGCACAGTAGACTTCTGAGCAAAAGACTATTGCACAAAATAATTCCAAAGCCATGAATAATTTATTTTGTTCTCTTGATAGGAATGAATTTAATAAAGTATCTGTTTGTAAGTCTGCATATGATATCTGAAAAACTTTGCAAGTTACTCATGAAGGAACAAGCAAAGTCAAATAGACCAAAATATCCATACTCACAAATCAGTTTCAATATTCAAAATGAATTCTAATGAGTCCATTTCAGATATATAAAGTAGATTTCAGGATATTGTGCATTCTCTAATATCATTGGGAAAAAGTTTT
Source organism: Allium cepa (assembly GCA_030765085.1). Lineage (NCBI taxonomy): Eukaryota > Viridiplantae > Streptophyta > Magnoliopsida > Asparagales > Amaryllidaceae > Allium > Allium cepa. The sequence goes on along the minus strand of CM060945.1, from coordinate 315,687,861 downwards.
TCCGAAGAAGATCAAGTCAAAAATATATTAATTCTCCTACTTCGGAATGGGATCAGTAAATACTTACAATCGAAGAAGCAAATGATATCAATACTTTAAAGATTGAAGAATTGATTGGGAATCTAATGTCTTTTGAAGTACAAATGCAAGGGAGAAGAGATAGCAAGGCATTCGAAAACAAGTCAATGGCGCTTAATGCATTAACAGATGGATCAGACTCAGGAAGTGATGATGATGAAGAAATAGTTTTCATGACAAGGAACTTTCTAAAGTTTCTGAAATACAGAAAGATGAACAACTTCAAAAAGAATGATCACAGGAACTCTAGAAATCATAATGAAGTACAAAATCACGTCAAATGTTTCAACTGTGACGAACCAGGCCATCTGTAATGACCCGTAAATTTTCGATATTTAAAAATGGTTAATTTAATAAGATTTTGTGATTATATATTGAAAGAAACAAAAATCGGTAATTTAATAATCAAATAATAACTGAAATGAATGGTAAAAATGTTAATTAAATCTAATTGTTAACAGTTTGAACGAAATTCTAATAAATGAAATAATATAGATTTATACTCGGTTACAAATTAAATATAAGAAACAAATGTAAATATTTAATTATTGTATAAAATAGATAGTTAATGGTAATTGAATAAAATCAGTAATATATAAGAATGGTAACATTTGGTTGTGAATGGTGAATTCATAAGTGTAATTAAAAGTAGGCAACTATTGTTATAAGTTACCTGTATTTGGTCTATTAATTAAAATGGGAAATCAATTAGAATTAAATGAACTTTAATGTTACATTAATAAGATTAAGGCAATAACTAAGACTGTAAATGTAACAAAATGAATAGGAGTGCTAATTCTATTCATAATTTGATAAGTGAGGTAATAAAAAGAATGAAACCAAGTTAAATAAGTTAATTGAGATTTTTATTCATAATGTATATAAGTGATAAAATTTCAACATAATGGAAATATAATAGTTAACACAAATAAAAGATGGAAATTAGAGTTATATAGCTGATTGTAACATTTGTTGCAACTAATGAACTTTTAAATTTAATTAAAAGTTAAGGGTAACAATTGTTATAAGTTACCTATTTATTTAGTTCATAAAAATTAATTTGAAACCAATTGCAATTAATTCCCTTAATTAGTGCAGTTTATGTAAATAAAATTGATCATTGTAGAATATTAATTCAATAGGATGTAACCAATGAAAATTTTAATCATAATATGACTATTGATTTGAATAAAAAGAACGGAAATCATGTTTGATCAATTTATTGGAGTTTATATTATAATAAATGGATATACTGCAATTGAACGTAAATAAATGTTACATTAATGTGGAATAAAACAATAACTGTAGTGTGAACGTAATATAAGGTATAAAAATGCAAATTTTATTTACAAGGAAAAGATTTATGAAATAAAAAGATTGAAACCAAATTCAATCAATTTATTTAAACAGGAAATTATTGTCAAGGACAAAATTTCACGGCTTTTAAGCCTCAAGGACAGACCTTCAATATTTTATCCTTAAGGACAACTTTCGGTAGGTATCAATTTTTAGTTATTGATAGCAGTTATTAGGTATCAGTTTGTAGTTATCGGTAGCAGTTTTTAGGTATCATTTTTAGCTCGGTAGCAGTTTTGTTGTCCTTGTGAATAATTTTGGAAAATGTTTGTCCTTATGAATAATTTTTAGAAGATGTTTGTCCTTGTGGTAAAAATATTGAGGTCATGTCCTTGAGACAAAAAATATACAAATCTTTATCCTTTAAATTAATTCTCCCTTATTTAAATTAAAGTTATAATTAATTAGAATTAAATGTAATTAAACATTGTGGTTAATGTAAGAAAAGGCATCAACGGTAGAAAATGAGGATAACAAGATTTTAACCTATGTTAATAATTTCATAAGGTATTGTTGATTTAATAGTAGGAGTGTAAATCAAAATAAAAGAATAAAAATGAATAATTTTAGTAAAGGAGTAAACATATTTTATTTATTTGAAATGTTTGGTAGCTGAAAAATTGATTGTAGATACAAGAAACTATTATTTAGTAAGAAATGTATAATTGCTGTTTGTATCCAATAGTGTATAAATATGTTTAAATTACTATTAGACAGGAAATAATTTTTCTACTTCTCATTACATTCATTTAGCCCATTTTAAAACTTAATCAACTGAAATTAATGTAATTGAAAAAAATTGAAATTTTTTACTGATTGTAAATTAATAGGTGCAATTAAAACAGCTTATGTTTTGTGACAATATAAGGAAAGTTTGATTTAATAAAAAGAACATTTACATCAAATAAAATGAATGTTTCATTTGTGAACGTAGGTTTAATTTCATTAAAATAAAGAATAGAATGATTGATTTTTAAGAAAGAAATATATGTTTATTTAAACTGTGTTTTAGTTTACAAATTGATTACAAGAATAGGAAAATAATCTATTTCATTAAGTTATTTATTACTCTTGTGTATAAACAACAAATTCATAAACGTGTTTAAATATACAATTGTTCTATTTTTTTCATCCATTTTAGCTGTCTGTTTTAAAATTTAACTTTGTAAGTAATTGCAATTAATGTAATTCAAATGTTTCAATTAAAACGAAAGAAAACGTTGATTGCAACTAATTGATTTAATAAAAGAAACACACGTTTTGTGTTAAACAAAAAGGGTGTTTTAATGGAAATAAAAGATCATTTTGAGAAAACCAAATTGAACGTTTTCATTCTTAAGGTAAATATAATTTTTTTATTATGCATAGATAAAAACCTAAATGCATGCAAATTTGAATATTATCTGAGTTAATGAAGTTAAATTGGGTACGTTTTAAAAAAAATTGAATTTCGAAAGATTGTACGACACACATAATCCCTTCATTTCTTTTATTATTAATTGTTGCATGAACATTTTGAAATAGTTATCTTATTATTAATACTTGTTCAGTTTATTTCTCCTTCTGTTTAATACCTGAACCTAGACTTTTAGGTTGTATTTAATTCTTGCCACTCCATTTTCATGTATACAAAATTTTACTTTCGTTTGGAAACTTTTCCATTCCTACGTATATTTTATCATGCATTATTAATGCCTGAAGGTTTCAAAATAAAATGTGACATTTATTTTTGTCCCTCCACCTTCATTTCCTAATTATAAATAACCTACACCTTGTTTCTTCTTTTACATTTTTTTTCTCCTAACACCTCATATTCAAAAGCTCTTATTGTTGCAAGTCCAAAAGCTTTCTTTTATAAAACTTGATTTTTTTTTCATTTTCCGTTCACTTCCTGTCCTCATCTTAGTTGTTCTTCAAATTTTTCCTGAAGCCACATCTTGAGAAAAACGTAAGTATTAAAATTTGTTTATTTATTTATTATTTTAACACATACTAATTTTTATTTTAATAATATTTCTTATAACATGAATACCTTTTGCATATAAACTTTGATTCACGAGCGATTTCTTCTGTTGAATTCATATTTAAATTCTGGACAACATGAAATTGATTTAGTTGAATTTGGAGATTGTTGAGTTTTGCACTTCTGTTTGGATTTTTATGGGCTAAATTTAAAGATGAATGTTTTAACCCGCTCACAACTTCTAAAATTTCTTATGTTTGTTAAATTAATTTATGATGTGATTAAGAATTTATTTATGGTTGTTTAATATAATTAAATTGCCATTCCTGTTAAATTGCATCCTTTCAAATTTGATTGTTATTTAGTTTATTATTGAAATAAAATTGCCACTTGAGTACCTATTATTGTTAATTAGTGAATTGCTGATGTTTATTTGGCTGATTTAGATGATAATTATGATGGATGTTTGATTGTTAATATTGGATGATTGGATGTTATGTTAATTTATATACATATACATATTGTTATCACCCCGCAAGTTCCTTTAATTATGATAATGTGAAATCACTATGGATTGAAGTGATACATACCCGAATGATCTACAAAATAGAGAAAAATCATTATGGGTTGAAATGATAAACTCGAGCGATTTTATGGATGTTGTTATTTCGGGATTGCGGTTTGAAATGATATATAACTGTAACATTTTAAACTGAGGATTGAAATGATAAATATCCGTATCACTTGACCCTAGGATAGAGAATTATATACGGACACCAGATTGGTTAAATTAAATGATTTTGAAATTCCTTAATTTTGAATTTAATTTAATGATATTTTGAAATAAAATCTGAATTATATAAATTGAAATATTTTTGGAGAATCAAGTTTTGTGTTGAGATGTGAATTGGCTTAAAGGGAATTGATTTAAGAAATTAAATTTAAAGTTAAATGTTTTAAGTATAATGAAATTCTATCGGAATTAAGCTATTATTTATTTGAAATACAACATTGAAAATTTGGAATTGGGTTTTTAATTTAAAGGGTCTGATTTTGTTAAAATGAAATAAATAGTTTTAAATTGGTATAATTTCCAAATTCATGTTTTCAAATATAAACTATTTTAAATTATATTATTTTTAAATTCTAAATTTCAAGATTTTCAGATTTATAAACTATTTTCACCTATATTAGCTATATTAAGTCAATTTAACCTACTTTAAACCATTTAATTTATTTTAAATCTAATTAAACCATTTAAACTTATATTAAATTAAATTAATTTATTTTAAAGTTATTAATTCTATTTTAATTATATTTAATCTATTTTAAATCTATTTATAACTATTTACAACTATTTAAACTATTTTCTAAAAACTTCAGACTAAGTAAAAGGGTAGTGTTTTATATTCAAATTTCATCGGTTTAAAAGAAAATACGATGAAATGATGAAATAACCTAAGATGGGATTTAAATTACATATTTGACTTGGATATGGAGTTTGAAATGAGGGTTCAAAACTATTTTGAAGATATGACTTTTGAAAGAGAATATGATTTGGAAGTGATATGATTTGAGAATATGATATTTTGGTACAGTTGTAAATTGACTTTTGAAATGTAAAAGAACCATCCGGTGTGTAATTAGCAATTTGTTGTTAAAGAGATCGGGATCGGATATTGTCATACTCTCTGCCAATATCGAAAACCACTTTAACAACCGTGTATGTGGTGGAGATTCCAGAAATTAAGTAGGATGGTTCGATGAACAATTTCTGTATGAGGTATGACGCGACCCTTACTCCCGTGAGTCAGCTTAGATGTGACTAAAATCAGGAGCCATGCCGGGCCAAGTGAGGTCATTCCTCCTATTGGACACACTTCTTCGATATTATATCCTGATTTGTGATTGTTTTGGTGGCCACCCTCGACTTTTGATTTGGGAGTGTGTTCCGAGGTGGGTGGTAGTAGCTGCTATGCGTTACAACCAGTCTGGATCCGCAAATGGTATATCTACCCTGGCATTTCCTCTTGTGTCGTGTTCACATGCCCTGGAGCGCCTTCTACGAGTTTGTTTTGTACCATACCTATGTGATGTCCTTTGGGTAAACCTCTAGTTTACGGAGGAGTGTATGTCATTGTATAGACTACAGGAATATATATATATATATATATATATATATGTATATATATAATGTGTTCAGGGGGATATGGCTAATGCCTTAAAGCTATTTTAATACTTTTACTTTACTATAGACATATTATAATAGCGTATTGTATTACATAGTAGATAGTTTAACGGATCCTTAGGAGATGTGAATCCCGAACTTCTGTTGAGTTACTGCACTCACATCAGACACTGGATTTGAGATGTCAAACCCCCTAAACATCTCTGACGCCGTCACACGCATATTTACCATTAATTTTAACTTACATAAAATCTTTTAGCTCTGACTCGAGTGTTTTGTCTTTTCAATTCGCTCGGGTCAACCTGAGCATTTCAGGATTTGAAGACTTTATTTTTGGAGGACAAAGGCGAAGATTATATTATTACTATTTATTATATTTCACTGCATCATGTATTCCGTAGCATTATTTATTATTCTCTAGTATGTATAACTCTAATCTATGTTGTACAAGTATAATCAAATGTTTTGTAAATCAGCTTCATGAACCGTTTTTTTGATTATTATATTATGTCTTTCCGCTGCAAGGTTCTGTTTGTTTTTTCTTTCCCTGCGTTTTCTTATTCACCCTGATAACAATCCGCCCTTCTGTATGGTTTGAGTCCGACGTGTGTGGTTTATCGTCGATTTAAACTGTCTAAAAAGGCAGGATGTTACAGTTGGTATCAGAGCTTTGGTTTAGCGAAAACCTTAGCTTTGTGGGGTCTGACTTTTTACTAACAAGGTAGTAATACCCTATGATGAGTCGTTGAGTGTATATATATGAGAGAGCGTATTTGTTAGTGTTATGAAAAGGTATTGATATTGTGTTAATTTGTTCCATTTTTTATTAATAAATTCTGGTTCGTGCATGGGATGCTATGACATTGATTGGGATTTCTAAACACTAATTGGACAGACCGACACAATATTTGTTTTGAAATATAGGTAAATGAAATAATTTTGCCTATTATATATTTTTGTATATAAAATAATAATTTTATAAATGATATATTTGGTTGTAATATATGTTTGTTTGTTAGGTAGTAAAAATTTGTAAATATTGGATGGAAATAAGATTTAAAAATAAAATAAATGAAATTTGAAATTTAGAACTTAAGTTCCGGGGTTTGTGAAAATTTCTTTCGAATGATTTTGGAATATAATATTAATATTATTTGGAAAGTGTTTTCTGATATAAATATTTCAATATAATTTGAAAGAATTGTTTTAAAGAAATTTTGGAAAGAAATAAGTTATGTACTCTCCTCTCTGTTGTTGGAAAATAATTCCAGTGATAAGTGCACGCATCATTGACATTCAATTTTGAGTTTTAAAGTGGAAAGACTGTTGTAGCAGTAACTACATAATTGTTTGATAAATAAATCTTGATTTTAATTTTTAAACATGATTTTATAGATATATAAAGATATGGTTATATATATTATTTTAAATGATTTGAAATGGAACCCGACATTTATTTCTTAAATTTCTATAAATTAGAGATTTCAGTTATTGTAATGGAATAAAATTTTAACTATTTAATAATTAGAACTTCTAAAGTTGAAAATATAAAATTTAAATGCTATGATATAACTGAAGTATATAAGAAATTTGAAATTGGTAACCTGTAAATAAAAAATTATATGAAATATAAGAAATGGTAACTATTGAACATTTATTTACTAAAATGAAATAAGATAAACTTGTGCCACATTCAATTACATTCTTAAAGACATATATATAACTTACCAATTTTAAAAGTTGAAATGTTAAAAGATTATGTAATGGAAATTTTTTCAAGTAAAACTTATGTAACGGAAATGTTCAATGAATTACTTTTATAAATAAGAGTTTAATGTTGTAATTGTTATAAACCTAAGTTATAATTAAAATGTTACTATAATAAAATGTAATAGAAAGTAAGAATGGTAAGTAAATAATTATAAAAAATTAAGTTAGCAAGTTGATATGTTAAGTAATTGAATTGAACAAGAATACTAAAAATAAATAAATGTATATAAATGGAATTAAGTGATGAATGAATGTGAATTAAACTTTTGTAAGCAATATATGAAAAATTAATAAATAAATATAAATTTAAGAAATGAGTCATTTTATAAATGATATGAAAATAAATAGGTTAACATAGACCTAAATAATGTTTGGAATTTGTTCTTGTTTTGGTTTATGAGTTGTTTGGGCAAGTATACTTCTAATTGTTTGGATGTATGAATAATCTGTTGAGTTTCATCTAGGACTGTTGAGTAAATGTTATACTTATTAGTTTATTTTTCATTCTATTCAATTTAAAAAGTTTCTAAGCGCAAACAAACTATTTGTTTTGGTTGATATGGTGGATAATTGATTTGTATTGATTTCATATGATGATTGTATGCTGTGGTTGCAAGTGATTGTTGTTTTATATTGATTTGTTTGTTAATGGTTGAAACAACTTTTAATATTTCATTTTATATAATTATTAACTCTTTTGGATTATATAAGTGAAATATAGTCTATGGAAGCAATTGCTACTGCTTTTGGTTTCATAATTTAAGCATTGTTTACCCGACAAATAGGTACGTTCTCGGATTACGGTTTTATAGCGATATCATAATATTTTTCCCATGTTGGGATATATATTATTTTGTAAAATATATGTTATATATTGTTTTATTGATATTATAATTTCTCCTAGACCTCTCTGTACAAAGGAGACTCTGCCGAAAATTTTGGACTTAGAAAATTTTATGAGATGTTTTTCGAACTTTTATTTACTTGAATATAAAAAGGATTTAATTATTATAAATTGATACACTTTATTTAAATTATTTAATTTTTTAAATTTATTAGTTTATAAATTTAATATTTTGAATAAGATATATTGGTTACTAAATTCCTTCTTTCCATCCTTTTTCCTTTTCGGTGACGAAAAGTTTTGAGTGGGGAGGGTGTAACGACCCTGTAACGTCCCGCCTTTCATTCCATAGAAAGACGGATCATTAAGAAGAAAGAAAGCGATAGAAAAGAGAAAAGATAGAAAAGAAAGAAACAAACAACATCAGAATCTCACAGCGAAACGAATAAATTATATTATATCACATAAAACATGACATAGTATCATATACATCAGAGTTATACAGCTAATAAAACACATACTAGACAGTTATAAACATCTGTCTAGAAATTGCAATTCAAGTACATCAAAGCAACATATACCACTCAAACACAGCGGAACCACTATATATATCTACAAGCTGAAGCCTCCTGCTCCATCTCTCCTCCAGAACTCGTCAAAGCAATCCTGAACACTTGACTACTCATACGTAATATGAGTACCTAAGAGTTTAATAAAACTGAAAATAAACACTCGGGTTAAACATGGGTCTGGTGTGAATAAACGGGTTTAAAAGTTGCTTAACTTTTAGAAAATCTTTTGGAAAGTATCACGTAAGACTTCCCACACATAAACATTGAAAAGTTTTTACCTTACGCTACCCAAAACATTTGATAGGAAATCCAGCGATATTACAATAGTGTCTAGGGTTTTCAAGTAAATAAGAAATAGCCGAAATTGTTACATCTATTAAATTCCAGCTACTAGCCACAAAAGTGGGTAATACAAACAAAACTGTATGGTCTCGTAGGAAGAATGGGTTTCCATCAATGGCAGGGCTACCGGGGTACCGCCCGTCACAGTACGTGGCCTAGATCACCGTACCGAGGATCACTCCCAATCCCCTGCAACACAAAGCCGGAACCACCATTACTGGATAGTCCTGAACAAGACCACTCCGCAGATTGGCCGTCGCCAACTATCACACAACCGAAATAAAAAGGGACCTCTAGACAGAGGTAAATCTCTTCCTACATAGGCATGACCCACTTAGCCTTGCTGCACCTCCCCTGTTTTAGCCATTCCCGGTTGATGAGGCTTGAGGCTACGATTACCTTTATAGGACACATCAATCTTAGAATGCTTATCGTCCACCTGACGATGTTCTGAGAGCATTCAATCCATACAAGTTCGTTTCGGGTTCGAATGAAACCGAATACATTATCTCCTTACGCTCATTTTGGAATCACCCTCAGAGTTAACGATGATAACCCTTTCACTCTGAATCACCATCTCGAACCTGAAAGTACTACCCCCGTTAAACTCGTATTGGAATCACCCTCAGAGTATTAACAAGAATAGTCCTTACACCTCGAGTCTTCACTCTTCACTTGAAATTCACGACCTAACGTTTATTTTGGATCGATGTGGTTTTCTGAATTCCAAATTTGAAAACCCGATCCCGGTCTCATCGAAATCCAAACGCCATCTTAATGTCCAAGTGAATTTAATTTGAATAATTAATTCAATTTATCATTATCTATTTACACACAGATAGATAATCCACATATCACAATAGATAATCACATTTCATCACAACAGACAATCCGTATCAACATCACAAACAGATAATCATCATAAACAGATAATCCATATACTTTAACTAAGCATCCATATCATATAGATACTACTCATCTCATTGATCACAACCATCAAAAGAAATATCAATATCAACCATAAGCAATGGTTTATTAACCATCATCTATAATTAATTTAAAATGAATTAAATTAATTACTTCTATCTTTAATTAATTTAAAATAAATAAAATTAATTATCGCATCTATAAATCCTGCTTATATATCCATTAATTTATTAACCTAGTTAATTAATCATTCTCTAAGTATTCAACTTGATTAAACACCTTTAATTAATCATTCTCTAATTACAATAAGAAATTAGTCTTTAATTAATTTCACAAATTAATTAACCTTAATTATAAGTAATTAACATTTAATTACTTTATTTATTAATTAACTATAATTAATTACATTTATCCTTAATTAATTATAATAATTAATCACTTAATTATTCCTTAATAAACAATTCTTAATCACATCATAAATTATATTAATTAATGATCTCTATTTTAATATTTAAATCAATTACTTAATTTAAAATTAATTACATTTAGTAATTAATCTAGAATACAATTATTAATCATCCTTGATTAATATCAAATCAGTAATTAACTACCATCAATTACTCATAACAAATTAATTATCCCATAATAAATTATCTTCATTAATTAATCCCTTGATTAATTACAAAAGTAATTACCCAAATTACTTTATTATAAATCATCTTCACTAATTACATTCCAGTAATTATCATTTATTACTTCCCAAAGTAATTATGTTCCATCAATTACATTAAGTAATTACTCTTATTCAATCATCAAATGATTTCTTAAATTAATTAAAATAAATTAATTAACTTAAACAAATCACATTATTAAAATTAATTACAATAAGTAATTAATTCCTTAATTATTTTTATCAAGTAATTATGCTTAACCATTAAAAATTGATTATTTTCAATTAATTAATCCAATTAATTATCAAAATTAATCACATTAATTAATTACTTAATAATCCTTAGATAATTATCTTTATTAATTAACAACATTTTATTTAATTACTTACTTAAGAAAAATTATCTTAGATTAATCATTATTATCCATCTTTAACGAAAAATTAATCTAAATAATTGTTTAAATCTACTAAATAAGTAAATTCTTTATTATATTTAATTATTTCTAAAATATTTCATTTACTTATTAATGACTTTATTAACATTCAAATGTATTTAGAACAAAATATTTCTAAATTAAATTCAAATTCCATTTTAAAATATAAGATTTAAAATGTTTAACCATTTAAAACATTATCCAAATTTTAAATAAATTTATTCCTTAAAATAAAAGTGAAGAACAATCATTACTTATATAAGATACTTATGTAAGAAAAAGTTTAAAACTAAATTATTAAGGAAATCAAGCTTTAAAATAAACTGGTTATCTTAACTTTCAAATTTAAAGTTAAACACTTCATAACTTTAATTCAAATATTAAAGAAAGAAATTTTTAACGTTTAAACATTTATTTGAAAACAAACTCATGTTTTAAATCTACTTTCAAACATTTAAATTTGTTCAACATTTAAACTTACAAACTGATTTAAATTCAAGAATTTGAATCTATAGTAAACTTGATCTCATATTTAAAATTGATTTTAAACTTGATTTAAAACCTTGCTTTAAATTTAAGATTTTCATTTTAAAAACTTTGGATTCAAAAGTTCCTTTGAATTCAAATTCAAACTTTGCATTTTAAAACCCTGCTTAAAAAATTTGAATTCCATTCAAATTTTTAAAAACTGCACGCTGTCAGGTTTATAAACCTGAAACATCACTTACCCGATACCTCTCAACATATGCTTCGCGTCCGCACACTAAATACTTCGGGTAAACTACTCGAATGCCGGAGTAAAACTCGAGACATAACACTGCACCATCCCTAAAATAGTTCATCAGAACAAATATGCACGGTGCATATGCACCAGCACTCTGGCGATCTCCAGCCACCATAGCCAACTTCACCAAGACGCCGACCATCCCCAAACTTGATCACGACCACCAGATATCCCATTGCAGCTCGAAATCAAATTCGAGTAATCTCAAAAACCTGGAAACATCACCCAGCAACGTACCCAAACCTGTCATCATCTCGCAAACCCACCTCCGATACTGGCTACCTACAACTCCGGCCAACTCTCCATCTACATCCCCATTTCACATTCCCAAAAACTTGCATCACTCGATGCAACAGAGAACAAAAGGTGTATCAAAACTCTGGCCACCTAAAAACTAGGGCTAGAAACCGAAAATAGCTATTGCCGTCGCCACCAACCTCTGGCCATCCACCTGTTAATTTTCACTTACTCACCTATAAGCCCTCCTCCTCCAGGAAACACCGCAACTTCCAAAAATCACAGAATCACCATATAAACCCAAAATTCCAAATTCTTTTCAATACAGAAATGCTCACATAACAGTAAATTTAAAAATGTGATTTTTGTTTTAAAATTCATGATTTCCTACATGCATTTGGTTATGAACTTGTTTCAATAATTTAAGATGTTTAGATTTTCTTATTTGAAAATAATGACAGTTATATTTGTTTCAGAGACAACAGATTTTTAATATAACTTAATTTTGATTTATAAACATAATTTCTTACTGAACAAACATCTTTGGTTTACACATTAATTTCTAACTGAAATCAATTCAAGTGATAAAGGATTTCTATTAAAGAAAATCTTAGTTTAAAAACAAAATAGGTATGCAGGTACCTGGCAACAGCAACATATATATACATATTTATATATGTATACACAGAACATTCATCACAATGCAATCACAAAAACATACTTATTTCTACCAATTCACATGCATAGATAACTTAAGCTTTTTGCATGGTGAGGTTACTCGCTCTTTTTAAAAAGAAAAAAGAAACAGAACAGTTTCATCTATAACAGTTTTTGATTTAAAAAAACAGTTTAAGTTTGAAACTTGCGTAATAGAAATTTGCTTTAGCTTGATTTTTTTAAAAAGAACTTTTTTTTAAAAATAGAAATTTATTCACCTAATTATAAAAGAAGCAGAGAACAATTTCTGATGCAAATTCATTTTCCTGGAGCTGTTGTAGTTGAATTTCCTGAAACAGATCTACAAGTTGAAATCTGGGTTTGTATTTGCTGTTGATTGATCTAGTAAATGCTTGCATTGAAGTTGATTTTCTTGTTGTTGTAGATTTTTAAAACTGCATGCTGACCCATCATTCTTCTTTTTGCTTGAATAGGAGTTGATCTTTATACAGATTTGAAGAGCAAGCAGATTTGCTTGAATTTGTTTTCAGATTTTGTTTGCAGATTTTGTTTTCAGATTTTAGTTTGTATTTAGTTTTGCAGAATTTTTTCTATAATCTGATTTTCAGATTCATTTGAAGAAAATGTTTGAACTAAATGAATTGTTAAGTTTCTTATAAATAGTTTTAAGAAAAATAAAATCATTGCCACTTGTTGCATTATGATGTAGATTAATTACAAGTGTCTTCTTATTAGTTAAAAGCTTAACACATGTACAATTTAATATTAAAAGAAATTTCTTAATTTATAAATGATTTTTAAATCTTTCTAAATCAATTTCTAATTTATGTTATCATGTTTTAAATGTTTTATCCATATTTAGTCTTACATGTTTACATATAAATTTCTTTTATAAAATTGCATATCTTAATGTTTATTTGAATATTTTTAAAATAATATTTTTAAAACTGAATTTTCGAAAGAGAAAATTTAGAAAGAAAAAGAATGTTGAATTCAGTTTTATTCAAAAGTTTCAAATCAAATATTATACTCTAATATATAAGAACCAAGTCTATTTCCAAATAAATTTTAAAAGGAAATAAAATAAACTTTTATAATAAAATACAATTTAAACCTTTATATTTATATTTTTAAACACAATAAATATTTACTTTAATTTCTTTGAAGATATAAGAAAGATTTTTAAAACAAACTTATGAAAAGTTTTAATACTAATTTGAATCAAATTAACCAATTCACAAGTTATACATACATACATACATATATATATATATATATAATAAATTTGAAAATATTTTTATTGAATTTAAACTTAAATTGAAATCATATTCTCTATTTGCAATGTATACACATATATACATTATAAATAAAATATTTTTTTAAATAAGCTTAGAAAGAAAATTTTATCATTTAAATATTTTAACTTTTGAAAAGAATAAAATTCCCAAATTAAATTATCACTAACATAAATTTTGAAAAGAATATCATTTATCAAACTATATAATTATTAATCTTCAAAAGATAATTTCTGTTTGAATAAGATTATTAAATCAATATTTCACATTTTAAAATAATTATTAATGAAATTGTTAAATAAGTATTGCCCAAATTTCCGGGACATCACATTCCTCCCCCCTTAAAAGAATTTCGTCCCCGAAATTTTAAAAGCAAATGTAATTTATTAATCCCATACAGATTTTAAATTTTAAAATAGCGAGCATGTGCTATCAACCAAAAACTAGCAACCATAGCAACCAATTCAAACAAACAATTCTAACTATCCAGACAAAATTCTAGATAGGATTCCCTAGAGTTTCCCAGGTACAAACACCGGGACACTCGCCCTACAGAACCTAAACTAGCTACACCACAAAGATCTAGAGCTCTATGTATCTAGATCTACAAATCTAAACAGGACACCGGACCACAGAAAAGTCCCGATCAACTTCCAAATCTCTCAGAACTACTGATTCTAAAACCAGTGATAAACCATACACTTAACCCTTAAAAGAACAGAAAGATCCAATGCTCCTATCCATAAATCTCTCCTGTCGATCCTAGGTTGCCTTCAATCTTCCAGATCAATCAAATCCTCGCAGATGCTTCACGGAACAAATCTGGACAAAGAAATAACGATCTCCAGATCCTACTCAACAAATGGTTCTCCCAAAATCCAAAATGAATTTCATGTAGAAATCCACTGATCTAAGACAAAACACAAATTCCTAATGAATCAGGTGTTGCTTCAATTCTTGAATAGCTGCCACTATGCTTCCGCTGCACAACTCTAAGTTGAGAATGCTGTTGATGAACACAAGTATAGACTTGATCAACTTATCCCGGAACATTTTCCATCAAATTCCATAAAATCTTAGTGGCCTATTCGATTCGGTCACAAATACCACAACAAAAATTCAACCAGAAAACTAGATCTGATCAATCCTTCCAGCTTAAACAAATCTTTCTCTGAAAGAGCCCTCCAACTACGCTGGACCACCGGTAAAGCTCCAAGAACCAAGTCGAAACAGAACTCAATTTCTCGATGCGGATGCAAATCTTAACTTCTTTGAAGATATCCAGAAAATACTAAACCACTTCGATAACTCAAACATCCTCTAGAGATAGTTCAATCCAAACAAAGATTACTCAGAGAACTTCCGAACCATCGCAAGTTACTTTTGCGATTCTACTCAGCTCAGATTCCAAGAAACCGTTCTCACTTCAACAATCAGAGCAGCTAAAGCCTTCTAACCAAAAGAAGAAACTAGTGGTCCACCTTTAACCACAAACATCGCACTTAGCTGAGCTTCCATAGGAAATGGACAAACTTCACCATCTACCTAGCCTACTGACAGAAGAATCACAGAAATTTCTTAACCATCGAAGAAACGGGCCCAGCTACTGCTTCCGGACTCCACCTCTAGGATACAGCTAAACCAAGAGACTATACTGATAGCACACTCAACGCCTCTAAGCTGATATTGCTGCCAAAGACATTCTTATCCAAAAGCTCATCGAACCACAAAGCTACATCAGCCACTTCCAAAATAGAGCCTTCAGTAGACAGATATCCCTCAGGAAACTCGATTTCAAACCAAGCACAAAACACTCTGCCAAACCGAGTCTCAAACTCAAATACAGACAGAACTCCTTCCCAAGATTGCCAAGATTCCATCGCGGGCTTCAGCACTTCCGACTGATCCAAACTCAAGAAAATCCACTCGCACGAGTGTAACCAAGCTTACAATCTAAAGATAAACTTTGAACTTTAAAAAGATTTCCTTCAGAGTTCGGTGAAATCTTTCACACCAAACTGCAAAACTACTCAAGATGCCTAATACTGCTCTAGCAGATTCACTTCCAACCTCAAACACTTGGACTCCAACTATTGGTAGTTGTGTTACACACACCACTACCCAATCTACCTTTATTACTTATATTGGAAAACCCGAACGGGTAACCCAATCAAACAGGTGTGTGTGTGTGTGTGTGTATATATATATATATATATATTCAAAATTACAAATACGCTCTCTCAAGATAGACACCACTCCAGATGTAACGACGCGGATTTTTCGCGCTCGAAAATCGACATCCATACTTCAAATCGTATTCGAATGCCATAGATTCGACCGTTCAAATCCGATTCGCCGGAGCTTATAACAACATTAAGTAAATAACACAGCGGAATAAAATAATAATACATTGATATATAGCTTTGATACAATATCTGATACAAAGATGATCCAATAGATATCAATATACATCAGAGATATGATACAACAAAATAGCAGCGGAAAAGAAAAATAGATAACATCTAGCAGCGGAACCACTAACTCTAAGATAGTCTTCAAAAGAGAACTCCGAGAACTGCAAACTCCATTTCCAAGAATCAATCCAACAATAGCTCGAACCCCCAATAACGATGCACCAAGCTAAGCAAGTCTGGTCCGGTCCAAAGACTGAACTAACTCTAGATAATCCACTACATCTGACTATCTGAAAAACCCAACTCTAGACTGCTCGTGTAGAAAATAATGAGCACCCAGAGTTTAGAAAAGAAACAATAAACTCCGGATCAGTCGTGGGACTGGTATGAGTAACAAAAACAGTTTATCTTTTAAAACAATCTACAAAAGATTTTAAAATCAATTCGCAATGCTTTTAAAAATGAGACTACCATAAGGCCTCCCGCACACACACACAATGCAAACGCAGAATCGGAGGAGATTTCTCCTTATGATAGTCAAAGATGTTTGATACGCATTAAAAAGAAACATTTGATATTATTACTAGTGCATAGTATAGTAAAAATCATTTCGAAAATAAAGATATAAATCTTAGCCAGCATAGACATTTCGCACTTATGCCTACTATAGCTACCATGTTCAATAGCCGTCACATTCCATGGCAGGTTATACAACTAAAACCATACAAGATCGTATTGTTTCTTTGGATTTCCAACGAATGGTCAGGCCAAGGAACTTCCCATTGCCACATGAGAACGCCTCTGGAAGGACGTCCCCGAGAACCAAACCGGATCTCTGCCAACATAAGGCCGGGTTACCCCTAACTGGGTAACTACTGACACGAGTATGCCATTTCCCGGTCGTAACCAACCTTTAACCAGGGCCCCAGCAACAAATCACAAAATAATACATATACATATCTACGATATCAACATAAGTTAAGTATCTGGGCTCCATACCATGATACCACTTCTATCCAGAAGGAAATGCACATACCCTAAGGGGTGCTACCCCCAATAACCTTGCCGCATCTTTCCTGTTTTGACCATTCCGAGGTGTGAGGCTCGACGAAGTCTCGTCCACAAAAACATACTTTATACAAAAGCCATGCTTTGGGTCAACAAATGATCATAGAAATGATCACGAAGATAGACGATCAAACAAATGATCCTATCTCAAATGATCAACACAATGATCATTTCACAGCAACACTCAGTATGTCACGTTACCAAATTGGAAATATATTGCTGATAACCTTCAACTACATAACCTCTGAGCTCGTACGTCTCAGAGAAGGGTGTTAAGCTAAGAGAATAAATTCTCCGCCACCAACAGAAATATATTTGAAAGAAATCTGCTTTATATCTCAATTTGTAACGTCAGACATACAATCCATACAAGTCTGTTCCGGGCTCGAACAGAACCGAAGGCACTTCCAAAGAAGTCCTTGCAATCCGGATATTCACAATCCCGATCGGATTTCCCATCACTTAGAGAGTCTCTATACCGGCGCGACTCGGTGCAGAAACAATCGATAGGTCATCCTATCGCTTTCGCAAATACCCGGTCTTCATCACCGGTCTTCAAATGCTATCCATAACGTCGAATCACATATTCGGAATGGGTTATACGACACAAAAGTCCTTTCCCGGCTAAACCGAATAGTGAGCGAAAACATTTAAAACATATGGATATGGGATTTCAATTAAGTCACAACTTAATAATTCAAAACTTTCTTTTCAAATGGTTTAAACCAATTACCATTTTAAATCTTTAACAAAAAGATTTATTTCACAAAATTCCATTTACGGATAAAACAATTTCCATTTCATTTGGATTAACTCGTTTAAAATCTTTAAATTAAAGACTTATCTTATAGCTTTCAAACCATTCCCAAATATTCACTTTCAAAATTCATTTCCAAATTTTCATCAATAACTTGGTAAACTATTTCAGTTTAAACTTGAAATCCCTTTTTATATAATTTGAAATTCGTTTCTCCTATGAAAGCCTTTTTATCATTTAGAAACAACAGTCTTATTTCGAAAAACCCGATTTCATTTATACAAGTTACAATCTTTGGGTTAATTCAAAATTTCAAAAATAATACTTTAAAAATGGTTTAACTCATAATGACTAGTATAACATCGTTAATCCCTAGTCTCAAATTACAGAATTCAATTTCAATATTGAATTAAAATTTAAATCAAATTATTTAAATTCTAAAACTTAATCAAGTAATTTAAAAATAAATTTTTTTTATCTTGAAATTCCATTCCAAAAGCTTTTCACATTTATTCCGATTCCATTTCCAAAACATTTGAATTTAAAAATTCAAATTTTAAACTATTTCAAAAATCTGTGACTTAACCGATTTCCTCGTGAAATCCATCATTGTGTGTGTATGGTGTGGTCCAGGGGTTTAACACAATAGTGCAACATTATTCAATCATCACAGATTAAAACATAGAAATATAGTTGACAAGCGATATAAACTATAACGCTTATCTTTCATTCACAGATCCATAGATAATATACAGATGTATCATCAATAAATGAATAAATTTTATATAGCACAATCCACAGAACAAAATATCACAGATCAGATAGGACAATCAATTCAAGGCAACTCATTCAATACAATCATTCATAAGTAAGGTCAAATATTCAATAAACATTTATAAGCAGGATTAATTAAATTGTTTTTTAATCCAAATCAATTCAATTTATCTCCAAGTAAATTTATTACTTATGAATTTATTATCCAATCCTGATTTATTAATTACAAATCATTTGATATTAGTAAATAAATCAATCACCTTAATTAATTAAATTATTCTTGATTAATCATATCAATTAAATCAATCTTTTAGACCAATTTCACAATTGATTATCTTTAATAAATCAAAATATCCAGCTTTAATTTCAATAAGTGATTAATCCTTAAAATCATTTCTTAATTAATTATTATATCTTAATTACTTGATTATTTTATTTCATGCTATTTAATTAATTACTTCTTAATCAAGTTATTTATCTTTAATTACTTAATTGATTATCCTCAATCATTAATTAACAATCTTAATTATTAATTTATAAAACTTAATTACCCATTTATAAATCACACATTTAATCAATTATTAATTCTTAATTAACAAATAAATTAGATTAACCTTAAAGTTAATTAAATAATCATTTAACCTTAATTTATTTCATTAAAGAAATTAAACCTTAATTCATAAATTTAAACTTCTAATTACTAATTTAATTAATATTCAACATTAGTTATTCCATTCAAATTAACTTAATAATTAATGAATTATAGATCCTCATTATATCTTCATTAACTTAAGATAAATCTCATTCTTATTAGTAATTTTATTATCACTCACAAATATGTTAAAATATTTATATTCAATCCACTTTTAAATTCACCTATTTAAAATATACCTTACCTTTTAAAACTTATTTAAACATTTAAATTTATAAACCTTCATTAAATTTCAAAATCTGGAATTCAGATATAAGTTTAAATCCGGGTTTTCAAAAATTGATTTAACTTTGGTTTATAATTCAAAGTACATTTATAATTTCAAATTCTTTTAAATACAGTTAAATACTTAAGCTCTTTTTTTTCTGTAAATAAACAATTTAATTTTAAGAACTTTATTCATTTCCAACTAATTTCAAATTCATATTGAATTCATAGTTCAACCTTGATCTATTGGTTAGTTTTAAACCTTGCTTTATACTTTGAAATTTGCATTTAACTTTAGGAACAGGTGAAACCTGAAGAAAAAAAAACTCCTACCCAAGCCACTGAAATCCAGCTTCGAGTTCACCTCGAGTTTAACACGAGACAAACGACCCATCACTTCGAGTCTTTATCTTCCCCAAATTCTTCAAACCAGATACGTGACGACAGGCGTGTACGTGCACCGCCGCCTCAATCGCTTCCAGTCACTATCGTGACCACCCACAAATCGACCCTCATCAACTCGTCACTATCGACCCCCTAGTTCAACCAAAACAGTAGCAAAAAGAAATCGCGTTGTTCGACCCTAAACTGGAATCAACTCTAATAACTAAAATCACCTTGCCCCACCGCCTGACGTCACCAGAACCCAAGCCACTTCGACCACAGTTGCTTCGATGACCCCTGAACCTATTTCCCCCGGTCCAGTACAACTCGACACCACGATGATGTCGAAATGGTCACGAGAATCAACATGACTACAACAAAACCTTAAACCCTATCTCATCATTTCGCCATCGCCACGATTGTCGAGAAAATGTGTGAGTATTTTTCCCCGATTCTACAACACTCAATCCATCCTTCATCATGATCACGCGCGTACGAGCTTGCCGATCGATGGCGATTGATAAAAAAATGTTTTCCGATCGACTGTAAATTTCACACCCAATATAAACTGAAAAATTCTAAAATGATGATTAAAAATCACGATTTTGAACCACGAACATATTTCTATAATCAACAATTAAAAAGCTGATCATCGAATTTTCCAGCTTTGGGCAATTTCCTCTGTTACTTCTTATTTTTGAAATAACCATTTTCCTTGATCACTTGGAATTTTGTTTTAAAACTTAAAGCTTGATTATCCCATCCTATTTTATTCAAAGATCTTTTCCAAAGATCTGTTTGTATTTTGAAATATGAATTTCTATAAGAAATTCTAGTGCTTGAATCAACAGAGAGATGGGTATAAACATATATCCAATTATACTTATGTATACAGACAATGCATGCATATTTCAGCAACTAAACCAACACTTTTTTTTTAAATGTAATTCCAAACATGTAGGCATTTAAACAATCATCCTTCAAGGGTCAACCTTGATGTCAAAAGCACATGGGTAGGTAAGTGAATTTACTCACCTTGGTTTCCAGAAATGAACAGAGCCTACTAATGATTTCCTTTTGCTCTGATTTGTTTGATTTGAAAGCCTGCATTGCTTTGATCTGAGTAAAACTTGTATCTGAATTTACTTAGCTTCAGAATGGAACCTTGATCCACTTGAAATTGTTTCTATTTGTCTCAGGTAGAATTTTGGATCTGCTTTTTTATTTATTTATTGAAGAAGAGTGTAAACTTTTGAATTGAAGATTAATATTGATATATAGAGGAAAGAATGTACAGGTGATGGAATTTGTACAATAGTTATGGGCTGGGATGATCTTGCTTTGATATGCTATTGTACTTGGTTATGCATGTTAATGTATTTGTTTACTTCAGCCATACTTCGGCCGAGATGATGTTGTCAATTGCATTGTCTCCATTCTTTGTTTACATACGAAGTCATTTGATTTGTTTAACTTTATGCAGGCTGATGATATGGTATGTACAAAGAAGATCTTTGTGGTGGCTTGTTTAATAATATTTTACTCTTTCACTTCTTTTTTTTTTCTTTCTTGCCTTGCCTTATTTTACTCGGCTGATATAAAAATGAGTCTACCTATACTTCAATTTGTACATAGATATTTGAAAATTTTGTTTCTTGTTTTGTTGCATAGTTTATTGTTGTCTTGTTCCTTTGTACTGACTTGTTAACATGATGTTATATTTTTGTACAAAGTAATAATATTTTATATAACTCAAATTATCATCATTTATAAATCAATTTATTTATTTATTTTTATACTTGTGTCCAAAGTATATTATTTATTTTTCAAAATCATTTATTTAAGAATTTATTTAAAATCCAATATATACATATGTATTCACATATATACAAATTTTCAAATTCATATGACTTAATATATATTTTCTATTCACGATCGGGGAAACTCGCTGCCATTTATAATCAATTTTACAATTTTAATTCAAAAATTCATTTAAATTATCAATTTAAATTCGTAAAAATCCTGGGTCGTTACAAACTTCCCCCCTTAAAAGAATTTCGTCCTCGAAATTCGCAGGCACGAAAACAACAAGGATAGATGAATTCGATCTCCTATAATTCCTCAAACTTAAGATATGAATTCCAAACTCAAGTCGGAATATCTCAGAATATAAATAACTGGTCCCTCTTCGGACTTTGGTATTTACAAGAAATTATAATAGAATTTCAAAATTTGGTTTCAAACGAAATCACTTTATCAATACAATTTAACTTATCCTTATATTTCTTTAACTCAATTTAAAATTTCCAATTGATTTAAAATTTCAATTCTAAATTTCAAATTCATTATAGTTTAAAACAAAGAAAACTGATAAGAAACTGATGAAATACGAAGAAAGAATTTCTACAACGATTCATAGGGTCCTCATCACACCGAATCTTCTTCTTGTAATTGTCATAAAGAAATCAAAAGAATTTGGAAACGAATCAAAGAATATCGAGAAGAAAATTATTTCCACAGTTCTTACAGAGTATCGACCATTTATAGTCGTATCCCTCTGTCCCCTATCTCGTTCTCTTCTTGCACTCATACTCACTATCAGTGGATAGCAAGAGAATTTACCGAGGCGTTCAAACGGATATCTTAGGGATATACTCATTCTAGGGATACTTCACCCTATATCTAATGAGCTACTTAATGTGTTACACTCCTGAGCTAAAGTTTCAACCTTAGCTCTGATACCAAATGTAACGACGCGGATTTTACGCGCTCGAAAATCGACATCCATACTTCAAATCATATTCGAATGCCATAGATTCGACCGTTCAAATCCGATTCGCCGGAGCTTATAACAACATTAAGTAAATAACACAGCGGAATAAAATAATAATACATTGATATATAGCTTTGATACAATATCTGATACACAGATGATCCAATAGATATCAATATACATAAGAGATATGATACAACAAAATAGCAGCGGAAAAGAAAAATAGATAACATCTAGCAGCGGAACCACTAACTCTAAGATAGTCTTCAAAAGAGAACTCCGAGAACTGCAAACTCCATTTCCAAGAATCAATCCAACAATAGCTCGAACCCCCAATAACGATGCACCAAGCTAAGCAAGTCTGGTCTGGTCCAAAGACTGAACTAACTCTAGATAATCCACTACATCTGACTATCTGAAAAACCCAACTCTAGACTGCTCGTGTAGAAAATAATGAGCACCCAAAGTTTAGAAAAGAAACAATAAACTCTGAATCAGTCGTGGGACTGGTATGAGTAACAAAAACAGTTTATCTTTTAAAACAATCTACAAAAGATTTTAAAATCAATTCGCAATGCTTTTAAAAATGAGACTACCATAAGGCCTCCCGCACACACACACAATGCAAACGCAGAATCGGAGGAGATTTCTCCTTATGATAGTCAAAGATGTTTGATACGCATTAAAAAGAAACATTTGATATTATTACTAGTGCATAGTATAGTAAAAATCATTTCGAAAGTAAAGATATAAATCTTAGCCAGCATAGACATTTCGCACTTATGCCTACTATAGCTACCATGTTCAATAGCAGGTTACCGCCACATTCCATGGCAGGTTATACAACTAAAACCGTACAAAATCGTATTGTTTCTTTGGATTTCCAACGAATGGTCAGGCCAAGGAACTTCCCATTGCCACATGAGAACGCCTCTGGAAGGACGTCCCCGAGAACCAAACCGGATCTCTGCCAACACAAGGCCGGGTTACCCCTAACTGGGTAACTACTGACACGAGTATGCCATTTCCCGGTCCTAACCAACCTTTAACCGGGGCCCCAGCAACAAATCACAAAATAATACATATACATATCTGCGATATCAACATAAGTATTAACACGAATATTCCTTACACCTCGAGTCTTCACTCTTCACTTGAAATTCACGACCTAACGTTTAATTTGGATCGATGTGGTTTTTGGAATTCCAAGTTTGGAAACTCGATCCCGGTCTCATCGAAATCCAAACGCCATCTTAATGTCCAAGTGAATTTAATTTGAATAATTAATTCACTTTATCATTATCTATTTACACACAGATAGATAATCCACATATCACAATAGATAATCACATTTCATCATAACATACAATCCGTATCAACATCACAAACAGATAATCATCACAAACAGATAATCATCATAAACAGATAATACATATACTTTAACTAAGCATCCATATCATATAGATACTACTCATCTCATTACTGAGATCACAACCATCCAAATAAATATCAATATCAATATCAACCATAAGCAATGATTTATTAACCATCATCTATAATTAATCTTAAATGAATTAAATTAATCACTTCTATCTTTAATTAATTTAAAATAAATTAAATTAATTACCACATCTATAAATCCTGCATATATATATCCATTAATTTATTAACCTAGTTAATTAATCATTCCCTAAATATTCAACTTGATTAAACACCTTTGATTAATCATTCTCTAATTACAATATGTAATTAGTCTTTAATTAATTTCACAAATAAGTTAACCTTAATCATAAGTAATTAACATTTAATTACTTTATTTATTAATTAACTATAATTAATTATAATAATTAATCACTTAATTATTCCTTAATTAAACAATTCTTAATCACATCATTAATTATATTAATTAATGATCTCTATTTTAATATTTAAATCAATTACTTAATTTAAAATTAATTACATTTAGTAATTAATCTATAATACAATTATTAATCATCCTTGATCAATATCAAATCAGTAATTAACTACCATTAATTACTCATAACAAATTAATTATCCCATAATTAATTATCTTCATTAATTAATCCCTTGATTAATTACAAAAGTAATTACCTAAATTACTTTATTATAAATCAACTTCACTAATTACATTCCAGTAATTATCATTTATTACTTCCCAAAGTAATTATGTTCCATTAATTACATTAAGTAATTTCTCTTATTAAATAATCAAATGATTTCTTAAATTAATTAAAATAAATTAATTAACTTAAACAAATTACATTATCAAAATTAATTACAATAAGTAATTAATTCCTTAATTACTTTTATCAAGTAATTATGCTTAACCATTAATAATTGATTATTTTCAAATAATTAATCCAATTAATTATCCAAATTAATCACATTAATTGATTACTTAATATATAATTATCTTTATTAATTAACAACATTTTATTTAATTACTTACTTAAGAAAAATTATCTTATATTAATCATTATTATTCATCTTTAATTAAAAATTAATCTAAATCATTATTTAAATCACATAAATAAGTGAATTATTTATTATCTTTAATTATTTCTAAAATAATTCATTTACTTATTAATGACTGTATTAACATTCAAATGTATTTAAAACAAAAATTTCTAAATTAAATTCAGTTTCCATTTTAAAATTTAAGATTTAAAATGTTTAACCATTTAAAACATTATCCAAATTTTAAATAAATTTATTCCTTAAAATAAAAGTGATGAACAATAATTAATTATATAAGATACTTATATAAGAAAAAGTTTAAAACTAAATTATTAAAGAAATCAAGATTTAAAATAAATTGATTATCTTAACTTTCAAATTTAAAGTTAAACACTTCATAACTTTAATTCAAATATTAAAGAAAGAAATTTCTAAAGTTTAAACATTTATTTGAAAACAAACTCATGTTTAAAATCTACTTTTAAACATTTAAATTTGTTCAACATTTAAACTTACAAACTGATTTAAATTTAAGAATTTGAATCTATAGTAAACTTGAACTCGTATTTAAACTTGATTTTAAACTTGATTTAAAACCGTGCTTTATGTTTAAAATTTTCATTTTAAAAACTTTGGATTCAAAAGTTCCTTTGAATTCAAATTCAAACTTTGCATTTTAAAACCCTGCTTAAAAAATTTGAATTCCATTCAAATTTTTAAAAACTGCACGTCCACACAATATATGCTTACCCGAGACCTCCCAACATATGCTTCGAGTCCACACAATAAATACTTTGGGTAAACTACTCGAATACCCAAGTAAAACTCGAGACATAACACTGCTCCATCCCTAAAATAGTTCATCATAACAAATATGCACGGTGCATATGCACCGGCACTCTGGCGGTCTCCAACCACCATAGCCAACTTCACCAAGACGCCGACCATCCCCAAACTTGATCACGACCACCAGATATCCCATTGCAGCTCTAAATCAAATTCGAGTAATCTCAACAACCTGGAAACATCACCCAGCAACATACCCAAACCTGTCATCATCTCGCAAACCCACGTCCGATCATTTGGCCACCCACAACTCCGGCCAACTCTCCTTCTACATCCCCTTTTCACATTCCCAAAACCTGGCATCACTCGATGCAACAGAGAACAAGAGGTGTATCAAAACTCTGGCCACCTAAAAACTAGGGCTAGAAACTAAAAATAGCTATTGCCGTCACCACCAACCTCTGGCCATCCACCTATAAATTTTCTCTTACTCGCCTATAAGCCCTCCTCCTCCAAGAAGCACCACAACTTCCAAAAATCACAGAATCACCAGATAAATCCAAAATTCCCAATTCTATTCTATACAGAAATGCTCACATAACAGTAAATTTGAAAATGTGATTTTTGTTTTAAAATTCATAATTTCCTACATGCATTTATGTTATGAACTTGTTTCAATAATTTAAGATGTTTAGATTTTCTTATTTGAAAATAATGACGGTTATATTTGTTTAAGAGACAACATATTTTTAATATAACTTAATTTTTATCTATAAACATAATTCCTTACTAAACAAACATCTTTTGTTTACACATTAATTTCTAACCGAAATCAATTCAAGTGATAAAGGATTCCTATTAAAGAAAATCTTAGTTTAAAGACAAAATAGGTATGCAGATACCTGGCAACAACAACATATATATACATATTTATATATGTATACACAGAACATTCATCACAATGCAATCACACAAACATACTCATTTCTACCAATTCACATGCACAGATAACTTAAGCTTTTTGCATGGTGAGGTTACTCACTTTAAAAAAAAAAAGAAAACAGAATAGCTTCATCTATAACAGTTTTTGATTTAAAAAAAACAGTTTAAGTTTGAAACTTGAGTATTAGAAATTCGCTTTAGCTTGATTTTTAAAAAAAGAACTGTTTTTAAAAATAGAAATTTACTCACCTAATTATAGAAGAAGCAGAGAACAATTTCTGATGCAAATTCATTTTCTAGGACCTGCTGTAGTTGAATTTCCTGAAACAGATTTACAAGTTGAAATCTGGGTTTCTATTTGCCGTTGATAATCTAGTAAATGCTTGTATTGAAGTTGATTTTCTTGTTGTTGTAGATTTTTAAAACTGCATGCTGACCCATCATTCTTCTTTTTGCTTTAATAAGTGTTGATCTTTATACAGATTTGATGAGCAAGCAGATTTGCTTGAATTTGTTTTCAGATTTTGTTTGCAGAATTTGTTTTCAGATTTTAATTTGTATTTGGTTTTGCAGAATTTTTTCTATAATCTGATTTTCAGATTCATTTGAAGAAAATGTTTGAACTAAATGAATTGTTAAGTTTCTTATAAAAGGTTTTTAAGAAAAATAAAATTATTGCCACTTGTTGCATTATGATGTAGATTAATTACAAGGGTCTTCTTATTAGTTTAAAACTTAAACATGTACAATTTAATATTACAAGAAATTTCTTAATTTATAAATGTTTTTTTAAATCTTTCTAAATCAATTTCTAATTTATGCTATCATGTTTTAAATGTTTTATCCATATTTAGTCTTACATGTTTACATGTAAATTTCTTTTATAAAATTACATATCTTAATGTTTATTTGAATATTTTTAAAATAATATTTTTAAAACTTAATTTTCAAAAGAGAAAATTTAAAAAGAAAAAGAATGTTGAATTCAATTTTATTCAAAAGTTTCAAATCAAATATTATACTCTAATATATAAGAACTAAGTCTATTTCGAAACAAATTTTAAAAGGAAAAAAATAAACTTTTATAATAAAATACAATTTAAACCTTTATATTTATATTTTTAAACAGAATAAATATTTACTTTAATTTCTTTGAAGATATAAGAAAGATTTCTAAAACAAACTTATGGAAAGTTTCAATACTAATTTGAATCAAATTAACCAATTCACAAGTTATACAACTATATATATGTGTGTGTGTGTGTGTGTGTGTGTGTGTGTGTGTATATATGTGTGTGTGTATATGTGTGTGTATATATATATATATAATAAATTTGAAAATATTTTTATTGAATTTAAACTTAAATTAAAATCACATTCTCTATTTACAATGTACACACA
Source organism: Allium cepa (assembly GCA_030765085.1). Taxonomy (NCBI): domain Eukaryota; kingdom Viridiplantae; phylum Streptophyta; class Magnoliopsida; order Asparagales; family Amaryllidaceae; genus Allium; species Allium cepa. The sequence goes on along the minus strand of CM060945.1, from coordinate 315,659,027 downwards.
TATATACATTATAAATAAAATATTTTTCTAAATAAGCTTAGAAAGAAAATTTTATCATTTAAATATTTTAACTTTTGAAAAGAATAAAATTCCCAAATTAAGTTATCACCATCATAAATTTTGAAAAAATATCATTTATCAAACTAAATAATTATTAATCTTCAAAAGATAATTTCTGTTTGAATAAGATTATTAAATCAATATTTCACATTTTAAAATAATTATTAATGAAATTATTAAATAAGTATTGCCCAAATATCCAGGACATCACAGACCCATAAATTTTCGATATTTAAAAATGGTTAATTTGATAAGATTCTATGATTAATATTGGAAGAAATAAAAATTGGTAATTTAATAATGAAATAATAGCTGAAATGAATGGTAAAAATGTTAATTAAAGCTAATTATTAACAGTTTGAACGAAATTCTAATAAATGAAATAACGTAAATGCTATACTCGGTTATAAAATTGAATATAAGAAACAAATGTAAATATTTAATTATTGTATAATATAGATAGTTAATGGTAATTGAATAAAATCAGTATTACATAAGAATGGTAACATTTGTTTGTGAATAGTGAATTCATAAATGTAATTAAAAGTTGGTAACGGTTGTTATAAGTGACCTGTTTATTTGGTCTATTAATTAAAATGGGAAATCAATTGTAATTAAATGAACTTTAATGTTACATTAATAAGATTAAGGCAATAACTAAGGTTGTAAATGTAACAAAATTAATAGGAGTGGTAATTCTATTCATAATTTGATAAGTGAGGTAATAAAAAGAATGAAACCAAGTTAAATAAATTAATTGATATTTTTAATCATAATTAATTCATATAAGCGAAAAAAATTCAACATAATGGAAATATAATAGTTAACACAAATAAAAGATGGAAATTAGAGTTATATAGCTAATTGTAACATTTGTTGTAATTAATGAACTTTTAAATTTAATTAAAAGTTAAGGCTAACAATTGTTATAAGTTACTTATTTATTTAGTCCATAAAATTTAATTTGAAATCAATTGCAATTAATTCCCTTAATTAGTGCGGTTAATGTAAATAAAATTGATCATTGTAGAATATTAATTCAATAGGATGTAACCAATGAAAATTTTAATCATAATATGACTATTGATTTGAATAAAAGAATGGAAATCATGTTTGATCAATTTATTAGAGTTTATATTATAATAAATGGATATGTTGTAATTGAACGTAAATAAATGTTACATTAATGTGGAATAAAACAATAACTGTAGTGTGAACGCAATAAAAGGCATGAAACTGCAAATTTTATTTAAAGGAAATGTTTTGTGAAATAAAAAGATTGAAATCAAATTCAATCAATTTATTGAAATTAAAATTATAATTAATTGGAATTAGATGTAATTAAACAATATGGTTAATGTAAGAAAAGGCGTCAATGGTAGAAAATGAGGATAACAAGATAGAAACCTATGTTAATAATTTCATAAGATATTGTTGATTTAATAGTAGGAGTGTAAATCAAAATAAAAAGAATAAAAATAAATAATTTTAGTAAAGAAGTAAACATATGTTTATCTATTTGAAATGTTTGGTAGCTAAAAAATTGATTGTAGATACAAGAAACTATTATTTAGTAAGAAATGTATAGTTACTGTTTGTATCCAATAGTTTATTAATATGTTTAAATTACTATTAGATAGGAAATAATTGTTCTAGTTTTCATTATATTCATTTAGTCCATTTTGAAACTTAATCAACTGAAATTAATGTAATTGAAAAAAATTGAAAATTTTCAATTAATAGGAGGATTATACTGATTGTAAATTAATAGGTGCAATTAAAAGCAGCTTATGTTTTGTGAAAATATAAGGAAAGTTTTATTTAATAAAAAGAACATTTACATCAAATAAAATGAATGTTTCATTTGTGAACGTACGTTTAATTTCATTAAAATAAAGAATAAAATGATTGGTTTTAAAGAAAGAAATATATGTTTATTTGAACCGTGTTTTAGCTTACAGATTGATTACAGGAATAGGAAAATAATCTATTTCAGTAAGTTATTTATTACTCTTGTGTATAAACAATAAATTTATAAACGTGTTTAAATATATAATTGTTCTATTTTTTTTCATCCATTTTAGTTGTCTGTTTTAAAAATTAACTTTTTATGTAATTGCAGTTAATGTAATTCAAATGTTTCAATTAAAAGGAAAGAAAACGTTGATTGCAATTAATAGATTTAATAAAAGAAACACATATTTTGTGTTAAACAAAAAGGGTGTTTTAATGGAAATAAAAGATCATTTTGAGAAAACCAAATTGAACGTTTTCATTCTTAAGGTAAGTATAAATTTTTTATTATGCATAGATAAAAACCTAAATGCATGCAAATTTGAATATTATTTGAATTAATGAAGTTAATTTGGGTACATTTTAAAAAAATTGAATTTCAAAAGGTTGTGTGACACACATGGTCCCTTCATTTCTTTTATTATTAATTGTTGCATGAACATTTTAAAATAGTTACCTTGTTGTTAATACTTGATCCGTTTATTTCTCCTTCTGTTTAATACTTGAGCCTAGACTTTTAGGTTGTATTTACTTCTTGCCACCTTATTTTCACGTATACAAAATTTTACTTTCGTTTGGAAACTTTTACATTCCTACGTATATTTCCTTATGCATTATTAATGCCTGGAGCTTTCAAAATAAAATGTGACATTTATTTTTGTCCCTCCACCTTCATTTCCTAATTATAAATAACCTACAGCTTGTTTATTCTTTTACATTTTTATTTCTCCTAATACCTCATATTCAAAAGCTCTTATTCTTGCTAATCCAAAAGCTTTCTTTTATAAAACATGATTTTTTTTTTCATTTTTCGTACACTTCCTGTCCTCATCTTATTTGTTCTTTAATCTTTTCCTGAAGCCTCATCTTGAGAAAAATGTAAGTATTAAAATTTGTTTATTTATTTATTATTTTAATGCTTACTAATTTTTATTTTAATAATATTTCTTATAACATGAATATCTTTTGCATATAAACTTTGATTCACGAGCGATTTCTTCTGTTGAATTCATATTTAAATTCCGAACAACATGAAAGTGATTTAGTTGAATTTGGAGATTGTTGAGTTTTGCGCTTCTGTTTGGATTTTTATGGACTAAATTCAAAGACGAGTGTTTTAACCCAATCACAACTTCTAAAATTTCTTATGTTTGTTAACTTAATTTACGATGTGATTAGGAATTTATTTATGGCTATTTAATATAATTAAATTGCTATTCCTGTTAAATTGTATCATTTCGAATTTAATTGTTATTTAGTTTATTATTGAAATAAAATTGCCACTTGAATACCTGTTATTGTTAATTAGTTAATTGATGATCATTATTTGGCTGGGATGATAATTATGATGAATGTTTGATTGTTAATATTGGATGATTGGATGTTATGTTAATTTATATATATATATATATATATATATATATATTGTTATCACTCCGCAAGTTCCTTTAATTATTGGTATGTAAAATCACTATAGGTTGAAATGATACATACCCGAATGATCTATAGAATAGAGAAAAATCATTATGGGTTGAAATGATAGACTCGAGCGATTTTATAGATGTTGTTATTTCGGGATTGCAGTTTGAATTGATATATAACCGTAACATTTTAAATTGCGGATTGAAATGATAAATATCTGTTTCACTTGACCTTAGGGTAGAGAATTATATACAGACACCGGATTGGTTAAATTAAATGATTTTGAAAATCCTTAATTTTGAATTTAGTTTAATGATATTTTGAAATAAAATTTGATTTATATAAATTGAAGTATTTTTGGAAAATCAAGTTTTGTGTTGAAATGTGAATCGGCTTAAAGGGAATTGATTTGAGAAATTAAATTGAAAGTTAAATGTTTTAAATATAATGTAATTCTATCGGAATTAAGCTATTGTATTTGTTTGAAATACAACAGTGAAAATTTGGAATTGGATTTTTGAGAAATTTAAAGGGTCTGATTTTGTCGAAATGAAATAAATAGTTTTAAATTGGTATAAATTCCAAATTAATGTTTTCAAATATAAAATGTTTTATATTATATTATTTTTAAGATTCTAAATTTCAAGATTTTCAGATCGATAAACTATTTTAACCTATATTAACTATATTAAATCAATTTAACCTACTTTAAAACCATTTAATTTATTTTAAAACTAATTAAACCATTTTGACTTATATTAAATTTAATTAATCTATTTTAAAGCTATTAAATCTGTTTTAATTATATTTAATCTATTTTAATTATATTTAATCTATTTTAAATCTATTTATAACTAATTACCTATTTATAACTATTTAAACTATTTTCTAAAAATTTCAAACTATATTCAAATTTCATTGGTTTAAAAGAAAATATGATGAAATGATGAAATAACCTAAGATGGGATTTAAATTGCATATTTGACTTGAATATGGAGTTTGAAATGAAGGTTCTAAACTATTGTGAAGATATGACTTTTGAAAGAGAATATGATTTGGAAGTGATATGATTTGAGAATATGATAGTTTGATATCAACTGTAAATTGGCTTTTAAAATGTAGAAGAACCATCCGGTGTGTAATTAGCAATTGGTTATTAAAGAGACCGGGATACTCTCTGCCAATACCGAAAACCACTTTAACAACTGTGTATGGGGTGCAGATTCCAAAAATGAAGTATGATGGTTTGGCGAACAATTTCTGTATGAGGTATGACGTAACCCTGACTCCCTGAGTCAACTTAGATGTGACTAAAATCAGAAGCAATGTCGGGCCAAGTGAGGTCATTCCTCCTATCGGACACACTTCTTCGATATTATATTCTGATTTGTGATTGTTTTGGTGGCCACCCTCAATTTTTGTTTTGGGAGTGTGTTCCAAGGTGGGCGGTAGTAGTCGTTATGCGTTACCACTAGTCCGGATCTGCAAATGGTATATCTACCCTGGCATTTCCTCGTGTGCCATGTTCACGTGCCCAAGAGCACTTTCTATGTGTTTATTTTGTACCGTACCTATGTGATGTCCTCTGGGTAAACCTCTAGTTTACGGAGGAGCGTACGACATTGTATATACTACGGGAATATATAAAATGTGTTAAGGGGGGTATGGGTAACGCCTTAACGCTGTTTTAATACTTTTACTTTACTATAGACATATTATAATATCGTATTGTACTACTTAGTAGATAGTTTAACGGTTCCTTAGGAGATGTCAATCTCGAACATCTCTTGAGTTTCTACACTCACGTTAGACACTGGATAGGAGATGTCAAACGCCGTAGACATTTCTGACGCTGTCACACGCATATTTACCATTGATTTTAACTTACGTAAGATCTTTTAGTTTTGACTCGAGTGTTTTTTCTTTTCAATTCGCTTGGGTTAGTCTGAGCATTTCAGGATTTGAAGACTTTATTTTTGGAGGACGAAGATGAAGATTGTATTATTATTAAATATTATATTTCACTGCATCATGTATTCCGTTGCATTATTTATTATTCTCTGGTATGTGTAACTCTAATCTGTGTCCTACAAGTATAATCAAATGTTTTGTAAAACAGCTTCATGAACTGTTTATTTGATTATTATATTTTGTCTTTCCGTTGCAAGATTCTGTTTGTTTTTTTCATTACCTGCGTTTTCTTGTTCACCCCAATAACAATCCGTCCTTCTATATGGTTTGAGTTTGACGTGTGTGGTTTACCATTGATTTAAACTGTCCAAAAAGGTGGGATGTTACACCATCTCAAAAGAGACTGTCCGCATCCTGATAAGCAACAATTTCCTACAAGCAATGATTATACAAAGAAAAGGAAAAGAGCATATACTGCTACACTAAACGATTCAGATTCAGAATTATCCTCAAGCGATAATGATCAGAAGATGGAAAGTTCAAATATGTGCTTTACGGCTATTCATGATTTAGTTGATCTAGGAGATACAAATCTAGAAAAAGGTACACGTTTACAATATATTGGTTGAAATTGTTTGATTGTTTTTGAAATTATGTGTTGTTTGAATTTTAATTTTTTTACTATTGTTATATTTACTTTTATTTTTTAAATATTATAATATTTTTTATTAAAAGAGTATTATTATATTTAATAATTAATTCAGAAAATATATAGACATTAAAAATAATATATATATATATTAAAGTACATAAGAATAGATAGGTCACATGAATTCTTTGTCCCATGTTGACATTGTTAGGAACTGAGTTGATGATGTTTTGATGACAACAACCTTATATAGTTATTATACTTTACTTTATAAAATATATACTAACATTTCCACTAGATAGATATATATATGTATATAGGAAGTATATGCAGGTATCATCGAAGACTGGTCAGTATAAAGACTCAAGCATCAAGATGAAGATTAGAGATTCAAGATTCAAGACTCTAGGGAATCAAGATTTCAAGATCTGAAGATAAGTGTCTAGTATTTTGTTAAAACTTCATAATAGCACTCTCATCTTTCTTCCAATTTTCTTTTGGGATGGAACCCAATTTCTATCGAAACCAGTGTCTTACAAACCCACGACAAGTAGCTTACAAACCTACGACAAGTGGCTTACAAACCCACGAAAATCAAAATCATTTAAACTACTTTGTATAAGTTCTCAAGTCCTATGGAGGAGCTCTGTAGGAAGGTTCTTGCAATTTCAGTTTGAATAGATTTTTCAAAATGTTTTTAAATCTGTTTTCAAAATGTTTTAGCTTTCAAAATCATGTTTTCAAAAATATTTTCAAACTTTGTTTTAGCCTTGAAATATTCCTCTATTCTGATTTTAAAAAACTTCTATTTTTAAAACATCAAAACTTATTCTGATTTTAAATATCACTTATATAATTGACGGTCTATATCAATTATATATATATATATATATTTAAAATAATGTTTTATATTCATTCTCTATCTTAAAATATTGTTTAAACACTTTACTTTGCTTCAGAGAAGTTTCAACTTGTTTTAAATTCAATTGTCTTTACAAAACAACATCTCTATAATTTTGAACTAAGGGATGTCGACATAAGAGGATACCCCATGTCGACATGGTGACAGTTGGATTCAAAATTCAATTTTCAAAAGAAGTGTCTATTCGTTCGAAAACCTTTCGCCAATGGTTATGACTGTTGTGCATCTATATAAAGGCTTCCAAAACGAATTTTTTTTAACAACTACTTTCTTATTTTCTTCACTCTTTCTTCTCCACCATTCCATATCCATAAAACTTCATATTTTCAAGATCGTTCCATCATTCTGCCAAATTCTCAATAGGAAATCATTTAGATACTCTCTCTATTTGATTCTCCATCATTCTACTAAAGATCAAAGTGCTATTCAGAGTTATAGGATTAATTTGTATTCAAAAAGTCCATAGAGTCTATCCATTCAAAAGGATTGTTATTAAGAAGTATTAGGGGGATCTTGTGTCTCGTAAATCAAGAGAGTTTACCCCAGATTCGGAGATAGGAGGGTTCCTCAAGGCCTTAGAAATTGAGGGTTGCAATTTGGATATTGGCTTATAGAAATCTGTACAAGGATATTGCCTTGGTGCAGGACTGGATGTAGGAGGATTCCAAACCATTATAAAATCCTGTGTGTTCTTTCCTTTTATTTGCTTTACTTTGCTATTTGCATTTGTTATATGTTCTGTGATCATTCTGTGTTAGAATTCTATTTATATTTGTGTTGAAAGTTTTAATTTAGTCATATAGTTCATTTATTCTTTAAAACACTATTCACCCCCCTCTAGTGTTATTTCTGCCTTAAGATCCTTAATCCACATCCCTAACAGACATGGCCCTACCCATGATGCTGACATGCTTGTCAAAAATTTGAAATTCAAATTTAAATTCAAATCTTTGAACTTCCATCCACCATTTCACCAACTTCAATGTTCTGGAAAGGTACTCTTAACCGGAGTACTTGACTATTGAACATCTATTTATTTCCCTTATCCTATCATATCTCTTCACTTTCATTTCAAAATTCAAACTATCTTTTACTCTTTCAAACTTTCTACTCTCTTCAAAAATGGCTTCTTCAAGCACTCCATCAACAATGAGGCTGTCAAAAACCATTAAAGAGTATCTCTATAACGAACTGAAAGCAATCAAGGCTTATATAAGCTATGCTAATTATGGAAAAGTTTATACGGGAAAGTTTGTTATCTTTAGCGATTTCTCTACATATGAAATCAATACTCTTCTTGAAGAGAACCATATTCTTAGTCTTTTTGACATTTTTTAAAATGATCTTATTTGTTATCCAAATCTTGTTAAAATGCTTTATGCGAATTAGAATCGCGTTTTTCATGAAGAAAATGAAAATGAAATTTGGAGTAATGTTAAAGGCACTAAAATTGTTTTAAATTGTGAAATTTTGGGCAACATTTTCAATTGCAAGAATTCGGAAATGGATATTTCTACTTTTAATATTGATGAACATGATCGTGAGACATTTCATCACATTTTTGAAGGAGATGACAACTTTGAATTTAAAAATCGCAACTTTCGTCCAAAAGCACGTATTGTCAATCTTCTTTTGCAACATACTATTACTTCTAGATCAGGAAATTTCAATAACCCGACTCTAAAAGTTTGTAAAGATGTTTTTGCTATTTTTGGTCATTATGACATTAATTGGGCGCAAGTGATAATGGATGAACTTCGTCCTAAAAATTTGGAAATGGGTGAGAATACTTTGTATCATGGAATCTATTTCACTCGGATTTTTAATTATTTTGGTATTGATTACAAAAGGGAAGAATTTGTTTCAAGAAAAGTGTTTAATCATGCAAATATTTCTCTTATGGAAATTCCTTTCATATTTCAACAATATGAATCTCTTGTCGAAAAGGATGAAAGGTTGGCACATGAAGATATGGAGGAAGAAGAAGAAGAAGGGGAGGAAATGTAAATTGACGACGAAAATGAACATACCTCCTTGGAATGTATTAAATATCCTATCAATACTAACAATCCTTCCAACAAAACACTCCTAAAAAATCAAAAGATCATAGTGGAAAATCAACGGATTCTCAAAAGATCCGTTAGTAAGAAATTGGATAAAACGACCACTAATATGAACAAGTTCTTTACTAAAGTTGGTCGGATACTTGGCTTATCATCATCCTCCTCATCCTCTAGCACATTCTAAAAACTAGGATGTGATGTATTAGTTTATTTTGTATGAACTTGTATTACTCTTTTATCATGTTATGAAGTATCTTATGTATTAGCTCATCTGTCTATAAAAAATTATCTATCTTATGTTTTTCTACCTTATCGTGCCTCTGGAATAAATGTTAGTATAGTATATAAGTTATATATATATACTTATTCACAAAACAAAGAAGACACATAGATTAACATACCCATGTCGACATACCCCAACCCCCTATGTCGACATATAACTGTCTGATTTGGTTTTTTTTTTTTAAATTTTGAAATTAAAATAACTAACTCATGTTTATTCATTTTAAACGAATTTCTGCCTATTTAGACACCTGTTTCTTCCATAAATTTGCAATCTCTTCATTTCTACTTATCCCTATTTGCATCTTTTAACTACTTATCAAAAATGGCCTCCTCTTCTCAAACTCTAAGTGATAATCTTGAAGAAACTCTCAATCATTCAAGAATATATTTACTTTTATTCTCCGCAATCAAAGGCACTTAGAACTAAGTCAATTGTAGATGATAAAAATAGGAGAAGCATTTCGATGCCCTCCTTTTATGATTTTTGCCCTAAACAAAGATGATCTCGATGCAAATCCTGAAGGAACTTTGATTCAAGATAATAAAGATTGAGAAGATATTAAAAAGGATCCTATCTTTGGAGAAGAAGGATGGGTTGAAATTCCTAGAGATATTTGATCTCCTTATGATTTGTATTGCTTGAATTGTTTGATTTGATTTGATTTGATTTGCTTTGATTAAAATTGATTTGGTTTGAATGATATGTATAACATTACATGAAACATAGTATATATTGGGTGTAAACTTTCATATTTATCATGTCTTTATTATTAACTCATGTTATTTTATATATACTCTATCCTAATTTGTCACAGGTACTCCAGTATAAGACTAAAGGGGAGTTATATTAGTTTAGGATTAGTTTTTGTTGGTGACAAAAGGGTGAATATAAAATAGAGTAGTTAGAGTAGTTAGGCTAAGATTAAGGGGGAGTTATTAGTTTTAGGGGAAGTTATTGTGAAGGAGAAGTACATATATATATATATATGTATGTATATGTATATATATAGGTTGTCATGATCAAAAAGGGGGAGACTGTTAGTCCTTGAGATGAAGGTTTTGGTGACAACAACCTTAGGACTTGTTATAAAATATAAATACTAACATTATAGTTTAGATATTGTTAGCTCCAAAATAGGTCACTAACACCCTTAGAAAGATTGTGTAGAGAGATTAATGAAGAAAGTAAATTAAGACAGAGAATAGAGTATAAATTTAAATGCAGAGAACAAGAACACCAAATTTATAGTGGTTCGGCGTAACTGCCTACATCCACTTTGAAGTTGATTTCCATTGATTATTGATTACAGATACAATCCGTTTTTTGTTACTTGAATACAGTTGCAAGGTAAAAGAAATAAGTCTGGAATGAGTCTTGAAAATGGCAGAGTTTCTCGAGTGTTCTCTGGAATCTCTCTCTTCTCTGTGCCCCTGCCCCTCTATTTATAGACGAAGGTGGGTTGGACTTCCTTGGTGGGCCTGGTAGCTGAATAACTCGGTCCAAATAGGACATGCTCTATGTGCCGAACCGAACAGGCCGAACAGTTGAATGCCGAACCCTACTTTTCATGCTGAACGATTCCGTTGTTGTGTGGGAAGAGTGGGCCGAGCGATAATCGAAGCCGAAGGTGCTAGGGAGAATGCCGACCCATCCTTATTGCCAAACGTCTCGGAAGGCCGAGTAAGAATGCCGAGCCTTCATGGGTACCAGACGCCCCTTGATGCCGAACGGTATGGTGCCGAACGGTCTGGGTGCCGAACGAGGAGCTTGATGTTTGAACACCATCTTGACCGAACAAGGCTTCTGGCCGAACAAACGTCCTTGGCCGATCGAAGCCTTTGGCCGAACGAGGCCCTTTGCTGATCGAAGCCTTTGGCTGAATGAGGCCTTTGGCCGAACGATGCCTCCGGCCGAGCGCTATCTTTGGCAGAGCAATGTCTTTGGCCGAGCGTTCTTTAGATGCTGAGCGTAACATGATGCCAAAAGCTATGGTGTCGATCCAATCTACAGGCCGAACGCCCTTGGTACGCCGAGTACTACGTTGCCTGGCCAAATCTCCAGGGAGCACTTGCCCCCTAAATGTATTACGTGACCGAACATGATATGCTTTGAATTACTCACCTTCCACGCTTTGCTTTGATCCTTGGTCATCACTCTTGGGGGTCGCATGATTCTCTTGGCCGAACGCAGTGTCGATGGTCGAACAATCCACGTTACACTGAGTGACTTCGTATGCCGAACAACCCAGCCGAAGACGAGTGCCGAATGATCCATGTTAGCCCAGGCCGAATGAACCGAGATAGCCGAATGATATTGCCTTGACCGGTAGAACCGGTAATTGTCTCTTCAACTTCTCCTTCTCCCTTATAAAACCCGACATCCTCTTCTTCCTCCTTTTTTCCTACTTTCACTTCTGCAACCTTGAACTTTCGAACCACCCCTGTCATCATGTTCTAAAGTCCTCCCAATCCTTTCTAAAGCTCGATCCACGAACTAGGTAAAATTCCTTTACCCGACTCCTTTCCCTGATTAAAAAGGTCTCGATTAGTAGCCCAAGTCCATAGATCAGAACTGTGATCGGAAGGGCTACATGGGTGGAGGACCCAAACTCCGATTAGGATATCTCCAAGGCCAAACGATGTGAGGTAGGGAGAAGTGGTCAGGGATGATCATTCATAGGGGTTGTTTAGGTGAGATACTGTGGTTCGACACAGTTCCCTTGTGTCGAACGAAGTTTGGGAAAAAGAATGGTGGAGGAGAGGAAAAATCGAAAGGCCGTGCCGAGCGTTGAAGCTCGGCGTAACCATCGTTCGGCATGGCACACCATAGGCCGAATGATGGGATGGAAGGTTAGGGTGGAAACATGAGTTAGCGGGGAGGCTGAGTGTTGTTTCGGCCGAACGAGGCTTTTGGCCGAACGATACTCTGCCGAGCGCTAACCAGTTCGAACTGTAGCTAGGCCGAACGATACTTTGTCGAACCATCTCAAGGCCGAACACTCTTACATGTCAAACCATATCAAGGACGTACACTGTACACCGAACAATGCATAAGTGTCGGACCAAACATGCTGAACAATGTCACGGCCGAACAATACCTGGCCGAACAAAACATAAATGCCGAACAATGTCACGATCGAACAAGGACAAGGACTCTAACATGCTAGCATATCGAGCTGACCCGGACTATTAACCTTCTATTTTCAGTAGCAATAAATCTGAACTTTACTTGACATAATCGGATAACCTCCTCTAACATTCCACGAGCTTGAAATTGTGATCGCAATAACGCAGGCTTTTGGAGACGGTCAGCGATGACGGTCTTCGAAGGCGATGATTTTAAGCTTAGTTTTATATCGGTAATCTTGCGACTTCCAAATTTTCAATGCTTATACACGATTGATTGCACTAGTTCACACACCATGTGGGGGGATTATTCGTGTTGTTAATTCTGACATCGATCATTTTTCAAGTATAGTTCACATAGGTGCTCTACAGGATTCGTTTTCCATCAAAAATGTCTAATAAATCTAGTTCTGCCACAATCTCGGACAGACCCAGGCCATCTTCCAAACAAGGGGACGTAGATACTTCTAATCCGTCGACCTCCCCCGCTCATGATTTTGCTCCTGACACCCTGGAGTCCATGATTCTCTTGGATAATCCGATCGATTCACAGGCTTCGAAGATCAACGAAGCCGTGCTCCGGCGAATATGTTCGATCCACGGAATCCTTTTCGCCGACATGTTGGTTCCGTCGGGCCGTGATCGTCCACACCTGCCCCCAGTCGGATACACCGCTTGCAATAAGTTTATGTGCTGGGTGGGCAGTGTGCACCCATTTAATTTATTTCTTCGGGATGTGTTGCAGTACATAGACGTCTCCCCGTCGCAGCTGCACCCAAACGGCCATGCGTTCATTTATGGGACCTACATCCTTTTTATGGCTGTCTTCTCCAGGCCTCCAACTCCCGGAGACATCAGATATATTTACATGATCAAGAAGAGGAGAGATAGCCCCTCCTTCGTGTTTCTCGAGCCCCATCACAAGTGCCAAATTCTAACCGGAGCGTGTAGTAAGTTTTCCCTGTACAAACAGAAATGGTTCTACGTGTGCTGCCCTCTTGGTTTCACGAGGAGATGGGTTGAAGGAAGTAAGTCTTCTTTTTAGAGCGATGCTCATATTTCGGTCGAGGCGATGCTCTTTCTAATTGTTGTTTCATTTTTCAGATGTCAATCCACGTCCTGAGGGCTGCAGCCATTCAGAGGCTGTTGAGGCTATTAGAGCTCTTCCCATTGAGGAACGAGACATCCTAACCCTAATTTCAAATGAGTCACTATCAAGGTTCGGGCTGTTAGTAGAAGGTCGTCGGGTGAGCCTTCTTGAGGGCGTCTCCATCCCCAAGCCCACATCCGTAAAGGGAAGAAGTTGGCTGAATCGTCTTCGCGCCACACCCCCGGTGCACAGGAGGAGGGGGAAATCAAGGAGGCTTAAGCACTCGAAACACAAGGTGAGAATGCGGGTCCTCCTTAGGATCCGCTGGTCGAAGTGCATGATATTGAAACGTCATCTTCCCCTTCGAAGGGGAAAAAGAAAGTGATGTGTAAGATTAGGAAGGAGAAGGTTGGCGGAACTTCCAAAGTTACGTTCATCCCGGTAGAGAAGGAGGCTTCTTCACAGCACGTTGAAAGTTCGCTAAAGGGCCTCTCGAACCTTTCCATTCCAAAAGATCTGCTCAACTATGACTTCAATGATCCGGAGGCATTCAAGTTCCATTCGCCCATGAGAGGCAATGTGGGCAATCCAACCCAAAGTCAGGGAGAGAAAACCCCTGTTAGCAAGTCTACTGGTCCGTCGGGGGGAAGCACTAGGACACACACGAAAATTTGCACTTCAATTCGCACTTAGATTTTTGTTGTCACATCTCTCCTTGCTAACTCGTTATTTGAATTTCGTGCAGGTGACATGGGGTGCTCACATGGATTCGATCGTCTCTGTGGTTCTTCTATTTTTAATCCATCCGGATGGGACTCGGGTCTCGAGAGACGTCGAGATAGAGATGGTGATGGTGATAGGGACCAACATTCTCGGGATTCATCATCTCGGAAGAAACCGTATTACCAGCCCAAGCATCATCGACACCCCTCTTCTCATTCGGGGTAAAGTAAGGATAAGCTTGGTTACAAGAGGTCGCAATCTGATATCCCTCGAGATCAACGCTCTGATTCTTCCTCCACTCGACAGTCCCGAGATTTTCATAGGAGGGGAGAACTTTCAAAGCCATCTCCTCCTGCTCCTGCATCGGATCCAACAGTATCAGAGAGACTGAGCGAGCGTAATGTACATTTCCCAAGATTTGCTTCGATGGGTTGAAGTTTCTTTTGGCGATTCATCCTATACTTGGAGATGTTAAGCAGAACGCCATTGCCTGTACCAATGACGTCTATGTTCAACATGACGTGTTCGTTCACCTAGCCGAGAAACTTTGCGAAGTCTCTGTGGAGCGCCAACATGAAATAGACCGTTTGAAGCTTAAGGCCACCCACGATAAAAATATCATTAAGGGCCAGGATGAAGAGATCGCCACTTATAAGTCTGAACTCGAGGCCGCCTATCGAAGCGCCAGGGATACTGCTGAGGCCGTCACTCGCTTGGAATCAACTCATAAGAAAGAGCTTGATGAGGCGGTTCAACGATGTGGGGCTTTAGGCTTAGAGAAGGACTCCATTCAAAAGGAGAGGGATGCATTCAGCACCCGGGTCAAGGAACTTGAAGAGCTTCTCCGCAGAGAGAGAGAGAGGAGAAAACGACTGCCCATGAAGATTCACAGCGATACTGTGACGAGATTGTTGCCACCCGACTTTTAAAAGAACAACGCGAGGGCGAGCTTTCCAGGGTTGAGTTGTTAAAGAGCGAGGCCGCGAAGAGGGCAAGAAGATGGCGTTGATGGACATCGACTCCCGTCTTGAGGCAGCCAGGGAAGAAGGTAGAGAAGAGATCAAAACCGTGTTCGACCCACTCATTACCAAATTCAACACCCTCGTGCTCATGCACCGTGATTTAACTTTTTTGGGCGATGACCATCTTGAATCGTTATTCGAGGCGTAGGAAACCTTAATTCAGATTAGGAAGGCCGAGCGCGGTGTCGAGGAGGTTGATAAAGAGGATTTGATAAAGGAATTTCTGAAGGGAAATGAGCCTTCGGACCTATCGGCGGCCAAGGCCCTTTACTGAAAAGGTTCCCCCTCGAGGAAAGGGAAAGAAGTCATCGCCAGTCCATCCGGGGCCGGGTCTCCTGTTCACGTGCCTTCCCAACCGGTCGGTCGATACTTGATCCCTTTGAACAACACATTGGCTATGACCCGGAAGCCCCCGGCCTGGGCGTTTATGTTTTGTCTCCTATCCCGGAGGGCGAAACTCCTTTGACGGTAGAGAGTTTTCCAGGGCCTGGTAGATAACCTTTCGCTTTGAGACTTTGAAAGTCATTACTCTTTGTGCAGTACTATTGCATTCTAACGCCCATCTTCTCTGATTTTGTGCAGGTCGCTTTGATACCGATCCCACTCCGAGGAGCGATGTCGCCAAGGAGGCAGAAAAGACTGGTGGGGCTGCTCATGCTGGTGAAGTTCCTGGGACAGATGCTTAAGTGATTGGGGCGCTTCACGAAGGCAAGTCTGATTCCTCCTCTGGGAGTTATGAAGTAGAAGTCACAGGCGCCTCTGAGCATACATCTGAATTGAGCATGAAGGAACGGCTCGAGAAAGGGAAAAGAGATACGGCCGAGGTCAAGGTTGAGCCACGCGACGTTGACCTAGGCGATCCCTTGAACAAGCCATTGAAGTTCATCCTTCCTGGCAGGTTCAAGCCGTTGGATGTTCCCCCTACTTCTTCAGTTGTTACTCCTACATCAAGAAAGGTTCCAAGGGCAAACACTCTGGGGAAGAGTCGTCTGGGAAGAAGTTGAAGAAGCACAAGAAATGACTACTGTCCTCGTTCAACGAGAGTCAATTTCAGTCATATAATAACTTTTGTAATTCTTGTAGATAGATCGTTGCCTCTGAATCTTGGAGTACTTGTAGCAGAAAACTTTTCCTGAATAAAGTTTAGTTTCCTTTTCTGCCTTTTCAAAAGATTCTTATTATTCAGTTTTCCTTATGATTGTGATTTGAATCCATGCTGTTGTGCGTAACATATACTTCTTGGTTTGTCTTCACAAAGCCCGTTGATTCTCTGAGAGTTATTCGTTTTCTTCCCATGCTACAAGCACTTAGAACCTTTTTTTTATCTGCGCAACGGGAACTTAGAATATTCCAGTCCACACTCTGGGGACTTGGAGAATTTTTACTGTTTATACTTGAGTTTGCATTCCAGGGACATAGAGTACTCCTGTCCGCACTTCGGGGACTTGGAGATTTTTAGTCGTTTATACTCGAGTCTGCGCTTCGGGGACTTAGAGTACTCCAATCCGCACTGCGGGGACTTGGAGATTTTTAGTCGTTTATACTCGAGTCCGCGCTCTGGGGACATAGAGTACTCTAGTCCGCACTCCGAGGACTTGGAGATTTCGTATCGTTTATACTCGAGTCCGCGCTCCCGGGACTTAGAGTACTCCAGTCCGCATTTCGAGGACTTGGAGATTTTGTATCGTTTATACTCGAGTCCGCGCTCCGGGGACTTAGAGTACTCCAATCCGCACTCCGGAGACTTGGAGATTTTGTATTGTTTATACTCGAGTCCGCTCTCCGGGGACTTAGAGTACTCCAGTTCGCACTCTGGGGACTTGGAGATTTTGTATCGTTTATACTCGAGTCCGAGCTTTGGGGACTTAGAGTACTCCAGTCCCCACTCCGGGGACTTGGAGATTTTTATTCATTTATACTCGAGTCCGCGCTCCGAGGACATAGAGTACTCCGGTCCGCCCTCCGGTGACTTGGAGATTTTTATTCGTTTATACTCGAGTCCGCGCTCTGCGAACATAGAGTATTCCAGTCCGCACTCCGGGACATGGAGATTTTTATTCGTTTATACTCGAATCCACGCTCCGAGGACTTAGAGTACTCCAGTCCGCACTCCGAGGACTTGGAGATTTTTATTTGTTTATACTCGAGTCCGCACTCTGGGGACATAGAGTACTCCAGTCCACACTCCGGGGAGGTGGAGATTTTTATTCGTTTATACTCGAGTCCGCGCTCCGGGAACTTAGAGTATTCCAGTCCACACTTCGGGGACTTGGAGATTTTTAGTGCCCGTGCGCGTTCATACGTTAGCTGGGATAACATAATTTTATTTGCCCGTAAAGGATCATCATTCGTAGAGGCATTATAATTCATCGGAAAGATGGCTTCAAGCCTTTATTGATGAGAGCAAGCTAAATCGCTTTATTACATGCCAATAATTAGAAATAAAAGCATACTGGAAATAAGTGTGACTAATACATGAAAGAAATAGACTAAGTATAATAATGCCGCAAGTGCTCGTTGTTCCATGCTCGGGGGAGTGTCGCACCATCGACGGTCGCTAGCTTGAAAGTTCCTTCTCCAAGCTTCCGTTCGATGACGTATGGACCTTCCTATGCGGGATTCATATGAGACAGGATCGAGAAAACTCGTTTCAATACGAGGTCTCCCACACTAAACATTCTTGGTCGGACCTTCTCGTTATAATATTTAGCGACTCTGTTTCTGTATGAGGCCGCTCGCAAATCGGCTTCTTCGCGTTTTTCATCAATAAAGTCCAATGATTCCAATAAGAGATCCTGGTTCGACGCAGGGTCGTAGTGAGTTACTCGATGAGATGGAGCTTCAATTTCCACGGGTATGACAGCTCCATGCCATATGCCAATGCAAATGGAGTGTGGCCAGTCGCGGTCTTGTGGGTGGTTCTATAGGCCCAAAGCGCCGTTAGGAGTTCATCTACCCAATGCCTCTAGCCCTTTCCAAATGCTTTTTCAGTATGGACTTGATTATTTTGTTTACGGATTCTACCTGTCCATTCGCCTTCGGGTGAGCAACTGCTGCAAACCTTTTCTCAATGCCATATTTCTGACAAAATTCTTTGAACTTCTTGCTTTCGAATTGAGTTCCATTGTCTGTTATTATGGTCCGGGGAAGGCCAAAACGGCATATGATATTTCATACAATGAAGTTAATGACTTTCTTGGTGGTGATCATGGCCATAGGCTCTGCCTATGCCCAGTTGGTAAAGTAACCGACCGCAACTATTGCATATTTCGCGCTTCCGTTGGCTGTGGGTAAAGAGCCGATCAGGTCAATCCCCCACATCGCAATGGCCAGGGACTAACCATTTGTGTGAGTTCCGTCGGCGAAGCTCTAGGGATTTTTGCATATATCTGGCATTTATCACATCTTCTCGCATAGTCTGCAACATCCCGATTAACAGTTGGCCAGTAGTATCCATAGCAGAGGATCTTCTTTTCTAATGTCTGCCCCCAGTATGGTCGCCGCACTCTCCTTCATGGACTTCCTTTAATACCCGTTTTATCTCATCATAGGCCATGCACCAGAGTAAGGGGGTCGAGAATCCCCTCTTATACATTATCCCATCCTGTATTACATAACGTGAAGCTTTACGGAGGACTTGGCGTCTTTCGCTTCTCTTTTCAGGCAAATCCCCTTGTAGCAGGTGCTGCTTGATTGGGGTCAATCACCATTCCTTCTCAAGTTTGATCTCTAACACGAAATTTGTCTCCATTACGTCTATACTTGGAGCATAGAGGGTCTCAACAGGGAACAATCCCATTTGCTGTGCATCGCCAGTGCTTGCGAATTTTGCCAATGAATCGACTTCTCTATTTTGTTCGCATGGGACATGCGAGATGTCGTAGTATTCCAGATTCACCAGCAGCTCTTGAACCCGAGCAAGGTAAGGAGAAAATCTCTGTCCCTTCGCTTGATAGTCTCCCCGTACCTGATATACTACCAGCTGCGAGTCATAGAAGATTTCGATTGACTTCACTCCCAGTTCGATAACAATTCTTAAGCCAGCAATCAATGCTTCATATTCGGCTTTGTTATTCGTTGCTGCATACTCGAGCTTCAAAGCGTAGCAGATTGATCGGTCTTCAGGAGTTACGAGGATTATACCTGCACCCAAGCAACGTTCGTTAGATGCCCCATCGGTGTACATCTTCCATCGAATGGGGGGTATGATTCTGTGGTTGCTCGGTTCATCTAGCACAGTGAATTCAGCGATGAAGTCGGCTAGTGCTTGTCCTTGTATGGCCCTTCGCGGTAGATAGGCGATATCGAACCGACTCAACTCAATATTCCATTTTAACATCCTTCCGGAAGTTTCTGGCCGTTGGAGTACCTGCCGTAGGGGTTGGTCAGTGTAGACACTGATTGAGTGTGCCTGAAAGTAGGGGCGAAGCTTGCGTGATGCGATCACCAAGTAATAGGCTAGTTTTTCAATCTTTGGATAATTTCTTTCCGCCACTGTCAAGCGTTTACTGACATAGTAATCCGGCTTTTGAATACGGTCTTCCTCGCGGACCAAGGCCATACTGATAGCGTGCTAGGATACCGCCAAGTATACATACAATATTTCATGGTCTATCGGCTTGGACAGTATAGGGGGACTTTCCAAATGCCTTACCAGAGCCCGGAATGCTTTCTTACAGTCGGATGTCCATTCGAAGTTTCCCTTTCCTTTCTTTATAATGTCGAAGAAGGGAATACACTTGTCTGTAGCTCCAGATATGAATCGACTTAGCGCAGCCACTTTTCCATTCAGGCTTTGCTCCTGCTTTATGGTTCTGGGTACTTGTATATCTCGGATAGCCTGGATCTTCTCTGGGTTAGCCTCAATTCCCCGGGCGTTCATAATGAAGCCCAGAAACTTTCCTGATGCTACACCGAATGAGCACTTTAATGGATTGATCTTCATTCCATAATGCCTGAGTATGTCAAACATCTCCGCTAGGTCTTGGATGTGGTCGCTTGACTGCGGTGACTTCACTAGCATGTCATCCACATAGACTTCCATTGTTTTTCCAATCTGATCTTTGAATATTCGATTCACCAGACGTTGATAAGTTGCTCCTGCATTCTTCAATCCAAAGGGCATTACTACATAGCAATATAACCCCACGTTTGTGACAAAGCTGATGTGTTCTTGGTCCGGGATGTGCACCGGAATTTGATTGTAACCAGAGTAAGCATCCATAAATGATAGTAACTCATGTCCGGCAGTTGAGTCGACGAGTTTGTCAATCCTTGGCAACGGGAAACTATCATTCGGGCATGCTTTATTTAAATCAGAATAATCAACACAAGTCCTCCATTTTCCATTCTCTTTCTTTACTAACACCGGGTTAGATACCCATTCAGGGTAGAGGGCGTCGCGGACGAACCCGTTGGTTTTGACTTTGTCCACCTCCTCTTTGAGAGCTGCAGACCTCTCGGGGTCCATGCCTCTCCTTTTTTGTTTCACAGGAACATGTCTCAGGTCTATGTTCAACATATGACTCGCGATTGCAAGAGAAATCCCGCACATATCAGAGTGCGTCCATGCAAAAACATCAAGGTTCGCTCGGAAGAAGTCAGCAAGGTTCTCAGCTGCCACAGGGTCGAGCTGTGATCCTATTTTAAGAACTCGTGATGGGTCGCTCTGGCTAACTGGGTTGTCAATTATGAGTTCAATCGGTGCTGCATTGGTTTCCCTGGGTTCCCCATTATCGTCTCTCAGATCTATGTCTCTATGGATCCGAGAATGCCGCCCGAGCCAGGGCTCGGGCGCTAGTTGTCAATCGTCAGAACCTTGGATGTGGATAGAGCTGTCCGCAACCTTTCCTTTCTCCCTACGCCATGCCTCCTTGAGCTCAGCTACATAGCATGCACGGCCGGTTGCCTAGTCGCCGTGTACCACTCCAACCCCTTTGTCTGTTGGAAATTTTAACGTCAAACACCAGGGGGTCAAAGCTGCCCTAAATTCCGCCAGGGCTGGATGACCTAGAAATACGTTGTACGGGGAATCAACGTCCAGTACTATGAATGGTAAGATTCGCACCCTTCTGCGTTCACCTTGTCCCCGTTCAACTGGTAATTCCATATATCCCACTGCATCAGTCGCTGCGCCATTAAAGCCATGGATTCTGGCTTTGGATGGCTTCAAATCCTTGGTTTCCAGCTTCATTTGGTCGTATGCCTTCCGGAAGATGATGTTAACGGAACTTCCGCAATCAATTAGAATTCTCTTTACGAATGTCGGCTCGATGGTCGCAGATATGACCATTGAGTCAATGGTAGGAGCCTCTACCTTATCCGCATCTCTATACCTGAATACGATATCATCATTCATCGTGCGCTGCTGCTTTGTAGGAGTCCCATCCTCCATGTTCGAACAACACTCATACTTCGCATGTCTTAATGAGTTAGCATATCGCTCCATCTCCTGCCAATTCTTGTCTGCAGGATGAGGTCCGCCAGAAATCATGTTAAGAACCAATCTACCCACAGTCTGAGCAGGTTGTTCCGGTTGGTGTGGGGCTGGCCCGCGTCCAAGGTACGATGTTTTTTGCCTCCCATCCTGTGGGTCTTTGACAAATTCATGCAGCTTCTTCTGTCTAATTAGTTTTTCTATAGCATTATGGAGGTGTCTGCACTCCTCCGGGTTATGCCCATAAGACTCATGAAAACGGCAATACTTCCCGGTTTGCTTCTGTCGATTCCTTTGGACGTGGCTTTCTATATTGGAAAGTGTTGCAAGTTGATAGATAGATGTTTTCAAGAGATGCGTTCAACGGGGTGTATTCATTGTATGTTGGGATCCTTTATTTCCATTTCCCTGTTTCTTTTTTCTTTCTGGGATTTCCACCTTCGGATCCTTTAGAGTGCCCGGGCTTGTTCTAGACGTTAACTTGAGTTCTTCCAGAAGTATCTCCGGTTTGTTTCACGGCGACGTTACTTTTCACAGACTCTTGAACAGGCCCTGATTCCTTGTCTCGCCTTGTCCACCGAGCTTCCTCACTTCTTATGAACTGATGAGCTTTCGAATAAAAATGTTCCAGCATAGCTGGGGGCTTCCCCGCCAACCAATCTCTAAACTCAGAATCCGGATCCACTCCACGCATTATTGCCATCAAAATCGCGTGGTCGTTAGGCTTTTTCACCTCCGTAGCAGCGACGTGATACCTTTTCAAGTATGCTTTTGATGACTCTCCTGGAGCTTGATTACGCTTGATAGGGACATCACATCCTTCGGGCGAGTGGTGTGTATCCTAAATTGTTCTATGAATTTTGTTGCTAATTGTCAAAGCTGGATATAGATCAAGGTGGGAGTCGAGTAAACCACATGGTGGCAATACCAGACAAAGTGATTGGGAAACACCTACACTTGGTCGCATCATTGGCTCTTGCAGAATCCATCATCCATCCATATCTCATCACGTGTTGTCTGGGGTCAGTCTTCCCCTCATAGGCTGGGATAGTCGGCATATTGAACTTCTTGGGGTACTCAGCCTGCAGGATACCATCTGTAAAGGGGGAATGGTTTCTGGTCACTCCCCAATCTTCATTGGTCAAGCCTTGGTTTTCTCTCATCAACTGCCTGACCATAGCTTTTAAGTCCGAGGTTTGTATGGAAGACGGGAGGTTGGGTTCCGTTCCACGGGACCGTGCAGGTTGATATCCCGTCCGATTTGGGTCTTGGTTTCTAGTAGATCGATCAGAAGCACCTGCATGTGCATCTTCATCCTTACGGCGCCTACGCCTAGGAGGTTTATCAGCAGAATTCGAACTATCATCTCCAGAGAAAGGGACAGGGCTACCTCCATCATTCTGATGGTGCTGCTGAGTAAGCTGAGTCATGAGGTCAGCGTTGGCTTGCATTTTCTCAGCAAGTTGACTTCTACTTTCCTTAAGTTCTCTTATCAAGTCATTGAATTTTGCTCGGGAAACAACTTTTGCTTGGTTTTGGTTGGAGGGCCCTGCACCTCAAATCGCTTACTGATTGCTAGTTTCCAGTTGTTGCACACTAGCGGTTTCATGGGCATCTGCATTTTGAGAGGCTGATCTAGTTCGTGGTCTTCCCATGGTAGAGTTGTTGGTTGTAACTTTGAGTAGAATCAACAGATGCCTTATAGATGATTATGGATCTCCTTCGGGGGATTTATGCAATCCAGTAGCTATAAAGTAGATCCTAATAGCCTGAGAATTCAAATTGCCAGTGAAAGCATCAAAATTTTAGCTCCAAAATTGGTCACTAACACCCTTAGAAATATTGTGTAGAGAGATTAATGAAGAAAGTAAATTAAGACAGAGAATAGAGTATAAATTTAAATGCAGAGAACAAGAACACCAAATTTATAGTGGTTCGGCGTAACTGCCTACATCCACTTTGAAGTTGATTTCCATTGATTATTGATTAAAGATACAATCCATTTTTTGTTACTTGAATACAATTGCAAGGTAAAAGAAATAAGTCTGAACTGAGTCTATAAAATGGCAGAGTTTCCCCAGTGTTCTCTGGAATCTCTCTCTTCTCTGTGCCCCTGCCCCTCTATTTATAGACGAAGGTGGGTTGGACTTCCTTGGTGGGCCTGGTAGTTGAATAACTCGGTCCAAATAGGACATGCTCTGTGTGCCGAACCGAACAGGCCGAACAGTTGAATGTTGTACCCTCCTTTTCTTGTCGAACGATCCCTTTGTCGTGTGGGAAGAGTGGGCCGAGCGATAATCAAGCCGAAGGTGCTAGGGAGAATGTCGACCCATCCTTGATTGCCGAACGTCTCGGAAGGCCGAGTGAGAATGCCGAGCCTTCATGGATACCAGACGCCCCTTGATGCCAAACGGTATGGTGCCGAACGGTCTGGGTGCCGAATGAGGAGCTTGATGTTTGAACACCATCTTGACCGAACGTGGCTTCTGGCTGAACGAACGTCCTTGGCCGATCGAAGCCTTCGGCCGAACAGGCCCTTGGCCGATCGAAGCCTTTGGCCGATATAGGATTTAACCATGCGGGTACAAAGAATGAAGACTGTACAGTATAGAGATTCAAGATTGAAGATATCAAGATTGAAGACTCATGAGTATCAAGATATCAAGAGTTCAAGATTTCAAAGTACAAGATAAGTATTGAGTCTAGAATTATGTTAAAACTTCTTGAAAACACTTACATCTTTATCTGAAATTTATTCGTGGAATGGAATCTACTTCGTGCCTGTTAAAGGAATGGAACCCAAGGGGGATGGAACCCAAGGGGGATGGAACCCACGACAATATCTAATGGAACATATAGTGGACCTATTTTGATATCCACTAATTTTATGAAAATGTTTTTTCAAAAATATATCTCTTATTTTAAATGTTTTTAAACCTTCTTTTCAAAAAGACATCTCTCTTGTTTGAAATATTTTAGCCTCAAAATTATCTTTATCATTTTTAATATTTTGATATCAAAATTGTCCTTGATTTTAAACTATCTCTTGTTTTAAATATTTAGCTTTAAAATATTTATATATACTCAGATTTTAAATCACTTTATAAATTAAGATTATATATTAAAAATTACTTTTATATGTCAAACTATATTCAAATATATTTACAAAGTTTAGAAATTGTTTAAACAAAATAGTAGAAACCAATTTTAATAAGAAAATCAAAATCACCAATTTTGCCTAGAGTATGTCGACATCCTTCAACCCCCCATGTTGACATTGTTCCCGTTGAATTCAAAATTAAATTTTTCAAAAGAAGTGTATATTCGTGTATCCTTTCACGAATATATATGGCTGTTGATCTTCTATAACTACCAGTAGTTCTAAATGAATTTTTAATCAGATTTCACTTGTTTTCTCTCCTCTTCATCTTCCTCTTTTATTCTAAAGAATCCAAAAATATATTCTGCCAAAATACCAAGTGAATCAAACTTGACTATCTCTTGTTTCATTCTCTGCCCCTCTCTTCATAAGATCTCAATGCTATTCAGAGTTATAGGATCTTTTGTAAACTAAACTGTTGAGTAAAAGGTGCGGTTGAAACTTGAAATCAATTGGGTGTGATTATAGCCTCGGAAATTAATTAGATGATCTTGTAGCCTGGTTAAATCAAGAGAGTTTGACCCGGAATCGAATACAGGAGGGTGTATCTCGTAGCCTTGAAACCGAGGGTGTAATCTGGGAGATTATTTTGAAAAGAAATCCGTACAATTGTGCAGGACTGGATGTAGGGTAACTCTGAACCAGTATAAAATCCTGGTGTGTTCTTTCCTTTACCGATTTATTTAGTATTTGCATCTATGTCTGATTCTGCGATTATATCTGTGTCTGTGAATTGCATTTGTTGGTGATTAAATCACATAAGTTTCAAAAAGATTTAAAAAATCCATAAAACACTATTCACCCCCACTTTAGTGTTATTCCAGCCTTAAAATCTGTAAATCTGCATTTCTCATAGGATCATGCTCAGGTCTATGTTTTGGTTTTGGATCGGTGAACATGGATCGGCAGGCTGGTGTGGGTCGGTCGTGTTGGTGTTGGCATGTTGGATTGGGTCGGTATTCGTGTATCCTCGAATCGATATGCATCGTTTGATCGTGGTACAAAAGTTAAGGTGGGTCGGCCAGGTATGGTTCAACATTGGTAGTTTGGCACATGTGGTGCGGCCTTAATAAGTCGGCAACTAAATTATGGGTCGGTATGTTTAGGGATAGGATCGGCTTCATTTTTCTCCAAGTTCTGGCCTAGTTTGCTTGGAGTCTTGGATAGGCCTGCTTTGGGTCATGCTCATGGGATATCGAGTCGGCATATTGTAAACGTGGGGTCGGTCATGGTGTTTGGGGTCTGGATTGGCTATGGTCTTGGTAGGCCCGGATCACTCAGGAAGCCCAGTAACTTAGGTTTTGCCTATAAATACAGCGTGTGTGGCTTCAGAAAAAGGATCTTCATTCTATTTCTCTTCTTCTTCCCCATTGAGGCTGCTCTGCCATTATTGTTTCAAAATCCCTGGATTGTAACTGTAATCAAATTATAGTATAATAAAAAGGAAATTTCTGGAGTGGACGTAGGTCGAAGTCAGCCGAACTACTATTAATCCTCTGTTATTACTGATTTTTTTTTAATTTTTACTGTTCTTCATATTTATGGTCTCTACATACATTCTATCTGTGATATATGACTATGATTTGGTGCTTTCATCTAGATTTAGGTGTTACTGACCAATTTTAGCGCTAACAGCTAAAAACCTTTTAATCGAAAACTTTTGTCTCGACATTTTTTTAAATTATGAATTTCCAAATTTCCTTACTTTTCAAAATCAACAACTTCCCAATAAATCCTTTTAAAAACCCATTCAAAATATTTCAAGGAATTTTTCAAAAATATTTTATCAAGTTCTTCTCCATAGGGTTGGATTTAGAAATTGATTTTAAATGCCATTTTTGTTGAACTTTCCTTCTTCCCTACTCAGTCTTCATAAAAATCCGATTATTTTCTTATGATGATTAATGTACACCTTCTTATGGGAACTTGCTCCACTTATTCTTCACATGTTGCTTCATTCCTATCATTTCTTACTTCTGGATGCTTACAACATATAGGTTCTTATCTTCGATCTGTCCAGATGAAATGTATATCTTCAATCGGCAATCCATCGAAATCCAAAATTTAAGGCAGTCTAGACGCAACAAAGAAGTCAAGTACCATTCATCTTTTAGGGTGCTTCTATTTGTCGTGGTCATGTTCTTCTTGGTCCACTCTTTACGTTACAACCTCCACCCCATGGGGCATTCAAGGTAGGATTATAATTAAACTTTATTTTTTTCCAACTCATAGTCAGAATTTATAAAGTTAGTCATATGTTCATAAAAGTGTTTATATATAGTAGGATTTTTGAAAAATACTTTCAAAATTAACAGGCATTCCACTTATACATATACATATCCCTACTGATCGGGTAACCTATTCTTTGATACAAAGTGTAACAACCCACCTAGAAACGACCTAATTTTCGATCCATAAAAGGCCCATCGAACTTTAGATCCATTCCAAAGCCAAATATTGGTTGGTAAAATTGATACGAAGAACAATACACAGAGCTTCCTACCTACACATTCCGAATCTTACAACGGAGAGATAAAGTATAACATTATGAATAGTAACCATTTTATTTAAAACTCAAATATCAACAAAATACAAGAACATACCACATAATAATGCCAAATGTCCATAGTGTAATACCTTAAAATATATCATATCTCAATGGGTACATCAGAAATATAGAAATAACATAAATTGATAAATAAGTAACTACCACAAGTCTACGTCTTTGCCATCATCTCTGAAAGTTCGCATCATTTGCCCTAACCTGTGTTGTAATAAGGAGGGAATCAAAACAACAATGTTCTATAAATAAAAATATCGAACTTTTCTATAATAGTACTTGGGCAATATAATTTAAATGAGAATATGTCTTATGCACTCCAACTATACGACAAGTTTTCCAACTACAAACCTTAAGGTTTTTCCAGTCCAATTCTAAAACCATTACCCGTTTTCAACCCAATAACCCATCTTCAACTATAGGCCAAAGGCCATTCCAATTCCTGGGCGTCTATTTTCAATAATGTCCTAACAATGTAAGAGATAGTAACCAAGCCACTTAATACCTTGCAACAAGAACTCTGCAGACTCTGACCATTTAATACTTATTCAAGGCAGTCCTGATTATTTAATACCTATCCCAAGGCTGACTCCATTTGGTACTATCTAACTGAAATTGCATGGAATTATTTAGGCCACTTAATACTTCTTTTTATGGAAGAGACAGACCCTACAATAGCCACTTAGTACCATAAACCTAAAGCTGACCCTTCCTGAGATATCCTCTACTGTGCCTAATTACTAATTCAAACCATTTAATACTTCCTACATAGGGAGGAGGACCCTCAATTAGCAACTTAATACCTTTATCCCGAAGCAAGTCCTTTGTAATATGACCAGTAACCGAAACTGTGACGTCTCACATTAGTCCGATTATTTATAGGTACTAGTGGCCTGATTAGCTGGATAGGTTTTACCCTATAGAATTTGGGACTGAACTTATATCCTCCATGGGTACTTATAATAAGTGATTTCTTACATCTTCCCCAAAGTCACGTTGTTGGTATTCAGATTAGCTAGGTAGACTTCCGTGTGCTTTTCACTGAGCTCGAATCGCTATAACTTAGTTTAGTCTACACTCTCTTAATATATTTATCACACGTTTCACTTCATTCGCTATTGGGGCAGTATAAGGAAAAATCTTATTTCGCCTTAACTCCTAATTTCTTTTCTATGAGGGATTTAATAATAATTAATAACTTATTTACTATACAATTAATACACTATTAATTATATGTTTTATACAATAATATACATACATACATATATACATCCCTAAAATAATTCTAAGCATGCGAAGATTATGCCAAAAGCTAATCATATAAATGTCAAAACTGCAAAATTATGCAAGTCCAATTCCATGTCAATAAATATACCACATATCCAATATTCCCAATTCAACCACAGACTTGTATAAAAATAAAATCCATACCAAACTTATTTTATAATAAAATAGCAGAATCAACATTAAAATTCTTTTATGCTCTATTCAACTTCTTTGCATAAATTAGAAAAAAGAATTTCTATTTGAATTATGGAAATAGAAAGTGAAAACTTTGAATAAAAGAATCTGTAACTTACATACCGTTTCCTAATTTTTTTCTTTTCAAAACTATTAATCAGATCCAAAGAAAAGATAAGAAGTGGAATGGATTAAAAATGGGAAGCGAAGCACACTCACTTGGATTTTAGGGACTCCAAGCTCACCTAGAGTATAAGAGTATGTTTTGAAATATTTTATAGATTCAATTTCTTGATCTTGGGTACAAATGTTCCTATAACCTCTTGAATAGCACTTTGATCTTGTTTTGAGTGCTAGAGATGAGAGAGATAAGAGAGTAATCAATAAAGAATCAAATCAATAGAGTTTGAATTTGCGACTGATTGAATTTGAGAATATTTTAAGTAGATTTTCTTTTAGAAACCAAGAAACTAAAAGAGGGGCGAAAGAACGAGAAATTAGTTTAAGAAATTTGCTGAAAAATCCTCATATTTATAGAGAAATAATAGTCATGTCCATTCGCAAAGAGATATGACGAAAATAGACTTCCATTCAAATTGGAATTTCGAAAAATTCAGCCTATATCTCGACATACAATACAAGGATATGTCGACATACCCTTTGTATTTCGAAAAACACTTTATAAAAATTATTTCGAAAATATAAAGCTTTATAAAATATTTGAAAACTTTGTACAATCATCTAAACATAGTTTATACATATTTTAATCATATCAAAACTTAAGAAAACTTTATAAAATTATTTTGAAATATTTTTTAATTATATAAAGGATTTAAATATGAATTTATTTTTAAAAATAATGCATATAATTATAAGTGAATATATATTTAAAATCAAAGCTATAATAAGTGTTACAATATTATAAATATTTAGAAAGCATAAAACTAAAACCATAAAAATGTATAATAGATTTAAAAGTATATTTAAAATATAAATACTTAATTACCTAAAATATAATAATCTTGTAAATAAAATTAAAATGTAGAAATCATTTGAAGGCCATTTGAAAGATCATTTTGAAAACAGTGATTCCTTAAAATTGAATTGAAATTCAAAATATTTGAAAACCATTTAAAATCAGAGAATATATTTTAAAACTTTTTTGAAAAATGAAGAGAGAGATCACAGAAGTGTTATCAGGGTTTTAACAATAATCTATGACTCTATAACTTATCTGGATATCTTGAATCTTCAATACTCATGAGTCTTCAGTCTCTAACTCTTGAATCTCTATATCAACCTCTTGAATTTTCTCTTGATACTATACAGTCTTCATAATCCACACTTGTCTAATATCCTACACTATATACTATAAATAACTTGATAAGAACATTAGTACCTATATTTTATATGATGTCATATGGTTGTTGTCATCAAAACTAATGCCTAAGGTACTAACAATCACACCAAAGAGTTAACACAACCGTGTAGTTGATTATTTTTGAATTCGACTATTAGTTTATAATTAAAACTGAAATAAATTAATAAAAATGTTTTATTGATATTTTATGAAAGTTTTAATTATTTACTCCGATCCAAAAGTCATTCAAAATAATGTATAAATGCTATATGATGGTTCTTTTGATAAATGAGATAGAATTAATTTATTAGATAGAGATTCAATAAGGAGCCAATATAATGTTGACTAGCAAATGTCTACCCCTTATGGCCAGCCAAATTTTTTCAATGAATGTTTCTAATTATTTGAACCAAGTCACTTCGATCTAGAGCAAATGCGAGTGAAAAGATGGTGATTCAAGGCTATAAATTGGATGGCTACTGCACACCATTTTCTACACTTTTTCTTTGCTTCTCTCATTTGACCATTTCTGACCATTAGTGAAGCCAGACCTCAACTTTGCAAACTAAAGAGTAGGAGGCATTAGAGATCCAAGAGGAAGTATTTAACAAATGACATGTTTTATCCTAGGCAAGATCTTATCGATGAAAGTTCACCTTATATCAAATAATGGTAGTAGTGCACAAGTTGTGCTTGTGCAAATAAGTTAATTAACACTAAAGGCAATGACTTAAGTAAAAGTCAAAGTGTATTGGTTTCTAAGAAAGGATGTTTGAACTAAAGAGAATGTTACAATAACAAATGATTACTATATATGGAAAACCGCCCTAATTTCTTGGCTCATTAATAAGGTTTGGTTTTAGGGTATTCCCTTATGGAGGACTTAAATGTTATTTGAGTCTTAGATTAATTTTAATAACATATTTGAATATTTAAATTAATTTAAATTATTTAAAATAATTAATCACATAACTTTATAAAATTTATAAAATGCAAATTTAAAACTGTTATAAATTAAATATGTAATTGAGTACAAATTTAAATTTAAATATGTTTTAGATTTAACAAATAAATATAAATGTTGTACTAATAAATTAATTGAATGGTTTAATTAACAAAGGTAATACATAAGCATATATATGACAAGGTAAATAATAAAAGTTATAATTAAAAGTATATATATGCTATATGTATACAAGTAAAATGGAAGGTCGATATAAATAAAATCCATAAGACATAATGGAAGCATAGTTGGATAAGTGTAAAAGATATTTGATATCATGAGTTATAATTAATTTTGATACTCTATAAAATAATTTCTAAGTTATAATTTAATAATATAATGCCTCTTAACATTTTGAATATAAATAGAGTATCTAACATATCCATGTTTGGTGAGCACTTCCTAGGCATGGAATATTTAAGATGATGTCTATATTATCTATGGATATAGAAGAATGGTGCGTAATTTTATTGAGCATCCTCAAGGGTTGCATAGCTCCCCTTAGGATATTGCAAAATATTTGGGTCCAGATTTTTTAACGTATTTCATGATTAGTTAAGTACCCTTAAGGTCATAATAATGGTTAGGAGCATAGTTAAAATGTAAGCTAGGAATTACATTTGATATAATCGATAAAGGTTTACTTACTATTTATAGGGTTATTAAGCACCCTCAAGGTCATAGTAACATGACAAACGGATCTTAACACCCACTGAAGGAATTTATGATATTCTAGTATCACTTTTGGAGTTTTTTTAGAGATGAAAAATTCAGTAGGCTGATAAATATAAGAACATACAACGATATCTAATTTACTCTAACTGATTTATGCACATTAATGGCAAGTTTGAAGTTAATTTTTGAACTTTAATGGGAACAAACTAGAAAGATCGGCTAAGGATGTTAATTTCGCTCATTTATGAAATGCTATGGCACGTCTTCACAACTGAATCTTTAATTAAACCCATTAAAGATGCTACGCTCAAAGTGGTTAGGACATACAAAAATTAGGAAATGGATTGTGAACTAGCTCATTTTTATTTATTATCCACCATGAGCATCAGACCGCGATGATAACATGAGAAAATGAGTGCCCGTGAAATATTCTTTCATTTATAAAAGTTTCTTATGCTAGCTCAAAAATTAAATAATGATGAATTTGCAAACTCATTTTGAATGGATTAAGGATTGAGGTGGGGTACCTTGATTAATCAATAAACAAAGTTAGGAAAATACGCCAATGATGGAAATACGGTGAACAATCTTGTTCTGCAAAGTCTGAGGTTTCATGGAAATATTTTTTACATGAGAATAGGCAAGGGTTCTTTAATCTGAGACCATGTACTCTATATGATTGGGTACATCTAGTGCTTAACAGAGTTAGAATTACCTCTGATACCAAAATATAGACCGACTTGATTCTTTGGTCAATCACTCCATAGTTTAACCCATTCATATTGAAATTTAATATGAATTTATCAAGAGTAGCTCTTCATAGAAAGGTTTAAAGAAGAGAAAGCATAAGTCCAAAGGAAGCAGAGGTGAGTCGAAAGCTCAAAAGGATGGCGATTATCGGTTTTGCTTGAATAAAGGACACGAGAGATGGAACTGTCCAGGGTACTTGAGGAAATTGAAATTAAATGAATCTTACTTCTAAAGGTATTTTCCATATAAAAAATTGTTTATACACTCACACACACGTACACATACACTTCTAGTTGGATTTTAGTTATTTAATATTTAACTCATATCTATAATTATTTATAGGTACTTAGGTTTAAAAGGCCCGTCGCTAAAGGTATCATGGAATTCCATGTTGCAAATGGAGCAAGGATAATTGCAAATGCAATGAGGGTATATCATTTAAAGTTAGTGAGTGGACCTAATTTTATTTCTAAAACAATATTTATCTCACTTTTAATAGTAAATGTATACATGTTTATTCATAAAGATTGTATTATGAATATTTTATCGAGAATAAAACAGTTGATTTTAGTGCATTGAAAAATGGTATTTATGTTTTTAATTCAAATAATATATTTGTTATTGGAAATAATTTTATATCTCAAGTTAATGATAGTTACCTATGACATTGTAGACTAAGTCATATTAGGTAGAAACTACTTAATGAGTTAAGAGACCAAGGGTTTCTACCATTATCAGATTCTGAATCATTGGACACTTATGAGTCATGTCTTTAAGGGAAAATGGCTAAGCATCCATTTAGTGGGAGCAACGAAAGAGTTAATGAAATCTTAGGATTCATACATATTGATGTATAAGGTCCGATGTCTATAGTGGCCAAAGGCGGTACCTGTTATTTTGTTATTTTCATTGATAATTTTTCTACATATGGATATATGTATCTTACAAAACACAAATCAATATCTATGAAAAATTAATTGAATATAAAAATGAAGTGGAAAACCAAAGAAAATCGGATCGGATAGGTGGGTATATTGGATCGAAATTCCGATGGTACCTAAAAATGAACTAGATTCTCTCTCAAGTTATTCCTTCATATACTTTACAAAACAATAGTACTTTGGAAAAGTGAAATCGAACGTTGAAGGAAATGGTTCGATCGATAATAAGTGACATCGAGTTTCCTCTATTGTTTTTGGGGATATGCACTAGAAACAACGACATATATGTTGAATAATGTACCATCTAAGTCTATGCCTAAAACATCATATAAGTTATGCACTGGCAAGAAAATCCAACTTAATTATCTTAAGGTTTAGGGTTGTTATACTTATATTATGAACGTAAACTCTAGTAAGTTAGAGGCAAGATTAGTTTTTTGTAAGTTTATAGTATATCCAAGAACTATCACGGAACATATTCTATTACCTCGAGGAACAAAAAATGTGTGTCTCACAACATGCCACCTTTTCAGAAAAGGAATTTCTCCCATGAGAAATGAGCAACAATATAATAAACCTAGATGAGATCTAAGAAACATTCATAAAGACAGAGTACGCAGCTAGTACTTCGACTCATATTGAAAAAATACAATCTTTTAAAGGCCTAATAAGGAGTCCTCGACACCATAGTAATACTATGGTTTGTCATTGACGGTGAGAATGTAGGTTATGTCATTCATGACAATGATCCCATCATGTAACGCTAGGCCTTGGAGAGTAAAGACTAAGCTTTATGGCTCGATGCAATGAAATATAAGATGGATTCTATATGCAAGAACAACGTTCAGACTTTAGAAAATGTACCTAGAGGTATAAAACCCATCGGCTAAAAGTGGATCTATAAGAAGAAGATCATTGCAGATAAAAAGGTTAGAACCTATAAAGCAAGGTTGCTCGTGAAAGGGTTTCGTCGAATTCAAGATGTTGATTGTGGTGAAACATTTTCACCAGTCGCCATGCTTAAATCCAACGGATTCTACTTGCAGTCGCCTTATATTTTGAATATGAAATATGGCTAACGGGCGTAAATTTAAAAGCAAATTTTTTTCGAACTATGATGATAACAACTTCATACATCATTTATAGCAAAAAACAGAAGAGTCCATATCAACAGAAAAAGATATTGAAGCAGAGAATGCTTCCAAGCTTATTGGAGTGTCAATGAAAGAAGATTCTTCGAACAATTTAACATTATGAGCCTGAGTTCCAAATATGTCTTGCTAAAACTCAAAAGAATCTTACCATGGTGTTCTAAGGCTTTAAAGTTGCTAAAAGTAATTTTTAATAATCTTTTAATATTATTTATATTTATTAAATGCCATCTTATATAGGGCTGTCAATTTCCAGAATGCCCGAAACACGACCCAAATATTACACAGAAATTAGTAGGTTAACCCGACCTGTTTAACTGGGTGGGTCATTTTTGGGTCAACCCGAATTTGACCGATTTATAAACTGGTGGGTTTTGGGTTCACCCATAACCCCGAAGTTGACCCGTTTATAGCCCGTTTATACTTTTATGGGTTGATCCACCCCGATTATATCCCAACCCGACCCTAGAACCCAAATCTGACCATTTACGACCCGTTTATAACCCATATATACGTTATAGGATTGACCCAGCCCATTTACGACCCGTTCATGACTTGACTTGACCCGACCCAGTTATAATCGGGTTACATGGGTCGGAACGGGCCAACCCATTTATAATCGGGTCGGGTTCGGGTTGAGCTATTTCTGACCTGTGTAATAAATAGTTTGACTCGACCCATTTAACATCAACCCTAACCTAACTTGACTCGACCCAAACCTGACCGGCCTCGACCCGACCTATTATCAGCCCTAATCTTATAACTATAGATTTTTTTTAACACATATACACTGGTCCGCCAGTAGGGCTAACCAGCGCATCGATAGACATAGATTTTTGAAAAATCTACAGCTATAAGGAATTTAAAATAACAACTGCATCTCTACATTTGGTCATGATCTTTTCATTGAAGATTCATAACGACAGTCATTTCTTTTCAACAAAACCCTTCAGCATCTATGTATACATATTAATTTTGAACGAAATTACAAACATGCTTTTCCGATTCCTTCTCTCTGATTTCAAAATCTCCTAATTTCTAAAACAACACAAAGTCAGCGCATTTTCAATCCATAAATCAGTTCTTCAATTTCTACATATCCTAAAACTCTTGCTTATTCAGTTTCAAAAGATTATTGTGAGTTATTGGACCCTTGTACTCAAATTGGCAAACTAATATATTGAGATACAAATGTTGTCGAAGATTGTTTTCTTTTGAAGTTAGTGAAAAGACTTGTTCAATAGCTCATGCACTATGTAAACCTATTCCTCAATGTAAAGGATAGTGTTATTTAGTGAAAAGCCAGAATATAGATTTTGGACTGGACGTAGGACGGTACTTCAAACCAGTACAAAAATTCTGGTGTGCTAGTTTTATTTATTTTATTTTAGTTCTGCTAGATAATTTAATTTATACACACACACACACACACACTCTATTAACCTAGCCATATACCCGATCCACTAGAATTTCATTTGGTATCAAAGCAGGATAATTCATTAACCATAACACAGTTTAGCGAATATTTTTCTAATGTGGCACATATAAGCACCTTTGTTAAAGGCTAGTCTACTACATGACCTTTGCCATCACTGGAAATAATTATAACTTTTGGTTAGCTAGAATGAAGATCTATATGGAAGCAAACTATCTTGAAATTTTGCAAGCCTCATGTTGGTGATATTTTTCGCCCTACAACACCACAATTGATCAGAAAAGTAATTGTTTACATTCTTTTGTGAATTTGAATCAATAAACTTGAACTGCATTAAGTTTGTCTTTGGGTAAGAACTATGTTGTTGGATGCTTACATAATTATGTGCTTACACTCCAACTATTTGTTAGAATGTCAAATCCATTCCGCGTTTATTTCATGCGTTATTATCTAATGCAAATATAAGCAGATAATGGTGCATGAAAGTTATAAAACATAGAAATTTTTACGTGGTTTAGATTCCTTAGAATCCTACATCCGCGGACTAAGTTCTTTTCTTATCTCTTTCTTTTTGATATAAGTGTTTGATAAAAGTAGAAAGATATAATTTTCCTATTCAAAAAGAAGGAAAACATCCTCTCCATATTCCTAATCATCTTTTAATTATCATGCTAATGATGTACAAGGATTGCCACTATCCTTTCTCCACCCTTACGTTTCCACCATTGGATCATGCCACATATCTCCCATTTGCATTATCGATTTGATTCACTCAGATTGCTGACATGTCTTTGGTGGGAATCCATGATTTGGGCAGTTGAACTATAGCTTTTGGCAGGAAGTTTGAGATGAAAGCCGGAATTCCTAAAATTGAAGTAGGAATCTCAAGTCCCTTGGTTTTAGGGAATTGCCTACATATTTGCAATGAAGTTGTACTAGTTGATGTCTGATAATTGCATGATGCTACAATGCTTGTCTAATACTTAGGTGTGATCGTCTTTAGCTACTTTTGGCTTCAGGGTGCGTGGTTTGCTTAACCTAGGAATTAGTTTAACATATGTACGAATGTGATCTAAGCTGGTTGCAATCTTAGCTAATTGTGATCTGAGTTGCTATTGTTGCATGAGTTATTGATAAGGTTGATTTATAGATTTGCAGCTTACCCATAAGCATGGATCTACGTTCGAGCGAAGTTTGAATGTCCTTGTATGCAGCCCTTTGTGATGCTTCTGACGTCGTATGGTACTTCTTAAGTAGCCCTCAGTATATGCGATGCATATCCGCTTCAGGGACTCAGAGTACTCTAGTCTATGTTAGGGAGGTTTTTGTTAAATCATTTATATTCTAGTTCGTTTCAGGGACTTAGAGTACTCTAGTCCACATCAGGGACTTAGAGATTTTTGTCAAATCATTTATAATCTAGTCCGCTCCAGGGACTTAGAGTACTCTAGTCCGTGTCAGGGACTTCGAGGTTTTTGTCAAACCATTCATACTATAGTTTGCTTCAAGGACTTAGAGTAATCTAGTCCACATCAGGGACTTAGAGATTTTTGTCAAATCACTTATAATCTATTCTGCTTCAGGGACTTAGAGTACTCTAGTCTACGTCAGGACTTAGAGGTTTTTCTCATTCTCTTGACGTCGACAATCTTTGTTCCTCATTGCGAAAATTGCCTTTTGATCCATCTACGGAAATCACCAGCCGAATAAACTTACAAAACCCCCCTTTATTCATTCTCACTGGGGATCAATATAACTGGTCAATTTTTAATTCTACGCATTTGTTCATACATCGCAGATGTCGATATCAATCAGTTCCAACAAATACTTAGCATAGCATGCAATAACAATAGTTTATGCACAGGAATCTTCAAGCTTTTATACATCATAAGAATAGGAATAGGATAACTTATCTTATTACATATCAAAAAAGGAAAATACCAAAGAAAATATTGAAAGAAAATGCTACTGAAGTGTGTAAGGAATAGTCTAGGTGAAATAGCATCGTAAATGCTCGCTATTCCACGCTCTCGGAAGCATCACGCCATCCACAATCGCTAGCTTGAAAGTTTCTTCTCAAGCCTCTGTTCAATGATGTATGGCCCTTCCCATGTCGTGCTCATGTGCGATGGGACAGGAAAAATTCATTTCAGGACAAGGTTGCCAACTTCAAAGGTTCCTGGTTGGACTTCAGTATTATAGTACCGGGCGGTTTAATGTCGATGTGCGGCTACTCTCAGATCGGCCTCCTGACGCTTCTCATCGATAAAGAACAATGAATCCAATAAGAGATTTTGGTTTATTTTGGGATCGCAGTAAGTCAACCGATGGAAATGGACTTCGAGTTCTACAGAATGACTGCTTCGGTTCCGTAAGCGAGAGAAAATGGAGTGTGGCCAGTCGTAGATTTATGGGTAGTCCTTTAGGCCCAGGGCGCCATAGGAAGTTCATCCACCTACTTGCCTTTAGCATTTTCCAAATTTTTTTCAGTATAGACTTTATAATCTTACACCTTCAACTTATCCACTCGCTTGAGGATGAGCAACCACCGCAAATCTCTTTTCGATATGATATCTCCGGCAAACTCCTTAAACTTAACACTATCAGATTGAGTGCCATTATTAGTCACAATAGTTCATGGAAGATCGAAACAACACACAATGTTTCGAACAACACAATGTTTCGAACAACGAAGTTGATGACTTTCTTAGTTATGATCATCGCTAATGGCTCCGCTTCGGCCCATTTGGTGAAGTAGTCAACTGTGGCGACTGCACTCTCGTGCCACCTTTGGAAATTGGCAAAGAGCCAATGATATCGATTCTCTATACGACGAATAGCCACGGACTAACCATTTGTGTAATCTTTGTTGGCGGTGCTCTTGGGACTTTTGCTATATTTGGCATTTGTCGCTTCGTCTCACATAATCAGCGGCGTTTTGGTTAAAAATCGGCCAGTTGTACCCATAATAGAGTATCTTATTTGCTACCATTTGACCACTAGTGTGATCACCACATTCTCCCACATGGACTTCTTTCATAACACGCTTTATC
Source organism: Allium cepa (assembly GCA_030765085.1). Classification (NCBI taxonomy): domain Eukaryota; kingdom Viridiplantae; phylum Streptophyta; class Magnoliopsida; order Asparagales; family Amaryllidaceae; genus Allium; species Allium cepa. The sequence goes on along the minus strand of CM060945.1, from coordinate 315,619,756 downwards.
GCGTTATGGGCGATGCACCAAAGTAAGGGAACAAAGAACCCCTTTCTATACTTAGTCTTTTCTTGCATAATATACCATAAAGATTTACAAAGGGCTTATCGCTTTTCGTTCCTCTTCTCAGGCAAGGTTCCATGCAATAGGTATTCTTTAAATGGAGTCATCCATGATTCCCTTTTGGGTTTCGTTTTTGGTACTTGATCAACTTCCATCACATTTATACTTGGGGTATGTAGTTTCTCGATTAGAACCAAACCTATCTGTTATACATCACCAGTGCTCGCGAGCTTTGTGAATGAGTCTGCTTCTCTATTCTGCTCACACGAGATATGTGAAATGTCATAGTATTCGATATCTACCAACAAATCCTAAACTCGAGTAAGATATGAGGCAAGATATTGTCCCTTTACCTGGTAGTCCCCTCTAACCTAGTACACCACTAGTTATAGGTCACAAATGATTTCGATAGATCTCACCCCGAGCTCTTTAACAAATTTAAGTCCAGCAATTAATGCTTCATACCCGGCTTCGTTGATCATAGTGGGAAAATCAAGCATCAAAGCGTAGAAAATCGACCGGTTCTCAGGGGTTACAAGGACGATGCCCGCTTTGGAACTACAATCATTGGATGCTCCACCGGTATATAGTTTCCATTGTATAGTAGTGATTACACCACTCTCTAAGGGCTTGTACTGCATGGTAAATTTTTCTATAAAGTCTGCCAATGCTTGTCCCTGGATAGATCTTCGAGGGAGATATGTGATGTCAAACTTACTAAGCTCGATGTTCCACTTAAGCAACCTTTTAGATGTCTTGGGTCGTTGCAGGGTCTGTCATAAAGGATAATCGGTGTAGAGACTAATTGGATGTTCCTAGAAGTACGAGCGAAGTTTGCACGACGTAATCACCAAGCAATACACCAATTTCTTTATCTTCGGGTAGTTACTTTCTGCCCCGTTAACAGTTTATTAACATAGTACACCGGTCTCTGGATCTATTCTCCTCACGAATCAGTGCGGCACTTATGGCATGTGGCGACATAGCTAAGTAAATGTATAACTCCTCATGATCTACCGTCTTTGACAAAACTAAGGGTCGCTCCAAATGAATCACCAAAGCTCGGAATGTAGTTTCACAATCTTGTGTCTATTAAAAATTCCTCTTCCCCTTCCTTATTAAACCATAGAAAGGAATGCATTTATCGGTCTCCCAAGAGATGAATCGACTCAGAGCAGCGACCTTCCCATTCAGGCTCTGCACCTGCTTAATATTTCTAGGTGCTTGAATATCTTGAATGGATTGAATCTTTTCTGGATTCATTTCAATTCCTCGCGCACTAACGATAAAGACCAGGAACTTCCCTGACGCAACACCGAATGAGCACTTTAGAGGGTTGATTTTCATGTTATAAAATCGAAGGGTATCGATCATCTCCGCTAAGTCTCGAATGTGATCGTTTGATCACCGTGACTTCATAAGCATATCATCCACACAGACTTCCATCGTCCTCTCGGTCTGATCTTTAAACATTCGGTTAACCAGACATTGATAGGTTGCTCTTGCATTCTCTAATCCAAATTGCATTTCTACATAACATTATAACCCAATGTCTATAACAAAACTAGTGTGCTCTTGATCTGGGATGTGGATCGCGATTTCATTGTACCTGAGTACGCATCAATGGATGACAACAAGTCGTGCCACGTAGTTGAATCAATTAGCTGATCAATTCTAGGAGGGGAAAATTATCCTTAGGGCACGCCTTGTTCAGGTCCGTATAGTCAATACACGTTCTCCATTTCCCATTTGCCTTCTTCACCAGTAAGGGGTTAGAATCCATTCGGGATAGTGGGCATCGTGAATAAACACATTGGCTTTAAGTTTATCCACCTCCTCTTTAAGAGCCATGGAGCTCTTCGGATCCATTCCTCGTTTTTCTGCTTCACAGGGACATACTTCGGATCAATATTCAATGCATGGCTTGCGATGGCAGGCAAAATCCCACACATGTTATAATGAGTCCAAAAAAATATCCAGATTCACTCAGAGGAAATCAGTAAGTTCTCTCATCATCGAAGGGCTGAGTTGTGATCCAATCTTCAACACCTTTGATGGGTCGTTTGTAGTTAACTACGATATCAATCATCAGTTCAGCCAACTGCCCTGGCCTTCTTGGCTTCCTCCTCATCATCCTCGGCTCTATATCTCCATAGAATCGACTATGGTGCCCAAGCCAAGGCTTAGGCGCTACTTGTCAATCTTTAGTAACTTGGATGCAGATATACTTTTCCACACTCTTTGCCTTTTCTTTCCACCGAGCCTCTCTTAACTCGACCACATAACAGGCATGGCCAGTTGCCTAATCGCCATGCACAACACCTACTCCATTATCTGTTGGAATTTTCAATGTAAAACACCACGGGGCCAATGCTGCTCGAAATTTGACCAAGGCCGGATGGCCTAGGAAAACATTGTACGGTGAATCCACATCCAATATAATGAATGGTAGAATCTGCATCCTCCTACGCTCACTTTCTCCTAATTCTACTGGCAATTCAAGATAACCAACGGCTTCGGTTGCCACACCATTGAAGCCGTGTATATGAGCTTTAGACAGTTTCAAATCTTTAGCCCACATCCTCATTTGATCATATGGCTTCTTAAAAATAATGTTCATAGAGCTTCCGCAATCTATCAAAATTCTTCTCACCAGAGCGGGGCTAATCATGGCAGAGATAGCCATTAGATCAATGGTAAGGGCCTCTACTCTATCGACATCTCTGATTTTGAATACTATATCATCCGTTATTGTACGCTGTTGCTTAGTCAAAGTTCCATCCTCCATATTCTAACAACATTCAAAGTCCACTTGTCCCATTGAACTAGCATAGTGCTCCATTTCCTGCCAACTCCTGTCCACCTGGCGTGGTCCAACAACTATTGTATTTATTATCAACCTCCCACTAGTTTGAGTGGTTTCCTCAACTCGGCACAAAGCTTTCCCTCGATTGGGATCAGATGTTCCCTGTCATCCATCCTGCGGATTCTTGACAAACCGCTGCAACTTTTTCTACCGAATCAATTTCACAATGGCATCATGGAGATGCCTACATTCGTCAGTATTGTGCATGTAACATTCATGAAACCGACAGTATTTCCGAGTTTGCTTTTGTTCCTCAGTCGATTCTTTTTGACATGGCTTCCAATATTGAATTTTTTTACAGGTAGACAGATAGATATTCTCCAAAGATGCATTCAGAGGTATATAGTTGTTATACCTATGAAGCCTTGACCTCCACGTTTTGGGCTTCCTCTTATGATCAGGATTTCCTTCCCCACTCCTTTTCCATTGAACCGGCTTGTTCTGAATATTAACTTGAACCTTTCCAGAACTCTCGCCGGTTTTCTTTACTATAATTTTTCTTTATACCACCTCACCGCTTGGTCCTATAACATTGCTTCTTCTAGACAACCTGGCCTCTTCCTTTCTCATGAACTGGTTTGCCTTTGGGTAGAAATGCTCTAGCGTGGCTAGTGGTTTTCCAGCTAGCCAATCACCGAACTCGGATTCTAGGTCAACCCCCTTGTCACAGCCATAAGTATAGCATGGCCATTTGGGTTATTAACTTCGATGGAAGCAACATGAAATCTTTGCAAGTAGTCTTTCGGTGATTCCCCTGGAGCTAGGATGGCACTGGACAATGACACAACATCTATGGGGCGAGTAGCGTGAATCCTGAACTGCTTCATAAATCTCGCTGCCAGCTCATCAAATCTCGAGATTGATCATGGGAGCAGTCTTATGAACCACATTGTAGTGATCCTAGAAAGGGTTATAGGGAAGCATTTGCACTTAGTAGCATCATTTTCTCTTGTTGAGTCCATCAACCATTTGTACGTCATGATGTGCTCCTGAGGCCGGTTTTTGTAACAACCCTGGTTTTAAAGATTACGTATAAATATTAAATTATAACGGTAGTTATGATTTGATATTGTGAATTAAAATAAAATTGGAGGAATTAAATTGTTTATTTGGAATAAACAATGAATTTTGGAATTTAAAATGAGAAAAATAAAGTTTGAAATTTATTTTATTTATTTGGGTTGATAATAAATGGAAAATAGTTTTTATTTATAAAAAATGCAATAATTATATTATTTATTGCCAATTACTTCTTTTAATAATTTTTAAAAGAAGTATTTGATTTTTTGAAGGTCGTTTATTGAATAAAAGGTGAAAATTGGGTTAAAAATAAGTTTTGGCTGTAAATAATGTTTTAAAATGGTTTGAAATATTTTTCTAAGTGATAAAATAAATTTTGTGGAATTTTGGGAGTTAAAAACATGGCTTTATTCATTTATTTGAGTAAATAGTGCATTTTTGTTAAATAAAGGAATTTAACAATAAAAATATTTTAAAATACAAATTAATCTTTTTAAATGATAGATAATGTTTTATTTTATAAGTATACAAGTTTACATATTTTTCTTATGTTAAAATATGTAGAAAAGTGCATTTTTGTTGTGTATATGTTATATTTAAAGCATTTTTAATTTATAAGTGAATTAATTAACCTAGGCCCTTTATTTTCTTTTATTTGTTGGATCTAGGCCCACTTAGGACATAACCAGATAAGAAATGAGAAACAAATTAGTTGTACCTTCATTTCTCATGCTCCTTCCTTCTTCAGCCTGAAAGAAAATACATGAAGCCTCTTCCTCAAAAATCAAACCAAGCCAATTTCTTCAAATTAATTCAACAAACTAAATTTTTTTTGCAATCTAGAGTTAAATCCAAGGTAATCCATTCCAAAACACTATTATTTCATCAAATCTAGATTTTTAGTCGAGATTGTTTGTTAATTGTGTTTTTCTTCTTTGCATGCATCTTTTTCTTCTTCTACAGGTTTTGGAGACCAAAACTAACTCAAAGCTCACTACTTTTAGCTTAAAATTCGAGTCTTTCCATTGCTACAGCAAGGTAAGTTGAAATACTCACACAATCTAGCTGAGCCAAGCTCAGAAAATTGCGAAAGCAAGCAAAAATTTAGTTTTTGTCAGTAAATTTTTGTTATTTTCTGTCTGAAATCTGTTCTCTGTTGCATCTTTGAGAGCTTATAACTTTTGATTCCGGCAACAAAATGCTGCTGGATTTCTTGCATTTGATAGCTTTCACGTTGAACTTCATTTCTGCAAATTTTGGTTGAAATATATTGTCGTTTGAATGTTAAAAACGTTGCTTCAAAATTGACTCAGGCATAGATTTTTGTCTGTAGTTGTTTTGAGTTGCTGCAAACATGGCCTGAGTCCATGTTTGAGACCGCATAACTCATTCATTTCTTATTGGAAATCAATGATTCTTTTTTTGTTTGAACGATGAAGTCTTATAGTATAATCATACCAATTTTGATCTTAATCTGATATCATTTATTTCTCTATTTTATGCCTGGAAGTTAAACCCAGGATGGTTTTTAGGCCTGCACATTTGTTTGGTTTTTGAACTGTTGCAAACATGGCCTGAGTACATGTTTGAGACAGCATAACTCATTTGTTTCATATCGGATTTTAGTGATTCTTTTTGCATATTGAAATACGAGTGTTGATTTACATTCCTATAAAATTTAATGAAAATCTGGGTTGGTTTGCTATTTCTAAACTACTGCCGAACTTGTACTCGCAGCTTGCTGTAATTCAGTGTTTTAAACCTTGTTTTTGTACGACTTTGAAACGACGCAGATTCTTCGTTTCAAATCGGATTTAAACATTCTTTTTACAGATAGAAGTAGAAGCATTATTCTACGCTCCTGCCAAATTTTACCAAGATCTGGGTTCATTTGCCCCTTCGAACTCATCGTCGAAGTTGAACCTTTGCGCTGTTTTTACACAGCAGTTTATAGTGGTTTTAGTCCAACTTCGGAACGACGTAGTTTCTTCGTTTCAAGTCATAATTGGGTAAATCTTTTGAATATTGGACTAGGAATGTTAAAAAATATTCCTACCAAATTTCATGTCATTTGGACTCCGTTTGCAGGTCCAAACCTGCTGTCGAACTTGGGTTCGCAGCATGTTTTCACCATTTTTTTATATACTAAGAATAATTTCAGGTTTTTCTGATATTTTCCGATTTCTTTGAGATTTTTCTCTAGATTTCATACACGGATTTTATAAAGCATTACAAAGTGGTTTTCAAGCAAACTGACTTTTGAAATTATTATTTAATATTACTTTTAATTATTTAATTAATTACTCCATAATAGGAGAATTTCAAAGGCAATTTCTAAAGCGATTTTGACGCATTCCAAAAACTCGTTTTCTTCAAATTAATTTTTATATAAAATACATAATTTTTCACCTCGAGAGAAGAGGGAGGATAATTAAATGATTGGATAAAACGCGTGTTATGAACACATGCGTTTATCTTTTCAGTTAATTCCTAATATATTCGTTTGATCGTTTTGACCTTCGGGTCTGGTTCACCGATGAGATGAGGTAAACTTTGTACTGCTTGAAGTGTGGAATTGACTAATGGTTAGAAAACTGTTTAGTGCGAACGTGTGGTATGAGACACACGTTAACACTTTCGGGTTACTTTCCGAGAGTTTGTAACACATATTGCCAGTCAGTGGTGTCCAGTACTGGGCCTCCGAACCTTCGCCACTACGGTTTGTTACCTTCGGGTTTGTGCCTTCGGGTTTGTTACCTTCGGGTTTGTTGCCCTATAGTATCGCTTTTAGAGTTGGTCCTTCATCACCGCTCGAGAGACACTTGGGTTTGTCGCCTTCGGGCTTGTGGATCCTTATTTATATAGTGCTGAGCACGTGCATCTATTGTTTCATTGATATTTATATTTCCCTAGAGTATCGCTTTTCGGAGTAGGTCTTTTGAACCACTTGATACATAGGATTACCCTATGGAAACTTGTGTTACCTTCATTGGTATTTGTTATTTGCCTTTTTGGCTTGATTTGGGATATTCATATCCTTTGTTTATTGAGTTGCGATGATATGAGGCAAGCTATGATTCATCTTCTGTTAAATGATTGAGTTATCTCTTTTATAGATATTTGTGGTACTTTATGAACTTGCATGTTCATTATCATCTAGCTTATCTAACTGATTTGTTTAGCTAGACTGACCCGTGTATTTTATACTCGGGTCAGACCGAGGTGTTTCAGGTTAGGTACATTTGGACTTAGCCTATTCTGCTTCCGCATGGACTATTCTGCTAGCTCCTTTTGTTATAGCTTTTTGTGTAGTCCTTTTTTGTTGTAACTCTGATATGTATATTCTTTTGACTCGCCTATATACTGTGATTGCTACACCACTTGACATGTATCATTTGCCCTGTGATGTATCTGTATATGTGTATATGTATGTAATGATCTACTGTTCTATGATGTGACTGACATTTGAGTTGTCATATTTTGTTCTGTTAGATCTTATAGCCATTATAGTTTTGTATTAAATATCTATTGGATAAGTCGATCCACCTGAAAAAAATATGAGACATTTATCGACGTATTCAGTAGATAGTTAAGACAAGGCTATAGATGGTCGCTCCTGTACAGCTTTATTCTCCGTATTAGCAGACGGTATTACCTTGTAATACTCTTTCCTAATATGGATCTCGGAGTGGGGCGTTACAGTTTTCCCTTCTTAAGTAGGCATAGTAGGCATGTTAAACCTACTGGGATACTCCGCATGTAAAATACTGTCGGTAAACGGGGTGTAGCTCCTAGAAATTCCCCATTTGTCGTTTGTCAAGCCCAGGCTTTCCCTCAATAGTTGTCTGACCATTGCGGATACATCCGGTGTCTAGATAGGTGGCATCAAGTGATGGTCATGCTCCATCTTGAGTGAATGTTCCGGCTGGTGTCTCCGGGCCATGTCACGCCTCCTTGGCCTACCATCCTCCTGATGTAAATTATAAGCATTCACTTCATTATCATTCTAGAGAGGTAGTTGGTCAGCACCCAAGCATGCTCCAGTGTACCAACCCTAAGGAAGGGATCGACACTGACCCTAAGGAAGGGATTGGCACCAACCCGGCTTGGCATGCCACAGTGGTCTGCCAATTACTGCTTCAATGTTCCTGCTAATGCTGTTTCGACTCTACGGAACCATTGCCTATGATTTTCGTCTGAAGAAGTTGAACTATCTGACGCCGAGTACGAAGCAAGACCTTCTCTGATGCTTTAGTGCTGCTGTTGAGCAATCTGGTTCATCAGGTTGGCAATAGCTTGGATTTGCTCGTTTATCTGCCTACGACTTTCCATAAACTCCCTCATCAAGTCTTTAAATTTGGCTTGGGTAACCAAATCATCGGGGTTCCCAACTGTAGCAGTTTCCACATTCACACTAGCAGGTTGGTTGCTTTGGTCCCTTTGTTGAACACTGGCAGTTTCATTAGCATCAACATTGTGGGAAGTAGATTTGGTGAACCATACCATTTAGATTCTTGTGCTTAGATCTTGAAAAATATGAATAGTATCTGCAAGCTTCTGAAGATGAACCTGGATTCCCTTCGGGGGATTCTTCAATCCAGTAGCAACCAAGGTGATCCTAATAGCCTGAGAATCGACTTTCTCAATGAAAGCACCAAAATGTTTGCAACCAAATTGGCCATAAACTCCCAAGGATAGGTATAAGTAGCAAAATAAATGAAGAAATTAAATAAAAACAAAGAAATAACACTAGATATTAAGAAAAATGTGGCAAAAAGAAAAAACAACAGGATTTATAGTGGTTCGACGTTGATTGCCTATGTCCACTTTGAATGCTCTCTTTATTGCTTTACAATTCACTTGATTACAATTACAATAAGTAAGAAATAGCAAGAGATCATGAAAGAATACAAAGAGATTGGTTAAAATAATAGCAGAGTTTCACTTGCGAACCCAAAAGTCCCTTAAAGTAGTCCACTGCCCTTATATCTATAGAGGAAGGCAGCCTCTAATCTGAATGAAACTTTGGCATCTGGACCCCCTCAAGAATATGGGCCCACTATAGGGAGGGCTAGGCCCAACTCTCAATGGATAGTGGTCGGTTCTGACCCCTTCGTGAGTAAGTTTGGGCTAGCGACCCCTATGGTGCCTTTCTTATAGTCAATATTAATGGTACTTTAAATATCAAGGTGATTGGATACATGGAGCTATAGTCCTTGTGATACTTTAGTTGGAGTCTTAACTCGGTCTGAGTTATGCTCATCCCTTCCTTACATACCACGTAACTCCGATCCGTATTCTTCATGCCAAGCCATGCCAATCTGAACCCCTTGAATGTCCTATGCCGATCCATAGCCTACGAATGAGCCATGCAGACCCCTTTGTTTCCTTATACCATGTCGATTCAATTTCCAAAATATTCTATGCCGACCTGAACACACTATGCTGACCCATCGCATTATGCGGACTCATCATATTATGCCGATCCATAGATGTTATGCTAACCCAAACATATTCTGCCGACTAATCCTTACTATGTCGATCCTTAACCCTTCTTACAGTATTGTCGACCCCCAAGTGCTTCATCAATATTAAAAAATGACCAAACCGACCCCTATTTAATCCAAGCTGACATTCATCTCTTAACATTTGGCACTATCTGTTTATCAACTATGCTCAACCCAGGCTTCGTATAACTATCCAAACTCTATATTTGGGTCCTATAACTGTTTCCTCATGGCCATTCCTTTCATCAATGGTTGAATCTGTCTTGCGTGATCAACCCAATGTAGCTGGGCCAGGGTACCGGGTAACAACATATCAATCGCGTTAACCCAAACTATGATCGTATTTTTGTTACATTGGATTATGTTTTGAAAAAGCTTTTAGGTTTTAAATTGCTTAAGTTTTCATAAACCTATGATCTGATACTAACTTGTAACATCGACCTACTTAGAGGTCTAAAACTAATGGCTACGGATGCTGCAGTCATCTATAGTTATTATTCCTCGACGACCAAATACGGCAGTGTTAGATTCATTGGTACACAGATATACATGAATATGAAATAATTTTAAAACTTCAAACAAGATCACATTTCATTTCAAATCATTTCCAATTCATTACATAATTCCATAATCGTAAACCACGTTTAGAGAAAATATATTTATTACAACATACGCTAAGAGCAACATATGACGATGCCCCCTTGGATGATCAGAGTTTATATAGGCAATATAAGAACTTTGTCATTATAACCAACACAGCGGAATCAAATAAAAGAGAACTCTATATAGCTATCATGCCTCCTGCACGTCTCCGGGGACTTTATTCGTCTAATGAGGTACCTAAGAAACATATGTCTATAACTATTCAAAATCAATTGAGTATGCTAGAGATTAAGGGGAAAGCATAAACTTCGAGTCAGACATAAAGCCTGGTATGAACAATAATCTAATATCTCAAACCATTTAGACATCTAGTGAGACCACGCCGCTTAGCGGAACGTGTTTTCCCCTCACTGCTATCTTAAAACCTTTATAAAACTATATGCTATGCTCCTACATCCACAATGGTTAAAAACATAATCATTTCAAAATATCATTATGATATGCATATAAGTTAAAACATTTGTATAGTTTCTAGGATCACTATTAACCTATTAATTTTAATGGGCTTACTAATAACCTTTATATAATATGTGGACTCCCTATCCTATTTCGTAGTTTTCATGGGTGCACTCTGAACCTATTGGCCCTTACCAATTAACTTAATTAATTCATGGATTCTCCTAAACCTATTGGTGAACCAAATAACTTCTTTCTGATCCTAGTTTTCATGCGTTAAATAGGAAACTATTGACAACTGTCAATAGCTTAATCCGGATATAGTTTTCATGGGTGCACTACAAACGAATTGGCCCCTGCCACACACTCTTTATAACATAGTTTTCATAGGATCACTATGAACCTATTGGTAACACCAATAACTTCCTAATCAAAGATTTCATGGGTGCACTATGAACCTATCTCCCTGAAAACTTCTATATTTAGGCATCCTGTATTCTAGCCTCCCTGACCTCTCGGATGCAATTCTACTCATCTAGGAGTTTAACCAATTTATATTCACTATTAGGTCAACCTAGCTAGTTCTTCTACCCTTTGTATCCAAAATACAGTTATGGGTCCGTTATAATGTGAATATATTTATGTCTGAAGAAGCAGCCATAATTACAAAACAGTACTTCTCATGTGGGTCTAATGTCCTTGAAATACTTTTCATATAAAACATGGTGATCCCTTTAATCTGTAATTTTATCAAGGAAAGCTTCTTCCTAAAATCATTTCAAAACTCCTTTAATTTAGCCATAGTTTTTTCCTTTAAAAAAGAATTTGGGTTACAAAGCCTTTTGAAACCTTTGCCTTCGACCTCGTTGGATATCCTCCTTTGAAAGCGTATAGGTCAATCTTCAAAACATTAGGCTCCTGCTTTTTGAACACTTTAAAACCATTCTTTCGAAACCTTTCAAATGCATTAAAGTATCAACATTTATCTTTAGAAGCATAGCTTCGAAACCAATTAAAAGTTCCCTTTTTGAAAACATTGAAAGACCCTCATTTGAGACCATTGGAAGTATCACTTCCGAAGCCATTAGGTTTATACTTAAAATATTATTTGGGTCAAAGTGAACATAAATGAAAGTACCCCTTTAGAAACCTTTCTTTATCACATAAAAGTATTTGGGGAATACATGATGGTGTCGAAACCATCCTTTTGAAAACTTAAAACATCTAGGTAAAATATTGAAAGGTTAGCTTCGAAACCACTTTCGAAACCATTGCCTCCGAAACCCCTAAACCCTTTAAGAAACTATAAGAGGTGGCTTATATTTATAAAAATACGAAGTACTTTCAACAGCATTGATATCATCAATACCATCGAATGGTTTAAAATTACAGAAGGGTTTCAACTTAGTCGAAACTAACCCTTCCGAAAGCTTCAAATTCAAAAACTAAGTAACTCCTTTGGAAGATAATTCTTTAAAAAGGCGGTAGCTCTCTTTCGAAAGCTTGTTTTAAAATACCCTTTCGCAAGCATTGCTTTTGAGTCCTTCGAAACCACTTTGTAAATAGGCAAGCTGTTTTTCTTTAGAAAACAAATCAAAGATCTCGACCCCTTCGAAAGCTATGTTTCGACACCCTACCTTTCGCCTTTCTCTAATCCACTACGTACACTAAGTGATACCATGTGTATTGGTTTTAGTTTCATTGGTTTTGACCGGATAAGTTTCGACCTGATTGGTAGCAAAAGGTCTAAGTCGAAAGGGTCCTCTCGAAAGTGGCAGAACCTACTTTCTGAGTAAAAAGACTGGTTTTACGAATTAAAGTAATCTTTTCGTAACTAACTTACCCACTTGTACAAACTTGATTGGTAACCTTAAACTTTCAAATTATTTTACAAATAATCGCCGCATTTTCTCGGATCTAAAACCTGATTAACATTAACAAATAAGCCCTTCCAATTAACAAAGCAATTAAATCATTTAGGTCCTCCTTTCATAATAATTTAATTTCCATACTAAATCACTTAGTAAAAATCTCCAAAAATCATTGAAATTCACTATAAATATGTTATCTAACATATATAAATTTCAGACTCAAATTCCTCATATAACAACCGAAAATAAATTTTAAACCCAATTATACCTGTTTCCCTACAAAAAATTATAATTAACTCTTCATGGTATGGAAAATTTTAAAATTGAAACCCAACTCCAAAATCCTGTTCCTTATAATTTATAAATTTTCCATGGCATTTAGAAATCATTTGCTCTCGGTTTTGCCCTAAAACCGTATAAACTCATATATAAACCATCGGATTAAATCAAACATTTCATGAATCCAAGCATACCATCAAAAATCATCATATTAGATTAATCTTAAATTCGAAGAACAATGATCATATAAGAAACCAAAATAAAGATGCAGTGATTATTATTCACTTTAGATTACATAAGGAAATCGGAGATTGATTCGAGATTGATTCTTCTAGCTTGATCCTAAGCTTTAAACTTGAATTTATCTTCTTTTCCTGCTCCTTAATGGTCGGCTTTCCTTTTTTGTTCTTACGTTTATGTTTGCTTATTATAAAATGAATGTGAATGGTACATGGATAATAACATAAGGGTAGGAAATATAGGCAGCAATGACCCTAATGCCTATACGTTAATGTAATGATCTGTAATTTTGAACCAATCAAATCAACATCATCCACACATGTCTGACTTGAATTGCTTATAACAACATATTGCTAGTTGATATTCGGCAAAACTTAGCATATAAAGTAAATAAATCAGTCACAGAATTGCAAACACAGAGTAATATAACAATAAGCAGTGGAATAGATAAATAGTAGTTCATGAAGCTACTACAGAACATCAGTTTAAAACGTAAAACAATGGAAATCTCAAATACAGGCATTCTCAAATACAAAAATAATATAAAAGACTGAATAGAAATAACTGGAAATAACTGAAGCGGAATAGATAAAGATAGATCTTCAAGCACAGCTTCAAGCTCTAAAGGTGAGTCTCAAATACTGTGACACTAAGTCTAACCCGAGCATAGAACAAAACACAAAACACTCGAGTAAGAATTAACATTCTTATACCAGTAAATTCAACTCAAGTGAAATGTCAAATGAAATACAAAATAACTTAAAGGATGTTTGGGATTCTCATCCTTTAAGGATACGTTAAACTATCTACATACATAGTACAATACGCTACATAGATAAAGTCTATGTAAAGTAAACCATTAAAATAGCGTTAAGGTGTTACCCATATCTCCCTTAACATATTTTTATATATTCCCGCGGTTTATACAGATACTGTAATATCAATCAAACCGGTGGTTTACTCGAGGAGCAATCCATAGGTACGGTACAAAACAAACTCGTAGAGGGCACGATAAGGCATGTGACAAGGCACGTGGGGCAATGCCCAGTATAGGATTCTACTATTTTACGGATCAATAGTTATAAGTTAAAATAGTTTATATTTAAAATAGGTTATAGATTTAAAATAGTTTATTTATTAAAATAGTTTATATTTTAAAATAGTTTATATATAAAACTGTTTGTGTATATAAAATTGTTACTTCCAATTAAAAAATCAACTTAAGTCCCAAAAATTCAGTTTAAATCAGTTCAGTTCAATAATTTCAAATTAAAATAATTCTCAATAAAACCATTTTTAATCTATATCGATTTCAAATCCAGGTTTGAACTAAAATCAAACAATTTTCAATTCAATAGACTTCACAGTTTTCAATTTCAAAGGAATTTACAATAACTCAATTTGATAAATTTCGTTTATATTTCAAAATTTTAACTTAATTCTATTTGAATTTGAAATATTCACTTAATCAATTTCAATAAAATCTCAAGTTTCCAATTTAATCAATATGCAATATTCAATTTCAATTATATTTAATTTCAACTTATTCACTTAATCACCTTTTAAAAATATTTAAATAAAATCTCAAATTATAATTTACATCGAAATCAAATATTCAATTACTATTTTATTTAAATTCAAAATATTCATTTAAATCACCTTTACGGAAACGTCAAATTATCAAATTATAAAAAATCACATCCTTAAAATCTCAAGAACATTAAGTTCTAAATCAATCATTATTTAAATTCAATTATCAATCAATTTAAATTTTAAGTCAACTTGGATTTATCTTTCCAACCTCTATTATTAAAGTTATTACAAAGTCTGTTTTTAAAATACTTAGATAATTTTAAATAAATACTTAAACATGTTATCTACATATTAATTAAATTAAATTTCATTAAATTAAATATTATTAAATTTATTTTATATTAAATCTTATTTTATATATTTAAAAATAATAAAATTACAAGTAAAATCTTACAAAACTAACTTACAAATTTAAAATTTTCCAAATATATAATTTAAAAGTCTAAATTTTACACATATATAAAAATGAAATTTATGTATTATATTTTAAAATCAATATTGATAAAACCCATATATTTCTTTTCAAAACTTTGGAAATCATTTTTCAAAATAGACCAACGGTGTCTGTATATAATTTTCTATCCTATGGTCAAGCGATATAGATATTTATCATTTCAACCCGTAGTTTAAATCTAATATTTATGGGTATATATTATTTCAACTGCAATTCCAAAATTTCAAAATCAATAAAAAATCATTTGGGTTATCATTTTTACCCGTAACAATTTTTCCTAATTCTAAAATATCGTTCCGGTATGTATCATTTCAACCCATTGTGAGAATATATAAAATAATAGCATAAAATGACATAGCGTATTAATGGAAATTTTGATCAAATTGTCAAACTAAATATGAGATACACATACTAACAGGTTATTGGTGTCAATAATGTCAATTACAATAGGTGAACAAATGCGAATAATATCATATCATATTTAAACGATTTAATTACTGACAAATTCAATTTTAACAATATATCTCAATCGTCATTTCATGTGAATAGAACTTACCAAATATAATAACGTTAATTGTGAGTGATCGCTCACCTTTCGAGGCTATGGACAATGATGACGATGAAAGTGACACGGACATGCACATGGATACGGGAATGACACAAACAAAATGGCAGCGACAAGCTAGGACAGCAGAGAATAAAGCAAGTAGCTTAATACAATGAATAAAAAAAAATTGAAATATATATACCTTTTTTTTAGAGGAGGAGACTGTTGCTTGAAACAGGAAGATAATGTTGCGACCGAAAGAAATGACATATCGATATATGCAACCATATAGTTGAGCCATAACATCTCAAGTATATACAACATACATGTATGCAAGCAGTATATATATATATAACTCTTCACACACACACACAGATATATATATATATATATATATATATTAATAAGCAGAGTATGAGGAGAGTAAGGCTGGATGCGCGGAGAGATTCGGGCCGTCGATAGGGTGGCTGCAGTAGTGGTCAAGGTCTGGGGTCGGCTGCGAATGAAGTGGGGAAAGGAGGGGCTACTGCATGCTTAAGGTGGCCGCTTCAGTGGTTAGATTAGCCAGGTGGTGGCTACTAGTTTTAGAGAAGGGGATGGGTTCAAGCTTGATGAAGTGGGTGGAGGAAGGCTCAGTGAGGCAAACGGGATGACAGAGAGTGAGTGGCGGCTATCAGGGTGTAGTGTTGGCTATGGATTGGAGAAGGACAGGTCGGGGTTTGAGGCGGTGCAAGAACGAGTAGCTGGGTGATGTCTTCAAGGCGGAGGCAGATGGTCGGAGCCAGTGGGCTTACGGAAATAGAGCGGAGGGCAGTAGGGCCAAGCAGGAGAGTTGGATGTGAGCTGTATGGATGTGGTCAAAGGATGGGGTTTTGGATGGAATGAGGAGTGAGGATCTGGTTTTTGCGTGGGCGGTCGCCGGTCAAGTGGAAGAAAGGGCCATGGGAGACTGCATGTTGGGACGAGGTAGGTTAAAGCGGTGAGAAGGCGGAGTAAGCACAGTCAGTGGGCGGCGAAAGCTTGGATGGCCGAACAAGCAAGCTTCAAGGCTTATTGGAAATGGAACGAGAAGGTTGAAGGTTTCAATGCAAACATGAATTTTATATATATATATATATATATATATATATATATATTGCATGGATTCAAAAGAAAACGGAGCAGGTAGGAGAAAGATTTATTTTCTTTCAAGAAGACGGCAGAAAAATGAAAGGCTACTGGTAACAATAAAAGTCACGGACCAGAAATAATATATTGCAATGGGAATATATGAAAGGACATAGGAAAACAAAAGGCTCGAATGCGTAACCAATACGACTAACTGTTTTACTGATTTCGCCACTTACCAAACTCGGAAATGCACGAATGAATATACTGTGGAGATCAGCACGACGAGATTAACAGAATGGTATACAGATATGAGTGATATGACCCATCTATAAAAACTCGATTTTCGCTGCCAAAAATGCTGCTAAAATGCCGAAAATACGATAAACGGAGCTAGAGCAGTCCAGATTTGGCGAAACGAAATATGACATCTCACTTAAAAAATGATTTAAAATTTTATAATATAAAAAATTCGAATTTCAAAAATATTTTCTTTTCATCAAATTAACTGATTTTAAATTCAAATTTCGTTGCTAAACAAACTTTCATATTTTCCAATAAAAATTTTCCACTTGCTATGCTTCAAAAATGCATACCGAATATCAAATTTTCATTATCAAATTTTATTATTAAATTTTCAAGAAAATTTTAGTTGATTACGTTATTAAAACGGTACAATTTACGGGTCGTTACACTCTCCCCCACACAAAATGTTTTGTCCCTAAAAAGGAACGAGATAGGAGAATAGAAGCAACAGAAAGGAAAGGTAAATTAGAAATACACTGTACCAGATGCAACAATTAATTCAAAACCATAAAGATTTCATTAGTTTTCAAAATTGATTTATATTCAACTAATTTGGTTCCAATCCATTTATTCAGTCAATAAATATTCACATATACACATTTGGTTGATTTCAATTCAAGGTATTTTCATTTAATTGATTTGCTTTCAATTTTTTAACATTTGTTACAAAAAAATTCTTTCAAAACAAAATTTATTTTGTTTAACTCATTTACAAAATCCATTTGACCTAATTTAAGTTAATTCCACTTATAATTCGATTTCAGCTATTCTTAAATTCATATTTATTTATTTAAATAGCATTCTCTATTAATTATTCGATTTATTTTACTTAACATGTTTTGCAAAAAAGATTGAGTGTATAAACTATTTATTATAACCACTCAATTTTTATTTATAAATTCCCTTAACAAAATTTCATTTTTGGACTCTTATTACCTACACTTATATATTGTAGATTATTCAACAACATATTCTCATTACATTTTAAACAATTTTTTCTCAGGTATGTTTTATTAATGTTATGAGTGTAATCGAGCACTATACAAATTTATCGTTTATTTAATATTTCCAATTAAGAAAATTTTAGTTTAAACATTTATTACTTAAGTTTTATCTTGTATAACCTTCAATTTGCATATTTACATTGACATTTTAACTTTTTGAATATTTCAGGCAAGTTATATATGTTTTAGAACTGAATTTGAGTATTATACAAATAAATTTATCCTAGTTCAACTGTTTTAAGTTGGTTCAAATTCATTTTCCATTTTAGACACTCTAATTATTCAAAAAAATTATTTCATTTCAATAATTGAAAATTATCACTTAACAGAACTTAGGAATTGAATTTCTAGTTTATTTCAAACCATTTTGAAATAAATATATACATACATACATACATACATATATATATATATATATATATATATATATATTATACATCAAATCATACTTAAGAAATTCAAATCAAATTCATTTTCCAAAACAAAGGTGTAGCAAAGCTACTAAGTTATCTCCCCACTTTGAGACTCAAAAATGAATATCGATGACGTTGCAGTCATCACCGAAATTATTTTCCAACGACAAAAGAGGAGAGTACTGATTTACTTGTTTTAAAATCTTTGTTAACAATTTTCATTCAAATAATATTTTTTATAAAACTCCAAAAACCAAATTTAGAAAAGCACTGGAAATTAGTTCTCAAATCCCTAAATTTTATTTTATTTGCCAATTAGATTTTAAAATTTTCAACTTCTTATAACATACGTCAATAGTTAATGGTTTAGGAATGTTAACAAAAAAATAAATGATAATCTAGTATTATCATTTCTAACAACCAATTCCTTTAACCATCTAATTTTAGAAAATTATACTTTTTATATATAAAATATAATCATATATTAAAATTACTTTCATTTACCAATTTCGAAAACAATATTGTGTCTGTTTGATCTTTTCAAGTGTTTGAGAATTCCTATCGATAGCGTTGGCCAGGCGAATCGATCGAAACCCAAAATTCAAACTTAGCAACTCAAAAAACACAATATAAAACATTTTATGTCAACTACAAATACACTCCCTCACAGGATGATTCAAGAATAGATTTTAGAAACAAGGATAGAGATTCAAATTTAGAGTGACCTTAATTAACGAGAATTCTAACTAAGAAGATAGGCTCGAAAGGAAGATAGATAACTAAACTACAAAAGAGGAAAGATGGATAGGCTTATATTAACCGCAGCGACTTAACTTGATCAACCGAGATTTAGAAAAACGAGAATATCATCAACAAATATGGGGACAAACTTGCTGGGAACATCGTGGAATACGCGATTCATGAGATCGACGAAGAAGGCAGGAACATTGGTTAATCCAAAGGGGATGACTAACTATTCATAGAAACCATTTGTCTGGGGAGGAAAAGGATAATAAGTCAAACTCCAAGAATAAGATCGATGCAAGGTTCAATTTCCCGCTTGGAGGAAGAGAAGTGACTTCACCAAAACATCAAAATAATCTCAGACTACCGGGGTGGAGTCCAGATCACTAGGCTGAGAATCAAGCAAAGAAATAAAACTGCCTGCATAATCCTGAGGCATTCGACACTCGATCACAAGAAAATTACCTTGGTCGTTTACAAAAGAAAAAGTTTGGGCATTTCAATGGATAACATAATCAAAACCGAGAATATAGAAATCTCTGGTGAATCGACGCTTATTGTAAAAGAGTTCCATCCTTTACAAATCATACTAAGGTTGGCGGACTGCCAATGAGATTATTCATGCAAAAGGATGAACTTGCCAATTCTGGTTGCAAGATGTGCTCAAATTTATTACAAGGATCAACAGAAATAGAGCTATGGGATGCTCTGGTATCAAGATGAACACGAACAGAAAAAGGCAAAAATGGATTTCAGAACAAAGGAACGTTCCAAAATCCGAAAGAAATCCTAATCGTGGAGGATCCTAACAAAGAAATTTCAAGCTCGAATGAAGATGATTCTACTCATTCTAGGGTATTACTACCTTATCTCTAATGAGTTTTTACTCCATATGCCAAGTTTTGCCTAAACTAGAGCTCTGATACCACTTGTAACGAACTGAAATTTCGAACCATTCGAATCGACATCATCCACATATGTTTGACTTGAATTGCTTAAAACAACAGATTGTTAATTTATATTTAGCAAAAATTAGCATATATATTTAATAAGTCAGTCACAGACATAGAGTAATATAACAATAAGTAGCGAAATAGATAAATAGTAGTTCATGAAGCAACTATAGATCATCAATTTGAAAAAAAGTATAACAGAAATCTAAAATACAGAGCAGTCTTAAATACAAAATAACTGACAAGACTGAATAGAAATAACTAGAAATAACGGAAGCTGAATAGATAAAGACAGATCTTTAAGAAAAGCTCCAAGCTCCAAAGGTGAGTCTCAAATGTTGTGACACTCAATCTGACCCGAGCATAAAGCAAAACACTCAAGTCGGGATTAACATTCTCATACCAGTAAATTCAACTCAAGTGAAATGTCAACTGAGATACAAAATAACTTAAAGGATGTTTGGGGTTCCCGTCCTTTAAGGATCTGTGAAACTTTCTACATAAATAGTACAATACGCTACATAGATAATGTCTATAGTAAAGTAAATTATTAAAATAGCGTTAAGGCCTTACCCATATCCCCCTTAATACATTTTTATATATTCCCGTAGTCTATACAGATACTATAAGCTCCACCAAACTGGTGGTTTACTCAGGGAGCACTCCATAGGTGTGGTACAAAACAAACTCGTAGAGGGCGCAATAAGGCATGTGACAAGGCACGCGAGGCAATGCCCGGGGTAGGATTCTACCGTTTTGCGGATCTAGACTGGTGGAAATGCATAGCAGATACTACCGCCTACTCGAGACACTTCTAAATCAAAGGCGCACCCAATCAAATAATGAAGTAATAGAATGGTATCGCTGAAATGTGCTCGATGGGAGGAGAGACCTCACTTGGCCAAGCATGGCTCCTATTTTAGCCACATCAAGCTGACTCACGGGAGTCAGGGCTGCGTTAGTACCTCATACCGAATCGTTGCCAAACCATCCTACTTCGTTTTGGAAACTCCACAACGTAAACAGTTGTTAAAGTGGTTTTCGGCATCCGCAGAGAGTATGAAAATATATGATCCTTGTCTCTTTAATAACCAAATGCTTATTTCACACCATAGTCATTTTATACTTCAAACAGTTTATACCTTATATCAAAATATCATATTCATTTCAAAATCATAAATCTTTCCAAATCGTTTTCACTTCCAAAATAATATCACTTTCAAAATCATATTCACCTTTGAAATCATATAACTTTCCAACTAACAGTTTAAATATTATAAATTATATATATATATATATATATATATATATATATATATCAAAATAGTTATAAATTAAAATAGTTTATATTTAAAATAGGTTATTAATCTAAAATAGTTTGTTTATTAAATTAATTTATATATTAAAATAGTTTATATATAAAATTGTTTCGTTCAATTAACAAATCAATTCAAATCAACTTAACTCCAAAAAATTCAATTTAAATCAGTCTCAGTTCAACAATTTCAAATTAAATTCTAATTCTCAATAAAACCATTTTTAATCTATATCGATTTCAAATCCAGGTTTGAACTAAAATCAAACCATTTTTAATTCAATAGATTTCACAGTTTTAAATATTCAAAGAAATTTACAATAACTCAAATTGATAATTTTCGTTTATATTTAATTCAACTTTATTCTATTTAAATTTGAAATATTCACTTAATCAATTTCACTAAAATCTCAAGTTACCAATTTAATCAATATACAATATCCAATTTCAATTATATTTCATTTCAACTTATTTACTTAATTACTTTTATAAATGTTTAAATAAAATCTCAAATTACAATTTACATCGAAATTAAATATTCAAATACTATTTTATTTAAATTCAAAATATTCATTTAAATCACCTTTATAGAAAAATCAAGTTATCAAATTATAAAAACATATCTTTAAAATCTCAAGAACATTAAGTTCCAAACCAATCATTATTTAAATTCAATTATTAATCAATTTAAATTTCAAGTCGACTTTAATTTATCTTTCCAACCTCTATTATTAAAGGTATTACAAAATCTTTTTTTTGAAATATTAAGTTGATTTTGAATAAATACTTAAACATGTTATCTGCATACTAATTAAATTAAATTTTATTAAATTAATTATTATTAAGTCTACTTTATATTAAATCTTATTTTATATATTTAAAAATAATAAAATTATATGTAAAACCCTAAAATTTATAGTTTCAAAGCTAACTTATAAATTTAAATTTTTCCAAATATGTAATTTAAAAAATATAAATTTTACACATATATAAAAATAAAATTTATATATTATATTTTAAAATCAATATTTATTAAAACTCATATATATATATATATATATATATATATATATATATATATCTTCTCAAAACATTGTAAACCATTTTTCAAAATAGACCAATGGTGTCCGTATATAATTTCATATCCTATGATCAAGTGATCCAAATATTTATCATTTCAATCCGCAATTTAAATTTAATATTTATGGGTATACATCATTTCAACCCACAATCCCAAAATTTAAAAATTAATAAAAACGCTTGGGTTTATTATTTCAACCCATAATGATTTTTCCAAATTTTAATATATCATTTTTGCAAGTATTGTTCCAGCCCATAGGGAGAACAAATAAATTAACAGCATAAAATAACATAGAATATTAATGGCAATTTTGATCAAAATTGTCAAATTAAATATGATATACACATACTAACATGTTATTGGTGTCAATAATGTCAATTATAATTGGTGAACAAATGCAAAAAATATCATATCACATTTAAACGATTTAATAACTAATAAATTCAATTGTAACAACATTTCCCAATCTTCATTTCATGTTAATATAATTTACTAAATATAAGAATGTTAATCATGAGTGGGCACTCACCTTTCGAGGCTATGGAAACAATGAGGGCGACGAAAGTGGCATGGACACAGACATGGATACATGCACGACACGAACAAAGCGACTGTGACAAGCTAGGACAGCATAGAACAAAGCAAGCAGCTTAATACAATGAATCAATATATATATATATATATAATATATTTGAAATATATTTACCTATTTTTTTGGAGGAGGAAATTGTTGGTTCAAAACGAGAAGATTATGCTATGACCGAAAGAAATGGTATATCGATATATGCAACCATATAGCCGAGCCATAATATCTTAAATATATACAACATACATATATGCAAGCAGTATATATATAACTCTTCACATATACACACACACACACATACACACACACACACACACATATATATATATATAAGCAGAGGTGGAGGAGAGCAAGGCTGGATGCGCGGAGGGGTTCTTGCTGTCGGTAGGGTGGCTTCAACCGTGTTCAAGGTCTGGGGTTGGATGCGAATAAAGTGGGGAAAGAAGGGGCTGCTAGCGTGCTTAAGTTGGTTGCTCCAGTGGTTGGACTAGCCAGGCAGTGGCTACTGGTTGTAGAGAAGGGGATGGGTTCAAGCTCGATGAAGTGGGCGGAGGGAGGCTCTGTGAGCAAAAAAGGCTGATGGGGAGGAAGTGACGGCGGTTAGGGTGTAGTGTTGGCTATGGATTGGAGGAGGACAGGTCGAGGTTTGAGGCGGTGCAAGGAAGAGAAGCTGGGTTATGGGATCAAAGCGGGGGCAGTGGCAGATGATAAGAGCCAGTGGGCTTGTGGAAATGTAGCGGAGGCCAATGGGACCAAGCATGGGGGTTAGACGTGAGCTGTATGGCTACGGTTTGGGGATGGGGTTGGATGGGCTGAGGAGGGAGGATCTGGTTTTTGCATGGGCGGTCACTGGTCAAGTGGAACAAAGGGTGGTGGGAGGCTGCACGTTGGGACGAGATAGGTTAAAGCTGTGAGAAGGCGGAGTAAACACAGTCAATTGGCGGTGAAAGCCTGGATGGCCGAACGAGCAAGCTTCAAGGCTTATTGGAAATGGAACAAACAGGTTGAAGGTTACAATGAAAACATGAATTATATATATATATATATATATATATATATATATTGCATGGATTCAAAAGAAAAAGGAGCAGGTAGGAGCAATAGATTTGTTTTCTTTCAAGAAGATGGCAAAACAATGAAAGGCTACTAAGAACAATAAAAGTCATGGACTAGAAATAATATATTGCAATGGGAATAGAGAAAGTCAAACGTTAATTTCTAAAATAATTAAAAGGGAAATGGCTGTTAGAATTTTACGGTGGATATATGAAAGGACATAGGAAAACAAAAGGCTCGAATGCAGAACCAATAGGGCTAACCGTTTTGCTGATTTCTCCACGTACCGGACTCCAAAATGTAAAAATGAACATACTGCAGAGATCGGCATGGTAAGATGAACAAAATGGTGCATAGATATGAGGTGAGATGAACAAAATGGTACATAGATATGAGTGATACGCCCCTCTTATCAAAACTCAATTTTCGTAGCCAAAAATGCTGCTAAAATGTCGAAAATACGATAAACAGAGCTAGAGTAGTCCAAATTTGGCAAAATGAAATATGACGCCTCACGCAGAAAATAGTTTACAATTTTTATATATAAAAATATTCAGATTTCAAAAATATTTTATTTTCATCAAATTAACTGATTTTAAATTCAAATTTCACAACCAAACAAACTTTTATATTTTTACAATAAAAATTTGCCACTTGCTATGCTTCAATAGTCGCATACCAAATATCAAATTTTCATTATCAAATTTTATTATTAAATTTTCAATAAATTTTTAGTTAATTACATTGTTTAAAACGGTAAAATTTATAGGTTGTTACAGTTAATTTAATTATTATTTAACCATTAATAAGCCCATTAGAGTTAATTAAGCATGGCCTCTAGGTTTATTGTCAAATTTTAGTCTCCTTACCACTCTACATTATTCTACTTAATTTATCTAATAAAATCTCCTGAATAATGTTACTAAAACTAGGGGTGTTATGGCAAGTGAAAAACCAGAGTAGAGATTCTGGGACTAGACGTATGGCGATGCTTCAAACTAGTATAAAAATTTCTAGCATGTTATTTTTATTTACTTTATTTGATTTCCACTTGTTAGTTTACTTTATGTATGTATGCACACTATATTCATGATCCATTGGAATTTTACTTAAAACGGCTTATTTAATGGTGATTTAGAAAAGACGGTTTATATGTCGCAAGTGAAGGGTTTCGAGGTCACGGAGAGTGACAACAAGGCAAGGAGAAACAAATGTTTTGACAAGATAATCAAACATTTTGGTTTTTTAAAAACATAGAAGAAGCATGTGTACACAAGAAAGAGAAAAATTATGATATAACATTCTTGGTTCTATATGTCGATTTGCTGCTGATTGGTAATAATGCACCAATGTTACAATCAGTGGAAGCACAACTGTCTAATAGCTTCTCGCTAAAGGATTTAGGTGAAAATCCTACATACCAAACATGAAAATCTATAGGGATAGATCAAAAAAGATATGGATATTGTTTCAATCTACGAACGTAGATTCTATATTATGGTGATTTAGTATGAAAAATTCCTAGTGTGGAAATGTTCTTGTGTAGTTTGGAATCCTCCTTCCTAAGAAGGATTCCTCATCTACAGTAGAGGAAAGACAACATATGAATTGGATTCTTTATGCTTTGGCAATAGAATCAAACATGTACGTTGTTATGTCATGTTATAACTAGGCCAGATGTCGCTTTAGCACTACATATAGTAGGTCGATATCAATCTAATATGGGAGAAAACCATTAAACAATGGTCAAATTCATCCTTAAGTATTTAAGAAATACAAAAGATTTATTTCTAATTTATAGTGAAAGGAAATCCTTATGAAGGGGTATTTAAACTCAAAATTTCAAGCTGATATCGATTACAGTATGTCAGTTTCAACATTTGTCTTTACTCTCAACAAAGGGGTTGTTTGTTGGAATGGTTCCAAACAGAAGTTATGAAATATTCTACCATGGAGGTTGAGTACAAAGCATTGAACGATATCACAAAAAAAGTGGTGTGTATGCTCAAATTCACTAAAGAGCTAAGTGTGATCCCATGTATTGTAACAATAATGCAGCGATTCAGATTACACAGGAAACACGAGCTCACAAGAGGTCAAGACACATTCTTCGTAAGTTCCACATTATAAAGCTATTTATCATTGACAAAGAGATCATGATCAAGGGAGTAGATATGAAAGATAACATTGTAGATCCATCCACTAAGGCAACCTCTTAGTTTATTTCAAGGAGACTCATCTAAAGCATGAGGAAGAAGCTCCATAATTGGCGCAAGTGTATGCCTTTAGGGATAATTATATAATTTGTTATGTAATCTTAGTTCTATAGTGATGTGATTTATTATATGTGTTAGTTATATTGTGATATAAGTATGAATAATTAACTCTAAACGTATATAAGTAGAAAATCCTTAGGAGTGGTATTTTATTGATTGCAGTTACGAAAGAGTTTGTAACCATGAGTATTGAATCTATACTACAAAACATGACTCCTTAAATGTAATGGCCTACTTTTTCGTATAGTTTAAGCGGACAACAAACCACACATGTTCACTCAAATTGAACTGAAAGGCGGATAGTTAGAGAAAAAAGAGGGAAGAAGACAAGAACAAAACAAAACAACACAGAATCTCACAGAATGAATAATGCATAATATACAATAAATCTTTACACAAAGAAGGAATGTAATATGCAAATATAAATAAGAGTATACTAACATATTATAGTCCGGACAGTTAAAACAACTTGTCCTCACAATTGCTGATAAATATAACCATGAATACTGTGAAAAAATAACCATATACCCAAGCATTATAATAAAATAACACCCGAGTCAGTTTGGAAAAGCAGCGTGAGAAAACACACCCTACTGGATTTTAAAGTTATAGAAAACCTTTGAAATCAAAGGTATGTCATAAGACCACGCCGTATATAAACACGGATGGGATATTACCTCATGATAACCAAAACATTTCATATGAAATTCTCAAATATTATAATAGTGTCTAAGATATAAATACTTATTAATCTTAGCCAAAATTGTTACATTAATTAAATTCCAGCATAATAGGTATACAACTAAAACCGTAAAGGCTCGTATTGGAGAATGGATTCCATATAATAATATGGCTACTGGGGTACCACCCATCATGGTGCACCTCTCAACAAAATGACATCGAGGACCTCACCACGATCCTTTACCAATATAGGACCGACCTACCACTTGACTAATGGTACCGAATATGATCACCCGCCCATTAATGTGCCCCGAAGCATACAAATGAGAGACAATATCAACTCTAGATAGGGATGATCATACCCTACTTGGGAGCAAACCACTTAGCCCTATTGAATCTCCCATGTTTTAGTCATTCTTGATTGATGAGTCTTGAGGCTATGTTTTATCTTTTATATAGCACTTCCCAATT
The DNA here is from genome assembly GCA_030765085.1 of Allium cepa. Classification (NCBI taxonomy): domain Eukaryota; kingdom Viridiplantae; phylum Streptophyta; class Magnoliopsida; order Asparagales; family Amaryllidaceae; genus Allium; species Allium cepa. Next base: position 315,592,273 of record CM060945.1, on the reverse strand, counting down.
GGAATGCTAACATTCCCCTCTATGCAACAATGTAATGCCAGCATTCATCCATACAAGTTCATTCTGGGATTGAATGAAACTGAAGGCACCACTTCTACTACATCCATTTTGGAATCACCCTAAGGATTAGTAGCAATCATCCCTTGCACTTCAAAGATCTCTGTCATCTGTTCCATTATCTTCACTTCGAAATGCGTTTGTTGGATCAAAGTTGTTTTCGGATAACATATCTGATCTTGGTCTCTTCAAAATAACATTCGATAGTTTCGGTAAACTTACCCCGGCTCTTTAGAAAATAAACAGTCAAAGAAAAGAGCAAAGATCACCTCCTAACCATTAGTGGATGGATTTCCTTATCGTTTATCTTAAGGGAACAAAACGAGATTTATACACACTGTACAACATCATCGGAGATGACTATGCCATATAAATTACGTGTTTCTCCTAGATATTTCCAAAGTTATGTTTGGGTCCAAATTCAATTGTCGGTTATTTAACTATCAAATAAACAAACATTCAAATCAGGGATTTAATTCCATAGGGAAAACAAACATTGGTTAAGCACATAAGCAATCACTAGCCTCTTTAATTAATCTTTCATTAATTAAAATCACATTGTAACACTTGTATATAAATACCTTTACAAAGATATACCAACAAATCCCTATATTTTCAGTACTTAGAGAAAATATCTATACACTTATATTAATACTATAAGTATATTCACAAAACCGAGAAAGATATCCTTTCTATAAAATTCAAAAATCATTTATAAACTCCATTATAAATTTCTAAAACCATTTATGAACTATTTTATAAATCTTTAAAAACCATTTATAAACATTTTTGAACCATTTCTCAAATCATTTATAACTCTTTATAAACCCATAAAACTAAGTACAACACTCCTCTTATAAATCTATAAACCCATTTCTAAAATTCATTTGTAAATATCTAATCTTTTACAAAACTCTCTTTATACACTATAAAAAAATTCTCTTTAAGTCTCCAAAACATTTTGATTTTCCGTTTTACCAAATTGTAAAAAAAATTATAATCTTCTTCTATACATTGTAAATATTCTTCTTTTAAGTCTCCAAACCATTTTATAAAAATCTTTTTATAACCGAAGCCTGTTAGTAAAACTCTATTGATAAACCTCGAAAACATTTATGAATAATGATCAATTACTTCCAAGCCACTACTATATAATAATATTTAAGAAACTAATTTTTTTAAATAAGTGATAATTATTAACTTCAAACATCTTTAAAATAATAATAAATAGTTTCAAAACATTATTAAATAAACAATAATAACTAACATTTACCGTTGTTAAAAATATAACAATTAATTTACAAAACATTATTAATAAATCATTATTATTAATGTCAAACCATATTTATTTTTAAAATAATTACCTTCCAAAATAATAAAATATTAATAAATAACTTAAAACAACATTAAGTATAAATAAATAATGTTTAAAATAATATTGAATAAAAATAATCTTAAAACAATATAAAGTGTAAAAATCTTAAGATAATATTAATTATGAGTAAATAACTTTAAAACCACATTAAATATAAATAAATAACTTTAAGACGATATTAATTGTAAATAAATAATATTTAAAGGCAACAATATTAAATATGACTTCTAAAAAAGGAAGCATTCCTACTGATTTAGAAATGCTAGATAATAAGGTTGGAGCAAAATAGAAATTTAATCCTTTTTAAAAAAACAATTTTAAAACCCAATTTCAGATTCCTATCCCAAAATTCAACTCCAACTCCACCGACAATTTATAGTATATAAAAAACCGATTTTTAAGGCTAATAGTTACCAAACGCTCCATCAATATTGATATTGATTTCCTATCACTATAGGGTTTACGTTTCAAACATATAATAATGTCGTAACAAAAAGTATCAACAATCAGGTTTAATATCCAAGAATCCATATGATAGGAATTTTATTAAAATTAAAATCAACAATGGCGAGAAATCTCATTGGATCCCTCCAACCTATCCACTTGCATCACAAACAGTATATAATTACATAATATATGTCATCCACTACTAGGTGGGTGTGTGTGTATAAAAGGTCATCCGCTCTAGGGGTGGGATAAATCCAAACCAACTGATAAAACAGTAAATTAGCCAAACATCTAATCAATAATTTTATTAACCATATAATATATTGGTTAACCAAAAAGGTGAGTTTAACTCACCATTATTCTAGTTGTCCATGAGGTGTTCTAGTTTCGCCTAAAATTAAACGACATTCGTTTCAACTAAAATTCAAGTTTTTCCAATCACTAACAATTCAATTAGATATCCTCTTTCCAATACGAACCTAACGTGACTGACCGCGTCTGATTTGGATCTAAAATGAATAAGATATTTAATTTACAATTTACGGAATTAAATAATATATCTATTTTACTAATTATGCTCTTAAGCCCTTAATTACCATCATTAATTTATAATCCTTCTTCTTCCCAAATTCTCTCCTCCTCCATTTAGAAATGCCTGCATGTGAGCAAATATGCATGGTGTGCATAGATACAGAGCTATACTCTGTTAAATCCCAATCCGACTCCACCGACGCGGCGGGCTTCGCGGTCTCCACCTTGCCGACACCACACTGTCATGGTTGAACTCCCTTCAAAACCCATCCTTCCCTCTTCTTCCACTTCTTGCAAATGATGCAAACACTAAACCATGATCGCACTACTTTAAACGATCACCGCCGACTCGTCTTGCACCCCTGAAGCCAATGTACCCTCAATTTTGCCAAATACACTTCCAGTCCTTCAAAAAACGCGAATCCAAGCCCATTGCTCAAACTCTAAAGCCTCTTAATCTAAGACTACCACCTTCCAAAATCTATTAGCATGGAGATCTAACCAGAACAAGTGTAAAGATACATGCTTTTTATTTTTATGGATTTTTGGTGATTTTTTTTAAATTTTCATAGGAGGAGGATTTTTGATTGGTTATCATAGTCATATACTCGAATTTGGACCAAATGGTTTTGCGAATAAAATGATGTACGTACAACTAACATAATTATTTCTATTGGTTTCTCATTATATCCCATTCTTTTATTTACACTCATTTATTACTTAGCATATTCTTCCAACACTAATATCACTTAAGAACCATTCCATCAATTTTACATAAGTTTATAATAAACATTTTATACAACCTAACTCATGTTTATTTTCACTTTACAAATTAAGTTCATATCCATTTCTAATCAAATTCAATATCGTTTAACTCATTTCATTATTCAATTCTATCAAAAGACATTTTAAAAAATATTTAATTCAATAATTTTTTCCATTTATTCACTTCACTAATTCATTTCAAATCATTATCGGTTTTATTATATTATTTCATTTAACCTAACTTAGGTTAAATTTCCTTCAAAAATCCATTTTATTTAACTTAAGTTAAATTTCATTTCAAATTAACATTCTTGTTCAACAATTTAAAATTTTTCTTTACTTACTAATTCTCAAATTTTATAAGTTATAAAACTTATTTTCTCATATTTTCATAAAACACTTGAATGAAAATTTTCAGAGTTTGAACACCTTGTTCTTATTTCAAATTATTTTGAACAATACTATAAATAATTCCGTTGTATTCTATATCATACTTTTGAATTTTATAATCAAAACTAGTTTTACCAAAACAAAACTCCAATGGTAGCAATTCCTATCGTGGAACCTAAAAATTAATGTCGATGATGCTGCAGTACATATCGAAATTATTTCCAAGGATCGTAGTGAGTTTAGTGCTTCTATTTCTTTTAAATCCCATTTCAAAATATTTCCATTCAAATATTTTTAAAATAATATTATTATTTTCTGAAACTTTAAGATGGAATTTCCAAAGTCAATGGAATTTAAATTCATAAATTCTTAGCTTTTAATCCTTTTCGTTTACAAATCATATTTATGAACTTTCCTTATATGTACAATTTCACTTGGTTATACAAAACCATTTCTTAATTGTTTATCTCATTTCATTATAATAATAACAACTTTATTAGAACACAAACAATAAATATCAAATGATAATAATCAAATATTATCATTCACTAACAACAAAACACAAGATACACACACACACACACTATAATAATTATTGAAAAATTATTCCTTTATATATAAACTATAAGAAAGGTAAAATTTATTTCATTTACCTAATTCAAAATAATACCATGTCGAATTACTTTGTTCAAGTGTTTAAAGATCCCTATCAATAAGGTTAATTACTCGTATTGACCAGAATCCATAAACCACTCAATATATTAATCAACATAACATAAACCATTTTTATACCACTAACAATCACATACACATATACACACACATACACACACTCAAACTAATTCTAGGGTGCCATTTACCCTATCTCTAATGAGTAATTCCCACCAAAGCCAAGATTCTCTCTTAACCTTCAGCTTTTATACTAAGTGCAATGATTTTCCTTTCCGTTCAATTTGGGTAGACATGTGTAATTTATTGTCTGCTTAAACTGGATGGAAAAGTAGGTCATTACAATGTTCTTAGTCAAGAAGTATTGAGAAAAGGATATCATTGCGTCTATTAATATTGAAGGAATTGGACCGGGTCATAATGAGACAAATGGGTGAATTTTTAATTCTAATTTTAGATATTACTGGACCTTTAAAGTGTAAATTATTTTAGATCCAATCTAGATAAATTTAGATAAAATATTTATATAAGTTAATTTTCTTATATAAATGTTTTGATTTTATTTGTATAATATATATGTATATGTGTATCAAAAAACATATATATGCATAATATACATGCAACACATAGAAAGTACACATGGTTTAATGTGCCAATATATAAGCACTAAGATGTACATCGTAAAGGGCACATGTCTCCCTTTATATACATGCTAGTTGTCCATGATTATTTATATATATATATATATATATATATAAATATAAGCATTAATATCTACTAATTTTTTGTATTAAAATTTCGATCGGTAAAAAATGATTTAAGTTAATATCCAAATATCTTAAGATAGTTTAAATTTAAACCATATCTAGATTTATAATAAAAAGTCTATTTTAAATTTAATTCAAATATTGAATATTGATATGTTTAAATATATTTAGGTTTATATATATGTATATAAAAAAATATAAATAAACATTTAAAATATTTCATATTTAGTTTTAGTATATTTATTCATAAATTAGCAAATACAAATTTCATATGCTAAAAAAAATTGACCTAAACATTTTTTTATTGAAGATTAAATCTTTTTACTACACAAATCCATAAGGATTTGTATAAAAAAAATTATGCACATATATGATATAAATCTGCATAGATTTATATTAAAAAATTATTTTCAAAACATACAAAATAATTTAAAAAAAGTTAAAATATATTTAATAATCATTATTTATATTTCAGACTTAAATATATATATATATATATAACTTCTTTTCTCCTTTTTAAAGATATATATAAATATAAAGTAATAAATTAATTCATATCATAATATATCTATACATACAAATTACAAAATTCATATTTTAATTTTAATAATTATTTAAAATCATTTTTTGGTGCAAAAAATTTATTATTTTCATATAAAATGGCCTATATATATATATATATATATCTTTTTGTGTGTGATATATGCATATACAGTTTTTTAATTAATTCAAATGTATATATGTATTCATGAATAATTAAACCGCGATTATATATTTAAATTTGTTGTAATAACATGGATCTAATCTGTACCTACAAACTAAGATGGATGAAAATATATGATTGAAAGGAGTTTAGAATTTACTGATGGATAATGCCTAGATTTGCACCTTGAATATTGAATGGAACTCCTTTTAAGTATGACCTGGACTGCTCTAGAAAGTGCAGCTGACTGGAAGAGAATATGACTTCCTGGAAATAAATTTACTTTACCTAAATTTAACTTAGAAATGAAAAGGAAAACACCCTTGGATTTTTGGCCAAGATAGGATAGAGGAGAGGCTAAAAGCAAAATGAAAAAGTGAGAGGAGAGATGGTTTATATAGGAATAGAAAAGAGTAAAAGGTAGAGATCCAGATCCCCTTGTTTACCTCTTTTCATTGCCAATTTAAAACAAGATTTTTTATTTAAAGATCATCTCTTCACCCCCATACTATGATCGGCCAATTCATGGGTCAAACGGGCTTACATAATTTTCCAAATCTAATCAATATTTATATAATTTAATCCAATTTAAATATTTATCAATATCATATATTGATACATACATATATAACTTCAAATATGCACTTTATTAAATACTAATCAAATAAATAAATAAAAATTTAACAATTAATATTTGTTAAATATTAATTAATTTAATAAAATTTACAATACTTATACTTTAATCAAACTATGTGGTATTTAGGAGTATTCAACATTGTGGTTATGCGATTTAAAGATGTAAATTCAATCAGCAATTAGTATCAACAATTCGAATATTAACGTTCACATGTCAATTTAGCTAGTGGTGCGATATTTTGTCCGGATATCGCTTACGTATTTTTGATAAAATCCAATTTCATTATTATAAGCAGTACCTGGTAGTAACGATTATTTGTACTAGTTCATTTCGTGAAAATTTATAACATTAGGACTTGTCGAATTAATTTGGTCAAAATTCAATATTGTCTGCATTCACCTTATTTAATCTAAATGCAAAGTCCTTAGTTTAATGATAACAATTTATTTTTATCTTAACTGTTTTAGTTAGAGACTTTGACTTTGAGTAACTAGAGATAACAGTGATACTAACCTCATACAACCGAAGAGACAAATTCAATATTGAATTGTTTTTCACTTCCAATGTTCAACTAGGGCTTAACTATAGTCATTTTATGGACATTGTGCTATGATTTAAGTATAATAAAAATGGAGTATCCACATTGAAGTTTAATAGTATTCCCAAGTCGAGAGAACTATGTAACATCGTCACTTTGAAATTGTTTATTTGACCTTAGTTGTATTAGCCAACAGAAAACATTTAAGTGAGTCATTCCATGGATATCCAAAAACTATCAGTATGTAACACGTTGGTGCCCACAACAGTTGTCAGAAGTACACTGCCTAACATTTGGAGAGTGTTACATACTTTAGTCTCATTGGATGTGTCAATACCATGTCTCAAAACATCTTGATTAGGAATTTTAAAACAATATTTTTTTGCTATATGACAAATTTCTCATGATTACAACACATTATAATTACTAATATATAGCACATAATTTAAGGATTTTCTACTAAATATACTTAATTAAATAACCGATTAACATAATAGAGTATGACAAGTATATAATAGAAAGAAAAACACATTTTATTTCGATTGAGATTTTATTACAGAGCAGATAATTTACAATAATTTATAGAATTGCCCCTATGACATACCCTTAACTCTATTAAAGACAGGTGTACGTAACACTCTCTATACAATGTATGATGATACTCATGATCGTTAGGGGTACTAAGAAGTCACGTACTCATGGTTGTATCATAGAACGATACAATAAAAATCTACTGTAGGTTATATAACTTAATAAAAATAAAAGATCTCATAGTAGCAATGTATAGTAGTCTTCTAACTTAAGAGTACCATCAAGCTTAAGAGTGTAAAGTACGCTTTAATCAGGGACAACCACATAACTTAATGACTGTGTTACGACCATGGTTGGATACATGATGAAACACTTGAAATGGCATGATACTGAAGAGAGGATTCATCTCATTCATTATAGAAGGTCACTATCACAATAACTGGCAAGTCAAAGTCTTTAAAGAAAAAAGGTCAATCGATAAATGTTATTGGACTAAACCAAAAACTTTTAAATTGACCTATGCAATCAATAAGGATATCAATAGAGTTTTTGACATTGAATAAACTCTAAATATCCAAGTGATACGGTGATGACAAGCATGTACAAATTACCATTGCTAAGTTAGTGTGTACTAGAGAAATATGATTTTACCTAAATGATTTGTAAGCATTAAACTTGACTCTATGTTACACTTTGGAAAAGTCCACATGCACTTTAGTATTCAAATTGTTTAAATATGACTATGGATTGAGTTCACACCAGAGAGTCAACACAACCCCGTTATTGATTATTTACAACATCCACTAATGGAAAAATTAATTTATAACCATTATCAATGGAAAATATGTTAATACAAATGTTATGTTAATGTTTTGTGAATGTTTTAGTTTTTTATATAGAGCTAAAAGTCGAGCAGAACAATGTATAAAAGTTATATGATGGTTCGTTCGATAAATGAGCTAAAATTAATTAATTAAATGGGGGTTCAACTAAGGGTCAATATAATGTTGATTAGGAAAATATTTACCCCCTAGGGCTGGCCAAAATTGTTTAATTAATGATTCAAATTGTCTAAACCAAGTCACTTGGATCTACAGTAAATGAACGAGAAAAAGGTAGTTGTTCAAGGCTATAAATAGGATAGCCACCCCATACAATTTTGTTCACTTCCTCTCTCCCACTATATAGGCCACCATTTATCACCATTAGTAAATCCAACTCTCAAATTTGCAAATTGAAGAAAAAGAGGAGGTAACTGAGCTCTAAGAGGAAGTATTTAACAAATGACTTGCTCGATTTTCAATGAGATCCTATCGATGAAAGTGCACCTAGTCCAAGATACATAAATAAAAGTAAAAACTAAAATGACCCCACTACATGATAGTCATTGCCAACTGTCATCTCCTTAGAGATCTTCGGGTCTAAAGCCTATGTACTAGAGGTCACTACCAGCATAGCTATCTTTTCTAACTCAATGATGTAGGGAAAGGTGCAACCATCATTTATCGTATATATAACCACTTCTTGGCGGAACACATCAAGTCCTTGGCCGGTGAATAAATCGCAACCTTTGGTGGGTGGAAATTAATATTGACGATCTGCTATTACATAATAGTCAACCAACCATTTCACTTCTCCTTCATCCTATCCACTACCGCCTAGCTAGCCTCGATGGCAATAAAGCCTTGAGGTAAGAGGAGGGAATTTTGGAGATTTCCAACCTCTATCGTTATCTCCTCTACATAGGTCTTTAGCTATTGCAATCCCCGCTCTAGCCCCTGAATAAGAGAGATATGCTCCTCCAATGCCTTCCTCACCACCTCCTTGGCACCTTACCAACCATCCGAGTGGTTGCCTCAGCATCCCTTATCGCCTTTACCACTGGCAATTTTTTTCAATGGTTGTCCCCTTCCTTTCCTCGAGCACCCATGCCTTAGCTTTCCCCTATGCGCGCATCTTCAGAATAACCATATCCTACCTAATGCAGAAGACATGGGCATATGAAAGGAACAGTTAGAAATAAGAAAAGGTAAAAGTAGTTCAAAGAAAAGTTAAGGCTAATTTTAAAGGAAAAACATACTAAGAAGCTCCCCTAGAGGTTCACCTCAAGGGACACCTCTATCTTGTTTTCGAGTCTTGCTAACTTTGGATGGTGCACTTGGTCGACTAACTCCATCATGGTCCCAATGAGCATTTGGAGCAGCCCCTTCGACCTGGTCTCATTCTTCTCCCAATTGAGGGGTACTGGTTGTCCCTTAGCTCAACCTCCCTTATGTAGAAGTATGAATAGGATTGATCCTCACTAAACGCCCTCTCCACATCTATCTTGGTCTTTTAAGAAGGTGGATGTTAGACCACCTAATGGTGTTCCCCGAAGATAGGATGGTGGCAAGATCAATATATTCCTTCGATGAAAGAATAAGGCGAGGAATGGGGATCGACGCACGAATGGTGGTTGGAAGGATGCTATCCCCTTGGGAAGCCGACACAATTCTCTATTGTTGTCCGGTCTCGGTAGAAGTTGTGCTGGTCTTTGAGGCCTCATCCATAGTAGAAAATTTTAGTTGAACCACTATAAAAAAAAAACAAAGAAAAAACCAAGTCGATAACTATTTGAACAAAAAAGAATAGTAGAAAAAAATGTGGCAAGTAAAGTGGCATGAACAAGATAACTATGAAGAAAGTCAAAAAATAAAATCTATCAACCCTTAGGGTAGGTCTACCGCCTCTTCCTAGCTATGGGCGGGTAGAATGATTCAGTGTTACTACCACTATTGTGCCTCTTTAAATGGGTGTCGGCTAGGGGTACGGCTAAGTTTTGGTCGGTATGGTTGACGGACCCCGTCGGAGGAAGGATTTCTTTAGAAGAGCTAGTGCTCTTAGGCTAATCAAGGGCCTTAGTCCATGCCTTAGTCCTCTTCGCCTTCGAAATATTAGACGTGCTAGTATAATTAGAGAACCATGAGATAATATGTTCAACAACTTGGAAGTCCATCCGTAGCCTCACATGATTGGTAGCGATCCATATATTTCCTTCTCTATGAAGTCATATGAGTGTAGGTCATAGATTTCCACTCACCCATCAACTTGACTGCCTGCAACCAGACCGGTTCCCTCGCCCTCATCCGGATTGACCTAAGCTAACTTTGCGCTACCATCCAACAATCTGGGGTCACTGTCATCTTCCATTATATCAGTCGTAGTCCCTATCTCCCTCCACCTCTTAGGCCTCAACGCCCTCATCTTTTCCCCAATAGAGTTTGGTCAAGCCTTAGTAACCAAGTGCAAGTTCACATCTGTCAAAACTAGTGTCATGTTCCATCGATTTTCTGAACAATAATTAAACACTGAGTAAAGACAAAAAACATATTGTATGCCGGATGTTTTTCATCATTTAAATGAAGGTATTATATACCTTTAAATGCAATTATCAAAAGAATAGCCATAATATTAATAATTATCAAGGAAAAAGCCAATTTTATTATCACTTGTATAATTTTCTTGATAACCCCATCACTGTGTAGAAAATAATCAAATCCTACCTTTATCTTCTCCTAACTCGCTATCCTTAATATATGCATTTACTCCTTAAACATAATCTAACTTTTTTATTCTTGTTGTTACCTTGTTGTTGAGAATCAATGGCACCAGAAAGAAAAAGAACTACCTTCGGAAGAACCATAAGAGCTACAATGCTAGAAAAGAAACAAACCCTAAGCAAATTGAAGTCAACAATCCCAACAAGCTGCTGGTAGGAGCCTACTCTGGAGATTAGGTTCTGGGATCCTCCACATAGCATGAAGTTGTGACTAAGGGAGAATTGAATTAGATGGTTGATGAAATTAACCATAAAATGGAAAATAGTCAAAAGGCTCTTATGGAAAAGATAGATGCTCTCTTACCGCTCTAATCATTAACTACTCCCAGAATGGTGCATGAAGCCATGGATGCTATGGAATAAGAGCAGTCTTCTATTTTTGGCTTGAACAGAAGAAAAAGAAGGCATTTTTGGCTTGAACAGAAGAAAAAGAAGGCAAAAGAAAAGGGAATTAATGGGTGAAGCTCCAAGAATCATGATGGAAGAAAACGTTAACACTTCACCTATTGCAGAAGCATGGGATACAAACCTGAACTTAGGGGTGAAAACTCCACAGGAGGATAAAACATTGGCTCTCTCCGGCTCTGAAGATGATAAATAATTTGAGGAAGACAAATTGGATTAAAATGCCGACGTGCAAAACGCTAGAAGAAGTTTTAAAATCGTGCCCTATCACAGTGTCAAGCAATGGACAAGGAACTACTACCCAAACGGTACTACTAGAGGTAGGAGAATCAAGAAGATATGATACAAACTGAAATCAATTACAAGGCCAAACTCTCGTGGTATATTATGACCACTCCCAACTGACCAGTTTCCAATCCCATCATGGAGCTCCCATCATCGAATCACAAATGGTCGTTATCGAAAATCATCAAAAATCACCAAAATGATCATTGTAAAACTAACTTCATGGTTGACTCGAAGTTGAACTCGAGTAATCGCCTATTTAACTCAAAGCAGATTCTTGAAGCCTGACTCGAAGTCGAACTCAGGTAGTCACCCATTTGACTCAAAGTAAACTTAGGAAATTCTGGCCCAAAATCAGACTCCGGTAAAACCAAGGTTTTCTCCAAGCAAACATGCAAATGGCTCGAAGCAATGATTGTCACTAACCTAGCACTTCAAACTCTATGACTCCAAGCAAACCATGTACTGACTCCAAGCAAATAGCAAATTTTATAGGGTGGACACCAAGTAAATACTACCGATCCATCAATGTCGATCCTTCTTCTTTTGCCCATAACTCAAACATGCAAACTCCAAATGCCTTGAAATTTGGAATGCAAACTTTTGGGACTTCCTTTGTCACTCCAGATCGATCTCACCTAGTTTTTTTGAGGATCGTGATTGATCCATGAGTCCACAATAAGTGATTTGTCATTCAATAAGCATTTCCAATCACCCAAGCATAGACAATCATGGATGTATCACTCTTGAGCATTATAAACAGCCATAACTTGAAAACGGACCGGTCTGACAATGATTAGAGCATCTTCCCCAATCAAAACCCATTCACCAAAGCCATTCAACATGCAAAATATCCAATGAAGTTTATCATTCCATTTGTACCTTTTGTACAACCGTACAACTGATTCAAAATTGTTTTTTACAGGTATGACTAGCATATGGACGAAGTGAGGGCGATGGATGCAGTCTACTACAAGGCCCTCAAGAATCATTAGGGAATGAAACAACCTACTACCCTAAAAGAATTCTATGGGAAGGCAAACCAATTCTAAAGACTAGAAGTAGTGCAGTCGGAAGAAGGCAAACCCGGCAATTTTCCAAAGAACATACCAAACGGCGAAGGACCTATGGGACCTCAGGGACCTTCAGCCCAAGCAAGGTTATTAAGATCCAGTAGAAAAGCGCCTCAACTAACTGACGAAATCAGACGAAAGAATGATTATCAAATAACAATCTAGCTAGCTAGCAACCAAAGAAAGGGGTAGCAACCTAAAGCAATGCCTTCTCATCCATCCTTGTCAACTTTCCTTTTCCAAATGATCCGTACAGAGACATAGGGATCATTGTATATAGCATGGTGAAAAAATGCTTCTATGCCCTCTACGAGTCATGTCAATCCCCATCTGAGAACCGGTATTGCTCTGGTAGCATCGAGAAGTCGCGTCCAGGAACCGATAAAACTGTGTTGCCATAAGCTGAATCCCAAAATTCCTTTTGAAGTCATCGAGTCATCGCTTTAATACCGTTGGAACATCGGACACACGACCCAGAACTCTTCTTGGAGTCGATAAATTATCGCTTTAAGGCCGCTTGGTCATCCGACATCCAATAAAAATTCCTCTTGGAATCGATAAATAATCATTTCAGGGCTGTTTGGTTGCCGGATATTCGACTACAAAAGCTCCTTCACGAACTGAAGTGTCATTAAGGCAAATCGATAGATCAACGATCATCTAATCAAAAAAACCCTTCAAGAATGTGAAAGTCTTTTACGAATTAAAACATCATGAAGGTGAGCCGGTAGAATAGTTGTCATTTGATCCAAAGAACCCTTCATGAACGGCCTTTCACAAACTGCGTCATGAAGGCGAATCGGTAGATCATTAGTCATCTGATCCAAAAAAACCTTCGCCAACTTGAAGGTCTTTCACGAATTAAAGCATCGTGAAGGCGAACCGATAGATCAGTGCTCGTATTATCCAAAAACCCTTCGTGAACATGAATGTCTTTCATGATCTAAAGCATCGTGAAGGTAAATCGATAGATCAATGGTCATCTGATCAAAAATACCCTTTGCAAACGAGAAGATCTTTCATGAACTAAAGCATCAAGAAGGAAAACCGGTAGATCAATGAAATTTACATACGAGCGATATCTGCAAAACTGGAAGATCAGTAGTCATTTGATCCAAAGCCCCCTGAAGTCAATGAAGTCATGATCTGAGGCCACAAATGGACAATCATATCAGTCACTCAGCATAATTAATGAAATCGCTTCTAATGACCGATAAAACAAGCATTGGGAAGGCCCAAACTATTGTGCGCATCCCATAAGCTTTGCACTCTGCCGCGCATCACTTCTTGCATTGTGGAACCACACTCTTGAAGCATGAACTCCTCACGTTACTAAATTGGCAACGTCAGTAAGTTCCAAACTACTCCAAATCCACGAGTCATCCCATAAGTCGCAAATTTCGTAAGCCATGCACTATCAAAAGCTGTGCATTTTGTAAGCCATGCACTCTTGAAAGCCATGCATTTCATAAGCTATGCACTCTCAAAATCCATGCATTTCGTAAGCCGTGCACTCTTAAAAGTCATGCATTTCGTACGTTACGCACTCTCAAAAGATGCGCATTTCGTAAAACAGCGTACTTCGTAAGTTGTGCACTCTTAAAATCCATGCATTTTATAAGCCATGCAAGCACTACTTGATGTTGGTTCGGCAACATCAACAAACTGTTAAAATTTTCTATGTGTCGTTGTTGTCTTGACAACATTGGGAAACTTGTCTATTGCAGGATCAACATGGATCAACTCCTGCTACTTGAAAAACCGACATTTCTCCAATAGTGCCACAAGTTCACAAACTAAGAAGTTGACAAAGAATTCTGATCTTTGACCAAAGTTAGTGTACAAATGTCTAAATTTAAGACATCCACGTCACAAGTTCCTAAAGGTAGGAGCTGCAACGTACGTTTGACTGGGGGCACCAGGGAGCCGTCCAGAACATCAATTCTCACATCAATTGTTCAAAATAATCATCCCTGTGGACTGAGGGGAACATAACAGATTAACACTTGGTCGTGATAGAAAATCGCTCCAACTTGCAATAAAAGAAGGAACTTACCATCATCTAGGGATAGACGACGACAGGAGGCATTTCTAGAGTCAAATCATCAATGCACAAGATTCTAAAGATAGAAGTAGGTTTTTGACTAAGGTCTCAAACCCCAACTAGTAGAAAACCAATTGTTATGCGAAGATATACATTGGCAAGGAGAGAACATTCGAAATCGAGAAGCTAAACCATTGATTCCCGAAGATTGGAACCAATGAGTAAGATTGATATTCGCACTAATGCTAATAGCCTAACATAATGCATATGTCCTGAAACAAGCAAGGTTAAGTGTCACATATTCAAGACAAACACTACCAAACTCTAACGGTCCGTGATCAAGATAGGACTAAGTGAGGTCATACCAGAGGTAATATGATGACTCGCTCCACAATTTAATTTTTTTTGTAAGAACCTAAAATTTGACACCTAGAAATGAAGGGTTCCGCAGATAAAAGTCAGATCATAACAAAAAACGGTTGGAGAAAATCCAATTTTTCATGAATAAGAATAACCATGGAATTGGTTAAGAAACAACCCTTCATTTCCAAGGGTAAAACTTGACGGTGATAAACAAGGCTAGACAACGAAAATCCCTAGGACTCCCCTCCTTCCAAAACATGGCATATCCCAAATTTAAGAAACGTTGAGAAAAACAGCCATATTGGCTTGAAAGTGATATACTCAACTATACAGGATCAAATGAATGATTCAATCCTAAGCAACATGACTTTAACATTGCCAGAAGACAGGCAACACTAAGAAAAGACTTCTACAATCCAATCATCGAAGTGCAGGTTTTCAAAGACCGAAACTAGTGCCCCTTGGATTAAAAGCATTGCCGAGTCCGCAGGGATAATCGATCCCAACCTCCTAAGTTTCGTTGTTGCCCTGGTAACCTAAGGCCTTTTCTCATTTTCTTGAGTATCGATGTTGCCTTAGCAACATCAAGAAACTTTCTATTTTATAAGTATCAGTATTCCCCCAGCAATGCCGAGAAACCCTCTATTTCCTAAGTACCGACATCGCCCCAACAATGTAGGGAAATTTGCTATTAATTATGTACTGGTATTGCTTTGGCAATGCTTGGAAAACTTTAATCTACAGGTTCGATGAGAAACACTCACTGTAGTAAACAATCAATGCACTAGCTTCCGGAGATAGAAGCTGGTCCTCAACTAAGATGCGTCCTTTGTCTTAAGAAAACAACCGTTGCCCGAAAATGGGCAACAATAGAAAGACTAGGATTTCAAAGGTCGGCCAGATGGTTCGATCTTTCATCGTAGGAATCGGCCACTGCATAGGAAAAAAGCAACGTCGAAAGGAAATAATTGGATTGAATTGCTCATGCGCTAATTTCTAGGAATGAAAACTGGTGCACAATCGAATTTCCTAAATTCAGTTTAGAAAGAATTTAGATACACTCAAAAGATAGGCAGCCTCGAGAAAGTGTTGCTTGGAATCGAGCAGCTGGGTTATTAATTTCTGAAGATAGGAATTGACGTATGAACTTAACTTCCATGACGATAGCAATTAGCCAAAGTATGCACAATTAAGGACATGTAGGGACAATCATGGAAGGTCGGAGCTAAAACCATCTAACTTCCTCAATCCTAGAATAGGACTGAGAGCCAAACCAGAGGCGATCGATTCATTTGTCTGAAACCTCTCCATCTCTCACAATCACCTAAATACATGCATTCGAAATAGCTAGTCCCTCGAGAAAGGGTAGACGCACAGATACTTGATCGAAAGAAATGTTGCAAAGTCCAAACATGAATAACCACGAGGTTGGTCTTGTAATGGTTCTGTATTGGAAAACAGAGCATTCTGGCAACAAAATCGCCAACAAAGGAATTGAACGATTTGACATTTAGAAATCGCTCATAGTCTGGCGATGATGAGAAGAATCGATGACCTACTTATGGTCTAACTAGATCATTTGGTTCCAACTTGCAGGAATATGTCATTACCCGAAGTTTGGTGAGGCTAAGAAGAAACCCCCAAAATGAAACTATCGATACATCGGCTTTCGAAAACAGAAGCAAGAGTTTGATTGAATCATCAGCCCTACCTTCTAACATCTCATGCTATCTGTCGATTCACAACATCATGGAAAAATTGACATAGTTGAGTCATCTGTGCACGAGTTTCTGGAGATAGAAACTGATACATGATTAGGGTCTCAAGACTCGATATAGAAGAATTCACTCTAGCAAAAGATGACGACGATGCATCTTTCCAGCACATGAACCTAGAATGACATTGGATGACGTTGTTAACTTAGAGGAATTCAATTATAGTCTAGAAACAAACATCATTGAAAAAATTAAAGCTTGGAATCAAGCAGTAAAGTCCTTGGTTCTTTGGAGCTGTCGTGTCAATTAAACTAGGTTAATCGAACATATTGCCCAGGAGACCTAGTCTCCCAAAATCATATAGAGCTAGTATTAAGAGAAATCAGCCCTATGGACCAGGGAAGGTACACCAACACTTTGTTGAAACAAACTCAATTGATCATAAGTAAGGATTAGCTACAGAACCTTATAAACCAAGAAAACTTATTGTTCTGAACAAAGCTATGAAATAGAATATGCTGAAATGACCGTAGAAGTATTACTTACATGTATATAATTATAGTAAATGAGTATGATGCACACGAACACAAGAGGTGAAATAGCTAGAAAAAGCAATTCTCGGAATCAAGCAATTAAAACAATAGTCCTCAGAGACAGAGGCTGGTGTACATGTTTAATTTCGAAAAACGCAAAGGAAGGATAATCGCAATCGAACAAGTCATGCACTTGTTATCGAAGATTGAAACTGTGCCTGATCAAACTTTAACTACAGCTCTACAAGAGCAACCATGCCTTATAATTTAATTGTAATCAATGATCCCAATATGACAAGAATAATAAGTGAAGCCTAAGTTGCGGAGGACCCCTCTACAGGAAGAGTGGAAGTCCCTCCACCAGACTATAGATTGGATGACCGAAAAGTGATTTTCAATAATAAAACTTGGCATTCAATCCATTTGGGTATGTTTTACTTTAAATAATATCCTCGTATAACCAATACTCAAAATCTAAGGGAAGTCGACATATGTTGGCATGTCGGGTTCTGAGCATTGATCGAGGTAGATGCAGTGTATTACCTACATGAGAAGTATCCAGTATCCTGAATACTGCAAATGAACAATTTAGTGTAGATAGCTTGCATACATTTGAAAAAATGATCAATATCGTCCTTTGAAATTATCTTTTCCACACTTACCCATTATCAATCAATGATCAATAACAGAGCCATTATCCGAAGCAAGGCGGGAAGCTTTTCTTTTCAGGATCACTTAAGTGTAGAAATGGGAAGAGTGATACGATTGAATCATCCACTATATCCGATTTTGAAATGAATCGTCGAATTAGAAATCAAAACAGTGAATGGAACTTAACCAAGTCCTTGAAAAGAAATAGTTAAAGACAAAGAGCAAGACTTTGCTCCAGAGTGGCATATAATCATTTGAGATAAAACTTAGCTTCACTGTCAGTGGAGTTAAAACTATATAAGATGACTCCAAACCTACGTCGTGCACTCACTCACCGATCTAAACCCTTGTGTAAACTATGGAGCAAAGATTGCATCTTCAATACAAGGATTTGAAATTTAAATCGAAATCAAAAAACGAACGGTTATCAGAAGTCAATCAATTGAAAACAACATCTTAAGATGGACTCTAAAGATTCATTGAAATTCATAGAATAGTAATCTGAAACTTGTCTTGTTCTAGAGCATACTTTATTTCCAACGAAAGCAGACTATAGGGGACAAATGTTAACTAGGTTTTCAAGCAAGCAGAATTCAACCGGAGTTAGAACATCCAGACTAAGCCAGAATGACTTGAAACTTGAACAAGGCATCTAAAAGAACAAACCAATAGAAGATAAGAGAAACAAGCCAAAAATCCATAAAGTAGATGGATCGCTAGCGATCCATCATCTATGGATCCCTAGCGATCCAAAAGAAAGCATTATGGGTTTTCAAAGCCTCTTGCATCATGATATACTACATCTTCTAAGAATACTTACCAAGTTTCATAGCATTCCAAGCAGCGTGGTTGAAGAAGTAAAAACATATCTGATATAAGTTGTTTACTTGCTTTTTAACCAAAGCAGCTAACTTAAAACAGACCTAGAGAACTCATACCAAGTCGGATTGACTTGAAATTTAAGAAGAACACTTAGAAGACTAAAAGAAGACACTTAGCAAAAATGATCTTGATTGGATTAGAGTAGATGGATCGCTAGTGACCCATGTAGATTGGGCCCCGCCACTTGAAATTTTTATAGTAGGTCCCTGACACTCTCTAGAGTATACTGTAAAGTTTTGTCTGATTTCGTTAAGTTTCGAGCGAGTTATGGATGATGCTTCTTAATCGGATGATCCATAAAGACAGATGATCAAACAAACTCCAAACGACCTGATATTTGAACAAGGTACTTAAATAGAAGATAGGAAGAGAACCAAACTAAGGTCACTTCAAAAAATGCTAAGTTGATGGATAGCTAGCGATCCATCCTCCATGGAAAGTTAGCGATTCATAAAGATAGGTTGGATCGCTCTTAAGCTTTCCGAGCTCCTTCGTAGCACCAAGTAAAGGCTTCTGGTCGAAAAACATGCTAAGTTAATGGATAGCTAGCGATCCATTCCCTACGGATAGCTATCGATCCATAAAAATATCTCAGATTGATTTGAGATTTTCGGCGATGATTTGGCATAACAACTGGACTCTTCTGCACTTAAACATCTGGCCCAAGTGCTCTCCAACACCTATAAATACAATCCTACCTGCAACATAAACAAGATCTTCTAGATTGACTGCTGGAACTCTACAGAGATTATTCTTCACTCTTCTCCTCCCACACAATAGTCAAATAGGGGTTCATTGTGATTCTCCAGTGGACACTTGTACTTGTGACTTGATCTAACTTAGAAGGTTCAACCATATTGTAATCCGACTCAACTTGTAACAGTAGTCAATTAATAGAAGGTTATAAAGTGGACGTAGGGTTCATTAACAGCCGGACCACTGTAAGAATCTTCTTGTCTTTTTTAATATTTCTACTATTTTTACATTTATACTCTATATTATTACTCTGTAAGAATAAGGCTGTTGCTTTCACACTCAATCTAGGGTGTTGATCCATTATTTGGGTTAACTGACTTGACCTAGGTACAATAATACCTATTAAATATAGGAAATAAAAATTAAACATAAAAAAGTTTGAAGGTAAATAATATACATGTACATAGACTCATGCTTTTGTACAATAAATATTTCTCGAAGCTGTTAAGATTTAAAATAACTGAAAACAAAAGTATCAATGATTTTTCCCTTCAATCAAAATCAGTGGACATAAAAATTTAAAAAATTGGAATATACAAACTCGAAACTGAATTATATTAAAGTTGTCAATATTAGAAATTACCTAGCAGACATTTTCCATAGTCAAAAGAACCGACCCTTAATAATAATACATTAACATTGAATACATTTGCAAATAACTGCAGCCATTAAGCAATAAGAAAAAAGTAAATACAATATTGAATGAGGAATGTGTATATAATGTGACATCAAACGAGGAATAGTGGTGTAATTAATAAAATACTGAAATTTTTATACAATGTGGCCTCTACAAAAGAAACCAAGACAAATATGAACTCCTCACCATTGCGGTATAGATTTTCATATTTCTTTTTATTTACATGGGAGGCATAAACCATAGAAGGTCTAAAGATTAAGATCTCTTGCATAACATTTTATATCATAAATTTATGTTCAAACAAAATTTCCTATTAATAAAATTATTTAGCATTTTATGGCTATCCAGGTAATGACTACTTGGACATAGGCTTAGACTTTTTGGTTTAGTAAAAATAACGTCACGATCACTAGATGAAGATTGGATTTCAATTGAAATATAAATCAATGATCGAATAATTCTTTATTTAAAAATCATTACATATTCAAATATCATTATAAAGAATAACTTAGAGACTGATATTTAATATATAATGGGTCTTAATTTTCAAACTGGGTAACAATTGGATTTCAATCTTTAAATTTTGGAAGTAAAGACTAAATATTACATTCATTAATTAGAAATATCTATTTGAAACTAAAATAGTAGATATTAATCGTTGAAGCTGATCGTGTTCACATTTAAGGTTAAAATCAGGAGATAATTAATGACTGAGATTTCCTAATAGAATTTCTCACACATACACATACATAAAAATATATATGGGTTGTAGAATTATGGATCATAAGGCTAATTTAAAACTAGAGGTGGGGCGAATAGTATTTTTCTAACTTACATATTTCTTTTTAATATTCTTTCAAGATTGATATTAAGTCAAAAGTTAAGAACATGGGATTATACTAGTAACCAATCACATATGCAATCATATATAAAAATAAAAGCAATAAAGTAAAGATTAGAGAGATGACATTAGGGATATTATACTGGCTTGGATTTCTCCTACATCTAGTCTCATACAATTGCTTGTGCATATTTCTTTCCAAATGCCAATCTTTAACCGAGCAGAAGGCAAATACAAATACAATCTCGATTTTGCGAATATGAGGCACACACTCAAGGTAAGCTCACTTGATTTAACGAGCTATAAGCATACCCATTGGATTTGAATGGGCTTCTAAACACATCCACTTGATTTGAATGAGCTACAAGTACACCCAAGTAAACACAAATAAAGTTGATAGTTTTTCCAAAGACAAATTCTTGTGTTTCAGATATAATGGATTCAATAGCTTCTTAGATAGCACTTTGATCTTTGAAACGAGAGGGAAGAGAGATGTTTGTAAAACAGTAAAAAAGTAGTTTTGAATCAATATAATGAAGTATGAATTGATTCTATGTGATTTTGAAGAGAATAGAGTATATTTTCCATGATATTTTTTAAGAGAGTAAGAGGAGAGAATAAAGTAAGTAATTAGTTATCAAAATATTTGTTTGCACTCCCCTTTACATAGTAAATTAACATATGTGTCCATTCATGAAAGATTGTGTCGAATAGACACTTCCATCCAAATTTAAAAAACCACTTGGCGGCATGTATGTTGACATACAGGGACAAATTATGTTGACATCCTTAGTGAATTTTGAAAATACTTTACTTTTAAAATATTTTGAAAATCCTATACTTTGTAAAACAATTTGAGCATAGTTATTTTAGCTAAATATCAAAGATTGGAAATTGAATTTTAGCTAAATATCAAAGATTGGAAATTGAAGATAGAGATTAGAAATTGATATCAAGGACTTTAAAAATATATATTAATGATTCTATACACTAAATTATAACTTTGAGATCTTCTTTTTTTGTCTTCGAACTCATGAGCCTTCATATCTTAATTTTGAGACTTTATAACGTATAGTCTTCCATTCAGCACCTGTGTAATATTCTACACTATATACTATATAATTTGGCAAAACATCAGTATATTGTACATGGTTGTTGTCATCAAAATCAGTAAAATATGATATAACTCACCTGGATTACATAACTCCCCCTGAATATATGCATGTGTATATTTTATATCTTTCTCCTCCTTTATTATCAACAAAATTGGATGACAAAATAAAAGTCCCCATAAACGATATACATATAAACTATAGGGTAATTAGAATGTAATATGACATAATGATTAATAAATGGAGATCTTTAAATAAATAAGATAAGATAATCTTTCAAATTAAACTATACAAATCAAACTTTCAATCCAAACCTACATCTAAACATACCAAATCAAATACTAACAAATTCAATCCAAACCAAATCAAATCCCAACAGTACTAACAATCCAATCCTAAACAAATCAACCTTAAACGAGGGAATTTATTCTTTTTGATAACGGGAAACTTATGTATAGGGCAAAAGGGATAGTGGAGACAGAAATTTCCTTTTTGTTCCATAAGATTTCCATCACGATCAAAACAAGCTTCTTCTACACATTTGACTTCGTCATCATCTTCAGCATTATCCTCTATTTCCTCTTCTTCTTCCTCTTCTTCATCATCCATGGGATTATAAATGATAAGATTTGGAGTTTTCTCTTCAATTACTATTGGATTGGCTTCGCTATCTAATAGATGCTTCTGAAGGTTACGATGGATTCACCCTTGTGTTCTTGTTCCTATAAGAGGTGTATTTTGATGACCTCTATTTTTGAAAGCATGTTGAGTAAATGCTTCAGATCATCCTCTACTTTGATGATTTTGGCCATGGTAGTGTTTGGAAGAGGCTTAGAGGGGTGGTATTATAGTTTAGGGGAGTGGTCTCTTCTCTTATTCTCTTGGAATTTTGAAGGATCCATTAAAATTTATTTTATTTGGAGTTTATAAAAAGAAAAAGATAGAGAAATGAGATAGAATTGGAAATTTAATGGTTATATACTCAAATTTTGAATTTTGAATCTGAGAGGGAAAAACAATATTCAGAAAACTACAGTATGTCGACATATAGGTAGTGAGTATGCTGACATATCTAGGTAAATTTTAATAATTTTCTTTCCTTTTAACTTTAGAATACAGGCTATTATATTTAAATTTCAGAGAAAGAAATATTCCTAATTCCCTTCTAAGTTTAATAAAAGATGTTTGAGTAACGGTTTTGTTAATATATATCCGCTATTTGATTTTCATTATCTACAAATTCAAGCGAAATGACTTCTTCATTTATGTTATCTCTCATAAAATTGTGCCTTATATCTATATGTATGGTCCTAATAATATTTATTGGGTTTTTAGATAAATTTATTGCAATAGTGTTATCATGGTATATTGGTGACTTACTGAAATTTAAACCAAAAATTTTAAAGTTCGTTGCATATAAATAACTTGTGAATAGCCTAAAGCAGCTGAAATATAGTCTGTGTCTGTTGTAAATAGAGACATTGAATTTTGCTTTATTAAACCGGAAAATAAGAGAGTGCCATAAAAAGTGACAAGTTCCACTTGTACCTTTTCGGCCTGATTTGCATCCAGCATAATCGGCATTGAAATTAATCGAAGGAATCTACCTTTGGATAGAAGAGTCCATAATTTAGTGTGTTGTTTACATATTTTAGTATTCGTTTTATGGATTTTAGGTGAGTTTTCTTAGGTTGAGATTGATATCTTGCATAGAGACACTATGCACTATATCTATCTATTAGCAGTTATATAGAGTAAAGATCCTATCATACCTCTATACATTATTTGATCCACATCTTTCGAATTTTCTTCCTTATTTAATTTTTCATTAGATGCCATAAGAGTTGGTTTACAATTAGTATTCAACGTACCAAATTTCTTAACTAAATCCTACGCATATATTTCTTGACTTATAAAAATACCATAATTTAATTGTTTTATTTGTAATCCTAAAAAAAAGTTAATTCTCCCATATGGCTCAGTTCAAATTCCTTGTTCATTATATCTGAAATTCTTTATTCAACTATTCATTTTTTGATCCAAAAATAATATAGTTTACATATTTGTATAAGTTGAATATCATTATTATTTCTTTTAATAAATAGAGTACTATTTACTTTTCCTATTTCAAAATTATATTACAATAAATAGGTTTGAGTCTATTATACTATGCTCAAGGAGCTTTTTTTAAACCACGTAAGGCTTTCTTTAATTTATAAACATGATTTTAAAGTTTTCATCTTCAATAATTGGAGGTTGTTTTACATAAACATCTTCTTTAATAAAACAATTCATAAAGGAACTTTTGACGTCCATTTTAAATAATTTAAAATTATTATGATTTGCAAAAGCAAGTATAATTCTAATTGCTTCTAATCTAGCTACAGAAGCAAAGATTTCATCAAAATCTATAACTTCCTTCTGACTGTATCATTGAGCAACTAAGCAAGCTTTATTTCTAATGACTTCTCCTTGTTTGTTCATTTATTTCTGTAGACCAATTTAGTCCTATTACTGATTTATTTTCAGGCCTTGGGACTAGTTCCCAAACATTATTTTTGGTAAACTGATTCAGTTCTTCTTGCTAGCAAGAATCCATGAATAATCCAATGATGATTCTTTTGAATTTATTAGGATCATTAGTTGAGACAAAGGCTATACTCATTTTATTTAATTGGCTTCTTGTTTTTACAACAGAACCTATATTTCCTAGAATATGATCATTTCAAATATTTTGATCTTTTATTTGGATATAAATTTTTAGCATTATCATTATTTTCACCATTATTGTTTCATTATCTGTTATTTCATTATTCTTATTTGAGTTAATATTTTCTTATCCATCAAAATTGGTATTATTGATTTTAAAATTTTCATCAAATAGAACATGTAAAGTTTCTTCAATGGTGTTAGTTCTAGTGTTAAAAACTCTTTAGACTTTACTTCTATTAGAATAACCAATAAAAATTCTTTTATCTTATTTAGCATCAAATTTATCTAAATTATCTTTTGTATTAATATGTAATATTTACTACCAAAAACCATAAGATATGATACTTTAGGCTTTATATTATAAAATAATTCACAAGGAGTTTTCTTTGTCAAATGTCCTATTAATATTTTATTTAAAATATAGCATGTTGTAGCAACTGCTTCAGCACAAAAAAATTTAGGTAAATCACTATCATTTAGCATCGTCCTACCACATTCTTATATAGTTCATTTTTTAAGTTCTATTACTCCATGGAGTGTTCTTGGGTATGAAAAGTTATACGTAATTCATTTCTTGTTACAAAAGTTTACAAAATTTTCATTTTCTAACTCTCCTCAACGATCGCCCCTAAATGTTTTAAATTAGTTGACATTTGATTTTGAATTCTTGTAGTAAAAATTTCAAATATTTCAAAAGTCTCAGCTTTAAGTTTTAAAAAAATTGTCCATGTACATCTAGGAATATCATCTACAATTACAAAAACATATCTATTATTTGTTATTGACTGCATTTGCGAGAGTCCGAAAAGATCTAAGTGAAGAAGTTTAAGAGAATGAGAAGTAGAAATCATATATTTTGATTTAAAAGAACTTTTACGAAGTTCTCCTAGTTGACGAGCATCACATAAGTGGTTGACATTAAAACTCATTTTAGGGAGACCTCTAACAAGTTCATGTCTAAAAAATTTAGATAAGTTTTTAAAATTCAAATGACCAAATCTTTTGTGTCAAATTCAATGGTCACTTGATTTAGCCAAATGACATAGATTGTCATTAGACACTTTCATACTTAAGATATATATGTTACGTTCCTAATACCTCCAAAGATTATATAATCTTCGATGTGACAAATATCTTTTTCAAATTCAATTTTAAAACCCTTATCACATAGTTGACTAATGCTAAACAGGTTTTGTTTTAAATTCCCACATAGAAAAATATTGGAAATAATATGAGTTTTAAAGTTACCGACATTGCCCATGTCAATCACATATTCTTTAGAGTTGTCTTTAAAATTGACGGATCCACCATCTTTGTAAACAATCCTTCAAGATCTTCGGATTTCCAGTCATGTATCTTGAGCATCCACTTTTTGGTATCCATTTGTTCTTGATTTATGATTTTTGAACATCAAGTGTCTGTTAACCATTAGTCATATAACAAACTTGTTCCCGCAATTCAACATTTTACCTTTCCACTAAATCAAGCGACTTTTCAAAATTATTAGTTTCTGATCTACTTGAAAGAAATATATCGGTTTTACATAATTAATATTCCATAAAAGTGCTAAAAAGAGTATTAAAAATATTACTAGACATTTATACTTTTCAAAAATCAAATTATGAATTTTTGAAAACATGGTGCTCTTATACCAAATGTGGATTGTAGAATTATGGATCTTAAGGCTAATTGCACACTAGAGGGGAGTAAATAGCGTTTTCTAACTTATATATATATATATATATATAATATGTATATATATATATAATATATTCTTTTAAGATTGATATTAACAACACAGAATTATACTAATTATCAATCGCATATGCAATCATAGATTAAAAAAAGTAGTAAAGTAAAGAGTTAGAGAGATGACACCAGAGATTTTGTACTAGTTTGGATTTCTCCAACATCCAGTCTCATACAATTGCTTGTACATGTTTATTTTCGAATGCTGATCTTTAATCGGACAGAAGGAAAACCCAAATACGATCTCGATTTCAAGGCTATGAGACACGCCATTCTATATTTCGAGTCTAGGATAAACTCACTTGATTTAACCGGGCTAAAAGGACACCCGCTAGATTTGAACGGACTACTAAGCACACCCACTTGATTTGAACGGGCTATAAGCACACCTAAGCAAATACAAATAGAGTTGATACTTTTTCCAAAGACAAATTCTTGTACTTTGGATACAATGGATATAGTCTCTTGGATAGCACTTCGATCTTTGAAATGTGAGAGAGATGTTTCCAAAACAGTAAGGAAGTAGTATTGAATCAATATAGTGAAGTATGAATTGATTCTACATGATTTTAAAGAGAATATGATATATTTTTCAAGAAAGTAAAAAATGGGTCGAAGAAAGTAAGTAATTAGTTATCGAAAAATTCGTTTGCACTTCCATTTATATAGTAAATTAATAAATGTGTGTGTTTGTGTGTTTGTATATGCATCTGGATATATCCGTACATACAAACATAAATATACATCCACACATGTAGACCGATACATACTCGTATACCCTCTAATCTAGTACACATTATAAGTATAATCCTTCATATCAAAATTACAGGTCATAGATGCAATTTTCTAGTTCTTCGTAAAAAGGAATTAAGCGCGAGGCCTATAACTAGTCAAATATACGAACAAGTCATTAGGATGGAAAACTTATTAAAACAAGCCGACTATGGTAACATTTATCTAATCCACATATCAACTTCTGCTCGGTGCTCATCTTAATAGAATAAGCCATCCAGAGTCATGATATTATACAGTAAACATTTTAAGGAACTTGCAAACCTTGTTTAATTTTATTTATTGAAAGACTATAAAATGATATTAGACATGATCGCAACTTATAAACAATTAAATTTGACAACGTTACAACGCATGTTATTAACACAATATTGAACAACTTAAACCATTTGCGGTAAAAATCTTTGTTTTCTCTTCAATTTTCTTGTTAAAAGAAAATAAAAAACAAACGAAAATATGACATACTGACATACATACATATGTAAGCATGTGTGTATTGAAAAAAATTGAAGAAAGAATCGTGTAATAATTTGATTCATTGTTGACGCCATGGAAGATCTCTATTCAAATCAAGTCCAATGTGGATGCCATTGTAAGCCAAAGGCGCATACATCCACTTGTCGTCAGAGCTTAATACCTACATTCAAGTTATTATATACATTTAACCTTTTTTCTCCCAGTATAAAATCCAGATGAAAAAAACTATTTATACCTTAATTTGGAGCTGTAAGAACTTAACATACTGAACTGCTTCTTCCAACATTGTGCTAATATCAACCTATAGCATACAAGCAATACATATCATGCAATTGTACCATTGATTTGACATTCGGTAAACACACAACATAAAATTGATTCAAGAAAGTAAAAGAAACACTTACTTTTGTTCCATTAGGAACTAGATTCTGCAGTATTCTCAATCGCTCGTTGATTCTTGCTCTTCTTCTCTGTACATAATAACTTATAAGCTTCCTTACACAAATTTATATTACATGTTCATATAATACAGAGTAGATGTAAATCATGTAGTTTAGTAATTAAACCGCGTACCTTTGCATATAGGCTTTGTGGATCAGCTGCTGAACCTCTAGTAGTCCTTTTGCACCCATTCAAGTTAAGAGCATTTGATATTTTGTCTTCTTTGGAAGCATTTTCCAATCCAACTTCAGAAATGGAAGAACTCGAGCATTGAATATTTGCTACAGTATCTACATTCTTCTTGTCCTGCATTAAAACGGTGCCATGATATCAAACAAAAGAATGACGAATATTGCATTTTGGGATAGTCTGCATGAAACTGAACAGCAAACAAGATTAAAATGAACTTACTTTTACATCAACCTTTGCTTTCTTTTTAACATCACTTGTGGAAGCACCGATGCTGTTATTTTCTTTAGTAGCCTTTTCAACTTCGTCGATGCTAAACAGCTTTCTTTTCTGTTGTAGTTTCTGATCAAAACTATCAAATAGATCAGATGAGTTCCTGAATTCTTCGACATTCTTATTTGAAACACAAGTGTCCAATACTTGATAGCTATCAAGTGTATTGAAAAAGCTACTAGTATCAGTAGTACTAAAGTTCTCTTGAGAAAAATAAAGTAAGTTTGAATTAGCATCTTGAGAACTAAAATAATAAGAATCGGAGAAAAACAGAGAAGGATCATCCGATAAAAGAATTTGGTTGAGTAATTCAGACTCTTCCACTTGCATTGCAGATTCTAAAGAGTTCAAACCCATTATCTCCGATATACTATCCATTTTATTTTGCTTGTATCATATCAAAGCGGGAATTCTATTTATACTACATACTTGCCAAAAGATGGATTGACTTAATACGCGTCAAATTTTATTTTTCAATTCGTGGACTTTAAACATTTCAATACCATTTAACAAAAGAAGTATGTATTAAGTCCACGGTGGGTCTAGGAGAATTATTTACAAACTCAGCTATGAGGGATTACGTGCTTAAAAATAGTTATCCAAGATCCCTACAAATAAGGAGATTAGCAATCAACGAATGATCTTGGGGTCAAACAATAATTGAATGTACATATAAATTACATGAAGAGCACAGTGAGAGAGATGTATGATATATGATATGCTATAGTTAAATGATGCAAATATGAGTTGGTAGGGGCAAGGACATGGAAAATTATATTAAAGATAAACTAAGAAAAAGGAAGCATAATCGTGAAGAATGGTCATCTTAATGATTTATTAGTCTCTTGAATTATCAGGTTTTTGCTATTTATTTTTGGTATAATCCAAAGGACGTAATCAGCAAATTAATCACCATTGATAACAATCAACTATGTATGTTTAGATTTTAGTAAACTAAAAAGAGAATTTTGCATCAAATCCACAATATTTTCACAAAGTCGGTCCCCAGCTGTAAAATCTGTTAATATTTTTTAGGTCAAAAAACAGTACATAATGTAAATGCCCATGACATCATCAAATAAATAAGTATAATTAAAAAAAAAGGAGGATGATTTTTCAACAATAATTGGTCCAAATCATTCAAATTTGAAACATAAAGAAAAACAAGTATAAAATGTAAATTTCCGAATGCATGCACAAACTGACATATATAAGTTTTACACATCTCACTGCAATCAAAATGGGCTGTAATTAAATTCAAATATAATGGTTGACATTTTTATCAAGTATTAGAAAATTACAGGTTCACTGATTATACAGTAAAGTCAAACATAAACAATTCTTAGCTGAGGTTAAGAGACATCCTATGACTAAATCCGTGTAAAGATCAATAGGATCATCTGAGATCTATGAAATTGACCTCTCAACAAAGTAATGGGAATGGAGCACATGGAGTTGACATCCATGAAATCAGTTTATTTGTTTATATTTTTTTCTTAGTACATTATGTTATTCCTAATACTGATACCTGTTTTCAATTTCAACCATTTTATAGTACTTAATGCATAATATTTCTAATCTCCAGATAAGTAATCACTAAAAAGAATTGAATGGTTAAAAGAAGGTATTGACATGACATGCATTCGTATAATTGTGTAATATCTAAAAGAATTACCTGCTGCATAAATAGGTCGATGCAACTTCCTTTCCCATATTTTATCTATTATATTCCATCTTCTTTAATATTGTCTTGAACCAACATTTTTCTTAATTAATTCCTTCGCTCGATCCATTGCTTTGTACAAATATCTCATCTCTGCTTTATCATCACTGTCTACCATTCTTAAAACTTTTACAAATGGACCGAACACGAGAATAATAGCAGCAATGTTAGCCCAAAATTTATCGATATGAATCAAGTTATAGACAAGAATTGTTGTTTTTTGTCTTTAATTAGGACCGAGTTTGAAATCTTTGCACTCCACTCACTCGAATAGATCATCATTCTCAAATTCTCTTTATGTGTGTATATGGATTCTAATGCAATAAAGTGAGTAGCAAACCTGATTACCGCTGGCCAAATTAATTCTTTGTTGTTTGTTTCTTTTCTCATTATTGTAAGTAGCCAACCATGATTGTATATGAATCCTGTTATTGACTAATAATTTGATATAATAATTTTTACCTCGGCTTCTGTTGAAATATCCTCTAAAATCAAATCGATACAATGTGCTGCACATGGTGTCGAATATAGGTGTCTTCTTTTTTCCATTAGTAATTGACCAGCAGCTTTATAATTTGCTCCATTGTAAGTTACTATTTGCACAATTCTATCGTCTCCAACAAAATTAATAACATTTTCCAATATACCACAAATATACTCAGCACTTTGAAATTTGTCAGTGGCGTCTACAGATTTAAGAAAGACGGTTTCTTGAGTGGAGTACACGTGAAAATTTATGATTTTTCTTCTATTTTGTGTGCTCCAGCCATCGCACATCAATTTGCAATCATACTCATCCTAAAATTTGGAGAAAGTATCAATATGTTGTTTGATTTCAGCGCACTCTAAATCTAAATAAGTTTTCGAAAGTTCCCTTGTAGTGGGTGCTTTAACTCCAAGACCAGCTTCTGCAATGACGTCAACCATTGTTTGATAATAAAGACTACTTGCAGCATTATGGGCAATATGGTTAAAATAATTTTTGTTAGATATTGCACGTCTTATATGTTTTTTAGCATCTTTAATGCTTTTTATTGTAGTTTTAATTGAAGGTTAAGATCTACCTCCTCGTGTTTGAACATATGAATCTATCCTGTAAGCTGCACGTATCTCAAAATCATTGTCCACTCTTAAAGATTTAGAATGATCGGTGCGCTTTACTCCGCTGGATCCTACGCCGTCTTTCATCACTAATATAAGATTCTTTACTTGCTTGAAAGGCATGTTGAATATCTCTATCATCTTCAATTCCATCACTTCCAACATCTGAATTTTGTTGTTCAGGCATGCTCATCAATTCTTCTTGCACACATTGTTTTTCAAGCTTCCCATGGTTTCGTTCGTTTCTCTTTTTTATTTGATGTTCCCGTATTAGTTTTCTGACTTCTTTAGGAACGTTTGGACATGACGCAACATCGCCAGCCATTGCTGCCAAATGTTCTTTCATACGTGTTACACCTCCACCAGAAATATATTTATGGCAATAATTGCACTTCATTTTCTTTTTATTGATACCGACCGTCGTACAATAATTCCAGACAATATCATTATTTTCCATATTCAAGCACCTAAATAATAAACAAAAATTGTACAAATTATATAACATAAATTTGTGAATATCAACTTCAATTATATAACATAAATTTGTTAATACAAAGTATATAACATAAATTATATTTAAAGTAATTGTCCACTAACCTAATTCTAAAGGCTTGGTAATTGTTAAACAGCCAAATTAATAATCCAACAGCCAATTAACCAAAATTTAAAGCCCAACCCAATTTATTACTCATCCCCAAATCGTTTGCCCTAAGTTTTTACCACTCCAAGTCGCCTATTAAATTCACGTTTCCAGACTTCAAAATCCAGACATGGAAAAGGGAAAAGAAAAAAAAAATGAATACCTGCTTCAAGTTGCGCGCTTAATTTGATCGAAGCTTTCCACATGACTACGAATTCCAAAATCAAATACCTTCTTCCAGAGTAAATTCCGGTTGCTCATGGCTTCGAATTGGTGAGTTTTTGTGTATTGTTCTGAGATTGTTATGCTTTTTATTGCCAAATATTTTATTCCTTTGCAAGTTTGAAAGTTGAACCGTGATTTGTTGTTTGTTTTTTCAGGTTTTACTTTACTATTTTTTTTACTAATGATTCTTATTGATAGTTCTTTTTCTGATTCTCTTTGATAGTTTTTTTTTCTTATGACGAAATGGGTTTTTTTTTACGATTCTGTTCCGGTCATCGTCGGAACCGGGCCGGGATGGCCGGAGTTCCGGCATGCCTAACAGAATGTGGAACCTTGGTCTATTCTGAATGATGCTTATTGTTTCAAATTAAACATGCAAATGACCGAAGAAGATGGAAGAAGAAATAAAAATGTCGGTATCACAAAATCGGTGTAATTCAAATTTAAGATGATTGCTAAAAATATATTGTATAAGAGACATCATTAAAATAGCGTTTTAGGGAATAAATTAAGTTAATGAGATGGAAAAAAGTTTTTCCAGATCTATCACAATCTCATTGCAAATGTGCTTCAAATTTACGACCAATTTTTTTTTACAGGACCAAAAGATTTGTAAGTTGCTAAAAGTACACCATTCTGTCATAACTTTGCAACTGCCAAATATCCATAGGCAGATTTGGTTATTAAGCTTGTTGTTTCTTATCGAAAGTGATGTTAAAATGGTTATCCAATTCCATTCATTTTGAAATCTAATGTTTTTTGGATGTCAAATAAAAGAAAGAAAAAGAAAAATCGTTATTGCTACACTACAAATGCTTGCATGTATTATGTATATATTCCAACTGGTTCCTCATGTAGAATCCCATATATTAACCATATAAATATTTATACTGGTGTTTCTATAAAGAAATATCGGTAGCACAAATATTTATTGTGCACACATTTCCATTGCAAATATTGGTCCAAGAAAAGGAACTAGATAGCCAAAATGTGGATTTGAAAATATATTTTTTAAAAGGACTTGAACCAAAATTCTACTGAATATTTTTTGAAATTTTATATATTCAGATTTGAATTTTGAAAGTACTTAATATTTTCAGATTTATAATTTTGATTATGAATTTTTTTTCTTTGAAACTTTAAAATTTACAATTGAGATAAACCAAAATTTAACTATTTCGAAAACGATAGTTTATTTATTTGTGAAACTAAATTTCAAACTTGCAATATTTTACCTTTTTTCTGTTAAATAATGCAAAGACAAACATCATAAGGTATTTTGATCAGAAAATAATATTAAAACAACTTAAAAAATCTGTTATTTATTTATTTATTTTTTGAAGATCTCCTCAGCATATTATCATGCCGTTTATTTTATTTGTTCTTCCCATTAACAATCACCAAATTTCATTTATAGGTGGGAGCCTCAAGACCCCCATCTTAGTAGCTATGAAATTCCTCCATCAAATTTCCAGGAAACTACCTAACAAAACCGTTGGTTTTCAAACTTATTATCGAAATAGACTAATTTAAGCTCAACCAGCAGCCGACTCATCATTTTTATAACTGCCGGATAACAAGCTACCATGAGCTGCGCAGTTTGTTTTACACATTTTTATTCGCAACCATAAGCTGCACTTCTATATAATACGTATTTATGTATGTGCATAACTTATATTTGTGCATAAAAAAGTGTAAAATAAAATGCACAACTCAAAGTTGTTCATTATTTGATACTTACAAAAATACCGAATTGATTGTTGATTGAGTTCAAACTAACCAATTTTGGTAATAAGTTTGGAAACCAGTATCTTCTGTTAAGTGGTTATTTCGTAGTAGCTTATTTGAAAATTTATCCTATCAAAAGTTCCATTTTCCAAGTTTTCAAGCAACTCATGCCCTTCAATTGATTTGTTCTTCCCATTAACAATCAACAAATTTCTATATAGGTAAGAGTCTCAAGATCATCTTATTACCTCTGAAATTCGTCCATCAAATTTGACATATTAAAAAGTATCGAATCAAGCAAATTATTTAGACATATCCTTCTTATTATGAATCCATACAAAATTTCACATCTTTCAAGAAACTTCTAATCCTATCAAATTTACGTATTAGATACGGTGGTTAAAATACAAATGAACAACCACATTCACTCATGATTTTAAAAGGACTATGAAACGATACTTTTTTGGTAAAGATGATATACATCACATTACACGAAAATCACATCCATGGAAAGTCAGCCCAGTTTGAAACTTTTTGATATGAAAAATATAGAATATAGACAAGAAGGGATTGAATTGATGGTGGCATGGAGATTCATTCACCCTTTATATAGTTATTCTACAAGATATAACTAAATGCAGAAATTTTTATATTGAGATCATTAAATGAGGTATTTTTTGTTGAATTGTTTTCCTCGTCTTCAAAATTGGCCTCACAACTTTTTTTGTCATCTTGAAATTTGCAAATCTTCGAGAGTGCATATCGATTTAAAGGTTTAATAAATACATTCTCATATCATATTAACTTACAATTTGATCATTTAAAAGATTAAAAAAATCGACGATATTTTATGAAAGACCTTAACCTAACTCATTTTAATATATATCATTATCGTCAAATTTTCCACAATTTCAAAATTCAACCAAATTGGTGTTAAAATGTCCACAATGAAAAATGATGAACGACGGTCGAAACCGCATCCAAATCTGAGTTACTATAACGAATATCTCATAGATAGAAGATGGATCGTCTGTTTATTCCAGTTGGACCCACCATGGAGAAACACCTTAGATATTCAAAAGATAGGACAACAAAGTATGTCGAAGTGTTCTATATGATAATACAATAATGGTTCAA
This sequence comes from Allium cepa, assembly GCA_030765085.1. Classification (NCBI taxonomy): domain Eukaryota; kingdom Viridiplantae; phylum Streptophyta; class Magnoliopsida; order Asparagales; family Amaryllidaceae; genus Allium; species Allium cepa. The sequence continues at coordinate 315,556,781 of CM060945.1, read as the reverse complement.
ACCACATGCGAATCTGATTTGATACGATGAAGTGATGGATCAATTGTTCTTTCTCTCCCTAGATCGTTCTTATCAATGAACCCCCTATCAATGAGTATGCCACCATGAACAAGTAGTGCAAATTATCAACGAATGAAGTAACAGAGAGTGATGAAGTGTTCTATACAATGTTACAAGATGAACGGCTCAAATATCGGGAGAATCCGACTTAAGACGAAGGAGTTATGGATCAATTATCTTTTTTCTCTCTAGCATGTTCTGGTTGATTGGTACTGATGGATAGGGGTAGGTTGGCATAGGGATGGACCGGTAGCGATCCATACGCCTGAGTCAATTTTTACCTATTCTTCATTCTGTTTTTGTACACCTTGATTAGATACCTCTTGGATGAATTTATGAGGATATTTTGAGCGAATTACCCAAAAAGAATTCTTCCTATATCCTTAAATACAGAGGTGCATTGCTAAAGAATGATATTGTTCTTCTATGCAAAAATTGTGTTAAAAACTTAAATTTTCCACGAAATTCAACCAAAAACACAATAAACCAGACCTGAAAATCATTGTGGCACTTATTATTGTAATAGAACTCAACAGCAACATATCAAAGTGGACAGAGGCCGAAGATTTTCCAAACCACTATGAAAGTTCAGTGTTTTCTTTTAGTTTTCATGCATATATGAAAGGATCTTAATGCGATACAATGTTTAATATTTATGAGATCGACATGTCGTGTAGATCAATAATTCACTACAGACCTGATTGAATTCATATCGATCTTCATTGTCCGCAGATAGTATTTTTGGTACATCCATAGGAACACAAGTCCAAAAGCAAATCTATCGACTTGGGTTCCTACAAAAAATAATTTTTGGGTATTGGACCATTTTTTGGATCTATACATACATATACACACATACATAGATATATGTATGTATATGCACTGTAACAACCCTAGATTTTTGAATATAAATTTGACTTAATTTTTGTTTGAAATTATTTTAAATTTTTTTTATTGTAAGATTTCATTTCTAAATATTTTTAAAGTGATAATAGAATTTTTTCAAAGTTTATTGCATTTATTTCCTATTTTTAAACCTAGTTTCCATTTTTCTGCTATTTTCTTCATTTGAATTATATTTAATTAAAATTTATTTATTTATTTTTGTGGATGCATTTTTATTTTGTGTTCTTATCTTTATTTATAAATATTTTTCAAGCACATAAAATTTTTCCAAAGTTCATTGCATTTATTTTCAAATTTTCTAGCCTAGTTTACATTTTCTTTACTATTTTCTTAATTTAATTATACATAATTAATATTTATTTATTTATTTTTGTTTATTTATTAAATTTTCATGTTTTATCTGAATTTATATATATATCGGTTATTTAAAATTACAAAAAGAAATATGGTTATTTGAAGAGTTTAGTGACCATTGATTTAGTTTAGTCGTTTTGTATTCACACCTCTTCATTTTCAACCAACACCTATTCAATTTTGCTACCATATCACTCCCTATCTTCAGCCGACTCCCGTATCATTTCACGTGAATATTTTCTCGTCAACTCTGGAAAAAAATTCGGCCTCCTTCCTTGTGAAAAAAATTGGTAAAAACTTTCTTTCTTCGTTTACTTTTTTATTGTTTTATATTGATTTGCACTTCCTTCTTCACCTTCTAGGATCGGCCTGCCATCTCCATCAGCTGTGCCACCTCCACCACCACTTGAACCCATCACCACTACCTCCTTTTCACTTACCATCCTATGCCGAGCCACCCTAGTTTGATGATCCACCATAAAAAGGCACGAACTCCTCTTGAAATAGCATAGCCGAACACACAATGCACCCGCCACCTTCAACTTCCCCTTGGCCGCCACCTACACCACCACCACCACCACCTCCAACCTGACCTCATGTACCTCTGCCACGTCATTCCCTGACCCACTAGAGATGGCCGTGCCACTTGTTCTTTGGCCGAGCCCAATGGTTGCATGAAACCATGTGTGTTGCTTAGATTGTGTTGTTTCATGCTCACCAAACTTTGCACCATCTTCTACCCATGTTTGGCCGACCCATATCAACCCAAACCAGATCCAAACTCTCACCATAACCATGTGTTTCTGACCCTAGGCTAAAGCACAAGTTGTTGGAAGCAAGTGCAAAGATTTTGGCTTTGTTTTATGCAGTTAATTCTAACATTATTTAAACGTATTTTGGGTTGAAAACTTATGTTTGTTATATTGTTTTGTTTGAATTGTATTCAAGGAAATTAATCTTTGGCTCTCCCACTCGAATCTTTATTGTGCTATCGTGCTTTTATGGATCTCAGTTGTGCATTCGTTTGTTGTCATCTCCAGCTTATACCAGTGAGTTATTCTCACCAGACAGTTTTATACCTATATAACTAGCAAATCGATCACATTTGAAATCTGTAAAATGCATCACCATGTTATATCTGCTATGTTATGATCATATGATGTTCATCCATGCTTATTTACCTATTATATCATATGTTACTATTATATTATGTTCTTCTGTTATTTATATCAGTTTATCACACTGCAATTTCCCTTTAGATTAGAATCACTATGGGTTGAAATGATACATACCCGAACGGACATTAGAATAGAAAAAAAACGTTATGGGCTGAAATGATAGGCCTGAACGATTTTCAATTATTTCATTTGCTTGGGACTGCAGGTTTGAAATGATAAAACCAGGTTTTTCTTTGTAAATTACGGGTTGAAATGATATATTACCCGTATCACTTTACCTAGGCTAGAAAATGAAATACAGACCCGTAGTTAAAATAGATTTTTCTAAAATTTTTAAAATATGTTTGAAATGTAAATATTATAATATTTTGATTTAAACTTAATAAAAAAAATGATTTTTGTAAAGTATTATTGATTTTCTAAGAATTTATAAGTGAAATAAATTAACGATAAGGTTGGAAATTTGAAATATAGGTTATTTTGAAAATTTTGATTTAATTTTATATGGAATTTAAATTAGATATGAAAATATGATAAATTTATGATATTTTTAATTTAAATGAATTTAAATCGATTTTACAATATAATAATGATTTTTTTGGATAAGTTAAAAAGCTAATGAATGAATGTTGAGTTGAATTTTAAATATAACTTAAATTGGAAATTTGTTAATTTTATTTAAAAGTGAATTTTAAGTTGAGTAAATAAAATGAAATTAAGTTATATTTGAAAATTTAAAGTTAATTAAAGTTAAAATTTTAATTATATGAATTAAAATTGAATGTTGGAATTTAATAAGTGAATTATTATTAAATATTGATTTTTGAATGGAAATTTAACTTTATGAAATCATGAATTTAAGTAAAATTAAACGATGGTTATAAAAGTGAAAAATATATGATTTTATAAGTTTGAAATGGTTTAAATGAAAATTTAATGGTTTATGAAATTATATTGGATATTTGAAAGTTAATTAACAGCATTTTTTAAATGCTATTATTTTCTAAAGTAAATGATATTACAACATTTGTAAATGTTGTAGTTAATATAAATGAACTAAAGGGCTAAATTGAATTAGAGGCTATTATAGAACTTTTAAGTGCTATAATTGTTGAATTTAACTAAGGTTTTATTTGAACTAATGTAACCCTATTACAACATTTTGAATGCTGTCTTTTGTTAAATTGAATTGTTTTAAAAGTAACTTTCCATAGCATTTTTCTATATGCTGCGAAAGTTGAATTTTCATTGATAAATTTTAGTGAATGAATGAGTTTTGAAAGAATAAAATTTTGAAAATTTAATAATTTAATTATTAAATATAATAACTTCATTTTTATGATTTAAAATGAAGTAATTTGTTTTGAAATATAAACTATTTTGAAATGTGTGTTGAAATGGTATTTTAAATAAATGAATGTGGTTTGGAAGATACGATATTTTGATATTTTGAATGATATTGAATTTTGAAATGATATTTGATTTCGAATTATAAAATACCATTTTGAAATTTTAACCACGAGATGTAATTAATTTATAGTTTAATTCATTCTTAAAGGATGGACGATCCCAAGCTTCCTTTAAGTTATTGTGCATTTCTACTACAGTTCACTTGAGTTGGTTTACATTATATAAGTATATATGTCCTGACTCGAGTGTTTTGTGTTTTACTTTACGCTCGGGTTAGCCTGAGTATTTATAGCTTAGCTTTGGATTTCTTTTCTGGAGCTAGGAATCGTTCGAGATTCTGCTTGTCTAGTTATCTATCCCCTTTCGGTTCCAGTTGTTCTTTTTTCTGTTCTGGTATTTATAATCTTCTATGTATTTGAGATTTCTATTGTATATATTTTCAGACTGATATTATGTATTTTGTTTTGAGAGTTTGTTATAGCAGCTTCATGAATTACTATGGTATTTTAATTTCCGCTGCGAGTTATTCTGATATTTCTGTGTCTGTGATTCTGTGATTGTATTTCATTTGCTTCAAATTTATTTACAATGCGGTATTTTGAGCAATTCAAGTCCAGCATGTGTGGATGCGAATGGCTAAAAATATCGGGTTTTTACAGTTGGTATCAGAGCTTTGGTTTTAGGCAAACCATAGCCTGCGGAGCAAAAACTCATTAGAGATAGGGTATAAATACCCTAGAATGAGTGAAATCAATCTCAGAATCCTTTCTTTGTGAGAGAACGTATTTTCGAAGTATAAAATGATTTCTAAATGATTTTTAAAGTATTTACAAAGATTATATTGGTATAGAAATCTTCTTATTTTGAAATCAAGATCTTCTAAACTTCATCCCTTCGGTATCCACCTTGTTAGAAATCTCTTGGTTAGGATTCTTATCGATTAGGATTCCTTGAACTTTGGAATGCTCCCACTGGTTCTGAAATCCAGTCTTGTCTTCCCTATTTTACCATTTTGATTTTGGAGCATTCCATAACTCTACTATGGAATGACCTCTATAAAGATCGGTGATTCCGCAAATCCTTAAATGATTGGTAAAGGGGTGAAACTCCTTTACAATTTGTCACTGATTCACCAGAGATTTCTGTATCCTCGGTTTACGATGCTATCTACCTTCTGCTATATCTGGGTTCTATCTTTGATGATCGAATGTTGATTTGCCTTAGATTTCCGCATTGATTATATTCATGAAAGCACGGTTGATCGGTTAAGGTCGCTCGCGATTTATAAAGGCTTATCCATCTTCTATTCGGTAATTAAATTATCTTATCTTCATTCTAGCTTATCTTCGAAGCAGAATTCTATTTGATTAGAGTCCTCTAAATTTGAATCTCTATTTTTTTTGAAATCCATCCTTGAAGAATCCCTTGAAAATTTGTGGTTGATTGTATTTTTAATTTGTGCATACGTCGAAATTATTATTTTGATAAGGATGGCAATATTTTTTATATATAAGTGAAATGTTTTCAATAAGGATTTTTATATCTTTTGAAAATGGAAATTTGAAACTTTGAAAGGATTTGAAATTTTGTAAACTTATAAGAATTTGACTTATATAAAATGATTTATAGCTGAAGGGTTTTGAATTTTTAATTTCGAGGAATCGAACTCCGGTGTTTTGAAATCGGTTTTAAGATTTGGAAAATATATAATAATAATATGATTTAAAGATATTTCTCCGAATAAAAATATTTCAAATGTATTCGAATGAATTCCAATGATTTCGAAGTAACTTCAAACAAGTTTTGAGAAAATAAAAGTCCATAACCCACTTATGTCGTTGGAAAATAATCTCGGTGATGAATGCATGCATCAACGACATTGATTTTCGAGTTTCTGAGTAGGGGAGAGGCCACTCTAGTAGCGTTGTTATGCGAATGATTGTTGTGAAACCAAATTTTGATTTCAGATTTCGAAGTACGGTTTGATATTCGAAAGATATGTGTATATATGTATATTTGAAATGATTTAAAGCAACTTGGTGTTCAGTCCTTGAGATTCAGATTTGTTTTGGTATAACCCTATCTTTTGGAATTGGTTTACTGATTTATTGGTGATTTCCAACTCTTAGATTTAAAATATGATTTCTTCCACTATTTTAAAGGTTCGAGCACTTCCAAATCAAGGTTAAATTTTCAAAGCTAAGAAATTTCGAAAGGTATAAGGTATTTGATAAAGAATATAAGTTTAATTTGGTATGATTAAAGTATAAAGTAATATGGTTTATATAAGTTTGAAACTGTTTGTTGAGTGAAATAAGTAAGACCATGTTGAATTATACTGGTATGAAATATAGATTTGAAACATTTTGAATAAAGTGTGTGTATATATATATATAGAATAATAATCTTTCCAATGGTAAATTGGATTTTTCATATAGAAATAAATGGTTTGAAAATTTTGTTGAAAAACTAAATTGAATTGAAACTGATGGTTTGAATTGAATTAAAATTGAAAATTTTAGATTTGGGTTTAATTAAATAAATTCACGAAATGTAAAGAATTAAAGGAATGTTTTATGATTTCAATTGTTCGAAAGGTTATGATTTTCAAAGTGCAATGATTTCAGGTATTTTAGTTTCGAAAGATTTATAACTTTGAAAGTATCATGATTTTTGAAAGTGGATATATATTTGAAATGGAAATGAATTTGTTTGACTTAAATTTTGTTGATTTGGAAATTTGGACTATTTTCTAAATCTATTGTTTTAAGAAACGTTGAAACTGAATATATGTAATTTGGAAGAAATGATTTGGCAAAATCATATATGATTGTGAAACTGAAATTTTATTGAAAGGAATTGAAATTGAGAACCTTGATTTACTAAATACTTGATTTGGGAGTTATTGAACTTATATAAAAATTGATTTGTATAAGTATGAAGTGATTTGAAACTATTGATCTGTAAAGGTACTGAATTTGTAAATTGAAATCTTATATAATCGAAGTCTATATAAGTGCGATTTAATATACTATTGATTTTGGAAAGTATTCGATTTGAAATGAAATCTTATATATAATGGACTTTATACAAGTATGACATTTGAAAGTGATTTTGAAAGATACTATATGATACATATTTTCAAAGTAAAGATACGGAAAGTGCCTTCTGTTTGATATCCGCTTTATGGCCACACTGTGGATTCATTCTATTGATATTATTCTCTCTGATTTGGGTTTTCTGGATATGATACTCGAATGTCCATCGAATTCCATGGCGATCTCCATGGTCTTACGAGTGCGACTACATAGCGCAACTGCCTGGCTGAGATGGCCTAGGGGTACAGATTGTTTCCTGGAGGATCCAGGCGTAACCATTATGTATCCTACAATCTATGTAGGTCGCATTAGTAACGAAACTGCCTGGCTCGGACGGCCTAGGGGTACGGATTATTTCCTGGGGGATCCAGGCGTAACCATTGTGTATCCTGCACTCTACTAGTCATCATGGTGTTACTCGCAGGGCTGAGAAAGCTTACGGATACAGATTGTTTCCTGGGGGATCCAGGCATAACCATTGTATATCTGCGATCCATGGTTAGACAAATGTTTGGTTTGGTTGATTTGTTTGGATTGTGCTTTCCATATCTGTTGTTTAAAAAGGTTTCCAGTATTTTCACTGCGTGTTGAAACAAGTCTACCAAGTATCTGGAGAATTCTAGCTTTGCGCCTGATCAACGCATGGCTAGAGTCTACAGGAACGAAAGTAAACTTATTAAGACATTGAGTTATAAAAGTATTTTTATGAAGTATTATATAGAGGATATTTTGATCATTATTTTACTTGTCTAAATAATTTAAAATGTTTTAAATTTTGTTTACTTCGAACTAACAAATTTGAATCAAATGACTATTTATCATATTATAAAATGTTTAAAATGTTGTAAATATAAAATTATAAATTAAAATGTATATGGTTTTAAAATAATGGTCCATCCTTGTGTTCCAACCTATTTTTCCTCCTAGCTATTCCTACCTTCTTCTTCCTTGAGGGTTCTTCTGCATTATGGAAAGAGTTGGTTCTTTGGCTTATCGTTTAGATTTGCTCGAGAAACTTTCTGGAGTGCATGATGTATTCCATGTCTCGCATCTTCGTCGACATCTTCATGATCCATCTCTTATTATCCAGCCTTCTGCTCTTGATAGTTTGGATATTGAGCCTAATCTGACTGTTGAGAGGAAGCCACTTCGTATTGTCGATAGAGGTACGAAGCAGCTCAGGAGGAAATCTGTTAATCTGGTCAAAGTACGGTGGAGTACTGACGATTGGGATTATACCGGGGAAACGGAGGAGAGCATTCGTGCTTCGAATCCGGAATTATTCATTTCTGGTACTATTTTATTTTCTATCTTGCTTCTCTTTATTTTCCTTGCCCATTCTTTTCGAGAACGAAAAGATTTGAGTGTGGGAGAGTGTAACAACCCTAGATTTTTGAATATAATTTAAATTTGACATTACTTTTGTTTTAAATTTTCTTTTATAGTTCATTTCATTGCTAAATATATTTAAAGTGATAATAGAATTTTTCCAAAGTTTATTGCATTTATTTCCTATTTTTAAAGCCTAGTTTCCATTTTTCTGCTATTTTCTTCATTTAAATTATATTTAATTAAAATTTATTTATTTATTTTTGTGGATGCATTTTTATTTTGTGTTCTTATCTTTATTTATAAATATTTTTCAAGCACATTAAAATTTTCCGAAGTTCATTGCATTTATTTTCAAATTTTCTAGCCTAGTTTACATTTTCTTCACTCCCCATCTTCAACCGACTCCCGTATCATTTCACGTGAATATTTTCTCCTCAACTCTGAAAAAAAATTCGGCCTCCTTCCTTGTGAAATTTTTTTGGTAAAAGCTTTCTTTCTTTGTTTACTTTTTCATTGTTTTATATTGATTTGCACTTGCTTCTTCACCTTCTAGGATCGGCCTGCCATCTCCATCAGCTGTGCCGCCTCCACCACCACTTGAATCCATCACCACCACCTTCTTCTCACTGACCATCCTATGCCGAGCTACCTTGGTTTGATGATCCACCACAAAAAGGCTCAAACTCCTCTTGAAATAGCATAGCCGAACACACAATGCATCCACCACCTTCAACTTCCCCTTGGCCGCCACCTACACCACCACCTCCAACCTGACCTCACACCTCTGCCACGTCATCCCCTAACCCCACCAGAGATGGCCGTGCCACTTGTGCTTTGGCCGAGCCCAATGGTTGCATGAAACCATGTGTGTTGCTTAGATTGTGTTGTTTCATGCTCACCAAACTTTGCACCATCTTCTACCCATGTTTGGCCGACCTATATCAACCCAAACCAGATCCAAACTCTCACCATAGCCATGTGTTTCTGACCCTAGGCTGAAGCGCAAGTTGTTGGAAGCAAGTGCAAAGACTTTGGCTTTGTTTTATGCAGTTAATTCTAACATTGTTTAACCGTATTTTGGGTTGAAAACTTATGTTTGTTATATTGTTTTGTTTGAATTGTATTCAAGGAAATTAATCTTTGGCTCTCCCACTAGAATCTTTGTCGTGCTACCGTGCTTTTGTGGATCTCAGTTTTGCATTCGTTTGTTATCATCTCCAGCTTATACCACTGAGTTATTCTCACCAGACAGTTTTATACCTATATAACTAGCAAATCGATCACATTTTAATCTGTAAAATGCATCACCATGTTATATCTGCTATGCTATGATCATATGATGTTCACCCATGCTTATTTACCTATTATATCATCTGTTACTGTTATATTATGTTATTCTGTTATTTATATCAGTTTATCACACTACAAGTTTCCTTTAGACTAGAATCGCTATGGGTTGAAATGATACATACCCGAACGGAATTTAGAATATGGGAAAATCGTTATGGGCTGAAATGATAGGCCTGAATGATTTTCAATTATTTCATTTACTTGGGAATGCGGGTTTGAAATGATAAAACCCGGGTTTTCTTTGTAAATTACGGGTTGAAATGATATATTACCCGTATCACTTTACCTAGGCTAGAAAATGAAATACAGACCCGTGGTTAAAATACATTTTTCTAAAAAATTTGAAATATGTTTGAAATGTAAATATTATAATATTTTGATTTAAAATTAATAAAAAAATGATTTTTTTAAAGTATTATTGTTTTTCTAAGAATTTATAAGTGAAATAAATTAACGATAAGGTTGGAAATTTGAAATATAGGTTATTTTGGAAATTTTGATTTAATTTTAAATGGAATTTAAATTAAATATAAAAATATGATAAATTTATGATATTTTGAATTTATATGATTTTATAATATAATAATGACTTTTTTGAATAATTTAAAAAGCTAAATGAATGAATATTGAGTTGAATTTATAAATATAACTTGAATTGGAAATTTATGAATTTTATTTAAAAGTGAATTTTAAGTTAAGTAAATAAAATGAAATTAAGTTATATTTGAAAATTTAAAGTTAAGTTTTAAGTTAAAAATTTAATTATATGAATTGAAATTGAATGTTGGAACTTAATAAGTGAATTATTATTAAATATTTATTTTTGAATGGAAATTTAACTTTATAAAATCATGAATTTAAGTAAAATTAAATGATGGTTATAAAAGTGAAAAATATATGATTTTATAAGTTTGAAATGGTTTAAATGAAAATTTAATGGTTCATGAAATTATATTGGATATTTGAAAGTTAATTAACAGCATTTTTTAAATGCTATTATTTTCTAAAGTAAAGGATATTACAACATTTGTAAATGTTGTAGTTAATATAAATGAACTAAAGGGCTAAATTTAATTAAAGGCTATTATAATACTTTGTAAGTGCTATAATTGTTGAATTTAACTAAGATATTATTTCAATTATTGTAACCCTATTACAGATTTTGAATGCTGTCTTTTGTTAAATTGAATTGTTTTAAAAGTAACTTTCCGTAGCTTTTTTTAAATGCTTTAAAAGTTGAATTTTCTTTGATAAATTTAAGTGAATGAATTATTTTTAAAAGATTAAAATTTTGGAAATTTAATAATTTAATTATTAAATACAATAACTTCATTTTTATGATTTAAAATGAAGTAATTTGTTTTGAAATATAAACTATTTTGAAATGTGTGTTGAAATGGTATTTTAAATAAATGAATGTGGTTTGGAAGATATGATATTTTGAAATGGATTTTTGAATGATATTGAATTTTGAAACGATATTTGATTTCGAAGTATAAAATACTATTTTGAAATTTTAACCCCGGGATGTATTTAATTTATAGTTTAACTGATTCTTAAAGGATGGGCGATCCCAAGCTTCCTTTAAGTTATTGTGCATTTCTACTACAGTTCACTTGAGTTGGTTTACATTATATAAGTATATATGTCCTGACTCGAGTGTTTTGTGTTTTACTTTACGCTCGGATCAGCCTGAGTATTTACAGCTTAGCTGTGGATTTCTTTTCTGGAGCTAGGAATCGCTGGAGATTCTACTTGTCTAGTTACCATCCCCTTTCAGTTCCAGTTGTTTTATTTTCAGTTTTGGTATTTATAATCTTCTATGTATTTGAGATTTCTATTATATATGTTTTCAGACTGATATTATGTATTTTGTTTTGAGAGTTTGTTATAGCAGCTTCATGAACTACTATGGTATTTTAATTTCCGCTGCGGGTTATTCTGATATTTCTATGTCTGTGATTCTGTGATTGTATTTCATTTGCTCCAAATTTATTTACAATGCGGTATTTGAAGCAATTCAAGTCTAGCATGTGTGGATGCGAATGGCTGAAAATATCGGGTTGTTACATGCCCACATGCATACACACACAAACATACTTATGTATGCATGTATACACAAATAAATATATACACTTACCACTATTGTCATCGTCCATGCCTTATTCGCAAATGACTTGGATTAACAATATGAATTTTCAATTTTCATAGTTTTCTATCTTTAAACATATTATTATTTAAATTAAATTTTATTAAAATCAATTTTAATGCTCTCTTCCCATGTCAATCGTGAAAATTTTAAGACCTGAAAATAAACGATAATGATGCTGCAGTCACCATTGCCATAACTTCACTTTTCAATGACAAATAAGATCGATTATCTTGCATTTAAAATCACAGAGTATGGGAAACAAGATTTCTAGGAAAAAATATATCCTTTAATCCATCGTTACTTTGAATTTTGTTATAAAACGGTGAAGTACCATTAGCTTAAGTGCAAGTGGTATAACGTTGTAGGCTGATATCCTAAAGGTCATGAGCTCGAACTCCAAAGCTATCAAAATGGATGTTTATCTTAGATAGATTACCGCTCTTATTATCAAAAAATTGTTATATAACTAACTATATATCGCCTAAACAAAATACAATAGCGAAATACAAAGATACTACTACTAGCATATAAGATGTCCTTGAATGATCAGAATCACCCATATAGAATATCGATACATTATGAGACTATACCGCAAGACGTAACGAGTTTCCCCTCACTAATATTATGCCAAAACAAACACTTTCATTGCTTACATATATGAAGTGGGATGAGACAGACCTAATGCACTGCGCTTATCTCACACACCAGCATCCACTATGATTAGAACATAATAAATCAACATATTTTATCAAATGGTTTAAATGTGAATATGTTTGTTTATTGTAGCAACCTATAATTTATTATTAATTAAAATTAATTAACTAAAATGCTGAGGCAAGCTAAATAAAAAAAGAGGGGATAATGAATTAACGAGAAAGATCATGAGAACCCAAGCTAAAATTATTGTTGGACAATAGACCTTTCTCTTTTCTATATATTCATTTCATTCTGCTAAAAAATAAAATAAAAGATAGAGATAAACATTAACGGCAATAACTTGAGGAGAGCAAACAAATGGGAGATAAGGAAATGCAAACTATAAATGAAGATTAAGAAGACTAAAGCAAGATATCTTAAAGATCCAGGTGAGTAATACTAAACTCATTTACCGTACCAATATTTTAGTTCCAGTATGATTTTGTATATTCTAACGTATGATGGGGTTTCATATGGATTTTCATTAACGAGTAAAATGTTTAATAAATGTTTTGGGAAAGATAGATAAACATGGGATGTTTAAATGTATTATCCTATCTTAATGATTTCAAAATATTATGAAGATTTTATATGATGTTCTAACCATGATTTTAGAAATGAGTTTTTTGCTTACGATATTTCTTATAGAGAAAATAATTTATTATGATTTATTGATGGAGTATGCTTAGAAAATAAATGAGAAAAATACCCATAAATAAAAATAAAGGATAAAATATATTACAACAAGTGTCCATGAATTTTCTGGAGGTTTATTAAGGTTTTCTATGAGGAAAATAAGCTAATATGTGATAGATACCGCGTTGGAAAAACAGGGAAGTGCAGGGACGCGGGTAATATAAAATTAAATTGAAAAACAAAAGTCAGATAAATAGGGAAACAGATCTAAATAAAATGCTGAAAAACAAATACAGGCGACACAATAAATAACAGAAAATGAAATTCTAATGTATCATACAAAAGTCTACAGGGTGGATCGTGTAGTGTATATGCAAGTATATGTAATAAAATATATGATGCAACTAAAATAATATTAATCTAAGTAAATATAGAATAAGCACACTAGAATTTTATACTGGTTCGGACCTCCCTTCCTACGTCCAGTCACCAAGCTCCCCTTCGGAATTTGACTATAAAAAACCCTCGCTTCGTCCGGAGGAATAGGCTTGGTTATAATAAGTTGTTCTTGTCAAATGTGTGTTCTAGTATAATACGGATGTTGATTGATTATTACAATTGCTTCCAATATATATCTAAAGAATATTGTCTATGAAGAACTGAGTATATGGAAGAGTGAGTACAAGTAAAGATTGCTAAAGTCCAGAGATCAAGAATATAATATAGAGTATAGAATTAGAAAGCATAAGTAAGTAAGATAAGTAATTTGATTCTTGATGTTATATATAGTTGTAGATAGGTGTCTTGAGTAGTTGTATCCATTAACGAACTCTCTAAAGTTGATTTTCTTGATGGTGAAGAGTTGTAGCGAAGAGAAGCGGAGATGTCGTTTGCATGCGGTAGTTGCAGTTCTTTTTCGAAGTTCGAGTTTGAATTCAGACGTCTGGCATTTGTTTCAGACGTCTTATACTATATTTTTTTGAACATTTTAGATTTTAGACGTCTGAATGCTATTACTAGACGCCTGGTTTAGCCTGTTTGTTATTGCAGAGGACCTTTCCAGACGTCTGGCTTGTGCACCCAGACGTCTAATACTGGTGCATGTTTGTTTTGTGCATCTTTTCTTTTGCTTCTTTGTACCTATCAACTTGTAGTCTCTTATAGTTTCCTTTGAGCCTTGTTCTTTCCTTTCTAGTGATGTTGTTCTGGCAAGTACTTGTATATATAAATATATATGTATATTTGACTTCCATTGTATTGTTTTTGTCATCGAAACCGTCGATTAAATTTCCTAACATTTTCCTCTTTTTTGATGATGACAACTATACAATGTACTTAGATATAATTTTATAAATCTCCCCCTGAATATGTGCTATTTCTCCCCCTTTGGCATTATCAAAAACTATGAATATCTATAATGCAGATAGCATGTACACATTGTTAATTTGGAATATTTACTAATTGCTAAAAGGTTATAATAGATTACGTAGAAGTAACAAACCAAAAATGCACTTTTTATAATCATTAAATACAATAATTACATGCATAGATTTTTGATTTCATTACAAAAGATGAAACCTATTGAAAAATATCTAAGGATCTTTTGGGGAAGCTTGAGCTTGATCGTCTCCTTCGTCTTCATTCTTTGAAGAACTAACTTGTTTTTAGGAGATGTTGGAGTATGTACGAGAGGTTCTTTTTTCTCTTCAAAAAGTTTAAAGTGTTTTGAAGGAAGAGGAGAAGGCACTAGAGTTGGCCATTCTTCCGAAGGTGGTGTAGGGCCACGGACTCGTTGAAGAACCACTTTTAGAACGGATAAATTTGTTGAAAGCGATGTTTCAACTGTGGCTAGGCGAGAAGCAAAGGTTATTTCAAAGCTATCAATACGCTTATCCAATAATTTTTGATTTCTTGATAAGATATGTTGATTTTGGAGAGTTAAGTCTTAAATACTTTCATTTGGATTGGTCTTAGTGTGAGTCTGCAAAATGTCATCTTGGCATGGATGGTCAAAAGATGCAGGAGGAGGAGGAGTTTGTTCGTGATGTTGTTCCTCTTCTTGTGATGGTTGTGGTGGTTGTTGATGAGGTTGAGACCTAGATTGTTTGGCTTGTTGACGACGTTGCGTCCACTCTTCAAATGACGTAAAATCCGGAGGATTTTCTGGTAAGTGCATAAGAGAGAAGAACTTTGTGGAGGCGTACTTGGGAGAAATCTCATCAAAAGTCGGTAAATATGATGGAATATTGTGAGCTTTTAGAAGACGCATGATGTGGGTAGAGTAAATGATAGATGGACGTGATTGAGTCCAATAGTGTTTAAGCTCATCAAATATGAATTTCGCCCAATTTACCCTCGTTCCATTAAAGATGGCATATAGAGGTTTGTGCTCTAATTCTGTTATTTTCTCATGACTGCCAAGGCGAGGAATGATCGTGTTGATAATCATCCTGGTGAGAAGTCTTGCCTTAGGTCGTAAGTGTTTGGAAGCAAATCTTGGCATTTCACATTATCTCTTGGTTTTAGATGCATATCCGGGATGTTATATAAATCTTCTCCAGAATTGGAACAAAATAGAGTACGGCTTATTATTCCCGGAGTTAGACGAATAGTGTTGCCATAAACACTTGACCAAAGCTAATTATCATCATTGTCGGTATTCCATATGGCAGTGCTATCGAGATTAGAACATAAAAGGAATATGGCGAGCTTATCGATTTGGACATTATTGGAATTGAAGGAAATCAATGTTTCTAACGCAACATTTTCACACATTTCATCCAAATCGTACATAGGAAATTTAAGCAAATTATAGAAAAGAACTGCATGTAGCTTTTTCTTCTGAATATTGTCATATCTTTTGATTGTATGAGGCACTTTATTCATCCATCTCTCAATTTGATCATCAGAGCACACTTGCGGGTTGGAGGATGTGGCTTGCTCTTGCTTTCTCTTTGAAATTTTAGGGTTTTTAGTTTTGGGCGCCATGATATCGTGCGAATTTATGGAGATAGCGATTTGGAAAGTTAAGGTTTTGGGTATAAAAGAGAAATGAAATGAAATGTGAGGTTAAAATTTGGGTAAAATAGTCGTCATAAGGTTACTGAAAGCTGTCAATTGAATTTCAGACGTTTGATTTTAACCTAGAATAAAGACAGTAAATATGGTCAACCGTTTGGAAGTTGTTAGCACACGTCTGGAGTAAATAGAGTTTGTAAATTTTAAAGACAGAAAGTGTTGTAAGACATCTGGATATAGAAAAGGACGTTTGGGATAGGTAGAAGTGTATTTTTTTGAAGACGGATTCTTTTCTCAGACGTCGATTAGACGTCTGAAAATGGCTTGAATTTGTATCTTATAGAGGCGGAGACTTTGTTCAGACGTCTGGTCATTATTTCAGACGTCTGAAATAGATTGTTTTGTATTTTTTATGAGGAAGAGATAATTTTCAGACGTCTGGAAGTTTATATTAGACGTCTGATACATGCACAGTAGTAAAAAATAGTGTGTCACAAAAATGTTAGATGTCTGAGGGCATTGTATAGACGTCTGAAATCTTTAATATGTCTAAAATAGTCTTATTTTTTAAGGTTATGCGTGATTTTTGAGAGATCAATTTTATTAACACATAATATTATTATTTTTGAAAACAAAAACAAATGTAAGTAGATAAAAAATACAATGAACAAATTTATTGAGATGAAGACGGAGCATTGCGATCTTCAAAGGTGCTACCTTCCGCGGCTTGAGTGGAGACCAAATATTTCCATGTTTGTTGGTTCTTGGGGAACCAAAAAATTGCCTAGGTGGAGATCCCAAGGTGTACGATGAGATGCAGAAGGATCCAGAGGATTGCAAGAAATCGAAAGTGGTTCATGTACATTCTTTTTTTGCGAATTGCAAAATTTGATCGCTACTTGCTCTTGAAAACATACTCGTCGCGCAGTGACTTTTTGTTCAAAGTATAATTCTTGTTGTAAATCTATTTTTTGCTTTTTGTAATGATGTATCTCATTGATTGTCTCCTTGGTGTTAGGAGAAACAAATAGAGATCGTTTGGACTGTTTTTTATCGGGAGTGAATCCTATATGGTAGGAGGACCACTTATAGGTTGGCTCTTGACTTGGTGTAGGAGTAGGAAGTCGATGAGCGGTATCTGCTGAACTATCCGAGGTTGGTGTTGAGAAGGAGAGATGAGAGTTGTCGGAAGACATGTTTTGGTTTTCTTTTGTTTGTAAAAGGAATATGAAATATATATATATATTGTAAAAAGATAGGCTATTTATACATGGTTTAAAAAGTTATACATAGTTAATTTCAGAAAACAAATTTCTAAAAGTGGAAATTAGCCACATGGGCCTCTTTAGCAAGTGGAATTAGTTTCTAGGACACACAACTGAAATAATAACTTTCAAGGACAAAACACAAAATAATTAGTTTCTAGGGCCTAAAAACCTATGAAATTATGTTCTTGAAAGTAATTGGACTGCTGACTTTTTCCTTGAAAGTAATTATTTTGCTGACTTTGGCCTTGAAAGTAATTTCTTTGAATGTGTGTCCTAGAAACTAATTGGACTGCGAAGTTTGTCCTTCTGGCGAAATGTACCTTTCTAAAAAGCTGTTGGTTAGTGTTAAAAAATTTGATTTGTGGATAAAAAAATTTAACCAAAAATAGAATGCATGAAATGTAGAATTAGATGAGAAGATCATCATAATCGCGTCGTAGTTTAACAAACATTTGTTCATTTAGTGGTTTTGTGAAAATATCTGCTATTTGATTCTCAGTATTTACGTATTCTAGTGTAATAATTCCTTTTTCTACATTGTCGCGTAAAAAATGATGTCGTGTATCCATGTGCTTAGTACGTGAATGATTTACAGAGTTTTTTGATAGATTTATTGCACTTGTATTATCACAATATATTGGTGATTTATCGATAAATTTTCTGAAATCTTTAAGTGTTTGTTGCATGTTAATTACTTGTGCACGTGCTAAGGCCGTTGAAATATATTCGGCTTCGCAAGTGGATAAAGAGACACGGTTTTTCTTTTTGCTAAACCATGAAATCAATGATTGTCCAATAAAATGACATGTTCTGCTAGTACTCTTACGATCTTTTTTACATCCACCGAAATCCACGTCACTATATGAAACAAGTTCGAATGATGATCCCCTAGGATAAAACAAGCCGTAATATCTAGTACTAGATAAATATCGTAAGATAGTTTAACAACTCTTTGGTGAGACTCTTTTGGTTTTGCTAGAAATCGGGCACAAGGACATACACTCATCGTAATTTCGGGTCAACTGGCCGTCAATGTAGTAAGGAGCCAATCATACTATGATATAATTTTTCATCAAAATCTTTTTTGTTATCATCTTTTTCCAAGTGAACACTAGTACTCATTGGTGTTAGTTTTCTTGAAGTTTTATCCATTCCAAAATGACGTAATAAATCGTTACAATATTTTTCTTGATGAATAAAAATACCATTTTCAAGTTGTTTTATTTGTAAACCTAAAAAGAAATTCAATTCACCGATGTGAGACATTTCAAATTCGTTTTTCATAATATTTAAAAATTGAGTATAAAGATTTTTGTTAGTTGAATCAAAAATAATATCGTCCACGTAAATTTGTATAACTAAGATGTCGTTATTTTCTTGTTTAATAAATAAAGTCATATCTATTTTACATATTTGAAAACCAGATGTAATTAAATGATTCTTAAGACGTTCGTACCAGGCACGAGGGGCTTGCTTTAAACCATATAGGGCTTTGTGCAATTTAAAAACATGATCGGGATTTTTTTCGTGAACAAATAATGGAGGTTGTTCAACATATATGTTTTCTTTAATAAAACCATTTAGAAAAGCACTTTTGACATTCATTTGAAATAATATATAATTGTAATGGCTTGCAAAAGAAAGTAGTGTACGTATGGCCTTGAGTCTTGCTATTGGAGCAAAAGTTTCGTTGTAGTCGATACCTTCTTCTTGATTATAACCCTGAGCAACTAAACGTGCTTTATTCCTAACTATATTTCCATTTTCATCTGCTTTGTTTTTAAATTCCCATTTTGTTCCAATAACTGATTGATTTTCTGGTCTTGGTACTAATTCCTAAACATTATTACGTTCAAATTGATTTAATTCTTCTTGCATGGCTATTATCCAAAAATTATCATTTGAAGTTTCTTATAATTATTTGGTTCAAAATTTGACATAAATGCAATATGACTTATTTGATTTAGTTGATATCTAGTTACTCTTGGAATTAAGATCTCCAATGATATTATCTTTTGGATGATCTTTTAGAATTCTAGAAGGTGATACTAAAGTATTATTTTGTGCATTTGTCTCATTATTAGATGTATTTTTTGTATTTGTTATTGGAATAATTTCTTCATCGTCATTAGTATTATGATTTAGGAAATTTTCATCACATGAAACATGTAAACTTTCTTTAATTGTGTTAGTATGTTTGTTAAAAATTCTATACGCCTTGCTACGATCCGAATATCCAACAAAGATTCCTTCATCGGCCTTTGGGTTGAATTTTCCTAAATTATCTTTTGTATTTAATATAAAACATTTTGATCCGAAAGTTTTAAAGTATGATACTTTAGGTTTTCTTTCAAAAAATATTTCGAAACGAGTATGTTTAGTCATAAGTCGTATGGTTACTCAATTCAAAACATAACAAGTTGTAGCAATAGCTTCAGCCCAAAAATGTTCTGGTAAACCACTACTATTTAATAGTGCTCGTACACATTCTTGTAACGTTCTATTTTTTCTTTTTACTGTACTATTTTGTTGAGGTGTGCTGGAAAAGGAGAAATTATGACTTATGCCCTTTTTATTACAAAAATTAGTAAAAATATCATTTTCGAATTCTCCAACGTGATCACTCTGAATATTCTTAATTTTCAAATCCATTTAAGTTTTAATTCTTTTAGAAAAAAATTTAAACATACCAAAAGCGTCACTTTTATGTTTTAAAAATAAGGTCCGGTATATCTTGAAAAATCATCAACTATTACGAAAACATATTTTTTGTGATTTATAGATCGTACTTGAGTTGGACCAAATAAATCTAAATGTAATAATTCTAATGGTTGCTTTGTAGAAATATTATTTTTAGATTTAAAAGAGCTTTTCTTTAGTTTTCCGATTTGATAATCATCACATAAATTTTCTACTTTATAATTTATTTTAGGTAAATCTCTGACTAGCTCATATTTTGCAAATTTATTAATATATTTAAAATTAATATGACAGAATCGTTTATGCCACAACCATGGATCGTCATGTTTAGTGATTAAGCATAAGTTTGAATTTCGATTTATATTCATATTTAAGACATAAATACTTTTGTTTCTAAAACCCTCAAAGATAAGCTGTTTGTTATTGTCGAAAATATTACACCTATCTTTTTTGAAATTAATTTGAAAACCTTTATCGCATAATTGACTAATGCTAAGTAGGTTATGTTTTAAATTTTCTACTAACAAAACATTTATAATGATAGGAGAGTTAGAAATAGCAGAGTTGATGATTTCTTCAATGCCAACGATGTATCCTTATAAATTATCTCCAAAAGTTACCGTTCCACCATTGATGTATCTTATATTTGATAACATTTTTGAGTTTCCAGTCATATGCTTGGAGCAGTCACTATCAAGTATACATTTCTTCTTATTTTTTATTTTAGGTACATGTAAAATAAAAAATGATTTAATTTGTACCCGTATACTTTGTTAGGGTTCTAGATGTTAGGAGGAGCAGGTAGCCACACCAAGAAGGTTTGGTACCTTTATGGATATAATTTTTATTATAGACTACATTATCTAAAAAATTATTAATATGTTTTTGTCTAATCAAATTATTATTTGTATTAGGAATCCAAATTTTTATATTTTTGGTATTCGTATTAGACTTAGATGATCTTTTAGTCTTTTGACAAATAAAACTATATTTCTTAATATCATTCCCTTTTTGTTTACGAATATTTCTAAATCCTATTCCATTTCTATTACCTAATGGTTTTGAAGTTTTGATAAGATTTTCCAAATCTTGTTTTCCTTTATTAAATTTTGAAACATTGTTTCTAATTTTATCTAATTTTTCTTTAATTCACAATTTTCAGTTTTCAATGTTTCTATATTACTTTTCAAGTTGGTATTTTATTTTAACAAGTTATCCTTTTCTAGTTTAACTTTTTCAAAATCAATAGATATAGTCTCATTTTCAACTAAACTACTTTTATTTTTTTCTTAAGATAATTCTAGTTCCTCCTCTAAAATAATATTTTCATCTTTTAACATTCCTATTTCAAGTTCTAATCTATTTACTTTGGCTATGTGTTCTTTATTCAATTTTTTAATTTGTCTAAATTTATCATCTAATTCCATGCTAAGCTCTAATAATTCATCATAGCTTAGTTCGGGACATACCTCATCAGTTTGTGGCATAAAACATACATTAGCATGTTCTCCGTCAGTATCGCTGTCACTATCTAATGATGTTGAAGAGTCTGAATCATCCCATGTTACTTTGAAAGATTTCTTCTTTTTGAATTTTTCAAATTTATTCTTCTTTTTATCATTGTTGAGCTTGGGACAATCTTTCTTCATATGTCCAAATTGATCGCATTCATAGCATTTGAGACGTTTGATTTGTTGAGCTTGATTTTCCTCCTTTCTGAAAATCTAGTCATTTTTCTAAACTTCTTGAATTTATTGTAGTTTTTGGCAATAAATACGATTTCTTCTTCGTCTAAGTCGGAGTCTTCATTTGTTGCTGGAAATGTTATGTTTTTCTTCTCTGAGTTTTGTTCTTTTCTTGCCTGTTGATTAGCTTCATAGTACATTAAATTTCCTATCAATTCTTCAACTAGGAGTGTTGAGAGGTCATTAGCTTCTTCTATAGATAACACTTTTTTTCCCACTCTGGAGTTAAAGAATTGAGTATTCTAGATACTAAGTCAAAATTTGTGAATTTAACTCCGAATGCCATTTAATCGTGTTGAATAGTTTGGATCTAGAGTATATGTCCGCTATAGATTCATTTTGTTTCATTTTAAATGATGAAAATTGATTTTGTAAAAGTGAAAATTTAGTTTGTTTAACTTTATTTGTGCCTTTGTGTGTAACTTGTAAGGTACACCAAATACCATATGTAGTGTTACATAACATGACACGTGAAAATTCATTCTTATCTTATGAACAAAATAAAGCATTCATAGCTTTGGCATTATTAGAAGCTACGGTTTTTGTGCACCGTTCCATGTGTTCATGGTAGTGTCAAGTGCTTCATATTTATTTTGAGTGGCTAACCAAATTTCTAATCCATTAGCTTCCATAAAAATTCTCATACGTGTTGACCAATATGCATAATTAGAACCATTAAAAAGTGAGGGATATGCAGTGGGTTGTCCTTCTTGAAAAATACTTACCATATTAAAGTGATTCAAATACGTGTTACTGTACTTTGATCAAACCGTGCTCTGATACCAATTGAAAGTCTACAGGGTGGATCATGTAGTGTATATGCAAGTATATGTGACAAAATATATGATGCAACTAAAATAATATTAATCTAAGTAAATATAGAACGAGCAAACTATAATTTTATACTGGTTCGGACCTCCCATCCTATGTCCAGTCCCGAAGCCCCCCTTCGAAATTCGACTATCAAAAACCCTCGCTTCGCCCAGAGTAATAGGCTTGGTTACAATAAGTTGTTCTTGTCAAATGTGTGTTCTAGTATAACACAGACGTTGACTAATTAGTACAATTGCATCCAATATATATCTAAAGAAAATTTTCTATGAAGAACTGAGTATATGGAAGAGTGAGTACAAGTAAAGATTGTTAGGGTACAGAGATCAAGAATATAGTATAGAGTATAGAATTAGAAAGCATAAGTAAGTAAGATAAGTAATTTTTCTCTTGATTCTTGATGTTATACATAGTCGTATATAGGTATCTTCAGTAGTTGCATCCATTAACGAACGCTCTAAAGTTTCTTCTGTTGATGGTGAAGAGTTGTAGCGAAGAAAAGCGGAGATGTCCATTCGCATGTGGCAGTTGCAGTTCTTTTTTGAAGTTCGAATTTGAATCCAAACATCTGGTATTTGTTTTATACGTCTAATACTATATATTTTTTAAACATTGTAGATTTTCAGACGTCTAAGTGCTATTACCAGACGTCTGGTTTTGCCTGTTTGTTGTTCCAGAGAACTTTTCCGAACGTCTGGCTTGTGTACCCAGACGTCTAATATGGGTGCATGTCTGTTTTGTGCATCTTTTCTTTTTCTTCTTTGTACCTATCAACTTTTAGTCTCTTGTAGTGTCCTTTGAGCCTTGTTCCTTCCTTTCTAGTGATATTGTTCTAGCAAGTACCTGTATATATGAATATATATGTATATTTGATTTTCGTTGTATAGTTGTTGTCATCGAAACCGTGGATTGAATTTCCTAACATCACATGGCAGCATGTGTAAAGACATTGTTAAACATGTTAGGCTTTGTCTTGCATGAAGTTGAGGCGACGGCCTAATGATTTATAAGAGAACTACGCATACAGGGAAAAAGGTAGAGATTAGCCTAAGGGATCCAGATATTTTCATAGGAAAGTAGATCTGCACCGCAATATGTAGAAGATAGGTTATGCCACAAAAATGCAAAGTTGGAAGATGCTGAACTACGCCGCTATATGTAGAAGACATATTGCACCACAATTTGGAAGCATTCACCTAATAAGTCAAGAGCGGATTACGCTAACGGGTTGGGGCAAGGTGGTACTGCGCTAAGGAAAAAGATGGGGTTGGAAGGGAAGTTGACACCGGAGTAGGGATACTCACTCAATTGCACACCTAGGAAGGTGAGGAGTGTCATTCAAATTTCAAAGATTGCGGTGGATAAATCCAAGGAGTTTCAAATTAAACAAACATTTCAGGGTTGTGTGTGGTTGTTTCACAGTAGTCTAGAACATAAGCAAACAAATATATAAAGATGGCATCTGGGTATTTCTTTGTGTTTCAGGGATTTATGAATGAATTTACAGAACATTGCATGGGTTTGGTTTATGCAGTCTAAATTTAGTGAACGAATGGAAAGGATACTGTAAGGGGCTGATTCTAGGCGGTATCAGCATAAAGACAAATCTAAAAGGGAGCTTGGTGGGGCTGCACCGAGGACACAATAGCAGATGAGACTTTCAAATTAAAGAATAATCTAAATAGGAACTAATTAAAGGCTATGTCGGAGGCGCGGTAGTACATGGGAATCACGTGAGAACATATAAGGCATGTTAGTAAATAAGAACTATTTGCGTAGAACTATGATTGTGTCATGTATGATATTTTGGGATAGTGAGCGAGAAACCCATTTCATATAGTACGACATGGTCTCACTAAAGGCTAATTTCAGGTAATATTATTCACATCAGACTTTATGCCTGACCTGTGATTTTATTATTGTTTTCTCCACAAACTTATGAGTATTCATATGAGTAGGCTGAGTTTATGGGATTAGACAGGTTAATAACGGAAGTCGCAGTATGCATATCGATGACGGAGCATGAAGCTTTGTTAGCAAATAAAGATGTTGTTTCCGCTGTTTAGGGAGTTTGTGTGGCATCCTCGTATGTTGACCTGACTTTTATTTATGTTATTTTGTATTATTATTTGATCCCTGCGTGGGCACGACTTTGGGAAAAAATTATATGTAACGAATGTAAAGATTATTTCAATGTAAAAAAATATATTTAGTTATTGCATTTACTTTTTCTGTATTTGAACATATTGAACTCACTTATGTTGTTGGAAGATAAATCTGGTGATGACTGTAACATCATCGATATTCATTTTCGAGTGTTGATGTCGAGGCTGTTACAGTTGGTATTCGAGCATATGTTAGGTAACACTTTAGTAAAACAGTGCTAGAAAATAAAACTAGTACTTAGAATAAAATGAACACCCAGGGGAGGGGAAGCACTACTATATATATATATATATATATATAGTTTTTTCATTCCTGTCTTTCCGTTTCTAATGAAAACTTGCTTCATAGAAAAGGCAAGGTGGATTTGATAAGTGGATGAATTACAATAGGAGGGACATATGTAAGAAGGGAGACTAAAAGTGCACAGACTAATAAAAGGAATGAGGAAGAAATTCCAAGGGTCAGTAGGGGAGGAAGCTGCATAGCCAGAAAATATGGCGGGCATGGATATAAACGTCTTATTTAGGCAGTTTGTGACTTAGATGTTGAGGAAAGATGCACCAGAGGCTGTTCAGCCAAGACCTTTAGCAGTGAGAAAGGACTTCCCAAAAATGAACAAAGATTATTAAAATATAAAAGGAAAGGTTTTTATGGGTAAGGAGCCAGCAATTGAAGTGCTAAACCGGCTAAGGAATTATGAGCATATATTAGAAGATTTAGGATTGAATGATGCACAGAAGAGAAGGCTGTCATCAAGATAGCTGTAAGAAGACACACTGGATAGGTGGAAGGCGGTAATTGCTGAGACCCCAGAGAAGGAAATCACTTGAGAGTACTTCATATCAGAGTCTCAGCAGAGTGTGCTAATGCGGGAGTTAATTGATTTGAAGCAGGATGGCCTTACAGTGGAGGGGTATATCCAGAAGTTTAACTCTTTGGCTAAGTATGACAAGGAGATCATTAATACTCTGATATAGAAAACTAAGAAGTTTATTAAGGTTTTGAAGCAAGATCTTTGTCATAAAGTGATGTCTCACTTAACATCCCCTTTTGAGGTTAATGTTGATATAACTAGAAGGTATGATGGGATGTACCAGGAGCAGCGAAGAGTGGAGACGAGGCCGAAAGAAGAGCAGAAGGAGAAGTTTACCCCGTATACTAAAGGCAATGAGGGTGCACCAAAGGAAAAAGGTGGAGAGTTTGCTTGTTTATCTATGATCAAAATAGGCATTATGCAACAAAATGTCCAATGCAAAGAACCTTGCAAGGGTGAAGTGCTTCAAGTGTGATAAGATGGAACATCTGAAAAAGGCTACTCGTGCACATGTTTATGCTTTGGAGGGACAAAGGAAAGGACCATCTACAAAGGAAAACGACATGGAGAAAATCTTAGTAGGTATGGCTTTGATTTCAGGTATTTCAATTAGAGTACTGTTTGATACCGGTGGTACACTCATTCATAGTTAAAGACATAGTTGATAGACTTGGGATAGGAGTTACCTATTTAATCACTTCCGTACATGTAGCAAATCCGATAGGAAGGTATTCCTCTCTTGGTTTGAGATGCACTAACTTAAATATTGATTTATGTAGGTGTAAGTTTTCTTGTAATGCCTACGTGTTTGACTTCCTAGGCTTCGGAGTTATTTTAAGGATGGACTGGTTGGAGAAGTATAACGTAAGAGTACACTGCAAAAAGAATAATTACTTTGAGTCATCTAGGCCATAGAGATAGAGTGTATATGGTCTTGCAGGAGAGTAGAACAGGGCGTAGAGACGTTATATTTGCTTTTAGCTTCAAAAGAAGATCTTGAAGCAGACGTATAGTAAAGGAGCTCCTAAATGTGTGTGAACTGGTTTCGGGGCTGCCACCCATGAGAGTGGTAGAGTTTCATATAGACTTGCTACCAAGGACCAAACCATTTGGTCAACCTCCTAGTAGAATGTCTTCGAAGGAGATGTATGAGTTGAAAAGGTGGTAAGAGTTAGAAGGTAAGAATTTCATAAGGCCAAGTAGTTCACCTTGGAGAGTAGCGGTGGTATTTGTGAAGAAGTTCGATGGATCATCAAGACTATGTATAGACTGTCAAAAACTAAGTGAAAGGATAGTGAAGAATATTTATCATCTGCCGAGAATTAGTCGCCTTTTGACCAGTTGAGTGGAGCTAAGGTGTTTTCACAGTTGGACTTGGCTACATGATTCTATCAGTGGAGATATGCGAAGGAAAGCATTCATTTGACTACGTTCAAAGTAAGATACAGTTCATATGAGTGACTAGTAATGTCATTCGGACTAATCAATGCACATACATTCTTTGTAGACTTGATAAATAAGGTTTTTCGAGACAAGTTGAATAGACATGTATTGATGTTCATATATGACATCTTAGCATACTCCAATGATGAGGGGGAACTCACGGTTCACTTAAAGCCGGTGTTAGGGACGTTGAGACGACATATGTTAAAGGTGAAATTTTCTAAATGTCATTTTTGAAGAAGGAAAGTGAAGTTCCTGGACCATGTATTCTCGGAGGAAAGGTTAGCAGTAGATCCCTCAAAAGTTGATACAGTAAATGGATGGAAGAAACTTAAGACTGTGACTGAGATATGAAGTTTCTTAGGATTGGCTGCCTATTACAAGAGCTTCATTAAGGACTTCTCTTCTGTAGCTGCGCCAATGACAAAACTGGCCACAAAGAGTGAGTAGTTTGTTTGGACATAGGAGTGTGAGACAACATCCCAAAAATTAAAGTATCGATTGACGAATGCGCCTGTTTTAGTAATACTTGAAGGGAATGATGATATGACCGTATATACTGATGCATAAGGTTCAAAGTTAGGAGCAGTATTAATGTAGAAAGGCAGGGTAATTGCATATGCATTTAGGCAATTGCGATCCCATGAAGTTCGATATCCAACTCACGATTTGGAGTTAGTGGTGGATGTTTTCACATTAAATATTTGAAGAATTATCTCTTAAAAGAGAGATTTTAGTTGTTTATTGACCACAAGTTCTTAAGATATTTGTTCTCTTAGAGGTAGCTAAACATGAAACATGTTCAGTCTAGTGCGGATTCGAGCAGTACTTCTGGGATGCTATCATGTTTATAAGTATGGTCTACGCTGGTAGAAAGGATTGGCGAGCTATAGAAGGGAGATAGGCTCTGCGTCAACATAATAAGAAGTTTAGACTAAGGAACCAAGGCAATAAAACTGAAAGGGTTCAATGTTGATAAGACAGGCAGACTGCAGAAGAATAGATGATTGTATGTTCTGAGTACAGAAGGACCGTGGAAGAAAGTATTGGATGAATTCATCGTTCAAAGTTCACCACACCCTGAAGGTACAAATATGTATCGAGACAGGAAGAGGAGTTTCTTTTGAGAAGGGATGAAGAAAAATGTGGAAGAGTACATGAGAAGATGTCTTACATGCCAGCAGATGAAAGCAGAACATCAGAAGCCTAGTGGGCTCCTATGGCCTTTAGAGGTTCCAGTGTGAAAATGAGATTTGATATCTACTGACTTTGTAGATGGGTTATCAAGGTAATGATAAGGAATGAAATCATATGGGTCGGGGTCGATAGAATAAATGCGCCTATTTCATCCAATGGAAGGCCACGATAACTGCGCCAAAGTTAACAGATCTATATATATACACACATATATATATATACATACATACAGTAGTGACATTGCATAAGGTTCTTAGCACTATTATTAGTGAAAGATTCATTGTTTGCCAGTGTGTTTTGACGTAGTTTACATAAGGTATTGGGTACAGAGTTGCATATGAGTATTATGTACCATCCATAGACAAATGGATAGACTGACAAGGTCAACAAGGTCCTGGAAGACTTGTTGAGTGCTTGCATTTTAGACTTCGATGGATCTTGGGAGGATTATTTACAATTGGTAAAATTTTCATACAACAATAACTAACGGAGCAGTATTGGGATGGCCTTATTTGAGACATTGTAAGGAAGGTCATGTAAGTCGCATGCATGTTGGTTGAAAGTAGGAGATAGAATTGCGTTAGGACCGGATGTGGTTAAGGATACGCCGAGAAAGTAGAGCTAATCCGAGCTAGAATGAAGGCGGCACAATCTAGGCAAAAGTGTTATGCATACATTAGGAGGAAGGAACTGGAGTTCGCAGTAGACGATCAAGTATTCATGAAAGTTTCTCCAATGAGAGAAGTGATGCGGTTTGGGAAGACTGGGAAGTTAGCATCCAGATATGTAAGGCTGTTTCCAATCATAGATAGGATTGGGAAGGTGGCGTATAAGATGGAAATGCCTAGCGTTTTTGCAAGGATTCGTAATATGTTTCACATATCACATCTGCGTAGATGCGTTAGAGATCTGAAAGCAATAGTTAATCCAAAGACAATAGAAGACATGTTCATAGAGCCTAATATGACATATGTGCGAAGACCGATTCGAATAGTGCACCGAGATGTGAAGTGGCTTCGGAATAAGGTGGTGAAGTTAGTATGTGTCTAGTGGAGCGTAAATTGAGAAGACTTCATGTGGAAAACAGAGGATTAGGTTAAGAGGACATATCTAGAGTTGTTTGTTTTAGATTAACGTATGAGCAGTGTGTTGCATTGTATTATTGTAGACCATATATTTGATGAATATTATGGTTGATTGTCGTATTAGTAAATAGCACTAGTGCATTTCACATGTGAATTGGAAATTCATAGGCATGCTTAGTGTAAGCATGAGATAGTTGGCAAATCACTACCGTGCCTTGCTTGAATTTCGAGGGTGAAATTCCTTTAAGTGGGAAAAATTGTAGCAACCCGTAATTTATTATCAATAAAAAAATTAATAAATTAAAAGGCCAAGGCAAATTAAATAGAAAGAAGGTAATGAATTAATAGGAAAGAGCATGAGGGCCCAAGCCCAAACTATTGTAGGACAATAGGCGTTATCCTTTTCCATTCATTCATTTCATTCTAATAAAAAATAAAATAAAAGCTAGAGAGAAACATTACTGGCGGTAACTTGAGGAGTGCAAACAAAGGAGGATAAAGAAACATAAGATAAAAAGAATATTAAGAAGACTGAAGCAAGATATCTTAAAGATCTAGGTGAGCAGTACTAAACACATTTAATGTACGTAATATTTTGGTTTGGTTTTAATATGATTTTGTATATTTTATGTATGATGGAGTTTCATATGGGTTTTCATCAAAGAGCAAAACATTTAGTGAATATTTCAGAAAAGATAGATGAATATGGGATGTAGATATATTTCCATACTTTAATGGTTTTGAAATATTATAAATATTTTATACGATGTTCTAACCATGATTTTAGAAATGAGTTTTTAATTTAAGAGATTTCTTATACCAAATATAATTTATTAGGATTTATTGATGGAGTATGCTTAGAAAATAAATGAGGAAAATACCCTTAAATAAAAAACAATAAAATATATTCGAACAAGTGTTCATGAATTTTTTTGGGGTTTATTAAGGTCTTCTGTGGGGCAAATAAGCTGATTGTTAGTCCGTGAGATGATGGTTTTGATGACAACAACCTTAGAATAGATTATAAAATATAAATACCAACAGTATAAGTTTAGATTTATATGTATATGCAGGATTTAACCATGCAGGTAACAAAAATGAAGACTGTACAGTATAAAGATTCAAGATATCAAGATTGAAGACTCATGAGTATCAAGATTATCAAGAGTTCAAGAATTCAAGTAATTTATTCTTTAATTAGAAATTTTGTTAAAACTCCTAGAAAAACACTGGCATCTTAAAATCCAATTTATTCGTAAAATGGAATCCACTTCGAGCCCGTTAAAGGGATGGAACCCTAAGTAGAATGGAACCTAGGAAAAATCTAGTGGAACATTGTTTTATATCCGCTAACTTTTTATTCAAAATGATTTTTCAAAATTATATCTTGTTTTCAAAATGATTTCAAAACCTTCCTTTTAAAAGCATCAAAAAATCTATCCTGATTTCAAATACTTTTAGCCTCAAAATAATCTTTAATTTCAAAATTAAATTATCCTTGTTTTCAAACAATCTTTTAAATATAATATATTTAATTTTTACATATTTATACTTAGATTTCAAATATAAAATTATAGTAAAATTTTATGTATATTATTCTTTATATTTGCTTATGTATTTTAATTATAGTCAAGTATATTTATAAAGTTTAAAATAGTTTTAATATAAAGTAAATGTTATTTTCAAAGAAAATCAAAACACCAAAAATCCCTTTGGGATGTCGACATACTCAAGTACCCTATGTCGACATGGTGTCAGTTGAGTTCAAATTTTAAATTTCAAAAGAAGTGTCTATTCATCATAACTCTTCACGAATGGACATGGCTGTTGTTGTTCTATAAATAGGGGTTAGTTTCAACGAATTTTAATTCGGTTTTTCTGGTTTTTCACTCCTCTTCTTCTTCCACATTTCTATATACAAATTCTTATCATTACTCTACCGAAATCAATATTAAATCTAACTATATTATCTCTGCTTTGATTCTCTATCACTATCTCAACAAGATCCTCAGTGCTATTCAGAGTTATAGGCTTTTTGTAATCAACTTAGTGAGAAAAGGTGTGATTGTAGCCTTGGAAATCAATCAAGCGAGATAAGGTGTGATTATAGCCTTGGGAAATCAATTGGGTGAACTTGTTGCCAGGGAAATCAAGTATATCTACCCAGAGGATTGTGATTCTGGAGGGTGTAGCTCGTTGCCTTGAAATCGAGGATGTAATTGTAAAGATTGTTTTTGAAAGGAAATCTGTACTTGTGTGCGGGACTGGATGTAGGGTAACTCCGAACCAGTATAAAATCCTGTGTGTTCTTTCCTTCTTTATTTTTACTTTATATTTGCATCAATGTTTGATTCTGTGATCATATCTGTGTCTGAATATTGCATACATTTGTGTTTAAATTAACAAAAACTAAAAAGATTTAACAATTCTCTAAAACACTATTCAACCCCCCTCTAGTGTTTATCCTTAGCCTTAAGATCCTTAATCCGCATTTCTCACATTTGGTATTAGACAAGGTTTTCAAAGTTTCATAATCTGATTTTTGAAAAAGTTTAAAATGGCTATGTTTGTTAATACTAGTTTAGAAATATTCAGATCATCATTGTCTTATGAGTCTACATATAATCAATGTTCAAATTCAAGTTGTCTACCAAAATTGTTTGATGTGCAGGAATCATGCTTTATGGCTATTAAGGAACCAATACACAACGGAAAAATTGTGTATATCAGAAAGGACAAATGGATACTCGATAGTGGATGTTCTAGACACATGACTGGCAATCCAGATATGTTAAATGATATAATTTACAAAGACGGAGGATTGGTTAACTTTGGAGACAATTCAAAAGGATATGTGATTGGCATCGACAAATTCGATAACTCTGAAACTCTTATTATTACTAATGTTTTCTAGTTAAAAATTTGAAACATAATCTGCTAAGTATAAGTCAACTTTGCGATAAAGGATATAAAATTGAATTTGAAAAAGATAAATGTCACATTGAAGATAACAATCCAACCATAATATTTGGGGGAGTTAGGAAAAATAACATTTATATTCTTAGTATGAAAGTTTCAAACGGTAACTTATGTCTTTTTGGCAAATACAAGTGACCCTTGGGTTTGGCATAAGAGATTTGGGCATTTGAATTTCAAACTCTTATCTAGACTGTCGAAACATGATCTAGTAAGAGGTCTTCCTAAAATGAATTTTAAAGTAGATAGTCTATGTGATGCATGTCAATTAGGAAAACTTAGAAAAAGTTTCTTTAAATTAAAAGATATGATTTCAACTTCAAATCCTCTTGAATTACTTCACCTTGATTTATTTGGTCCATCTCAAATTCTGTCAATAAATCATAGTAAATATGTTTTTGTAATTGTAGATGATTATTCTAGATTTACATGGATAATATTTTTGAAACATAAAAGTGATATTTTTGAATGTTTTAAGAACTTTACAAAAAGGATTCAAAATCAACTTTCTCTAAAAATTATAACCATTCGTAATGATCACGGTGGTAAATTTGAAAATGAAAAGTTTGAGGAATTCTTCAATAAAAAGGGAATAACTCACAATTTTTCATTTCCAAGAACACCACAACAAAACGGAGTAGTAGAACGTAAAAATAGGACGATTCAAGAGTATGCAAGAACTATACTTTCAGACGGTAAATTACCAAAGAATTTTTGGGCAGAAGCAGTTGCTACCACCTGTTATATTTTAAATAGAATGTTAATTAGACCTTTAACTAATAAGACTTCTTATGAACTTCTTCACTCAAAGAAACCTAAAGTATCTTATTTTATAATTTTTGGAAGTAAATGTTTTATTTTAAATACTAAAGATAACTTAGATAAATTTGATCCTAAATCCGATGAAGGTATCTTTATTGGATATACTAATAGAAGTAAAGCGTATAGAGTACTTAATTTAAGAACTAACACCATCGAAGAAACAATGCACTTGTCATTCGATGAAAATTTCAAAAATTTTGAAGATACAAATGATGAAGATGATTTAATTACTCAAAATCAAGAGTCAACTGAAACTAATAATGAAATTAATCATCCTAATAAAAGGATTAAACTTCCAAAAGATCATCCTATTGAAAATATACTAGGAGATATGTAATCTGTAGTTAAAACTAGAAATCAACTAAGTCAAATGGGTAATGTAGCTTTTATATCAACTATTGAACCAAATAATCCAAAAGAAGCATCAACTGATGATTCATGGATTTTGGCTATGCAAGAAGAACTAAATCAATTTACTAGAAATGAAGTTTGGGAACTTGTTCCTAGACCTGAAAATAAAACTATAATTGAAACTAAATGGGTTTATAAAAATAAAATGAATGAACTAGGAGAGGTAGTTAGAAATAAAGCACGTTTAGTCGCTCAAGGTTTTTGTCAAGAAGAAGGAATAGATTTTGATGAAACCTTTTCTCCCGTAGCAAGATTAGAAGCCATTAGGATTCCACTTGCTTTTGCAAATCATAATAATTTCAAACTATATCAAATGGATGTTAAAAATGCCTTTATAAATGGATTTGTAAAAGAGGAAGTATATGTTGAACAACCATCACTTTTTGAAAATGAAAAATTATCTAATCATGTTTACAAACTTAAGAAAGCTTTATATGGCCTAAAACAGGCTCCTAGAGCCTGGTATGATAGACTAAGATCTTATTTATTACAATCAAATTTTGAAATTGGTAAAGTAGATAATACTCTTTTTATTAAAAGAAATAAAAATGATATTCAACTAGTACAAGTCTACGTAGATGATATCATTTTTGGATCAACTAATTTTGAAATGAATAAAGAATTTTCTAAAATAATGACAAAAGGGTTTGAGATGAGTCATATGGGTGAATTAAATTTCTTCTTAGGATTACAAATAAAACAATAAGATAATGGTATCTTTATTAGTCAAGAAAAATATGCTAAAGACCTAATTAATAAATTTGGTTTGACTACTGCAAGTGGAAAACCCACTCCCATGGCAACCAATGAGTAACTTGGTAAAGAAGATCTCTCGAAAGATGTAGATCAAAAGTTATATAGAGGAATAATTGGATCACTGCTCTATATTACTGCTAGTATACCTGATATCATGCATAGTGTTTGTCTCTGTGCAAGATATCAATCCCAACCTACCACTTAAAAGCCGTAAAACGTATCATAAGCTATGTTAAACACACCTCTGGTTGTGGCTTATTTTACCCTAAAAATGATTCCTTTGACTTAATATCTTACTGTGATGCTGATTATGCTGGTTGTAAAGCAGACTGAAAGAGTACAATTCTCTGATTTCCTGGTTTAGTAAAAAGCAAAACACGGTTTCTTTATCAACAACTGAAGCAGAATATATTTCTGCTGCTTTGGCTTGTTCTCAAGTAATATATATGCAACAAACTTTAAAATATTATGGTTTAAAATTTTCAAAATCACCAATTTATTGTGATAATAGAGTGCGATAAATTTATCCAAAAATACTACTCAACATGCTCGAACTAAACATATTTATATCAGTCATCATTTTCTTAGAGATAATATAAGTAAGGAAGTAATCACTCTAGATTATATTTATTCTGAGAATCAAATTGCTGATATCTTGACCAAACCATTAAATGAATCTATATTTACTAAATTAAGAAGAGAATTTGGTATTTGTTCAATAAATGAAATATAAAATATAAATAAACAAAGTATAATTCAAAATTAATTCAAAATAAATTAAAGAGGCAAAAATTCAAGAACCATGTCGACATATAATGTTCTAAAAATTTTGAAATTTTTCCCACAAAAACTCAAATAATTGGTTGTATATTCTTCACACTTTCGAAATTTTATCCTTTCAGTTATCTCTCTGTTCTTTTCTCTGAAATCAAATAATCAATGGCCTCCTCTTCCAAATCAAACATAAAATCAACCTTTTAGTTCCCTTCTCCTACGTCTGGTTCATTTCAGCGTACTACTCTCGCTCGTGCGACTAAAATGGAGAATTCTCTAAAGGATGCACTTTAGTTAATGAATGAAATTCAAGTAATGCAACTTCAAATGGGCAAGGAACAAGAGAGGCAAGGAAAAATCCTTAGGAATTTGCAAAAATTTCTAATGGACAATCATGCTAACCCAATCTTGATTGATGAAGACACTTCAGGAGATCAAGAACAAGAAGCCAACGAAGAAGAAGAAGAACCCATGGAAGAAGCACATGCGGAATATGACGACAAAGTCGTGTGCGTTGGTGAAGTGTGTTTTGACAAGAATGGAAATCATGTCGAACAACGTGGAAATTTCTGTTTCCACTACCCAAACTGTTCGATTCATAGATCTCCTATGTTCAAAAACACACATTAGTTTCTTCTCTTTCTTTGCCATTGTTGTATGTTCCTTCTTACGTTTCCTACGAAAATGTAAATATAACTATATGATTAATAAATAAATCGTGTTCTTATATGTGTCCTTCCCTATTAATAAATATAACTATAGGTTATCATATACTTAGAATAGTTAATAGTTTAGGATTAGGTTTATTATTAGATCTAAGTGTTGATTATTTATGATAAAACTATCATTATAATCACATATCATAGAGTATTAGATTTAGGGGGAGTTATATAGTTTGGTGTTATATAGTTTAGAATTAGTTTTTTATTGATGACAAAGGGGGAGAAGTATAAAATAGTGTAGTTAGGCATAGATTAAGAGGGAGTTATTAGGATAGAAGTAATATTTTATAAACAAAGGTTGTTATCATCAAAAAGAGGAGATTGTTAGTCCGTGAGATGATGGTTTTGATGACAACAACCTTAGAATAGATTATAAAATATAAATACTAACAGTATAAGTTTAGCCATATATGTATATGTAGGATTTAACCATGCAGGTAACAAGAATGAAGACTGTACAGTATAAAGATTCAAGATATCAAGATTGAAGATTTATGAGTATCAAGATTATCAAGAGTTCAAGAAGTAATTTATTCTTTAATTAGAAATTTTGTTAAAACTCCTAGAAAGCACTAGCATCTTAAAATCCAATTTATTCGTGGAATGGAATCCACTTTGAGCCTATTAAAGGGATGGAACCCTAAGTAGGATGGAACCTACGAAAAATATAGTGGAACATTGTTCTGTGTCCGCTAACTTTTTATTCAAAATGATTTTTCAAAATTATATCTTGTTTTCAAAATGATTTCAAAACCTTCCTTTTAAAAGCATCAAAAACATCTATCCTGATTTCAAAAACTTTTAGCCTCAAAATAGTCTTTAATTTCAAAATCAAATTATCCTTGTTTACAAACTATCTTTTAAATATTATATATTTGAATTTTAAATATTTATACTTAGATTTTAAATATAAAATTATAGCAAAATTTTGTATATATTATTCTTTATATTTACTTATGTATTTCAATTATAGTCAAATATATTTATAAAATTTAAAATAGTTTTAATATAAAATAAAGGTTATTTTCAAAGAAAATCAAAACACCAAAAATCCCTTTGGGATGTCGACATACTCAAGTACCCCATGTCGACATAGTGTCAGTTGAGTTCAAAATTTAAATTTCAAAAGAAGTGTCTATTCATCATAAGGACATGGCTGTTGTTCTTCTATAAATAGGGGTTAGTTTCAACGAATTTTAATTCAGTTTTTCTAGTTTTTCACTCCTCTTCTTCTTCCACATTTCTATATACAAATTCTTATCATTACTCTGCCGAAATCAACATTGAATCTAACTAGATTATCTCTGGTTTGATTCTCTATCACTATCTCAACAAGATCCACAGTGCTATTCAGAGTTATAGGCTTTTTGTAATCAACTTCACAAGAAAAGGTGTGATTGTAGCCTGGAAAATCAATCAAGCGAGATAAGGTGTGATTGTAGCCTTGGGAAATCAATTGGGTGAACTTGTTGTCCGGAAAATCAAGTATCTCTACCCAGAGGATTGTGATTCTGGAGGTTTTATCTCATTACCTTGAAATCAAGGGTGTAATTATAAAGATTGTTTTTGAAAGGAAATCTGTACTTGTGTGCGGGACTAGATGTAGGGTAACTCCAAACCAGTATAAAATTCGATGTGTTCTTTCCTTTACTGTTTTTACTTTATATTTGCATCTGTGTCTGATTCTGTGATCATATCTGTGTCTGAATATTGCATACATTTGTGTTTAAATTAACAAAAACTAAAAAGATTTAACAATTCTCTAAAACACTATTCACCCCCCTCTAGTGTTTATCCTTAGCCTTAAGACCCTTAATCCGCATTTCTCAAACTAATATGTGATAGGTAATATGCTGGAAAAGGGAACGACGGGGATGCAGTAATATAAAATTATATAGAAAAACAAGTGTCAGATAAATAGGGAATCAGATCAAAATAAAATGTTGAAAAAGAAATATAGAGGATATTGTAAATAACAGAAAGTGAAATTGCAACATATTATATGACAACACGTATAAAGACGTTGCCAGACATGTCAGACTTTATCTGGTACGGAGTTGCAGCGGCGGCCTAACAATCTATAAGAAAACCATGCATATGTGGGAAAAGGTATAGATTAACCAAAGGGATCCAACGATTTCTATGGGAAAATAGATCTGTACTGCAACATGTAGAAGATAGGTTGCATTGCAAAAATGTAAAGTTGGAAGAGACTAAACTAGGATGCCATACATAAAAGGCATATTGTGCTGCAATTTGAAAGCATTCACTTAATAAGCAAAAAGTGGATTATAATAACGGGTTGGGGCAGGGACGTACTACGCTAAGGTAATAGATGGGGTTGGAAAGGCTATTGACGCCGAGGTGGTGATGCTCACTTGAATGCACGTCTTGGGAAGATAAGGAGAGACATTCAACTTCCAAAGACCGTGATGGGTAATTTCAAGCAGTTTCAATTAAACAATGTTTAGGGACTATGGATGACAGTTTCACAGTAGTCCAGAACTTAAGTAAACAAATATATATGTACTGCATGTGGGTGTTTCTTTGTGGTACAGGGCTTTATGAATGAACTTATAGAATACTGCAGAGGGCTGAGTCTTTGTAGTTTTAAATTTAATGAATGAATTGAAAGGATACTACACGAGGCTAATTCTAGGTAGCACCAAATAAAGACAAACCAAATGGGGAGCTTGGTAGGGACTGTTCCAAGGGCGTAGTAGAAGATGGGACTTTTAGATTAAAGAATAATCTAAAGTGAAAACTTATTGGAGACTGTGCCAGGGGCACAGTAGTACATGGGAATCACGTAAGAACGTAAAAGGATCGTTAATAAATAAGAACTATTTGCACAAAACTATGATTGTGTCACGTATGATGTTTTGGGATAGTGAATGGGAAACCCATTCCTTGCATTACGGTATGGTCTTACAAAAGGTTTATTTTGGATAAGTATTATTTACATCGAACTTTATGTATGATCCTTATTTTTATTGTTGTTTTCCCTATAAACTCACGAGCACTCATTTGAGTAAGCTTAGTTTATGGGATTAGGCAGATTAATAAACAAAAGCCGCAGTACGTAGATCGAAGACGGAGCAACAGGCTTTATTAGCAAATAAAGATGTTTCCACTGTTTAGGAAGTTCAGGTGGCATTCTCATATGTTGACGTTACTCTTTACTATGTTATTTTTTATTATTATTTGACCCCTGCGTGGGCATGACTTTGGGGTGAATTTTGAAAGAAATTTGTATGTAATGAATGTATAGATTATTTCAATATAATAAAAATATTTAGCTGCTCTGTTTATTTTATCAGTATTTGAATATACTGAACTTACTTATATCGTTGAAAGATAATTCTGGCGATGACTGCATCATCATCGGCATTCATTTTCGAGTGAGAAGTGGGGGATGTTACATTTATTCAATAGGGTTTGTGTGTTACACACTCCCTACTTCTACCAAATTTTATTCGTGTTTCCATTTATATACACTTCTTGTAAAAATATGTTTCAGGTCCTCGCGTTTTACCCACACATCTTAACGAGTGTACATTTTATAGATATAATTTTCTCGGGGTAGTTATGAACTTAATACATTTTACAAGTCAACTAAAAATCTAACAGGTTGACTCAAACTTATACCATTTATGAAACTATATTTTCATTCTTGTAAGGAGATCAGATATCCCTATGACAAAACAAAACGTAATGAGCATCTTCGCTTAGTAATTTCGATGCGGACCAACAATTTTAACCTCGATGTTGGCAAAACCTTTGCATTTGGACAGTTAACCTTTAATCGAGGGGCTAATCGATTACAGTGCAAGATGCTACCTTGTCACCAGTACACTACTCAACTCGGTTTTTTAGATGTTAAACGAGTCACTAAATCATGATAATTTTTAATATCCTAATACATTTTGATCATCCTAATCATTTGGATGTAATTCTACTCACATAAGAGTTATGTCTGAACGTACCCACTATTTGAACAACCCCAAATGGTTATCGAACACCAATATTCAATGTTATAATAATATATAAATATCCATGAGTGAGAACATCATAATAATATATGTAGTAAACATGAATGATCAACATATCCATATGAACATCATTAAAAGTGTTGATATGATTAAAATAACCATATAAACATATGTTTCAAATAGGCACTAATAATAGTTGTACTTAAAAGGATTGGATAGCTTTACATTACTTCATCTTGTCCTTATACTTCTACACTTCCAATTCCCTTCTTTCTTAAAAGCTATCAACATCAAGTTTTACGTTATAAAAAACATTTTGAAAGCCATTGAAAACATATTTTAAAAAGCTAATAGAAAACATACTTTAAGGCTATCGAAAACACTTTTTTAAGGACCGTAAAAACATATTTTAAAGCAATCGAAAGCATACTTTAAAGACTATTTAAAATGTGATTCTTTCATATTTCGAAAGAGTGTGTGCAAGCCATTGAAAATATGCTGCATACAAACTATTGAAAGTATGACATACAAGCAATCAGAACTTTGACATACATAGCTATCAAAAGTATGACATATAAGCTATCAGAAATATGTTATTCTAGCAATCGAAAACATAGCATATAATTCTATTGAAACATGGCATATGATGCTATCTAAAACATGGTATATAAGGCTATCGAAAACATGGTACATCATGCTATCTAAAACTAACATGCATGTCATCGAAAAAATGAAACTCCCAGCCTATCGAAAATAAGATATTCATGATACCATAAGCATGAAACTTTCAACCTATTAAAAGCATGAAACATGGAAGCTATCAAAAATATGTAGCATACTAGCTAAACATTCAGTGGTAATATCATAATTAACTTAAAAATGGTTTTATTTCTTTATAACGTAATTACTTCTGACCAAATCTTATCATATTCAAATTATTATCTTTCAAAAATTTACGTTAGTATATTTCTCATAAGAAATTTTCAAAGAACATTTCTTATTAAATTAAATATCTCAATTAATCCACTAACTAATTAAGTGATTACATTAGTTTCCCTATATTTGCTTCTCGATTTAATTTATAGTAATTCAAAAATTCATGGGGAAAATTTAGGAAAATTCTCAAATATATATATCTTCATTTCCCATGGCATATACTTAGGGAATAATAATTAGTGTTCTTAATTTACGTTATAAATTTGGAAATTTACACCATTTTCCAACTTTGAAAATTTGTTGACAATTATATTAAATGGGAAAAATTCTAAAATTAAAAAACTCATTTATATTTCATTGTCATGAACTTAATTTCAAACTGTTTAGAAGTTATTTGTTATGGTTTTTAATTCTAAAACCTCATTTTTAGCTACATAACTTCTCGTATAAGTTCATGAAAGCACTACCATGAATATATACTCAAAACCCATGTTCTTATCATCTCAAAACACCACACTTTCAGCTAAAATTAAAACATAATGAACAATAATATTATTCAACTTGTGGTTTATGAATGAAGATATGCGCCTTAACAATATTCTTCAAACTTGGGATCTTTCTTCTTCAATAAAATGTTGTTTTAAAGAGAGAGAGCCATTAATATAGGGTTTATTTTTTTCACTTAGCGTGAATGAAGAGTTTGACAATGTTAAGAGATTCATAAATAGGTTGGCCCTTAGGCTTATACACTCTACACTCTTCTTTGAATTAATTACCACACGCTTTGTTTATCTCTTCTCAATTGTTAATTCATCTTTAATAGTTTATTTTCCAGAACACTATTATTACCCTTTTCCAAAGAGTTTGTGAAAATTAATAAATTAAGCACTTCTCCCTGTGTGTTCCATTAATATCATTATTTAATCATTAAAATGATTAAATTACAAATAATAATGTGTACTGAACACAAGGTTGTTACTCATTTTTTGCAAAGTTCAAGATCTCTCTTTAGTCTTGGTTTCAGTCTTTTGTGATTTTAGAAATTTCAATCTAATTCATAAATTTTACGAAATTGGTTACGATTTCGGAATATTACATATAATTGTTTAATTTTCTTTATATAATACTAGTATTTTTTAAGCAAAAAACATAATTTCTCAAGGTTTCAAATATACGACCTCTAAAACATCTGTCTAAAACGTCATACCACTAACCAGTTAAGCTAGTGATCATTACATATAATTATTTAATTTACTTAAACAAATTGGATAAATTATCTTTAATTGAAAAATAAGATATAAATGAACAATACTAATTAATTATAAATATTATAACACTCAAAATTTTTATTTACTGCCTCGTTTTCAACTTTTTTACTTATACATTTATGTATTTTGTGATTTTATATATTTCCTAAGTTAGAATTTTGAATTTTGAATATTTATATATTTGAAATTGAAATTAATTTTTTATTGAGTTTCTTATGTAAAATTTGAAGTTTTATGGTTTTTTTATTAAATCAAAGTTTTGGTTTAGTTTCATTTCTATCAATACTCAAACTGAAATGGAACGACTGAAATCTCAATGTTTCGGTCGAAACCCCAATCCTTTTTTTGCCTTTTTGTAACAACCAGGTATTTTCAACCATTCGCATCCACACATGTCGGACTTTAATTGCTCAAAATACCGCATTGTAAATAAAATTTGGCAAATCTCAGAATATACAGTAAATAATAATCACAGATCACAGACACAGAGTAATGATAGTGCAGCAGAAGTGAAAGAATTAGTAGTTCATGAAGCGACTATGTTAACATATCAGAGTTACATTAGATACAACAGAAGAAATAAAGTACAAATGAATTCTCAAGATAATAACCAAGTACATAATGAATACAGCACTGGGATCAACAGGATAACTGGAAGTTAAACAGATAAAATTGGACAAGCAGATAATCTCCAGCGATTCCAATCTCCAGAAAGTGGAAATCTAAATCTTTGAATACTCAGGCTGACCCGAGCATAAATAAAATACAAACACTCAAGTCAGGACATACATACTTATACAATGTAAACCAACTCAAGTGAACTGTAGTAAAGACCAAGTAACTTAAAGGATGCTTGGGACCGCCCATCCTCTAAGGATCCATTAAACTATTTACTATATAGTATATTTTGCTATCATAACAATGTCTAAGAGTAAAATAAACTTACTTTTTAATAGTGTTAAGGGGTTACCTATATAGCCCTTAACACAAATAATGCCAGTAGTCTATACAACATCTGCATATCCGCTGATCGGGAGACTACGAGAAGATGCTCCATAGGTACGACACAAATAGAAATTCGTAGTAAAGGCTCGATATGGTATGCGGCACGGCACACAAGGCAATTCCAGGGTAGATATACCAATTACGCACACGGGCTGGTCGTAACGCAGCAGCCACATACACCCACCTCGGAACACATTCCCAAAAATCGGAGGGGCGCCCAAACAATCACATAAGCAATAGAATGGTATCGAAGAAATGTATCCGACCAGAGGAGCTACCCCTTTTGGCCCGAGATCGCTCCTGTTTTAGCCACCTTATGCCAACTCACGGGAGTCGGGTCCACGTAATATACCTCAAGAACGTCGCCACCATCCTACTTCATTCTGGAATCTCCACCGCGTACACGGTTGTCAAAGTGGTTTTCGGTATCGACAGAGAGTACGCCCATATTCGATCCTGGTCTCTTTGACAACCAATCGTTATTATAACCCATGGTTATAACTTAAAATAATATTTTATGCTTCAAAACCTCCAAAATATCTTTCCAAATAATATCTTTCAACTTCAAATATTTATCAAAACAAATATCAAGTCATTTCTAACCATTTCAATATATTAAATTATCATATCCTTTCAAAACTTCCTTTAAAATCATTTTAATATATTAAAATATCTTAACCTTTCAAAGCTTCATTTCCAAAATATCATATCTTTCAGTACTTCTTTTCAAATCACTTTAATATCAAAATATCTTATCTTTCAAAATTTCATTTTCAAATCATTTTAATATATCAAAATATCATATCTTTCAAAACTTTATTTTCAAATCATTTTAATATCAAAATATCATATCTTTCAAAACTTCATTTTCTAATCATTTTAATATATCAAAATATCATATCTTTCAAAACACTATTTTCAAATCATTTTAATATCAAAATATCATATCTTTCAAAACTTCATTTTCAAATCATTTTAATATCTAAATATCATATCTTTCAGAACTTTATTTGCAAATCATTATATAAGTTCAAATCCAAATATTCAACTTTAAATATCTTCTAAATTCAAGATAACATTCATTTATTATCCTTTCAAATCACCTTTTAAATACTTATATGTCAATCAAAATAATTCATTTAAACCATTTAAAAGTGAAATTTATAAACTTTCAAATCAAATATTCAATTTCTAAAGTTTTAAACCATTCTGAGTTCATTTACTAAGTTAAAACCATAAACATTGAAAATTTCAACCTTTCACAGCATTCAGAAAAGCTGCTGTAAGTTATATTTGAAAACATTTCAATTTAACCCATTTAAACATTATAAAAACCATATTTTAACATTCAAAGATGTTCATTAAAATACTCTTTTAATTTATGATTTTTATAAAGCAAACCTTTACAGAAAAATCCAAATTTTTCAATAATTTCACTTAACAAATTCAATTGTACAATTTTTCCATTTTTACATTTGACACCTTATTAACACTTACATTTTCAAATTTCCATTTCACAAATTAAACTAAATTTCCAATTGAATTCATTTAACTACACCTTTAATTAAACCAAATTTCACATTTCCAAGTCAAGTTGTATTTTAAAATAACACATTTAAGCATTCATTTATTTAACCATTTAAATTCATAGAAAAATCAATGATACTTTAATAAATCACTTAAATTCAAATTTAGATCAAATTATCATATTTACCATTTCCAAGTCAAATAAAATTTCCATTTTATTTATATAACTTAAATATCATTTCTAACCAAATTTCCAAATTTCCAAA
This sequence comes from Allium cepa, assembly GCA_030765085.1. Lineage (NCBI taxonomy): Eukaryota > Viridiplantae > Streptophyta > Magnoliopsida > Asparagales > Amaryllidaceae > Allium > Allium cepa. Next base: position 315,511,887 of record CM060945.1, on the reverse strand, counting down.
CTTAAGTTATATTTCAATAATCCAATTTAACCATTCATTAATTACACTTTTAACTCATAGAAGAATCATAATTTCTTTATTTTAAAACATTTCAAAAATCTGTTTAAATCAAGTAATCATAAATTTACATTTTAAATCGCTTAAAAATTTATTTATATAACTTAAATGTCATTTTAAATGTCAAAGTCCAAATTTCGAGATTTAAGTTATATTTCAAAAATTCAATTTAATCATTTCATTATTCAACATTTTTAACTTATAGAAAAATCAAAATTTCTTATTTAACATTAAAAATCCAATTTAAATCAAATTTTCATAAATGTACACTTTTAAGAATAATTAAAAATATTCAGAATACTTTATAAAATACCCACATGCCTGTATATAGTTTTCTAACGCAGGTCAAGTGATACGGATATATATCATTTCAATCCGCAGTTTAAAAAGAAAAATCCGGGTTCTATCATTTCAAACCCGCAGTCCCAAGTCAAAATAAATAATTAAAAACCATTCAGGCCTATCATTTCAGCCCATAACGATTTTTCCCTATTCTAAAGTCCGTTCGGGTATGTATCATTTCAACCCATAGTGATTCTATTATACATGGAACTTGCAGTGATAAACAGATATAAATGAACAGTTAACAATATATAACAGTAACAGATGAGATGACATTTAAATTAACAGGTTTAACATCATATATAAATAACCATAGGTAGTTATAACATAATATATCATTCTACGCATTCAATTGTTGTCACTTCACAATTGCATAAGTATAAATGTCATGTGAGATTTACTCACCTCTCAATGTTGGAGATAACAAAACCAATGACTCAACGGAATCAAAAGAATGATGATAAGACTATGGACTTGAGTGGAGAGCGAATCCAATGCTAAAGAGCTTGTGTTACAACCCAAAACAAAATCAAACAAACTATAAATTTCAATGCAATTTGAAATGGAGTAACTTTGAATTAAAAAGAGATTTGAATGTAAAGTCTTTTGCCTTGCTTTCTACATTTTCTTGCATGGCCTTGGGGATGTTTTGGCTCAGGTTTGGACATAGTTTGGCTCAGGTTTGAACAAAGGAATGCATGGCATAAAGGCTAGACATGATGGAGGAAGTTACAAGGTAGGAATGTGGAGAGGTTTAGGCAAAAATAGTGTAGTTTTGGTTGAATATAAGGCTCGGCCATGGATCCATTGGCTCGATCAATGGGTGTGGGGCTCAGGTCAGTGGCGTAAGTGGAGAGTAGGGGTCTGGACATTGAGTTGGTGGAGGCCTATGGTGGTGGCCAAGGTGGTGGATGAAGGTATGAAGTGATTAGGTGGCTAGCATGGATGTTTCAAGGCTTTATGTATTGTTTTTATGGAGTTTTGGTTCATGGGGGTCTCGGCCATGTCAATTTCAAATCTAGACAGAGGCTAAGATGATGTAAAGTGGTGGTAGCAAGGTGGTGGCGGTGGCTAGAGGAGGTGGCCGTGGTGTATAATGATGGTGTGGAGGTGATAAGGTGATGGCTTGCATAGTTAAGAGTTTTCAAGGCATGTTGCATAGTTTTGTGGAGTTGTTCATCATGGAGTGGTGTGGCCTGTTCAAATCAGAGGAGTAGGTGGATGATGGTGACAAGGAGGAGGTAGTGGAGGTGGTGGCCATGGCAAGCAAGTGGTGGCCGAGCAAACAAGCTAGAGAATCAAGGCAAAAACCATAGGAAAACAATGGAAAAAGAAGAGAAAAGAAGAAAAAGAAGGAGAGGCCATTACACCATCTTCTTGCTGTGAAAATGAGATGGAATGAGATATGTTTCACGCGAATATGAGTTAAGAAACTCATGGCTACAATCAGGTAGTGTACGGCCAAAGAGAAATTGAAGGGTCGTGAGCAAATGAACGGTCTTGGTACATGAAAAGTCTTAGGTTAAGTCTCTTCACATTTCCTTTTCTTAAATTCAAATAAAAAAAAAAGAAATTTCAGTAAAAACATTTAAAAACCGAAACAAAGTGAAATAAAATGAAAATATATAATAAAATTTAAAGAAAATAGAAAAGAATAAAAGAATTTGCTTAAAAATCCAAAACAATGTCCAGAAATTATAAGTAAATCACCATTGACTTTGGAAAATTATCCACTTCATTTTAAAAATATTATGACGTAAAATTTTGAAATAAAATAATTTATTTATCGTTTATAAAATAAAATAAATAATTAAAATGGAGAAAAATAGAAAAAGAACTACAGAAATTGTTTAAAAATTGAAAACAGGGTATGAAAATTACAAATAAAATATCACTAGCCTTATAAAAATTCTCTATCACTTTAAAACAAATAAGTAGTCAAATAAATAAATAAATGAGAAACAAAATAAATTGGTAATAAGAATAAAATAAGTTCTTAAGAAAAATATAAAGATAAATAAAGAAGTACTTTAATTATTTGAAACTAGGAATTAAAACTTACAAACAGAATACAACTGACATTTGAAAATGTCAATTACACTTTTAAAAATGTTTTAAAACCAAAATATATACATAGCATGTTATTTTACACATGAAAACATAAATTAGAACATTACATGACCAAATAAAATATTATTTATAAAATTTAAAATAAACAATTTTTGTTAAATACAACAAATTTCACACAATAGTTAAAAAGGCATAACTTTCACATTATAAATCAGATTTCAACAAAACGTAAAGCAGTGTTCTTAAAATTTTATTTACTTTCATAAAAGATAAAATTCAAATTTTCAAACTTTTAAATTTTTAAGTTAAAAGTTTGACTAATTTGACCAAAATTCACCTTTTCGAAAATATTCTTTTTAATCATATTTTGGAATGATTATTCATATCAAAATCAAAGTTTATATTTGAAATAACAAAATTATCTAAATTAAATATAATAAATGTAAATCAAAATTTAATTAAAATAATTACAAAATACAGGGTTGTTACACTCTCCCCCACTCAAAACTTTTCGTCTCCGAAAAGGAATGAGGTACGGGAAAGCACAGAAAAGATTGAAATGAAATAAGATTAAGACAAGGCGACAAGAAGATTGAGATTATACTTGATAACTATTGTTATAGGTGTAATAAGGTGAAGATGTTTCCAAGATCCTCCAGAATCACGAACACAAGCACGAAAAAAGGTGGATTCAAAATGAGCACCAAAGATTATCAAAGATTATCAAAGATTATAGAAAGAGTTCTAAACAGAAAGATGCCTATACCAGTCTGTAGCAAGATAAGGATAATAAGGACAACCAAAAGATAGTTTGAAAAACAAAATAAGGAAATAAGTTTGAAACCATGGAAATTTCAACTTAAATAGAAATAATAAAAAATTTGCACAAGTTAAATAAATCTTAACCATCTTAAATTTCATTATCTTATTATCCAATCATCTTAAATTAACAATTTTAAAACTATGGTTTTGAAAAATAATCATACTCATAATGTACTTAATAATTTTAATTCTTCTTTATTCCTAATTAACATTAATTTATTCCTCTCAATATATTTATCACTTATGTTAAATATACTTACACTTATTATAACTGCTTTATTTTATTCTTAGTTCTTTTAACATTATTTTATTGTAAGTTATTCAATTACCCTTCATTATATTTACCTCTGTTAATCATTTTATAACAAAAATTTAAGTGTATAACATTTATTATAGCCACTCAAATTTTATTTATAAAATCTTTTCACATTGTCTATTATCCAATTACATTGTTAACTTCTGAAATTAAGGTAAGTTATATTTGAATGCAATTGTATTATACAAGTAAAACTTTCCAATTAAATCATTTCATGCTTAAATATTCATACAAATTTTTTATTTTCTTTTTATAATTGAAATTATTCTTTAAAATAAAATTTAAGAATTAAATTTCTGATTTCTTCAACCCATTTAGAGATAAATAAATGTATGTACATAATTTATCAAATCAAATTTAAATCATATATCTATATATATTATAGATTAAGTCATATTTTAGAAATTCAAATCAATTTGATTTCTAAAACAAAGCTGTAGCAAGACTACAGAGTGGTCTCTTCACTTCGAAACTCGAAAATGAATGTCGATGATGTTGCAGTCATCACCGAAATTATTTCCCAACGACGAAGAGGAGAGCACTAATTTTTAAACTTTAAAATCCTTTGGAAACATATTCTTATTCGAAAATACTTTAAATAATATACTTCAAAACTTAAACACGAGGTTTAAAACCATCGAAAATTAAATTCTTAAATTTCTTGTTTTAAATTCATTTCAGTTCCCAAAACAATTTATAAACAACTATTTGTAAATTCATTTATAGAACTATAAATGATAAATCAAGTATTATCATTTCAAATAATCAATTTAAATCAATTTATTAAGTTCCATAAATTTACTTATATATCAAAATTTATTTGATTAACCAAAATTAAAAATAACATTGTGTCAGTTTGTTCTGTCAAAGTGTTTTAGAAATCCTATCGATAGCGTTGATCAGACGAATCGATCGGAAATCCAAATCAACATCAACAACCCAAACAACACAATATATAAAACAAAGTATAGATTTACAAGTACAATTCAAAATGTTTGGAAGAATAGATTGGAAACAAAAGACAAGATGATTAAATAACAGAGTAGGGAGATGGGTAAGCTAAAGTAAATCGTGGGCAACCTTAACAGGGTCAACCGTGACTTAAAAAATAAGATCAATGTGGATTTTTCTGGGGTAAATCTACATTCGATCTCAAGAGATAGAGTTTGGAATAACAAAAGATATTAGCATCTAAACCAAGGATAGATATAAATCTCTGGCGAATCGATGCTAATTGTAAAGAAGTTTCCCCCTTTACAATTCAATTTGAAATTGGCGAGACCGCCGACTCGCAAAAAAGATCATGCAAAGCGGAGTTATGGGATACTCTAGAATCAAAAGAAGATAAATAGTGAGGGACACGAATGGATTTTGGAACTGTGGGGAATGTTCCAAAATTCAAAGGAAATTCGAATCAAAGAGGAAAGATTCAAACTCGAACGAAAGTGATTCTGTAAATAATTTACCTTATATTCTAAGTTTTGCCTCAAAGCCAAAGTTCTGATACCAAATGTAACAACTAGGTATTTTCAACCATTCGCATCCACACATGTCGGACTTGAATTGCTCAAAATACCGCGTTGTAAATAAAATTTGACAAATCTCAGAATATATAGTAAATAATAATCACAGATCACAGACACAGAGTAATAATAGTGCAGCGGAAGTAAAAGAATTAGTAGTTCATGAAGCTACTATGTAAATATATCAGAGTTACATAAGATACAACAGAAGAAATAAAGTACAAATTAAGTCTCAAGATAATAACCAAATACAAAATGAATACAGCATTGGGATTAACAGGATAACTGGAAGTGAAACAGATAAAATTGGATTAGCAGATAATCTCAAGCGATTCCAATCTCCATAAAGTGGAAATCCAAATCTATGAATACTCAGGCTGACCCGAGCGTAAATAAAATACAAACACTTGAGTCAGGACATACATACTTATACAATGTAAACCAACTCAAGTGAACTGTAGTAAAGTACAAGTAACTTAAAGGATGCTTGGGACCGCCCATCCTTTAAGGATCTGTTAAACTATTTACTATATATTATATTTCGCTATTATAATAATGTCTAACAGTAAAATAAACTTACTTTTTAATAGCGTTAAGGGGTTACCCATATAGCCCTTAACACAAATAATACCAGTAGTCTACACAACACTTGCATATCTCCTGATCGGGAGACTACGAGAAGATGCTCCATAGGTATGACACAAATAGAAATTCGTAGTAAAGGCTCGATATGGTAGGTGACACGACACACAAGGCAATGCCAGGGTAGATATATCAATTACGCACACGGGCTGATGGTAACGCAGCAGCCACATACGGCCACCTCGGAACACATTCCCAAAAATCGGAGGGGCGCCCAAACAATCACAAAAGCAATAGAATCGTATCGAAGAAATGTGTCCGACCAGAGGAGCTACCCATTTTGGCCCGAGATTGCTCCTGTTTTAGCCACCTTATGCCAACTCACGGGAGTTGGGTCCACGTAATATACCTGAAGAACCTCGCCACCATCCTACTTCATTCTGGAATCTCCACCGTGTACAGGGTTGTCAAAGTGGTTTTCGGTATCGACAGAGAGTATGCCCATATTCAATCCCGGTCTATTTGCCAACCAATCGTTACTATAACCCGTGGTTATAACTTAAAATAATATTTTATACTTCAAAACCTCTAAAATATCTTTCCAAATAATATATTTCAACTTCAAATATTTATCAAAATAAATATCAAGTCATTTCTAACCATTTCAATATATTAAATTATCATATCCTTTCAAAACTTCCTTTCAAATAATTTTAATATATTAAAATATCATAACTTTTCAAAGCTTCATTTCCAAAATATCTTATCTTTTAGAACTTCTTTTTAAATCATTTTAATATCAAAATATCATGTCTTTCAAAACTTCATTTTCAAATCATTTTAATATATCAAAATATCATATCCTTCAAAACTTTATTTTCAAACCATTTTAATATCAAAATATCATATCTTTCAAAACTTAATTTTCAAATCATTTTAATATATCAAAATATCATATCTTTCGAAACTTTATTTTCAAATCATTTTAATATCAAAATATCATATCTTTCAAAACTTCATTTTCAAATCATTTTAAAATCAAAATATCATATCTTTCAGAACTTTATTTTCAAATCATCATATAAGTTCAAATCCAAATATTCAACTTTAAATATCTTCTAAATTCAAGATAACGTTCATTTATTATCCTTTCAAATCACCTTTTAAATAGCTTTTATTTCAATCAAAATAATTCATTTAAACCATTTAAAAGTGAAGTTTATATACTTTTAAATCAAGTATTCAATTTCTAAAGTTTTAAACCATTCTGATTTTATTTACTAAGTTAAAACCATAAACAATGAAAATTTCAATCTTTCATAGCATTCAGAAAAGCTGTTGTAAGTTATATTTGAAAAGGTTTCAATTTAAACCATTTAAACATTGTAAAAATCATATTTTAACATTCAAAGATGTTCATTAAAATACTCTTTTAATTTATGTTTTTTATAAAGCAAACCTTTACAGAAAAATCCAATTTTTTCAATAATTTCACATAGCAAATTCAATTGTACAATTTTTCCATTTTTACATTTGACACCTTATTAACGCTTACATTTTCAAGTTTCCATTTCACAAATTAAACTAAATTTCCAATTTTTCATTTAACTAAACCTTTTATTAAACCAAATTTCACATTTCCAAGTCAAGTTGTATTTTAAAATAACACATTTAAGCATTCATTTATTTAACCATTTAAATTCACATAAAAATCATTAATACTTTAATAAATCACTTAAATTCAAATTTAAATCAAATTATCATATTTACCATTTCCAAGTTAAATTAAATTTCCATTTTATTTATATAACTTAAATATCATTTTTAACCAAAATTCCAAATTTCCAAACTTAAGTTATATTTCAATAATCCATTTTAACCATTCATTAATTACATTTTTAACTCATAGACATAATTTCTTTATTTTAAAACATTTCAAAAATTTATTTAAATCAAATTATCATAAATTTACATTTTAAATCATTAAAAAATTTATTTATATAAGTTAAATGTCATTTTAAAAGTCAAAGTCCAAATTTCCAAATTTGAGTTATATTTCAAAAATTCAGTTTAATCATTTCATTATTCAACATTTTTAACTTATAGAAAAATCAAAATTTATTATTTAACATTAAAAAATCCAATTTAAATCAAATTTTCATAAATTTACAGTTTTAAGAATAATTAAAAATATTCAAAATACTTTATAAAATACCCACGGGCATGTATATAGTTTTCTAATGTAGGTCAAGTGATACGGATATATATCATTTCAATCCACAGTTTAAAAAGAAAAATCCGGATTCTATCATTTCAAACCCGCAATCCCAAGTCAAAATAAATAATTAAAAACCGTTCAGGCCAATCATTTCAGCCCATAACGATTTTTCCCTATTCTAAAGTCCGTTCGGGTATGTATCATTTCAACCCATAGTGATTCTATTATACAGGGAACTTGCAGTGATAAACAGATATAAATGAATAGTTAACAACATATAACAGTAACAGATGAGATGACATGTAAATTAACAGGTTTAACATCATATATAAATAATCATAGGCAGTTATAACATAATATATCATTCTAATTGTTGTCGCTTCACAATTTCATAATTATAAATGTCAGGTGAGATTTACTCACCTCTCAATGCTGGAGATAACAAAAACAATGGCTCAACGGAATCAAAAGCACGATGAAGACTGAGGACTTGACTGGAGAGCGAATCCAATGCTAAAGAGCTTATGTTACAACCCAAAACAAAATCAAACAAACTATAAATTTCAATGCAACTTGAAATGGATTAACTTTGAATTAAAAAGAGATTTGAACGTAAAGTCTTTTGCCTTGCTTTCTACATTTGCTTGCACGGCCTAGGGGATGTTTTGGCTCAGGTTTGGACATACTTTGGCTCGGGTTTGAACAAAGGAATGCATGGCATAAAGGCTAGACATGATGGAGGAAGTTACAAGGTAGGAATGTGGAGAGGTTTAGGCAAAAATAGTGTAGTTTTGGTTAAATATAAGGCTCGGCCATGGATCCATTGGCTCGACCAGTGGGTGTGGGGCGCAGGTCAGTGGATTAAGTGGTGATTCGGGGTCTAGATAATGAGGTGGTGGCAGCCTATGGTGGTGGCCAAGGTGATGGATGAAGGTATGAAGTGATAAGGTGGCTAGCATGGATGTTTCAAGGCTTTATATATTGTTTTTGTGGAGTTTTGGTTCATGGGGGTCTCGGCCATGTCAATTTTAGATCTAGACAGAGGCTACGATGATGTGTAGTGGTGGTAGTAAGGTGGTGGTGGTGGTTAGCGGTGGTGGCCGTGGTGTATAATGATGGTGTGGAGGTGATAAGGTGATGGCTTGCATAGTTAAGGGTTTTCAAGGCATGTTGCATAGTTTTTGTGGAGTTGTTCATCATGGAGTGGTGTGGCCTGCTCAAATCAGAGGGGTAGGTGAGTGTTGGTGACAAGGAGGAGGTAGTGGAGGTGGTGCCAATGGCAAGCAAGTGGTGGCCGAGCAAACAAGCTAGAGAATCAAGGCAAAAACCATAGGAAAACAATGGAAAAAGAAGAGAAAAAGAAGGAGAGGACATTACCCCATTTTCTTGCTATGAAAATGAGATGGAATGAGGTATGTTTCACGCGAATATGAGTTAAGAAACTCATGGATACAATCAGGTAGTGTACGGCCAAAGAGAAATTGAAGGGTCGTGAGCAAATGAAAGGTCTTGGTACATGAAAAGTCTTAGGTTAAGTCTCTTCACGTTTCCTTTTCTTAAATTCAGATATAAAAAAATGTAATTTCAGTAAATAAATTTAAAAACTGAAAAAAGTGAAATAAAATGAAAATATATAATAAAATTTAAAGAAAATAGAAAAGAATAAAAGAAGTTGCTTAAAAATCCAAAACAGTGTCCAGAAATTACAATTAAATCACCATTGACTTTGAAAAATTATCCACTTCATTTTAAAAATATTATGAAGTAAAATTTTGAAATAAAATAATTTATTTATCATTTCTAAAATAAAATAAATAATTAAATTGGAGAAAATTAGAAAAGGAACTAAAGAAATTGTTTAAAAATTGAAAACAGTGCATGAAAATTACAAATAAAATATCACTAGCCTTATAAAATTTCTCTATCACTTTAAAACAAATAATAAGTCAAATAAATAAATAAACGAGAAACAAAATAAAGTGGGAATAATAATAAAATAAGTTCTTAAGAAAAATATAAAGATAAATTAATAGTTACTTTAATTATTTGAAACTAAGAATTAAAACTTACAAACAGAATGCAACTGATATTTGAAAATGTCAATTACACTTTTAAAAATGTTTTAAAACCAAAATATATATATATATATATAGCAAGTTATTTTACACATAAAAACATAAATTAGAACATTACGTGACCAAATAAAATATTATTTATAAAATTTAAAATAAACAATTTTTGTTAAATACAGCAAATTTCACACAATAGTTAAAAAGGCATAACTTTCACATTATAAATCGGATTTCAACGAAACGAAAAGTAGTGTTCTTAAAATTTTATTTAATTTCATAATAAAAGATAAAATTAAAATTTTCAAACTTTTAAATTTTTAAGTTAAAAGTTTGACTAATTTGACCAAAATTCACTTTTTGGAAAATATTCTTTTTAATCATATTTTGGAATGGTAATTCATATCAAAATCAAAGTTTATATTTGAAATAACAAAATTATCTAAATTAAATATAATAAATTTAAATCAAAATTCAATTAAAATAACTACAAAATACTGGGTTGTTACATTTTTTCTTCCATGCAACTATTATCTCCTTCCTTATTGGATGCATGTGTTCATTTTGTTTAAGCTTATTTTCCCTAATTTCCCTACTTATAGTTACCACTTTTAGCTTCTCTTACCTTCTCATTTCTAACTTTTTTCCTTGTACTTCCAATCATTCCTCTCAACATTCTCATTTTCCATACAATTAAGTTATTTTTCTGTTTCACTTTTAAAGGCCAACGTTCGTCTTTGTACAATACCACAACTCTAATTATCATCGATAAAATTTTCCTTTCAGTTCCTCTAATACTCATATCACGCAAAGTGACAGTATCTTGTCTCCATTTTATCCCTTTTGCACTATATAAATTCGTTATCTTGTATTCTATATGTGTATGTAAAAGCGACTACTGATATACAAAATAAAACATAAAATTTGATACAATAAATATTGATCATTGGATTTCTTTCTTTACATAAATGACATAAATCACGGGAGGATCTAATGGTTAAGATCTCTCGTATCACATTTCATATCATCAATTTTTGTGTGTGTGAAACTAGAAAGAAGTATTTGTCTAATTAAATGCTATAGAACCACACACCTTTAGACACATATACACTTGTCAAACTAAGTGAAAGCTTACCGAATTCATAATTGATGTTCCTAAACTATACGTTTCAGCCGCAAGTATGTTGAGTTCAAAACTGAAATCAACCACAGCAAATCACATGACATAAAAAAATTCTACTAAAATTACATTGGATTGACTTAAACAAAAATATTATTGATAGCAGATTTATATCTCTTCTTTTTTGTGTTATGTTGCACAATTCGTATTGACATTGCTATTTGCTTAAAAGAAAAATCTTAACATGTGTCTATGGGTAGATGTTAATGTAATATTGTTAAAAAAGTGATAAAGTTAATTACATAAATAGACAAAATTAACACTTGAACACAAAACTACCCTTAGGATCCCTATTAAATAATCATATAAGATCAAATCCCTTACTCATAATTTGTATAAATTAGGTTCATGTAGTGTTATCATCATCCACTGAATCAAACAAACCCATTTTTCAATATCTAAAATATGATAACTTTTTATATATAAGTGATTCAAGAATTGTTTTCACCAATAAATCACAAATTTTGTAAGGTTTCTAATGATTTCATTATTGTATGTAAAAATCAATTTTATCAAAATTGCACTTTATTGAATGCAAATTTGCGTATTTGAGTAAGACGGTTAAAGTTTTATGTGTTTTATGAGATCTAGAGTGTTTTAGAAGCATTAAAATAGTGTCGTACTTTCAAAAATCATTTTTTCATGTTTGAAATAACTGCATATGGGAATGTAGTTAGAACTGCATTACTCAGATGCGGTTTATTTAAATAAATAAAAGAGAAATGCACTTAGTTTATTCTGAAATTGTAACATATTTTTTGACTGCATAATGGAGATGCGATTCTATATTGTTATGTGTTTTACAGTTTATTTTAAATGAAATAGATTGTTTAAATAGGTTTTTATTATGATGTAAATGCAACATGGAAAATTTTATGTTTTTATGTAAAAGAAATAATCTATGTATTTGTAGTTTAGTTCACATATTTGTTATACAACATTATGGAAATGCAGCCACTTTTTACAAATTACTTTTAATGATATATAGCATATAAATAAAATATTGTAATAATTTAATTGCAATTAAATCAACATGAGAGAAATGCAGCTTTTTAAATTTTAAATCAGTAATATAGTTTATGGTTGCATTTTGGAAATGAACCTATAGGTTTATAGCACGGTTTAAACGATATATTGTGTATAAATGCATTAATAATATCATATAACCACAGTTAAATAAATAAAAGAGAAATGCAGTTGTTTAATTAAATTTGTCCTATATTTTTTGACTGCATGATGGAAATGCAGTTGCATATTATTATGTGTCTATTAAATCAAAATGTAGTTGTTTATAATTTTAATTAACAATGTATTATTTCAGTGCATTTTGAAAAGACAGTCATATATGTGCTATTATACACTATTACGAAAATACAACCTTTTTTACAAGTTAATTTCAATGATACACAGTGTATAAATAAAATATTTTTATTATTTTAATGCAATTAAATCAACAAAAGAAAGTTTAATACAAGTTGAATCAGCAATATAGTTTTTGGCTGCATTTTGGAAATGTAGTTATATGTTTATAGCCAAGTTTGAATGATATATTGTATATAAATGTATTATTCTTATCATCTAACAGCAGTTAAAAGAAAAAGAGAATAAAATTATCTTATTTTAAATTTGTAACACGTATTTTGACTACATTACGGAAATGCACTTATAATTGTAGTACAAATATAATTCGTTAGATACAGTTATAGCTGCATCAAAAAGTTGATTTATACCCGCATCACTCAGATGCAGTTATGACTACATCTCACAATTGCACTTACAACTGCATCACTAAAATGATGTTTTAACTGGATCGATATGTTGTAAATTTTTTGGGCAATGTCATTCTAATTGTATTAGTAAAATACACTTTTACCACATCAAATTGTTTTATTTGTTTTCTATTGTGATACCACTCGAGTTCTGAAGCTCCACATATCCTCACTCTTGATGGACTACACCGTCGAACTCGTAACTGAGCCCATAACCCCGACCATAACCACCTTTAACTTTTTTGGAGTTCTTGGACTACTTTATTGCCCTATCGGTCGGGACTTACTCTTCATCTTCTAAACTCGAAAGTAGGTAATGATAGAAGTGATCGGAGGGATTATGTACTTGGAGATAGATGGGACCGTAATCTTATAATCTCTTGGCCATATGCCAATTTTTTGTTTCAAGTGAAATGAGGAAGGATTTCCTCTTTGCGCTCTCTTTTAGGGGAAGAACAGAAGATAAAATTGTATTTAGCTACTTATGTTTTTACTAAGAAATATTTTTTTATTTTCGAATGACAATACAATTGATACATCGGCTCGTTATATAGAGCCTTGAAAAAATAAACTACAATACGTAAGATTGGAATCCACCAATCAGAATTAAACAAACAATGGCTTAGGAGGTAAGAAAGGAATCTTAACCCGAGCCCACTAACATAAAACGTGTCCTAAAAGACAAAGCAAAATGGCGGACCAGAAGTATCTTTCTTTGGCTTTATTTCTTTATGTCAAATCAAACGTCAAATCACCTAAATACATGCCCAAAAGGACAAAGCCAGGTGGCAGACAATGAGAATCTTCATTATTTAAGGTCTAGAGCATCTTATCTAGTGGAAGACAAGTAGCATCTTTCTTTTGCTTTTTCTTCCGTAATACATATCCTGAGCATCTTTTCTAGTGGCAGACAAGAGGAATCTTCTTTTAGTCTTTTCATTAGAACATCTTTTCTGGTGGCAGACAAGAGGCATCTACTTTTAGACTTTACTTTTAGAGCATTTTTTGGTGGCAAACAAAAGGAATCTTCTTTTTGACCTTTCTTCATTGATAGGGAAAACCTCATATCAGATATATTACAAGGACTAATAGTTGACCATCATCTGAAGAAAGCTTCACCGACAAGGCAAGTTGGGCTAGGATTAACCATAGCCTTTAGGACTTTATTTATGATGAAATTAAACACATCATAATGTACATAGTATGGTCTAGCCGGCTAGCGGCTAGGAGCATGGCCTCATCTTTTCTATCACCAGGATGCAGACGCATCTAGTGATCTACGACTGTTGACCATGAATATCACTAGGTTCTTCTATGGCTTGAATGTTCTGATAGGGGACTTTCTACACAAGTAATCGGGGATGACATTATCTTTTCCTTTTATATGCTGAATGGTAAACTGGTTCTTTAAGAAACAGTCGTCGAGTCGAAGAAGTTTATTGTCCGGATCGTCCTTTCCTTTTAACTCCATGATCCGAGGAAAGGAGATGTGGTCAAGATTGATGGTAAATTATGTCCGATGAGGTGAAACTTGAACTTCTTGATACCGTTCGTTACTGCAAGGATCTCCTTGTAGATTATATAACAATGATTCTCTGAATCTTTGAACTGTCCGCTGGCATGTCCACAGAATTGAACTCTTCCATCGTCTTCTTCTAAAAGGAAAGCGCCCAGTAGTCATTGCTAGCGTCTGTCTGCAATATTCTTTTTTCTGAACAGGGAATGCGAAGAGGAGGAAGTGTCATACGAATTTGCTTAAGTCTTCTTACGGCCTTGGTCTGATCAGCCGTCTAAGGACTTGGGTCTTTTTCGAGGAGCTTGAATAGCTTATTAGTATATGTAAAATAGTTGGAGGTGTAGTCCCTGGATAGTTTACTATCTCGAGAAACTTCTGAATTTCTTTGACTGTCAGGCTAGAGTTTGCAAACCGCTTTAGTTATTCTGCTAATTAAGCGTCTGGCTGATACGTTCCGTTGGTGATCTTCATTCCGAGGAACTTGATATCGGAGGATCATACTATGCTTTTCTTCTCGGATAGCATCACTCCGTACTTCTTGGCCAACTCCAAAAATACCTGGAGTAGCAATCTGTGTTCGTTCTTTGTTTTGGAGAATAGTAGATGTCGTCGATGTACACTAGAGTGTTATGGAGGATGGGTTCGAAGATCTGCATCATGACCTTCTAGAACAGAAATGGCGCAACATTGAGAACGAATGGCAAGACAGTCCACCCGAACTTTTTGGTGGGAATGCAGAAAACAATTTTGTATTTTCCTGATGGGTCAACGCCTAGTTGCCAGAATCCTGACATGAGGTCGAACTTGGTGAAAATCCTAACCTTCCCTAAATGTGAGAAAAGCATCCGCGTCTTCGGTAGGGGAACTTGTCATCCATGAGGAAATGGTTCAGGGGTTTTAGTCAATCACTAGCCTCTTCTTTCCTTTGATATGCTCTTTTTTTGTTCACGTAAAAGGCCGGACAGGCTCGATTTGACTTTGTCGGTTCTATCAGTCCGAGAGCAAGGAGTTGTTCGCATTCTTTTCCGACCAACCCAAGTTCTTCTGGATTCATGCCAGGATGTGTTGCTTTGGTAGAGTTGATGTCTTCGTTCTTCTTGAAAGGGAGCTTGATGAAGAACTCTTCATTTTTCCATAGTGAATGGGTATGATTAAACTGCTCATGTGAATCCGAACAACAGTCATTCAGATCTTTGGTCATCTGACTGAACTCATTTGGAGCGCTGGTTAAGGAGAAGAGCTATTGGGTTGTTGAGAAGGGCTTGAACTCTCATTTGAACTTCAGGCCTTAGGGGAGTATTTGAAGTCTCTGTACTTTGAAGCATAGGTCGAAACCCATTAATAGGTCATGACCATGCAGCTTGCTTCCTATCACCCTTATCCAGACTATGCAGTTTGGAAATATCTGTATACCGATCGGATTCTTATAGATCAAAGAAGTATGGAAAGTATTATCTTTGGCCGCATTGAAATATTCATGGTGTTTCTTCCAAGCGCTTTCTGGTAGGATGTTTGGGTTTATCATAGTTCTTCTTGCTCTTGTGTCCAACATACCTAAGGCCCTAATGAACTACTCGTACTTGGAAGGTAAGATCTTTACTTCGACGTTCCATGATGGAGTTCCTTCTTGGATAATGTTGTTGTGGCTAGTTCGGAGAACTGAAATGCTTTCCGTCCTGAGAATGTAGGGAGTGTCATCGGTTGATTCTTCTTTGTTGGATATTGCTTTTATAGCAAAAGTTATCTCACTATTCTTTTCATCTTGTTCTGAGAATAGTGATTTTATTTCGACATCGTAAGTGTCTGCCTCATCATGGAGAAATACATGATCTACCAGCTTAGCTGCTTTACTCTGCCTGTTAGGACGATTCTTTGCATATTATCCTTCTCTTCCACATAGATAGCATCCGCTAGAAGTATTCTTTCTTAAAAGGCTTTCGTCGGAAGAATCTGTATCTTATCTTCTCTGCCTTCCTGTTTTCTTTTCTGTGCTCCTTCCTTGATGAGCACATGCACTCTTCTTCAAAATTCTAAGTAGGACTTATTGCAAATGGATTTGGTCTCGTGGCGCCTTTTCATAATCTCTTTCTTTGGTCTCGCAAATCTTGTCTATGGTCGCCTGGCATATTTGGTTGATTTTCCCAAGGGTTGTGCCTCCAACCCCTCTTCCAGGGTTCTAAATCATTCTGTTCATTTCTGATTTTACTTCCTTGGAAAGGGATGCAGTGTACACGTTCTTTATATTTGGATCGTTGTAGACGTTCAATAGGTAGTAAAGCTCTAACATTCTTTTGAAATGCTTTTTCACATCCTTTCTTCTTAGGGAATAGCATTTTCTTGCAAAGTACTCGTCTGACATCATTTTAGTGAAGAGGTCAACATCTCCGATGAATTCTTTGTAAAGTTCACCTAAAGCTTCAGCGTCGAAGGCAAAACCAAAAAATTGGAGTCTTCTGTATTCTCCCAAACAAACAAACCAATCTTTGAAAGTACCGATAAATCTGGTAGAGAAGTCTATTAAAACCCGAAGGTCCACTCTTTTGTGTAGCTGGTAGAGAAATCTGTAGGTTGGATACATGGAGCATACTCGTTGTAAAATGTGCTATCATCATCTCTGCCTTCTTCTCCTAGATTATCTGCTATGAACATATCTAGGGTTTGTATAGCTTTGGAAGAAGTGTCTAACTAGGATGTAAGTCCTTCAAATGAAGGAGTATCTGGTTCTTCTTTAGACCGTTGCTCTTCAGGTATATGTGAGAGATCTGGGAACAAACTTGTTCTTCTTATGTGTAGCCCAATCTCTAATCGTCGACGAATCTTCATAGGAGGATGAGGCCATAAGTGTATCAGCTGATCTCTTCCCTTCTGATCTTGATCTATCAGCTCTTGGTCCTTCAGACCTTTTAATGGGTCTAGTCTTTGTATAAGGCCCGTAGGGTTGCTGGATATCATGCCGAACATTCTGGGGTAATTGTCGGTTGCAAGAAATTTGCCAATCATACTGCCGAAAAATAAGGAGTCCGAAAACAGTGACATTCTTTTATCATAATCTATCTTGGATTGCTCCTTCAGGCTTTTGATCTCTGCTTCTTTGTCACAGAACTCCACTCCAAAATCACCTTTGGAAATAAGGTTTCTTAGGTTTCTATCCAGAACAGCTATCTTGTTGGCCAGCTTTTCTTCAGTGTACTACAAATGAGCTTTTAGAGTGTCTATTCGTGAGACTGCTAACTCATCAACGATCTGTGATACCTTGGTATCAATGCTATGTAGAGACTCCTTCTGAGCTATGGCATTCTGGGTCTTCCAGTTGTGGACTTCTTCTCCATGTGATAATGGCTTTAGCTATCCTGAGGGTTCAACAACATGCGGTTGAACATATGGACGTGATAATGTATTGTCATGTTCTCTCCTTTTAAGGGGAGGGAATTCTATGTCGTAACCCTTTATCATGAACATGGTTGTATGTTTTAAGCATGAGCAGAGGTCTTCTTGAAAGTTCTGAGGAAGTGATCGTACCTTTTGTCTTCACTTTCATCGTCGTCATCTTCATCGCTGTAACTACTACCATCATCATCATCTTCACTATTATCCTTTTTCGATCTACAGAGGCACTCAGGATCACATAGATCTAGATTGGTGTTCCATATGAAATATCCGTTGACCTTGTCAGTGCATGAATAGAAGCCATCTGGGTTAAAGCTTGAGATGGGTGGATCTTTTCTTCGTGGCTTTTTACCATGCAGGTTCATCAACTGGAATTGCGGGATAGACGAGCTTGCTTGAGCATCTATCATGTAGATCATCTTCACTCTTCCATCTTTGAGAGTCTTAAAACTCAAAATCAGTGGATTGATTGATTCTGCTTCATTGTGTAGCGGTTCGTAGTTTTTTATCCATTCGGTCGGAACTAACTATTCCAACTTCTTCCTGTCAATCTTCTTTGGGAACTGAATGATAGTTCAGACTTCGAATCCTGACTCAGCAAGCACCATAAGAGCATCCTTGATGCCTTGGTTTTTAAGATCAGGCCATGTTTCTACGAACAGTATATTATCTGGTGATGTAGAGTTGCCATGACTGAGTCCTTTATCCGATCTGCTTTAGCTATCTAAATGATTGTCGTAGAAAGAGAGCAGTCCTTTAATGAGAGCACAAAGTTTGGGGAAAAAGTGGTCACCACACTGCCTTAGTTGAGCATGGTAAGAACTGTTCCAACAACTGCATGTTCGTACTTCAAATAGCTGGTGTCAAGAAGAGCAATTCTTACCGATACTAGAAGACCTTTCCTTCCATGATATGAAAGGACAAACCTTACTGCACCAAGGTGAAGGTGAGTGTAACCTTCAGCCTTCCATCTCTGTATGAACTCGGATGGAATACCTAAGGTAATGTATTATTCTTGTGTAGAAGTGGGAAGACCACGATGGTCCATCTTGGATGATTGGACGAATTCTTTCATAGGACGGTTCTTTCCAGTCATGAGTGACTGGATGCCTTTTGAGAAGGTTCCATGTTTTTGGTAGATGTTGTAAGGGCTTATGAAAGGAGGAAAGATGCTTTCTATGATAGCATCATCGGGGATGGTAGAGTATTATATAAGATTTTCTATTTTAGAGGTGTTTAACTGGGGAACTGACGTTGAAGAGGAGTGGCTAAGGATTTGAAAAGACTAGTTCATTATTGACGAGCAATTCATAACCGGGAATAAGAGGATCACCAGGGATATACAGCAAAAACCGATACTTAATATAAAGAGCAAAACACTTGAGTTAAAAAAGCTACCTTTTGCGCTTCACCGCTATCCGAGAGAGCCGAGGGGAGACTGCCAACCTAACTCACCCGCCGTAAAGCGGACCTAACCGGCTTAGATATTCGTCCAATCCTCTCATGAGAAAGAGGCAGAGATCAAATGCATTAAGAAAGAGCAACCCAATAAAGATTATGATAAGAGAATGTCCCTATTCTCGGACTCTTTAATTTCCGATGGTATTGATGATCGATTGATCTCCTGCAACCGAAGATTACTCCAGAATGTTCTGCATGATATTCAGCAACCCTACAGGCCTTATACAAAGACCTTTCAGACCCTTTAAAAGGTCCAAAGGACCAAGAGCTAATAGATCAAGGCTAGAAGGGAAGAGACCAGCTGATACATATATGGCCTCATCCTCCTATGGAGATTCGATGACGATTAAAGATTGGGCTACACAAATAAGAAGAACAAGTTTGTTCTCATATCTCTGACACATACGTGAAAAGCAACAGTCTGAAGAAGAACCAGTCCCTCCTTCATCTAAAGGACTAACATCCCAGTCAGACACTTCTTCCGAAGCAACACAAACCTCGGCTATGTTCATGTCAGATAATCTAGGGGAAGAAGATAGAGATGATGGTAGCACATTTACAACAAGTATGTGATAGTCACTATGCTTTAATACCAAATGAAAGTTAGTACGTGATCATGTAATATGAATAAACTACTTGTGCGGAATAAGTAAGTAAATAGTAAAAGCAGTAAAGTAAAAGACACCATAGATTTTTATACTGGTTCGAACTCCTATTCTACGTCCAACCTTAGACTCCTTCTGGAATTCAATCGATACCCTTGCTTTACCTGAAGGAACATGTATTACACTACCTGAACAACCGAACATGACTTTTCCGCCTAGACAACCGAATAGGACTGCTATTGCCTGAGGATACTACAACAGGACTTCAAATACAAGTGGAAATGTTTCTTATTGAATATGCTCTGTAATAGCACTAATGAGTCAATATAAGTACACCCTTCCTATAATCTTCTACTTTATGGTATATAGTGTAATTTGTGAAGAAAGGAAGTCTAGTTGACCACACAAGAGTATGCTTGAGCGTTGGTGATCAATCAGTTTGATTTGTAAAACTTGAAAGTAAATAGCAAGAATGTAGAATTTAGAAATCAAAATAAAAATTAGTTAGAAATAGAATTGAAATTGCTTGCTATTTATAGTGGTTAAAGGTTGCAATGATTAGTGAATAGATGCCATGAAACAGAATAGAACCAACTTTGAAATGAGCGTTGTTTCTGTTCAGAAAGAGAAGCAACCTTTCAAAAACTAGTCGTTATTTTTAACTCAGACTTCTGAATTAAAATTCAGCCTTCTGAGTGTGGTGAAATAACAAGGCAGCGCCAAAACGGTGCATTTTTGACCTTATTCAGACGTCTGAATATTGTGTTCAGACGTCTTAATTTGCGAACAAAAAATTGCTTTGCTTCAGCAGTCAGACGTCTGAATTTATGACTCTGACGTTTGAATTTTGCTAATTCGGACAATTTAAAAACTTCTTTTGAAAACAAGTGTGTGAATTCAATAGCTTGTGCATTTATACCAATTAGGAGAGATTTTAACATATATTACTAACCGGACACAGACTCTATAACCTGTAAACGATTACGACCATCAATCTGGAATTTGGTCATCAATATTTTCCTGTAAAACTTGGTTAGATAAACACATATAATTGTTATTATCAAAATATCAGAAACTAAGGTTCTAACATTCTCCCCCTTTTTGATAATGACAACTATGAAAATATCGGTTAATAAATAATAGTTCTCCTATAATTAAAACTTGGTTAGTATGAAAATATAAAATTTCTCCCCCTGAATGAAAGAATTCATGCATCAATATTTTTACCTTTTTCTCCCCCTTTGTCATTACTAAAAAGAATTAGTGACTAAAGTAGCAATGAAATATAAAGAATACGATAACATCATAGAGCTAATTTAAAATAGAACATAACATTACAAATGACAACATCATAGAACATAACATATTACTTAAAACACGGAAACTAGAATTGTAGCAATAAGATAATACAACATAACAGAAAGATAATAAAAACCATCCATACCACTTCATAATTCCTCACTATCCTCAACTTGTTCATCATCTTCTTCTTCCTCTTCTTGGTCGGAAGACCAAGTGAATGGTGCCGGAGTATGTCGCATGTCGGCAGATGAAGAAGATGCACATGAAAGCTTATCCCAAATTTTATTTAAGAAACCCTTATTGGAGTTGAATTTCTTGTTCGTGTTTCTTTCCAAGAAAACCATTTTTTATTGAAGCTTCTTTTGGTTTCGAGAGATTGTAATAAGAGCTTGTTTGGGAGTGACATCTCCTCGGATCTCTTGAATGTCATCATAGTCTTCTTCTTGTTGTTGTTGATGTGGTTGAGATGAAGATGACGAAGCTATGTTTGGATAAAACGGTTGGCGAATACCAAGATTTCGTTTTTCAATCCATTGTTGAAAGGAAATGATATTGTGAAATGGAAGTTACTTTGGTAGTTGCATTAGCCCTAAAGTTTTAGAGCCAAGAACGCTAATAGTCGAACATTCTGAATTAGGTATTGGTACGCTACATTACATTAAAATTCTCATGATATAAGCGCCATAGTGTAAAGTCTTGTATTTTTGACGAATTGTTGCATCTTGAAACTTGTCCAATACAATTTTCCCCCAATTGAATTGTTGGTTAGAATAAATAGCATAAAGTACTTGTAAATCTTCTCATAACTACTGGTTCTTGGTTGTAGAGATCGGATGAGAGTTCGGTGGATTATCCTAGGTTGAGGATGTAGCTTAGATGATATTATATTTGTCATATCATCAGGAAGAAATCTATGAGATACTTCATCTCATTCATACATATCCATATCAACATAGTCAATGTCTATTCCTTCGTAAGGACATCTTAAAATATAGCCTAATCTTTGTAATGGGAGAAAGATTTTTACACTACATACCATCGTCCGAACACTATCTTCTCTATTTTGGGGATTGTGATGATCTAAATTCATATTTTCATAAAATAACTTGACAAGTAGATGATTGATTTTCAAGTCATTGAAATCATACCCATTTAATGAATCGAAGTGATTTGCTTCTGCCATTTCTCTAATCCTATAGCGTTGAATTTCGGAAATTGCATAAAAGCTCCTTCAAATATTTTGGAGTTCTTCATTGTGTTGAATCTTGCAATAGCTGTATTATTGTGAAGCCAAGATCTAATTTGTGCGTCGTATGGTCCGGTAGTTGATTCTCTTGATCTCTTGGTCTTAGGAGGTATTTTATTTTGAATTTGGAGGAAGATTCTGGAATTTTAATGGAGTTATAGGGTTTAGAGAATGGATTGGTGAAGTAAATAATAAAGAGACACGGTCATAAAATGAGGAGGTAAGAGAGTAAAGTTGAAAACGTAGGTGTGTTAAAAGGTGTAGGCCCCATTTATAAAAGCTTGCCTGCTTTGAAACAGACGTCTGTTTTAAAAATAGACTTTTGCTTTGATCATTTTGACAAGCAGCAAGAAAACAATGTATTTCAGGCTTGATTCAGATGGCTGAAATTTAAAAACAGAGTATTAATCTGGGTAGCATTTTTCACCCAGATTGACAAATCAGACGTCTGATTTGATAATTAAAACGTCTGAATTAGCATAGGATGCTAATGTCAGCTCTGTTTGTAAAATAAAATACTTTATTCAACTTTTTATAAAACTTGACCATTATAATAAACAACAAACAAGATTTTATGTAAAATTCAACATGCAAAATAAAAGAATAAAACAGAAACTAATTGTTGGAAGGAGAGTCATCAAAATTCCTTGGTTCGACCTTAGTGTTTTCTTTGAGTGGTTTGAGAGGAGACCGGTAGTTCTGATAAGCTGGTGACGCAACCGATTGTCCACGTTCTCATGAGCTTGGTGACACATGAGGACGTTGAGGTGAATGAACGATCGTTTGATTTTGAACCGCGGTGGAGCCACAGAATTTAATGTCCATTTTCTCCAACTAATTTAGTTTTTGTCCTTGAATTTTTTGTTCGTAGTAAAGTTATCTCTGAATATTAAAAGTTTCCTGTTGATAATGATGAATATCATTAATCTTTTCTTTGGTTGATGGAGAACCAAAGGGAAGTTTCCTTGGTCGTTTTGGTTCTGGAGTGTAACCACTATGGTTGATCGGAGCCTTTACATGAGAAGGAGTAGGAGTAGGTAATAACAATAATCCCGAACTAGGAGATTCAAAGTTGATTGATGAATAATCGGAAGAATATTCAGAATTTTCATGAGAAGACATATTTGAGAATAAAACAAATTTTTGTTTGAAACTAAGAAGAATTGAATATGAAATAAAAAAAATTTGAAGCCAAATATATAGTGAATATATAGCTTAAAATAAAGAGGTGTTTCTGGTAGAAATGATTATAACCACTTAAACTCAAAACCATTGAAATTTCAAGTTGAAAGACAATTTTGTATAGCAATCATTTTGCTAAAAATGGATAATAATAAAATCTATAAAATCAACTGAAGTATAATCTATAAATAAGAGATACAAATAGCAAAATGGTAATTACAAGGAACTTCCAGCCAATGGTGCAAAGATCGAATCCCAGCAGCCAAATTTTTTTTTCTAGTTAAAATTACAAATCTTTTTGAGAAATAATACCTAATTCTCTTCTTAATTTTATAAAAATATTTTCATTCAAAGCTTTTGTAAATATATCAGCCAATTGATTTTCAAAGGAAACAAATTCTAATTTTATTAAATCCTTTTCAATATTATCACAAAGAAAATGATGACGAACGTCGATATGTTTTGTTCGTGAATGATTGACTAGATTTTTAGATAAGTTTATAGCACTAATTTTATCACAGATAGTAGATTTAGATAAATTTATTCTAAAATCTTGAAGCGTTTGTTGCATGTATACGACTTGAGCACATGCTAAAGCAGCAGAAATATATTCTGCTTCACAAGTTGATAATGATAAACAATTTTGTTTTTTGCTACCAAGATACTAAGGAACGTCCAACGAAATGACACGTCCCACTCGTACTTTTTCTATCCGTCCGACATCCTCCAAAATCAGCATCACTGTATGATACTAATTCGAAAGGACATTCTTTCGGATAATTAGTCCGAAATCTTTGGTTTTACTAAGATATCGTAATATACGTTTCAATGCTCGCATATGTGATTCTTTAGGATTTGCTCGAAATCGAGCACACAGACAAACACTCATCATTATGTCAGGTCTACTAGCAGTTAAATAAAGTAGTGATCCAATCAAACTTTGATATAATTTTCGGTCAACACTTTTGCCATCCTCATCCCGTTGAAGATGTACTGTTGTACTCATTGGAGTTGGTTTGGCCGAAGTATTTTCCATACCAAAGCGTTTAATTAGATTGCTATAATATTTTTCTTTGTTAATAAAAATTCCATTTTCCAGATGTTTAATCTGCAATCCAAGAAAATATGATAATTCTCCCATATGTGACATTTCAAATTCTTTGGTCATTGTGTTAGAAAAATCCTGACATAATTTATTATTAGTAGAACCAAAAATAACATCATCAACATAAAGTTGAACAATTAAAATATCATTTTTAGTTTTCTTAATAAAAAGTGTCTGGTTAACATTCCCTATTTCAAAACCAGAAATAAGATAGCTTTTAAGTCGTTCGTACCAAGCATGTGGTGTTTGTTTCAAACCATAAAAAGCTTTTTTAAGTTTATAAACATAGTTTGAAAATATTTCATGCGTAAATAGGGAAGGTTGTTCAACAAAAACATTTTCTTTAATATAGCCATTTAAAAATGCACCTTTAACATCCATTTGATAAAGTTTAAGATTATTAAAACATGCAAAGGCCAGCAGGATTCGTATTGCTTCTAGTCGGGCGACCGGAGAAAACGTTTCTTCATAGTCAATTCCTTCCTCCTGATTATATCCTTGTGCAACTAATCTAGCTTTATTCCTAGTTATATTACCTTGTTCATCAGCTTTATTTTTAAAAACCCATTTCGTACCAATGACAGCTTGATTACTTGGCCAAGAAACTAAATATTAAACTTTGTTTCGTTCAAATTGGTTTATCTCTACTTGCATAGCTATAATCCAATAGTCATCAGTAGCGGCTTCTTTAGCATTTTTAGGTTCGATATTTGAAAGGAATGCTACATGGCCCATTTGATTAAGTTGACTTCTAGTCCAAACATTTGAATTAATTTCTCTAATAACATTTTCAACAGGGTGATCTTTTAATATCGTAGGAGGAGATCTTAACTCATTTTCACGATAGTAATGTTTTCATTTTGAGTAATGGAATCATCGAAAGATTTTTTTAGTATTAGTATCTGTGACAGTCTTAGTAACTATCTCATCAACATTCATTACTAATTTGAAATTCTCTTCGAACGAGACATGAAGTGTTTCTTCGATTATTTAAGTTCTTTTATTGAAATTTTAATAAAGTTTCGTTCCGATTATCCTATGAATATTCCTTCATCGGATTTTGGATCAAATTTACCAAGCTGATCATTTGTATTAAGAATGAAACATTTTGAACCAAAAACTTTAAAATAAGATATATTTGGTTTTCTTCCGTTAAAAAGTTCATATGGAGTATGTTTTGTAAGAGGATGAATGGAGATATGATTCAAACATAACAAGCAGATGCTACGGCTTCTGCCCAAAAATGTTTTGGTAAAGTGTTTCCACTTAATAGAGTTCTTGCACATTCTTGTAAAGCTCTATTTTTCCTTTCTACAACCCCGTTTTCTTGTGGGGTTCTAGAAAAAGAAAAATTATGTGAAAGTCCTTTTTTATTACAAAAATTTTCAAAATTCTCATTTTCAAATTCACCTTGATGATCACTTCTAATGTTCTTTATTTTCAAACTTTTGAGATTTTGAATTCTTTTAACAAAAAGTTTAAAATTTTCAAAAGTATCACTCTTATTTTTCATAAAAATAGTCCAAGTATATCTTGAAAAATCATCTACTATTACAAACACATATTTATTATGATTTATAGATTGAGTTTGCATTGGTCCAAAGAGGTCCAAATGCAATAGTTCAAGTGGTTGTAATGTAGAAATATTTTTCTTTGATTTAAAAGATGATTTTGATAATTTTCCTACTTGACAAGCATCACAAATACTTTTTACATTGAAATTCATTTTAGGTAAACCTTTTACTAAATCATTTTGAGAAAGTTTACTAATAGCTTTAAAATTAATGTGACAAAATCTTTTATGTCATAACCAAGGATCATTTTCTTTGGCTATTAAGCACATATTTGAATCATGAGTGATTTTCATATTTAAAACATATATATTTCTATCTTTATTACCTTCAAAAATAAATTTTTTATTTTGATCAAGATTGTTACACTTATTTTCACAAAAAGATATATTGGAACCTTTGTCATAAAGTTGGCTGATATTAAGTAAATTATGTTATAAATTTTTAACTAATAAAGCATTTGTAATAAGAGGTAAATTAGATGTACCGTTATTGCTCACATCGCATTTACTGATGATGTATCCTTTGGAATTATCCCCAAAAGTGACAGACCCTCCATCTGAGTAGATAATGTTAGTCAACAGCTGTCATATATTTTGAGCAACCGCTGCCTAATATCCATTTCCCTCTTTTCTTAAGTGGTACCTGCAAGAAATATGAAAATGATATTGGTACCCACTTTTTGTTAGGGTCTTAAGAGTTAGGTCTTAGGAAACCAAACTCAAGCGGGTTCAGCATTCCCTTTGAAAATAAAATCTTTATTATTGTGAACATTTTCCATAAAGGATTTTATGTACTTGTTCGTAATTAAATAATTGTTGGTTTTAGGAACCCAAATTTTAATGTTCTTACAATGTTTTGGAATATTTGGAACATTATTGATTATAACAGGATTACTTTTCTGCAAATGATTTTCAAAAGAGTTTCTTTTCTTAGGTAGATTATTTGAACCTTTCTTATAGCATAATCCCTTTTTATCTGACATGGTCTGAGAATTTTCCAAAATTTTAGAAAGATTTTCTCTTCCTTTATTAAAATTTTAAACATTTTTGGTAATTCCTTCTAATTATGTTTTGAGAAAAGAGATATCTAATTCTAATATTTTAACATTTGATTTTAAATCATGATTTTCAACTTGGAGATAGTCATTCTTTTCTTTTTGAGTTTTGATTTCTTGACTCAGCATAGAAATTTGAGAAGTTGTATTGGAATAAGATTCTTGAGAAGCTTGAAGTTCTTCTTCTAAAATATTCTTTTCATCCCTTAGCATTTCAACTTCAAGTTCGGTTCTGTTTAACTTTTCACAAGTCTCTTTATATTTCCTTTTGATGTTTTTCATTTTATATAATAAATATGAATTTATCTCAATTAAATCATCAAAAGTTAAATCACTTACATCATCATTTCTAGCCATAAAACAAACATTTGCTTGTTCATTGCCACTGTCGCTATCTAATGAGGAAGAGGATTCTGAATCGTCGCATGTTACTGAAAATGCCTTCTTCTTTTTGTATTTTTCCCTTTTGTGTTTGAACTTGTCTTTCTTTTGATTAGGACAATCTTTCTGCAAGTGACCTTTCTTGTGACATCCATAGCATTCTATAGTAGAAGTTGATGGTTTGGTACTGTTTTTGTTACGTCCAAACCTATTTATCTTCTTGAACTTCAATTTTTTTTTAAATTCTTTGCGATAAGAGCCATATCTTCATCATCTGGATCAGATTCTTCTTTTTCTGCCTTGAAAGCTATTGTCTTTTTATCTTGTGCCTATACTCGTTTCGTCTGGTGATTAACTTCATAAGACATTAGATTCCCTATCAACTCTTCTGGTTTAATGGTTGAAATATCATTAGCTTCCTCAATTGCTAAGACTTTTCGTTCCTATTCATCCGTTAGAGAATTTAGGATTTTTGAGACGATATCAAAATTAGTGAATTTTTCTCCTAATGCCAAAAGTGAATGATATGTGTCTTGAAATATAGAATACATATCATTTATAGATTCATCTTGCTTCATTCTAAAGTTTTGGAACTGATTCTTAAGCATAGAGATCTTGCTTTGTTTAACTTTGTAAGTGCCTTTATGAGTAACTTTCAATGTGCGCCATATTTCATAGGCAGTATTACATATGCTAACTCTATTAAACTCATTTTTATATAGTGCACAAAATAACATATTAATAACTTTTGCATTTGCAGTAGCATCTAGTTTTTGCGTGTTAGACCATTTCGAATATTCAGTAGTAGGTATATGAAGATCAGTTTGTCAGTTTGATAGATATTCCATGTGTCCTAACCATTAGCTTGCATATAGATTCTCATTCTAGTAGCCCAATAGTTATAGTTCAAACCATTGAAAAGTGGTGGTCGTGTAGTGGATTGACCTTCAATAAAACTTGTGTTGGTGTCATTTTCCATATTACTCAAATATCAAATAACTGTGTTAAGGTTAAGAGATAACCTTGCTCTGATACCAAGTGGCAGTCGCTATGCTTTGATATCGAATGAAATTTACTATGTGATCGTGTAATATGAATAAACTACTTGTATGGAATAAGTAAGTAAATAGTAAAAGCAGTAAAGTAAAAGACACCAGAGATTTTTATACTGGTTCGAACTCCCGTTCTACGTCTAGTCCTAGACTTCTTCTGGAATTCAATCGATACCCTCGCTTCACCCGGAGGAACAGGTATTACACTACCTGAACAACCAAACAGGACTTTCCCGCCTGGACAACCGAATAGGACTTCTATTGCCTAAGGACACTACAATAGGACCTCAAATACAAGTGGAAATGTTTCTGACTGAATATGCTCTGTAATAGCACTGATGAGTCAATATAAGCACACCCTTTATATAGTCTTCTCTTTTATGTTATATAGTGTAATTTGTGAAGAAAGGAAGTCTAGTTGACCACACAATAGTATGCTTTAGTGTTTGGTGATCAAATAGTTTGATTTGTAAAACTTGAAAGTAAATAGCAAGAATATAGAGTTTAGAAATCAAAATAAAAATTAGTTAGAAATAGAGTTGAAATTGCTTTCGATTTATGGTGGTTAAAGGTTGCAATGATTGGTGAAGAGTTGCCATTAAATAGAATAGAAGAAACTGTTGAAATGAACGTTGTTTCTATTCAGGGAAGAGAAGCAACCTTTCAAAAACTAGACGTTATTTTAACTCAGACTTCTGAATTAAAATTCAGCCTTCCGAGTGTGGTGAAATAACAATGCAGCGCCGAAACAGTGCATTTTTGACCTTATTCAGACGTCTAAATATTATGTTCAGATGTCTGAATTTGCTAACAAAAAATTGCTTTGCTTCAGGAGTCAGATATCTGAATTTATGATTCAGACGTCTGAATTCTGCTAATTCAGACAACTTTAAAACTTCTTCTGAAAACAAGTGCGTGAATCAATAACTTGTGCATTTATACTAATTAGGAGAGATTTTAACATATATTATTAACTAGACATAGACTCTATAACTGTAAAAGATTACGACCATCAATCTAGAATCTGGTCATCAATATTTTCCTGTAAAACTTGGTTAGATAAACACATATAATTATTATTATCAAAATATCAGAAACTAAGGTTCTAACAGTATGCTTCACGTACCCAATCTATAGAGATAATCGAAACCCGAAGACAACAAATGATCCATGGTTCACCTTTGATAATGTTCCGATCCACAAGAGAAGAGAGAAGCTGTATCAGATGTCAGCATGGCTGGACAACCAGCTACATAAAGGAGCAAACCTCTAGGAAATTTAATAGATTTCTTCACCAGGTTCATCGGTACTCTTAGGGATTGGTTTGTATGTTTGGGAGAATATAGAAGAATCTAGTTTCGTGCTTTTGCCTAGGCGGCTGAAGCTTTAGGTGAACTTCACAAAGAGTTCATCGGAGCTGTTAGCCTCTTCACTAAAGGAATGTCAGACGAATGCTTAGCTAGAAAATGTTGTTTCTTGAGAAAAAAGGATCTGGAATATATTTCAAAAGAATATCAAAGCTTTGCTACCTGTTGAACGGCTACAACGACCCAAACATGAAAAACGTGTATATTGCATCCCTTTTCAACGAAGTACAGCCGAAAACGAACAGAATAATCCAGATCTCTGGAAGAGGGGTTGGAGGCACAACCCTTAGGCAGATCAATCAAGTTTGTTAGACATCCATACACAAGATTAGCGAGACCCAAAGAGTTTTGAAGGAGATGATGGACAAGCGCTACAAGACCAAATCCATTTGCAACAAGTCCTACCTAAAAGTTGGATGCAAAGAATGAAAGTGCAAGGTCTCATCAAGGAAGAAGGAGCATAGAAAAGAAAACAGAATGGTAGAGATAGACCCGTCAAACGGGTCGGGTCGGGTCAAAATTGACCCAACCCATTTTAAGACCCAACCCTTTTAATACATTTACTAAAAGGGTCAATATGACCCAACCCGTTTCATATATGGGTTAACCCATTTAACCCTTTTAAAAAACATCAAAAGAATTATTTCAGTGGATGCATGTATGAATGTATTGTCATGTTAATATATTCTAGTTGCACTTGAGTTTCCTTTTATATGCACTTATGCTTCATGGAAAGTAGTGTATTCACATATTACTTACTGTTATTAGTATAACACTGTATGGGTTGTGCTAACTTTCTGAAGTAGGATAAGAAGCAGGATAAAGAGGTATAATTTTAAGTTACCTCTTAGTATTTTAATCGTGTTACATTAGCATATCAATTATCATATAGTCTCGTGATTTTTCTCTACTGTTAGGCTTTACGTTTAACCCTCTTTATGTTTTCTTTTTTATGTCCACTTCTTTTAAGTAGGCTAACTATTAGATTAGGGAACATTTGATGTTAGAGTATGACATTGGAGAGTATATAGGTCGCTAGCATATATATAATTTATCAAGTTATCTAGATTTGTTTCATATCAGACTGTATTATCTATATAAAACTATTTATGTACGGGATTTTACGTACCAGTTATAATTCCTTTTTTAGGAAAATCTATGCACTTAAACTTATGGCGTTATCAATAGTAGTTGCTGGATATGCTGTTAGCCTAATTATATATGATCCACTATGTTCAGCACATGTATATATTGATATGTTATATTTTATCTTCTTCAATTGTAAGATATAATGTATATTAAATATGTGGTGGATTACCGTGTTCTGTTGAAGTTTTTATTAGTATTGTCATATAAAAGGAATTTAGGGAGAGAGAGAGCCGTCCGTGTTTATTTTTTAGGAAACGAGAGAAGAAACTGAAAATTAGGGTTTTGGAGTTCGAAGGGGTAAAAGGGTTAAACGGGTTGTGTCATTTTTTTACTGAGCTAAGTGGGTATTGACACAATTCAAAAATAATGTTATTAGCCTTGACCCGACCCTATTAAAATTGAGTTAAAAGGGTTGGATAAAAGGGTCGGGTTGAATTTTGACAGCCCTAGGTAGAGAAGAAGCGAAACAGATTCTTCTAAGGAAAGCCTTTTAGAAGAATACCTCTAACAGATGCTATCTATGTGGAAGGGAAGGATACTATGCAAAAAATTGTCCTAACAAGCATAGCAAAGCAGCTAAGCTGGTAGATCCTGTCTTTCTCCATGACAAGGCAGACACTTACAATGCCGATGTAGAATCATTATTCTTAGAACAAGATGAAAGGGATAGTGAGACAGCTTTTGCTATAGAAGCAATCTCCAACGAAGAAGAATCAACCAATTACATTCCCTACATTCTTGTGACGGAAAGCATTTCAATTCTCCAAACTGGCCACAAAAACATTATTCAAGAAGGAACTCCATCACCAAATGTCGAAGTAATGATCTTACCTTCACAGTACGAGCGGTCCATTAGGGCCATATGTATGTTGGACACAGGAGCAAGAAGAACTACGATGAACCCAGACATCCTACCGAAAAGCACTTGAAAGAAACACCATGAATATTTCAATGCAGACGACGGTGAAATTTTCCGCACTTCTCTAATATCAAAGAATCTGATCGGTATACAGATATTTCACGACAGCATAGTCCGGATAAAGGTGATAGGAAGCAAGCTGCATAGTCATGACCTACTAATGGGTTTCGACCTATTCTTCAAGGCACAGAAACTTCAGATACTCCCTTATGGCCTGAAGTTCAAAAGAGAGTTCAAGCCCGTCTCAACAATCCAGAAGCTCTTCTCCTTAACCAACGCTCCAGATGAGTTCAGTCAAATAACCAAAAATCTGAAGAAATGCTGTGCGGATTCACATGAGTAGTTCTATCATCCTCATCCGCCACAGAAAAACGAAGAGTTCTTCATCAAGCTCCCTTTCAAGAAGAATGAAGAAATCAACTCTACCAAGGCAATACACCTCGGTTTGAATCCAGAAGTACTTGGTTGGCCAAAAAAGATGCTCTAATGAAAAGACTAAAAGAAGATGCCTCTTGTCAGCCACTAGAAAAGAAGCTTGGGACACGTATTACGAGGGAAAACGTAAAAGAAGATGCTCCTTGTCTACCATTAGATAAGATGCTCGAAATAATGAAGATTCTCTTTGTCTGCCATCTGGCTTTGTACTTTTGGGCACGTATTCAGGTGATTTGACGTTTGTTTTGACATAAAACGAGAAAGCCAGAGAATGATGCTTCTGGTTCACTACCTTGCTTTGTCTTTTAGGATAGTTTTATGTTAGTGGGCTCGGGTTAAGATTCCTTTCTTACCTCCTAAGCTATTGTGTGTTTAATTCTGATCGGTGGATTCCAATCTTATGTATTGTAGTTTAATTTCCAAGGCTCTATATAAGGAGCTGATGTATCAGTTGTATTCTCATTTTAAAATCAAAAAAAATGTTTCTTAGGATAAAGATGAGTAGCTAAATACAATTCTATCTTATGTTCTTCCCCTAAAAGAGAAAGCAAAGAGGAACTCCTTTCTAATCTCACCTGAAACAAAAGAGAAGTATATGGCCGAGAGATTATAAGATTATGGTCTCCTCTATCCCCATGGACATAACACCTCCAATCACCTCTTTCATTACCTACTTCCAAGTTTAGAAGACAAAGAGTAAGTCCTGACGGATAAGGCAGTGAAGTAGCCAAAAAACTTCAAAAAAGTTGATGGTAGTTATGGTCTCGGTTATGGGCTCGGCGGTGTAGCCCATCTAGGGTGAGGATATATGGGGTGACATTTGCCCCGCATTGTCCCCTCGACCACGATGTCGGATTGCCACCTCCCTTGACGGTTGTAGAAGACAATGTTATTTAGAGCATGTTTGGCAACTACTTATAAGTGGCCAGAACTACTCATAAGTCACTTATTTTAATTCCAGTGTTTTACAACTCCTTATAAGGAGCATATATAAATGACTAATAAATAGAAACTTGAGAAGAAACAATTTATTGCTTATGACTTATGAACATATTTCATAACTAATTTTGACAAATAAGTTTACTTATTTCAACTTTAAAGTTCAATTGGATACAAATGCTTCTACTTATAAACACTATTTAAAACTACTTCGAAGCTACTATTCAAAACTCCTTTTAATGAGTTTCAAAATAAGTTGTTGTTAGATGGACTCTTAGATAAGTCAATTAGAAAGAAATAGTAAAACATCAAATCATGAAATTTCAAAAAATGAATTTCAAAGTTTTAAGTTTTTACATATGCATAATGTGCATTAAAAAGATCCTAAAATTTATGATGTAATGGCAAAAACATTTTTTCGATCTGATATTTCTAAATAAATTTATTGTAATTTGAATATTTGAAATTCAGATAAGGCGAGAAATATTAAAATGGATGTGAGAACAGTAACTGCTAATGAATAAATGTCAACGGACAAGGACTTGATTCAATGTTACTTATTACGAGAAATCACTCGGTATGATGAACGAAAATAAAATAGAAACGGGAAATGTTACATACTATGGAATGTGCTACGTTGAGGTTGGACTTAACTGGAATGGAATACATACTTGGAATGTAGAACATTTTTTAAAATGTTGTCTCTATATTTAAACTTGTATAATATTGTTGTCCACTACAAATGGATGGATAGAAAAATAAAAAAAAAATTCTTGTATAAATAATATATCATTAACGTGCACTTTCAACTAGTTATAAATTACATCTTATAGTAGTTGAAGCAAAACAAAGTTGCAGAATGTTTAAATATTATTGTATAAGTGTTAAGTTCATGTCTTAGGTTTTTTTTGTTCATTTGACTCGCTTTATATAGATTAAATAGTTGAAAATTATAACAAAATTGCATAATTTTTTTCTTATCGATTTTTGATGATGACTCTTTATATTGCATGAACCTTGACATTAGAATAGTTTTCATTCATTGATACAACATTATCTTCTTCAAATATATTATCATTATCGTCAATGTTTTTCTTTTTTCCAACATCATGTACTAATGAACTAATTATTTTTGAGAAAAAAATTATGTAGAACAAGGAAAATTTTGAAACAAAGTTTTTTCAAAAAAAGAATATATGAGTATAAGTAGAGAATCATAAATATATGTAGGTTACTTTACATTATTATGGTAGTTGAGAGATAAATAACATAGAAAACAAGATTTTAATATTCTCAAGGCTGGTTTGAAATCCTTGTTCATTGTTTGTTTATTTTTCACTAAGAAATCATTATTGTCTGATGATGTCCGTGAGCGTGGCGAAATGAAAAAAAGGTGCCTACATCTGGTAGCAAACCCAGGTTTGATTCATATCTTGCACACATTTCTCGCAAAAAATAATACTCGGAGGGTATAGATGCATGAGTCTAAGTAGGCATGCACAACTTAATTCCCCTTCAGGAGCTTAGCCGTCCGTCCAATTCTCCCTAATATAATTCAAAAAAAATCATTATTGCTTGATATTTTATATTTACAGTAAGAAATCGTTACTAATCCAGACATATCAAAGAAAAATACTTAAAATGGTCAAAATAAACTTTTTCAAACATCGGAATCAATAGTTTGAGACATTGAATTAAACGTACCGAAATGTTATATTTAACGTTTTGGCATCAAAATTAGTGTAGCAAATCGTGTTTGCATAATGTTTTAAACGCTGGTGTATTTTGTTTCAGAAGTGTGAATTGTGGTACCATAAACCTGATTTACATAAATTGTTGAAGAATAATATTTTGTTTGTTTTGATTAAAAATTGGGACTTGTCGTCCCATGTGAAAATACATATATGCATTAAATAATAGCTGCTTTTAGTAATTATTATCATAACTTTGAATTGACATCACACCACATGATTGTCTCTCTGGATGACATTGCCATTTCCAGGCATACAGATCATAATTTGGACAACATGCCAGCGCTTGTTATAATAAACAGTTAATATGACAAAAACTTTATTAATATCCCAAATTGTCCGACTTTTTTGCAACAAACTCAGCACTAAAGAGCAGAAACAAGCTAATTACACTCAGATTCTTATATATGTATGTAGGCCTGCCAATGGACCAGGGTCGGTCCGAGTATCATAAACTCTAACCCAAGTCCGATTACGATAATTAAAATCTGAGCCCGGTCCGAACCCACATGGTATTTCAAATCAATACCGGAGCCTAGATCATCGAGCTTTTTAAGCCCGTTGGGTAATACATGTATACCTAACTCGAATGTTTATGTCAAAACCATATTTTAAAATTGTAACTTTGGTAAAAATTATATACAAACAATGTTAACATATAAATTGGACGGTGATGTAGTCAAATTTTCAACAAAAATATGCAAAAACATCTACATGTAAACAAACAAAATGGTAAACAAATAACGTACATAATCATGTTTTGATACGATGAAAAACTAATAGTCGGATCAGGCTTTAACCGGACCGGGTTTAGATAAAAATGGACCCGACCCTAATAGTACCGGGCCGGTCCCGTGTCGGGCCGGGGTTAGGCTTGGGTAGTAAAAGACAAAACCGATACACGCATTAATAGGGTGGGTTCAGGCCAAACTCCGTTTGAAACTCGTACCATTGATAGACCTATATGTATGTACAACAAGCAAGTACACATTATGAAAACTTTGTTATCAGAAAAAAAAACATTATGAAAACTTAAAAAGATCATCAAGAGCTTCCTGTTTACAACTGAAATATGTATGCACAAAATTCAGGCAATAATAGCTTTTAGCATAAAATATTGCACTCAATATAGATGAAGGTGAGAAATGAGGATAGTAAAAAGGAAAATAACTAACTTATTGAGCCTCCGTCTCTAGTGTTGGATATTTATATCGATGATTCAAGAAAGGTGAAGATTATAACTGTTGTACTTCTGACTTTAAGGATCTACTGTTTAGATTCTTTTAGACAATTGTTCAACCCAATAGGTACAAACGGGTTATTGAACGATCGACTTGCGGATTCAATGATGCCTTGAAACAGCGTAATCAGATTTAAAACTTATACGATTTTGATCCGACCAAGGACACTCAAATTTGATTTCTGGTGATGCAATTTAGTAGAGAACGGAATGAAGAAGAAGAAGAAAACCGAACTGCAACGTTTCTGCGTTCGCAACACCTTTCAAGCGTCGCAAATTGCGGTGAAAGGCAGTGTTCTACAACGCTCTCTGAGCGTCGCAGATCTGGAGGAAGAAGAATGAGATAGAAAAAAAAGAGATTGTTCTTTTGTGATGGTTCCTAGGCGTCACTATTTATAGTAGTGAGGAAGTGTCTATTCATCAAGTGTCGCATCCTTTCCAACAGTCCAAAACCGTTACAAACGGTCGCGTCTATTCATAACAGTTTAAAACTGTTACTAAACGGTTGCATCCCTTCATTCAAATGACCCGCCAAAAAATATCCGTTCGAATTCTAGATCCGGCTTGTTAACAAAAATTAATTCGTTAATCCTGAACCTGACCGGCCCGGTCCGGTCGGTTGGTCGGACGGCGGCGGCGGCGCGCATGTGGTGGTAATGCATAACTTCCCTCCTTACATCAAAGCAAAGCTTTGGATGCCCAAAGGGCCCAACCTTTCTTAGAGAATTCCATATATAAATCAATATATTCTCTTAATTTCCTAGATGTGGGGCTATTCATCCCCTCTTCTTCCTTCTTCTTCCCTCTTCTTCCCTCTTCAAAAACAACCCCAAAACTAATTTTGAAAATTGCCAACAGTTTCCCTTCATTTTCAAAATAAGTAAAATAAATAAAATAGATGGCTGCATCACTAGAGTGACTACCTACATACCCAAGTAGGATCAAGCCAATATTGTTCCAAGATCAAGTTTTGCATCATCGTGAAAACCAATACATAAATGGTAGGTATATTTTGAATTTGAACATTCACTTAGTGTAAACCATTCAAAGTTCTATCGAGGCCTATGGTGAACGTATCTTTAACCAAGTACCCCTAGTGATAGTACCGGAACAGTCACACGTACCGATTTTCGTATATAGAGTGTTCTGTATGCTCAGCACATTAATGGCCATATGCTTAAATGCTGAGTTCATGTGTCTACTTTAGAAAACGGTCTTACTTTCTTAGGAAACGCTCTGATTTCCATACTCATATAGGTAAGTCTCTCAAGATGTTTCTACGATACACCTTTTTTTAAGGTAACTAGACTTATTAAGGATATATTATCCATCCTTTGTTCTTGCAGAATCCAACACTAAGTATTATGGGATTATTGATTTATTGCTCCATAATCATTCTCTTAACTTGTTGGTACCCATTAAACTTTGTCTATCCTTTTCAAAACATAAGTTAGGTTTTGTTAAGGATGATCAACCTTCATTCACAGACCTTAGTCCCATTTCCTTTGATTTTATAGAAACCATTGCCTTTGGAAGACTCTTTATGAGTGGGTCAGCCAAGTTTTTCTTTGTTTCTATGTAATCAACAGTTATTAATCCACTTTTGAGTAACTGTCTTATCATTTGATATCTTAGACTCACATGTCTAGACTTCCCATTATATGTCTTATTAGAGACATTGTATGTTGTAGCCTGATTATCACAGTTGATCAAGACTGTTGGAGATGGCTTCTTCCATAATGGAATTTCTATTAATAAATTCATAAACAATTCCGCTTCCTTACATGCATCTGCTAATGCAATCAACTCTGACAACATTGTTGAGTTGGATATACAGGCCTGTTTCTTGGAAACCCAAGACACAGCAACACCTTCTAATGTAAAGATCCATTCAGTCATAGACTTGGATTTTGATTCTATATTGTTCTAGGTTGCATCACTATATCCTTCTATTACAGCAAGATATCCTTTATAAGATAAACCATAGGTAACGGTTCCTTTCAAATAAGCTAAAACTTTGGAAATAGCTTTTCAATGTTCGAAACCTGGATTACTCGTAAATGGACATAACATGCTTATAGCATGTTCTATGTCTTGTCTAGTGCAATGCATAACATACATAAGACTCCTACTGGAATACTCAAGTTGAGAAATGGTACCTCCAGTATTCTTTCCTACTTTAATACTAGGATCTAAAGGAGTAGGTGCTGGTTCGTCATTATAATGACCATACTTTCGGAGGAACTTCTCAATGTAATAAGATTGAGTTTGCAACAACTCCCCCTCTTTCCTAATAATTTTAATTCCCAGAATTACGTCAGCTTCTCTTAGATCTTTCATATCAAATTTAGAAGATAGAAACTTCTTAGTTTCATTCACACAGGATATACTGAAACCAAATATTAGCATGTCATCAACGTATAAACATATTATAACATGATAGTTGTTATTTGATTTTCTATAAATACATTTATCAGCATCATTAACAATAAATCCATATGACAATGCTATTTTATCAAACTTCTCATGCCATTGCATGGGAGCTTGCTTTAGGCCATAAAGAGACTTTACTAATTTGCAAACTTTCTTTTCTTGGCTTGGGGTTTTGAAACCTTTAGGTTGTTCCATATACATCTCTTCTTCTAAATCTCCATTTAGAAACACGGTCTTTACATCCATTTGATGTATGACCAATTTATGAATTGATGCAAGTGCTATTAAACAGTGTATAGAAGATATGCGAGCAACTGGAGCATATGTATCAAACTAATCTACTACATGTCTTTGCTTATATCCCTTAGCAACTAATCTGGCTTTAAACTTATCAATGGATCCATTTGTATTCAATTTTTTCTTAAATATTCATTTACATCCTCTAGGTTAAGCATCAGGAGGTAAATCAGTTAAAACCCAAGTTTGGTTTAACAATGTGGAATTCATTTCATCATTAATAGCTTCTTTCCAAAATATTGAATCTTTGGAACTCATAGCCTCAGAATAAGTTTTGGGGTCATCATCGACGTTCATGGCATATCTAGTCACATTAAGTACTTCGTCCTTATTGCCTTCTATAAGAAATGTAATGAGGTCATGATCATAATCCTTCTTATTCTTGCTCTTTTACTTCTCCTTTATTCAGTACTATTATC
Source organism: Allium cepa (assembly GCA_030765085.1). Taxonomy (NCBI): domain Eukaryota; kingdom Viridiplantae; phylum Streptophyta; class Magnoliopsida; order Asparagales; family Amaryllidaceae; genus Allium; species Allium cepa. The sequence continues at coordinate 315,472,125 of CM060945.1, read as the reverse complement.
TAGTACTGTTACTTCCTTGCTGAGCATAGTCGTTGTCATTGATATCATCAATTGTATTAGATTCTGGACTAGATGATCTCAATGGAATCTCAACGGTTCGATTTTCAAAGAATTCTACATCTATGGATTCTATAACTTCTAAGGTGTCAAGAATTAGGAATCTATAAGTTATACTATTAAGTGAATATCCTATGAAAACACATTTAAATGTCCTATTTCCTAACTTTGGTTGTTTAGGGTCTGGGTTTCTAACATATGCTAAATAACCCCAATATTTAAGTCTTGTGAGATTAGGTTTCCTATTAAACCATAATTCATAAGGTGAAACATTATTCTTTTTAAGTGGTACTCTATTTAAGATATAACATGCAGATAACATTGCATCACCCCACATGTTATAAGGTAAGTTTGAACTTATGAGCATGGAATTAACCATTTCTACTAAAGTTCTATTTTTCCTTTCAGCAACACCATTTTGTTGTGCTGTATATGGGGCAGTGCATTGGTGAACTAAACCATCTTGTTTACAAAATAAGATGAATTCATTTGAGAAATATTCACCACCTCGATCTGAATGTAATACTTTTATTTTAACTCCTAATTATGTTTCGACCTCTGCTTTGTAAATTTTAAATTTATCAAAGGCATCATCCTTAGTTTTCAATAGATACACATACGCATATCTAGTATAATCATCAATAAATCTTAGGTAGTATTGGTTACCACCATTGGTGGTATGATTTTTTAAGTCACCCACATCACTATATACCAAAATTAAGCAAGCCAATTTTTATTTCTGTAGATTTAAAGGATTTTTGGTGTATTTTTGCTTGAACACATATTTCACATTTAGAGATAGTATCGAAATCACAATCAGAAATTAATCCTAGTTATGCGTATTTTTAAGGGAATTAGAATTAACATGTCCTAGTCTACCATGCCATAAACTAACATAATCAATAATATAAATAGAAAATTTCTTTATTAGATTCAACTCAGCCATTTTGAAATCCATAAAATTGCAAATAAGGAACTTTTTGTTACTTGCCTTGGATATGCAGTATTTGCTTTCTAGTGCATCCCAGAGTGCCTTTGCAGTTTCTAAAGTCCTATGTGCGTTGTAGACAGGAGCAGATAATGCATTCGGAATGTGCCCTCCACATAGAAAATCATCATCTTTGCGCTTTGCACGTTTTGCTTTCAAATCCGTCAATATATTTATCAGTTTCCTCTGGTATTTCCTCCTAGTTATCTTCAAGAATATAGAACAATTTGACCGTGATCAAAAAGAATTTCATCGTCTATTGCCAACGAGTGAAGTTTTCACCATCAAACTGCTCCAATCGCGTTAAATGCTGATTCATAACTTGAAGAGCATTAAGATTGATTGAATTCGAGCCATCCATGGTTGAGTTATTGTCTAAACATTGTTGGATATTTGTATTGATGATTAGAGAAAGATGAAGATTATAACTGCTGTACTTTTGACTTCAAGGATCTACTGTGTAGATTATTTTAGACAATAGTTCAACCCAACAGGTACAAATGGATTATTCAACTATCAACTTCAAGATTCAATGAAACCTTGAAATAGCATAATCGGATTCAAAACTTGTACGATTTTGATCCGACCAAGAACACTCAAATTTGATATCTGATGATGCAATTTAGTAGAGAACAAAATGAAGAAGAAGAAGAAAACCAAACTGCAATGTTTCTACGTTTGCAACACCTTTCAAGCGTCGCAAACTATGGTGAAAGGCAGTGTTCTGCAACACTTTCAGAGCGTCGTGGATCTGGAGGAAGAAGAATTAGATAGAAAGAAAGGAGATTGTTCTTTTATGATGGTTCCTAGGCGTCACTATTTATAGTAGTGAGGAAGTGTCTATTCATCAAGTGTCGCATCCTTTCCAACAGTCCGAAACCATTACAAACAGTCGCGTCTATTCGTAATAGTTTAAAACTGTTACTAAACGGTTGCATCCATTTATTCAAATTATCCACTAAAATATATCCGTTCAAATTCTGTATCCGGCTTGTTAACAAAAATTAATTTGTTAATCCCGAATCCGAACCCAACCCAGCCCAATCCGATCGGTCGATCGGACGGTGGTGGCGGGGCGTGCATGGTGGTGATGCATAACTTCTCCCCTCACATCAATGCAAAGCTTCGAGTGCCCAAAGGGCGCAACCTTCCTTAGAGAAATCCATATACAAATCAATATATTCTCTTAATTTCCTAGATTTTGGACTATTCATCCCCTCTTTTTCCTTCTTCTTCCCTCTTCTTCCCTCTTCAAAAACAAACCCAAATCCAAAACTAATTTTGAAAATTTTCAACATCTAGTTCATCCATGCTACTACTGTGTTGTGTCAATCTTTAACACGGTATGCTCACCGTAGACATACATAACCTACACATAAAATTAGATCAATACAGTATATTTATCCAATTTATAACTAAAATATGCATAAAGGATTTTATATTGCATCAAAATTCATTCAGAAAAACTCTGGATACTACAAAATTCCTTACGTGTTCTCAATTTTATGTCCTGTCATATAGTCTGACATGGTGAACAAAGTAAGATAGTGTAGCATGGTTAGTGAAGGGTTCAATTCCTTTGTATCCAAAAGTCATGTGCCCCTCATTCCATGCAATCGCAACCATTCATTAGATCATATTAATTAATTGATTTAATTAATTAGTCAACAATGAATAGTGGAGGTTGAGTGGGCATTGGGGCACAAGAGTTTTGGGTATGAAGGAATTGAGCTGGTGGGTGAAGCATGTGGTTGTTGTTATCTTCATCAGGATCTTAAATCTTGTGCTCACACCCAAAACTCCTTGTATTATGTGAGTGGACAAGGTAGATAACATTTTTTCCAGAATAATAAAAAATAGTTGAAAATAAAATGGATTTGCAATAGTGTTAAGTAAAGTTAAGACCAATAGGTTTACTTCTCTTCTTTCTTGTGGAAGTAAAGGAAAAATAAGTCACTGCCCAACAGATTTATATAATATTGCTAACCGTAATCAATAAAAACAAATAAAAACATATTACATACAAGGCAATAAGCTTTTAAATCATCTTTAAGCGGTTCCTTTAAAGAAGTTCACTTAATGCATTAAGTCAATATAATAAAGGAGCCGGCTATTTGGACATAATTTGCTGACACAAACGGTGACACACAAGATCTGGATCATCGGATCATTTTGCCATTATATGGAAGGTGCAATTCAAAGGGCAATCAATGGTAGAGATCCATTATGTCACCAATTGTGTCATCAGATTGTGTTCAAAAAGACTTTTCCTATAATAAATAAGACAATTTTTCAAAAGGAACTTGCACAAATAACTAATTTTGGTTTTGGACTTTATCAAAAACTTATTGCAAAACTAGGCCTCGTTTTGAATATCCTTTGCACAATTATGGATTACGCAAGCAGGAATTTTTTATATGCAGAGCTTGCGCATTCCATAAGTGCGCAAACTCTACGTATAAAGCTTGCGCACTCCATAAGAGCGCTAACTTTATATGTAAAGCTTACGCATATAAGGATTACGCAAGCTCAATTTCAAGCATCAAAAAGACAGAGAGCATAGATTTGTCTTTATTTTCTCATTTCCTCGTCTTCCTCTTAAAATCCTCCAAAATTCTCATCCCAAACTCAAATTTTTACCAAATACAAATCTTCAATCACCTTGTCAACCAATTAGTTGCTAAAATATATATGGAATACTCTTCTTCATCCTTACAAAACAAAGGTAATAAATTATATTGATTAACATGGTGCTTAAATTTTGCTATTTTTGTTGGTGTTGAAAATTAAGAGTTATTGTTGTTAGTGATGTTAATTACTAGGTAATGATGTTCTTATTGTTGAATCATTTGGTAATGATTAATGAAATAGGAAACCCTAGTAGTAAATTGAAAACTTTAATTGATATGTTAATGTTTTATTGTTTATTTTGACGGACATGAATGTTTGGGAGATAGACGATGAAATGTTGATGAACTTGAAGCGAAAATCGATGTTTGAAGCTCAAGTCATATTGACATTGATGTTGATCATGTTCCACAAACACAGTTCAAAACAATACCATGTAAATTTAATTTTGGACCATCAACCTTACACGCTCGTTTGCATAAAATTGTTTCTAGCGAAAGACCCGGTCATCAAATTCGGGTTGACGAAAATATGCTGATGCCTTTACATCCTGTTGGTCCATCCATGGCATAGGGACAACGACCATATCCTTGTTATTATGGAGATATGTGTATAGTGGTCGTTTGCGGAAAGGAAAAGTATGTCGGGTGAGGTTTTTTCGGTGGTAGTTCGTACAACGAACATAGAATAAATCCTCGTAAAGTTGATTGTTGTAACTATTTTAAATGGATTGATCAACCCTTATGCAAAAGGGGACTAGAGTACATGTACAAATTGCAAGCCAAAATCAAGCATCTTAAAAATGTGAATGAAGAACTAAGGGAAAGCAGGGTGAGGCTAGGATTTTGCTAGACGTCTGGGACTAGTTAATGTTGTCATATTTGGTTTTTTTGTTAAACTGTAGTATTTTTAATATGATGTTCCAAAAATGTTTTTGTTTTAACACGAACTGTGTGCTAGCTAAGAAGTTGATTATGTTGGTGAAATACATTTGGTAGTGTTGATTATGTTGTTGAAATATATTGGTTACATTATTATATTGATTCGCTTGTTTGTTTTTTCTTAAAGATTGATTTGACTGTTTTTGGTTGAAGGTTGCCCATGGAAACAAATTCTACTTGGAAAAATAAGGTATTAGTTCAACAAATTTATGTTTAGAATATATCAAAAAATCAAGATTTTGAATGTGATATTGCAACTTATTTTGTAGATAATGTCAAAGGTTCCAACTATATTTTACTATGATGGAAAATTGGTGGTTAATGATGAAGATAAACCGAGATATATTGGTGGAAAGCGAAAAGGATCAACAATAAAAAATCATTGTAGTTTTAAAGAGCTTAAACAAAGGGTATTTGAAGTGAAAAAAGTCAATCCTGTGATGTATGATTTAAAATTAGCGGTGAAATGGATTCGAGATGATGGTTCATCCGCTATTGATTTGAAAGATGACGATGAATTGGACTCTATGTTTTCAATTGGAATGAGAGTGATAGAAATATATGTTGCAAAAGTGGAACATGATAATGTGGTAGAAACACTACCGATAGTAATTTTTATGGATGCGTATGTACTCCCCACACAGTTACAAGAAACACAATAGTCACGGTATCCTTCTTATCTTACAAGTCATCAAGGCAAAGAGTTTATAAACTTACTTCATAGGCACAACATAATGGTTAAAGTCTCTTCTAGTCAAGAATAAAATATGATGCATAACCTTATGCATCCAAATCAATCGCAAGCGTTGGAAAAGTGAGTAGTATTATACTCTGGCACTTGTATTTTGACTTACGTTCATGCAAAATATTTTACCATTATTTTGTATTCATAATGTCAAAGAAGCATTAATTGGTTGTGCTGACGACGACGACAACGATCATGTTGATATTGCAAACGAGGGCGAAGTGCAGTTGGATAGCATGGAAGTAGCTTGTGCGGATGATGTAGATAGAACTTGGATCCATCAAATGGAAGTTAACAATGATGCAATCATATATGTAGACATTGAGGATGCTGATGATGTAAATATCGAAGAAGAACAAATCACTTATGAAGAGGTTCTAGCTGAAGATTAATGTACTACAAAAATGATGGTGAAATCGATAATGGAAAATTGTCAATTAGACGTGGAAGTGTTTGAAAGAAAATGTGTCGAGAAAGGACCACTAGTTGGGATAATTTTTGAAAGTAAGCAGAAGCTTTTTGAACAGTTATGTGAATGGACGATTAAATGTTCAGTTTCTTTTCAAGTTCTGAAATCGCATGCAAATCAATACACAGTCCATTGGAATGTGGATGAAACATGTCTTTGGCGAGTGCATGTAAGCTTTTCGGTAAGAAAAAATCAAAATTGGTGGAAAATAACTACATATGACAGCGACCACACTTGTTTAAATGCAACAATCAACTCAAACTATCGACAGGCAACTTCAAAGTTTATATGTAGCAAAATACTTCCATTGATTAAAGCTGAAACAAATATGACTGCAAGAGCTGCTCAAGAGAAAATATCCAATATGTTTCATATTAAAGTGAGTTATTCTTGAGTCTGGCACGGATTACAGAAAGTTGTTATAATGATTTATGAAGATTGGGAATCGTTATACGCGGAATTTCCAAAATATCATCGAGCCTTCAACGTATCAACCCCGAAACCCTGTATGATGTTATTTATAGTCATGGTGTTTTCGATGGTCTTTTTTGGACTTTCGGACCTTCTAAGCATGGTTTCAACCACTGTCGACCTATACTGTCTATTAATGCCACTCATTTATATGGGAAGTATCTGGGTACATTACTAGTAGCTACTGCTGTGAACGCAAACCAAGGTCTATTTCCGTTAGCATTTGCTATTGTACAAACAGAGTCATGGAAAACGTGAAGTTAGTTTATTCGTTGCATATGGAATTATATTTCATCCGTATGTACCAGATGTATTACCTTTATCTTAGATCGTATGAAAGGAATTCCATGTGCGCTTAGAGAAGCTTGGCCAATTGAACATCATCATCGCTTTTGTATTCGTCATATTAAAAAAAATTCAAGAAAGCGGGTTTGGCACGGATGAGCTACAAAATTTGTTACATGCATGTGCCACAGCATCGGAGGTTTTAAAATATAATGAACTTCAAAAACTATTGAAGGTTGTAAATCGAGATGTCGATGCATGGCTTTAAAGAAGTTTAAAAAATCAGGAATCAAGCTGGAGTCCTTGTCACGACAGCGACGTAAGATTCAATATGATGACAACTAATGTTTCCAAAAGCTTTAATGATGTGCTAAAAGAAACTATGAATTTACCTGTTAGATCCATGGTTGCACGTACGTTTCATTGATTGAACCATTACTTTATCGAACGTCGAACTCAAGGAGAAGAGTGGACGTCACAGCTTGCACCAAGGCGGGAAGCATTAGCATGGAGAAGAATGGAAGAATCAAGGCTCATGTCCATAGAGAGATATAGCTTCGTAGAATGGCAGGTGAAAGATATTCATATGTTTGATTATACAGTGAACATCGAAGATAATGTCGCCAAATATTCATGTAATATGCCAAAGTTAGATCATTTTTCGTGCTCCCACATATTAGCAGCTTGTTCATGTAGTTCAGGTGGTGCTAATAGAGCGTATTTTGACTTAATCTCCACGTGATACACGACGGCTAAGTATACCGTCGCTTATGCTCCTTTGTTCCACCCTGTACCAGATAGTCGACATTGGGATGTCTACGATGGCCCTAATATATAACCACCACCATTACACAGAAATTCAGGACATTCGCGATCAACTCGAATCAAAGGTATCATGGATCCACCATCTTCTTCCGACCATAATAGATGTAGCAAATGTGGTTCTATTGGCCATAATAAAAAAACATGTCCGCGTTGAATTGTATGAGTTGCTGTATATCTTTATTATTCAATTTATTTGTAACAGGAAGAAGTGTGTTAACTTTCTAAGAAGTGTGTTAACTTGCTATTGCATATGTTTGCTTTTTTACTTCACATGTTGATTTTTTACAGCAAATCTTTATTTCTTTTCATTGTTAATTTCTTTACATTGATAATTTGCTTTTTTTCACCATGTCCGGCTATATATCCTGCTTACCTACGCCAAATTCGTAACAATGTATCGACGAATATGAGCTAAAAAATTAAATAATCAAAATTTAGAAATTACAATATAAACGACATCATGCTCTAGTGGAGCACGGGAAATGTACGCAACCAATTTCCTTGCCGACGTTTTAAGAATATAACGACAAGTAATTTGCCAATACCAATACTTGTGCTCGCTCAACGGTGTCGGGGGCTCAGATGGTCGTTCGACACGATCAATTCTGGAATTCCATAAAATAGTACTTTCCTGTAGAAATGTATCCAACTAGGGATTTTTGGGTCTAAGGGCACAATGGGATCGGGAATATGTTGATAGTCAAAGGCAAACTGTCTCATTACCTGGTCAGGAGCATGTAATTCAAAGTCCAAAAAAAATCAATCTGCTCTTAGCGATCCAACCAGCAAACATATATTCAATGTTCAGATTCCCAAATTTGTTCACCAAAGAATATGGTTCCCATGTAACGGTGTCATCCGCCAACAAATCCAATTTATTTCGGTAAAACTGTACATCTTTTGGCATTTCATGCCAACTCCTAGCACAATTCCACCTACACCCGAATGGAAGATACGGGTCTAAATATGTAGGAATTCTTACAAACGGCCATCCAATAGCAATATGAGATCAATACTATATTTGCAACAATGTTGCGGAATCCTGTATTCTTCGTTGCAAGGCAACGTTCCTCAACTCACTGTAGAAATAGCAAAGTACAACAATGCCCTAAGAATGGAAACCACGGTTTGCCAAATCATCCAGAAATGGTAAAAATTTCAAATTTAATCTACCTTTTGAATGATCTGGAAAAGGACGGCAACTTAAAGACAGCACGACTACGACGAAGTATATCTAAATCTATTGCACCTTCAGGTAGTGGTTCAGTAAATTCACTTTTAAACCATGTCATTTCTAGCTCACTTTTAGACTTAACAGCTTCACTAGGTGGAAAAATATTGAGAAAGTCATGACACAATTCCAAATAATCGATTTTCAAATTTGGTGAACAAACCGGGAAGCCGTCTTCACCTAGACCAAAATGAAAATAAACACTTTCATTTCAACGACTCTCAAATGAAAAAATATTTGTCTTCGGCCTCCATCTATCGCACAAAGCAGTTATAAAGTGATGATCTAGCCGAATATATTCAATTTGCATATCTTTCCAAAATCGTGCAAATCTTAGATTTTGCTCCAACCTAGAATCTTTAAAGTCTATTTCCATTAACTTGCTCGAATGGTCGCAAAGCTTAACTGTTTTCACATTCTGATAATTATCAAAGAATTTAAATTAGTAATTCATACTTGCATTTTGGTTTACCATTAACGCATTGTGCATAGAAAAATTACCTCCACTAACGCATCATTTTGGCTTCTATGTTGTTCTAGAAGATAGAGAACGCTTCTATCTTCAAATCCGGGAGCCAATTCTACAGTATATACAACAACCAATTAATCAAACATCTATTTCTCATCTAGGGTTTTGGTTTTAGGATTACTTCATTTCAATTTACATTTCTAACAATGACACTAATAAGAGCAAATTGTCATCGACATCATCAACACTACTTCTTCCATTAACAACAACAGTCACTTATTAACTAATAATCAATTTACACTAAAATTAACTTTACCTCTAATCACCGTAGAAGAAGAGCTTCCTATCATTTTTAGCACAATCAAGTAGCTGCTTCAAGGAATAGAAGAGAATAATGTTATTGAGAATTTGGATTTGGAATGGGTTTGGAATGAGAAATGGTGAGGGTTTAGGGAAGAGAATGAGATTTGGAAATACGAGGACAAATTTGTGCACTCTATATTTTTGATGCTCGAAATTGAGCTTGCGCAATCCATATATGTGCAAACTTTACATATAAAGCTTGCGGATTTATGGATTGCGTAAGCTGTAACGACCCGTAAAATTTCTATAATTAAAATTAGTTAAACTAATAAGATTTTATAATTAAATTTAGAAAGAAATAAAATTTATAAAATATTTAGCGAAATAAATGTTAAGAATGAAATGTAGCAATAGTTAAAAAAAATTAATCGAATGCAATATAAGAATGTTGATGTAAGATAATAAATAAATTAATTCAATGCAATCCCAATTAATTGAAATAGATTTGTAAAGTTTTATTTGATCGTAATTTGTAAGTAGGGAAATATATCCAAAGTTATATAAATTGTTGGAATGATAAGTAATAAAGTGAAAATTACATATAATCAATGTTAGTATAAATTTAAGGAATAATTGGGAACCGTATTATGAAATAATAACAAGAATGCAAGATAAACAATGCTAATTAAAATTTATAATTAATGGATCTAATGAAATGACAATGAATAACAATTGAACGTAAGATTAATGTAATAAGGATGTTGCGAGTTGATAAGTATTCATAATATTTGTTGTTGATGAAACGTTACTTTAATGATTGGAATATATAACGGAAGTGTGAATGTAAATTAATAGAAACGTAAATCTATTTATAAGGCAAATAATTGGTACAAGGATGGGACTAAGGAAATTTTAATAATTGGGTTTACAACCTTAATTAATATGTGTAATGGACAAGTTTTCACATTTTGAAATATAACCATTTATACAAATCTAAGATGTATATAGGGGATATTTGTGTAATAGGATATAAAACTAAATGTAACTAGGTTTATCAAGTATAATGGACCTAGTAAAGAGGGAAATTAAATCAAATCAAATTTTGGAATAAATTTTTAATTAACGGGAATGTAATCAATAATAAATGAATTTAATGGTAAGTAACTGGAATTAAATTCTATTTATAATATGACAATTGGTTGCGTACAAGAATGGAAATAAAGATTTATAAATTTATTGAGATTCGAACTATAATAATTGGATTTAATTGCAATAAAATGAAATTAAATATTTAAATATTATGTAAATATAAATTTGGATGAAATTTGGAGATATTTACGTAATAGAGTATGAATCCAATGATAGTTTCATCTATTGGATACTAATAGATTGAATAATTGAATGAAAAGTCAACTAAAGGGAATTATTGAAAATTTAATTTATAGTTTCTGAATATAATGAAAACTAAAGTTTAACGCAAAAAAATTTATGATTGAATAGACATTAAAGTGACATCTGAATTTGTTTAAAATACTGAATTTGTTTAAGAAAGTTAAAATGATAAGAATCGTCAATTATAGAATTTAAATTGGAAGTTGATTTAATTAATTAATTTTTAATTTATTTAATTAATGTAGAAATAGCCATTTTGGCCATTGACTCGGATTTCGACGAAACCAGTTTCATCGGATCTGTAACGGTGAATTATTGTAGGATTTCAAGTTTCGTAGCGATCGGACTTGCCGTTTGATCGTATGAACGTGAAACGCCTTAAAATCGATTTAATTGGAATCAATTAAAATCAATTTGAAAATATTGTTTTTAGCATAACTTCTTCATACGATGGAATTTGGACTTGAAACCTTTTCCATTGCATTTAAAATACTTTAAAACATCTATTTTGATATACGGGTTGACCCAATTTCATTTCGGAGTCGAAATGGGCTTTTTGGGCCATTTGTCGTTAGCGCGTATATCTATCTTATCCATCTATTCTATTTTCACTTTGCCTATAAATAACCGGGTATATACCCTAGACTGCTCCTATTTCTCATTTGTCTTTACGTATATTTCAACTATCTCTCCTCCTCAATAACAAACAAACAAATCCTAGATCCAAATACAATTCTAAACCAAATCAAAAGCTAAAATTTCAAACTCCACAATATATAGCAAATTATATATCAATTTGAAGCCCTTGAAGAGCGCAATCCAGATCCACTGTCTGTTTTTCGATCGGAATTTCTATGCATCCGGAATCAGTGGAAACATTCACGGCCGTTCATCGCGCGTCGATGAACATTGTCGGATCGTCAAATCATTTCCGGGTACTGTAGAGTGGACCAAGGGGACTGCATCTATACAGTTTATATGGCAAATCGACGGTTGGACTTTGCGCATAATTCGATTAGGGCTATGTATAGGCGGCGGCTGCTGGGGTTTTGGGGCGCGATCGTCGTCGTGGATGCTTAGCGTGGATGATGTTCTGGAGGTCGGCGTCTCGTATGGCGCGACGCGGCACAGGAGGGAGGAACGTCATTCATCTTCGTGGTGGTGTTCCCTGCGTGCAAACAAAACGAACAAAACGCATTGCAATTCACGTGCATACAGAGTTCTGGAGGAAGATGGGATGACGTGGCAACTGGGTAAAGTGTTCTTTTTTTTTATTTTTTTAATTGAAATTTAAACGCAATAATCATTATTTCTTTCACATACGAACACCAATTCACGCGCGGTTTTTTTGTTAGGACCGTATTGATATTCCGAACATTTTGGCATTGGTTTGGACGAATTCTGAAACTGTCAAATTTTTGGGTTTAAATTTAATTTAAATTCAAAATATGAGCGTTTTAACCCACTCACAACTTCTAAGATTTCTTATGTTTGTTAGATTAAATTTTGATGTGATTTAAAATTTATCTATGATTGTTTGGCGTATTTTAATCATCCTCTCAGTTAAATTGCATTTATTTAATTAAATTGTTATTTAATTATTCATTGCATATAAACTGGCAGTTAAATTGTATTTATTTATTATTGCATATAAACTGCCAGCTAAACAGTTATTTAATTTATCATTGAATATAAATTGCTAGTTAATACCTGTTGTTTATTATCCGTTCTATATTGATGATATTGTTTGAATTGGATGATGATTGTGATAAATGGTTGATGGTTGATATTGGATGAATGGATGTTGCATTTTATATTGTTATAAACTACAAGTTATTATGCATTTTCATTTCATTCGGGATTGCGGTTTGAAATGATATATAACCGTAATTTTTATTTTAAATTATGGATTGAAATGATAAATATCCGTATCACTTGACCATAGGATATAAAATTATATACAGGCACCATGATCTATGTATAAAAATATTTTGAAAAGATTTCTATGGTTTTGTAAAGAAAAATATGGTTTATGAGATATCGATTCGGATATTTATAAATGTTATATTTATATATATAATTAATTTCTTGGTTTTAAGCTATGTATAAAATTGGTTTAAAGTATAAAAGAAGTTTAATAATAAAAGTTGATTTTATTAAGAGATGATACAGTGAAGTATTTATTTATATTATATTTGTAGAGTATAATGACTTAAATAATGAAGGCTGGAAGAGAAATATGAATTGATTTGAATTAAAGTGTTTTAAGAATTATCCTCGAATAAAAATTGATTTGAAATTTAAATAAATCTGAGATTTTAAAGGTATGATTCGTATAATTTGGTTTTGGCTTAGAGAATTTAAATGAATATCAATCACTTTAAATGAATATTATCAAGTTAATTTAAACAAAAAGTATATCCTGTTATTTGAAGTTTAAAGGCTTTGTTTAAATGATATTTGATTTATTAAGTAAACATTTCAAATCTAAATAATAGTAATTGAAATTGATATATATGGAATTATCAAAGAATTTGTTTGAAATGGAGGAATATTTAAAGCTTTGAAATATATGAATTGAAATGGTTTATCGAGAGGTTCAAATCGGTATTTGGGATTTATTTGAAAAATTAAAGAAGCTATTTTATTATATAAATTAATTTAATATGTAAACCATTAAAGTATATTAAGTTATGTTTCAAAGCTATAGATTTCAAGGTATATAGATTTGAAAGCGCTATGATTTGTTGAAAAAGGATATATTTGAAATAAAATGATATCATATTGATTTGGGTCTTAAAATAAAATGATATCGTATTTATGTGGTTTTGAAATGGAAATTATATTCTGGTTTTAAAGTATAAACTATTTTGAAGAGACCGTGGTGTTATAATAACGATTGGTTGTTGAAGAGATCAGGATCGGAAGTTGTCATACTCTCCGCCAACTCCGAAAACCACTTTGACAACCGTGTACGTGGTGGAGATTCTAGAATGAAGTAGGATGGCGGCGACGTTTCATTTGAGGTAAATACGTGGACCCAACTCCCGTAAGTTGGCATAAGGTGGCTAAAACAGAAGCGATCGACGGTCTAAGAAGGTACCATCTTTTAAATGACACATCCCTTCGATATTCTACTCCGACTTCGGATTTATTCGGTGGCCACTATCGCTTTCTTTGATTTGGGGGTGTGGCTCGAGGTGGGCGGTAGCTGCGGCTACGCGTTACCACCGACCCGGAAGCGTAATTGGCATATCTACCCTAGCATTGCCTAGTTGTGCCGTGTCACCTACCTTAGCGCGCCTTATACGATTTTGTTTTGTACCATACCTATGGAGTGCCCTCTGACGACACCCAATATGGGAGAGATTACGGTACTGTATAAACTATGGGAATATAAAAGTGTGTTAAGGGCTATATGGGTAACCCCTTAACGCTATTTTCAGTATATTATACTTTATCGTAGACATTATTATAATAGCGTATATTACTACATGGTAGACAATTTAACGGATCCTTAGGAGATGTGAATCCCGAACATCTCTTAAGTTACTACACTCACGTTAGACACTGGATAGGAGATGTCAAATCCCGTAAACATCTCTGACACTGTTTCACTCATATTATTTATTGTTGATTTAACTTATATAAGATCTTTTAGTTCTGACTCAAGTGTTTTGTCTTTTCAATTCGCTCGGGTCAGCCTAAGCATTTCAGGATTTGGAAGACCGTATTCTGGAGGACGAAGACGAAGATTTATTATTATTTATTATTTGATTCCACTACACACTTTATTCCGCTGCATCAATTATTATTCGTTGATATGTGCAACTCTGATATGTATTGTCTAAATATAATCAAATATTTTGTAAACAGCTTCATGAACTGTATATTTGAGTATTATATTTTATCGTTCCGCTGCAAGATTCTATTTTGTTTTTCTTTCTTTCTCTGCTTTTCTTATTTACCCCATAACAATCCGCCCTTCTGTATGGTTTAAGTCTAACGTGTGTAGTTTATCGTCGATTTAAAACATACAAAAGGCGGGATTTTACATCTGGTATCAGAGCTTTGGTTTAGCGATAAACCTTAGCGTTGTAGGGTTTAACTCTTATAATAGGGTAGTAATACCCTATGATGAGTCACTGAGTGTATATATGAGAGAGCGTATTTGTTAGTGTTATAAAAAGGTTTTAATATTGTGTTAATTTGTTCCGTTTCGTATTTATATATTCTGGTTGATGTATGGGACGCTATGACATCAATAGAGATTTCTAAACACTTAACAGGACAGGCCGACATAATATTTGTTTTAATATTGGTGAATGAAATAATTTTGCCTATTATATATTCTATATATATAAAATAAAAATTTTAAATTATATATATATATATATATATATATATATTTGGTTGCAATATATTGGTTGTTAGGTCATGAAATTTATAAATAATAGTTGAAATAAGATTGAAAATGAAAATAAATGAAAATTGGAATTTAGAACTTAAGTTTCGGGGTTTTGAAATTTCTTTTGAATGATTTTGAAATATAATAATAATATTATTAAAAGAAGTATTTTCTGATATAAGTATTTCAATATAATTTGAAAGAAATGTTTTAAAAGAAATTTTGGAAAGACAAAGTTTACTCCCCTCTCTGTCGCTGGAAAATAATTTCGGTGATGGTGCACGCATCACCGACATTCATTTTCGAGTTTCGAAATAGGAAGGCCATTGTAGTAGTTTTACTGCAGATTTTTTTTGATAAACAAATATAAATTTTAAATTGTTTTAAATATAATTGGATATACATGTTGTAAGTATATATTTATCTATTATTTTAAATGGTTTTGGATGAAACCCGGTATTTAATTCTTAAGTTTCCATTGTTTAATAGTTTCAAATTAGTGTAGTAAAATGGAATTTTACCAATAATTGAAACCTTTAAATAAAATAAGAAATTTAATGCTAGGGTATAAAGGAAATTAAAAGAAATTAAAATACGTAACCTATAAGACAAAGGATATTATTATTGAACATTAAATTAATTAAAGGAAATAAAATAAACTTGTATAGCTTTTAGTTACATTCTTAAAAAAGCATATATATAACTTACCAAATATTAATAGTTGAAATGTTTAATAAGAAAATGTAAGGGAAATTGTACAAGTAAGAGTATGTAATGAAGTGTTCAATAAATTGCTTTTATCAATAATAATTGGATGTTGTGGTTGTTGTAAACTTATGTATATTTGAGATGATACTAATTAAAAATAATGAAAAGTAGGTATTGTGAGCAAGTAATCATAAACTTAAGTAAATAGATTGAAGTTGCTTCTGAATAAAATAAGAATAAAATATGAAAAAAAAAGAGAAAGATTAAAAAAACTTAAGTTAATAAATTTACCTGCTAAGAAATTTGATTTGTGTATGATAATATAAATAAATGAATGTAATGCAATGAATAGAATTTGGCATTTTATAGATAGAAGAAAATGAATTGGTAAGTAATGAATAGAAATAGACAAAAAAAATAATGAATGAAAAAGAGAAATCAAACAATAAATGCTATAAAAAGGAATTAATAAGAACAAACTTGATCTATTGTTTGAAATTGTATTGGTTTAGTTATGGTTGTTTGGGCAAGAATACCCTAAAAATTTGTTTGGATGGATGAATAATCTATTTAGTTCATCTAAGAATGTTGAGTGAAGGGTGCACTAAGTAGTTTATTTTCCATTCCTTGCAATTTAAAGTTGAACCCGAACAACTATATGTTTGTTGATATGAATGAAAGATTGTTGGTGTTTGATTTTGTTTGATGTGTATGTTGTTTGTTGCAATGGATTGTTGTTGTATTGATTTGTTTGTTTGTGGTTGAAACAACCTTAAATATTTCATTTTATATAATTGTTAACTCTTTTGGATTATATAAGTGAAATACAGGTTATGGAAGCAGATTGTTTTGGTTCCATAAAATAAGCCTAAATTGCCTGACCAATAGGTACGTTTTCGGATTACGGTTTATAGCGTTATTATATTATTTTCCCATGTTGGGATATGTATTATTTTGGAAAATATATGTTGTATATTATTATATTGGTATTATGTTTTCTTCCGAGTCTCTCCGTACAAAGGAGACTCTGCCAAAATTTTCCATAAATTTTGGACTTAGAATTTTTTTTTTTGAAAATGTTTTCCAAACTTTACTAATTTGAGTACAAAGGGATTTAATAGTTGTAAATTGATATTTTATTTAAATTATTAAATTTTGTAAATTTATTTGAGTATAAATTTAGTATTTTAAGTAAGACATATTGATTTATAAGCTACTTTTTCCCTCCTTTTCCTTTTCGGGGACGAAAAGTTTTGAGTGAGGGAGAGTGTAACAACCCGTAAAATTTCGATAATTAAAATTAGTTAAATTAATAAGATTTTGTAATTAAATTTAGAAAGAAATAAAATTTATAACATATTTAGCGAAGTAAATGTTAAGAATGAAATGCAGCAATAGTTAAAAAATAATAATTGAATGCAATATAAGAATGTTGATGTAAGATAATAAATAAATTAATTCAGTGCAATCCTAATTAACTGAAACAGATTTGTAAAGTTTTTTTTGATCGTAATTTGTAAGTAGGGAAATAGATTCAAAGTTATATAAATTGTTGGAATGATAAGTAATAAAGTGCAAATTAGATATAATCAATGTTAATATAAATTTAAGGAATAATTGGGAACCGTATTATGAAATAATAACAAAAATGCAAGATAAACAATGCTAATTAAAATTTATAATTAATGGATCTAATGAAATGACGATGAATTGCAATTGAACGTAAGATTAATGTAATAAGGATGTTGCGAGTTGATAAGTATTCATAATATTTGTTGTTGATGAAACGTTACTTTAACGATTGGAGTATATAATAAAGGAAGTGTGAATGTAAATTAATAGAAACGTAAATCTATTTATAAGGTAAATAATTGGTAAAAGGACGGGACTAAGGAAATTTTATTTATTGGGTTTAAAACCTTAATTAATATGTGTAATGGACAAGTTTTCACATTTTGAAATATAACCATTTATACAAATCTAAGATGTATATAGGGGATGTTTGTGTAATAGGATATAAAACTAAGTATAACTAGGTTTATTAAGTATAATGGACCTAGTAAAAAGGGAAATTAAATCAAATCAAATTTTGGAATAAATTTTTAATTGACGGGAATGTAATCAATAATAAATGAATTTAATGGTAAGTAACTGGAATTAAATTCTATTTATAATATGACAATTGGTTGCATACAAGAATGCAAAATTTAATTGCAATAAAATGAAATTAAATATTTAAATATTATGTAAATATAAATTTAGATGAAATTTGAAGATATTTACGTAACAGAATATGAATCCAATGATAGTTTCATCTATTGGATACTAGTAGATTGAATAATTGAATGAAAAGTCAATTAAAGGGAATTATTGAAAATTTAATTTATATTTTCTGAATATAATGAAATTGAAAGTTTAACGCAAAAAAATTTATGTTTGAATAGACATTAAAGTGACATCTGAATTTGTTTAAAATATTGAATTTGTTTAAGAAAGTTCAAATGATAAGAATCATCAATTATAGAATTTAAATTGGAAGTTGATTTAATTAATTAATTTTTAATTTATTTAATTAATATAGAAATAGCCATTTTGGCCACTGACTCGGATTTCGACGAAACTAGTTTCATCGGATCGGTAATGGTGAATTATTGTAGGATTTCAAGTTTCGTAGCGATCGGACTTGCCATTTGATCGTATAAACGCGAAACGCCTTGAAACTGATTTAATTGAAATTAGTTGAAATCAATTTGAAAATATTGTTTTTAGCATAACTTCTTCATACGATGGAATTTGGACTTGAAACATTTTCCATTGCGTTTAAAATATTTTAAAATATCTATTTTGATATATGGGTAGACCCATTTTCATTTCGGAGTCGAAACGGTCTTTTTGGGCCATTTTGTCGTTAGCGCGTATATCTATCTTATCCATCTATTTTATTTTCACTTTGCCTATAAATACCCGGTTATAAACCCTAGCCTACTCCTTTCTCATTTGTCTGTACATATATTTCAACTATCTCTCCTCCTCAATGGCAGACAAACAAATCCTAGATCCAAATACAATTCCAAACCAAATCAAAAGCTAAAATTTCAAACTCCACAATATATAGAAAATTATATATCAATTTCGAAACTCTTGAAGAGCGCCTACTGTCTGTTTTCCGATTGGAATTTCTATGCATCTGAAACAGTGGAAACATTCACGACCGTTCATCGCGCGTCGATGAACGTTGTCGGATCGTCAAATCATTTCTGCGTACTGTAGAGTGGACCATGGGGACTGCATCTATGTAGTTTATTTGGCAAGTCGACGGTTGGATTTTGCGCAAAATTCGATTAGGGTTATGGGTAGATGGCGGCTGCTGGGGTTTTGGGGCGCGATCGTCGTCGTGGATGCTTAGCGTGGATGATGTTCTGGAGGTCGGCGTCTCGTATGGCGCGGCGCGGCACAGGAGGGAGGAACGTCGTTCATCTTTGTGGCGGTGTTCCCTGCGTGCGAACAAAACGCGTTGCAATTCGCGTGCGTACAGAGTTCTGGAGGAAGATGGGATGACGTGGCAACTAGGTAAAAGTGTTCTCTTTTTTATTTTTTTAATTGAAATTCAAACGCAATAATCGCTTTATCTTTCATATACGAATACCAATTCACGTGCAATTTTTTTTGTTAGGATCGTATTGAAATTCCAAACATTTTGGCGCTAGTTTGGATGAATTCTTAGACTGTCAAATTTTTTGGTTTGAATTGAATTTGAATTTGAATTTAATTTAAATTCAAAAAGTGAGTGTTTTAACCCACTCACAACTTCTAAGATTTCTTATGTTCGTTAAATTAAATTTTGATGTGATTTAAAATTTATCTATGATTGTTTGGCGTATTTTAATCATCCTCTCAGTTAAATTGCATTTATTTAAGTAAATTGTTATCTAATTATTCGTTGCATATAAACTGCCAGTTAAATTGTATTTATTTATTATTGCATATAAACTGCCAGCTAAACAGTTATTTAATTTATCATTGAATATAAATTGCTAGTTAATACATGTTGTTTATTACCGTTCTATGTTGATGCTATTGTTTGAATTGAATGATGATTGTGATAAATGGTTGATGGTTGATATTGGATGAATGGATGTTGTATTTTATATTGTTATAAATTGCAAGTTATTATGCATTTTCATTTCATTCGGTATTGCGGTTTGAAATGATATATAACCGTAATTTTTATTTTAAATTACGGATTGAAATGATAAATATCTGTATCACTTGACCATTGGATAGAAAATTATACACAGGCACCACGGTCTATATATAAAAATATTTTTAAAAGATTTCTATGGTTTTGTAAAGAAAAATATGGTTTATGAGATATTGATTCGGATATTTATAGATATTATATTTATATATATAATTAATTTCTTGGTTTTAAGCTATGTATAAAATTGGTTTAAACTATAAAAGAAGTTTAATAATAAAAGTTGATTTTATTAAGAGATGATACAGTGAAGTATTTTTTTATATTATATTTGTAGAGTATAATGACTTAAATAATGAAGGCTGAAGAGAAATATGAATTGATTTGAATTAAAGTGTTTTAAGAATTATCCTCGAATAAAAATTGATTTGAAATTCAAATAAATCTGAGATTTTAAAGGTATGATTCGTATAATTTGATTTTGGTTTGGAGGTTTTAAATGAATATCAATCACTTTAAATGAATATTATCAAGTTAATTTAAATAGAAAGTATATCCTGTTATTTGAAGTTTAAAGGCTTTGTTTAAATGATATTTGATTTATTAAGTAAACATTTCAAATATAAATAATAGTAATTGAAATTGATATATATGGAATTATCAAAGAATTTGTTTGAAATGGAGGAATATTTAAAGCTTTGAAATATATGAATTGAAATGGTTTATCGAGAGGTTCAAATCGGTATTTGGGATTTATTTGAAAAATTAAAGAAGCTATTTTATTATATAAACTAATTTAATATGTAAACCATTGAAGTATATTAAGTTATGTTTCAAAGCTATAGATTTCAAGGTATATAGATTTGAAAGTGCTATGATTTCTTGAAAAAGGATATATTTGAAATAAAATGATATCATATTGATTTGGGTCTTAAAATAAAATGATATCGTATTTATATGGTTTTGAAATGGAAATTATATTCTGGTTTTAAAGTATAAACTATTTTGAAGAGACTGTGGTGTTATAATAACGATTGGTTGTTGAAGAGACCGGGATTGGAAGTTGTCATATTCTCTGCTAACTCCGAAAACCACTTTAACAACTGTGTAAGTGGTGGAGATTTCGGAATGAAGTAGGATGGTGGCGGCGTTTCCTTTGAGGTAAATACGTGGACCCAACTCCCGTGAGTTGGCATAAGGTGGCTAAAACAAGAGCGATCGACGGGTTAAGAAGGTAGATTCTTTTATCGGACACATTCCTTCGATATTCTACTCCGACTTTGGATTTATTCGGTGGCCACTATTGATTTCTTTGATTTGAGGGTGTGGCTCGATGTGGACGGTAGCTGCGGCTATGCGTTACCACCGACCCAGAAGCGTAATTGGTATATCTACCCTGGCATTGCCTAGTTGTGCCGTGTCACCTACCCTAGCGCGTCTTATACGATTTTGTTTTGTACCATACCTATGGAGTGCCCTCTGACGACGCCTAGTACGGGAGAGATTACGGTACTGTATAGACTGTGGGAATATAAAAGTGTGTTAAGAGCTATATGGGTAACCCCTTAACGCTATTTTCAGTATATCATACTTTACTGCAGACATTATTATAATAGTGCATATTATTATATAGTAGATAGTTTAACGGATCCTTAGGAGATGTGAATCCTGAACATCTCTTAAGTTACTGCACTCACGTTAGACACTGAATAGGAGATGTCAAATCCCATAAACATATCTGACGTCGTTTCACTCATATTATTTATTGTTGATTTAACTTACATAAGATCTTTTAGTTCTGACTCGTGTGTTTTGTCTTTTCAATTCACTCGGTCAGCCTGAGCATTTCAGGATTTGGAAGACCGTATTCTGAAGGACGAAGACGAAAATTTATTATTATTTATTATTTTATTCCACTACACACTTTATTCCGCTGCATCAATTATTATTCGCTAGTATGTGCAACTCTGATATGTATTGTATAAATATAATCAAATATTTTGTAAACAGCTTCATGAACTGTATATTTGATTATTATATTCTATCGTTCCGCTGCAAGATTCTATTTTGTTTTTCTTTCTTTCTCTGCTTTTCTTATTTACCCCATAACAATCCGCCCTTCTGTATGTTTTAAGCCTGACGTGTGTGGTTTATCGTCGATTTAAAACGTACAAAAGGCGGGATGTTACACAAGCTTTATACATAGAGCTTGCACATTTATGCGATGCGCAAGCTCTACGTATAAAAAAAATTCCTACTTGCGCGATTCATAGTTGCATAAAGGATATTCAAAACGAGGCTTGGTTTTGGAATAAGTTTTTGATGAGGCCTAAAACCAAAATTAGGTATTTGCGAAGGTTCTTTAATAAAAATTGTCCTAATAAATATTGATGGCAAAGTAGCTTTATCTTACAATTGCAAAAATAAGAGATTGCTATCTAAATGCAAATGCTAATCGGAGGAAAATGAACAGTGTTATTACATTCATATTTAAGCTATGCAACAATCAATAACATTCATATTTAAACTATCAATAGTCAATGTTATTGCATTCATATTTAAACTATGCAATAATCAATGTTATGCGATGTGATAATATCAGTTTGCAGATTCAATGTGTAATCTTCTGCAATATTGTTACATTCATATATTTACTGCAAATTTGTGACAAGCAAACATTAATTTGCTAGTTAATATAAGGAAATTAAATGACCAAAGGTTTGCTGGGCAATTTCCTTTTTCTATTCAACCACGGAATTTTGTGCAGAAAATACAGAAAATGATGTTCAAAGCACACCAAAAAGGCTAATGCACGGACTTGGTATGGATTCTAAAGTTCTAAGTAATAAAAAAATCACCAATAAATTTTGGTGGTTTGTATATGGATGAGATATGATATTAAGTTGAACGTCTAATATAAGTACCCACTTTCTATCAGAAAGGAGAAGAAGAGAGGGAGAGATATCAAAATGGTGAAGTTGCAAGAAAAATCTGACAGATCAAAGGCCATTCGCGTTAATAGCAAATTAAGGATGCCAAAAGCCAACCTCAGAGATGTCCAAGTATGGGATTAATTTAATTATCATGATTCCTTGTACACATCCTTAATATATATATATATATATATATATATATATATATATATATATATTCCTAAAATGCGTAGGAAAAATCATACCGCTCAAGAGTTTGTTTGCAGTTTGGAGTGAAGGGAACAGACATAGCATTGAAATCGCTACACACGGGATAACCATAAGGAACAGAACTCATGACATACTGACTTTGATGGCTCTTATAGTATCTCAGTGGATTTTGCTGATAATAGCGCAGTTTTGGTAATTGATAAATGTAGCACTCTTGTTAGAGATTCGAAAAACGCACAAGTTATTTTTAATGTTCTTTATGTCACTGACTGAAAACAATTTGTTAAGTCTAGAACAACTTCAAGAAAAGAGGTATGAGATCATCATCAAAAATGTTTCCTCAACTTTTAAAAATAGTTGATCAGAAAATTGGTTTAATTGCTCAAGCTAGCATGACACTGAATCACATGTTTCCTCAACTATGGTGTCTTATTTATTACCTCGTTTCTTTGCTATGGTGAAAAATCAAGCTTTGTTGTAGCATCTTTGCCTCAGGCATCTAAATTTGTTGATATGAGGATTCTTTAACGAAAAAATATGGTGATAGGCCTCCCTTTGATTGACCATCCTGAAGAAATTTGTGAGGGATGTATTGCAAATTTGTAAGCAAGCAACAGAGGGACACTTTTCCAAAAGGAAAGGCATGTAAAGCTCAAAAGGTGTTGGAGCCTCTCCATTCAGATTTATCAAAAGGTGTTGGAGCCTAATGATCCACAATCTAATAGTGGTAGGAGGTATTTTATCACTTCTGCTGATGATTATAGTTGCATAAGGTGTGGATACTTTGTGCAGACGAAATCTGAAACTCTTTTAACCTTTAAAAGCTTCAAAGCTTGAAACTAATAGTGGAGGTTAAAACATTTCATGTGAATTTGCCATGGAATTGAAAGATAACTAACGACATCAAACGCTACACAGCAACAAAATGGTGTTAGGTGAACCGTTTTATCTTGGATATGGTGAGAAGTATGTGAAATACTTCACCTTTTTCCAAGAGTTTTTGGCCCAAAACTTTAAAGTAGGGTATTCATCTATTAAATCAACATTCCACAAAAGCAATGAAAAACATGACCCCAAAGGAAGCTTGAAATTGTTGAAAACCCAATATTGACCATTTACGAATGTTGATGCATAACATATGCCCGAATTCTGTAACAAATGAGAAAAAAATAAAAAAAAAATTGATGATGACAAAGTAGAAAAGTGTACTTTTATGAGTGTTAATGAGCAGTTCAAAGGTTATAAATTATACAATCCTATTTCAAAAGAATAATGATCATGAGGGATGTTATTTCAATAAAGAAAAAATGGATCTAGAGAAAATGATCAAACTACAGGTAGTCTAGTTACATTGACTATATGATGAAGAAAATCAAGTCATCCCCAACGCAGGGAAAGAATCCATTCTTCCACATGTCAAAAAGATACTATAAGAATCCTTTCTTCCACATGTCAGAAAGATACTGAAAAAATCCATTCTTCCACATCTCAACATGAAGTTGGAGTTGATGGATCATAGCGGCAGCTCATTTCTTCACTAGTAAAAGAATGGGTTCGATTGTTATGTTTTATAGCTCTAAACCACTGCAAAGGCACAACGTCAGGATCCAATATTATTGAATGCATATAATCAGAGAATATGACAGCAAGTACAGCAAAAAATATAAAGTAGATCACACGGTTAAATTTATAATAGTTCGGAAGTCCATCTCAATATTCTCTCTGAAATTTCACTTAGACAACCCTCACTTCACCCAAAGTAACGAGTTTCTACAACTGCTAGAGCAATCGAATTGGATTTCAACACGTTTCTACAACTGCTAGAACAATCGAATTGGACATCAACATGACCACCTGATGCAGCGTAGGAAGCGAATTCGACGAGATAGATCGAATCCGTTCAGGATCTCACACGATTAGCGGAAATAATCGATGAATCGATGATAAATCGATGAATTTAAGAATACCGTAAGGCCCAAATCCGTTGATCACGAAGATACCGGATTTTAGCAATGTTCGACACGTTGATCGCGCACGATACCGTGAGAGAAGATCTTCAATTCTTCGAACGTTGATCAAGCGCACTTGATTCCGTGAATTGGCTTCAACAATCGTCGATTCGAGCGTACTCGAATGTCGAAAGTGGAGATAGGAGATAACACTCAACTACCAATTTTAATGGAGGCACAAAGCATAAACCAATTTTTATTCAAAAATCGACCCCTTTACAATGACACAACACGCTTATTTATAGGCTTACAACTCTTCCTAGGTCGTTACGCGACCTACGACTTAACCCAGACCGTTCACGACCTAAGAACAACACAACACAAGCATTACAGTACACGACATAACATATTTACATCACACGACCTAAAATACAGCTCACACGACTTAACAGAAACACAGAACATCACAAACGACCTACAAGTTTCAGCGACCTAAATGAATCTTCGTTTAAGGCATTCGCGACCTACGGTGGAAGGTCGTTCGCGACATAATGATTCTCGCGACCTAAGCAGCTGCTCGCGACTTAGGGAATCTTGGCGCGGCTTCGTCCACGCGATTTAGGAGGATTTGCTCCGCTCGCGACTTAAAAGGAGCACGGCAACGACCTAGAGAGGAGCGGCATGGTGGAG
Organism: Allium cepa; assembly: GCA_030765085.1. Lineage (NCBI taxonomy): Eukaryota > Viridiplantae > Streptophyta > Magnoliopsida > Asparagales > Amaryllidaceae > Allium > Allium cepa. Next base: position 315,446,225 of record CM060945.1, on the reverse strand, counting down.
CATCGAAGGTCGTTCGCGACTTTATGGGGAAGCGACGAAATCGGTCGCGACCTAGGATAGGTCGTTCACGACCTAAAGATGAGCGATCGCGACTCAAGGCGGAGCGGCGACTTTGATTTGAGGTATGCGCTTCATCATCCTCCCCTTGTTGGAAGGAATTCGTCCTCGAATTCACTCTCTCGTCATCTTCGACAAGTTCCTCCCCATAATACGGAATTAAGTGTTTGACGTTGAAAACATCAGAAGTATGAATCTCTTCCGGCAAGCTTAACTGATACGCATTATCATTGATCTTCTTTATGATTTCTAAAGGACCAATCTTTTTAGCAGCTAGTTTGTTGTAAGTACCAACAGGAAATCGATTCTTGGTCAATACTGCATATACAAAATCTCCTTCTTTGAAGACAACATGTCGTTGTTTAATATCCGCGGATTGCTTATATTTCTCATTCGATGCAAGTAATCGTTCATGAACAGTTCTATGACATTCTTGCAACTCGTTAACAAAATCACAAGCTCGTTTAACAACTCCTTTCTGAATTGGCACTGTAGTCAAATCCAACGGACCCTTTGGGATTGCTGAATAAACAACTTGAAACGGACTAAAACCCGTACTTCGATTAACAACATGATTATGTGCAAATTCCGCTTGACATAATTTCATATTCCAACTCTTCAAATTATCCCGCACAAGACATCTCAGCAGGTTTCCCAATGATCTATTCACTACCTCTGTTTGACCATCTGTTTGCGGATGATAAGCGCTACTAAAATTCAGTTTCGTTCCAACCATCTTCCACAAACTCAACCAAAAATGACTCAGAAATCGTGTATCCCTGTCAGAAATAATAGATTCTGGTAAGCCATGCAAGCGATAGATCTCTCTAAAGAACAACTGTGCCACATGGACCGCATCTGTCGTTTTTTTACAAGCAACAAAATGTACCATCTTCGAGAAACGGTCCACCACAACATATATAAAGTCATTTCCCCGTTGAGTCCTTGGCAAGCCCAACACGAAATCCATACTTATGTCTACCCACGGTTTTGTAGGAACAGGTAAAGGCATATACAATCCCGCATTTGTAGTTGTCTCTTTCGAAACTTGACAAACATGACATCTACGCACAAACTTTTCAACTTCCCACCCCATCGAGGGCCAATAGTAAGACTGAAAAATCAACTGCAATGTGCGATCCCGTCCAACATGTCCTTCTTCATGCAACTCTTTTACAATTTTCATTCTTAAGCTGCAATCTGGCACGCATAATCGATTCTCCTTGAATAAGAATCCATCTACCAACACAAACTCATCAGTACTCCCATCCTTGACTTTCTCAACAATCTTTGCAAAGTAAGGATCTCCTTCAAACAATTCTGGCAATAGTTCAAATCCTGTCACTTCAACCTTCATCGTTGTCAACAAATGATTCCTCCTGCTCAAAGCATCAGCTACATGATTCGTCACCCCTGATTTGTGCTTGACAACAAAAGTAAACTGCTGTAGATACGCGACCCATGAAGCGTGTCTGGCTGAAATTTTGTCCTGCCCTTGCAAATGTTTCAAAGCTTCGTGATCCGTATAAAGAACAAACTCATTTTGAAACAGATAATGTCTCTAGTGCTTCACAGCTTGAACAATTGCGTAAAACTCCACATCATAAGTGTTATATCTCAATTTGGCTCCAGACAACTTCTCACTGAAATAAGCAACTGGTCTTCCATTCTGACTCAATACTCCACCAATCCCAACCTTCGATGCATCAGTATGTAACTCAAACAACAACTGAAAATCCGGCAGTACCAGGATCGGTGCTATCGTCAAAAGTGTCTTGATTTTCTCAAAAGCTAACTCTGCTTCCTCTGCCCACACAAACTTCTTTCCTTTCATGCAATCAGTCACAGGTGCCATTACACTGCTAAAATGTGGAATGAATCTTCGATAAAAAGATACCAACCCATGAAAGCTCCTCGTTTCAGTAATTGTCTTGGGTTGTGGCCAACTCCTGATAGCTTCCACTTTGCTTTCATCCACTTGTATACCCTCCTTCGACAGAATATACCCCAGAAACAAAATACTGTGCGTCATGAATATGCACTTCTTTGTAGCAGCATAAAAGTGCTCCTGTCGTAGAATCAACAGCACTTCTCGCAAATGCTGGATATGCTCTTCCATACTCCCACTATAGATCAAAATATCGTCAAAGTAAACTACTACGAACTTCCCAATGAATGGTCTGAAAATATGGTTCATCACTCTCATAAAAGTACTAGGAGCATTTGACAAGCCAAACGGCATAACCAGCCATTCGTATAGACCTCCTCTAGTTTTAAAAGCAGTCTTCCGCTCATCACCCGGTCTAATACGAATCTGATGGTACCCACTCTTCAAGTCAATCTTTGAGAACACAACAGCCCCACTCAACTGATCAATCAAATCATCGAACCTCGGCATAGGAAACCTGTATCTCACAGTGATCTTGTTTAAAGCCCGACTGTCTGTACACATTCGCCAAGTCTCATCCTTCTTCGGTACCAATAAGGCTGGCACTGCACAAGGACTCAAGCTCTCCTGAACACGCCCTTGTTCTAACAACTCCTCCACCTGCCTTCTCAGTTCCTCATGCTCCTTAGGACTCATCCTGTAGTGTGGTCGATGCGGCAATACGGCTCCTGGAACAAGATCTATTTGATGTTGTATGTCCCGCAATGGTGGTAACTCCTTTGGCATCTCTTTTGGAAATACATATTCAAACTCTTCCAACACTGGTTTGACTTCCTCAGGAATTTCAACAAATTCAGTAGCATCATGTCCAATCAACAAGAACACCTCTGGACTCTCCTCTACTTCTACAACAAACTCCTTCAAAGTCAACAAAGTCTTCAGCTCCTCAATCTCTTATGACTTGCTCTCTCCTTGTTGTCTCTTCTTCGGAATTAAAATGATCTTAACACCTTCAAACATAAAGCTGTAGCTATTGGTTCGACCATCATGTTGCACTGCTCGGTCATACTGCCATGGTCTTTCCAAAAGCAAGTGACAAACATCCATCTCCACCACATCAGACCAGATCTCATCTTTATACTTCTTCCCAATACAAAATGGAACATGAACTCGCCTATCCACCTTCACCTCACCTCCTTTCCTTAACCATGCTAACTTGTAAGGATTTGGATGCTTCTCTGTCTTCAACTTCAACTTTCTCACAGCTTCGGTAGAAATGATATTGTCACAACTTTCCGCGTCAATCACAAATTTACAAACCTTCCCCAGTATAGTGCATGTCGATTGAAAGATATTACTCCTCAACCAACTAGCCTCCTCTTCCTGCTTCGGTGTCAAACATGATCTCCTCAACATTAGATTACATCCTTCATCTCCTGACGCGATATCCTGTTCATCCTCCTTAACTGGACTAGAATAACCTTCATCGACATCCTCACCTTCCACTTCAACAATCATAGCTCGCCTCTTCGGTTTCGAACATTCATTGCTTTTGTGGCCAAATTCTTGACAATTAAAGCACTTGATACTATTGTTGACCTTGGTATTTGCTACCTCATTGACAACCGGTTTAGTAACAGCCTTTGTAACAATAGTATTGCTGCTAGCTCCCTTCACTTGATTGTTGGAATTTGTAAACACACCACCTCCTCGTCTTCCTTTCTTCTCCCAAGCCAACGCTTTCTGGTGCGCTTCAGCCACAGATCTAGGGTCAAACATATTTACTATGTCCTGGATCTAGATCCTCAACCCCCAACAAATCTAGCAGTCAACTGTTCTTCCATCTCCATGATGTCATTTCGAGCAATCAGTTGATAAAACTCATCAGCATAATCATTAACAGTCTTTGTCCCCTGCTTCAGGTTCTGCAAACGTAGGTACATTAGAGATTGATAATTGTAAGGTAAGAAAGTAGCTTTCATTAACTTCTTCATCTTCTCCCATGAAACAATCTTTGACTTCCCCATTCTCTCTCGTGTAAGTTTAGTCTGCTGCCACCACGTCATAGCTCTCCCTCTCAATCTTGTAGCAACCAACTTAATTCTGCGATTCTCGGAAACTTCTTTGAAGTCAAAAATTTCCTCAACGTTTGAAACCCAATCCAAAAATTCCTCCGCAACCATACCACCCTTGAATTCTGGAAGCTCCATTTTCATCCCCGATGCCCATCTACGATCATCTTCATATTCTCTAACTTGATTTCTCCCTTGGCCATGATTTCGACAAGATCTACTTTCATATTCACTATCTTCTTCCAAATCTGACATATGTCGATGTCGATCATGACCGCTAATATCTCTACCACCACCATTTCTTCGATCTACATTCCTCTGATCACGATAATCTACATCTCTTCGATTTCGTTCATCAACGTTCCTTTCACGAGCGTCAACATTCCTACGATCATGATCTCCTCTTCTCTCCCGATCCGACTGTGGTGAAACTCTGTTTCCCCCATGACTCGATTCAGGTGAAACCCTTCTTCTACTTTGATTTATTTCAAGCATCATTCTCTCTAATCGACCAATCCCTTCATTCAACTTCTCATTGAAACTCTCGTTGATTCGTTGATCCATTTCATCGGCCTCTTCTCTTCCATACAAAGCATTAATATTGCGATGATGTTGAGCTCGTCTCGGTGGCATGATTGAACTTCAAACAAATTCAAAAAATTCAAACACTTTCCGAACTTTGACCCTAAAATGATATGGATCAAAACTCCCAACTTGTTGCAACTTCACGATGAACACGATGAACACCAAACTTCTCAACAATTGCAAATCCGATCTCCAAACTTCAAATGACGCAAACTCCTTGCAATCTAGCTCTGATACCAAACTAATGCAGCATAGGAAGCGAATTCGACGAGGTAGATCGAATCCGTCTAGGATCTCACACAATTAGTGGAAATAATCGGTGAATCGATGATAAATCGATTAAGAATACCGTAAGGTCCAAATCCGTTGATCACGAATATACCGTATTTTAGCAATCTTCGACACGTTGATCGCGCACGATACCATGAGAGAAGATCTCCAATTCTTCAAACGTTGATCAAGCGCACTTGATTCCGTGAATTGGCTTCAACAATCGTTGATTCGAGCGCACTCGAATATCGAAAGTGGAGATAGGAGATAACACTCAACCACCAATTTTAATGGAGGCACAAAGCACAAACCAATTTTTATTCAAAAATCGGCCCCTTTACAATGACACAACACGCCTATTTATAGGCTTACTACTCTCCCTAGGTTGTTACGCGACCTACGACTTAACCCATGTCGTTCACGACCTAAGAACAACACAACACAAGCATTACAATACACGACATAACATATTTACATCACACGACCTAAAATACAACTCACGCGACTTAACAGAAACACAGGACAACATCACAAACGACCTACAAGTTTCAGCGACCTTAATGAATCTTCGTTTAAGGCATTCGCGACCTAAGGTGGAAGGTCGTTCATGACATAATGATTCTCGCGACCTAAAGCAGCTGCTCGCGACTTAGGGAATCTTGGCGCGGCTTCGTCCACGCGATTTAGAAGGATTTGCTCCGCTCATGATTTAAAAGGAGCACGACAACGACCTAGAAAGGAGCGGCATGGTGGAGCATCGAAGGTCGTTCGCGACTTTATGGGGAAGCGACGAAATCGGTTGTGACTTAGGATAGGTCGTTCACGACCTAAAGAGGAGCGATCGCGACTCAAGGCGGAGCAGCGACTTTGATTTGAGGTATGCGCTTCATCACCACCTGAGGACGCTGCAGGAGGACTTCTACTTTGACCACTTCTTGACTTCAAAAATAAACAGAATATAATAGGCTTAATTTCACTGTGTCTAAATACACTAATATGTCAACACTGTAATACAAAATTCATATACTCTGCACAAGTGACATTAGGTGGAAGTGTAGAGGTTTATGAAGTAGCTCAATTAGAATTTAAGGATGTGGAGTTGAATGATCATACGTCGAAGAATAAACGGTAATTAGAGTATTGATTTGAATGTATAGACTGTAAAAGAGTAATAAAATCAGAATTGCAGTAGAGATCGGAGTTATGGAATTTTTTATTTGATTTGGAGGGAGAAACGATTTTATATTTGATTTAGGTGTGCATATGATGAGCTGTTACCATTTGAAATTGTATAAAAGTGACAGAACGGTGAAAAAGGAAGAAGTTTGAAGTGAAGAGGTGCAAGAAGAATGACACAAGAAACATTAGAATTCACATTAGGTTTATTGCCATAGGTCGACCACTGTAAACTCACATGCCACCCTATACTCCACCACAGTCCGACTTGTGATAGGACTGCATGTCAATACATGGTTTTCATAGGTTGACATGTCGAGTCTACATGTTGATTTAGAGTTGAAAATCGACGATTCTGCCTCTTTCTTTCTTTGTTTTTGACGCTTCTGCTACTCTAAAAATATACAAGAATTCTTAAAAATAATTTAGGATGTATAGAAGGTTGTGTCAAAATTTAAAGTGATTTGAAGATTATTTATGAGATTTTGACAAATTTAAACTAATGAAACTCAATAAACAACATAACTTTTGCATTTATTTGTCCATCTTATAGTATTTTTCTTCAACGTTGTAGTATCCATTAAATATCTTCGATGTTTTTGCTCCATTGTAGATGTTTACGTTTGATTTATTTTGATATTTTCATGTATACTTGACTCTGCTGAACTTTCACCGATCACCATTATAACACAGCTTCTATACAAGTGCTACTATCCCTCAACAAATACGTTAGTAACGTTGTCATATGGTTGTTAATATCAAACATTGGAATCCTGTTTTCAACAAGAAGTTTGATCAAAACCTGGATTCGTCCTCAACATACCAAGAAAAGATCAGCATAGATGGCCGACTACGAGCTCCCTGGATTTGATAGTCTAACGATCCGCTTACGCATTTTGCATTTATTTCAGGTTTTAATCCGGAGTCATTTGAATATGTCATATGTGTGACGACCTAGATTTTCTCCTTATAAGTTTAAATATAATAATATATAGATAAGTATAGAAGTGTGGTTCAATCAAAGAGTAGAAAGATCCGAAAAATCCGGGTTGTCACAATAAGTGACCCAAAATGGCGTGAAGTCATGGACAAGGAGATTGATTGTATTGAAAAAAAAAACACATTGTAACATAATAACTTTCCTAATAATCAAAAGACTAATGGTGTTAAGTGGGCATATAATACTAGATTAAATGCATAACACAAAGTGAATCAATACAAAGCATGTTGTTAGGAAAAGTATATTTGAATTTCGATGATGACAAACATGCTATTTTTACTGATGAACTTACTACGTGATTTCAGGTCTATGATGCAAAATATTGTACAACAAAATCACAACCCGAGAAAGGCTATTGCAAAAATTACTGTGTATAAGTCAAAAGCATACACACACATGCATAAAGATATTAAATGGAGGATACACGGCTATGGACTGATGCACAAACATTCAAGAACAAATAATGGAATTAACAAGCTAGGTGTAACTTAAAGAAACTCTGCAAGATGCCAAATACATAACAGAGTATGTCTTTAGTATCAAGTTCTTTTCTTATAGAATACGAGTGATCCTCGTTTAAGGAGAGCATCCAAAATTAAATATTGTGTCTTTTAGCATTTACATTATTAAACCCTCATAAATAATCTCCAAATTACTCCAAACTTTGATACTAATGCATGAAATATCATCTTAGATTCTTTTTGGAATTTTTTTTAGAATTTTTGAAATTTCTAAATGCAAGAAAACAAAAGAAAAATGTCGAATACACTAAATGTTGCAGATTGAAAAAACAACATGATTGTTTATAACAAAAATGGCCACAACACTCTTCGACTGTAATTGAAGAGATTAGAATGATGTAACATTCCTGAAAAATCAACCACGTTTAATTTGACAATTAAATTAATTTGGAATTAAATTGTGAATGTATTTATGAATTAATTAGAAAATTTCTATAATAAATAATTAATTTTAGATTATAAGTAGGATTTGGTTTAAAAATTTAAGGATAAGTAATTTTATAAATAAAATTGGATTTAAAAATAAATATTGATTTAAAGATAAATAGAAATTTGATTTGAAATATAAGAATAATTATTTTATAAACAAATATTGAATTTAAAATTAAAATGTATTAAAAATAAAGTAGAATTTAAAAGCTTTAAAAAGTTAATGATAGTTTGTTTTCTAAATTTTAAATATATTAATATTTGGAAGTTGTAATTTAAAAAAAATTTAATGTACTCATTTTCAAAATAATTAAAGTTTGAATGTGAAAAACAATGGAGATAAGATTTTATTTGTGTAAATATAAATATAAATGAAAGCATAAACAATTTTTAAATTAAGACATATGTTAAGATGTGAAAGTTTATTTACATGAAGGATTAAAACAAAAATTTACAAAATAATTTAGGGTAAGGATATAAACACAATTTTTCCTACATATAACAAGTGTAATACATGAAAAGAAATAAGTGTACAAGTGTAAGTCAATATGGACAAGTGGCATTCAACTTTTGAAAAAAAAATATCATAGAAGCTTTTCAGCTTCTCCTTTCAATTATTTAGCTCTTAGATTTCTGAAAGAAATTAAAGAAAAAATTAGTCAGGTTTCAAACTTCAAAACTGGAAAAGAAAAACCAACAAATCTTCAAAATTATGAAACAAAAGTAAGTTTCAGATCAAAGAAGGAAAACTTGAAAATAGAAGATTAAGCAAACAATTTCAAGTCAGGAAAGTTGCAAATCAATTTATAAAGCCTGGAAAGAGATTCAACTCAGTCTTTTGCAAACTCAAATCCGAAGCAAGTTAAACCATCAAGACCTGAAAAGATAAAAGAAGGATTAAGCAACTCAGCAAAGCATTAAAACTGGAACAAAGTTTGAACCTGAGAAAACAAAAATAAAGGCCTGGAAACAAATCAAACCAGAGCAAAGAAATCAATGCAAGGCTTCAACTTCAACCTGAAGCTATGGATCCAGATCAAACAAATTCGAATTTGAAGCAAGTTAGCTAATTCAACATAAAAGACAACCACTATTCTTCTCTGTTCAAAGTTTCAGGTGAGCAAATCATCGTCTTTAAAATTTAGTCTGTTATATACATATATATATATATATATATATATATATATATATATAGGTTTGCTTGTCAACAAACTTGTCAACAGACTTCAACCTGAAGCTTATGTTTGGATTTAAGGATTATAAGTTAGATCTATGCATATATACATAAATATGGGATGTATGTCTGTATATATCTCTCTGGTGATTCAAACACACAAATTCCTAACAGAAATTCCTATCTTAAATATACAAATAGATTAGTAATGACCTTTAAATGAAATATGTTTGCATGAAGTGGATTTCAACCTGCATGTTAAAAATGTCAGTACTCTGTTGTAAGTCCCAGACCCAAACAAATCCAAATTCAATTCAATTCTTTATATACAATAAATTCTAGACTTTGATTCCTAAATAAAAGATGATGTTGGATATGTAAACTAAATTTTAAAAATAATTATAAGTTTAATTAGTTAAAGGTTTACTGAAAAATTTAAAATCACAGTAGGAAATCAAATTTGATCAAAAATCAATCATTTCGATTTTCTGTTTTGATCATCCTGTCTGATTCGTGATGGTGAAAAATGAATTTTAATGGCAATAGCTTGATTTTTAGTTTGATAATCAATTGGAATTTTTAAGTTGGACTAAAATTGCATTTCTGTCATTTGCCGACCATCGGTGGTAGTACGATTGTCGTGGTCAATATTGGAGAGGGCTGGGGTATCAAGGATCATCAGAAAATTGATAGATGAATTTATAATTCATCATGGAAGGTGGGCGAGATCGATCTGTACCAGACCGAGAAGAATAGGAGCGTGGCAACGGGACGTAGCTCGTGGTCGGTTGGCGTGAGTTCTGATGAACCATATCGACGGTGAGAGGTGAATCTTTGGTCGAGGTTGGGTTCCAGTTCGATGCTGATAGCTCGATTTTGATTTCGAACTTGCTTTGGGTTTTGGGTGGTTGAGATCGAGGGTGGAGATGGTCAGTGACTTGTCAGTGGTGGCGACGATGGTCGTAGGTGATCGCGGTAGATATGCACGTGCACGTGGTTCTGACATGTTTGGGTTGTGGCTCTGTATTGGGGAAGAAAGGGGTGAGCTTGTGTTTTCACTCGGGGAAGATGATGTATTGCTCGGGTGTGTTATTGGGATGGTACGCGAGAGTTAATATGTACAGGATTTTAACAATTTAAATAAAACAGAAGAAGAAGAAAAAAGAGGAAAACCGGTGACCTGGGAGGATGCTCAGGTAAAGTTGAGAACAACTCGAAGTAGGGTTCGAGTACTTCAGTGTTTAACTCGAGTTTGACTGGGGTTTTGTGTTTCCGGTTTTTTTTAAAAAAAAACTTTAACAAATTAGTTAAATGAATTTTTGGAATTATTTCTTTTTATAAATAATGATTTTTTTGTTGAGTTAGAAGGTATAAATTAAAGGTTTTGAAATAAAGGATCTTTAAAACAATTAAGTTTTAAACTTATATTTTTAGCAAGTTATTTTAAATAAAAGTAATAAAGTGATTTAGGAATAAATCAAATGTTTTAATAACTTAAAAGTATGTTAATTTATATTGTTAATGATAATCAAGTAATTAATAATTTATAATTAAGATTAATTTATTAATAATTAAGAATAATTAATTAAAGGATAATCAATTATAATTAAGATTTAATTAATAATTATGGATTTATTAATTAAATGAATTAACTAAGGAATAATTAATTAATAAAAATAATTAAGAGCTAATTAATTAACAATTAAGGATAAAGTAATTTAGATAATTAATTAAGAAATGATTATTTAATGAAGGTGATTAAGACTTAATCAATTGCAGTTAATGATAACAAATCATTGATTAAAGATTTCTAATGAAAGTAATTATGTGGGTAATAAATTTAAAACCACACAAATTATTCATCTTAATTGAAGATGTTTGATTGTTATTGAACGTTGTGTGATGGTATGTGATGTGATGCTATGTAATATGAAATGCTTTGTGCTGAGCTGTTATATCTGTGATGAATATACTGTTATATGAATATGAAAACCCCTTGTCCCGTAAAACGATATTTGAATTTCGATGCGACAGGGAGTCGGATTCCAGTTGGTTATCCGAAACCCACATCGAATCGTAATGGTGAATCTTTGTGATTGATAAATTTATTTTATCTATGAATCTATGAATCTATGAATAAAGATAAGCGTTATGGGTTATACCGCTTATCGATATTGATATGATTGAATATGTGATGATTGAGGATGTTGCACTATTGTATTAAACCCCTGGACTACACTATACACACACAAATATGGATTGCACGTGGGAATTGGTTAAGTCACAGATTTTTGAAATAATTTTAAAATTGAATTTTTGAATATAAATGGTTTTGGAAATGGATCGGATTTAAAGTGAAAAGCTTTTGGGAAATGAATTTCAAAGATAAAAGTTATTTTTGAATAACTTAATTTAATTTTGAAATTTAATTTAAATCTGAATTCAAAATTTGAAATTGAATTCTACATTGAGAATTTATGTTGTAAAAAGGTTATACAATTTATATGGTTTTAAAACATTTTAGAAGTGTTGTTTTGAGAATTTGAACTTAACCCCAGGACTGAACTTGTATAAATGAAATCGGATTTTTCCGAGATAAAAACTGTTTGTTTTCAAATGATAAAAGCTTTCGTATAAGAAATGAACTTCCAATTTGTATTAAAGGAATTTCTAGTTAAATTTGAAAATGGTTTTCCAAGTTATGAATGAATGTTTGGAAACGGATTTTGGAAGCTATAAGTTAAATCTTTGATTAAAGATTTAATGAGTTAATCCAATTGAAATGGAAATTGTTTTGAAATCCCTGAATGGGTCTTTGTGAAACTAGGTGAACTTTGTGAAATGAATCTTTTTGTTTAAAGATTTGAAATGGTAATTTGTTTAAACCATTTGAAAGAAAGTTTTAGATTTTAAAGTTTTGACTTAATTGAAATCCGATATCCATATGTTTTTAAATTTTACGCTCATTATTCGGTTTAGCCGGGAGAGGACCTTTGTGTCATATAACCCATCCCGAATAATGTTACTACGTTATGGATAGCATTTGAAGACCAGTGGTGAAGACCGGGTATTTTCGATCGATTGTCTCTGCACTGAGTAGCTACGGTATAGAGATTCCCTAAGTGATGGGAAGTCTGATCGGGATTGTGAATACCCGAATTGCAAGGACTTCTACGGAAGTGCCTTCGGTTCTGTTCAAACCCGGAACAGACTTGTATGGATGTGTGTCTGACATTACACTTTGAGATGTAAAGCTAGTTTCTATCAAATACATTTTTGTTTGGTGGTGGAGATTTATTCTCTTAGCTTAACACCCTTCTCTGAGACGTACGAGCTCAGAGGTTATGTAGTTGATGGTTACTAGTGATACATTCCCAATTTGGTAATGTGGCATACGAAGTGCTGCTGATCATTTGTTGATCAAAGCATGGCTTTGTGAAAAAGCGTAGCTTTGTGGACGAGACCTCATCGAGCCTCACAAACCGGTAATGGTCGAAACAGGAAAGATGCGGCAAGGTTTTAGGGGTTACTCCCCTAGGGTACGACCATTCCTTCTGGAAAAGTGTGGTATCATGGTATGGAGCCCAGATACTTACTCATGTGGACATTGTAGTATATTTATTACTGTGTGATGTTATTGGTGTAGAGGATCCTCAGATAAAGGTCGCAAACAACCGGGCGCGGCATATCTTAGGTTTTACTCCCCGGGAAAGGGGTAACCCGCCTTGTGTTAGCAGAGAGCCGGGTAGGTTCTCGGGGCGTCCCTCTAGAGGCGTTCCCATGTGGCAATAGGAAGTTCCTTAGCCTGACCATTTGTTGGAAATCCAATCATCCAATACGAGCACTTTACGATTGCAGTTGTATTACCTGCCACCTCAGGTGGTAGCTATAGTAGGCATAATATAATGGTACCTATGCTGACTATGATTAATATTATATTTTCGAAATGTTTTCCACTATGCACCAATAATAATATCAACAAGAATTTTGCGTAATAAGCATGTTTGACTATCATAAGGGGAAATCTCCCCCAAGTGTGCGATTGCATGGTTTGTGTGCCGGGAGGCCTTATGGTAGTTTCATTTTTCAAAAAGCATTGCGGATTTCAAATGTGACGACCTGGAATTTTTAAGCCTTTAAAATCGGAATATTTAATTGATTTTGAATATTCAATAGAGTAATTTTAACTTGAATTACGGATATCACAATTTATTTGACAATTAAATAATTGAATTAAATAACTTGAATTTGAATAAAATGTTGAATCTAGAATTTTAAACCGATTAAAAATAATTTGAAGGCTTATAAAATTTATATTGAGAACACTGAAGATAATAGAAGTTGTAAAATTGAATTTAACAGTGGTTTGTTCAGTTTTGAAACTTTATATCGTTTTAAATTGAATTTAAAAATAGCCTTCCGAGGCACAGTCTCGGAATTCGACAAAACCAGTTCCATTGGGTCCGTAATATTGAATTATTATCGGATTTCAATTTTCGCAGTGTGTGGGTTTACCGTTCGATCGTACAATCCGTAAACGCATAGAAGACATAATTAACTTTAATTTTCTTAGTCAAACCTTTCCTTGGAAGCTTCACTCTGTTAGCTTCTTACGCAAGCTCATTTACCTTAAAGTATTCGTTGAAGCCTTCCCCTTGAATCATATACTCAGTTAAAAAAAAATATAATAGAACCGAGCTCCTTCCCTTCCAATTTCACGAAACCGAATTCCTCGTTTCCCTTTTCGTTCGAATCCATGGTCGTTCTCCTCTTCGTTCAATTCAATTAGGACAGAGCTTTTTCTTGTTCAAACAAAAGGAAATCCACAACGAGAATCGAATTTCATAAAAGAATTATGGCCCGTGCACTCGGAGGATCGCGACAATTAGGAAAAGGGCTTTCGATTCTCGCTTCTATGGGTTAGGGCCACTCGCGTGGGGAAGCACTGTAGCTGCGTCGAGCTCGTGGTTCGATCGATTTGGGTCGTCGCGACTTAAAGGACGTCGCGAGTTGTTGAGCTAGGCGAGACGAAGGGGCGCTAGGCACGGTGGTCCAGGTCGTTGCGGCGATCGAGAAGAAGATTGCGAGCAGTTCGAGTTCTTTCACGACAGCTAGGGTTTGGGCATCTGAGTTTAGGATTAAGCTAGAAGGTAAAATAACTTTTCTTTTAATTTGAGTTAAATATATAGATAAGGTTTAAAGAAAACTATGAAGGAAGTTCTACAGAAAAATAAATATATGTATACACACTCTCAACTCATTAGTTTATTTTAAAAAAATATGTGTTTAGGTGATTAATTTATTTAATAAACTTATGTAGCTATGTTGTTACTGAAATGATTTATCAAAAGGGAAATTAGTTGGAAGTGTAATTATTTGCTTAAATAAAATCATTTGGTTAATTTTACTGATAGTTATTTGCAATATATAAAACTTAATTAGTTAAATAGTAAAGTACATTTGCTGTAGAAAGGTATATAAAAATAAAAATAAATATATAAGTACATCTACATTTTTATATGTACTGTAAACAGAAATTTGTATATATGTAGGATTTTGGTCAAAATAGGAATATTATAATATTGAAGAGTCTATTTTAAAATTGGATTCTTAAAAATCTATATAGAATATTTGGGTTTCAAATTGAAAACAAAAATGTATTATTGAGGTAAATTTGTTTAATAAACTTAAAATTTATTTAATTAGTTAGTTGCTAAAAAAAAATATATAATTTATGAAATGGGAACATATATGTGGGTGATTAATGTGTTTAACTAAGTAAATTTTTAGTTGTAGATACCGGAAATTAATTATCTTAAAGGAATTAGTTTAAAATAAATTTACTTGTTTAAAAATGAAAACACGAGTTAATCAAGTATAATGGAAATTTAATTATTCCAATTGACTCGAAGGTTGATAAAAATTTATGGAATGTTTATACAAGGTTATAAACCGGGGAACCAAGATAGAATTGAAATGGATTTCAAACAGCAAGGCAAAGGTGAGTTAATCTCACTCAGTTAATTTAAATTTAAAAGATTAAATTTAAATAATTGTTTGAATGGTTGATTTGATTGTTGTGCTTTAGTATGATATATTTTGGATTGATGTTTATGTTGTGCTAACATCTGTGGATGCAGGGAAAACAGGTTGGAGGGATCCAACTGGGTCCCTCGACATATATATATATATATATATATATATATATATATATATATATATATATATATATATATATATATTGTTTACCGTTCCCTGTTATACCTTGTGAATATTCTGTGATGGATTATATTGAATGCTATAGTTGTTTGGGTTATTCTGGTACCCTGAATTATCAAATTTGTATAGCATTGGATCGGTGGAAATAAATAATAAAAAAAAAAGAATGAATTTTCAAGAAAACAATTATAAAGAATGTAAATAAAATAACGAATTGTAAAAGAAATAAAGCTATTTCAAAATTCTAACAAATATGGAAAAGAGTGATTTAAATTAACAGGAGAATAATAAATTGTAAACCAAAGTGTTATTATTGGAAAGAATAAAGAAACTTTTTTTTAAAATTTAAGGATTAAATTTAATTAAAGAACATGAAGAAATTTTAGAGACCTGAAATTGGTATTTTCAGTAAAAAGAGTTTTTAACCCAAAATTTGGAAATAAAATCAATAAATGAAGTAAGTAAACAAATTTTATTTCAAAGGTAAAGTAAATTGGAAATCAGTTGTAAAATTTACTTAAATGTTTGGAATTGGAATTTAAAGGAAAATAATGAGATTTTAAAATGAATAAATATCAGTGGATATTTAAAAATATAAATCAAAGATGGGAATTTATAAGGGATGTGGATTTGTTTAAAAATAAATGGTGATTTATTTTTAAGAAATGGGAAGAGAAGAGTATTTCCCTGGATAGCCAAGTATGGTTTTCAAAGAAATTTTAAAAATAAATTAAAGGTTAATATTGTTTTTTTTTAAAAAAAAAAAAAAACATGCTTGGAAAGTTTATTATTTCTAAATGTAAATTTTTGAAGTAAGTATATTTTCCCAAATCTATTATTAAAATAACTATATAAAGTAACTTGGTATTGTGTTTAAAAGAGGAATTTTAGTTTATATTTTATAAAGTGTTTTATATATAAAATATTCTTAAAGTATATATATTTTAATAAAATATTTAAAGTAGTTTTAATTTTAATGTTATAAGTATATTTTATAAAAAGATGCTTTTAAATTATTTAAATCTTAAGTGTTTTGTACTTGGTGTTCCAGTGGAGATAATTAATTGGGAATGTACTCTGTGAAAGGAAAACTGGTTTTGAAACTGTTTTCAAAGGATTGAAAATAGAAATATATCTTGTGAAGATATTTTGAAGTTAATAAATAATTTGAAAAATTATTTATTGTGTGATGGATGCTGTGAATATTAATTGATAGTTAAATAACCGACTATCAATATTGGACAATGCGTTAATCGTTTCGAAGAGACCGGGATCGAGATAAATTTCTCGAAAACCACTTCGATTCGATTTGTACGTTTCGTGTAAACGATTTGGATTCGAAGATGGAGCATTGGAGTGCAAGGGCTAGTCGCTACTAATCCTGAGGATATTTCCAAATGGATGTAGTAGGAATAGTGCCTTCGGTTCCGTTCGAACCCGGGACGGACATGTATGGATGAATGCTTGCGAAACATCGTCAGATGGACGATGGGCATTCTAAGTGAAAAATGTTCTAAAAGGTAACGCTTAGCCTCAAGCCTCATCAAATGGGAATGACTGAAAATCAGGGGATATGCAGCAAGGTTAGGTGGGTCATGCCCAAGCAGGACAAGATAATTCCCCTGTCTAGATGTCCCTTATATATATTTCGGCTTAGTGGGTGGTTGGTCGCGCCAACCACGGGGTTTATCTTGTTCGGGACTGTTCAGTAAGGAATGGTTCCGGCCTTGTGTTGCAGGGGATGAAGGGAGTAGTCCTCGGTACGGTGATCTAGGCCCCGTACTGTGACAGGTGGTACCCCAGTGCCTAGTCATTGTTGGAAATCCATTTTCCCTACGCGCCCGTACGGTTTTGATTGTGCCCAACTATTGCTGAAACGTGAGATGCAAGCATTTCAGCTAGATTCTATTTACTTTCTATAGACACTATTATAATATCAGAGGATTTCTATAAAAATTGTTTTAGCTATCGTAAGGTAAAAACCCGACATGTTTATTTGTGGCGTGGTCTTACGAGATGCTTTTGTTTTCAAAGGATTTTTGAAACTTTAATAATCAATTGGGTGTGATTTTCTCACGCTGGTATTCCAGACTGACTCGGGTGTTATTTAACTGTGATGCTCGGGTCAGACCGAGTATTATAGGATACAGGATATGATGCTGTGGAGCTCAGGAGACGAGCAGGATGACGACACGTATTCTCGTACTTATTTATATATATATTCCGCTGTTTGAGTTGTTGTGTACTCATTGTATGTTATTGATGTGAGCTGTGACTGATGTACTCTGATGATGTAATATATGTAAACAGAAATATTTGGTGTTGAGTAAAGTTTATATATTATCTATTATATTTTATTCCGCTGCGATGGTTAGATTCTGATGTTGATTTTTGTTTTCTCTTCTTCTACCTCTTCTTCTTTAACCCAAATGGTTCGTATTTCTGTACAACTTGAGTTGATTTAAGTAGAATAGTGTTAACTCAAGGGGTACGGATTTGCGGGTCGTTACATCAAAGTTAAATTCTTTTGTCTGTTTTAAAGACCAAATGTTTTTGTTTGTTCACACCAGTCCCACGACTGACTCAGAGTTTATTGTTCCGTTCCTAAACTATGGGTGCCCACAATTTTCCACACGGGCAATCTAGAGTTTGGTTTTTCAGATAGTCAGGTAGTAGATATCGTTTTGGTAGCCTCCAGCTTTCTATTGATACAATTTGGAGTCTATGGAGTGCACGGGCTGACCTTGCTTAGCTTTGTGCAACCTTGATGGTGGATCGAGCTTGAAGTTTTGGAGCTTTGTCTTTAGAGTTTTGGATTGGAGTTGCAGTATTAGTTTCTTTTGAAGACTTACCTCATATTGTGTCGTGTTCCGCTGTATTTTGTGTTGTATATATTCTCTGATGTTGATGGTTATCATTGTATCAAATTGATGTATTGCATATTGTATTCATGTTGTATCAGTGATATCATCTTTTGTTTCCGCTGTGTTTGTTATCATCTAATGTTGTTGCAAGCTCCGGCGATACGAATTTGATGTTATTTGTCGGACATCGAGTTCGGGTCGTCACAATGAAGAAGTAAAATGTAAAATGAGGCTAATCTAATAATCACACCAAGAAAAATTAGCAGTAAAAGAAAGAAAACAAGAATTTATAATGGTTTGGCGTTATTGCCTAAGTCCGCTTTGAAGTTTTTGTGTTTATTACTGGTTAGAAACTGAGTTAACCCAGTACAACAGCTAATACTTAAATTACAATGGAGTTCCACTCAAGAAGCAACATAAAAGTCCTTGTTTAGTTGCAACAAGGATGCTATTTATAGGTGTGAAGCTGGAAATATCTTCCTTGAATCAAGGAATGCCCTTTCTCAAGCCTAGATGGGCCCACACAATCGATCTGGAGCTGTATGGGATCGGTCTATGGTCGATCCACATTGCATTCATATCGATCGGGAGTTGCTCCAACTGAGCTGCGATCGATCATGGATGTTCCTAAGATGATATGCAACCTTCTGTGAAAATCTCATTGTATTTGGATTTGTGGTTGTGGAGTTATTGATCGATCAAAGTTACAAATATGGAGTGGCTAAAACTTTCGTATCAATCTCTTCGTGTCATTGATCTTGCGTGCGTGCTTTGTGGAGATCCATATTTTGTGCATAGGGACCGCTTCTTTTGTATCCATCTAAACCCTTGCTTCTCGTATTGATGCCTTTCCACCATCTTCGTATCAATTGTAAGCTCTGTTATTCGTACCGATCAAGTAGGTGATCGATACTAGGAATGCAGTTGCTGGCCAAGTGAAGCACAATCTATCTAGGAAGTGCCGAAGTCCATCGTTATGTGCTTGAACCATATGGATACCGACGATGAATGCCGAGTGATGGAGTTATATTCATTTTGTTTCGATGCTGATGGATATAAAATGACGGATATAGGTGGATGGATACAAAATGATGGATACAAGTTGGGCCTGTTTCTCATGGATCTTGATCATTGCATAACTCGAACATACGAACTCCGATTGACCTAAAATTTGAAATGTCGCCTTGCATAACTCTGAATGTCATATTATGCAAACTATGGCTCGATCCAGACTCGAACCAAGTTTTCCTATGTCCATCGTGAATCTACAGATAATTGTTTTTCGGAGCGGTCTATCTTTTGTCTCTAGTCAAGTCCTTGATATCACGGGGATAATATCCCCCCCCAAAGTATGTTATGTGTGAACATGATGTGCTTTGAAAATCTGCAATCTTCATTTCGAAAAGGATCCATCCGATTTATGAATAGTTGTTGTCCTTTCATCAAGAGATGTAACCCTCGGTTGATTTCCAGTTGTATAAATATTGTGTTGTAGACTGCTAATGATCATGCAATTTTTGTTGTAGTTGAAGGTTAAGTGCTAGAAATTTGTTGTTGATTGTTCTTGCTATCACAGGTAAGCATTCACTTCCTGTTAACTTTGAGAATCAAACGTTAATATAGCATGCGTGCACGTATTTTAACCTAACTCCCATTAACGCTTGCACGTCCACGGGTCGTTGTCAGGTTCTTGCTTCTTCTTTTTCCTTTTTTCGATTTTGGTGAAAAGAAGTTCTTGCCATCGATTGATGGTTCCTTTTGGATCCTGTTTCGTATCGATCTCCTGGATCGATGTGAAATCCGAGTTGTAATGACTTATGGTTGTTTTGAAGACCTTCTTCATATCGGTCCTCTCCTGGATCGATCTAGGTTGCATCAGAGTGGATTTCATATCGATGGTAATCGATACAATATGAATTTACAAAAAGCATGTTCCATAGTGATGGATACGGTTTGGTCTGAATTATTGTACAATGTGCTCTTCGTATCGATGGATGTGAGAGTTTTAAGCACAAGCATATTAGATCGACTTGTATTGATGGATATGAGATGTTGGGACTCAGATTGACTTGTATCTATGGATACGAAATATTGGAATTCAACTGCTCTTCGTATCGATGGATACGATCGATCCGGACAGAGGGGGTAGTGCTCTTCGTATCGATGGGTGCGTTGACAGATTCAATTGGTTAGAAAACTGGGATGCGAATCGCCTTTTATGTTGGATATGAAGGAGTATAAATACTTTTTATACTCAGCATATTTTTCCACCTTGCTTATATTGTTATTTTGTATCCATCAGAGAAAAAGGAGAAAATGTAGACCTCTCATCTCCAAATACCAAACCGCTAATCTTTAACCCTGATCCTTCAAGCTACGTAAATAATCAATAAAATCATGCTTATGATGACAAGACTTGAGTTTCGTGCCATTTCGTTCATGGCAACGCCCATCTACGATGTCATTGGTGTCAAAGTGTAATTGAGGTGAGGTTGAGAGTGTGGCTAATGTCAATTTGGTGATTTGGAAAAGAAGGAGGGTAGCTGGAGAGGATCGATGGATATGGAGTCACTAACTCCAGGTCCGTCTAACTCAGGTGACGGTCTCGTATCGATGCAAGGGGATAGACGTGGAATCGATTAGAATACATGGAGTTTTGGAGATGTGGAAAGTAGTCTTCATGATCGAGGCAAAGAATAAGCTTCTGGAAACGATGTGGCAAAATTAGCTTGTTGATCGATCCAAGGTGGAGCAACTCATATCGATATGGGTGAGATGTCTTTTGATTGATCCAAAATCAAAGTCCATGGATCGATATGAAGTGATGTAATGATGGATATGGGGAGCATCAATACAAATGAAGGCTATAGGTGAACCGATCGATACGAACAAGTTATCGACCCTAAGATTTGATCAATACGGAGAGGCTATCGATCTGAATCATTGATCGATACAAACGATTGACATACAATCAATATGAAATCTTGCTTTAGGGGAAAGATCTGAAATGAATCATAATTGATACGAACGTCATGACTTTTGCATACTCGAACACTTGACTCTGATGAGCTTTAGCCTTGCATATTTGGAATCAACCATAAAATTGCATATGTGATTATCCCTCAAAGCTCGTCAATGGAACTGTAACTTATTAAAAGTAACATATTTGAACATGGATCGTTCTCCGAAGTCGGAATGGCATGGTTGAGAGGGTCAGCGATAACGGTCGCTTTGGATGAATCTCGAAGTCTTGTCTCTTTACCATCTTTTAACCTTGTAGAAATTTAGAGTACTATGCAGCACTTCATTATACGACATGATCACTCACTTTACACCAGGGGGACACATGTCTTTTTTTACCATCTAATGATGGTTTTACTGATTTTAATAGCTATGGATCTTAGAAGCTCAGAGCAGCAAGAAGTTTAAGGTCCTCCATTCCCTAGAGTAGAAAGACCGGATGTCCCGGCAGATACAGTGAATCCTGCTCCAGATGACCTGTAACGTCCCACTATTTTGGACCATTCAAATCGATAATAAAACCACACATGTCGGACTTGACTAATTCAAAACAACAGATTGTTAATATAATTTGAAGCAAATAAAACCGATCACAGAATCACAGACACAGAAATATCATAATAACTCGCAGCGGAAATAAAATAAGTATAGTAGTTCATGAAGCTACTACAAACATAGTCTCAAAACAATTACAACATTCTAGAGTCTAAAAACTCATGCAATAAAAATCCACTAATACATAAGCAGAATAGAAACAACTGAAATAGAAATAGATAAGAAATTAGATAGATAGATAGATAATCTCAAGCAAATACTCTAGCTCTAGAAGTTGAAATCCAAAGCTGATACTCAGGCTGACCCGAGCGTAAAGCAAAATACAAAACACTCGAGTCATGACATACATACTTATATAATGTAAGTCAACTCAAGTGAACTAGAAATGCACAAGTAACTTAAAGGATGCTTGGGATCGCCCATCCTTAAAGGATCCATTAAACTATCTACTATGTAGTAATATACGCTATTATACTAATGTCTAAAGTAAAATAAACTTACTTAAAAATAGCGTTAAGGCTTTACATTTTCCACCTTAACACATATATATAGTGCCAATAGTCTATACAGTACCATCGTACCTCCAGATCGGGAGGCTAACATAAATACTACATAGGTACGACATAAGTCAAACTCGTAGTAAAGGACGCTAGGGCAGGTGACATGGCACAACTAGGCAATTCCAGGGTAGATATACCAATTACGCATTCGGACTGGTGATAACGCATAGCAGCCACTACTGCCTACCTTGAGCCACACTCCCAAAAAATCAAAGGGTGCACCCAATCAATCACAAAGTAATAGAATGGTATCGAAGGAGTGTGTCCAATCAAAGGAGCTACCTCATTGGCCCGCGAATCGCTCATGTTTTAGCAACCTTATGCCAACTCATGGGAGTTGGGTCCATGTATATACCTCAATAGGATCGCCGTCGCCATCCTACTTCATTCTGGAATCTCCACCGCATACATAGTTGTTAAAGTGGTTTTCGGAGTTGGCAGAGAGTATGACAACTTCCAATCCTGATCTCTTTAACAACTAATCGTTATTATAACCTATGGTTATTTATTTCAAATTGTTTATACTTTCAAATCAAACATATACATTTTAAAACCATTTAAGTTCAATGTTATTATACCATCAAAATAATATCCATTTTCCAAAAACTTTAGCACCTTAAAAACCATACATTTATTATGGCACTTTAAAAATGTAATAAGTTAGAAACCATAACACTTTTAAAATGTTACCCTTATATAATAGCACTTTGGAAAATATTACAATTTAGAAATAGTAGCACCTTTAAAACATAACCTATGGTAACATAGCATTTTAAAAACATAACTAAAACAACATAGCATTTTAAGAATGCTACAAATACTACTCTAACACGTTTAAAACATACTATTCAATTTTATCATACATTTAAATTTATTTAATTATAAAAACATATCCTTTTCATAAATAAAATATGTCATAATGACTAGGTTAAATTTAAATTCCATATTAATTTAAATTATATTATTGAGTTAAATTTATATCATAGACAAAATCATAGAAATTTGATTTTTAAACAACATTTACTTACATATAAAATCTTAACTTATTTAAAAATCAATATGTATATATATATATATATATTATTTTACTCATTTATTCCAAAATTTAAGTTAAAATTCCATATGCTTAAATTTTCAGAATACTTAATAAATTTTTATAAAACTATTATATAAAAATTAACCATGGGTCTATATAGTATTTTCTAACCTAGGTCAAGTGACATGGATATGTATCATTTCAATCCGTAAAATATAAAATTCCAGTTTATATCATTTCAAACCTGTAATCCCAAGTAAAATAAAATAAAAATCGCTTGAGCCTATCATTTCAGCTCATAATGATTTTTCCCTATTCTAATGTCCGTTTGGGTATGTATCATTTCAATCCATAGTGAAAGGGAACTTGCAGTGTGAGAAACAAAAAATAAAATGAACAGTATAACATAGCTAGCATATCATATCAAGTGATGTAACAAGAATATAATTAGGTTATAACATCATATAAAGTCATGTAACAAGCATATATGAACTTTTATCATCATAGCATATCAACTACTACACATTCACATGTCATTGTTTCACAATTATGTAAGTACGAATGTCGAGAGTGATAAACTCACCTTCTAAAGCTAGAGATAACAATTCAAGACACATGACCAAACTCCGAAAAGCACGACAAAGCATGAACTAAATTTGAGTGGAAGTAGAGCCAAGATCCAAGTCTTGTAAACAACAAATATAACAAAATATAAGTATACATTCAACATAAAAGAATATGAATCAAACCATGCAAAAATATGAACAAAATGAAGTGGAGATGGCTTAACCAAAACAAGTGGGCTCGGCCACATTCAAAATAAGCTTGACCATCATCAAAATTGGCTCAGCCACTTTGGTTCTGAAGAAAGCATGCTCGGCCAAGGCATGACCAAGGGTAGATGAAGAGGTGGCAAGGCAAAAGGCACTAGGAAGTCAAAGAGGCAAGGCAAACATGAAAGGTCATGTGCACTATAGTTCGACCCTATGGCTATTGTGCTTGGCCTAGGTTGTTTGGACTTGGTCAAGTGGTCAGGCATCATTTGGTCACGGCTAAGAAGTAGGGTGTGGTCACGGAAAAGCATAGGAGATGGAAGAATTGAAGGTGGCCGAGGCTAGCAAATTGAAAATGGTGATTAAAGAAGGCTCGGCTAGGGTTTGTGAAGCATTTTGTGATGGGGTTTTGATCAAGGAGGGTCACGGCCTGGGTAGTGATGGTGATAAGGTGATCGACAGTCATAGGTGATGGATGGTGGAGGAGATGAGGTCGGCAAAAGAGAAGAGCATGGCCCAACTTGCTTGAGAACAAAAGAGAAAAAGAAAAAAAAGGAAGAAGAGAAAAATATAACTTACTGAATTTTCTTTTGTTCAGGAAAGCAAATGAGAAAGAGATGGAGAAGCAAATAATTTTGTACAGCTAAGCAAAACAAAGAGGCACCATTTCAACATGAATAGGTAGGGACATGTCTATCAGGAAAATACAAGCCCAATTGCAAATCCCATTCCACAGAAAAGCTTAAAAACCCAATAGAAAATCAAAGCCCAAACCCAAAATAGAAAATAAAAATTAGAGTTCCAAAATAGAGAACAGAAATACTGAAAATATTTGCATGTAAAATGCCGAAATTTAACGGATTTAAAAAGTATAAAATAGAATTTAACGAAACGAAAAGCAGAACGAATATCAGAATCAAATTCAGCTTCAAAGAAAAAGATTGAAAATTTAAAATTCAAATTTAAAAATTTCAAGTGAAAGTCAAAGTTTGACCAAAGTTGACCAAAATATAAAATTTTCAGAAAATCTTTATTTTATTATATTAGGAAAAATAATTCTCAACAAATCCCAAAAATACATTGGAAAATTCCAAATTTTCAAACTTTAAATGATTTAAAACCTAAGTTTCAAATTAATTCTAATTAAAATATTTGTTAAAATTTATGGTCGTTACACTCTCCCCCACTCAAAACTTATCATCCTCGAAAAGTAACGAGACATAAAAACAAAGAAAGATAAGATAGAATAGTGAATAGTACCTGAAACAAACAATTCTAGATTCAAAGCATGCATGCTCTCCTCCGTCTCCTAGGTACAACTCTGATCATCAGTACTCCACTGCACTTTGTCTAGGTTGACTGATTTCCTTCTCAAATGCTTCGTATCTCTATTGATGATACGAAGTAGCTTCCTCTCGACAGTAAGGTTTGGCTCAACATCCAAACTCTCGAGAGCAGAAGGTTGGACAACCAAATATGGATCATGGAGATATCGACGAAGATGCGAAACATGGAATACATTATGTACTCCGGACAGCTTCTCAGGCAAATCCAGGCGATAAGCTAAACAACCAACTCTCTTTAGAATGCGGAAAGGACCAATGAACCCAGGAGCAAGCTTCCCTTTCCAACCAAACCGAATCACATTCCTTAAGGGAGAGACCTTAAGGAAAACCTGATCACCAACACAAAAATCCAAACTCCTCCTACGCCGATCAGCATACTTCTTATGTCAATTTTGAGAACTCCTCATCTTTCTCTTAATATCCTCAACCTTCTCAGAAGCTTCCAAGATCATATCAGGACCAAGAACCAAACGATTACCGGATTCAATCCACCAAGATGGAGATCTACAAGGTCGTCCGTAAAGAGCGGCAAACGGAGACATCGCAATACTAGCCTGAATTCAAAGACAAAATGAGACAGATAAAGGATTAAGATAAGATTAAATAGAAGGTTTTAGATTATACCTGATAACTGTTGTTATAGGTAAATTCAACAAGATGGAGATGATCTTTCCAAGATCCTCCAAAATCAAAAACACAAGCACGAAGAAGATCCTCCAGTATCTGATTCACTCTTTCCGTTTAACCGTCGGTCTACGGATGGTAAGCAGTGCTCAGATTCAGGTGAGTACCTAAAGATTCCTAAAAAGCTCTCCAAAACTGACTGGTGAAGATGGGATCTCTATCACAAACGATACTGATAGGAACACCATGGAGGCGAATAATCTCCCTCATATAAATCTCAGCCAAACTAGAAGCAGAACAGGTAGAATTGACCGGAATGAAATGAGCTGACTTAGTCAATCTATCCACAATAAACCAAATTCTCTCATTATCCTCCTAGTCCTTGGAAATCCATCAATGAAATCCATAGAAACCTGTTCCCATTTCCAATTGGGAACCTCAAGAGGCTGCAATAAACCAGGGAACTTCTGATGATCGGCCTTGACTTGCTGACAAGTCACACACCTACTAACAAAGATAGAGATATCTCGCTTCATACCCTTCCATCAATAAAGATTCTTCATGTCCTGATACATCTTCATTATACCAGGATGAATAGAAAGTCTGGATCAATGATTTTCCCGAAATAACTCCTGTCTCAATCAATCGACATTCGGGACACAAATCCGATTATTAATCCTCAAAATCCCCCTATCATCGATCTGAGCTCCACTATCATCAAGGCTATTACCACCACCCCTTTTATGAACATTCTCCTTAATCAATCTAATAATCCTATCCTCATCCTGCTTAGCCATTATACGATCCATACGAGGAGAAGAGGAAACAACAAGCTAACACAACATAGCCTTCTTTCGACTCAAAGCATCGGCCACAACATTAGCCTTTCCAGGGGTATAGCTAATGTTGAGATCATAAGAAGCAAGGAACTGAAGCCACCTAACCTATTGCTAATTCAAATCATTCTGGGTGAAGATATATCTCAAAGACTGATGATCCGTAAAGAGCTCAAACTTAGTACCCAAAATATGATGCCTCCAAAGCTTCAAAGCAAAAACCACAACAAGAAATTCCAAATCATATTTGTGTTGCATCAGAACAGCTCCCAAACCCTCATGACTAGCATCAGTGTATACCGTTAATCCCTTATTTTCATTTGGAATGATAAGCACAGGTGGGGAAGTAAGCTTGCGCTTTAACTCATTGAATGCAGCTTCACACTTATCATTCCATATAAACTTAGCATTCTTACGAGTCAAAGCAGTGAGAGGTGCAGCAATCCGAGCAAAATTCTCAATGAATGCCCAATAATAACCAACAAGGCCAAGAAAACTACGGATATCAGATGGAGTCCTAGGAGTTTCCCAATCCTGTAATAGAATAGAGAGAAATAAGGACCATAGAAAAGATAGAATGATTAAATTACAGAAAGAGAAGAAAAGAAAGGCTTACATTGATCGCAGCGATCTTAACTGGATCGACAGAAACTCCATTGCTAGAAACAATATGACCGAGAAATCGGACTTCATCCTTGCAGAAATGGCATTTCGAGAATTTAGCCTTCAACCGACGATTTCTAAGAGTCTCCAGAACAAATTTCAAATGCGACTCATGCTCTTTCCTTGACTTGGAGAAGACAAGTATATCATCAACAAAGACTAGAACAAACTTATTAAGAACATCACAAAAACACGGTTCATCAAATCAACAAAGAAGCCTGGGGCATTAGTCAAACCAAAAGGCATAACTAACAGTTCATAGAAATCATTCTCAGTATGGAAAGCAGTCTTGGGAATACTC
The DNA here is from genome assembly GCA_030765085.1 of Allium cepa. Taxonomy (NCBI): domain Eukaryota; kingdom Viridiplantae; phylum Streptophyta; class Magnoliopsida; order Asparagales; family Amaryllidaceae; genus Allium; species Allium cepa. Next base: position 315,418,255 of record CM060945.1, on the reverse strand, counting down.
TCCTCAGCAACTCTGAGCTGGTGAAAACCTGTGGCAAGATCAAGCTGGGAGAAAATAGTAGCTCCATGGAGCTGATCAAACATATCGTTGATACAAGGCAAAGGATATCTGTTTCTCATAGTGAGCTTGTTCAACTCCCTATAATCAACACATATCCTCAAAGAGCCATCAAACTTAGTGACAAAAACCACCGCTGCTCCCCATTCGGAATGGCTAGGTCGGATCAGACCCTTGGAGAACAAGTCCTCAATTTGCTTACTCAACTCAACCTTCTCACGGGGTGCCATTGTTCTGGGAGGAAGAACTACAAGTCGAGCTCCAGGAACAATATCAATACGAAAATCAATTTTCTGCTTAGGAGGTAAAGCAGTGACTTCACCAAATACATCGGAATAGAGTTTGACCACATGTGTCGAGTCAAGATCATCAGGGCAAGAATCGAGAGAATAAATAAAACTTCCAGAATAATCCTGAGGTAAACGGCACTGAATCACCAAAGAATTACCCAAATCATCAACAAGAGAAACAGTTTGGGTTTTACAAGAGATAAAGGCTTTATGCCTCTTCATCCTATCACCTCCAAGCAATAGGTCAAAAGCATCGAAACCCAGCACATATGAATTACCACCAAAGCGACGATCAGAATAGAGAAGTTTTACTTGATTACAAATCCTACTAACGTTCGCAGGACCACCAATAGGATTTTTAACACACAAAGGTTCATCGACAAACTTAGGAGAAAGGAGATACCCAAACTTATCCTAAAGATCCACAGAAATAAAACTATAGGAAACTCCAGTATCAAATAAAATACGAACAAGAGAACTAAACACAGAAAAGGTGTTCTGAAGAGTACCTTGAGTATCACTAGGAGCTGGTGGAGCAGGTGGAGTGGCAGAGGTAATAGCAAAGATACCTGATGGCTTGCCCTTCTACTGAGTAGGACAATCCTTCCTGAAGTGGCTAGATTGCAAGCATATATGACAGAGATCACGACGATTTGACGGAGCGGGAGGAGGAACAACAGCACCAACAGAAGTAGGGCAACTATTAGCATAGTGTCCCTTCTGATCACACTTGAAGCAGGTAATGGAAGATAGGTCAATAGGCTGCCTTTGAGAAGGAGAAGATCCCAAACCAGGAGTCTAATTTCAATTCCACTTCTGTTGATAAAAGTTAAGCTTCCTCTTCTTAGGCTTACCAGAGGAAGGCTGAGATGAAGAAGCACAAGCAATAGAAGGGTTCTTAGAAGTCGAATTATCATATCTAATAGCCATATCCATCAGACTAGTGAACGGGCTATGCACATGAGAAATGAGACGATCATAAATTTCTAGGCGAGCTCCAACTATAAACTTATCATTCTTCTTAAGAGGAGTGTCAATCAGGGTAGGACCAAACTTGGAAAGTTCATTGAACTTCCGCTGATACTTAGAAAATGGTATGTCTCTCTGCTTAAGATCCATAAACTCCCTATATAGTTGAGACTTCCTTGCTTCAGGCATCCACTTTACCACAAAAGGATCCCTAAAGCACGACATCGAAATATAAAAGAGATTCCAAAAGAAGAAACTGAACCAAATTCAAAATTAGCACAAAAGGATTTCTAAACTGCTTCCAAGAAATATCAGCCTCAAGAGTCTGAGTAGGAACAGACTCCCACCAATCCATGGATGCTCCCTTCAACTGCCAAGCTGCCAATTGATGCTTCTGAGCATCAGTGATTTCAAGATCGAAGAAAATCCTCTCCACTCCCTTCAACCACTTCTAAGCCTTGATAATGCTCTCTGATCTGGTAAACTTGGTACCGCCAAGCTCAGTGTATCCCTTACATAGAGTAGTGAACCTAATGGGTGCAACCGGCTCAGGAACTGGGGCAACACCATGATCCCTACCTCTGGCATTCCTATGATTCATGCTGGAAAAAACAAGAATGAATTTAGGACAAAGGTAATAGAGAACAAAAGATAATATTAGATAAGATAAGATTCAACTAGAATGAATATCTTAAACAAAGAAATTACTAAGAAGGTAGATAAGAAAAGGGAAGAAGTTAAGAAAATTTGGTTTCAAAGCAAGAAAGGTTTATATCAAATTAATTTTTTAAATCCTTTAAAATCATATGAAAATCATTTTATACTTTATAATATGTTTTCTCGCAAAGAAATGATTCTAGGATTGTTCCACTCATTCTAAGGTATTTCTACCCTATCTCTAATGAGTTTTTGCTTTGCAGGCTAAGTCTTTCCTAAAACCAAAGCTCTGACACCAAATGTAATGACCCACTATTTTGGATCATTCAAATTGACAATAAAACAATACATGTCAGACTTGAATAATTCAAAACAACAGATTGTTAAAATAATTTGGAGCAAATAAAATCAATCACAGAATTACAGACACAGAAATATCAGAATAACTCGCAGCAGAAATAAAATAATCGTAGTAGTTCATGAAGCTACTACAAACATATTCTCAAAACAATTACAACATACTAGAGTCTGAAAACTCATACAATAAAAGTCCACTAATACACAAGCTGAATAGAAACTACTGAAATAGAAATAGATAAGTAACTAGATAGATAGATAATCTCTAGCAAATCCTCTAGCTCCAGAAGATGAAATCCAAAGCTGATACTCAGGCTGACCCGAGCGTAAAGCAAAACACAAAACACTCCAGTTAGGACATACATACTTATATAATGTAAATCAACTCAAGTGAACTGAAATAGAAATGCACAAGTAACTTAAAGGATGCTTGGGATCGCCTATCCTTTAAGGATCCGTTAAACTATCTATTATGTCGTAATATACGCTATTATAATAATGTCTAAAGTAAAATAAACTTACTTAAAAATAGCGTTAAGGCTTTACATTTTCCATCTTAGCATATATATATATATAGTGCACTAGTCTATACAGTACCATCGTACCTCCAGATCGGGAGGCTACCATAAAACTCCATAGGTACGACACAAATGAAACTCGTAGTAAAACATGCTAGGATAGATGACATGGCACAACTAGGCAATGCCAGAGTAGATATACCAATTACACATTCGGGCTGGTGGTAACGCATAGCAGCCACTACCGCCCACCTCAAGCCACACTCCTAGAAAAAATCAAATGGTGCACCCAATCAATCACAAAGTAATAGAATTGTATCGAAGGAGTATGTCCGATTAGAGGAGCTACCTCATTGGTCCGCGAATCGCTCCTGTTTTAGGCACCTTATGCCAACTCACGGGAGTCGTGTCCACGTGTATACCTCAATAGGATCGTCGCCACCATCCTACTTCATTCTGGAACATACACCACGTACATAGTTTTTAAAGTGGTTTTCAGAGTTGGCAGAGAGTATGACAGCTTCTGATCCCGGTCTCTTTAACAACCAATCGTTATACCCATGGTTATTTATTTCAAATGTTTTATGCTTTCAAATCAAACATATACATTTTAAAACCATTTAAGTTCAATGCTATTATACCATCAAAATAATATCCATTTTCCAAAGTTTTTAACACTTTCAAAACCACACTTATTATAGCGCTTTAAAAATGTAATAAGTTAGAAACCATAAAACTTTTAAAATGTTACCCTTATATAATAGCAGTTTAGAAAATATTACAATTTAGAAATAGTAGCACCTTTAAAACATAACCTAAGTAATATAACATTTTAAAAACATAACCAAAACAACATAGCATTTTAAGAATGCTACAAATACTACTATAACATGTTTAAAACATACTATTTCAATTTTATCATGGTTTTAAAAATTTATTTAATTATACAAAACATATACTTTTCATAAATATATCACAATGACTAGGTTAAATTTAAATTCCATATTAATTTAAATTATATTATTGAGTTAAATTTATATCATAGATAATATCTTAAAATTTTGATTTTTAAACAACATTTATTCACTTATAAAATCTTAACTTATTTAAAAATCAATATATGTGTGTGCATATATATATATTATTTAACTCATTTATTCCAAAATTTAAGTTAAAATTCCATATGCTTAAATTTTCAAAATACTTAATAAATTTTTATAAAACTATTATTTTAAAAATTAACCATGGGTCTGTATAGTATTTTCTAACCTAGATCAAGTGACACTAATATGTATCATTTCAATCTGTAAAATATAAAATTTCGGGTTTTATCATTTCAAACCCGCAATCCCAAGTAAAAAAAATCGCTTGAGCCTATCATTCAACTCATAACGATTTTTCCCTGTTCTAATGTCCGTTCGGGTATGTATCATTTCAATCCATAGTGAAAGGGAACTTGCAGTGTGAGAAACAGAAAATAAAATGAACAGTATATCATAGCTAGCATTTCATATCAGGTGATGTAACAAGAATATAATCAGGTTATAACATTATATAAACTCCTGTAACAAGCATATATGAACTTATATCATCATAGCATATCAACTACTACACATTCACATGTCATTGTCCCACAATTATATAAGTACGAACGTCGAGAGCGATAAACTCACCTCTAAAGATAGAGATGACAATTCAAGACACACGACCAAACTCTAAAAAGCATGACAAAGCACGAACTAAATTTAAGTGGAAGTAGAGCCAAGATCCAAACCTTGTAAACAAAAAATATAACAAATACAAGTATACATTCAACATAAAAGAATATGAATCAAACAATGCAAAAATATAAACAAAATGAAGTGGATATGGCTTAACCAAAACAAGTGGGCTCGGCCACATTCAAAATAGGCTTGACCATCATCAAAATTGGCTCGGCCACTTTGGTTCTGAAGCAAGCATGCTCGGCCAAGGCAAGAAAAGAGCCACGACCAGGGGTAGATGAAGGGTGGCAAGGCAAAAGGCACTATGAGTCAAAGAGGCAAGGCAAACATGAAAGGTCATGTGCACTATGGTTTGGCCCTATGGCTAATGTGCTCGGCCTAGGTTTTTTGGACTTGGTCAAGTGGTCAGGCATCATCTGGTCACGACTAAGTAGGGTGTGGTCATAGAAAAGCATAGGAGGTGAAAGAATTGGAGGTGGTCAAGGCCAGCAAATGGAAAATGGTAATCAAGGAAGGCTCGGCTAGGGTTTGTAAAGCATTTGGTGATGGGGTTTTGATCGAGAGGGTCACGGCATGGGTAGTGATGGTGATAAGGTGATGGCCGGTCATAGGTGATGGATGGTGAGGAGATGAGGTCGGCAAAAGAGGAGAGCATGGCCGAATTTGCTTAAGAACAAAAGAGAAAAAGAAAAATGAAAAAGGAAGAAGAGAAAAATAAAACTTACTGAATTTTCTTTTGTTCAGGAAAGCAAATGAGAAAGAGATGGAGAAGCAAAGAATTATGTACGGCTAAGCAAAATAGAGAGGCACCATTTCAACACGAATAGGTAGGGACATATCTGTTAGGAAAATACAAGCCCAATTGCGAAGCCCATTCCACAAACAAGCTCAAAAACCCAATAGAAAATCAAAGCCCAACCCAAAAATAGAAAATAGAAAATAAAAATTAGAGTAGAAAATAGAGAACTAAAATACTGAATATAATTGCGTGTAAAATGCTGAAATTTAATAGATTTAAAAGGTATAAAACAGAATTTGAAGAAACGGAAAGCAAAACCAATATCAGAAACAAATTCAGCTTCAAAGAAAAAGATTGAAAAATTCAAATTCAAATTTAAAACTTTCAACTGAAAGCTAAATTTTGACCAAATTTGACCAAAATAAAAAAATTCGGAAAATCTTTATTTTATTATATTTAGAAAAATAATTCTCAACAAATCTTAAAAATACATTGGAAAATTCCAAATTTTCAAAATTTAAATGATTTAAAACCAAAGTTTCAAATTAATTCTATTAAAATATTTATTAAAATTTATGGGCCACTACATGAACTGCCAGATGCAGTGGCGATGATGAATCCGAAAGATTCTGTTTGGTCCAAGATTACAGCAGAAATGCTATGCAAAATTTGCCTTAAACATGGACTGTCTTTGGAAGAAGTTCGATTGCCAGGACCAGAAGATAGATCACACAATCCCGTGGAAGGGTTCACTACATGCAACAGATTCATGTGCTAGACTAGAACAATGCCCTCATTCAACCAGTTCATTAGGGAACTGCTGTTTAATCTGAGAATCGTTCCTTATCAGCTTCACCCTAATGGATACGTGTTACTTAACAGCTTGTACAATATATTTATGGAATATCTCTTCTGTCCTCCGATTGTCATTTATTTAATGTGAAGAGTCGGGCGGATAATCCGTCATTCACCTTCCTAAAAGCTGTTAGGAACTGCTAAGTTACGGCAGGCACATAGGGCAACCTGAGCCACTTTAGAACGGAGTGGTTTTACATGAGGCACCCAACAGGATTTGCCAGGCAGTGGCTGGCCAGACGTAAGTTCCATTACTTATTTCATTGTTAACCATGATTGGATCATATAGATTAATGCTGAATTTATTGCTACATTTCTTTTACATCTGCTATTCCATGGTTCCTTCGAGCCCAGTATAAAGAGCTAGTGAGGACACTCCAAGCAGTGCCTGTTGAATTAAGAGAAATAGACGAAGTGCTCACCGATAATAATTTGATAGCCACCGGTCTTTTAGAGGAAGGACGGAGCATATGGCTCAATGGGGTACCAAGAGTGGCCCTAATAAGACAAGGCAAAAGATGGGATCCTGTCATGCTCTCAGTCGAGGGAGCTCAGGTTGCACCCTGCGTAATAATCATCGAACCTCGTGATGATGAGGGTACAGAAGCTGGTCAGGAGCCCGCAGTCGTGCCTCTGCCAGGCCCTCAATGTGTTAAAGAGAAAGGAAAAAACTCCTGTCCACAAAATCAAGGGGCAAAAGGGCACCGAAGCAATCCAACTTGTTACTACCTTAGTAGGTCCTGAGGCATCTTCCCAGAAGATGAAAGCTCGCTAACGGGGCTATCAGATATTCTCATTCCTGTGGACATACCATCAACCCTTGACCTTGGGTTAGAGGAGCTCCACTCTCCCTCAAAAACCGGCACATGCCTAACTTCAATAGATATAGGGGAATCAACTCCAATAAGCAAAGCTGCTACAACTGGTCGATTGGGTGGTTTACACATGCATACACACACTTCATGATATTACCCGACATTCCATCATGTGCTTCTTGATACACAGTGGTGATTGATTTTCTTCTTCTTTTTGGCAAATGCAATGGTGAAGCAAGGTTCTATGCTTGATAAACTCCGCTCCTTAAGCCCGTCATCTAGATCACATTTTGAATCATATCATCGCGAGAGCGAGAGAGATTATGGTCGTTGCTACCATTATATCCAAGAATGTGAACGCTGTGATAGGGAGAAAGAAAAATCACATCAAAGAATACGCCGCTCCAGGTCTCGATTTCCACCACCGAGAGCGCCTTTTAAACCTTATGGCTCCAGTTGGCCAAATTCTGGATCTTCACACCAAACAATGCCATCTCTCATTCCAAAACCCAGTGAACAGCGCTGCAAAAGTGAAACTTCCGCTCCCGCTATCGCAGAACAAACCGCTATTGAAATAACAGGGGAATGAGCCATCTGTATCGCTAAACTGAAGAAGGATTTTCCAAATATATGCTTCGATGGTTTTCGCTTTCCCCCTAACTTGAAGAAAAACGAAACGATATTGAGAAACTGGTGCAAGACTACATGCATGATGCCTATAGCCAATATCGTGAGTGGGTCAAGACGACAGAGCGAGTTTTGGCTGTGTCTTTTGAATGATCCAAGGCGATTGAGAAATTAGAGGGCGGTCTTTCTCACAAGGACAAAAGTCGAGATTGAAGCTGACCAGCGAGCTAAGGAAACTAAGAAGCCCATGAAGAAATGAGGAAAACCCATATGGACTTGGTGCAAGAGATGGGGCATCGCAACGCCATGATTATTCAAGAAAGAGATGCTGCGCTGAAAGAAATTGCCGAATTAAAGGAAAAGTTAACCGAGGCCATCAAAGAAAAAGATGAAGCTAATAAGGTTGCCCAGGAAGCATGCGAAGAGGTGGTGAAGATTAGAGAAGGGAGGGACAATGCAAATTAGAAGGCTGAAGAAGCCGACACCAGGGTTGAAAGGGAAATAAAAGTCATCGAATCCAAGATGGAAAATGAGTTTGAGGATCTCCTGGTCACCTACAATGCAAACGTCCTGAGAAATTGCAATTTGAACTGGCTTGGCGAGGGCTATACCTTCTAGTTGTATAAAGCCTAGAACCGCCTGATTGAAGTCGAAAAGGCAATCCACAAAGTTGCAACTATCGTTGTATTTGAACTGGAAACTCTAGTGTTGATCGGAGACGAACTCAAAGTCCTTCATGACACGATCATCTTTCTCAAAAGAGAAGCCCTGGATGCTAAATATCCAGAGGCCAAAGAAGGATCTGGGGGTGAACACCATGACTCTGCTTCTGAAGTGCCCACAGCATCTCAACCTACACCCACATCTTCTGTCGACCCACAATCATTCCAGGGTACGATTCCAATAGGCCATATCTTTGTCCAGTCATCGAGCGCAGCTAGGAAGGTACGTCAGATCAACCTAGGAGCTAGCCTGAGGAAGGTATTTTAGACACTTCTCCTATTCTTCAAAATGCAAGAACGTTATCATAGGATATTACTAATATATTATTCAACCTTATATTCTACATCGGCTAAACCTCCTTAATTCAAGAAGTTCATCATGAGCAGGAGATGTTAACAACAGAGGCTACAACTGTGACGATCAATACATCAGCCAAGGAGATGCATGATAGCGGTTGTATGTTTGACGACCAACTGATGGAAGTGCTTCTCGACCGCCAAAGCAATCCAAGCATTGGGATGCCCTTTAACATGGATGAAGATGTTATTATCATGGGTTCCTCGGGTCCGACCGACAGTATCCCCAAGAGCGAGCACATGGACTGGGAGGAACAAGTAATAATGGAAATCAAAGCTAAGATGGAGCACGATCTTAGAGCTGGCGGAGGTATGGCAGGTCATGGCCTGGCCCTAATTCTCGTGATTTCTCCTAATGGCACCATGATTGAGACCGGCGTGCTTTATTCTTCTGGTATTGAAAGTGCCACTATTCCACCACCTTCACACACTGTGGATACTTCAATCCCCACGGGATCCCAAGAGGAGACCGCATCGATTCCTCTGGTGGGAGACAAGCCAACTGAAGCGAGCCGGGGAGGCAAGGGTTCCAAAAGTGGTCCGGGCGGCAACTCGAGCAGGTCTACGTCGAAGAAAGTAAAAAAGAACAGGAAATCGAAGACGTAGATTTGCATTTTGACTTCTTCTTTTGTAGATAGATAGAATAAGCTTCTTTTCTTTTGCTTTTTGGAGGCCATGTATAAATGTGGGTTTGGCCCCTGGCTTATAGGAATTCTTTGGATAGATTTTGTATTTCTTTTCTGAAGAATAGCATAAATAAAATTCCTTTTTGGTTTTTTACATGACTCTGCGTTTATTTGCTTACGTATTTAAGCATTCACATTTTCCATTCAATGTACTCATGAAGCTTTTTGTCGCGGAGTCGAACTCAAGTTCGGTCTCTAAGTCTTGAGGTCATGGCCTCGGGTCATAATTAAACGTGGAGTCAAGCTCTAACGTTGTGTTGTCTCGGCCAGTGGCTAGTACTCTGGCTATGCCTCTAGTTCCGGAGATAGTTAAAGTAGTCAGTTGGCAGTTGTCCTCCACCTTTACTAACCTTGATATAACATAGTTGGAACTAAGTAAAATAAATTGGAGCGGTCGGATCGCACTCGCTCATTTGCAAACATTTGCATCCACACTCTGGGGATGAGGTCTGTAAACTGGCGGCCGGTCATGCTAGCTTATTGTTTAGGATTACGTCCATACTCCGGGGACATAAGTTGTCCTGTGGATGGTCGATCATGTTTGTTTAAGGATAGGATCTTATTCACACTTTGGGAATAAGCAGTTGGTTAAGGTCGTGGGTAGACAGATCGCATCCTCATTAACCTAGTAAGCAAGGTTGTGGATGGACAGATCCATCATCCTCGAGCTTGGAAAGAAGCAAGGCTGTGGATGGAGGGATACATCCTCCTAGAGCTTGGATGGTCGATTCATGTCCTGATTTTGGAGTTTGCACTTCAGCTCGCACTTTGGGAGCTAAAGTTTGTTGGAGAATTGTCATGTTTAACTCTTTTTTAATTGATTATTGTTTGCTCCCTGAGGTTAGGATTTCGTCTAGTGAGTGACCGGTATGATCATGATCACTCCCTATTTGAATGAGTCCCACCGCAATATGGAACTCAGCTCTTCGTACATCACGGCAGTCGCATGTTGCATTTAGGAATCACTAATTTGGCTAAATAAGTCTACGCTTTATTGTTGAAATAGGAAATCATGGCAAATTCAACTGCCTTATTAAAAGTACAAATCCTTGAACTGCATAAACAAACTTCAAAAGGAAAGCAGACTAAATGAATGAAAGCCTGTTATATGTAATAGTGACGGAAACTCTCGATGTTCCATGCCCTTGGTAGAGTGAGGCCATCAATGGTCGATAGATTGAATATGCCATCTCCAAGCCTCCGTTCGACGACATACGGTCATTCCCGTGTTGGTTTCATGTGCGAAGGGACTGGATAGATTCGCTTAAGTATGAGATCGTCAATCTAGGTCGAACTTTAGCATTGTACAATCAGACGACTCGGTTGTGATGTGCGGCTGGCCTTAAATCAGCCTTTTCACGCTTCTCATCCAATAAATCTAGAGATTCTACAAGTAGGATGGCATTTGTCTTCGGATCAGAGTAAGTCACACGATGAGAAGGTATCTCTAGCTCAACTTGAATAACGGCTTCGGAGCTGTAGGAAAGTGCAAATGCAGTATGGTCGGTCGTAGACTTATGAGTAGTTCAATATGCCTATAAGGCCATGGGGGGCTCATCGACCCACTTACCTCTAGTCTTCTCTAATTGTTTCTTCAAAATGGACTTGATGACTTTGTTGACAACTTTGACTTGTCCGTTCACTTGAGGGTGAGCTATTGCCGAGAATTTTTTCTAAATGCGATAGCGTTAGCAGAAATACTAAAACTTGGCACTATTGAATTAGGACCCATTGTCAGTTACAATCGTTTACGGGAGGCCAAAGCAATAGATGATGTTGTGCACAATGAAGTTGATTGCTTTCTTCGTAGTGGTAGTAGCAAGGGGCTCTGCTTTTACCCATTTGGTAAAGTAGTCAACCGAAATGATGTCTTGCTTCATACCACCTTTGGCTAGAGGCAGGGACCCTATTATATCAATGCCCATGTGGCGAATGGCCATGGACTGATTATCTGAGTAATCTTCGTTAGCGGGGCTCTCGGGATTCAAGCATGCTTCTGGCACCTATCACATCTCTTAACATAATCTGATGCGTCTCGGTTTACGGATGACCGGTAGTGCCTATACCTAAGTATCTTCTTCATAAGCGCTTGCCCCCTAGTGTGATTGTCGCATTCTCCTTCATGCATGTCATGCAACACTCGCTTGATTTCATTTTAGGCGATACACCGGCGTAAATGAACAGAAAATCCCCTTCTATACATGACTCCATCTGTCGGGAAGCCTTTTGGATAACCTGTCTTTACTCACTCGTGCGTTCAGGTGATGTTCCATGTTGAAGATAATTTCTAATTAGAGTCATCCACGACTCCCTCTCGGGTGTTGCCTCATGCACCCAATCTGTCTCTACCTAATAAATACTTGGAGCAGCGAGTGTCTTTATGAGGATGAGTCTCAGCTGCTGTGCTTCGCCAGTGCTAGCCGGTTTTGCTAAGGAATCAGCCTACTGATTTTTCTCTCAGGGTACACAGTATATAGCATAATAGTCGACTGAATCAACACTTCCTGAGCCCGCATAAGGTAGGAGGTCAATCTTTGGTCTCTGGCTTGATACTCTCCTCGAACCTGGCACACCACAAGTTATGAATCACGGTAAATCTCCATAGCAATGACTCCTAGGTCTTTGGCAAGCCTCAGTCTAACAAGAAAGGCTTCATACTCGGCTTCATTGTTAGTTGTGCGGAAGTTAAACTTTAAATCATAGCATACAGATCATCCTTATAGGGTTTCGAGCACCACTCCAATGCCCGAGCATCGGTCATTGATGCACCATCAGTGTACAGCTTCCATATGTAGTTAAGAGATTCACTTGCTTCGGGAAAGTCCTCCAACATGGTGAATTCAGCTATGAAGTTCGCCAGAACTTGTCCTTGGATAGCTCGCCTTGAAGTATAACCAACTCAGCTCGATGTTCCACTTGAGCAACCTACCAGACGTCTCAGGTCGCGTCAGGATCTATTGTAACGGCGGGTTGGTGTAAACAATGATCGGATGAACTTGGAAATATAGAGGGAGCTTTATCGAGGCTACAACAAGACAATAAGCGGGCTTCTCTATCTTTGGGTAGTTTCTTTATGCCCATGTCAGTCTCTTGCTGATATAATAGATCAGTCATTGATCTGATCCTCCTTTCGAACTAACGCAGCACTGATTGCATATGCTGATACTGCCAGATAGACATACAGTTTTTCATAATCAACCGGCTTCGACAAGATGGGCGGTATTGCCAGGTGTTTCACTAGTGCTTGGAATGTGCCCTCGCACTCCTCTGTCGACTCAAAATTCCATTTCACTTTTCTGATCGGGTCAAAGAAGGGAATGAACTTGTCTATAGCTTTAGAAATGAATCTACTTAAGGCTGCCACTTTTCCATTAAGACTTTGCACCTGCTTAATAGTTCTGCAAATTTTGAGATTCCAAATTGCCAACATCTTTTCGGGATTAGCTTCAATTTCTCTAGCGTTGACAATAAATCCAAGGAACTTTTTAGATGCAACTTCGAAATTATACTTCAACGGATTTAGCTTCAGTCTGTATTGTCGAAGTATGTTGAACATCATCTTTAAATCACCGATATGGTTGTCGGATGGCCACAACTTCACGAGCATATCGTCTACATACACTTCCATAGTCTTACCAATCTGGTTTGCAAACATTCAGTTTACGAGCCTCTGATAAGTTGCTCTAGCGTTTTTGTGTCCAAATGGCATCTATGATCCTGGTCAGGAAGGTGCATCAGGATTTGATTATAACCGGAGTATGCATCCATAAAGGATAAGAGCTCATGTCCGGTTGTTGAATCCACTAGTTGATCGATTCTGGGAAGCTGGAAACTGTCTTTGGGGAAAGCTTTGTTCAGATCTAAATAGTCAATGCATATCCGCCATTTTCCATTTGACTTTTTGACAAGCATTGGATTTGATATCCACTCCAGGCATAAAGCATCATGAATAACCCATTGGTCTTGAGTTTGTTCAATTCCTTCTGCAGGGCGGTATATCTTTCTGGATCCATACTGCACCTTTTCTGTTCCACCAGGATGTGCTGCGGATCGATATTTAGTATATGGCTCACGATGTTTGGCGAGATCCCACACATGTCTGAATGAGTCCATGCAAATAGGTCAAGGTTTGCCCAAAGAAAATCAACTAGTTCCTGTCTCATTTGGGGGCCGAGTTGAGATTCGACCTTTACCATTTTGGAATTGTCATCATCCTTGATCGGTTCTCAACTCTGTCGAGGAAGCCTGATATTCTTTGACTTCCCTTTCATCATCGTTGTCTCTAGAATCAAGATTCTTAGAAAACTGGTCGTGGTGCCCGAGCCTTGGCCCAGGCGTTAATTGTCAATCCTCCGAAAAATAGACGTAGAGAGATTCCTCCACGCCTTTACCTTTCTCTCTTCACTATGCATCTCGTAGTTCCATGATATAACAGGCGCATCCAGCCGCTTGACCGCCATTATAACCCCAACCCATTGTCAGTAGGGAACTTCAAGGTCAAACACCACAGGGCAATAGCTGCCCTAAACTCCGCACGGCCTGGTCGACCTAAAAAAGCATTATACTGGGAATGTATGTCCAACACCACAAATAGTAACATTCGTACACTCCATCCTTCGCTTCCATCGGCATTTGGTCATAAACATGCTTGAAAAGTATGTTTACATAACTTCCACTATCAACTAAGATCCTCTTCATCTAAGAAGAACCTATTTGGGCTGATATAACCAATGGATCAATGGTGGGGGCCTCGACTCTGTTGGCATCGTGATTTCTGAAAATGATATCATTTGTCATTGTCCTCTATTGATTTGTCGAGTCCCCTTCGTCGGTACCACTACAACATTCGAAGTCCACATGCCTAATCGAATTAGCATATGATTCCATTTCCTTTCAGCTCCGATCAGCCAGATGAGGACCGCCACTCATAGTATTAATCACCAACCTCCCACCAATATGCGTGGGTTGCTTAAGCCTAGCCTGGTCCTCGCCCCGATTAGGATTGGATGGGCCCGTTCCAGTATCCTGCGGAGCCCGGACAAACTACTCTAACTTTCTCTCTCTAATCAATCTTTCAATAATATCATGCAAATGAAGGCGTTCATTAGTGTTATGGCCATAACAATCATGGAAACTGCAGAACTTCCCGGTTTGAATCTGCTTCTCTGACGAAGGTTTCGGAGCTAGCTACTTGTATTTCCCTGTATTACAGGTTTGAAGATAAAAATTCTCTAGCGACTATTCAAGGGAGTATATCGATCAAGCATAGTAGCTCTTGGTCTCCCTCGATGAGGGTCTCTCTTCTTTCCTTGACCTTTGTTACCCTTCTACTGGCCTTGTTTTTCTGAACATTTGACTGTACTTTACCGGAGCTCTCCCGGTCTTCTTACTACAATATTACTCTAGATACCTTCACTACTTGGCCCTGCAACATCCTGCTTCCAAGACCGTCTAACGTCTTCTTTCCTTAAAAACTAGGCTGTCTTTGCGTGGAAATGATCCAACGAAGCAGAGGGTTTCCAAGCTAACCAATCACCAAATTCGGAATCAGGATCGATCCCTTTAGTAAATGCCATCAGAATAGAGTTGTCGGATTGTTGACTTTAACACAAGCAGCGCAGAACCTTTCCAGATAATGCCTTAAAGTCTTTCCTGGAGCTTGAGTAACACTAGACAAGGTGTTAACACCCTTCGGTCTTATAGCATGCATACGAAACTGCTCGACAAACTTAGTAGCCAACCGGTCGAAACATGAAATAGATCTTGGTGGTAGGCAGGTAAACCACATAGTTGCAGTGCTACCCAAGAAGATAGGGAAGCTTCTATACTTAACCGCATCGTCGGCTCGAGCGGCATTCATAAGTCGTTCATATTTCAGAATATGTTAGTTGGGATCCAAATTTCCTTCACACATTGGCAAGGTCGGCATCGTGAATCGATAGGATGGTTCCACATGTAGGATATCATCGGTAAATGGGGTATGACTTCTTGAAATCTCCCAGTCATCATTAATGAGGCTTTGAATTTCTCTTATCATCTAGCATATCATAGTTGGAATATCAGGCATTTGGAGATTCGAGGCCAAGGAACGGTCGAGTTACATGTCAAGAGGACGGTCCGGTAGTTGTCTACGACTCGTTCTACGCCTCCTCAGCTCCCAGGCTTCATGAAAGTAAGGATCCTAGACATGAATATGGTGGTAAGGGGCTGGATCTAGTTGGTTCTAGATCTCGGCATATAAATCTATAGCAATAGCAGTGCTATCATGTGTAGGGTTGCAAGGAAGTGCCCCTCCTTAGGAGGAGGGTGCAGCTTAATGCCCTGTAGAATGAACTATCCCGGCCTATTCGGGATTTGCAGCATATGAGTGCTTGGAGGCTTCCGTGTAATTCTCATCAAATTGGCAGCTTGTAGATCTGTGATTGAAGTCAGATGACACCTAGCTTTTAGATAGGGAATAAGAGGTATGCTCCTTTCTAGATCATCCACGCCTTTCTTCATTCAGCTAGTTCACAAGTTTCGTATTTGCACGGATCTGTTGAGTGAGCTTTTGACGGCTTTTAGTAAGCTCATGCATGAGGTCCTGGATTCCTATCTAGTTACTGGACCAGGTGGGCCTGGAGCTCCAGCTGATGTTTGGCTTGTAGTTGTCAGCTGCGCGGGACTTTCCTTCGGGATTAGTAGTGTTGGAACTGGTAGTGCGCACCATGCTGAATGTAATTCTTCTTAGATCTGAAAAAAAATCTGGATAGAATAGAAGGAACCATTGGAAGACGGATTTGGATCTCTTCCATAGATTTTAGAAATCCAACAATGGCAGGGGATTCACAGAATCGGAGAAAAAGCAGAGTTTTCTTAGTGAAAGCACCAAAATGTTTGTACCAAAAATGGACACATCACTCTTCCGGTGTAATTGAAAAGATTAGAATAAAGAAGTATAATGCAAAATGAGGCTAATCTAATAATCACACCAAGAAAATAAGCGGTAACAGAAAGAAAACAAAAATTTATAGTGGTTCGACGTTATTGCCTACGTACACTTTGAAGGTTTTGATATTTATTGCTGATTAGAAACTGAGTTACAACAATACAACAGCTAACACTTGAATTACAATGGAGTTCCACTCAAGCAGCAGCATAAAAGTCCTTTTTTAGTTGCAACGAGGGTGCTATTTATAGGTGTGAAGTTGGAAATATCTGCTTTGAATATCGGAATACTCTTTCTCAAGCCTAGGCGGGCCCACTCAATCGATGTGGTGCTGTTTGGGATTGATCCATTTGCTTTCGTATCGATCATAAGTTACCCCAATTGAGCTGGGTTGGATCATGCATGTTCCTGAGATGATATGCAACCTCTTGTGAAAATCTCATTGTATTTGGATTTGTGGTTGTGGAGTAATTGATCGATCAAAGTTGCAAATATGGAGTGGCTGAAACTTTCGTGTCGATACCTTCGAATCGATCTCTTTGTGTCGATGACGTGGCATGCACGCCTTGTGGAGATCCATATTTTGTGCATAGGGACCGCTTCTTTCGGGTTGAACGCTTCTTTCATATCCATATGATCCCTTGCTTCTCGTATTGATACCTTGTCACCGTCTTCGTATCGATTGTAAGCTCTTTGATTCGTATCGATCAAGTAGGTGATCGATACGAGAAACGAAGTTGCTGGTCAAATGAAGCACGATCGATCTAGGAAGTGATGAAGTCCATTGTTATGTGCTTGAACCATATGGATACGAACGATGGACGCAAAGTGATGAAGTTACGTTCATTTCGTATTGATGCTGATGGATACAAAATGATGGATATAGATGAATGAGTACGAAATGATGGACAGGAGCAGGATGTGTTTCTCATGGATCTTGATCGTTCCATAACTCGAGCATAATAACTCCAATTGACCTAAAATTTAAAATGTCGAATTGCATAGCTCTGCTTGTCATATAATGCTAAATGTGGCTTGATCTGGACTCGGACCAAGTTTGCCTGTATCCATCGCGAATCTACAGATAACTGATTTCCGGAGCGGTCTGTCTGTGTCTCTAGTCAAGACTTTGATATCGTGGTCTTTCCAAAAGGAGGGATAACAAGGACTTTCCATGGCAGTAAGTGGTTGCCAATGTAAAATGCACATGCCAATCATTGTGGCGTTGTGTTATCAAAAATTCTCTGTTCGAAACAGATTTTTTGTCGTCTTTCCATGTCTTCATGACTCCTCTTCACCAATGAATTTTCCAAAGAATTATGACCTTTATCATGGTATCTAATCGCTTTTATTTAAACCGCTGACACCTCGTTGATTCAATAATAACTTTCCTTGATCAAATCTATGTTTTTGCCCTCAAAAGTGTCATAAATTGTAGTTGTCAAAAATCAATCAAACTTCACTCAAATCTTATTGTATTTGATATGATATTTATGGTAACCTCCACACATCCACTCTACAATTATTTGTAAAGTTGATAGGATGTATCAAATGTTGTAGGCACAACTATTACCCGGCATAGCTTTGGGCATAAACCAACTAGATGGTGACTGTCCTAGGGAGCCCAATCTTTAAGGGCCTTAAAATTTTCATTTCCTTTTATGTATAAAGTATTTTATTTGTTAATACTTAAAATTAATGCAATTCAATGGTAAAGGTAAATATATTGGATTGGAAACCAAAATTCAAGTCTTCCCACATTTTTCCTTGTACCATTATTTACATTGAACCCAAAAAAAAATGGCCCAAGGCCTCAAAATATACAGGGTCAACCCTGCCTATTATTAAAGTCTTTTTCTAACAGCGTACACTTATTCCTCTGGCCTAAGTAATGGTTGGTTTAGTAAAAATTTGCACGAGGCTCCTGGACTAGATGTAGGATGGGGTCCGAACAAGAATATATCTCCTTTCTTATTTTCCCATATCTGCAGTGAGCGAAGCAATTTAAACAATCTGAATAGACGGGATTGTTTTAAAAGTATAGATAAAAATATATTCTTTAATCTTTTGCAGAAAACAAAACTGAAACACTATTTGGTATATAAAATACCAAGGTTAATTAAAAAAAACAGTTCAAATTAAATTCTCTGAAATTTCCACAGCTGGTTTTGCTTTAGTGAATCCACATACAATAACTAAATTCCAAGATCGCAACTTGTAATGGGTTGAATATTCAAGACGCATCAGAATTTATGTTCAAGATGAGATGAATTAAGGATTCAATACAAGTTGAAGCACAACAAGAATCCTCATATCCATATCATGTCCGGCAAATGTAATTATTGACTGAAGAAATTGCAAAAACTTGTTGAATGTCAAGAAACAACCAGCTGAAACATATAAAACTATCGGTCATGCACCTAACTTGTGCAGAAGATCAGTAATTAAAACTCAAGGAAGCATAGGTTGGAAGCATAGGTTGTAGCCTTATAGGTCAGCTACAGATCTAAGCTGAACCGATTCTAACATGAATCCGTCTGATGCAGCCATGAAACTCAAGTTAAAATCAAATGCATGGACATCCATGAGATCGATAATCCAGCTTAACAATTTATGCATCACTCTTCATCATCTGAAAATCAGTAGGATGATACTTCTAGTATTGTAAAAAGCAAAAATGATACGAAAACTAGCTTTGTTGGCTACTGAAGAAAACTATCAATGCTAATTAATAAAATCAAGGAAGTTCAATTGCTTATTTTTCTTTAGGACTCACAGGTCACGGGCGGGAAATATATTATTAGCGAACCATTTGTAACCACTGGTGATGTGAAGATTGATATCTTAGTATTTATGAAGGGTGGATTATATTTAGATTCCTGATGAGATGTGAAGACTGATACCTTAATATTTATGAAGGGCTGATTATATTACACACTCCCCTTCATGTGTGTTTTGTATCTTGATGAAGATCACATGTTGGTTTGGGTGACCAGGAGCATGGATGACAGCTAAGTACACATGGATTAGACATAGGTCAACCACCATATTAGCGGACCACTTGTTATCACATAATCAATTGTGATTTGCAGGGTGGGTGATCTCTTATTATTTATAGAGGGTCGATTATATTAATTTTTCAGTGGGATTTTTCTCAATGCATCCATCACGTTGCGATTTCTATTTTGAGCAAGACCAAGTGTTAGTTTGGGTACCATGGAGTATGTGTGGTAGTAAAGCATACAAGGAGTTGGCCCAACTTTGATGACGGACTAGAGAATCACTAGTAATCACGTAAATGAAAAATGATATTTTAAGTTTTAAAGAGTTGTGCAAATAAAGCCACACTAAAGCAGGCTAATGCGCTTAGCACTCTTTAGATGCTACACTTTTACAGCTTAGTGCTTTTAAACAGTAAAACAGTGTAAGGTTTCGCTATTTACCGCTAAGTCCACTAAATCGTGATTTTTAGCATCCGCTTTAGCAGTTTTATCTATGAAAATAAAATATTTAGCCCAATTCTTGTTTAAAATCAATTAACAAAGTTGCGTCGAGAGTTCGAGGTACAACTGTCCAGCATAGGGTAAATCACCAATTCTAACTTGAAGTCTGAAATATACGAATCATGGAATTCTTAGGTTTTATAGTATGGTAGTAAATTTAATGTTTCTCTTTCTTACACTAATGATGTGTGACTAATAATAAATTGATTTGGCAATTGGATTTTGCTTGATTGCACCCCCTTTATTTTCTGCTACATCCTCGCTATATCGCCATCAGGGTGGTTAAGACGTAAAAATGCATCAAGCTTGCGCCTTGGGTATTTTTGTACCTTGAGCCTTTTTATGCGTTTTGTATACAGCTTTGTGTTTTTTCTGCTCTAAAAAATTGCATTATAGATTAACATTAAAAATGATAATTATAGTATTAAAACATGTTTCGAACAACCTTTTTGCAAATAAAAAGCATCAGCTACTTAGATACAAAGTCGCAAATGATAACCTTGACCAAAACGAACTCATAAATGATAGCTTTGACCAAAATGATATCAAACGCAAATCCACGCTATCAAAAACATAGATATTAAAACAAAAGGCTTGAAATCATAAAGATATTCAAGTTCAAGTGCTCATCACAATATTTGAAATTTAATTCAACTTTTAATCACTAATATCCAATTTCAATTTAACTAGACTTTGAATTCAAACTAAAGTTAACTAAAATTAAAATTAAACTAGCATTACTTAAACTTTAAATAAAAATCAAATTAAAATCAACGAAACCTAAAATTAAAACTAAAATTAACTAACCTTTAAATTCAAATTCAAAATTAACTAAAATTAAAATAAAATTTAAATTTTAATCAACTAGATTTTAAATTAAAATTAAAATTAAAATTAAATATGCTTTAAATTCAAATCAAAATTAATTAAAATTAGAATCAAAATTAAATCAACATTAAGTAGACTTTAAGCTAAAATTAACTAAATTTTAAATTAGATTTAAAATTAAAGTTTAAATTAAATTAATTGCTTTTAACCACTAACTTAAATTTAACTTAATTTATAGATTTGAATTTAACTTAAACTTTATTTAACTTAAATTTGAATCAACTTTTAACACTTAAATAGTAATTACTTTTAAAATACTAACTTAAATTTTATTTAACTTAGTTAAATACATAAAAAAAAATAGTATTTAAGCTGAGAAGACAAGGTAGATGGAGCTATAAGGTGATGACAACATTGGGTGGGAGTTTACGGTAGTGGTGGCTTGGAACAAAGGTTGCGGCTTGAAGCTCGATTTATAGTGGACTTTTTTATTAAAGTCGAAGTCATTTAAGTTTCGACTTAATTTAAAGTTGAGAACTGGTTCAAAATTAGTCGGATTGAAGATAGTATTCATTTTCCAACAAAGTATTCATTTTCCAACCAAGGAACCAAACTTAGTTGAGACGCACATTTCAGGCATCTTAGGGCTTTGTCGTCTTAGCAAAAGGCTTGCCTTTGAGAACCCTAAATAGCTCGAGTGGCTTAACTTCCAAAACGGTGAAAATGCCACGTCCATCTTTTTTGCGCCTCGGGTGGGCCTAGGCACGCGCCTTAGGTGCATGCCTTAATAACACCGATTACCACTATAGATTTTGCACCTTTACTATTATGGAACCGCTTAGCTTTTTAACGGCATAGTTATAGGGGATCATTATATTAATTTCCTAATGTGCTGACCAAAAGAATGGGTTGCCCAAGACAAGCTTGATTTTGATTGCCCTTCGATATAATATAGGTTTAACATGGTTTTTCACTCTCTTTAATTGAGCACATGTGGTTGTGTTTTTTAAGAAAATTCCTTCAACGTGACTTTATGATCGAGTGACTGACTATGACTTTTTTTGAAGGAAAAAAAGCCTTTCGTAGATGTTGTCCAATCCCATTTGTCTTTTGAAAGATTACAATCAATTGATGTTTGATTTATGGCAGTATTGAAAATAGAGGTAGCTGGATGCAGAGATGTATTCCACCTGTTGTTTTGGATAATACTGCTTACTTTTCCATGGATTTCACCAAACAAGTATATGTTGTTCCATCCCACAAGACTAACTAATGTTTTTCCATGAATCCAAGGGTTGAACCATAAACCAGATTGATTTTCATTTTTAAATTTTCTTTCCAGAAGCTTGATGCCTGTGTCTCTGCTATTGAGAATATTTTTCCAAACAAAAGAGTGATGATTCTCAATTCCAGTAGTCCAAAAGTTCTTATTTTTAAGATATCTTGCTTTCATCCACTTAGACCATGAAGAGTTTCCATTTACAAATTTTCAGAATAATTTGAGTTTACATACTTCTCTGAGATCATTAATGTCTCTTAGACTAAAACCCCTGCTTTCTTTGATAAACAGATTTTTTTCCCAAGCAATTTTGTGTTGTTTTCCTTTCCAGATAAAATTTGCACAAATCTTTTCAATTTTGTGGATTACTATTGCTGCGATATTGTGAGCTTGAATCCAACACATGATGATTGCAATGATGACAGTTTTAGTTAGTTCAATTTTTCTAGCTAAAGATAGAAATTTGCTAGCCCATCCTTCAAACTTATTTTGAATGATATTTAACAATCTTGTGCAGTCTCTGTCATTGTTTTGATTAACACTAAGAAGAAGACCCAGATACTTAACAGGCAGATTTCCTTCCTTAAATTTTAAGTTATTTAAGATGTCCATTTTATTGGAGCAGCCTTTGCTAAAATAAATCTTGCTTTTGAATTCATTGACTTTTAGCCCAGCATGCTCTTCTAATTTGTCAAATATGTTTGCAATGGATTTCGCGCTTTGTGTATCTGCATTCAAAAAGATAAGTAAATCATCAGCATATAATAAATATGTAATATATGGCATGATTCTATCTATTGGTTTGATATCTCCTTTTAAAAGCTCAATTTCCATAAGAATCGAGAAATATTCCATTGCAATAGTAAATAAATAAGGAGAAAGCGAGTCTCCTTGTGTAATTCCCCTATTGTTTTGAATAAGCCCAATAGGAGAACCTTGAACCAAAATAGAATAGGAAACATTGTTAATACACTCAAAAATCAGATCACAAAATTTATTGCAAAAGCCTATTTGTTTCATCATATAAATAATGAAATGTCTATTTATTTTGTCAAAAGCTTTGTGTAAATCTATTTTAATACACATGAGATTTTTATTTTTGTTATTAAAGTTCCTTATTAATTCATGTGCTAGCAAAGTGTTTTCAACAATTAATCTACCAGGTATGAAAGCACTCTGGTTTTCAGAAATAAGATATTTCAAAAATATTTTTAACCTGTTACACAGAATATGTGAAATCATTTTGTAGATGAAATTACAACAAGCAATAGGCCTATTGTCTTCTAAGCAGTTGGGAGTTTGAACCTTTGGGACTAGTGTAATAAAAGTATGATTCAAATTTTTTAACATCTTACCAGTCCTAAAGAATTCAAAAATATAATCTAATAAAAATGATTTGATTTCTTCCAGTGGGTTTTATAAAATTTGGCACCAAAGCCATCAGGTCCAGGACTTTTATCATTATTGGAATTAAAAATAATATTTTTAATCTCCTCAAGTCTGATAGGAGCTAAAAGAATATCATTGCTGTTTTCATTAACTTTATATTTAGGTTCTATAATAGGAAAGGAATTAGCATAAAGATTGGTATTATATAAATTACAAAAATAGTTGATGGCTTCTTTCCTAATGCAGTCCAGGTCATTGATAACGTTACCCTTGTCATCAATAATTTTCCCAATATCATTCCTACGTTTCCTTCTGGACATTTTAGCATAAAAAAATTTAGTAGCTTTGTCTCCATGCAAAAGCCAGTCTATTTTTTCTTTCTGCCTTAAATTTATAGACTGCACATGAAAGGACTTGACTAGATTATTTTAAGGTAGCAAAAAATTGTTGACTTTATAAATGTCTGAGCAATCTTTATCCAACTCATTCTATCTATGCTCACATTCTTCTCTGATGGTTTTAATTTCATTATTTATTCTATTTTTATTCCAGATTTTATGTTTTCATTTGGTAATATGGAGAAGTTTATTGGATTTAAATTAAGCAGTGCCCAATACTTTTGTGGATAAGCAATTTTTAACTAAATCTTTGTAGCCATCTTTGTAAACCCAGCCATTAACAAATCTGAAAGGAATTTTTTTTATTATTATTGGTATTTTGAGTGAGTTCTATTTGAATTGGAGTGTGGTCACTAGTGGCCTAGGAAAGGGTAGAACATTTAAAATCTTTAAAATAATTTGTAAAGGTATTATTTAAAAGAATTCTATCTAATTTACAGTGGATGTTTCTGAATTTTCCAGATTTTCAAGTAAAAGTATTACCAACCATAGTTGGTTCAAATAAATCAGTTCTAAGAAGAAAATTATGATGCATTTCAAGTTTTTTTTAAAAGGGATAGGATTCCCACCCCTTTTCTCAAAACCATGCATGACAGTATTGAAATCACCAATTATAATCCAAGGTAATCCCATATTGGAATTAATTTGTTCAAGGCTATTCCAAAGAGATAATCTTTCAGTTTCACTGTTGGAAGCATAAAAAAATGTGATTTCTAATTGAAGACCACCTTTGTACACATTTACAATGAATAAACTGAAAGTTTATAAAATATTGAAAGATGTCCCATATGTTAGGATCCCAAAGAATCAAAATTCTGCCATTTCCTCCCATTTGATTATTATTAATAATTTTCCAATTATTTAGATTTTTAATCTGTAAATCTGCAATTTTAGAATTGTCTAATTTGTGTTCAAGCAATCCAACTGTACTTGGTTTACAAGACAAAAGGAGATTATTTAGGTCTAATTTCTTTTCTGGTGAATTTAGACCTCTAACATTCCATGAGAGTATCGACATAATAATAATATAATGATTAAAAAAGGATACTCAAAGGATACAAATAAGAGAAAAGAATTATATTGGAAGATTGAGGTAAACAATTAATTCTCTATTTAGCTGATTAAAAAAAGAATCTGATCAGGCGCTTTAAATGGGGAAAACTGGAAAATTAAATGGATAATGGTTTCCTGTATGAATAGAAGAATTAATGAAGCGAACCATAAATCAATTATTTCAACCCCAAATAATAATCTCTTTATAAAGGCAAAGATTAGCATGAGTAGAATTATCTCTTTCAGTTGTATTTCTTATTCTTCTTCTCCATTATCAATCTTATAAAATTTTCTCCTCTTAGAAAGTATTAAAATCTTCTCTTCCACAGTGGATGTACACTACCTCATGGTAGTGGAACCACTATAAATCACGTGTGTTAATTATTTTCTTTTATTGCTTGATCTGTGATTGCTTTTTGTTGATGACTATCTGTTGTCTATTTTGCGTCACTATCAATCTAGTCCTATTTGTTTTTCCACAAGGTTGGGTTTTTATTCCTAAGGCGATCTTGAAGGATTTTTTCCCCAACAGTCCGGTATTAGAGCGATAAGGTTGATTGAGAAAGGGTGTTAGGCATTATGCAGGAGATGAGGAGACTCCACCGATCGTACCAAGGCCCTATGTTAGAGGGACCTATTTTGAATCAGGATACTGTTTAGCAATAGAGAAGTGGAATGGTGATAGAGAATTTGAGAAGTGGAACGGTGATAAAGAATTCGAGAAGTGGCGATGGAGGATGAAAGCTGTTCTAATGAGAAACGAAATTCATCCTGTAGTTTTTGCTCCTGAGAAGTTGATGGATGAAATTTCAGCCGCGGAAAGGAAGAAGATGGAAAAATGGGCGTTTACTACTTTGCAATTGGCTATGGGACAAAATGGTATTTATGAGATTAGCGGTAAAACTAATGCTAAAGGCATTTGGACCAAGTTGGAAAAACTATATTTGAAGAAATCTTTGACTAATCGTCTAATTTTGTTGAAGACATTTTTCACCATGAGGATGGGAGACAGTACTTCTATAAAAGCGCATCTGGGTTTCTTCGATGATCAAGTGATGAAGTTGAAGACTATGGATTTGAAGGAAGATGAACAACATATGGCTATGATGCTCTTGTGTTCCTTTCTGGAGTTTTATATAGGTTTCGTTAAAAGCCTTATCTTTGCATAAGGTACTATGACGATTGAAAATGTGAAGTCGGGTCTTTTATTTGAGAACTTGAGGGATCAAATGAAGGAGATGGGTGAAGGTAGAGAAGGAAGTAGTGGTCAAGGTATATTTGCAGAGAGAGAGGGAGGAGAAGAAGAATTGAAATTCTAGGGGGCGTTCCAAATTTAGAAAGCACGGTATTGATTATAGAGGAAATTAAGGATGGAAAGTGTCACCATTGTATAAAACCAGATCATTGAAAAAGAACTATCCGTACTGGAAGAAGAAGAAGGAAGAAAATAGTTCTTCATCATTTTCGGTGGAGAAAGCTGTATCTGATGATGTGTTATCTACAGTAGTATCAGATGTATCAAACAATTGGGTGCTTGATTCGGAGGCATCTTTTTAGATGATGCCTAACAGAGATTACTTTTGCTCTTTAATCGACAAAGAGGGGGGTGCAGTTCTTATGGGTATTGATGCCAGTTGTAAAGCCATGGGAGAAGGTACAGTCTGGAGTAGGACATTTGACGAAGTGATTCGCACTTTGACAGGTGTCCGGTATGTTTTAGGTCTTCGAAAGTTCTTGATTTCTTTGAGGAGGTTGGCATTCATGGGGTGGAAGGTCACTTTAGAGAATGATGGCTAGAAAGTTTCGACGGGTGCTCTTGTTCTTATGAAGGGAGATGTGTTTCGAAATCTATATTTGCTTAAGAGGACTATAGTTCTTAGAGAGTATGTGTTGGAGTTGATAGTTCTCATACTTTTGGGTGCCACCAGACATTGGAATCTTAGGTTGGGTCATATTTTTGATAAGGGCTTAGAGTTACTTCATGGACGGAAGGTGATCAGAGGTTACTTTGACAAGTTGGATTTTTTAGGGGTGTGTGTTAGGTAAGCAGACTAAGGTATCCCTTAGAGTTGGATACCATAGATCATAGAGGGTGCTTGATTATGTGCATAGAGATGTTTGGGGACCATTTGTCACTGCTTCCATTAGGAGAGTGAAGTATTTTATCTCTTTCATTGATGATTTTTCTTGAAAAGTTTGGGTGTATGTGATGAAGACTAAATCCGAGAGTTTTGAGTAGTTTAAGGTTAGAAGGTGCTTGTTGAGAACCTGTCTGGTTCTAAGTTGAAGGTGTTGAGGTATGATAATGACAATGAATTTGTCTTTGAGGAGTTGCTCAACTTTTGTAGACAGCATGGTATTGAGAGACATTTCCCTAAACTAAGCGACCTGCAATATAACGAGGTTGCTGAAAGGATGAATGGGACTTTACTTGAAAAGGCTCGTTGCTTGAGATTGATGGTAGGTTTATCTAGAGGCTTTTAGGTTGAGGCATTATCGACTGCGGCGCATATTATTAATCAAATTCCATGCTCAGCCATAGATGGGAAGATTCTAGAAAAGATGTGGAAAGGTGATGACAAGTTGGAGGTTATAGCACATAAGGGCATCCTCTTTAGATACACGAATTGTATCAAAGGGTATCATATTTGGCACCTTGTTGATAGGAAAATTATTCATACCAGACAGGTTACTTTTATTAGGCCAATAATGTTCAATCCTAAGAAAGACTTACCTACCACATCAGATGTTTCTAATAGGCCTAAGCAGATGGAAGATGTTCCTATTTTACAACCTAGTGGTAGGTTATCGATGCTACTGAGAGTGAGATAGATGCAGTTTATGTGACATAGTAGAATAGTCCATATGAACCTTCTAATAGGGTTGGTGATGTGCATGAGACTAGAGCAAGTTCGGTTCAAGGTGGAGCTGAAAGGAGTTTAGGCGAAGTTATACCCACTCGAGCCAGTCATAGGTCTTTTAGGCCGCCTGAGAAATATGGTGATTGGCAGTATGCAAACCTTAGCCTTAGTGATCAATTTGACTATGCCCTATGTGGTTCATGAGTGAAGGTTTGAGAGTCACGTGGTAGTTCAAAGCGGATGTGCACTAGGGAAGAGGAGCTGGAGTCATTGAAGAAAAATAATACTTGGAATTTAGTACCTCCTCCTCAAGGAAGCCGAGCCATAGATTGCAAGTAGGTATTCCAGGTGAAGAATGATGGGAGATAAAAGGCTAGATTTGTTGCAAAAGGGTTTCGCAGAGGAAGGTATTGGAATATGATGAGTTTTTTCTCCTATAGTGAGACACACCTCCATCCGTATTTTGCTTGCTATAGTTGCTGCTCATGACTTGGACTTGGAACAACTTGATGTGAAGATCACTTTCTTGCATGAAGACTTGGATGAGACCATTTACATAAAGTAGCCAGGTGGATATGTCATAGATGGAAAAAAGAATTGGGTTAGCAAGCTAAGGAAGTCATTGTATGGACTTAAGCAGTCGCCTAGACAGTGGTACAAAAGGTTTAATCCGTTTATACTTATTTGGTTTTGATCGTAGCATCAAAGATTCTTGTGTATACTTCAAGCATTTAAAGAATGGTTGTTGGGTGTACTTACACTTGTATGTGGATAATATGTTGATTGCTTCCAAGGATAAAGATGAAATTGATAGTTTGAAGTTGAACCTTAAGGCGAAATTTGAGAAGAAAAACCTTGGAGAAGCAAGGAAGGTTTGGGTATGAAAATCCAAAGGGATAGGGAGCATGTATCTTTAAGGCTCACTCAAAAGGTATATATTATGAAAGTGCTTGCTCGGTTTAGCATAGAAGGAGCAATGACATTTAGCACACTCATGCCTTTGCACATACAGATTTCTAGTAGTGGCTCCTCTATCTCATAGAAGAATAAGGCTTATATGGAGAAGGTTCCATATGCAACTACAACTGGTAGTCTGATGTATGTCATGGTTTGCACTAGGCCTTGCATAGGCAGTTTGATTGGCGAGTAGATTCATGTCAAATCCAAGAAAGATGCATGGGAGGCTGTGAAGTATATTTTCAGATATCTTAGAGAGGCTCCATACCATGGACTTGTCTTTGACCGTAGAGGTAGAGTTTTCAGCTTTGTTGAATTTTGTGATTCTGAGTACGTTAGTGATAGAGATCGAAGGAAGTTAATATCAGGTTATGTGTTCACCATTAGTGGGACTTGGAGAGCGAGGTTATAGATGATTGTGGCTTTGTCTACTACAAAGGCAGAGCTTATAGATGCGGTTAAAGCAGCTAATGAAGCGCTTTACTTGAAGCTTTTGTTGTATGACTTGGGCTTTGTGTATAAAGGTTTGTAATAGACAAAGTGAAATTCACATAGCTGAAAATTTGGCTTTCATCTCAAGGATGAAGCATATTAAGGTGAGAGAGACCATTCATGTCTCTATGGATGAAAAGAAGCTTGTACATCTTCAAAAGATTCACATAGAGAAGAATCCAGCGTATACGTTTACCAAGTCGTTACCCGTTGCAATGTTCGAGCATTGCTCGAACTTGATTCGCTTGAAGAAGTGTTAGGTGCCACAGGGTGACACAGAGGAGAGCGGGTTGGTAGATGGAGATGTTTTTTTCATTGTGGAGATTGATGGGTCCTACTTGGAGAGGGTACTTTCTACACTTTGTTGGTAGGCGGTGGCCTTGTCAGAATTCATTGACAAAGTGCAATGGGTGATGGCTATGCCGAAGCTCATTGAGAAAGTATATGTAGTGTCTTGTCTGAGAGTTACTTGGAGTAAGAGGATGTAGGTGGAGTTGATAGGCTTGAGGGGATGTATAGTGTAATATTCCCATTTTTAAGCCAAGGTTAATTTGGTAATTAATTTAATTTTTAGAATTAAATTGTGAATTTATTGGTGAATTAATTTGGAAAATTTTCAGAATAAATAAAGATATGTGTTGTTTATTTAAATATATAGATTGATTTTAAATAAAATTTAATTTAATTGTGAATTTATTTGAATTTTTCAAATTGAATAAGATATGTACCTATTCATTTATATAAGTTATAATTTGAAAACTTGAATTTGAATTTTTCCAAATAAATAGAATATGTGTTTATTATATATAGATATAAATAGAATTTTGTGCTTGAAAATCCAAATAAAAATATCTTGGAAAATAAACTGGATTTGAAAACTCTATGATTTAAAAATAATATAATGAATTTCTAAAAGATATTTAAAGAGCAAATTCTATATATATATATACACACATGTTTATTTAAAAGTATAATAATTTCAATTTAAATAAGATTTGATAAATATGGTTTGTAAAACTAAATTGAAAATATATATGTATACATTTATAAAAAAAAAGAAAACATAATTCCTAAATATATAAAAGTGTAAACATATGTTATATATATATATATTAATTGTAAATTGAAAACTTTGATTTGGAAATTCAATAGTAAGTATATTGGAAATTCAATAGTAAATATTTTAAAACAGATTGGATTTAAAAAAAAACTTCATATTTGAAACTAATATATATGTATATGTGATTATGCTAGTTTATAATTATTTTTTTTAAAAACATTTTTCTTTATACTTGAAATAAAATTTAGTTTTGTATACATTTAAAATAAATAAAAAAACGTATTACATAATTTATACAAATTGATAAATCAAGGGTTAAAACAAAATTTATAAACTAATTAAAGATTAGGGGTTTAAACTTAATTTATAAATAAATTAAAGAAAGGGTTTAAACAGGAAATGTTTACAATTTGACAAATGTAAAATAAATTTTAATATACCTTAACAAGTGTAAAAGAAAATAAACATGCAAATTAAGATGTGTTAGTTTGTATTTACAAGTGGCATTTTATTTTCTTTTAAATTAAATTTATATGTAAAAAATGAAAAGAGAAACTTGGCCACATAATTCAGTTCAAACTCTTTCAAAACTAAGAACTCAAAAGAAAAAGAAAAATCAAAAAGGCAAAGTTTAAAACCATACAAAAATCAGAGAATACAAAATCTGAAAACCTAAGTTTAAAGCTTCAGGCAATCCAAACAAGAATTAAAATCTGAAAGCAAACTACAATTTCAAAAGTCTGATACAAACCAAATCAGAAAGCAAAACAAAGATCATCTCAGATCAATAATTTAACAGATTCTTTACAAGTTCAACCTGGAAACTTGAATAAAAGCTAAATATTCAGATTTAAGATCATTTCTACTCAACAATTCAACAACCAAATAGATCAGATTCAAAATCAAACCTGATTCAATGCATAGATCAGAGCATCAAACAAATTAAAGCCTGGAAACCAACCTGGAAATCAAGCTTCAGGTTCAACTCAGTAGAATAGTTCAAACAAAATTCCAGTTCTCTGTTCATCTTCTTTCAAAACTAAACCAGGTGAGAAAACTTGACCCTGTTATATTGGTGTTAAATTTGTATTCGAAATATGTGCTGGTATGATTGTGTGAATATATCTGCATATGTATATACATGTAGATTTGAGTATGCATGTATGTAAATATATACAGACATCCCTGTTTTGAATCTCTAGGTTTAAAATGAATTCAAAATTTTACTATCAATAATAAACTTTGATTTCTGAAGAAAAATTGTTTGAAACAAGGCAACATTATTTTTAAAAATAATATCAAGATTTTGAATTCAGTGATTATTTCAATAATAGTAAATTACAGAGGAAATCAATGACAGGTCAAATATTCGACCATATGGAAATTATAATTTGGTTATGTAAACAAAATCATATTATAAAATGATGAATTTAGGTAAAGAAATTATGATTTTTAGCATTTTATAAATCGAGATATCCGGAGTTGATCAATTTTGGGTATTTCGTCAATTGTTGGTGAACGTCGATGAATGGAAGCTCAGGGTTGACGTTGAAGTTAACTTGCGGGTTGTTGTTCATTAAAAAAATAATCACCTGATTTATAGATCGGTGAGGAGTTCGGGCAAAGTCGATTTAGGGTTTAAGCCCCTATTGAGTTCAACATGGTTTTCAAAAGCATTGCATGGTCGTGGGTAAACTTGAAGCGATCGCACTTGGGGGAAATGACATGTGGTGATGTAACATTGCTCTAGTGAGGTCGGCAAGGGTGCCGGTGGTCCAAGGTGATAGCTAGGGTGATTTTTATGATGGGTTTTGGCTCCGGTCTTTTAGTTCAAGATGCTCGATTTCGCTCTCTGGTGAGTTCATCGGAATTGGGTGATCAAGAGGTTAGGGTAGGTACCGGCGGTATGTCAAAGGCTTCGGCGATGATCAGAACGGTGGCGGTGGTTCGTGCACGTGCACGCATATGTGTGTGTGTCTGAGTTGTGTTATGTTTGGAGAAGATGAAGTTGTCTCGAAGTTTGTATCGGGGAAAATGTACGTTGGCTCGGGTTTTTGTTCTTGGTATATACATGAGTATGTAACAGGTTTTAAAAATGTAAACTAAAAACAGGTTTCGAAAAAAAAAGGTTGGGGGGGGGGGAAGTTGCTCGGGATTATACTCAGGTGAATCATGTGTTGGCTTGGGTAAGTACCTGAAGTGGTCTCGGGTTTGGGTTAGATGTAGTTTTTTTATATATAAACAAGTTTCCAAATTTTAAATTCAATCAGGTTTTAAATAATTTCCAAATTAATAATAAATGTTTCATATTAGTTTTGGAATTAGTTAAGTTTTTTTTTTAAAATCCTTATTTCAAATTAATTGAGTTTTAAAGTATTTTTATATATACATATATAACTTATATTTTAAAAGTCTATTTCAAATAGATTTAATATTGTAATTATATCATTAATTAATAAAATGTTTTCAATCATGGATTAACCTAAATATCTTTAGTTAATCCATGTATTAATGATAATAAATTTTAAAAGGATTATTAAATAAACTTGAATATAATTAAGTAATTAATTGAGACAAATGGGTTATTTTAATTTGAAATTCAATAATAATTACTTAATAAAAGGTTAATTAAGTATTAATTAAGGATGAATTAATCATGAGTTAAGTAATTAATGATGAGTGAATAAAGGTAATCAATTTTTAATTAAAAGTTAATTAATTAATAATTAAGGGATAATTACTTTGTGTAATTACATTTGAGGATAATTAATAAATTAAGACAAATTAATGCAAGTAATTAAAGGCAATTAATTACTTAAAAAATATTTACTTAATTAAGAGTAATTAATTAATGGTTAAAATTGATTAAGTGATTAGGGATAATCACTTATTATAATTAATTAAGGATAACTAATAATTAATTAAGGGGTAATTAATTTATGTAATTAACTAGGGATAATTTATTAAAAAATAATTAAATGATTAGAGGTTAATTATTTAATAATTAAAGATTGATTGATTTATTAATTAAGATTGATTAATTAATAATTAAAGGTCAATTAATTTATCAATAAATGATTAAAAGTTAGTTAATTGATATGGTTTGTAATTAATTATCCGAGATTAGTAATTTATTCATAAGTGATTAATCTGATTTAAACTAATCAGATGATTAATTGATCTTACTTATGGATGTTTGGATTATATTGAATGCTTGAAATTGTTTGATATCCCTGATGGGTGATGCTCTGTGATATGAATTGTTTTGATTTAAGCTGTGATGAATGTAATTCATTTATCTATGATGAATTTATATTATTTATCTATGAATCTGTGAATAAAGATAAGCGTTATAGGATTATACTGCTTATCAATATTGCTGTGTTTGGATTGTGATAATTGATGATGTTGCACTATTGTGTAAAACCCCTGGACTACACTATACACACACAAGTATGGATTTCACGAGGAAATTGGTTAAGTCGTAGATATTTTGAAATCTAAATATTATTTTGTTTAAAAGTTGAATTTTGAATCCAAATGGTTTTGAAAATGGAATTGAATTGAATATGAAAAGCCTTTGAAAGGGAAGTTTTGAAAATTGAAATTCTGTTTTGAATAAACTTTATCTTGTTAAATATTGTTTGAAATTATTTTGAAAATCATGGTTTGAAAGGTATATACAATATATATATATATATATATATATATTTAAAACTATTTTAGATAAAAATTTTAGGAATTTGAATTTAAATCAACTCGGGACTTGCCGATGATACGGCAGTTCGTTGATTTTATGGTTTATACTTTTAAAGGCTATAACTTGTGTATATTTGATCACATTTTCTAAAACGAAAAGTATTTGTTTTCAAATGATAATAGCTTCCAAATAAAAAAGGATTTCCAGTTTTTATTGAAAGGATTTCAGTTTTGAAATGGAATTGTTTTGAAAGCTATTAATGAATCTTTGTTAAAGATTAGTGGACTTTGTTTCCAAAATAAGAGGATCTTAAAGGTGTATCTTTTGTATAAAAGATTTGAATTGTAAATAGTTTTGGAAGCTATGAATGAATCTTTGTGAAAGATTGGTGAACTTTGTGAAGTAAATCTTTTTGTTTAAAAGATTTGAAAATGGTAATTGGTTTAAACCATTTGAAAGGAAGGTTTCGGACTTTAAGTTGTGACTTAACTAAGATCTCAATATCCATATGCTTTTTAAATTTGTGCTCATTATTCCGTTTAGCCGGGAGAGGACTTTGTTTCATAAAACCCATTCCGAATAATGATATGAGGTTATGGATATCATTTGAAGACCGATGGTGAAGACTAGATATTTTCAAAAGCAAAAGGATTACCTGTCGAATGTCTATGCACCGAATGGCCCTGGTATGGAGATCTGGTCACCCTTTGTGATGATGAGTCCGGACGTGATTAGGGATTATCCGGATTGCAAGGGCTTCTTTTGAAGTACCTTCCATTTTGTTCGAACTGGTAACAGACTTGTATGGATGTATGTCTGACGTTACACTTTGAGATGTAGAACTGGTTTCTATCAAATACATTTCTGTTTGGTGGCGGAGAATTCATCCTCTTAGCTTAACACCCTTTTCTGAGACGTACGAGCTCAGAGGTTATGTAGTTTATGGTTACTAGTGATACATTCCCAATTTGGTAATATGGCATACGAAATGTTGCTGATCATGTGTTGATCGAAGCATGACTTTTGTGTAAATCGTAGCTTTGTGGACGAGACCTCGTTGGACCTCACCACCCAAAAATGGTCGAAATAGGAAGAATGCGGCAAGGTTATGAGGGTCGCGCCCTTTAGGGTATGTCCATTTCCTTCTGAAAAAAGGTGGTATCATATTATGGAGCCCAGGTATTTAACCAATGTGGTTACTGCAAATTTATTACTTTATGATTGTTGCTTTGTGGTTGAGGATCCTCGGATAAAGGTCGATAATGACCGGGGATGGCATACTCGTGTTACCTAGTTACAGAGGTAAGCCGGCCTTGTGTTGGTAGAGATCCAGTAAGGTTCTCGGGGCATCTCTCCAAAGGTGTACCCATGTGGCCCAGGAAGTTCCTTTGCCTGACCATTTGTTGGAAATCCAATCACCAGTACGTGCCTTGTACGGTTTTAGTTGTAAAATCTGACATTTAACATGGTAGCTATAGTAGGCATATTATAATGGTACGTATGCTGGCTAAGACTAATATTATACTTGCAAAGGTTTTTTGCACTGTGCACTAATAAGAATATAAAAAGGCTTTTGCGTATCAAGCACGTTTGACTATCATAAGAAGAAATCTCCTCCAATTGTGCGCTTCCATTGTGCGTGTGCGGGGAGGCCTTATGGTAGTTTCATTTTCCAAAAAACATTGCAGATTTCTTTAAATTTCTTTTTTTCTTTTGTTAAAAGATAGACTGTTTTTGTTTGCTCACACCAGTCCCATGATTGACCCGGAGTTTATTGTTCCCTTTCTAAACTCTGGGTGCCTACAATTTTTTACATGGGCAGCCTAGAGTCAGATTTTCAAATAATCAGCTAGTAGATATAGATTCGGTAGCCTTCTGTTTGGAAATCTTTGAACTATTTGGATTGGCGATCGCATTCCGGACTGACCTTGCTTAATACAACGTGATGGTGGTTTGAGTTTTCGATGTGGAGTTTGGAGTCTTTTGAGCTTTGGCATTAGATATGCAGCTTGTGGATTTACTCTCTCCCTTGGAGATCATGTTGGAGTTATTTCTTCCATTGTTATCTTGTATCTCTGATTAATATTGATATCTCAATTGTATCATTGTTGTATTAATAATATCATTCATTTTTCTTCCACTGTGTTGTTGTACTTAATGTGTTATAAGCTTCGACGAACCACATTCGACGTTTGAATCTGCGACATTCGGATACGGTGATGTATTTAGTGCCGATTTTCGAAGGTTGAGTCAGGTTCGTTACATATAATACCGAGGGGGAGACTGTAAGGTTTAATGATACAATATTTCTAATTGCAGAAGATTTGGAAGATACTGTTGATTTCAATGATACAATATTTCAAATTGCAGAATATTTAAAAGATATTTGAGATAATCACTCAAATATATATTATCTCTTTTATAACATTAAAAGAGAGTAAAAAAATACCTATGTGAGAAGAAGAATTATTTTGGGAGATTGAGGTAATCAATTAATTCTTTAATTGGCCGATTAAAGAAGGAAACTTATCAGGCGCATGTAAATTTGGGGAAACTGGAAAATCAAACGGATAAATGTTTCCTACATGAATAGAAGAATTAGTGCGGCATTAATTTATGACCATAAATCAATTACTTCAACCCTAAGTAATAATCTCTATATAAAGGTGGAGATTGGCATGAGTAGAATTATCTCTCTCATTTGTATTTCTTATTGTTCTTCTTCATTATCAGTCTTGTAAAATTTTCTCCTCTTAGAAAGTAATAAATCTCCCATTCCCAAGTGGATGTACACTACCTCGCAGTTGTGGAACCACTATAAATCACGTGTGTTATTTTTTATTACTTGATCTGTAACAACCCTGTATTTTGTGATTTTTTTAATTGTATATTTTAATTATTTTAATTGAATTTTTGATTTAAAAGCTTAATTTTATTTACTTGAAACGGATAAATTTTGTTATTTTAAAATATAAACTTTGATTTTGATATGAATTATCATTCCAAAACATGACTAAATAGAATATTTTACAAAAAAATATATTTTGGTCAATATGGTCAGCTTTGACTTTTAAATTTAAAATTTGAAAGTATGAAAATTTGAATTTTATCTTTTAGTATGAAAATAAATAAGATTTTAAGAACACTAATTTTCATTTTGTTTAAATCTGATTTATAATGTGAAAGTTATGCCTTTTTAACCATTGTGTGAAATTTGTTGTATTTAACAAAATCGTTTATTTTAAGTTATATAAATAATATTTTATTTGGTCATGTAATGTTCTAATTTAAGTTTATATGGGTAAATAACATGTATTGTATATATTTTGGTTTTTAAATATTTATGAGAGTGTAATTGACATTTTACAATGTCAGTTGTATTCTGTTGTAAATCTTAATTCCAAGTTTCAATTGATTAAAGTAATTCTTTATTTATCTTTATATTTTTCTTAAGAATTTATTTTATTCTTATTCCCACTTTATTTTTTTCCTCATTTTTTTATTTATTTGACTTTTATTTGTTTTAAAGTGAAATAGAAACTTTCTAAGGCTAGTGATGTTTATGTTGTAAGTTTTAAATCCTGTTTCCAATTTTTAAACAATTTCTTTAGTTCGTTTTCTATTTTCTCTAATTTAAATTATTTATTTCATTTTAGAAATGATAAATGAAGTGTTTTATTTCAAATTTTTGTTTTAGAATATTTTCAAAATGAAATAGAAATTTTTCTATAGCTTGTGATGTTTTAATTGTAATTTTTGAACCCTGTTTTCAATTTTTAAGCAATTTCTTTAATTCTTTTTCTATTTTTTGTCTTAAATTTATATATTTATTTTAGTTATTTTTTTTTTTTCTAATTCAATTACTGAAATTTTATTTGTTTTTACTTAATTAAAGGAAAGTGGAAATTTGAAAGGACTTAAGCTTTAAATTTGTGATTTCATCTGCTAGACTCTTTATTTTCCTTAACCTTTCACTTGCTCATGTTTGGCCATACAGTTCAATACCATAGCCGTGAGTTTCTCAGTCATAATTCATGTGAAAATACTCCTTCTCATTTCATTTTTCACGGCATGGAATAATGGGTAGTGGCCCCCTCTTCTTTTCTATCTTTTTCTTCTTCTTTTCATGTGTTTTGCCATGTTTTCTTCTTGTATTTGCTCATCATCATCATAGCTAGCCTTGGCCACCACCTCCTCCTCTTCACCATCCACCACCTAACATCATCTCCTCCGCAGACTGGACCAGGCCGCACCCTTCTCCTTGACAAAACTCCACACAAAAGCATTGAAACCCCCTTAAAAACATGTTAGTCTAGCCTAGTTGCTTCAGCACCTTCATACATCACCTTGGCCATCACCTAGAGTCGCCACCACCACTTTGATATGACCATCACCCATCACCTTAGCTACTGTCCATATCTGAAACATGAAAGGCCGAGCCAAACACCCATGTAGCCGAGTCCAAAACATTGACCAAAACTCCACTATCAAGCCTAGCCTCTTCGCATACTCATGCCTTGTAACCTCTACATGTTCATGCCTTGTAGCCATGACTTTTTAGGTCCAAACCTGAGCCAAAAGCATGTCTCGGCTGAACCATATAGCACTCTAGGCCGAGCACATGAGTGTTGAAAGCATGGCAA
The DNA here is from genome assembly GCA_030765085.1 of Allium cepa. Lineage (NCBI taxonomy): Eukaryota > Viridiplantae > Streptophyta > Magnoliopsida > Asparagales > Amaryllidaceae > Allium > Allium cepa. The sequence goes on along the minus strand of CM060945.1, from coordinate 315,379,791 downwards.
ATCATTGTGTTCATATTGTTTTTTATTTCAAAGTTAATCCAATTCAATGTTGTATTGAATTTATATTAATATTTGGTTTTGTTTATGGATTATGACAAGATCATTAAGCTTGGTTCTCTTCCCACTTGGGTCTATTGTTGTGTCATCGTGCTTTCAGGAATCAGTCTACGTCATTTGAATTGATAACTCCAGCACAAAAAGGTGAGTAAATCTCACCTGACATTTATACTTATGTAATTGTGAAGCGACAACAACTGAATGTGTAGAATTATATATGATGTTATAACTGCCTGTGATTATTTATATATTATGTCAAACCTATTAATTTACATGTCATCTCATCTGTTACTGTTATATGTTATTAACTGTTCATTTATATCTGTTCATCACTGCCAGTTCCCTGTTAGTTTAGAAATCATTATGGGTTGAAATGATACATACCTGGACGGACTTTAGAATAGGAAAAAATCATTATGGGCTGAAATGATAGGCCTGAACGGTTTTTATTTATTTTGTTTTAACTTGGGATTGCGGGTTTGAAATGATAGAACCCGGATTTTCTTTGTAAACTGCAGATTGAAATGATATATATCTGTATCACTTGAGCTAGGTTAGAGAACTATATACAGGTCCGTGGGTATTTTATAAAGTATTTTGAATATTTTTAAATATTCTTAAAAGTGTAAATTTATGAAAATTTGATTTAAATTGGATTTTTAATGTTTAAATAAGAAATTTTGATTTTTCTATAAGTTAAATTTTTTGAATAATTAAATGATTAAATTGAATTTTTGAAATATAACTTAAATCTGGAAATTTGGACTTTGGCTTTTAAAATGACATTTAAGTTATATAAATAAAATTTTAAGTGTTTTAAAATGTAAATTTATGATAATTTGATTTAAATAGATTTTTAAAGTGTTTATGTTTTTTTTTTCTATAAGCGAAAATGTTAAAAAAATAAATGGTTAAATTGAATTTTGGAAATATAACTTAAGTTTGGAAATTTGGAAAATTTTGGTTTTAAAATGGTATTTAAGTTAAGTAGATAATATGGAAATTTAATTTAATTTGAAAAATGGTAAATATGATAATTTGATTTAAATTTGAATTTAAGTGATTTATTAAAGTATTATTGATTTTTCTATGAATTTAAATGGCTAAATAAATGAATGCTTAAATGTGTAATTTTAAAATACAACTTGACTTGAAAATGTGAAATTTGGTTTAATTAAAGGTTTTAGTTAAATGAAATCAATTGGTAATTTAGTTTAGTTTGTGAAATGGAAATTTAAAAAAATGTAAGTGTTAATAAATTACATATGTGAAGGAAATGAAATTATACACTTGAATTTGTTTAGTAAATTTATTGAAAAAATTTTGATTTATTTATAAGAAATTTATTTTATAAAAATCATATGTTAAAGGTATGTTAATAAACATTTTTGAATGTTAAAATATGATTTTTATAATGTTTAAAGGTTTTAAATCGAAGTTTACTATTTGCTTGAAATACACTAAAATCTGGTAAATACTTTTTACAGTATTCAGAAATGCTATGGTTTCTATAAATGAACTAAAACTTAATAAAAAGGCTATTACAGCAGTTCTAAAATGTTGTAGTTGCTGAAGTAAACTAAAGGGCTAAAAATTTAATAAAGGCCAATTACAGCAGTTTTGTAAATGCTGTAGTGGTCTGCTGTCTTTGCTGAAATTAATAAAAACTATTAATTTGAAACCTGGGCTATTACAGCATTTCTGGAAATGCTGTCTTTGTTGTTTTAAACTAAAAAGTCAACAAAAATGAGATTTAACGGTAGTTTTTAAGTGCTGTCTTTGTTGAATAAAAATGTTTTTAATTATAACTTATAACAACTTTTTTTATATGCTGCGTAAGGCTGAAATTTTCAATGTTTATGGTTTTTAACTAAGTAAATGGACTCAGAATGATTTGAAACTTTGGGAATTGAATACTTAATTTGGAAGTATAATAACTCCACTTTTAAATGGTTTAAATGAATTAATTTGATGGAATATAAATCATTTTAAAAGGTGACTTGAAAGGATAATATATGAATGTTATCTTGAATTTAGAAGGTATTCAAAGTTGAATGTTTGGATTTGAACTTATATAATAAAGTTTTGAAATATATGATATTTTGATATTAAAATGATTTGAAAATGAAGTTCCGGAAGATATGATATTTTGATATTAAAATGATTTGAAAATGAAGTTCTGAAAGACATGATATTTTGATATTAAAGTGATTTGAAAATGAAGTTCTGAAAGATATGATATTTATGTATTAAAATGATTTGAAAGGAGTTTTGAAAGATATGTTATTTTGATATATTAAAATGGTTTGGAAATGACTCGATCTTCATTTTGTCAAAGATTTGAATTTGAAGGGATACGGTATGTTGATATATTGAAATGGTTTGGAAATGATTTAATCTTTATTTTGATAAAGATTTTGATTGAAATGATATTTTATTTGTAAGTAAAAATATTATTTTTAAGTTATAACCACGGGTTATAATAACGATTGGTTGGCAAAGAGACCGGGATCAGATGGACATACTCTCTGTCGATACCGAAAACCACTTTGACAACCGTGTATGCGGTGGAGATTCCAGAATGAAGTAGGATGGTGGCGACGTTCTTGAGGTATATTATTACATGGACCCAACTCCCGTGAGTGGGCATAAGGTGGCAAAAACAGGAGCGGTCTCGGGCCAAAAGAGGTAGCGCCTCTGGTCGGACGCATTTCTTCGATACCATTCTATTGCTTTTGTGATTGTATGGGCGCCCCTTCGATTTTGGGAATGTGTTCCGAGGTGGGCATATGTGGCTGCTGCGTTACCACCAGCCCGAGTGTCGTAATTGGCATATCTACCCTGGCATTCCGTTGTGTGCCCTGTCACCTACCATATCAAGCATGTACTATGAGTTTGGTTTTCTCCCGTAGCCCATGCGTATCTTCTCGTAGTCTCCCGATCAGGAGATATGCAGATATTGGATGGACTACTGGGATTATTACGTGTTAAAGTGGAAAATGTAAAGCCTTAATGCTATTTAAAAGTAAGTTTATTTTACTATTAGACATTATTATAATAGCGCAATATTATTACATAGTAAATAGTTTGACGGATCCTTAGAGGATGGGCAGTTCCACGCATCCTTTAAGTTACTTGTACCTTTGCTATAGTTCACTTGAGTTGGTTTACATTGTATAAGTATGTATGTCCTGACTCGAGTGTTTGTATTTTTATTTACGCTCGGGTCAGCCTGAGTATTCACAGATTTGGCTTTCCACTTTCTAGAGATTGGAATCGCTGAAGATATCTACTTGTCTAGTTTCATCTTTTTCAGTCTGTTGTTCCTTTTCAGCTCTTGTATTAGTAGACTTCTATGTATTGAGACTTCTGTTGTACTCTATTTTTTCTGTTGTATCTTATGTAACTCTGATATATTTATATAGTAGCTTCATGAACTGCTATTTCTTTTACTTCCGCTGCACTATTATTACTCTGTTCCTGTGATCTGTGATTTTTATTTACTGTATATTCTGAGATTTGCCAAATTTTATTTACAGCGCGGTATTTTGAGCAATTCAAGTCCGACATGTGCGGATGCGAATGGTTGAAAATATTGGGTTGTTACATGATCTGTGATTGCTTTTAGCTGGTGACTATCTGTTGTTTGTTTTACCACGGCATCAATCCGGTGCTAATTATTTTTCCGCAAGGTTCGGGTTTTTGTTCCTAAGGCGATCTTGATTGATTTTTCCCAACATGCCCTATTTTTTATTCTATTTTATCAATCAAAAAGTCATTTTTCTAATTTTATTACTGTTGGAAATTCAAACTGATTATCCGTTTTGGAAAGTTAATTTTTACATTAACGAATATAGTCATCGGTCCAATATTTCAAGTTTTTAGTATTCAAATTAATTTGTGTAATAGTAAATAAATATCAATTTTGAGAAGTACACTGTTAGTTTGATGAATGGATAATTAGCTCAATATTTGAAGCATTCAATATTAATATTAATTCATGGATTATCGATGAACTATCTGCTCTTGCAAGTTCGGTACTTAATGTTCGTTTTATAGGATATTCCCTATTATTTTTGCAGAAGTAGCTGTTTGTTTATGATGCTGTAAGATATTATGCAATTTGACTCTTCTGCACTAAAGCAGTTGAAACCAACATAACTCAAATAGAAATAATTAAAACAAGCAAACATGTAGTAATATATTTATTGATTTATTTATCATACAACACCATAATAATTTGGTAATATTAACTATCACGGTACTTACCCTATATGTTCATATATATTTTTGGTTGTTGCAGGCTACAGGTTATAAGAAACATGCTAACTTTGCAGTGTGTTTTGCAACATCCCTGCTTATAGATTGGACTCTAAAGCTTAGTGAAGTAAGAAGGAGTCGGTGCAGGTAGTACAAAAAGCGACTTCAAAACTAAAACTAATTATCTTCTTTTAAATGATATTAGGGTGCATTTTCGCATTGTTTGAAGGGATAGGATGGCAACTTAATGGAATAAAAACTATTAATTAATCTCACATATATATTTAGAACATGTCACTATATTATACCTGAGGTTCTTTGCTACTTATATTTTGAAAAGAATTATGGATTTCACAATGGTTTTATCAGCAATAATGCGAGTTCCTTCATTACTGCTTATTTATTCCAATCTAGATCCTCCATAATCCATCTCCGCTCTACTAACTGGTACATTGATTGATTTGTTTAACTCTCATATATTATCTATACTATTTTATTATTACCGAGTTAGATTTCAAGTGCATAGAAGCCTCTTGATACTTTGTGAAATGAGGCATCACGATTTATACTTATTCCTTTCCCGACCTTTCTCTCCGCTTCATCTTCCTTTCCCGTAAAGACAAAAAAGGTTGTCTCTCCCCTTAAGTTTGATTTTCTTCTTCTTTAATCGCGCCTCTCCCCTTCTTTTATCCATCCTCGTGAATCTGATTTTGTTCTTCCACCGCACCTCTCCCCTTCCTCTTCTTTCCACCCTAAGTAATAGGCCCCTCGATTTGTGGCTTTTTCTCTTTGTCGCGGTTGTCCACCCATCCTACCAACTTTGCCTGCCATCTAGAGTCGCCTCTATCACCATTATTTCAATCGACTATAACGACGGTGTCATCCTCCTCAACCCCATAAGGATTTAACCCTTTTTTTCCATTTTTTTTAGCTAATAGAAAATGGTATTGTTACTGATTAATCCTCTTCTGTATTTGGTATTCCCATACCATGAAAATACATTTCTTCCTTTCGTTGTTAGTTATTTGCTCACGTTGCTCTTTAACAAGTTTAAAGTATGTGCTTTCTACGACAATTGCAGCAAAAAATAAATAGTAGAGAAATATATTTGAACCTTTGTTTCTATAATGTTTTATATTTTAATTACAGTGTTTTATCATTTTTGTTAGTTTCTGATTGAATAGTAATAAAATGTTAAATGACTTCTTAATTGTCATATATGTCTCCATGCTTTCTAATATAATACTAAAACAGTGATCCAGCGAAAGAGAAATGTGCAGGAATTAAATGGCATCTTCGTCAAAAAATTGGTTACCTAAATAAATTACTACTTCGTTCAGCTGATTTATGTTGGTTTAAGCTATTCACCTTGTTACTCTGACTAAAGTTTAAATGTTTTAAGCTATATTTCTTTGTAGCCAAATTTCATTTGTCTTCCCATTTTGTTATTTTAACAAGATATATATTCATATTAAAGATAAAAGACATCAAACAAGGTGGGTATTGAAACCGCCTTTAAGATGCATCAATTTGTGAACATCAGAAAGGCTATCTTTCCCTCTTTTACCAATTGCCAAGCTTGAAACATTAAGTTAGCTGTAGTGATGCGGCATCATACCTTGAATCGAGCGAAGCCGTGGATCGCTCCTTCCCAGCCCTAGATCGCTGTCTTGTATGTTGCAAACGAGCTACAGTAGGTCGTAATCGGCAGCTAAGTCGCGAGCGGCATTCCTTAAGTCGCGGCGCGCGCCTAGGTCGCTCCTCCTCTTCCTTAAGTCGCGTCGAAATCCACCATAGGTCGCGAACGACCTTCGTTGCTCCGCCTAGGTCATTTCTTCAGCCCTAGTTCGCAAGCAAGACGAAGACACTTAGGTCGCAAAGCTTAATTGATCCAATTTCCAGCTAAGTCGCGAATACGGCGATTACTACATCGCGAAGCTACAGCCTTCATCCACTTTAGGTCGCTTAGAATTTCCTATACCGCTGATTGCTAGGTCGCGAGCAACTTTCTTATGTTGCAAGGCTTATGTCGCAAGGCTTATGTCGTTCAAGAAGTTAAGTCGCTCTGCCCAAGTTGTTGTGTCGCATTTTTTAAGTCTTTTGTTTTTCTTAGGTCGTTGATGTATAGTGTTGTTAAGTCGTATGTCGTTAAGCCGTTGGTTTGTAAGTCGTTGTACTGAGTAATGTATTTGTTAAGTCGCTGTGTTGTAATTTGTATATTGTTAAGTCGTACGAGGTTAAGACGTGTGTGTTGTATTTTCCCTATAAATAGAGATGTATTGTCATTGTAGAAGGTTGTTGATTTTTGAATAAAACTTTTGTTTGAGTGCTTTGTGCCTCTTGAAATTGAAAGTTGAGTGTGAGCTCCTTTCTCCATTTTCGGTTATTCGAGTGCGCTCGAATCAACGATTTTGAAGCCGATTCACGGAATCTTGTGCGCAAGATCAACGTCGAAGAATCGTAGATCTTTTAACACGGTATCGTGCGCGATCAACGTGTTGGAGATAGCTAGAATCCGGTATCTCTTGAGATCAACGGATTTGGGCGTTGGGTATCGATAATTCATCGATTTATATTGTTTCATCTAATCGTTTCATCGATTAGTTTGACATGAAATCTTCATTTCGTCGTCATCGTCATAATCCGCTGCATCAGTTTGGTATCAGAGCTTGAACTTAGCCAATCATAGCTAAGCCGAGCCTGTTCGGAGCAAAGAAGAAGTATTGGAGTTGTGCATCACTTTTTGTTTAAGCTAAGTAGAGAAGGAACCGAGCTTGTTAGAGAGATCATGCCTCCGAGACGTGCTAACCGATTTCAAAATATTGGAGATGTGTATAGAAGAGAAGAAGATGAGCAAATGGAACAACGTATCCATGAAAACTTCGATGAAGGTATTGGGAAGTTGGAGAAATTAATGATAGATACGAATCAAAGTCAAAGGAGAAGGTCGCCAATCTCGAACCATGGCGGAAACAGAGTTTCGCCATCGGTTACGGAAGCAAGGAGGGTGTCGCCACAATCTGTTCGAGACAGAAGAGAGTCATCAGTTGCAACAAGGAGAGAACATCATGAGTATAGAGATGAAGAGAGAAGAACTCTACGGGAATATGAACGTGAGCCATATCGTGATGCTGAAAGATATAGTCGAAGAGATATGCGTGATCATAGAGACGTTGATGGTCGAGATCGATATCGAAGTACATTTGATTATGATGAAGAGAGTGGCAGAGGAAGTATTCATTATCGAGATCGAGACCAAGTACGACATCAAAATCGGTAGAAGATGATCGTTGATGGGAGTCGGGGATGAAAACTGAAATTCCAGAATTCAAGGGTGGTATGCAAGCTGAAGAATTCCTTGATTGGTTATCTAATGTTGAAGAGATTTTTGACTTCAAAGAAGTTTTCGAGTCTCGCAGAGTTAAGTTAGTTGCTACTCGGTTGAGAGGAAGAGCTATGGCATGGTGGCAGCAAACAAAACTTACACGGGAGAGAATGGGTAAATCGAAGATTGTCTCATGGGAGAAGATGAAGAAATTGATGAAGGATACTTTCTTGCCTTATAATTATCAATCTCTTATGTATCAACGATTGCAGAACTTGAGATAGGGAACAAAGTCTGTGAATGATTATGCGGATGAATTTTATCAACTGATTGCGAGGAATGATACCATGCAGACAGAGGAACAATTGACCGCTAGATTTGTTGGAGGGTTGAGAACGCAGATTCAAGATATGGTGAATATGTTTGATCCGAAATCTGTCGCTGAAGCACATCAGGAAGCATTTGCTTGGGAGAAACAAGGGAGACGAGGAGGTGGTGTGTTTACAACTTCCAACAATCAAGTGAAAGGGGCTACTAGCAATGGTAATGTTTCCAAAACAGTCAATAAACCGGTTGTCAATGAAGCTGGTAAGACCAAGGTCAACAACAATTTCAAGTGCTATAACTGTCAGGAATTTGGTCACAAGAGCAATGAATGTCCAAAACCTAAGAATCGAGCAATGATTGCTGAGGCTGAGGATGAGGATGCAGAAGCAGAATGTTCCAATTCACCGCAAGTTGAGGAGGAAGCATCAACAAACGACTTACAACATCACGCGACTCATACAACTTAACAACAACGACTTAAAACTTCTCACGACCTAAGAAATGCGGCATTCATTAGCGACCTAGCTGAAGCTTCATTCTCGACTTAGGATACAGCACGACCTATTGGAAGCGGTTCACGACTTAAAAAAAATTCATTCGCGACTTAAAAATTCTCCCAGGCAATGATAAGTCGGCCGCGACTTGAAAATGATAAGTCGGCCACGACTTAAAACTTCTCCCAGGCAATGATAAGTCGGCCGCGACTTAAAACTAAGGTCGTTCGCGACCTTCCTCTTCACGTCCCTTGCCCGAGTTATGTCGTTCGCGACATATGGAAAGTCGCTGAGTATAGGGGAGTTCGATTTCATTTTGTTCGCGACCTAGATAAGTCGCTTGCGACATATGGAAGAGGGGAATAGGTCGTAAGTCGCTTGCGATTTGGTTTGAGGTCGGGAAAGGGTTTAAGTCGCAGAGGCGAGTTAGGTTTAGGTCGTGGGTTCTTGGATCGCGGCCATGGTGATCGGGGTTGGTGGAGGTGCGAAACGAGGTAAGTGTTCCCCTGTATCAAAAATGTTACGGAATTATGGTATTTTGATAAAATTTATATATGACATTTACCTTCATACAGGATTATCAGATATATTTTACTATTCTGATTTTGCTCATCTAGAAATTTTATTATTTTGTTCAGTTGATTTTTGTTGGTTTCAAGGATTGTCCTTGGCTCAAAAGTTATTCACACTATTAGCATGATAATCTTTTAAACTGTGCATGAACCCATGTTTTATCTCAGTATAATCTGTTAGAAATTAAGAGAGAGAGAAAGATAGTAATGTTGGAACCAAAAAAAAAAACTACTGCATTTTATTTTTATTTTTTATATATCTCACTTGAAATAGAACAAAGGCATATATAGCCTTACAAGCACCTAACTAGATTCGTTAAAGTAGCTCACGTCATCCACTAAATATGCATTCAACCTATAGACTAGGTATTATTTAAACAAAACAAAGACTAAGTAAAACTTGCAACAAATTATCCAACACTAATTACTTTGAAGCGCTAACTTTAACACACCCCCTTGCTTCAAAGTTATTGAGATAATAAACGAAGCACTTCTCTTCGATTTGTGATGCACTTCTCATCACCTTCAATTGTTGAAGCACTTCTCATCAACTCTACTCTTTGAATATTGGAGCACTTCTCTCCATGGTGCACATCTCACCCACAACTCTAAAATAAGTTCTCTTCCACGGCCACTTGTGCCATGTTCTCTTGCTCTTCGTCTTTGAACCTACAATTCCTTGCCATATGCCCAAATTTTTGACAGTTGAAACACTTAGGTTTTCCCTTATGCCAACAATCATTTTCCTCATGACCAATTTTGTGACAATTGTTGCATTTGAGGGATTTGCCTTTCATCTTTTGATTACAAAACTTTGCTATAAGAGCTTTTTCACTATTGTTTTCACCGTCTTCATTTCTCATGGCCCTCCTTTGATCCACCGCATGGAGTGAATTGATCAATTCTGAAAATGTTAACTTAGACAAATCTTTAGTATCTTCAAGTGAAGAAATTTTACCTTCATACTTTTCTGGAAGAGTGACAAGAAGTTTGTCCACCACCCTTTGGCTATTAAATTCTCCACCAAGTAGCTTGATTTGGTTGACAATGGACATCAGCCGACTCCCATACTCCTTAACACCTTCATTACTTTTCATCCCCATTATTTCAAACTCCCTCTTAAGGTTCAAAATTTGCATTAATTTTGTTTGGTGATTTCCTTCATACTCCTCTTTAATTTTCTCCCATGCTTCTTTGGGAGATTCACAACCCATAATAGTTGTGAAGATTTCTTCCGATACGGCACCATGTAGACACGAAAGTGCCCTTGGCTTTCTCGCCATTTCTTCGTCATATTTTTTGACTTGGGTGGCTGTTGGATTTTGTGGAAGAGGAGTGGGATCAATATCACTCTCAATGACATCCCATAAACTTAAAGCTTTAAGATATGATTTCATTTTGATAGCCCATGATTGATAATTTTCTCCTTTGAATAGAGGAATAGAAATTGAAAAATTGTTTAACGTAGACATTGAAAGAACACTCACAATTTTTTTTGTTAACCGCACAAGCCTTAAGAATCATTTGGCTCTGATACCATGTTAGAAATTAAGAGAGAGAGAAAGATAGTAATGTTGGAACCAAAAAAAAAAACTACTGCATTTTATTTTTATTTTTTATATATCTCACTTGAAATAGAACAAAGGCATATATAGCCTTACAAGCACCTAACTAGATTCGTTAAAGTAGCTCACGTCATCCACTAAATATGCATTCAACCTATAGACTAGGTATTATTTAAACAAAACAAAGACTAAGTAAAACTTGCAACAAATTATCCAACACTAATTACTTTGAAGCGCTAACTTTAACATAATCTGCATTTGCCTTCCCTTTTTATTGTGTTGCAAATACTTATCTTCTTCCTAAAGCTATATTTTTGATTTGTTTAACCTATTATTTGTATGTCGATAATTTTGGCTCGTTTCCAATTTAACTTGCATTTATAATAATAGGTAAGAAATACTTTATAAGCAGATTTCATATCAGTGTTCACTTAGAACTTTATCCCATGATAGGTAGTGTCTGGTAGGTTAACGTTCAAGTACCTTGCTAGGAAGAATGCACACAATACGCATTTATTCAATTACCAATACAATGGCAAGCAAGATGAGTATGTAATCCAATTATGCCAGTGAAAGACATCTATTTTTACTGCATCTGATATCTATGCTTTTTTAGTCAATTTATGTTATGAATATAATAACAATATAATTGAAATAGTTTATTTATGTCTAATACATTTCGATAAAACAAATACAAAATATACATTTTCATTAATTCTGTCTAAAAATATCAATTTTACTTGAATTTCAATTATGTGAAACAGTTAGTAAACATACTATTATACACAGTCAAATCAAAGTTTTTATCTCTTATATCGTTGTAGTCATTTAATGTGTGCACATGTTACTGGGGAGCATGTATAGAATATGTGATCCTTAACTTTGAATACTATGGTGAATGCAGTGAGCTCTTAACTTGATCATGCCAGTGAAAATTTGGCTTCCTGATTTCTAATCCATAGTTTTTATTCCTAATTTGGTTATGTTTTCCATGCAAAAAAAAAAGAATTTTTAGTTGGTGGTTTCTTTATTTATTATCTAAGTGTCGTGTACGAATGATTGTAGCCTTCATCATTATTGTCCTTATTCTTACCTGGGACAAGTTCCAGTAGTTTTGCGACATTTTGGTTTTCATACCCGAAGATTGGAACCAACAACCAACAATTGTTATATGTTTATTTTTTCATCTTAAGTAACGTACGCTTGAATTAATAATAAGATTTGATATGTACCTAACTGATGATAATTGTGACTGCTAGAATACATATAATTTCAAATATACGGCTTACAGAAACTTCTTTTGTACAAATTCTTACATGATACAAATTCTTACATGATAATCAACCAATTATACCTTCCATATATGTCGGAGATGAGCCTGCGAATAGTACAAGCAAAAGAATTATGCATAGGCATTTTTGTTATTCCTTGTTTTGCAACCAAATCGATGTGAAAAATACAAAATTGTGATCTTCATTTGGCAGTTGCCAGAAAAATAACTACATAGTAATTCTCCAACTACCATAAGTATGCCTAATATCCTAACTCCCCTTGTAATCAGTAATTCGACATTAGGTCATGCCTGTCAAAATTGGATTCCATATTTATATATGAAATAGGTTCAGTTTCAGAGTAACATACAACATGTTATATATTTTACAATCACCAACATGTAAATGAAGGGTTTAAAAATAATGCAACTGAAGCCATTTACACTTTCGTAAATATGGGTTCGGTTTTAGTTTCAATTTTCTTGCTCTTAGTAAAATTTTGGCCATTTTAAGCTAGGGGTTTTTAGGCTCACGGAAAAAGTTAGAGAAAAGTTTAGTTTTAGGGACAAGAACTTTGTTTTTTAGGCTGAAGGACACTTTTTAGGGTAAATTACAGAATGATAGTTGTAACTATCAATTTTCAGTTTACACTAAAAAGTGTCGTTCAGACTAAAAAGCAAACTTGTTGTTACTGAGACTAAATTTTTTTGCAACTTCTTCCTTGTGCCTATTTACCTGTTTAAGCTATCCCTACTTTTTTTTGCTTCTATAGTAGTTCAATTTCACATTTTCTTGATGTAGGAAAGAAATGGTGACTTTAAAACCTGGTGAATCTCCTTATAAAACATCTTTATTCCCATCCAAAATAAAGAAGGTATATACCAAATTATGTTTGTTTGCGTAAGCTTCGGTTTCGTTCTATTTTTTTAAAACAGTTCAAACTTCTTAAATTCTATAATTCAATTCAGATTATTTATATCACAATTTGCTTCAAGTTCATTTTATATGTTGATTTACAATTACTACTTCTTACTTTAGGATTGTGTCTGCGGACTTTACAATTAAAGGCCTTCTTAATTTGGCATTTTCATCTCTTACATCTTCCTTAAGTCGTGTTCTGCTGCTGTACAATTAATTTTCTTACATGGTAACATTGCATGTGTGCTTTATATCCTCTAGTGATCGGTCTTTTTGCAGGTTGATTCGAATGCTTTAAATGGCTTCTAATATTTAGCTTTTGAGTTTAAGCTCAAGATTTAGTTTGTGAGCTTTTTACAAGGATTACATGAAATTTACTTATTAGCATCTGCTGCATTTATAAAAGTGAACTTCTTGATGTGTTTTTCCTCATACTGTTAGAGTTTAACTACTTGATTTTTCACCCTACCCATAAATCATGTACAGTTATATGGATTTGTAACAACCTAGCAGTGAAGCTCAACCATACTTTGGACATGGATACTTTTGAATATCCAGTGCCCATTTGTTCCAGTAGATAGCAACAGCAGTGGCACTATAGTTCAACTGCCCTTGTAGCCATTTATAATGGTTGTCCCCCGATCCTCAATTTTAATCCTCAACTACCCATGAAGCCTCATTTCCTTATGTATTACATGGTAATATATACACATGAAAACAATTGGTATCATTTAGACTTTTTGACATAAAATTACGTTTTTCTCAAACAAAAATTGTTAAAAATAAATATTATGATGCCCATTTGCAATTGCTGCCAAATTTCAAACATGCTTTTACCATTTTACCATGTGCAACTACTATAAGTTTATTCACATTAACTTTCTTTCTGTTGATTTAGTCCATGTATGATGCTGCAGTAAAGAGGTTATATTTTGTGCACCTGTCTTCAACATCTGAACCACACGCTGTCTACTTAGGTCACTTAGTTTATTTGACATGGCCTATATATAGCTTGATTATAGTTTCATACCCATGGAAAGCAATGATATTTAGAAATTATTTAGACTGTAGTTAAATGATGTAAGTTTATTATAGGATAGCAACAACATTTACTTACATTTGATTACTAATTTGGAATAACCTTTTGATTATTATAGGCACAATATGTCAAAATAAATATGATTTGATATTATACCTTAGGGGTAGAGAATACATAAACATTGTTTTAAGGAAAACAAATTTTAAAATGTAAGCTGAATATGATAGTCGTAATCTTAGCATTTACATGAAGCGACATGAAATTTTTTGGATAAATTTTTTTATCGGTCTACCAAGTATTTAGCCAATGTATATTTCTTCGACCTTGAATTAAGGTTCCATCGAAGGTTAACAATTTAACTTTCTCAATATCAAGAACATTCATCAGTAGACCACGAAAAAGCGTTCATACGACAATAACTTTTATTGTTCTGGCTATTTCTTTGAAATCAGTATCCACTGTTAAATCGATAGTTTGTGGGTGATTCAAAGTCTTAAGAATGTTTGTATGACACAACTTACACACACATATAGCTTTGGTATAGTTGCATAGTGATTATGGGATGTATTGTAATTTGGAAAACACTTACAATGTTGTTAAATATGCAAGATTATCAACATTTATCATATTTATAATAGCAACAATTTACTTGTGTTCGTTTGGTAATTTGTATTAGCTTTTTAATTATTATAGGCACACTATGCCAAAAATTATTATCTGTTAAATTACATATAATAAATTTAAAAATAATATTAGTCTTAACCAGATCGCAAGCCTTGACATCCGAATTGGAAGAGATGGACAAAGAGATACCGAATAAGGAACCCTAGCTCCAATAACAACGAAAAGTTATGAAAACACATGGATGGCACCAACCATAGATTATATTGTCAATGGATGATTGCCTGCAGATAAAATAGAAGCGCAAAGGATAAAACGACAAGCTCAGAGCTTTACTATTATGGATGGAGTTCTTTACAAGAGAGAGTATGCCCTTCCTTATTTACGATGTGTTAAACCAAAAAGAGGATTGAAAATTATAAAAGAAGCACATGAAGGGTTTTTTGGGGATCAATCTAATGGAATAAAATTAGCCAAAAAGATAACGAGGCAAGGGTTTTACTGGCCACACTTTGAAAGTCTACAGGGTGGATATGTAGTGTATATGCAAGTATATGTGACTAAATATATAATGCAATTAAAATAGCATTAATCTAAGTAAATATAGAATAAGCACACTAGAATTTTATACTGGTTCAGGCCTCCCATCCTACGTCCAGCCCCGAAGCTCCCCTTCGAAATTTGACTATCAAAAACTCTCGCTTTCCTCTTGGTTATGATAAGTTGTCCTTGTCAAATGTGTGTTCTAGTATAACACAGATGTTGATTAATTAGTACAGTTGCTTCCAATATATATCTAAAGAATATCGTCTATGAAGAAATGAGTATATAGAAGAGTAAATACAAGTGAAGATTGCTTAAATGCAGAGATCAAGAATATATGATTGATTATAGAATTAGAAAGCATAATTAAGTAAGGTGAGTTTATTCTCTTGATTCTTCATGCTATATATAGTTATAAATAGGTATCTTGAGTAGCTGTATCCATTAACGAACACTCTAAAGTTGCTTCTGTTGATGGTGAAGAGTTGCAGCGAAGAGAAGCGAAGATGTCCATTTGTATGTGGTAGTTGAAGTTCATATCTAAAATTTGAGTTTGAATTCAGATGTATGGTATTTGTATCAGACGTCTGATACTATATTTTTTTTTAATATAGTAGAATATCATACATTGAGTGCTATTGTCAGACGTCTGGTCTAGCCAATCTGTTATTCCAGAGAAATATTTCAGACGTCTGGCTTCCACACCCAGACGTTTGTTATGGTGCATATCAGTTTTTGTGCACTTTTTCTATTGCTTCTTTGTACCTATTGACTTGTAGTCTTTTGTAATGTCCTTTGAGCTTCGTTCTTATCTTTTTAGTGATGTTGTTCTAGCAAATACCAGTATCTATAAATATATATGTATATTCGATTTCCATTGTATAGTTGTTGCCATCGAAACCATATATTGGATTTCCTAACACACTTGACTAACCAAGCGATGGAATATGTTAAAAGATGTGAGAAGTGTCAACGTTATTCAAAGATACCATGTCTCCCACCAAGTCAATTGACTCATGCTACTACCCCATGGCCATTTGATGTTTAGGGAATCGATTTAATTGGACCGCTTCCAATTTCCAAGATGGGAGCGAAGTGTGTTGTGGCGGCAATATATTACTTTACAAAATGGGTTGAAGCAAAACCACTCCCGAAGATTACCTCTGAGAAAGTGCTAAGATTTGTCATTAGAACAATGTCACAAGATTTGGGATACCTTATAAGATAATATTCGACAATGGGACCCAATTCGAGAGTGAAATGTTTTTATGATTTTGCTACAAGAATGGAATCATAAAAAGCTTCTCCTCAGTCGCTCATCCAAAGGTCAGTGGAGCCATTGAAGCGGCTAACAAAACAATCAAGACCATCTTGGAATATAGGCTAAACAAGGCAAAAGGAAATTAGGTAGAGGAATTGCCCCTAGTTCTATGGGCTCATAGAATTTCAACTAGAACTGCAATGGGTCATACCCATACTTTCTAACATATGGATGTGAAGCAATGCTACCAGTAGAGATTGAAGTACCTTTATATAGAACAATTGTCTACACCTTTAATCCAAACCAAGAATTGAGAAAGGAATCACTTGACCTGATTCATGGGCTAAGAGATGAAGCAGCCTTGAGAACGGTTGAATATCAAAGGAGGATATCAAATTATTGCAACTCGAAAGTAAATGATAGGTCATTTAGACAAGGGGATTTAGTACTTGGAAGGGTAATGGAATATACCAAAAATCCATCAGACGGGCCATTGGGACCCAATTGGGAAGGCCCGTTGATAATCTTTAAAGCAATTCCCCCAGCAGCCTACAAGCTATGTTACCCTGATGGAAATATGGTATTGAGAACCTAGAATGCGGAACATTTGAGATCATATTTTCCAACTTTGGATTAATAAAGCATTTACAAGAACGTCTCTGCTAAGATTTAGTAAGAAAAGTCTACATGGTGGGGAGTGAAATTCTTCTTAAAAACTAGGACTACTAGGATGGCGTCCTACTGTTAATGGTAGAAAGCCCTTGGTCGTGCCAAGAAGGTCAAGGCACCTTTTGGAGGGTGGGCATAAGCCTTTATCCGTGCCAAAACTAGAAATAACCAGGTTAAAGCAGCACAAGCCCTTATCTGCGTCACGCTATGGCCAGGATAAGGCACCTCCTAGAGGGAGGATAGGTAATTACTTGGTCCCGCCACGCTATGGCCTAGCTAAGGTCCAAACAAGCCCTTAGTCGCGTCATTCTATGGCCAGGTTAAGGCACCTCCTGGAGGGATGTCGGGTAAATCCTCTAGCACTGCTTCAGAAAAATTTAGCCGAGCGCACTGGAAACCCAGATGAATTATCCAACGGACTAAAAAAAGTCCATGCCTGAAATAGGCACTGCCAGAAATCGACGTAGCTTAAAATAGCGACCGTCGAAAAAGGTTGGTACTATCAGATACAACAAATAGCCTGAAATATGCTATGCTTAAATAAGCGCAAAATATGACAAAAAAGTCCATGTCTGAAATAAGACAAAACAAATGATAAATGAAGAATGAAAACTCGGGCCCGAGAAAGCAAAATAATGTGAAGCGCTAACAAAGCCAAAAGATGGCATATTCAACAAGAAATTTAGAGGGAAGTCGCTGACTTCTTCTCACGAACATATGCCAAATAGGTATTCTGGACTTCTACCATAAGAGATAATATCCTAATATTTTATTACTTGATACTAAGAGTATTCTGGTCGTCTATTACTAAAGATGGTATTATGGTTTTCTATCAATTACCAGGGATGGTATTCTGGTCTTCAATTATTAATTGCCAATGATGGTATTCTGGTCTTGAATCATTAGTTGCCGGCAATGATATTTTAGTCTTCTATTATTGATTACTAAAATCGATATTTTGGTCTTCTATTATTAATTCCCAAAATTGGTATTCTGGAATTCTATTCTTAACCACCGAAAGAAGTATTCTGGTCTTCCATTATCGATTACCAGAAATAGCATTCTAAAATTTCTTATTTTAATTGTTAGAAAATGGTGTCCTGAAAGCGATATCACGCGTTTCAATGTTATTCTTTATCAGTTGGAAGAATGTAGGGGCAGTTCGATAACCTCGGAATCTTTGTCCTAAAGAACAAAAGCCTTCTTTATACAAGGAGGGTGGGAGCTGAATGTTAACCATAAAATGTAAATGAAGATAAAGAAGGTACTTCAGAGACCTTCTGCGTAGGAAAAGAGTATCAGAAGAAATTACATTTCAATGTTACCGAAAGGGTTGTATTACACCAGAAAAGAAGAAGCACATAGTAACTTCAAAGAAAAGCTTTCGTAAGTACAAATAGGAAGATAGTTATAGGGCCGCCTAACATAACACAAAGTCTAAAGAAAAGAAGAGTGCCCAGGCATTTTAAATAAAGAGGAAGGTGTGCAGAAAACAGGTTGGTCGCAAATTTGAACCCTTCAGGGCTGGTGAAGGGATTCATCATTCATTCAAACAGACATCTCCCAGGAAGGATGGAAAGGATAAGGCCAGAATAGGCAACTGTAACAACCCACTATTTTGGACCATTCAAATCGACAATAAAACCACACATGTCTGACTTGAATAATTCAAAACAGTAGATTGTAATATCATTTGGAGCAAATAAAACAATCACAGAATCATAGACAGCGGAAATAAAAATAACCATAGTAGTTCATGAAGCTACAACAACACAGTCTCAAAATAAGTACAAAATACCAGAGTCTGAAAGTAAATACAATAGAAATCCCAATAAATAAATGTCCACTAGTACATAAGCTGAATAGAAATACTGAATAGAAATAGATGACAACTAAATAGATAGATAATCTCTAGTAAATCCTCTAGCTTCAGAAAGTGAAATCCAAAGCTGATACTTAGGCTGACTCGAGCGTAAAGAAAACACCAACATCGAGTCAGGGACATATATACTGTAATAAAATGCACAAGTAACTTAAAGGATGCTTGGGACCGCCCATCCTTTAAGGATCTGTTAAACTATTTACTATGTAGTAATATACGCTATTATAATAATGTCTAAACTAAAGTATAATATATTAAAAATAGCGTTAAGGTGTTACCCATATCCCCCTTTGCCAACAGTCTATACAGTGCCGTCGTACCTCCAGATCGGGAGGCTACCACAAATGCTCCATAGGTATGATACAAATCAAAACTCATACAAGGCACGTTAGGGTAGGTGACATGGGACAACAAAGAAATGCCACGGTGGATATACCAATTACGAATCCGGACTGGTGGTAACGCGTAGCAGCCACTGCCGCCCACCTCGAGCCACACTCCAAAATCAAAGGTGCGCACCATATCAATCACAAAGTAATAAAATGGCATACGAAGAAGTGTGTCCGATAAGAGGAGCTACCTCATTGGCTCGGAATCGCTCCTGTTATAGCCACCTTATGCCAACTCACGGGAGTCGGGTCATGTATATACCTTAATAGAACGTTGCCACCATCCTACTTCATTCTGGAATCTCCACCGCATAGACGATTGTTAAAGTGGTTTTCGGAGTTGGCAGAGAGTATGACAACTTCCGATCCCGGTCTCTTTAACAACCAAACGTTATTATAACCCATGGATATTTATTTCAAAACATATCTCTTCCAAAACCTTTTAAAATCAAATGTTATTACTTTCCAAAATAACATCCATTTTTAAAATTGGTAATATTTCCAAATCTATATACTTAGCAATAGCACTTTAAAAATGTTATCTTTTAGAAATCATACCACTTTCAAAACCATACACTTATTGTTTGCATAAAAAATGGGCAAACACCTCCAAGTCGTATGAATTAGTTGATGTTATGTTGTTTCTAGTGATTTGGGTGATTTACGCAAATCTATAAAAAGCAGGGACTAAACTGTAAAAGACACACAGATTTATAGGGGTTCGGCCAGAACGTGCCTATGTCCACTTTATATGTTATTCTCCTTTTCTCTTCAGATTACAAGTACAAAGCTTTAATTACAAATAATTGAAAGTTGTTTGAAAGTTCTATCCGTGCTTGAGCTTTCAAACTTGTCTGCCATTATTGTATCACTGCCCCTCTATTTATAGAGTGAGGCTGGGGGCAGGGGTCCTGGATGTATATAGCTGTTGGTGGGCCTGGGCTGGAGCAATCTGGCCTGGCAAATTTGGATCGGCAAGGCCCTGGGCTCGGTGGTGGTTGGTCCGGCTTGGTCTTGGAGGTGAGATGGTTCGGTGGTGGTGAGGACATGGGTTGGTTCGGTGGTAGTTGGAGGTGAGATGGTTCGGTGAGGATTGGAGCGGCAGTTGGTTCGGTGGTGAGTGGAAGGTGGCTGGTAGAGGAGTTGGTCCGGCATGTAGGGGAGAGGCATCTGGTTCGGTGAGATGTTTGGACCGGTAGGGCTTGGTGGAGAGTTGGTTCGGTAGGAGCTAGGGGGTGGTTGGTTCGGCATTGGCTTCTTCCTCCTCGGTTCGGTGGAAGGTGGATGGTCCGGTCCGGTGACTGTTTGGACCGGTGGTGTTGCCTTCTTCTCTTGATTCGGTGGTAGGTGGAAGCCTGCCCAACATTTGCCCCCCAAAGTAGGGCATATACTCGTATATGGCATGCTTTGTTTTGGTTGGGACGTCCTTATTCGGTATGGTGTGCCGAACCTGTTGGTCCGGCCAACGCCTTTTGCCTATAAGTATGTGCCTAGAGTTCTCGTTTTTCCAGACACCTATCTCTGCTGAATCAACACTTTCATCTCTGCCGAATCAAACATATTAGCCGAACCAGGATCTTATCTTTGCCGAACCAGGTGAGATTCTTTTCCGCCGAATGAGTTTATGTTCTTGTATTACCGGATGGACTTTAAGAGTTTGACCGCCGAATGAGATTGGGCGTTGAGTGCCGAATGGGCTTTATATGCTTGAAATGCCGAATGAGGTTTTGCTTTGTACTGCCAAATGAACTTGATCCCGAACGAGCACGAGAAACTTGCTTGCTTCATATCTCTTCATCCTTCATCCTAACAACGTGCTTTTGCTTTTGTGTTCGTAGATAAATGTCTCACAAAGTTGAAACTCGTTCAGAAAAGAGAAAATCTACGGACCGAGGTGAGCCTCCCGTTGTGCCCCCTGCCCAGCGAGGACCAGCGCGACAGGGACCTGCCCCGAGGTCATTAGTGGAAGGATATGGCCCTCAAGAGTTTCTGAACTCTCCTCCCGATTGCTTTCCGAGCTCCCTCAAAGAGGGAAAACTTGATGTCATCGCTCGCTCCTTTGGGATTGACAGAGCGAGTATGCTGTTGCCGGGAGATGGTGTGATGCCGTATGATCCTCCTGAAGGATATTTCGCCTATAGCCGATACCATTGCATGTGCGGGGCCATTCCTTCGATCAATGCCTGGATAGTCAGCTTCCTTACTTATTTGAAGGTGGCCCCATTCCAGCTTCAGCCCAACTCCTATGCTATCCTAGTGTGCTTGTTCATCATTTTTCAGAGGAAATATGGGCGTCCCCCTTCCAACCGGGAGATCCGGTATTTGTACAACTTGAGAGGCTATAAGAAGGGGTCTCCATACATCAGCTTGGAAGCGGTCGTGCCCTTCAAGCCGGTATTGGATTTGTATTCGAAGCTCAGTATGTTCAAGAAAGAATGGTTCTTCATCAAGGATGACTCTATTTCCTTCCGTCTTTTCACTTCCGACTATAAGTTGAACTTCATTTATATTTTCCTTATCTCGACCGCAATGCTTCTTCTTATATGCTTTTATTTCTTGCTAGCGACAGGTGGCTTTGCGGTCGTGGAGAATGATTCCTTGGCTCGGATGGCTGCGGAAATAAAGGCCATTTCGGGACGGGATAGGTCGGCTTCTTACCTGATCAGGAATGCCACCCTCCTGGAGTACAACTTAATTCTGCCACGTCAATCTGTGGTTAAGCAGAGAGATACAGCCAAGGAGAGGGCTGCCAAAGCTAAAGACGGGGCTACTGCGAAGAGTGGTAAGAGGAGACCTTTCTCGGTACCTCCAGTCGTCGGGGGGAAGAAGCTTAAGAAATCTGACGGACCCTCTCCCAGCACATGCCCAGATGTTCCGAAGGAGGAAAGTGGAGGGGAAGAAAGAGGTGAGGAGGAGAGCGGAGGTGATGGAGAAGGTGACGGTGGTAACGGTGGCGAAGGGCAGAGTGGTAGTGGCATTGGTGCCTTGACTTCTGGACAAGCGGGTGAGATTCAAGAGTGGACGGATGATGCCTTCCGTCAAGCCTTCAAGGGGTTGGGGGAAGGGCCGGCCTTGGTGGAGAAACCGAAGGAAACTGATAAGGCCGGGACTGGTGCCGGTTCATCTTCTCAGAGTATTCCGGCTAAGGAGATTTTGGTGATTCAAGGTGAATTTTTGACTTTCGCAGACTCCCTTTATGATAAGGATTTGGTAATATTTTATGGCCAGCTCCCGTCCTGGAATGAGATTCAGAACTTATTGCAGTATCTCACTCCCCCTCAGGGTTTGTAAAATAAACGCGTTTTCCTACTCCTTTTAACTTAACATATTTCTCGAGTTATAGTTTTATGCATGCTTGTAACACTTGGTTTTTATTCCAGGAACGGGTTAGGTGGTCAAGACATCAGATATTCGGCACCGCCTTGGACAGTACAAGCTACTCAAAGCTTCCGCCAAACCGAAGCCGTCAACTAGCCGTCCCGGAGATGTGGTTGGCTATCGCCCTCTTCTCGGAGTTATTGAAGAGGATATGCAAAAGAGGAAGAGGGGCCGATCTTTATTTGAACCTTCATATGGCCCTCAGCCTCCAGTCCAGCCTATCCATGATATTACTGAGTAAGATACTGAGTTTATGCCTTCCCCACATCCGTCCGAAAATCCCACCGTCACCCCGATAGACCACCCTGGTTTGGTTCGCAACCCATTTGCCGGCCACCCGGATCTGGACCCGAGTTTTAAAGACATTTCTTTTGACGAGGCCACGGGTAGCATCTTCTTCCCGGCAATCCCATAGTACGGGTGCTTGATGAGGCTAAGTCCTTAGACATCGATTTGCTTATTACTCGAATTGTGACCATGGGGGATGAGGCCAAGGCAAACATCGATCGGGTGGCTGAAGAGACCAAGAGGCTAATGAGCATCACGCTCGACTGGCCAAGGCTGGAGAGGAAATCGTAAGTGCTAACATTCGGTTGCGGCTAATGGTTTCTGATCAGGCCAAACAGCTTGCCGATCAGGCTATCCAGATATCCCAGCATGAGGCGGCCTCCAAACGACTAAAGAAAACCATGGAAGAGGCTAGCAAGGCTGAGTTGCGAAAAATGGAGGCTGTTTGCAAAGAACGAATTGACATGGCCATCGCAACAGTGGATGAGGTTCGGAGAGCGGATCTTGAGCAGGTAGAGAAGTTATCTGGGAGGCTTGAGGCCCCAGAGCTTGCTCAGGCCAAGCTGAAGGAGGAGATGGAAGTGATGCGGAAATCCCTTCAGGCTGACTGCTCGAGATACCGATTGGAGAGAGATGCTGCCGTCGCACGGCTGTCGGCTTCTGAGGCCCGGATGAAAGAGTTTGAGAAGAACGAGGGGATGATGGATGAGATGCTCTAGGACATGTATTTCCGAACTTAGAAGCAGGGCAACCTGTCCTGGATGGACGATTATCCCCGGGTCATGGCTAGGATATACCTTCGCACTTTGGAGGAGGCTAAGGCCGATGCGGATAAGGAAGGTGGTGCGGCTTTCAGGATGGATGTGGTTACGGCCCAATTCACTAAGGAAGAGAAGGTGGCGGTTAAGGAGGGCATGCGGCTGCTCGCTGCGGATGAGGTAGGCGTGCAGCTAGATGATGATGATCAGGGAGCAGATGCTGGTAAGTCTTCCCTCTCAATCTTTCCTTAACTTGATTGTGTATCATTTATCTGATGGATTCTTTCCCTGAATCGGACAGGTGGGACCCCTGGCCAGCATGCTGAGAGTTCTGACCCTGCGGTCAAGTAGATCCCGGAGGGCGAGCAGGATAGAGGCGGAGCCCTGCTGCAGCTGATTATTTTTTGGCCTACTTGGCATTCCTGTATATACTAGTCCCAAAACATTAATGTACTTTTGGGTTGTAATTATATCATTTGTAATGAACGGCTTTATTTTTGACATGTAATTTCATAACATAAACTGATTCTGCTATATTTGAGTGCTTTTGTTACTTTGATGTGTTGCGTAAGAAATATAGTTGTGCATGTGCTAGTGATTCAATTGTGTTTAATGCTAAGTTCTTGCTTAAACTATAACTTATGTTTGGTAATGTTAGTGTGATGTGCGCATAAATTATAGCTACGTATTTATATACAAGAGAAGAAAGTACCGCCCTTCAAGTTTTAGCTGTATATGGTAGCTTTGAATGTCTTATGTAGCTGAGTATGGAATGTAGCTGAGTGTCATGTCATCTAGTTGTGAGTTCCTATTTCCATCGGCGGGCATCTCCTATTCTGTGTCCTGTACTTTATGGATCGTTATAGAGGATAGGAGGAAAGTTTTTATATATAAAATGGAAATATAAGAAATAGTAAAACTTCCAATCACGGAAGGCCGTCGATATGCTTAAGTTTGTGGCAAACGGGTTTTGTAGTCACTTTCCCTAGCTGTGGGTCTTGGAGACATTTGTCACCCATCTTATGCCTCCGCGGGGAGTTTATCTTTTTTACCACAGCCGCACTTAAGACATATCGGAGCCGAGATCGCGCACAGTAACTACCCGAGCCATTATGGCACGTAATCGTGGGTATTATTCGATTTACTGTGGCCGGCTAGCGTGTGTGCCGATCGTCAACCGTGAACTACCCCTGGCTGGCCACACCTTATCTTGGGGCTTAAAGTAGGTTCACAGTTGTCGACGAGCCGAACGCCGTAATGAGCTGCCATCGGCTATAGTCGGCCTTCTTGATGGCTTATAATCGGCTCATTACAGTTGGCTTTGAGGGCAGTCGCGACAATGAGTTAACCCGCAGCAGAGAGATGCTGGAGCAAAAGTGTCTCATTGGCGAGTGCATAGATTCGTATAGCACCTGTTAGGTCTTGTCCAGGTGAAGCCGCGCTATGATGCGTCTTGAATGGAAATGCAGGATTTTGTTCAATAGAAAAGGATAAAACTCAACAAGTAGACAAGACATAAAGGAACAAGTTAACATGAGACAAGATTTTTAAAGTGGTTCGGCACGAAAATGCCTACGTCCACTGATTCTCTTTGTTAATTCACTTCATATGGGCAGTACAAGTTAAGAAAAGTATCGACGAAGGTGTTGGATGTTCCATGCCCTCTGGAACACCTCTCCGTCCACTGTTAACAAAATATAAGCTCCGTTGTGGAGATCTTTATGAATTACATAGGGTCCCTCACAGACTGGATCTAGCGCCCCGGGGAACGGGAAGACCCGTTTGAGGACAAGATCTCCTTCTTGTAAGTTGTGGTGTTTGACTTTGGAGTTGTATTGTGCTGCTACTTTTTGCTTGTGAGGTGCTGCTTTGAGTGCTGCATCATTTCTTCTCTCCTCAATTAGATCCAAAGACATGTGGAGGAGTTCTTCGTTCTCTTCTGGGTTGTAGTAGATCCTACGGTGCGAAGGCACTACAGTTTCAACTGGGAGCATGGCCTCCGATCCGTATGCCAAAGAGAAAGGAGTATGCCCTGTTGATGTTCTGTAAGATGTGCGGTAGGCCCAAAGTGCCGTAGGAAGTTCATCCACCCAAGCGCCTTTTGACTTTTCAAGTTTCTTCTTGATTAGGGTTTTGAGGATTTTGTTGACAGCTTCGACTTGTCCGTTTGCCTAGGGGTAAGCCATAGATGAGAAGCTTTTGTGAATTCCGTGCTCTTGGCACCAGTCGGTGAATTCCTCGCTGTCAAATTGAAGTCCATTGTCCGATATGATTTTGAGTGGAACCCCGTACCTGCATAAAACAATTTTGATCAAGAAGTTAATAACTTTTGCCGAAGATATTTTATTTAGAGGCTCCGCTTCCACCCATTTGGTGAAATAGTCAACTGCCACTATGGCATATTTGGCTCCGCCTCGGCCCATTGGCAGTTCGCCAATCATGTCAATTCTCCATATTGCAAAGGGCCAAGGGTTGGTCATTTGAGTAATCTCATTTGTGGGCAGTCGAGGAATCTTAGCAAATTTCTGACATCTGTTGCATTTTTTGACGAAGTCCAAGGCGTCTTTGTTTAAAGTGGGCCAGTAATACCCGTATCAGAGTGTTTTCTTGGCTAGAGTCTGCCCTCTGGTGTGATCTCCGCAACTTCCTTGATGGATGTTGGACAAGAATTCCCTGGCTTCCCTTCCAGCGATACACCTTAATAAGGGATTAGAGAAGCCGCGCCGATAGAGGATGCCTTCTTGTAATGTGTAGCGGGAAGCTTTCCTTAAGATTTTCTTAGCTTCGTTGCGCTCGCCGGGCAGTGTGCCATCTTGTAAATATTTCCGGATAGGAGTCATCCAAGTTTCCTCTTCGATTGCAGCTATCATATTCATTGTCTCGTAACTCGGGGCTAGTTGTTGTGAGATGATTATTGTTCGGGAAGCGGTGCCGTCTTTCATGCTAGCTTGCTTTGCTAGTTCGTCGGCCTCCTGATTCTTTTCTCGAGGAATGTGTTTGATTAAATAGTGATCCAACTGATTGAGCAACAGCTTGGTCTTCTTTAGATATGCTGTGAGTCGATCTCCTCGAGTCTGGAATTCTCCCAGTACTTGATTTACAATAAGTTGAGAATCACCGTGGAGGCATAAAGAACCGATTCCAATCTCCAGGGCAAGTTCTAATCCGGCTATCACTGCTTCGTATTCTGCGTCATTGTTGGTGGCGGCGAATTCCAACCTTAGGGCGTAGTGTAGCTTCCTTCCCCTGGGGGTGATTATCACAACACCTGCCCCCGAGCCTTGTTCATTTGATGCTCCATCTACGAAGAGATTCCACTTGATATCTTCTGCTATTTCAGATTGCTCTTTACCTTCGTTAGTAGTGAATTCGGCAATGAAATCAGCTACGACTTGCCCCTTGATAGCGGTGCGAGGATGGTAGGTGATATCATATTGACTCAGTTCAATGCACCACTTAAGTAGTCGCCCAGAAGTGTCGGGGCGATGGAGTACCTGCCTTAGCGGTTGATCGGTTAAAACTCTAATGGAAT
The DNA here is from genome assembly GCA_030765085.1 of Allium cepa. Lineage (NCBI taxonomy): Eukaryota > Viridiplantae > Streptophyta > Magnoliopsida > Asparagales > Amaryllidaceae > Allium > Allium cepa. The sequence continues at coordinate 315,352,642 of CM060945.1, read as the reverse complement.
GAGATTGGAAATAGTGTCGCAGTTTCCGTGACGTGATTAGCAAACAGTATGCTAGCTTTTCAAGTTTAGGGTATCTGGCTTCTGTCCCTGTAAATCTCTTGCTTACAAAGTATACGGGCCGCTGCGCGCGGTTGTCTTCTCTCACCATAGCGGCGCTTAAAGCATGGGACGATACAGTAAGGTATAGGTATAGTTCCTCGCCTTCATTTGGAGTTGAGAGTACTGGTGGTCTCTGGAGATGTTCGATTAAGTTAAGAAAGGCTGTCGAGCATTCGTCAGTCCATTCGAACTTTCCTTTGTCTTTCTTTAGAGCTTCGAAGAAAGGGATGCATTTGTCGGTTGCTTTAGAGATGAACCTGCTTAGGGCGGCCACCTTCCCGTTTAGGCTTTGCATCTCTCTTCGAGTGGATGATATCTTGATATCTTGCAAAGCCCGAACTTGTTCGGGGTTTACTTCAATCCCCCTAGCATGGACGATGAATACCAAGAACTTTCCCGACGATACTCCGAAGGAGCACTTTAGAGGGTTCAGCTTCATTCCATATTGGCGAAGTACTTGAAACATCTCATCCAGGTGGTTTATATGATCGTTGGCTTTCCTCGATTTTACCAGCATGTCATCCACATAAACTTCCATAGTTCGTCCTATTAGTTCCGCAAACATCTTGTTGACGAGGCGCTGATAAGTAGCTTCGGCGTTTTTAAGTCCAAAAGGCATTACTCTGTAGCAGTACAATCCCCGGTCAGTGATGAAACTAGTGTGGTCTTGATCGGGGGCGTGCATAGGGATCTGGTTATATCCTGAGTATGCGTCCATAAAGGATAAGAGTTCGTGTTTGGCTGTGCTGTCCACGAGCTGATCGATTCGGGGGGAAGCAGTCCTTCGGGCAAGCGTCTTTTAAGTTGGAGAAGTCGATGCATGTTCGCCACTTTCCATTAGCCTTCTTTACCAGCACCGGGTTAGCGGTCCATTCTGGGTAGATGGCTTCTCGTATGAAGTTATTGGAAAGTAGGTTCTTTACTTCTTCCTCGAGGGCTGCTGATCGTTCTGCCCCCATGCTTCTCTTTTTCTGCTTTACTGGCACTTTGGTGGGATCGATGTTCAGCACGTGGCATGCTATGTCTGGGGAGATTCCTGTCATGTCAGCGTGCGTCCATGCAAATACATCCATGTTGTGGCGAAGAAAATCAATGAGTTGATCCTTTAATTCTTCTTTTAGTTGAGATCCGATTTTCAATAGTCTACTTGAGTCATGTTTGTCTACAGCTACGAATTCCATTGCCTCTGCAGGCTCGGCGGTGGCCTCCTCCTCTTTGTCCCTGGGGTCTAATTCATTGAAAGGATCACTGGTATATCGAAGAGGAGGGGCTTTCTTTAGTTGCTATTCTTCCAAGTTTTTCATGCAGAGAGTAGTCTCTACATTTTTCCCTTTATCTTTTCTGTGGTTATTGCGAAGTTCAGTTACATAGCAATCTCGAGCGGCGTCTTGATCCCCCTCTACTTCCCCTATTCCGCTGTCTGTTGGAAATTTATCTTCAGGCACCATGGGGCTAGGACAATTTGGAAGTCAGACAAGGCTGGTCTTCCCAAAAAGGCGTTGTAGGCCAAGTGGTTCTCTATTAGCACAAATGTTTGTTTTCGCACAACGGAGCGGGGATGACTTCCTATTTCGACAAAGAGGTCCAGTTGCCCGAGGGGCATCTTCGCATCCCCAGTGAAACCATGTAGCGGTTTGTTGCAGGGAGACACATCCTTCATTGACATCTTCATTTTGTCGAAAGCATGCTTGAATAGGATATTTACTAAGCTTCCAGTGTCCACTAGAATTCGAAAATTTTTAGCTGGGCCGAACCAGGCAGAGATGACCATAGGATCTATGTGTGGGTACTGCCTTCCCTCTAGATCACGCCTAATGAATGTGATGTCGTCATTCTCTTTTCGTTTCGGGTGGCGTTCTTCCATAACAGAATTAACGTAGCCTTCATCGTTTCTAAGTGACTTACCGTATTTTTCCATCTCTGCCCAGCTTCTGTCGGCGATGTGTGGCCCTCCTGATATGTTATGGACCATTATCTTCTCTTGACTAGAGCCGCTGGTGTTGCGATTTCCTCCGCCTACTTCTGGGAGGGGTAGCCCTGGGTTTTCATTGGTGGGAGCTGGAGTCCTGTTCTGGCTTTTTACATAGCGTTCCAGTCTCTTCCTTCTGATGTGTTCTTCAATCAAATCCCAGAGATGGTGGCATTCATTGGTGTCATGTCCATGAGATTCGTGGAAGCGGCAGAACTTTCCAGACTTGAGTGCGTTATCTGACTCCTTCTTATACGGGGGGCGCTTGTATCTAACTTCGTTTTGGGTGGCTAGGAAGATGTTTTCGATTGTTTCATTCAAAGGAGTGTAAGAGTCAAATCTTGGTCCTGGTCGATATAAGCGCTTTTCCCCTTTCTTTCCCCCAGCATTGTCTCTAGAGTCATTTCTTCGAACATCCTTTGCTGCAGCGGGATCCCTGTCTGGAGCTGTCTTAGCCTGTTGCCCTGACTGCCTCTCAGTAGCAGCGTCTTCAAGTCTCATATATTTTCCAGCTTCATGGAAGAAATCAGGTAAAGTAGCTGGTTTTTCCTTGGTTAGTCTTCTAGCAAATTTAGTATCCGGATGTACACCACTGCAGAGGGCCATTAGGATAAGTTTCTCGTCGGCATCTTGGACTGCGGCCGCTGCGGCGTTGAATCGGGTTAGATATTGTTGCACTGTCTCTCCGGGTTTCTGTTTGATATTAAATAAGGAATAAGCGTACTTGGGTTGTTCCACATGAATGCGGAACTGGCTGATGAACTTTTCTTTCAACATTTCACATGAGCTGATGGACCCTTGGGGTAGGTGGCAGAACCAGGAGGTAGCTAGATCTGCCAAGAAAAGTGGGAAGCATTTACACAACACTCCCTTCGTTGCTCCGCTCATGAGCATATGCTGTGTGTATTTCTGTAAGTGTACGATGGGGTCAGAGGTTCCCTTGTAAGGTTCCATTATTGGCATTTTCCATTCCCGGGGGGTGATGGCAGTTTCGATATTGCGGGTGAAGGTGCTGGTTACCCTAGCGCCTATCCCCCGATCCCTTTGGTCCCGTTGGACGCATTCTCTGAACAATCGCGCCATCCTTTCATCAGAATTTGGGGCGGATAGAAATGAGTTTGGTTCTTCCCGGTGGGAATGATTCCGTCTAGATGACCTGTAGGGATGGTATCGTCTATCACTCCTAACATTCTCTAATGGCTTCCTCTGGTCTTCCGGGGGCATGCTGGGGTCAGCCACAGTTGGCCCTTGCCTTGATCTTTCCCTGCTGGGTTCTCTTCTTAGCACTTCCTCGGGTCCAATTTCGGGCTGGACTCCAGCTCGGCCCCTTCCTTGGTGTCTCTATGGTTAGGTAGCATGGAGGGCTCAGCTACATCCGACCCTTGCCTGGTACCTCCCCCGTTGGGTTCGGTTCCAAGCGTTTCCTCGGGTCGAAATTCGGGATGATTCCGGGCTCCGCTCCTACAATAGCTGTTTCTGTTGTTAGCCTCTTTGAAGAGGAAAGACCCTTGTCGTCTCCTAGATCCTCCAGACCGGGACTCACCCCATGATTCAGTGTTGCGGTTGGTTTCTTCAGCATTCCTTAAGCGTGACATGAGTTGGTCCACCAAGGCTTCTTGTTGAGATGCGAAGTGGTTAGTTACTTCAGCCACAATCCTGTCTAGATCTGTCCTAGTAATTGGTTGTTCCGTAGCGGGGGCTGTCGGATTTGCCTGATTTTCGTTTGCTGTTGGAACCGGACGATTGTCTTGATCTCTAATTACTGGATCTGGGATACTACTAGTTGCAATGTTCTTTCCCTTGTTAGCATGTTTCTTCCGTCCGGGAGGCATGTTTTCCAAGCAATGGACGATGTTGATAGAAAAGGGTTGAGTGGGAGAAGCTGAAGCTTCGAGCTCCTATCGCTCTCAGTGAAAGCACCAAAAACGTTTGCACAAAAAATGGGCAAACACCTCCAAGTCGTATGAATTATTTGATTTTATGTTGTTTCTAGTGATTTGGGTGATTTATGCAAATCTATAAAAAGTAGGGACTAAACTGTAAAAGACACACAGATTTATAGTGGTTCGGCCAGAACGTGCCTACGTCCACTTTATATGTTATTCTTCTTTTCTCTTCAGATTACAAGTAAAAGCTTTGATTACAAGTAATTGAAAGTTGTTTGAAAGTTCTATCCATGCTTAAGCTCTCAAACTTGTCTGTCATTATTGTACCTCTGCCCCTCTATTTATAGAGTGAAGCTGGGGGCAGGGGTCCTGGATGTATATAGCTGTTGGTGGGCCTGGGCTGGAGCAATCTGGCCTGGCAAATTTGGATCGGCAAGGCCCTAGCTCGGTGGTGGTTGGTCCGGCTTGATCTTGGAGGTGAGATGGTTCGGTGGTGGCGAGGACATGGGTTGGTTCGGTGGTAGTTGAAGGTGAGATGGTTCGGTGAGGATTGGAGCGGCAGTTGTTTGGTGGTGAGTGGAAGGTGGCTGGTAGAGGAGTTGGTCCGGCATGTAGGGGAGAGGCATCTGGTTCGGTGAGATGTTTGGACCGGTAGGGCTTGGTGGAGAGTTGGTTCGGTAGGAGCTAGGGGTGGTTGGTTCGGCATTGGCTTCTTCCTCCTCGGTTCTGTGGAAGGTGGATGGTCCGGTCCGGTGACTGTTTGGACCGGTGGTGTTGCCTTCTTCTCTTGATTCGGTGGTAGGTGGAAGCCTGCCCAACACTTATTATAACATTTTAAAAATGTAATAAGTTAGAAACTATAAAACTTCTAAAATTTTACCCTTATATAATAGCACTTTAAAAAATATTACAATTTGAAAATAGTAGCACCTTTTAGACATAACCTTAAAGTGACATAGCATTTTAAAAATGTTATCTTTTATAACTAAAATATTTTAAGACATAACTAAAATACCATAGCATTTTAAAAATGCTACAAATACTACTATGACATGTTTAAACATACTATTCCAATTTTTATCATAGTTTTATTTATACAAAACATATCTATAAATAAATCTATTATTTTTATTAGGTTAGAATTAAAATTCCATATTAAATTAAATTCAAATTATTAAGTTATTTATAATAGCTAAAATCTTTAATTTAGTTTAAACCAATTATTTACTTATAAAATTCCAATATATCATCATAATTAAAAATCATTAAATCAAATTAAAATTAAAATTTCCTATTTTAATATTCAAAATACTTAATAAATTTTATAAAAATATTAAAATTTAACCATGGGTCTGTATAATATTTTCTAACCTTGGTCAAGTGATACGATATATATCATTTCTATCCGTAATTTACAAAAAAAATTCGGGTTCTATCATTTCAAACCCGCAATCCCAAGTCAAGTAAAATAAAATTCGCTTGAGCCTATCATTTCAGCTCATAACAATTTTTTCCTGTTCTATTATCCGTTCGGGTATTGATCATTTCAACCCATAGTGATTCTATACTAACATGGAACTTGCAGTGTGAGAAGCAGAAAAATAAAATAACAGTAAAACATGACATATCATATCAGGTGACGTAACAGGCATATAATCAGGTTATAACATCATAAAATATCATATCACAGGCGTGTATAAATTAATATCAACATAGCATATCATCAACTACAATTCACATGTCATTTTTTCACAATTATATAAGTACGAGTGTCGAGAGTGATAAACTCACCTTCTAAAGCTGGAGATAACAATTCAAGACACACGAACAAACTTCGAAAAGCGCAACAAAGCATGAATCAGATTCAAGTAGATGAGAGCCAAGATTCAAATCTTGTAAATAAGAAAATATGAACATACATATGTATATAATTCAACACAAATCAATTTAATCAAAACAAAAAAATGAAGTAAAAATTGGCTTAACCAAACAAGTGGGCTCGACCAAAACACAATTGGCTTGACCATCATCACAACATGGCTCGACCATCATTGTTTTGAAGCATCTATGCTCGGCTAAGGCTAGCAAAAAGGCATGGCTGCGGCTAGAAATGAAGTGGTGGTAAGGCAAAAGGTGATGTGGAAGGCAAGGAGATAAGGCTTGCACTTTGGGTTCGGCCCTAGGCTAACATGGCTTGGCCCTATGCTAAGATCTGGATCAGGTCTGGTCACACCACTAGCACGGCTTGGAGATGAAGAAATGGGTCACGGCAAGGCAAAGGAAGTGGTGTTTGTGGTGATGGCCAAGGCTAGCAAGGAGGAAAGGGTGATGTGGTGGAGATCGGCTAGGGTTTGCAAGGCTTTTGGTGATGGGTTTGGATCAATGATGGTCATGGCATGGTTATGGTAGAGATGAAGTGATGAAGCCGGTCATACGGTGGTGGTATTGTGAAGGAGATGGTCGGCTAGGGGATGATTATGGTGATGGCCGAGCATGTAAAGGAGAAACAAGCCAAAAGAAAAGAGAAAGAAGGAGATGGAACTTACAGTAAATTCTTTTGTCAAGAAATAAAAATGACGGCTAGGCAATAGAAAGGAATGGCTAGGAATTAGAAGGAGGTGAGGAGTTTTGTTATGCACGGCTAGGCAATTGAGAGGAACGGCTAGGAATTAGAAAAGGCATCACATTAAGGAAAAGAAACTCGAGTCTTTTAGAATTTCCTAAGCCCATTATCCAAACAAGCTCAACAACCCAATAGAAAATAAAATAAAAATCAAAGTCCTAACCAAAAATATAAATAGAAATGAAATAGAAAATATAGAATGGAAAGTAAATAATAAAATATTGAAAATAATCGCATGTAAAGCGCTGAAATTTATCAGATTTCAAAAGTATTAAATAGAATTTGATGAAACGAAAAGCAGAACGAATATCAGAATCCAATACAGTTTAAAAGATAACGATTATGAATTTAAAATTCAAATTAAAAAATTTCAACTGAAAGTCAAAGTTGAAAGAAATATAAAATTTTCCTAAAATCTTTATTTTATCTTATTTGGAAAGATAATTATAACAAAATCTAAATTTACATTGGAAAATTCCAAAATTTCGAATTTAAATGACTTAAAATAAAAGTTTTCAAATAAATTAAATTAAAAATATTTAAAAAATTTATGGGTTGTTATGGCAACTTAGTTGACAACCATTTTGAAAGCATAATAAGCCTTTTGAACCAGTTAAAGCACGTATCCAACATCTTTCGACGGTATCGAAAGGTTTAAGCAAAGACAACTTCCATAATTCAATGAAAGGCCACCTTCCGATAGCATTCAAGAAAAACACTGCTCTCTACAGTAATCGGATGAGGGAGGAACCTTTCGACATGGTTGGAAGGTCCGTAGTGCCTCATAAGAAACCAAACCTTTAGGGAGACGAAGAGTTCATAAGTGCATTGGAAAACACAAAACCTTTGGTGGCGTTTAGCACCCATGATGATGCGTGAAGAACAAACCGTCCATTAAGACCGAAAGGTTTACAACTGCATAGGAGAAAGAACCTTCCATCCTGATGAAAGCATAGGGCCAAAAGGAAGGCCGCCTGCATCTATAAATTAGACCCAAGGGGTCCAGTCTCAAAATCTGATTTTCTTCCCATTCCATCTACTCAACGGCTACTATTTCTGCCGTTGAACACATTGTAAGCCTAATTTTGAAATTAGATTGGGGACTAACTTCTTAAATTCTGTGTCAAATTCTATTCGAAGAAATAAAGAAAATTATGGCTGGCAATCAACTTGGAATTTGGGGGATAATCATGATTAGACGTTAATTTAACATTAATGACTAATCTTAAATGATTTATTTCTTATATTCTTTGTTTATTTCGAGAATATGCCATGAAATTGTCATTGGATAACCTCGTAAGTTTCCTTCTCCTCTACTTAATATCAACTGCAAAAAGGGGGAATGAAACTTGTGAATCAGTCCCAAATATAAGTTCCATGACATATTGACTTAGCTCTTACTATTGTCTCAGTATGTTTGAATTATGCATTCTCTTCGAAAGGTTTTCATAAGAGGAATATCAACCCAGGAAATCGAGAGTGTTAAAGGAATGATAAATAAATCAATCTTACCATTTGACGAGTTGGCCTAAGGGTTTAAGTGGTCTCTTAAACCTTCCGATCCATCGGAAGGTTTAATAAAGCCATCAATCCAGTCAAATCGCAAGGTTTAAGCTGTATGTAAACCATTTGATAGGGGTTAAAGGGGCTCCTTGTAGATTTTTAATTTTTTGGGTTATCGAAAGGTTTAGCAATGGTATGGATCCCATCTAGCCATAACGCTTGAACCATACTTAAACATTTCGGTATGGTCGAAAGTAAGGTGATTCTTTTCCCAAATCCTCATAAGGAAGGATCAATCACTTATAACCTTCCGAAATCAATCCCCCCTTGTTAGGGGTAGTACTAAGATCTTGAAACCTTCCGACTTAGTCATTTCATTCGGTAATGTAAATCCACTTAACCAAAAGTTTGAATCCATATGAGACATTTCCATGAAATGTATAGGGGATGTTAACAAAAAATCCTGTTAACGTTAATTTTGTGAAAATTATTCTTTTATATATAAAATATAATATAGATAAAATTATTTCATTTACCCAATCTCAAAACAAAACCGTGTCAGTTGCCTTGTTCAAGTGTTTAGAAACTGCTATCAATGTAGTTATTCCTTCTATATCGACCAGAATTCATATACCACTCAACTAATAAATCAACACGGTACAAACATCTTTATAGCACTAACAAATGTGTACTCATATATATACATACATATATATATATATACATATACACACACACACACACACACACATACACGCATGCTCAAACTCATCATAGGGTCTCACTTACCCTATTTCAAATGAGTCTACCCCACCAAATCCTAGATGTTCGTCCAACCTAAGCTCTAATACCATGTGTAACGATTCGCCTTTTCAATCCTCAGAAGTCAACACTAATATATTCGTTGTATTTACACGTCAAGCATCAAAGCGTCGAAAAGACAGATTATTTGACAAAAGAAAGGAAAAACAGAACAGAATCTCAAATCATGAAGAGTAATATATATATATATATATATATATATATATATATATATATTAGATATTTACAAAGAAAACTGTACTATACAACCATCAAATTAGAGTACATTAATTTATCATTGGCCTGGATAGTTATAACAACATGTCCTCGCAAATGTTGATAAATATAAACAACCAGTGCAATAGAAATAAAACATATGTAAATACGTCTTGGAAATATCCAACTCGTCTTATGAAGCTCCGAAGCTAAATCTAAAAATATGCTTATAAGTAAATAAGTAAATATGTTTTACTCGAGCATTATAAATATATAACACCCAGATCAGTCTGGTAAACCAGCGTGAGAAACATACCTAAATTAGATTTTAATTATTATAAAAACTTTTCAAAATAAAGGTATCTCATAAGAACACGCCACAATAAATCCAGACTGGTTTTTACCTTAAGATAACAAAAAATTTCTATAAAAAAATTCAATGATATTATAATAATGTCTAGGGTTTAAAAGAAATATTGAATATAGCCGAAATTGTTATACAAATTAAATTTCAGCATAATAGGCATACAACTAAGTTCGCACGGCGTTTATTGGAGAACGGATTCCAATAACGGCAAGGTAAGTAACTATCTTCCATACAGTGCATATCTAGATAAAATGTATAGAGGGCTAAAAACACATTTGTCCCTCTATAAACACAGGACTAACCTATCCCTTACTGGATGATACCGAATATGTCATCACCCAGGTTGATTTTCGACCTAAATCGAGAGCTCTCATGCATAACCGAATCCTTAATATAACAATCCAAAATGGTGATGCCACACCCTAATAGGTGCGAGCCATATAGCCCTGCCGTGTCTACCCTGTTTTAGCAATTTCCTGGGTTGTGAGGCTTAAGGCAATGGTTTTATCTTTTCTCTTAGCAAATCCAACTTGGAATGCTAACACTGCCCTCCAGGCAGCAATGCAATGCCAACATTCATCATACAAGTTCGCCTTGGTCCAAATGAAACCAAAGGTATTAATTTCGCTACATCCATTATGGAATCACCCTTAAAATTAGTAGCAAGTAGCCCTTACACTTCAAAGAACTCCGTCTTCGAAACTATCACCATCAGGATGTATGCCATTTGAATGCTTATGACGGTTTGAAGTGTTTTTCGGATAATATATCAGATCTCGGCCTCTTCGAACAACCAATGTTGATTTTAAAAACTGGCCAAGTTTGATAGTTATTTATTTAACTACCAAATAAAAACAACAATCAAATCATGGATTTATTTCCATATGGAAACCAATATTCGTTAAGCACATAAGCAACCACCTCTTTAATTGATCTACTCATAAACTCAAATCACTTTGTAAATACTTGTATCATAATACTTTTACAAAAATATATTCACAGACCCTTTCTACTCTTTTCAATCCTAGAAAAATATCTATATACTTATCTCAACGGTATAAGTATATTCACAATAATGTTATGAATGATTTCTTATTTCAAAATCATATCAAAAGGATTAAAACAAATATTGTTTTAAAAGAAATAAAGATAAGGATAAACCCAAATGGTATTCCTTTAGTGTTAAGCATGGAACGAATGTCCACACCACCAAAATTGAAAAGTCCAATCTCAAATTCTTTTTGTAAATTTCTTCAATAAATCCTTTTTAATAAACCTCTTTCATTTATAAACATCTCCTTTACTAAAATTCCAAATCCATTCATAAAACTGTAAATAAAACTCAAAGTTTAATTGTGAAAATCTTTTATAAACATCCAAAACCATTTATTCAACTTCTTTTATAAATTCAAAAATCATTTATAAAACTTCTTTTATGTTATCCAAAATCATTTATACCACTTCTTCCCAAATTTCAAGATGATCTATTTTCAAGTAATAAAATCCCCTTGTTAATCTCTAAAATAATTTATAAAACCCCTTTATAAGTATAAACTCTAAAATTCATTATAGAATTCCTTTTATAAAATATCATTTATAAATTCCTTTATATATGCTAGGGTAGAGGCACACAGGATATGTGTGTATGTTAGTGCTACAAGGTTAGCATAGGAGATAGCTCATGAATAACATAGGTTTAGTTGATGGTAAGCGTCGATCGGTGGATAATATTTTGCGTACATATATACATATACATATACATACATACATACATACATACATACATATATATATATATATATATATATATATATTTGTGATGAACGTATGAATTTCATGTGAAAAACATAGAATTATTGTATTAATGTTTGCATGTTAATGGTGTATTATAGACACATGGTAATGAATCAATTCTTATATTAAACATGCAATGACCCAGAAATTTGGTCGTTAGATTTTGAAAATTTAATTCATTTTAAGTGTTGAATGTGAATTATAATTTGATTCGAAATAAGAAGATTTTGATTAAAGTAATGAAATTAGTTAAAATTTCAAATATGATAATTCAATTGGGTTTGAATAATAACAATTTAATATTTGGAATTGGGATAATTGGTGAATCTAGATGTAAATGGTTATGAAAATGGTTTCTAAGATTTATTTTAAGTCTAGTTTGATTTGAATTTTAATATTGGACTTTTGGATGGAACCAAAAGCCGATAAGTTAAATTTGGAATTTTTATATTAATTTAATAATGGAAACTAATATATAATAATGCAAATAATCTGATTTTGATTCGAAATGAATCAGAATGATTTCTAATGTGATTATAAATTCTATATGATTTATAATAGAGTTAGTAAAGTTTTAAAAATAAAATTTTAAGTGATTTCAACGATTTTGAAAATCGTCGAATTTATCAACGAGTTAAAATAGCCTTCTGGGGTACAACCTCGGAATTCGACAAAACTAGTTCCATTGGATCTGTAATAGTGTATTTTATTGAATTTCAATTTTTGTAGCACTTGGAGTTACCGTTTGCTCGTACGGGTAATAAATGCGTTGGAATTGAAATCGAAAATTCAATATTTTAAATCGATTCAAAAAGCTATCTTCCACATATGATTGAATTGGGCTCCGAAACACGTTCCATTTTGTTCGGAATGCGGAAAAATCCTTATAAACGCCAGGCGGCACGTGTGATTTGGAGTTCGTTTGAAAAAGCTTGTTAATTGAAAAATATGTTAATAAAATAATATTATAAACATTTATATATATGGGTTGTACGGCCGAAACCCTAATTCACTTTTGCTCAGCCGCCACTTAACTAACCAATGGCCGAAATGTCTTTTCCTTCTTCCTTATTTTTCTTCAAATTCATAGATTTTTAGCTAAAATTTTCAACTAGAGAATGGTAGAGCTCGACAAGCTCTAGAGATCCAACGGCTCTGATTGGATTTAGGTGAAGGAATCGTCGGCTATTGCATGGTGAAGTGGGGCAGTTCATTCATGCTTTTCGAGCAGATGGGATGACCGAGTTCGCCTATTTTTCGACCCAGGGTATAGGGGATGGAGGGGCACGCCATGGTGATTGTTGATCTCGTTCTCTGCGATCGTGGAGGCACGATTATTGGCAAGATCATCGGCGACTTTGGGTTTGCTAAACCCTGGTAATTCGTGTGAGGAAGAAGGAAGGGACAGCCTTGATTTCAAGTTTTGGATGTGTGGCCAATCTGCGTTGGTAAAAAAATAATAAAAAAAGAAATTTGTTTTAAATTTTAATTCAAACTTTTAAACCTACATATCTTTTGCATGCATGGTCAAATTCCGATGAAACTGGCGGTACCGGAATCGCAACGACGAGCAGTCTGCTGCGGTGCAGATCTGGAATTGATTTAAGCAAGTGAAAATTTTGGATTAAATCGAACGGACTCGATTTAATTTAGAATTTAAACGCTCGACGAATTCATGGTGAGTTAATCCCACTCACATCTGGAATGCTAGTTAATTTAAATAGTTAATATTTAAATGATTGATTGATTGGTTGAATGTGAAAAGTATTATTATATTGGATCGATATTTTATTTGGTGTGCTAACATCTGTGGATGTAGGAAAACGGGTTGGAGGGATCCAACTGGATTCCTTACAATGTAGAAATTATCTTCATAATCTGTGATGAATATTATTGATATTCCATGATAGTTTAATTTGGACAAATATAATCTGGTATTTTAAAATATAAATAAATTGAATAGGATTAAAAAGGAAATGAAAAGAAATTTTTAAGTAATGAATTTAAGGAAATTAAATTCAGGAAATTGGTTTGGAATTTGTTAAGTGTGTTTGAAATAGTGATTTAAAAGGAAAGGAGGAATGAAAATTTATAAACCAGGTTTGTAAATGAAGTGGAATATTTATTAGTGGATAAATTTGAAAGATAGATTTTCAGTGGGAATTTCTATAAGAAAGGCACAAATCGTTTTAAAAATAAAGGTGAGATTATTTCTAAAAGATGGTAATTGTATTTTTCCTGGAAAACTAAATATGTTTTCAAAAGAAAGCTTTCAAAGTATAATCTAGAAGTTTATAAGAAATGTGTTTTTAGAATGTTTTATAAAAGTATTATTTTTAATTATTTTTAAGTATAAGTAAATATTATTTAAGTAATTAGGGTATTTAATTATTTTAAAGGTAAATTAGTATTATGTTTTTTTAAAAGGAAATTTTTACATAAATATTTTATATAATAACTTTATTTTAAAAGGGTAATTTTGGTTTAAATTACTCAGCAACCCTTAAGGAATTTCTTAAGTATTATTTTTATTTAAGTAATTTTAGTAGCCTTATTTTAAATAATTTAAGTATATATTTTGAAAGTGATTTCCAAGGGATGGGAAATGTGTTTAAAAATTAAAAGGTGTATTATTTTTAAAGTGTGGGAGGAAATTTATGGGATTGAGACGTAAATTTGAATTGAGATAAATCGAATAGGATTTATAAAAAGGTTCTTTGGTTTATTCTAAAATGGAAGTGTATTACTTGAAAGCCAAGTATATTTTTCAAAGGAATTTATTAGTATAAGTTTGAATTTTGAAAATTGTTTTAAAAAGAATGTTTTAGAGAAATTTATTATTTTTAGTTGTTTTAGAATTTTAAAGTAAATCTATCCAAATTAATTTTAGTAGTAATTCTTTTAAAGGTTAAATTGACATTATGTTTTTAAAAGGAATTTTTTAATATTTATACTTTGTATAAAAAATTTATTTTAAAATAGTTTTGTGGCTTAAATTTTACTTGGAAATTTATTATAAAATTTCAGAACTATTATTTTGAGTAAAGTGCCATAAGCAATTTTACTTTTAAATGTTTCAAGTATATATTTATGAGAAAAGTGATTTAAATTATAAAAATCTAAGTTTTAAGAAACTTGGTGTTTTAAGTTGAAATGAAATAATTGGTTGAATTGATTGTTTATTTGATAGTTAAATAATCGACTATCACATCTGGACCCAAAAATAACTTTGGAAATATCTAGAAGAGGTATGAGAATTATATGGCGCCGTTACCGTTCGAGGTGCTATACTGCACGTATAAACTCATTCGTTATGCTAGGATGTTGGTATGGAAATCCGTCCACTAACGGTTAGGAGGTGAACTCCGATCTTATCTTCTTCTTTGTATTTCCTAAAGAACCGGGGTTGAGTTGACGGGGAAAGCGAACGTTGTTTCGAAGAGACCGGGGTCGGATTTGTAATCCAAAACCACATCGATCCAACGAATACGTTTTCATGATGAAGACAAGAGCTTGGAGTCGAAGATGAAGCAATGAAGTGCAAGGGCTAATCGCTACTAATTCTGAGGGTAGTTCCAAAAAGGATGTAGTAAGAGTAGTGCCTTTGGTTCCGTTCGAACCCGGAACGGACAAGTATGGATGCATGCTTTCAGAATATCGTCAGAAGGACGGTGAGCATTCTAATGAAATGTTCTAAAAAGGTAACGCTTAGCCTCGAGCCTCGTCAATTGGGAATGACTGAAAATCAGGGGTTATGCAACAAGGCTAAGTAGGTCATGCGCATTATGGTAAGGTCATCCCTGTCCAGATGTCCCTTTTATTTCGGCTGTGTGGTGCGGTTGTTGATCCCAAACGTGGGGTGATCTTACTCGAGATTATCCTATTAGGGGTAGTCCCAGTCTTGAGTTGCAAGGGATTTAGGATGGATCCTTGGTACGTTGGTCTAGACCAGGTACTGTAACAAGTGGCACCCCAGTGCCTAGTTATTAGTTGGAAATCCATTCTTCCTACATGCCTTTTACGGTTTTGATTGTATAACCCACTTTGTGGCTAGTATGCTGGAATTTAATCATGTAACAATTTCATCTATTTTGAATAAGTACTTGTATTTAGACACTATTATAATATCAGAGAACTTTCATAAGAAATGTTTTAGCTATCGTAAGGTAAAAACCCGACATGTTTATTTGTGGCGTGGTCTTACGAGATGCTTTTGATTTTCAAAGGATTTTTGAAACTTTAGTAATCAATTTGGGTGTATTTTTATCACGCTGGTATTCCAGACTGACTCAGATGTTATTTCATTATAATGCTTGGGTCAAACCGAGTATTATAAAATGCAGGATAGGATGCTTGGGAGCTCAGGAGAGGAGCTGGAGACCGGGACGTATTATCTATACATGTTTATATCCGCTGCTGTGACTATTTGAAATTGCCAGGCTGGTAATTGTTGTTTTTTTTGTGATACTCTGATGATGTAATCTATAAAATAGATATAGTTTTCATTTTTGTGTAAAGATCTTTTTTTATCTATTATATTTTGTTCCGTTGCGATTGTGAAGTTCTGTTTTTGTTTAGTTCCTTCTTTCTTCTATCTTCTTTCTTTTCCCTCAACTATCAATCTTTTCCGGCACTTGACCATCGACTTATTACACAGTGGCGTATTTGTGTCGATTTCTGAGGGTCGAGAGGGGAGGGTTGTGACATTTGGTATTAGAGCTTAGGTTAGCGATAACCTAGTCTTTGATGGGGATCATTAGAAATAGAGTCTGAAGTATCCTAGAATGAGTTGAGTGTAATAATAGATATGAGAGCGTATTTGTTAGTCAATATAAAAACTATTTTTATACTATGTTGACTTATCGATTGAGTGTTTATTAATTCTGGTCGGTACGGGAAGTACAACCATATCGATAGGGGTTTCTAAACTCTTAAATAAGATAAACCGACATCGTACTGTTTTTAAAGTGGGTAAATGAAATAATTTTACCAAAAATTATATTTTGATATAAAACAAAATAATTTTCTGAAATTATTATATATATATTTGGATGTTTGGGTGTTAATACTATAATCAAATAAGAATCTAAAATTTGATCTAAATTTTGAAATGGTTTATAACCAAATAGAATTATATAAATATAATTTATATAATGGAATATAACTAAAATTTGATGTAAACCAAAATTTAAATCTCGAATATTTTGAAATGTGTTTTAAATGAATTTAAACAAAAAGTATGGGAATTTAAAATCTTAGGAATGTTTGAAATGTTTTCCAAAATGTTTGACGGAAATAATGGAGAATTATATTGGGAAATATTTTTGAATGGAATTATTTTGAAAGGAATTTGTGAAAGTAAGGAAGCACTGAACTCACTTCAGTCGCTGGAAAATAATCCTGATGATGATGGCCACATCATCAGAATTCATTTTCGAGTTTCTAAGTGATGGATTGCTACCACGGTGATTGGTTATGATATTTGTTTGGACTTGTTTGATATACAATTGGTGCTAGAATTTTCCAAGGAAAATTTGTTTTGGTAAAAACAGGTTGTTTTGAAATCCGAAGATTTGATTAGACACACCCAATGGGTACATGGTATTTATGATTTCAAAATGGTTTTGAAATAAAACCAGGTAATTAAATTTTGGAAATTCTATTTAAATAATGTGAAAGTTTAAGATGAATCAACTATTGAACTTATAAAGTGAAGTTAATCTAATTTAGAAGGAAAATGAAAATTTTAATCCTGGAATTAAAATTTGACTTGAGCATATGGAAGTGAATAAGATATATTTGAATTTAACTTGAGAAAAGTTAAATAAAATTGAAGTTGGAATCGAATTAAATTAGATATAAAGTTAAAATGTAAAATGATTATATAATTGTGGGTTATAATTGTGTAATGAAAATTTTATACCCTTAAGCTTTTAAGAGTTATATATATAATCTAGGATTGTGATTATAAGAGGTCAATGGACTCTAATGAGCAGTGTAAGATTGTAAGTAAATAAGTTGGGGAACATATGAATGGAGAAATAAATTGTAAACATAAATAAAATGGTTGGTATTTTATGGAAAATTTAAATCCTAAATGAAATGTAAAGTGAGATAAGGCATTGTGAAATATAAAAGGTGAATGGACTAAGGTTGGTAAATAAGTTTTTGGACTTATATATTGGAAAATAAAAATTTAAATTGAATGGAGAAATAAAAATAGGGTCGAATTGGATTTAACTTGAATTAAAGGAATTGAGCTAAATTTGGATTGAAGTAAAAATCAAAATTCAGTTGTGTTATAAATAATATTGAATGGAATTAAATTCTTATTTAAAATAGTAAAGGAAATGGTATGAATTTAAGATGGCTAAATAAAATTTTGTTGAACTTGAATTAAATTTGGAAAAGAATTGAATTGAAAGAAAATTTAATTTAGTTGAAATGATATTAATGAAATAAATTCTCACTCAACTAAATTCAAAAGAATTGTTTGAAGATGAATTTAGCGCAAGCTAAATTAAATAAAAAGGGTAATGGGATAAATAAAATTTTGGTAGCCTGTTAAAAATTTGAAAAGTAAAATAAAACCCAGTTCTGGTATAGAATAATTGGAATGGTCATGTTATTAATAAATTCAGAAATGAATTGAGAAGGGGAATAAAAAGTAAATGAATTGCAAGTAAACTAGTCGAATTAAAATTTATAATGACTTGGAATATTGATTGGATGAGAATCAAATTACAATGAAATAAATTTGGCGTAAGAAATAAATGGGATGTAATAGAGTTGTGATAACTTAAGAAAATTGTGAAATGGTTGTTGTCGAGCTTATGTAATAGACTTGAATGAACCTGTATGGATAATGAAATTGAAATGTAAGAGTAAAGATTTAATTTAATATTTGTGATGAAGTAAGAATGTATGAGTTGTAAATAATTGAGAATGGAATGAAATTAATATAAATTTAAGATGGAATTAATTTGAAATGACGTTAAGCTTAAGTCATGGTTATTTGCATGAATAATATCGAAATGTGCGTAGAAATTTGTCGTTGGACATAAAAGAAAGCAAGTGGACTAAAAGAAGTAAATAAAGTTGGTTTTTGAATATACTGGAATGGGTATTAAGTGGATTTGCATAGAAATGGAAGTGAATTATGAATATGATGCAAATGAATCAAATTGGAGATAAAATTGATTGTGGATCAATTTGGAATTGCATAGAAGTAAATTTATATAAGTAGGCATATGTTGATCATATTGAAGTGATTTTGAGTTGGTCATGTTAAATATGAATTGAATGTAGAAAACTTGGTTGTAAATACTTTGAGTAGAGTAAAATGAAATATGGATTTGTAAAGGGGATTAAAATAGTGTTGAAACTTGTGGTTGCTTATAAAGATGGTTAACATGTAAAATTATGAAAATTTGTTGTTTGGGCTATGCAACTGATGTGTTTGGCTAAGATTAATGAATGGAAGGTTGTTAAAATCTCGTATTATTGGAAACTTATGTGCTTGTTTGAGTATGTACAGGTACGGGAGACAATCAATAGAGTGGGAGCACGTAAATGCAATATTAATTAGCCGATTGCTTTTAAAATGCTAATCTAAAGGTACGCTTATGCTATAAAATTGGCAAATGATATATATATATATATATATATATATATATATATATATATATATATATATATTGTGAAATTTTTTTTTCGACCTTGTTGGTCGATATATATATATTTATGTCCATTGTGATACTGTAAATCGCTCTCCGTATAAATGAGACGCTGTCAAAAAATTTGGAAGTTAGAAATTTTTTGAAAATTTTGGGTTAACTAGAAAAGTGATTTTTGAATTAGGTTGAAAACAAGGTTTTTAAGTTAAAAATAAAGCAAATGGTATTGGAAATTGAGCTAAAAGTTGTAACGCCCCACTCCGAGACCCACATTAGCAAAGAATTTTGCCAATGTAATATCCTTTGCTAATACGGAGAATAGAGCTGGATAGGAGCGACCATCTATAGCCCTGTCTTAACTATCTACTGAATACGTCGATAAATGTAGCATTTTTTTGGATCGACATATCCAATAGATACTTAATACAAAACTATAATGGCTATAAGATCTAACAGAACAAAATATAATAACTCAAATATAAATCACATCACAGAACAGTAGATCATCACATACATATACACATATAAGATACATCACAGAGTATACAAAATGATACATGTCAAGTGGTATAGCAACCACATTATACAGGCGAGTCAAAAGAATATGCATGACAGAGTTACAACAAAAAAAGGACTACACAAAAAGCTATAACAAAAGGAGATAGCAGAATAGTCCATGCGGAAGCAGAATATGCGAAGTCCAAATGCACCTAACCTGAAACACCTCGGTCTGACCCGAGTATAAAATACATGGGTCAGTCTAGCTAAACAAATCAGTTAGATAAGCTCAATGATAATGAACATGCAAGGTCATAAAGTACCACAAATATCTCTAAAAGAGATTACTCGATCATCTAGCAAAAGATGAATCATAATAAGCCTCATATCATCGACAACTCAAATAAACAAAGGATATGAATATCCCAAATCAAGCCAAAAGGCAAATCACAAATACCAATAAAGGTAACACAAGTTTCCACAAGGTAATCGCTATGTATCGAGTGGTTCAAAAGACCTACTCCGAAAGGCGATACTTTAGGGAAATATAAATATCAATGAAACAAAAGATGCACGTGCTCGGTACTGTATAAACAAGAATCCACAAGATCGAAGGCGACAAACCCAAGTATCTCTCGAGCGGTGACGAAGGGCCAACTCCAAAAGCGATACTATAGGGCAACAAACCCGAAGGCGACAAACCCAAGTATCTCTCGAGCGGTGATGAAGGACCAACTCCAAAAGCGATACTATAGGGAAACAAACCCAAAGGCGACAAACCCAAGTATCTCTCGAGCGATGACGAAGGACCAACTCCAAAAGCGATAATATAAGGCAACAAACCCAAAGGCGACAAACTCAAGTATCTCTTGAGCCGTGACGAAGGACCAACTCCAAAAGCGATACTATAGGGCAACAAACTCGAAGGCAACAACCGTAGTGGCGAAGGTCCGGAGGCCCAATACTGGACACCACTAACTGGCAATATGTGTCACAAACTCTAGGAAAGGAACCCGAAAAATGTTAACGTGTGTCCCATACCACACGTTCGCACTAAACGGTTTACTAACCGTTAGTCAATTCCACACTCAAAGCAGTACAAAGTTTACCTCATGTCATCGGTAAACTAGACCCCAAGGTCAAAACGATCAAACGAATAGATTAGGAATTAATTGGAAAGATAAATGCACGTATTCCATAGTACGTGTTTTACCCAACCATTTAATTACCTTCCTACTTCGTTCGAAGTGAAAAGAGTGTAATTTTTGCTCAGAAAATAATTTGGAACAAGTTAAGAAATCGTTTGAAAACACTTTGGAAATTGCCTTTGAAATTCTCCATTTATGGAGTAAATAATTTAATACTTAAAATAATACTAAATAATAATTTCACAAGTCAATTTGTTTGAAAAACACTTTAAAATGCTTTATAAAACCCGTGCATGAAATTTAGAGAGAAAACTCAAGAATTTGGGAAAATATCAAAAATGGCGGAAATTATTCTAGTATAAAAATCGCTGAAAACACGCTGCGAACCCAAGTTCGAAAGCATGTTTGGACCTGCAAATAGAGTCCGAATGATATGAAATTTTGCAAGAATATTTCTTAACATTCCTACTCCAATCTGAAAAAAGATTCACTCAATTTCGACTTGAAACGAACAAACTGCGTCGTTCCGAAGTTGGACTAAAACCACTATAAACTGCTGTGTAAAAACAACGCAAAGGTTCAACTTCGACGATGAGTTCGAAGGGACAAATGAACCCAGATCTTGATGAAATTTGGTAGAATCAAAAACTAATGCTTCTCCTTCGATCTGCATAAAGAATCGTTCGATTCAGACTTGAAATGAAGAAGTTATACTATCTCAAACATGGACTCGGGCCATGTTTGCAACAGTTCAAAAACCGAAATTGTTCAGGCCTGAAACCATCTTTGGTTTAACTTCTAGGCATGAAATAGAGAATCAATTTGCATCGGATTGAGCCCAAAATTTGTATGCTTGTATTAGAAAACTTTATCTTTCTAACAAAAAAAGAACGATGCAATTTGGATAAAACATTATAATGTTAAGATGTCTCAAAGTTGAACTCAGACAGTGTTTTAACTGTAAAACTCTGGGCAAAACTGTGGCCTAGGTCAAAGTTTGGCAACGTATTTATATAAGCTATCAATGTAAAAATGACCTGAAATTTGGTAAGTATACAGTAGAGAACTTCATCTTTCAGGAAAAATAATAATCATGCGATTCGAATAAGAAATGAAAGAGATATGATGTCTCAAACATGGACACGGTCCATGTTTGTGGCAAAGCAGAACAAAATGTGCACAGAAAATTTTCAGGCTGTGCATTGATTTTGCAGTGTAGTTTTCAGGCATCAAGCGAAGATGTTTGGCAATGAAATTTGGTATGAATATACTATAACACACAGGCTATCAACTGAAGAAAACCCGGCAGCATTTCGTTGCCGGATTTGGGAGAAAATGATGTGCAAAGTGAAATACAAACTCAGATTTCACAAAACAAAACATGAGCATAAAATAATTGTATTGAAGCTATTTTTGTGCAGATTTTTGGCATTTCGAAGCTTTTGCTTCCGCTAGCAATTGTGAGCGGTAACTCACCTTTGATTTATCAAAGCAAATACCCGAACTAATGGAGAAAGATTGAAGTTTGGGTTGAATTTGAGCTTCTACAACCTGTAAAACTATGGAACAAGTGCATGCAAGAAAGAAGAAAGCAATTAACAAACAATCATTCACAAATTTGAACTTTTGATGAAATATTAGGTTTTAGATTTTGATTACATGTAGATTTAGCTTCAAACTGATTTTTAAAACACCAAATTTGAGTCTACTTTGATGATTTTTAGTTAGGGTTTGTAAAAAGAAAATGGGTTCTTTTTTTTTCCACTGACTTGAGGAAGGAGATGAGAAGATGAGAATGATTTTTGTACGTACAGGAGATGTTTTTCTCATTTCCTTATCTCTTAGACTAATCTAATGGGCTTTTAGGACCCAATAAGAAGAATTTATTTAGAGAAGGAAACTTTTGAATTCCTTCCTTGTAACTTATTCAATTAATAATGGGGCATAAATTTATTTAAAGTTGAAAATTTTTCATTTCCCTCTCTTAACTTATTCAATCAATGAGAGGGCATATTATTTATACGGAGAGAGAAACCTTCCATTTATCTCTCTTTAATTAAATTGATTGATACATTAAATATTATTATTAGTAAATAATACATGGCATAAAATGTAAGTTTATCCAAATATATTCCAGTGTGAACTATAAACGCGCAACATTGTGGTGTTTATAAATGATATAAATTTTCGCATTTATTTATATATATGCATACTCATACAATTGTGGTATAAAATGTCAGAATTTCTAACCATCAATACAATACTTTAAATTAGATCGTAGTTTTAATTTTAAGATACCAACACCAAATAAAGCAATACTTGAATAAGCAATAATTGGCAACAAATAACTATTTATACTCTACATGCTTATGACCATAAATGAAAGCTTTACACATATAGACACTTTGAATGCACATTAAATATACTTAAATGCACTTTGAATTAACAAATAATTTTATAACTAAACAGATGTTTATACAATGTATATGAATATAGAGATAAAAACCATACATATATGTCTATATATATATATATATGCATGTTTATATGTATATAGTCACATATATGGTTGCAAAATATATGAACAAAACTTTACTTACACTAAACAAATTAATAAAAATTCCCTTTAAAATAAAAAAATTAACAAAACTTTCCTCTACGTATACTCAAATATATGGTTGCACAATACCTTAATAAAACTTTCCTTGCACAAAGTAAATTAGCAAATCTTTACCTTAATAAAAATTTCCTTGCACAAAGTAAATTAGCGAAACTTTCCCTTTATCTTAAATCACATAATTAGTATCTAATAAAATATGTATGTGAATTTAATTTGACAAATGTACAAGCAAACAATTAAACATACATAAACATATATGATTGAATTTAATAACTACATATTAAAAACTGCAATTTTCTTTGTTATAAAATAGAACATATGAACAAATTCTGTTGATTAGCAAAATCATATAATTATATAGTTATATGTGAAATTGTTTATATAGATTAAAATTAACCTAATAAAACTTATTCCAAAAAAATTCTCAAAATTAAAATTAAGAAGAAAAATACAATTATTAATTCAACAACAAATTTACATCTCCAAACATATAAACATAACAGAGTTTTAATCAAAAATATACACATATATATGATCATGTTTGCATCTTATGTTGACAACATATATGTATAGGGAATTGTGATAATGGATAAATTAATTAGACAAAAGCATGTAATAATTGGTTATAAATGATATAAGAATTTGTGAATCAAGATGATACATTAATATTGCCCAAGTGAATACCTTGAATGATAGCTTAAAAGCTATTAGATTCCGTGGATCAATCTTATTACCAAATCTCTAAAGCACACCTTTTTATTTAAATAAACATCCTTTAAAAATCGCTTACTTCTTTTTAAAACTATTAAAAGAAGTAATTGGCAATAATTAATACAATTATTGCATTTTCTCTAAATAAAACCAATTTTCCATTTTTTTTAACCTAAATAAATAAAATAAAGTTCCAAACTTTATTTTTCTCATTTTATTTTCAAAATTCATTGTTTATTCCAAATAAACAATATAAAACTTTCAATTTTATTTTAATTCACAATGTTAAATTATAACTACTGTTATAATTTAATATTTACAGGTAGTCTCCAAAACCAGGGTTGTTACAGACTCCCTCCCTTAAAAAAATTACGTCCATGCAATTTATATAATGGAAGTTATCTATAACATCTATTTCATCACAAAAAGATTCAAATCAAAAGATAGGATCATAGATATTCACCCTCCACAGAGGATGAAAGGATCAAGACAAGTTTGCTCGGAAAATCCTATGGTTTCCCAAGTACAATACTCAGGGTTAGCGTACCATAGAATTTCATAAGTAGAACATTCTTATTTCGAAGGTGTTTAATATTCGAAACAACTACACGAATAGAATTCGGCACATACACAAGTCGGTGAGACTCGTGATCATGCAACATAAGTGAATTAACAATCGAGATTAAATCTCGAAGAAACAATGAAATTGGGTTACTTGAAACATATTATGAATACCCAAAACTGAACAGAAAATGTTGCATGAAAACAATCGAACCAAGGCGTTCAGTAATAGTAGATGATCCTATATAACTAGGAGCCAACTTTTCAAATATACTAAAACGCACTTAACTCCTTTAAAGGAGTAACACAAATAAGAACAATCATCAAAAGAGGTTTAAACAAAAGATAGGTGGGATTTCATGCTACCACCATAACACATGACTGCACGAATGCAAGCCATCACAAGAATCACACTAAGGTAAGACACATAAGAATGGTTTGCAAGAGATTTTCTCAAAAATTTGTTATAAGAGTTTTCACTCAAATCCATTTTCTTTTTTACATAAAATTCAAACTTCAATACTTGAAAATTTTTAAATTCTCTTACTTAAATTTTCAATTCAATCATCTTTACTTTAAATTAAAGTAAATTAAATTAGAGTTGTTCCATACTCTAATTCCAAAATAAATATACTACAATAAGCAATATTTTTTTTTCCCCTAAATTTATCAAATTTTAAACCATTTTACATTATGATTTAGAAGGACACTTATTAGACCCTTCATCGATGGCTCTAAATATTCACTATTTAAATTTTTTGAAAATTTTTCTAAGTGTTTAATTTTTCAAAAAATTCGGCGTGGTCTCCATTGCATAGAGAGCCCTATACAATTTTATAAATATGAATTATATATACACATCGACAAAAAGGTCGGAACACAATATATATATATATATATATATATATATATATAATTCTTAACACATAAACACTTAGCAATTCATATCTTTCATTTTAAGCGTTTAAAATGCAAGCATGCTTACTTTCATACTTACTATTTGCTAATTAATCATTCAAATATCCTCTTGCATCTGCACTTAACTTATTGAAACATATTAGCATGCACTTATAAACATACGAAGCATTAAAATCATAGTTTAAATAAGATAACAACTCATAACTTCAAAATTTTCAAATTAAGGTCCGCTACAACGACTCAGGCTTTTGACATAGTAAAACCCATAATCTGAAAATACTCATAAATTAAAAGTTATTCTATTTAGTCCAAGCTTTCCAGCGATATAAAGATCATCAAAATTGGATTTACGCATTGAAATTTATGCCCAATTTATTTTCAGCTTTAAACTCAGAAATTATAAAAGAGGACAGAGATGTCCATCAGTTTTCATACTCATTTTTTGAATAACCAAACTGCAAAATTTTCAAAAATGATATAAAGATGATTTCTAGCTTACTGAAAGCACTCTCTTTTGCAAAAAAATGGACTTGTTTGGATTTGTAAATCATAAGTTATCGTTGTTTTAAACAGCACTTTTTAATCAAAAATTTCCGACACAAGACCTTTTATTGACAAAATTTTCAAACCATAATTAAATCCAAACTACATAATTTTAGATCAAAAATCTTTTCTCTAAAATATTTATTACATGATTCATTTCTCCGAAAAGCTAAGACATCTAGAATTGCACTATAATACATACAACAAGCTTTCAAAATGGTTTGCAAAGAAAAAAATTTCCCAGTTAACAAACAAGTCTTTTAAAAGAAGACTCATATTTTAGTTAAGATAATTACTTTCTTATATTAGTAAGAAACAATTATCTATCCAAACTAGACTTTGGAATTACATATTGATTTTTTTTTTTTGCTTTCAAAATTAAAAATCTTATCTGGTTGCACTATTTATTATTATTTCTAGATTTTCACAAAATTGCATTTTATAATAAATGTATATTCACTTTTCTCTTAATCCACAAAGCTAAACATTTATTTTATTATCACTTAGAACTAGCCAAGGTTGATACTTAGTTCAAACTTGTTTTCAATTGAACTTCACAAATACATAATTAACAAGTTTTTAACACTATTTAAATTCATAACCAAAATTACTCTAATAGTTTTGCTCCTTATTAAATTTCATTCTAATTCAAAAGCACCAAATTAGCATAAGGTAATATTTTCCAAAATACATTACCCACAAGCTTACTTAAGCAGTCTAAATTTTCCATGTATGTAAAATTTCATAAACATTTACTATAACCAATAATGAATACAATTTATTTAAATGAAACCATATTCAAATTTTCCAATTATCAGTTTATAAAATGATAGCATCTAACTAATACATTTGTAGTGAATGACATTTCAAGGATTACAAAGTCGACCAAGATCAACATTGCCTCTCCATTGCCTCTATGTCACACTATTTCCATAAGTCCTTAAGTATGTATATAAAATACTTATCTCAAATGGCAATTTAGAATTTTCATAATCTTTGCAATATCTATATATTTTTTGCATTCAACATCCATACTAGTAAATGTTGTTTATTGCCATTTCAAAAGCATGTATCACATCGCCTCATAAGCGTTTAGGAATCCCTACCAATAACGCTGATCAGACGGATCGACCAGAATTCTTAAAATACTTATTAGCCAATTAACACAAGAAATTATAAAAACTTTTTTGATTTCTTAAGAAATCTTAAACTTGGTTATAACAATGTTTATTTTCAAAACATAAAACATTTTCTAATTGTACAACCATACAATCAATTCATAAAACAATCAAGTTATATACATAAGTATACCTCTTGTTAGAAAGATTTCCCATTAACATGGATGCTTTCTTTCCCCAAAAAAAAACAATCTTTTAGTAATTTTACTTCTCTAAAATGCATCCATGAAATTATTAAACATTAAATTTTTATTTCATTTTAACCTTTGGTTAAATACCACTTATGGATTAAATTTCATTTTCAAAATTTAATCTTTCTAACAATTCTTGCGGTAGCTACAACTTGAAGACACCGCAAGTTCTTATCATTTGCATTGAGTAGGTTTCTAACTCTCAACTAAATCACCTACTCAATATTATTTCAAAAATTACTATGCTAATACACATTCATGCAATTATCAGCCAAACAAGCATTTGTTAAAAACAAAGCATTAAATTTGCCCAGCAAAAACAGTCACACTATTTCCGCTGCGTAACTCTAATCACTAAGGATCAAAACACATAATTTAAATTTAAGCCATCTGAGGTCTAATTTCTATTATTTTAAAATAGTGATATTTAAAACCCTTGTAATGTTTTCAAACTTATCATCCATTCTAAGAAAATGAAAAGACTAAAGGCACGATTGAGGAATACGATAGTGGGAAACTATGTTATCACTTGTATTATACTTGGATGTACTGTAATATGTGTTTCTATTCTGTGTTTATCATATTTTGTTCTGAGCTCAGCTCTGATACCAAGCTGTAATGCCCTTCTTCGAGACCCACATTAGCAAAGAATATTACAAGGTAATATCGTCTGCTAATACGGAGAATAGAGCTGGATATGAGCGACCATCTATAGCCCTGTCTTAACTATATACTGAATACGTCGATAAATGTAGCATATTTTTTTATGTGGATAAACATATCCAATAGATACTTAATACAAAACTATAATGGCTATAAGATCTAACAGATTAAAATATAATAACTCAAATATAAATCACATCACAAAATAGTAGATCATCACATACATATACACATATACAGATACATCACAGAGTATACAAAATGATACATGTCAAGTGGTATAGCAACCATATTATACAGGCGAGTCAAAAGAATATGCATGGCAGAGTTACAACAAAAAATGGACTACACAAAAAGCTATAACAAAAGGAGATAGCAGAATAGTCCATGCGGAAGTAGAATATACGAAGTCCAAATGTACCTAACCTGAAACACCTCGGTCTGACCCGAGTATAAAATACACGGGTCAGTCTAGCTAAACAAATCAGTTAGATAAGCTCAATGATAATGAACATGCAAGGTCATAGAGTACCACAAATATCTCTAAAAGAGATTACTCGATCATCTAGCAAAAGATGAATCATGATAAGCCTCATATCATCGGCAACTCAAATAAACAAAGGATATGAATATCCCAAATCAAGCCAAAAGGCAAATCACAGATACCAATAAAGGTAACATAAGTTTCCACAGGTAATCGCTATGTATCGAGCGGTTCAAAAGACCTACTCCGAAAGGCGATACTTTAGGGAAATATAAATATCAATGAAACAAAAAATGCACGTGCTCAGTACTGTATAAACAAGAATCCACAAGCCCGAAGGCGACAAACCCAAGTATCTCTCGAGCGGTGACGAAGGACCAACTCCAAAAGCGATACTATAGTGCAACAAACCCGAAGGCGACAAACCCAAGTACCTCTCGAGCGGTGATGAAGGTCCGGAGTCCCAGTACTGGACACCACTAATTGGCAATATGTGTCACAAACTCTCGGAAAGGAACCCGAAAAGTGTTAACGTGTGTCCCATATCACACGTTCGCACTAAACGGTTTACTAACCGTTAGTCAATTCCACACTCAAAGCAGTACAAAGTTTACCTCATGTCATCGGTAAACTAGACCCGAAGGTCAAAACGATCAAACGAATAGATTAGGAATTAATTGGAAAGATAAACGCACGTATTCCATAGTACGTGTTTTACCCGACCATTTAATTACCTTCCTACTTCGTTCGAAGAGAAAAGAGCGTAATTTTACTCAGAAAATAATTTGGAACAAGTTTAGAAATCGTTTGAAAACACTTTGGAAATTGCCTTTGAAATTCTCCTATTATGGAGTAAATAATTTAATACTTAAAATAATACTAAATAATAATTTCTCAAGCCAATTTGTTTGACAAACACTTTAAAATGCTTTATAAAACCCGTGCACGAAATCTAGAGAGAAAACTCAAGAATTCGGGAAAATATCAAAAATGACGAAAATTATTCAAGTATAAAAACCGCTGAAAACACATTGCGAATCCAAGTTCGAAAGAAGATTTGGACCTGCAAACAGAGTCCAAATGATATGAAATTTTGTAAGAATATTTTTTAACATTCCAACTCCAATCTGCAAAAAGATTCACCCAATTCCGACTTGAAACGAACAAACTGCGTCGTTCCGAAGTTGGACTAAAACCATATAAACTGCTGTGTAAAAACAGCGCAAAGATTCAACTTCGACGATGAGTTCGAAGGGACAAATGAACCCAGATCTTGGTGAAATTTGGTAGAAGCATAAACTAAGGCTTCTCCTTTGATCTGTAGAAATAATCCTTTGACATGAAACAGAGAATCAATTTGCATCGGATTGAGCCCAAAATTTTTATGCTTGTATTAAAAAACTTTATCTTTCTAACAAAAAAAATGATGCAATTTGGATAAAACATGAGAATGTTAAGATGTCTCAAAGTTGAACTCAGACAGTGTTTTCACTGTAAAACTCTAGGCAAAAGCATGGCCCAGGTCAAAGTTTGGCAACGTATTTATATAAGCTATCAATGTCAAAATGACCTGAAATTTGGTATGTATACAGTAGAGAACTTCATCTTTCAAGAAAAAAAAGAATCATTCAATTCGAATAAGAAATGAAAGAGATATGATGTCTCAAACATGGACTCAGTCCATGTTTGTGGCAACGCGGGACAAAATGTGCACATAAAATTTTCAGGCTGTGCATTGATTTTGCAGTGTAGTTTTCAGGCATCAAGCGAACATGTTTTGCAATGAAATTTGGTATGCATATACCATAACACACAGGCTATCAACTGAAGAAAACCCGGCATCATTTCGTTGCCAGATTTGGGAGAAAATGATGTGCAAAATGACATACAAAACTCAGATTTCAAAAAACAAAACATGAGAATAAAATCATTGTATTGAAGCTATTTTTGAGTCGATTTTTGGCATTTCGAAGCTTTTGCTTCAGCTAGCAATTGTGAGCAGTAACTCACCTTTGATTTATCATAGCAAATACCCGAATTAATGGAGAAATATTGAAGCTTGGGTTGAATTTGAGCTTCTACAACCAGTAAAACTATGGAACAAGGCATGCAAGAAAGAAGAAAGCAATTAACAAACAATCATTCACAAATTTGAACTTTGATGAAATATTAGGTTTTAGATTTTGATTGCGTGTAGATTTAGCTTCAAACTGATTTTTGAAACACCAAATTTGAGTCGAATTTGATTATTTTTTGTTAGGGTTTGTAAAAAGAAAATGGTTTTTTTCCATTGACTTGAGGAAGGAGATGAGAAGATGAGAATGATTTCCTGTACCTACAGGAGACGTTTTTCTCATTTCCTTATCTCTTAGACTAGGCTAATGGGCTTTTAGGACCCAATAAGAAGAATTTATTTAGAGAAGGAAACTTTTGAATTCCTTCCTCTTAACTTATTGAATTAATAACGGGGTATAAATTTATTTAAAGAAGAAAAATTTTCATTTCCCTCTCTTAACTTATTCAATCAATGAGAGGGCATATTATTTATACGGAGAGAAACCTTCCATTTATGTCTCTTTAATTAAATTGATTGATACATTAAATATTATTATTATTAAATAATTCATGGCATAAAATTTAAGTTTATCCAAATATATTCCAGTGTGAACTATAAACGCGCAACATTGTGGTGTTTGTAAATGTTATAAATTTTCGCATTTATTTATATATATATATATATATGCATACTCATACAATTTTGGTATAAAATGTTAGAATTTCAAACCATCAATACAATACTTGTAAATTAGATCGTAGTTTTAATTTTAAGGTACCAACACCAAATAAAGTAATACTTGAATAAGCAATAATTGGCAATAAATAACTATTTATACTCTACATGCTAATGACCATAAATGAAAGCTTTACACATATAGACACTTTGAATGAACATTAACTACACTTAAATGCACTTTAAATTACCAAATAATTTTATAACTAAACAGATGTTTATACATATGTATATGAATATAGGGATAAAAACCATAAGTATATGTATATATATGCATGTTTATATGTATATAGTCACATATATGGTTGCAAAATATATAAACAAAACTTTACTTACACTAAACAAATTAACAAAAATTCCCTTTAAAATAAACAAATTAACAAAACTTTCCTCTACGTATAATCAGATATATGGTTGCACAATACCTTAATAAAACTTTCCTTGCACAAATTAAATTAGCAAATCTTTACCTTAATAAAAAATTTCCTTGCACAAAGTAAATTAGCGAAACTTTCGCTTTATTTTAAATCACATAATTAGTATCTAATAAAATATGTTTGTGAATTTAGTTTGACAAATGTACAAGCAAATAATTAAACATACATAAACATGTATGATTAAATTTAACAACTACATATTGAAAACTGCAATTTTCTTTGTTATAAAATAGAACATATAAACAAATTCTGTTGATTAGCAAAATCATATAATTATATAGTTATATGTGAAATTGTTCGTATAGATTAAAATTAACCTAATAAAACTTATTCCAAAAAAAATCTCAAAATTAAAATTAAGAAGAAAAATACAATTACTAATTCAACAACAAATTTACATCTCCAAACATATAAACATAACAGCGTTTTAATCAAAAATATACACATATATATGATCATGTTTGCATCTTATGTTGACAACATATATGTATAGGGAATTGTGATAATGGATAAATTAATTAGACAAAAGCATGTAATAATTGGTTATAAATTATATAAGAATTTGTGAATCAAGATGATACATTAATATTGCCCAAGTGAATAACTTGAATGATAATTTAAAAGCTATTAGATTCCGTGAATCAATCTTATTACCAAATCTCTAAAGCACACATTTTTATTTAAATAAACATCCTTTAAAAATCACATACTTCTTTTAAAAATTATTAAAAGAAGTAATTGGCAATAATTAATACAATTATTGCATTTTCTCTAAATAGAACCAATTTTCCTTTTTTTTAACCCAAATAAATAAAATAAAATAAAATTCCAAACTTTATTTTTCTCATTTTATTTTCAAAATTTATTGTTTATTCCAAATAAACAATATAAAACATTCAATTTTATTTTAATTCACAATGTTAAATTATAACTACTGTTATAATTTAATATTGAAGGTAATCTCCAAAACCAGGGTTGTTACAGACTCCCTCCCTTAAAAAAATTGCGTCCATGCAATTTCTATAATGGAAGTTATCTATAACATCTATTTCATGACAAAAAGATTCAAATCTAAAGATAGGATCATAGATATTCACCCTCAACAGAGGATGAAAGGATCAAGACAAGTTTGCTCGGAAAATCCTATGGTTTCCCAAGTACAATACTCAGGGTTAGCGTACCATAGAATTTCATAAGTAGATCATTCTTATTTCAAAGGTGTTTAATATTCGAAACAACTACACGAATATAATTCGGCACATACACAAGTCGGTAAGGCTCGTGATCATGCAACATAAGTGAATTAACAATCGAGATTAAATCTCGAAGAAACAATGAAATTGGGTTACTTGGAACATATTATGAATACCCAAAACTGAACGGAAAACGTTGCATGAAAGCAATCGAACCAAGGCGTTCAGTAACAGTAGATGATCCTATATAACTAGGAGCCAACTTTTCAAATATACTAAAATGCACTTAACTCCTTTAAAGGAGTAACACAAATAAGCACAATCATCAAAAGAGGTTTAAACAAAAGATAGGTGGGATTTCATGCTACCACCATAACACATGACTGCACGAATGGAAGTCATCACAAGAATCGCACTAAGGAAAGACACATAAGAATGGATTGCAAGAGATTTTCTCAAAAATTTGTTATAATAAACTTGGTGTTTTCAGTTGAAATGAAATAATTGATTGAATTGATTGTTTATTTGATAGTTAAATAACCGACTATAAAATCTGGACCAAAAATAACTTTGGAAATATCTAGAAGAGTATGACAATTATATGGTACCGTTACCGTTCGAGGTGCTGTACTTTACATATAAACTCGTTCGTTCATCTAGGACGTTGGTAAGGAAATCCGTCCACTAACGGTTAGGAGGTGAACTCTGATCTTATCTTCGTCTGTGTATTTCCTAAAGAACCGGGGTTGAGTTAACCGGGAAATAGCAAACGTTGTTTCGAAGAGACCGGGATCGGATTTGTAATCCGAAAACCACTTCGATCCAACAAATACGTTTTCATAATGAAGACAATAGCTTGGAGTCGAAGATGGGGCAGTGAAGTGTAAGGGTTAATCGCTACTAATCCTGAGGGTGATTCCAAAATGGATGTAGTAGGAGTAGTGCCTTCGGTTCCGTTCGAACCCGGAATGAACTTGTATGGATGAATGCTTTCAGAACATCGTCAAGAGGGCGGTGAGCATTCTAAGTGAAATGTTCTAAAAAGGTAAAGCTTAGCCTCAAGCCTCATCAACCGAGAATGACTGAAAATCAAGGGTTATGCAGCTAGGCTAAGTGGGCCGCGCCCACTAGGGTAAGGTCATCCCTGTCTAGATGTCCCTTTTATTTCGGTTGCGTGGTGCGGTTGCTGATCCCAACCGCGGGGTGATCTTACTTAGGATTATCCAGTAAGGGTAGTCCCGGTCTTGTGTTGCAAGGGATTTAGGGTAGATCCTCGGTACGCTGATTTAGACCAAGTACTCTGACAGGTGGTACCAAGTGCCTATTCATTAGTTGAAAATCCATTCTCCCTACGTGCCTTTTACGGTTTTGATTGTATAACTCACGTTGTGGCTAGTATGCTGGAATTTAATCATGTAAGAATTTCATCTTATTTGAATAAGAATTTGTATTTAGACTCTATTATAATATCATAGAATTTTGATAAGAAATGTTTTGGCTATCATAAGGTAAAAACTCGACATGTTTATTTGTGGCGTGGTCTTACGAGATGCTTTTGATTTTCAAAGGATTTTTGAAACTTTAATAATCAATTTGAGTGTATTTTTATCACGCTGGTATTCTAGACTAACTCGGGTGTTATTTCATTATAATACTCCGGTCAGACCGATCGAGTATTATAAAATACAAAATAGGATGCTTGGGAGCTCATGAGAGGAGCCGGAGAATGAGACGTATTATCCGTAGATGTTTATATCCGCTGCTGTGATTGTTTGAAATTGCCAAGCTGGTAATTGTTGTTTTGTTTGTGGTACTCAGATGATGTAATCTATAAAACAGATATAGTTTTCATTTTTGTGTATAGATCTATTATTATCTTTTATATTTTGTTCCGCCGCGATTGTGAGATTATGTTTTTATTTAGTTCCTTCTTTCTTCTATCTTCTTTCTTTTCCCTCAACTATCTGTCTTTTCCGACACTTGATCGTCGATATATTATACAATGGCGTATTTGTGTTGATTTTCGAGGGTCGAGAGGGGCAGGTCGTGACAAAATACATAACAATGAAATCCTCCACATCATATATCTTGAAATCATTATACATGTTTAGTGAAGGGCTTAAATTATCGTAAAAGTTATTAAACCCATAGAGCACATCAATAACATCATTTAAAATACTATGCACATTCAATAATCAAATAAGTATTATATGTTACCCTATATCTAAATAGGACATCTTACTCCTACTATTAATCATTTTATGCATAGCTTGCAGATGAAATTCTCTTCTAACCCGTAAACAAACTGATGTTTCTTCCACGCAAATAGCTTTAAGCAAAGACACCGGAATCAATCTAAAAAAATTGTTAACAAATAATGAAATACTTAAGAGTGGCCATAAACATTAATAAATATTAGTAGAAAACATCTTGCTTTAAGCTATCGTTCAGCACTAAAATAATCTATATAAAGCTTCCAGATACTTCCTACTCCAGCAAAGAGAATCTATCACACATATATACATATATGGAGGGGGGAGGGGGAGAGAGAAGAGATACACGTGTATATCGTTGTACACTATGAAAAAGTGCAATCAAATTCAACGACAAGGAAATTACCAAGTAGAGTACATCTTAAAAAATCCTTCAAATCCTGCTAGTTTATGTGGAAATATTAAATATTAACTTTCTTGCTCGAGGACACCATTCACCAGCCCTTCCATTTTACCCACCATCACCTACCTATATTATTCTTATCTTTGGGTTTACCCAGCCTCCATTCTATTGAGCAAAAAGAAATAAAAACGAGAATTTTTTTGTAAGTGCAGAAAAATGAGATTCTTGGTAATTAAGTTGAGGATACTTTGTTTCTACATCTTTATAAAATATGACAATGGATAATCTTAGATATCAAGTCATAGGAATATATTCTACTATTTTCTATATAGATATCAAGTAACGTTATGGCAGCACAACACTTTTTGACTAGAAGAAGCGCCTTTTTTTTCCCTGTCATATTATTTACACATATTTTAGTCCGCCATATTATTTACATAACTTGAAGGGTCCAAGGATGGATAGATATTAAAAAGGATGTGGTAATTTGCATATTTCTCATTCATATATGAATTTGTTGTGAAAGCGGGACCATATTAGTGTGGCTTTATCTTGACCTGTTCTATTCCAATGCAGTTAATACATCTCATTCATGTATGAATGTAAAAGTCGTGAGACTATATGTTTGTTCCAATGTAGTTGTACCTGCAGCGATCCCAGCTAAGCTTTCCTACTTCGCGCCTGTTGTTGAGGCGATTGTCAATACTGGATCTGCACCTCTAGTGGTTCCATGTGAGTTGGTGACTGAGACTATATCTGAAACAGTGGTCGTAGTGCCAGTAATTCTAAGGATGTGTGGGGCAAAATTATGGATCCATCCTTTGATAATAATTACATTTCTTGTTTAAATAAAACTCACCTTTTAGAGTGCAAATTCTTTGACTAGCACTCATATGATTCTCAGTAAAGATTACCCAAGGGATCAAATTCATTAGTTCAAGGGTATGAATTCCTACTTCTCATCTACTTCAACCCTCTTGCATTTTAAAGAACCTGCGGATTTGGTAACCATAGCTTGTAAGTCCACAACCTAACCCACCAAGTCTGTTAATAACAATAAAAAATAGGGAAAAATTATCAAAACTGATACTAAAATTACAATAACTACTGCTGAATGAATTGAGGGGTAAACTTCAGCATTAAAGTTCTTCTATCTAATCTGCACTTTTCCTAACAGTAACATACTACTTAATGAGACAAACATTGAAATGACAATATTTGCCTAACATAATAAATCCCACAGAAGGTGTGACTAAAAGAAATTTTACACGCGATAGGAAAAGAAATAATTATTGAAATAAGTTTCAGTTGTGTAAACATTAATCGTGAATTATTTTTTACAAGCTCTGCATTCATCAATTTATAATTGTAGATATTTTACATCTACTTTGAAAATTGTAGTTTCATTTATTCTACCATATGAATATCATCTTCACAGACACCATAGCAACATAAAGGTTAAAAAAGCAACATATTTTTCTAATTGAAGATATCTTGTGATTTTCACTCATACTATAAATAAAAAAAGAGATCTGGTGATCTTGTACAGAAGTATAACATTCATATTTTCAAGTGTGTATGAAGTTTGTTTATACAATGCTACTATTAAAATCCATATTTTCTCTTAGTAAAACCAAAATTTCTAAGCAACTATCAAATTGTTGTATATTCTTCTGGCCACACACAACCCAACAAAAACGAATGAACAACAAAAATTCGAAATTTGTTCAGAATGATAAATCTTATCCAATCTTTGTTAACCACTGAATCCAAATTTAGTGGAAATATATAACCTTAACTATAAGCAAAAACAAATCTATGTCATACTTCAATAAGGATGCAAGTGCAGAAATAGAGTAAAAGAGTACCTTAACATTGCAGAAATAGAGTAAAAGAGTACCTTAACATTGCAGAAATAAAGGATGCAGATACAATATCTTGGACTGCCTATGTCTACCCATCATACAAAAAAAGGTTTGTGAGCTATTATTTCTTGATAAGTAGAGAACAAAATTTTGGGCTGGTGTAGCATTAGTCAA
Organism: Allium cepa; assembly: GCA_030765085.1. Lineage (NCBI taxonomy): Eukaryota > Viridiplantae > Streptophyta > Magnoliopsida > Asparagales > Amaryllidaceae > Allium > Allium cepa. The sequence continues at coordinate 315,315,117 of CM060945.1, read as the reverse complement.
GTTGATAATATACCTTCACATTGGATGCACTCTATTATGAAAGAACAACCAATGGACAAAACACTAAATTATGACTTGAACCTTTGATGATTCATTGAGAAAGTGAAATTAATAGTGTAGGTTAGAATTCGTTTCCTTCTTTCCATTAGAAGATTAGGTAAAACAGAAAGCGCAATCAATATTGCAATTCTCTCCCTCCCTAATATATATATCTTATATTGAGTTTATATAAATTTATTTAAATCAAAGGTGAAGATACCAGATACAATTATTTCTATATAATCCTAACATTTGACCACCTCAGGAAAATAAATCTTAAATATCTCAAATCTATTCTATTAATCAAAGATCATTCACAGCGGTAGAAAAAAATAAAAAACCAACTCCTTCTGACCAACAACCATCAAAATTTAGCCTCGTCTTCATTTCACCAATCCAATACACCCTAAAAACAAAAATAAAAAAGCTCTCAAATCCTCAGCCAAACCAAGGCAGTGTCATATTTTAACAGACAAGATTTAGGACTCTCATTCTGTATTTCACTACAGAAATAGTTGCATAGACCAAATTGATATATACAAATATTTTATGAGAGCAACAACATTTTTTGCATTTACCTGATGAAGAGGAGCATCATTCTTCCTTAGAGAATCTTAATTTAAACAATTAACACTTCTGGAGCAACAATGTCAACAACTTAACCAAAATCGAATCAACACTTCCAAGCTTTAAGTGATGGCACTACCAAATGGGGAGGAAACTTTCCAAAGTTGTAGTTTATTAGTGGCCACATCCATATTTGGTAACATTGATCCTAAGATTTGAGAACTAACTTATATAAACTTTGACCAGTTTTTGTCTTCTACATGACACAGTGAAGCAAGTGAGACGACAATATATGTACGTAAGTATTTATGTATGAATAATTGAATGTATTTCTATGTAATATGCTAACAAAATTTGGAACTCTATCATTTCAGATTTATATGTTATAAGTTTATGAAAAAAACAATTTTCACTACAAAATAAAGCAACGGAAATTTTCATCGAGATAAATCCAAACAAAATAAGAAAAGCCCAAAGTTACCAATAAGTATCAACAGACTATGGAAGAAAAAGAACATTGAATTTAATTATAACACATAAAGCGTTAAGGAAATAGATAATACTGAAAATCTGACAGAATTAATAAAAATCAGTGAAACTTACCAAAGGTTGAAGTTTAAGGATGTTAGAAGGATGATTGAGCTTAATTTCATATCTGCATTGAATCAGCAAATCCAAGTTACTTCTCTGATTAATCGATAATAGAAGTTTAATAAGATGTTAGATCAGGAAATAAGATTTGATAATCGATCGGTAATGCATAATCAAAGATGAAGAAGACGTTAGATTTGGAATCGCAGGAACTAAACCTAAACCTAGCTTGTGTCTGCGGAGGTGAGAAGGCAAGGAAATCGATATAGGATTACGGCCAGTGCAATGGGAGAATTATGCAATTCTTTTGTTTGGGAATACACAGAGAGCGAAGCGAGACGCAGAGGTACAAAATGGAAAAGAAGAGAAGGGTATTCTAGGAACTTCAAAAAGACACGATTGATTTTCAATTTAACGAATTCTCATTATTAGTAGTAAAGGTAAAGATGAAGATATACGTGACATAATTACAGCCTCCTTTCATAAATTCCCCAACTTTACTTAATGTCTCCTATATAAACACTTTTTATATTATTTATAAAACCTTTTACAAAAAAATTTCATAAAATACCATTAATAAATTATTTTTTAAATACCCAACTTATTTGCAACTTTTTTTTTTACAAAACTCCAAATTCATTAATAAAACCCCTTTTATAAATTTTTAAATAAAATTATCAAACTACTTTTTATAAAAAAAAATTCCAACTAAAATATTAACCCCAAAGATAAACAAATTGCAAAATATCGTAATAAAACTCATATACTTTCCATAACACGGTCATTTCATATACTTCAGTAAATTTCTAGATGGTATTTATTTCTCCAGTTTATTAAAACGATATTGATTTCCTTTTATATGATTTTATTTATAAAATCATTATTTTATTCATATACACCTTTTATTAATTTATCTTCCACTAATAAAATAATATTCATAAATTTATCCTATTAACCAAAACATTTAATATAAATGTTTCACAAATATCATTTCAAATATTCTAGCTCGTTTTAAACTGCATAATCCCTTTTGAATAAAAGATAATCCTTTTAAATTCTCTTTTAAAAATAAACATTTATTTCTATAATAATTTCTATAAAATACAATATTTCAAAAATAATTATTTTAAACGTTTGCTTATATATATATATATATATATATATATTTAAAGAATAAATAAGAAGTTAAATTAAAATAGAAATTCCAAACCTCATTTTATTTAAAATATCCCAAAAATTCCAAAAAGACATATTTCAATATCTTTCCCCAAATAAAAATCATTTCCAGTATCAAACAAGAATTAACAATATTTTCAAAATACTATATCGAGGTCAATAATTACTATAGCACTTAACAAATGCTATTACTTCCCTTTTACTCTAAAGAGCTTCAGTTTTTCACAATGTCAGTGTCACATCTAATATTGCCAAACAATTGCATTTCATCATTTAACAATCTTTTTAATAGGAATATAACTGAAATAGATCAACAAGTATATAATAAGAAATTAAAAATAAAAATATCCAGAAATCTGAATTTCTCTACTAAATTCCTATATTTCAATTTTAAATGACAATCGCTTTTCAAAAGCAGATATTTTAACCACAACCAGTAATTGCAATCAAACATAGATAGTAAATTTCATCTGCTATATATCTTATTGATTAACAAAAAAAACGAGTTTAACTCGTCAAATTCTAGTTATTGCCGAAGCATTCTGGTTTGAACTAAAATCAAACGATGTCCGATTTTAGGCCAAATTTCCATACTGCTTCAAATTCAACAAACCTAATTCCATCGATTAGCTTTCGCCATGACTAGCACAATGCAAAAAAAATTGTCTCGATTGGACCCTGTATGAACAAATTATTTAATATATTAGTTATTCAGACTAACTCATTTCATCAATTCCTTAAACAACTTAATTAACAAATTAATTACCATTTTATTTTTAGAAATCCTTCTTCCTTAAAGCAAATACATCCCCACTAAAACAACTGCACTATCACCTATACACGAGAGTGTTGTGCGCTCCTCCCCTCCGATCCACTTTACGATGAGCCGACTCTACAGACGAGTCCTCGTTCACTAGCTCCACCTTTTCCACCCAACAACAACACCCTCGACATCCTCCAACCCATCGCGTGCTATCAATGATCCCCATAACCAAAATGACATGACGTCCCATATGTGATCTAACATTACCGAAGTTTGACCATAAGTGCTCTTCTCTCTCATGAACATGAATCCATACTCTGATTCGTTGATTAATGCTCAAGTCTTCAGCGACACTAAACCCTAGCCTCCTCCATAAAGTCGGCCTCCACCCAAAATATGGTCACGCCCACATTCAAGCACACTAACATGCAGATCTTCCCCTCACGAATCCAATGAATCCATCTTTTTATTTTTTCGTTTAATACACAAATTTATTTCAATTTTGAAATCAAAATTGCTTACTTTTTCCAATTACAGGAAATGATAAAAAAAAATAAGAAAGAGGAAAGATAAAGAGCTGATTTTTCTTAAGTCTTAGGTTATACATATTTACAAATTTGTAGCATCTCGTTACACAGAAATCTCGTCACACAGAAATCTCGTCACAACAAAACAAAAAAATTTGATAACTCATAAAAATGATGCACGATCACAAAACAAAATACACTGGTTAACTGTTTCTGTAAAATCACAAAAATACTATCGTTTACTAAAAAATCATCAAACGTTAATTTAAATATTTTCCAAATTAAAAAAATTATGGAATGATCAATTAAATTAAATTAAAAACAAGAATAATAATAATCGAGTCTTTATATTAAAATTTATTTTCCTATTATTTACTCGAACCATTTATTACTGTAAATAAATTTACAAAGAATTCACGGTTGTTGTTTATAAATAAAAAGAAGTTAAATAAGACCATTGAATCAAATTAATTGATACTTAGATTAAAATCCCGATATTCAAAATGTTATTCAAGTATTTAATTCAAAATTTCAGAGATGTTTTAAAAATCCCAATATTTTGAATTCTAGTTTTAACTTTTAGAACCAATATCTCTATGTTTAAAATTAATTTAGCAATCATAATCAATCGATGAAAATCTTGGTTGTTGCATTAATCCTAGCAATTCTCTCAACTCCTCTTAACTTTCTCTAGATATTTATTAATATTTTATTTTAAAGGCTCGATACAATTTATTATTTTTGAATTGTTTATAATATTTTGTTAATTTTATACTATCCATTTACATTTAGAAACCTACGCTTTTTGCTTACTATTATTTTCAAAATTCTTAATTTTTATTTAAATTTACATTTAAGTTGATATATTTAAATTAACTAAATAATTTAAGTATAAACTATTTATAAAAATTAATAAATTATTATTTATTAATTTTTCAAACAAATAACATAGTTAACAATGTCGACATGTATATCAATCCCATTGTAGCGAAATGGTATAAGCTAAATTTTCATTCATATGTAAAAAGTATGGATCACATAAAACACAATAAGAACAACTTTAATGTATGATTATTTATTTTAATAAATTATCAGTTAAATGATAGAAAATTTTAGAAATTACAGATCATCTCGATAATTATAAAAATTTCACCCCCACTCCTTAATCCTCTTAATCCATATAAATTACCATGTTATAGTTATTTATAATATTACATTAATTTTCTCCATGATTTTATAATCATATACCAAGATTTTACACTTTCTACAATCAATTACAATGTTTTAATCAATTTTTTCTTACTATTTTACATTCAAACCAATGTTTTTATGTTAACCAAACACTATAAATCCATATTATATAACAAATTCAAGTAATTAATACTTATTAAGTTCTTCGATAGTTTATGAACAAAATGACAATTTCAATTAATATACCGCATTGTTATTAACAAAAGCCAAAAACATATATTTCCTTCAAATATAAAAATATATGAATAACTAAATAAAAATTATATGCATAATAATAATAAAAAGTTTAGTTTATGATTGATATATTGAACATTAAATAAGAAAATTTTATTTTAACAATATTTAAAGTATGAGACTATGTTTTTACAATATTAGCGTATGCGATGCATGAGATACACTCTGCTACTTTATTATTATTATCATCATCATCCATAATTTTAGTAAATTATAAAAAATAGTTTTCCTTTAATTATCTTATATTATATTTAAAATTCTTGTCAATACCATTTTGTAATTTAACACCTAAAACTCATCATCATACACATGTGATGGTGCCCATGTGAATAAATAAACACAAGATCACGAATTTACTTAATATTACATCAAAAAGAAAAATATGACATCAAAAAATTTCTTTAAAATTTATTACATAAATAAGTACTTATAATTGTTTCACATATATAAGTGTATCAATCATATTTAACGTGTAAATTCTTAATTTCAAAATATAAATTACACTTATTTTAAAATCAGATAAAATATTGTAAACATAAATTTTTGGAAATAAGATAATATAACTTTATTTATTTACATTTTTTAAACATATAAATTAATAGAATAATATGTTTAACATACAATTTCCTTAAACTTTAGAAATATCATTGCAAAACCTAATTTGAATAAAAAATATATTATTTAAACAGGTAGAATATGAAAATGATGAATAAATGATTATTTTTAACAATTCAAAAATAATATTTTAATATATTGTGCAATGAAAACATTACAATTTTAACATAATAAAATCAAAAAATAATAATGACAGTTTTTCCATAAATTCATCTATATTTATTTAACAAATATAAATCAATGAAATATTATACATAATGTTATAAATTTCAAAATTATTTTATAATCCAAACACATTATTTTGGATATTTACAATCTAAAAAAATAAGTACTTATAATCTATTCTATTAATATGTTTCTGTTCTATTAATATGTCAAACTAATTAATTTATATATTTATCTACGTATTGATCTGTTAAATAATATTAAAATAGAATGAAATATATTTTTCTCCTTAATTCTTTTTTTTCAAGAATTTCATTTATTCTCTTAATCGATTTTCATAAAGTTTCCCAAAATTTCAGTATTATATATATATATATATATATATATATAATAAATTATTTGGAATGTTCTCTTTAATTCCATTTGTCTATGCTACATTTAATTTTATGTTGTTATTTTTCTTCCCAAATTGGTATTTATTATAGATTAACATATAAACATTAATTGAAACACATGAATTACACCAATATATGCCTAATATTAGCATATTATATTATATGTCAACTATTTAACTACGTATATTTGAAATTTTCTTTTACGGCATTATCGTATGCAACGCACGGGTTACATAGTAGTATGAAGGAGGAGAGAAGGAGATTTAAAATTCTAATGATGGAGAGACGATAAAGAGAATGGAGGGATGATGAAGTGGATTGATTGGTTTTAATGCTTTTGTCCATCAACATATGGAAAGCAAACGAAAAATAAATTTGTTTTTTATTTTGTATTTTAACTTCATTTTTCAAATTGATTGCTCTAAAAAAAAATACATGCACCATATGCATTTTTGTTCGAATGAAAAAAACAAAATTGAAAATGGAAAACCAAACGGGGTCTTGGTGTTTGGTTTGAAAATTGAGTTTTATGTTTTTTATTTTCAATGTGACTTCAAAATATACGAAAAGAAGAAACATGTGAATGGCTTCAACATATGAAATTGAAAATGATTTTCTATCATGTTTTTCGCCTTTAGGAAATATCAACATCTATCTACTTTCATCTCTTCTTCTCGTTGTTAGATTGACTAGGATATTCCAACTCCTTCACTCCTACACATATAAATATTGAAAATGCAAAACACTAAACTTTTTTCGAACCAAACATTACTTAGTTTGTGTTTCACATTTTTAATGTCAATGTTAAATCAAAAGAAATGCTCAATCGGCTTAATTTGCGTGGAGTCAAAAAAAGGAATATGTCTTTAAAATGCCTACTTAAATTTCATCAATCATGTTTACTTTATATTCTGCACTAATGTTTTTTTAAAACTCTATAATTATAATTTTCCAACATATTATTATTTGATGTTTAGTAAAAAAGTAATGGAATCCCTCCTCCCTCCCCCTCCTCCTCGAACCCCCAATTAAATATTAAAAATAGAAAGTGATTGAACGGTTGATTCTCCATTGGTAAATGGTTGTACTATTAGTTTATTTCCTAAAACAATTTGCTTAAGCCACCTATAAACTTGACGAACTAACCATTTTGGAGACTAAACTTGTATGCTGCTAGGGTAGTTTAGGGAGAAATACTTTGAAGATGAGACAATACAATATAGACGAATCTTTGGTTATTATACCTTTGGATACAACCTTGGTATCATTACATATTACTACATTCCAAAAAAATAAATTTAAAATTTATTAAGAAGATTGTTAAAGTGACTCTAGTTATGAATAAGGGGACAAAGTTTCAATATCCATAAAACATATGAGGGATACTGAAAATTTTTATCTCCTATAAAAATTCAAATATTATTTCTTATTTACCCATGTTTCATCGGCTAAAACAACAAACATATGTCATCTTTATGTAATCTTTTTGATGGACTTTTCGATTAACCCTCCAAATTGGTTTTTGACAGAGAAGTCGATCATTTTTCATTTATTTTTTGACACGATGTTGCCGTATTTGCATTGAACGATGACAAAAAAGTAAATTGCTTGATTTGGTTTTATTTATCATGTCCTTTCCCTAAATATTTAACTTTAAAACAGAATCTCCCTGTCCCCTTTTTTGTAGAAAATAGTAATTTATACGATCTTCGTTTATATCAAATGAAGTATAGATTCAATTATATCTCCAACCATGAGAGAAAATATATAATAGAAGATTGAAGTGATGATAACTAAACTTATAATGAAGTAAAACATATATATTTATTTTTTATGACTAATCTTCCTTTTGCATTTAATATTTGCACAAATATTCTTTTTAGGGAGGTTCTTCTAGGATTTTATTGTTCAATGTATACTAGCAACAAAAAAATACATAAAAATTGGGTTTCTATGTTGTACCAATGTAAATACTCAGTGGTTCAAGCAGAGGTGCAAAAGCCTATATTAAAGACAAAATCAATTGGCTAAAATGTATCATTACTCTCATATTATTGATGTAGGGCAAGAACATTGTTTACTTTATACAATAAAATCCAAGAATTCTTTAACCCATGCAACTCAAACTTTGAAATACAATAATATTAAATCCTCCATTTTGAGATTAACAAATGGAAATAAGAATATTGCAAACAATTTAATCTTACTTAGAAGCGACAACATGGAATTCACTTTTTTTACTGTTCACATACACAACTAAACGATAGAGATATAGTTCGTAAATAAATTAACTCATTTCAATTCATGTTAAATAACAAATGTTTTTATCTTATAGAGAAAATATATGTGTACAACTTAAATATTACATGATCTATATACACGGTATCATCATGAATGATCAGAGTACATATTGTATCAATTTGACAAAAAAATTGAATAGCTAAGTAAATTTCTCTCTCATAGTCATCAGAGTTTAAGGAGAAAACATAAACTCGGAGTTAAACATAAGTTTGGTATGAATAATATTAGGCCCGCTTATTCATATATCTATGGTCATAGAGAGACAATGCCACCGAGTGGAATGGATGATTTCTCACTTTTATACTTACAAACTATTTTGGAGTATAATATACTTATATTGTTATATAGAGTTATATTCTTTATATAACCAGGTTCTAGTTTAAGTATAGACCTTCATGCCATAACTATTTAAGTAAAATTGTACTTTATATAAAGTTGGTGTTTAAGATTCCTACAAACACATTTTGCAGGTTACTTATCCTAAGTTACTTAGCTCTCACCTCGGTATAAAATATTTACAAAGGTTGATATCATTCTCCTAGGTATTCAAATGGTATGAAGGTTATTATCATTTACCTAGATATAACTTTGTTTTATCTAGGTTGCTCCAGCGAAGGTTACTATGTTTCACCTGGGCCTTTTCAATTATCACTCACAATATCCATAATGTTACCATCATTCCTGTCAATGTTTTTTTCTAATGGAGGTTACTGTCATTCGCCTCGATGTTTGTCTTCAAATTACCATTTATTTTGCAAAATTGCTCTCAGGGAGGTAACTATCATTCCCTTCAGTGTTTTCCCTAATTCTTTTGGTAGATTAATCTCATGAAAGTTTTGTCATCCACCTTAGTGTCTTCCAATGTTGCCTTGGTGAATTCTCATCATGAGTGTTAGCGTTGTCCACCTCGGTGTTTATCTTCGAGATCTCGGTAATTTTTTCTCAAAAAAGTTATTATCTTTCATATTCATATTTACTTTTTTGTCTCGATAAATTACTCTTACAAAGATTATTACTTTTTTGTCTCGATAAATTACTCTTACAAAGATTACTGTCGTTCCCTTGGTGCATACATTCTTTGTCTTAAGAAATTGCTTTAACAAAGGTTATTATCATTCACCTTGTGGTTTACCTTTACTATCTCAATAAATTACTCCCGGGAAGGTTATTATCATTCACCGTAGTGTTTACCTTCGATGTCTTGATAAATTTCCCTCACGAAGATTAGAACCATTTACCTTAGTGTTTACCTTCAATGATTCTCATCAACAAAGACAATTTGTGCTTACCAACATTACTATCATTCAGCTAGGTATTTACCATAGCACTTTTATATGTTTATGATAATTTATTCTCCTAAGGTTACTATCGTTCAACTTAGTATTCCTAATTCTTATGTTTAGCACTTAATGCTTTGGTTAGATCAGTCCAAATCCTTGGCTATTAATATCTTTGATTTCGAAAGAGAATTCTCGGTGTTGGATCAGATGCATCGGGTCGTAGGATAAAAGGGACGAATTTCAAATAAAAAAATCCTTTCAAATTCATTATGCACTAGATCTCTTATAATGTTATCTCGAATAATGTCGATAATGTTCAATCATATTTAATGTTTTATTTGAGGATATTAATTTGAGTTTGAATTTTATTTATAGTATTATATTATATTAACATTAATGTGATTTACAATTTTATTATTTATTAAAACATTTGACAGGATAATTTATTATTGGTTTAAATATCATTTATTCAACTGCAAATTAATAATAAACGAATTATGTATAATAAACAGGAATAATTCTAATTTTAAATGTTTAAATATAATAATTATATTTAAATAATTTTAGTATAAATAAAATAGTAGTTATTCAAATTTAATGTTTCATAAATTGATGTTTCAAATTTATAATTCACCTTAATTCAAATATTAAATATTCGAATAAAACAAAACAATTTCAAAGTACATACGTAGTTTTAATTTTAGAGATGTCTGTATTCAATTATTTAACTATTAACTAAATATACTTTTATTTTGATGTCATGTATAAGTGTACAATGTATGATTAATAATGTAAGTGTGTTCAGAATGGTAGTACGAATCTAATGATGTGAATTCTATGCAAATCAGAGTTGTATGTGAGATTTATTCATATTTCCAAACCTGAGGTTTAAAATATAATTTTATATTTAATAGGACATAGCATAAATTTACCCTTCTTCCCATTCAAATTCCTAGTCGTCATTTGCTCCGACATCAGTTGGTCGTCTTCGCAACCATGTATCGTCGAACTAGAATCTTACATAACATCGTTATCTATGCAATGCTCTATCTCTAAGCAGCTACGATAGAGCCTAAGTTTCTCGAGTGTGTCTTAAAAGCCTCGACTCCACCGTTGTTGACTCTAGGAGCTCCATTTGGTCATCTCTAGGGTCGATTCGGTTTTCTTTTATACTAGGACCACTTTCTAGAAACGCATTTGACTCAAGTTCCTCTCCCTTTACTACAACCCTTCCTTCTCATAATCCTTAAAGTACATCCCCCAGCCCCCTTTACACACAACAGGATTTTTATAGATTCGATATGTATTGCTCTATTTGGAGCTCTCTAAGTCTCTGTAGCACCCTGCATGAATCTTCAAGTGGCACGTTATCCATCTCGATGCTCGTTTGATAAAACCCTGATTCTCTCTAACATGGTCAAATTAACATTATTGTTGCCCTAATAGGAAAATGACCACTCCACCTACTTCGTTGATCTTCTTTGATAAATCTGAGCTTAATGTCGCGATGCATGAATGCTCAATGATCGTTGGTCAATTATAATGATATCCATATGAAGATGATATCCACATAATAGTGGACAGACTCCTCCTTTAAAAAAAATTAAAAAGTCAAATTTATCTGGAACACTTTTAAAATCAATTTTTAGCAAAAAAAGTTTAAAGAATTTTTTACATTCTTGCTAGTCGAATACAACTTGAACGGTCAACTTCACCTCAAAAGGATCTCATCTCTAACCCAATGGTGAAGTTGAAAAGTTCACCATCAAGATATAATTTATTATGTATAGAGATAATGATTTTCTTCATATTGAGATTGAAGGCATATAGGTCTATGTATAGTAGTACTAATGGGCTATGTAAATATTCTACCTAGATCCACCATTAAAGGTATGGCTCATTATTAATGAGGTCTTATCTCATTTAATTAGTTGAACCAGTTCAGTTAATTCATACCCATGTATATTTTGGCTTGTCTTATTTTAAAACAATTTAAAATATTTTGGCTGCTGAAATAATGTACATATACATATGTATATGTATATATAACATTTAAATGATATATTGGCCCAAAAAATAGTTAAATAAAATATAATAATTATATTTTTATTAAATAATTTTAGGCCCTTTAATAGTGGTTAAAACTAATTAATATAATTGTTATATTAATTTCTATACAGTAATAATTTATAACCTTTATAAATTATTTTAATCAACTATTTCAATCGAAAACTAAGAGCTGAGATTGTGTGACCCCAAATGTGAACTCCGCCATGGCAATATATAAACAATTCAAATTTTACAGTCTCTATGGACTTTGCTGAAGCATAGGTAGTTGGCACGAGTTTAGTTGCTTATAAATTATCTAAATGAAATCCAATTTCTTATTTATTAAAAAGACACCTTTAAGCAATGATGTTTCACGTTTTGTATTTCTCATCACTATATGACTTAAATATCTAGAGCTCGGTAAATGCTCAGAACTCTAATAATATCTATATTTAATTGCGAAGTTCAACACTAAAGAGCATGGTTCAATTCGATAATAATAACTGATTGCTTTAGCCAAGGACTGACTTATGTTGATTACCAATTATGACGACACAAACCTTCTATTTGAAGGAGATGAATCCTCTCTTGGATAATGTTTCACTTCAAATGGTTTAAATTATACCCAACTATGGCCTTAGCACAATCCACATTGCACTGTGATCAACCATAATCAAAGTATAGTTAAGATACTTAAGATTTATAGTATTCTCAAGTCAAAAGACTATTGCACATTGTCACGTGAGATCTTCTATTTGAGTTTTAACTTATAGAAAACTCTTAGTGAGCCTTTTTAAAAAAATTCCAAACAATTACATGTATGTACCCCTTCTGCCCCTAAACGATCACGAGTAGTTCACCATCCATCATATGGGGAGCACTACATACAATAATCTCAAAGGGTATACCAACATCTAGCTCATTCTCGATACATCTTGACTGAGAACATTATAAGGATAAGCTTTTGTTTTATTAGATTCAATATTTATGGTTACAAACACATTTGTAACCGCAATCGATTAAGTACATTTTCTTTGACTTTTCTACTTGTATATATTTAATTTTCTTATTACATTATTTATATCCCAATATAAACTACGTACACATTAGAAAATAAAACTAAAAGCTTACTATATTTTGAACATGATTTCATGTAAGAGTTAAGTTATATAAGTCAATTACAGAATTTCCCCAAGTCACACCTTTAACTATTTTAATCGAGTGACACTTATGGTAACCATCTTAATCATATAATTTTCCAGCTTGCATTAAGAAACATTTGAAATCTTTCTCTGGCTTTTTGTCTCAAGTATGCAATCCGTCAAAGCACACGGTTATATTCCAAATATTCGAGAACTAATCATCCATGGCATCATTAATTCTTAACCAAGTTATTGTTAAATCTACTCCGATCAATGGCAAGTGAAATAGGTAAATTAAAAAAAATCAATGGGCCTTTGAGATCTATTTGTTGAAGTTAGATCCAACTATGATTATTTAACAAAACTAGGTTTTATTATTAAATATCTTATATTTATTTAATTAATTATATTAATTAAAATATGCTTATCATTTAATTTGAATATATCTAACATATTCATATGGAAATGTGATGACATAAGCATGTAATAACATGTGTGCATAGATACACACTTAAATAGATACTATAGCATCCAAAAAATTTCAACTAAACAAGAAAATATAAATAAAATGATAAGAATGAACTTAAAAGTAAAATATCCATAAATATCCAAATTTGGCTACGGGACTTACACCATTGTGTCCATAGCAATTTTCTAAACAATTTCAAATATGGCTTGTCAAAACCTGAGATAGCATGAGAGATTTACGAGTGATGGAATAGTCAAGAAATTAAAAGGGAAAAAATATAAATAATTACATTTTGGCCAGGTCGACCATCATAAGGCTAGGTCAACCAAGGACGGTCGACTTGGCCCTATGGGCGATCGACCCGACCCTGTGTTGTACGGGAGATTGTTGTGGCGAGTAGATTTTTTTCTACGTACGAGACTATTTCTTGTTGGCTAAGGTTTGGGGCGACAAACTGGATTAACTTGGGGACTGATCTGATAGTAAGAATTGTAAAGCTCCCATGTAAACTAGTACCTAGGGTTAGCCCAAATCTTAATTTTTCTTCATTGTAGCGAAGCTCTACCGAATTGAAAACTAAAAACCTAATACAAAAGTCAATTTCTAATCCCCAAATCAAACCCAAATTCTACTCTAAACAAACATTTAAAGAGAGATCAAGCGATTGGAAGGGAGGCTATGCAGATCTGGGAGAAACAAGCGGAGTTGGAACCAAAGAGCTAAGGACAAAAGTAAGTGGACACAAATTTAATAAAATGGTCAAATTGGTTTATTTTTATTTTTATTTTAAGTTGATTAGACCTAGAAACACCTAAATTAAATTGTTAAATTATAAATTTGTAAATTATATAGAATTTGACGTTAAATCTAATTATTTGGATGTGTTAAACTGTAAGCCCTTTTATTTATGTTGAATGTGTTAGAATTATGATTTTTATATAAGATCAAACTAAATATGTTGGGAATTTAATTGAACATGCATATGGATTAGATTAATAAGCACGAATTAGATAATTAATTGAATATATGTATGGATTAGAATAAAAGACACAAATTAGATAATTAATTAAACATGCATATGGATTGGATTAATAGGCACAATTGGATAATTAAATTGGATATATTAAATCTAAATTGGAGATGGATAGTTTATTGAATATGTTAGAAACATGAATTGAATATGTTAGAGACATGAATTGAATATATTAGAAACATGAATTGAATATGTTAGATAATTGTAAATTTAATAGTTGTTAAAGTGAATATGTTGGAAATTTAGATTGAATATGTCAAATTTCTAAATCTAAAACTGAAACCTTGAAATTGAACGTACAGCAAATTGTTAATCTATTATATCATCATGTTGTAAACCCTAAACAGAAAATCCTTGATTTTTATGTTTTAATTTTAAATTGATAATTAGATTAAAGTTAGGAATTACTAATATGTGTACAACTTGATATGCATAAACAAACAACAATTCAAAACCGATGACTTAAACCTCGGCATTGAGCTCAATTAAATAAAAGAAATTTCGATGAATAATGTATAGTATGTTGCACTGTTTTGGCAATGATGTATGTGTAAGGGAATAGAGAAAGTAGTTCCCTATCTAAGTTGTAGGGCGAATTTACTTCGCTAAGTGGATGAGATCCAAAAGATCCATAAACGTAGGAAATTGGGCGGTCCATTAGGTGGATGTCGAAATTGGGTTTTGTAAGATGAGGGCGATTTATTTGTGTTAGTTCCAAGGAGTGTTACACACAGGTGGGCGCCGCATTGGTGAGAAAACTTTCTGAGGAGGCCTAGTCCTAACAGGAGATTCAAGTACTACACATTCTACTTGTGCAAATATGGTACTAGTGGACACTGGAGCTGGATAATAAGTGGCCATAGCAAACATGATGATACTAGGTGGGAGCTCGGTCCTGATGGCGATTCGCATGCACTGAATACCAAATCAGACCATAAGAGGTAGTTTGCCACTACGATCGAGAGATAAGCGTGAAGGCATACTTTGAGTTACTCTATGAGTTTGTGTGCTGTGTTTTGAAAATGTATAGGATCTTATAAAATGCAACTTATGTGCTAATATGAGAGTTTGTACTAATGATTGTACTAAGTTAAGTAAATTAACGGAGTATAAATAGATAGATAATAAAAGTGAGCATACCAGATATTTTATACTGGTTCAGACCTCTCGTCCTACGTCCAATCCCGGAGCTATCCTCCGGTATTTTCTTTGTGCAAATAACCCTCACTTCACTTGGAGGAATAGGCTAGTACAAAAGTATTTCTCTGACAATTTTGTGTTCCAAAAAACAGAGATTTGACTAATAGTACAATTCTTCCTATGATCTCCTTTGAGCATGTGAATGTGAATTCTTTGAGTTGTAGGAAGTGATTTAACCAAAATGGTATTTTGGTTCTAATAGATTGAGACTATGTAAGCAAGAGATGCACGGATACATAAATAGAAATTTAATAAGAAATCAAGAGAATAGATTATTTATAAATCTCAATTTTTGAAGTATAGAGGATTAAAGAGATGTAGATGAGGAGTTGTTACTGTTGGATAAACTCAATTTAATTTAATGGTTCCAACCTTTGAAGAAGAGATGCGGCTATTCAATATGAAAGGAAGCAACCTTTCAGGTTATAGCGGTTGCCAGATGACAGACGTTTGTGGAAATTTTGCGAACCTATTCACAGATGTCCATGGTTGGCATTTTCAAATTATAAAATTTTTAATGCCAATTTTTAATGTTTTTTAATTCCAATTTTGTGTATATGAATTTTTGTGTGCATATATACTCAAGGAGACCTTACAATGTTTATTTAAGACTCTTAATACACTAGTATAACCTTACTTAATCATAGCATCGTCCATAAATCTATGTATGTCTTCGAGTCTTGGTATCTTTGAGCATGAAAATCTCTTGTAGTATATACTTGTAACCTTGATAAGATATATAATATATGTGATTGTATAGTTGTTGTCATTGAAACCATAGAATGGAGGTTCTAACATGTTCTCCCTTTCCAAGCATAGTCTAAATAGATAAGGAATAGTATATCTCAATTTGGCTAATCGATAGTGGGAGGTTTTAACCTGTAGATCGAACATAGTGAGTTAGATAATTACCCTTAGGTATATGACCTTTGGAATAGACCGACACACTATATATATGTTCAATGACACTTAGAGTAGATTTAGAATTAATTGCACTTAATCATCTTATTAGCCTTGTTCACATTTACTAGACATTTGTCAGACTCAACCCTTCTATCCTTTTTCCTACCACTATAGTACAGGAGGCATTATTTGTTAGGAGAAAGGTTTAACATGTTTACAGACCACAAATACATAAAGTATCTTTTCCCTCAGAAGGATCTCAACCTTTAACAGCTACGGTGGTTGGAATTTTTGGTGTTTATGATTTCAGTATTTCCTACACTTCAGGAAAAGGGAATGCACTCGTCGATGCATTGAGTAAAAGACATGTTGGGCTTTAGAGCAATATCCTTGAAACGAAAGCAGATAGAATATATTGCTAGATTTGATATCAGGCCTCACTGCGAGTTAGAGCCTACTTGACGATAATAAGATGTACCGAGATATGAAGCAAACCTATTATTGGGAAGGTATGAAGAGTGATATAAGGGAACTTATCTCGAAATGTATAAATTTTCAGTTGGTGAAGGCAGAATAGAAGGAACCAAATGGATTGTTGCAACCATTAGAGATTCCTAAGTGGAAACTAAAACCTATATCGATGGATTTTGTAGATGGACTGTCGAGGACTCGGGCAAGGCACGATAGCTTTTGGGTCATAGTAGATCGTGAAAGTCTACGGGGTGGATCGTGTAGTGTATATGCAAGTGTACATAAAAGAAGATATGATGCAACTAAAATAATATTAATCTAAGTAAATATAGAATAAGTACACCATAATTTTATACTGGTTCGGACCTCTCATCCTACGTCCAGTTCGAAGCTCCCCTTTGGAATTCGATTATCAAAAACCCTCGCTTCACCCGGAGAAATAGGCTTGGTTACAATGAGTTGTTCTTGTCAATTGTGTTGACTAATTGGTACAATCGCTTCCAATATATTTCTAAGAAATATTGTCAATGAAGAACCGAGTATATGGAAGAGTGAATACAAGTAAAGATTGCTAGAGTGCAGAGATCAGGAATATAGGATAGAGTATAGAATTAGAAAGCGTAAGTAAGCGAAGTAAGTGTTTTATTGATTCTTGATGCTATATATAGTTGTACATAGGTATCTTGAGTAGTTACATCCATTAATGAATCCTCTAGCTTCTGTTGATGGTGATGAGTTATGGCGAAGAGAAGCGGAGATGTCCATTCACATGCGGCAGTTGTAGTTTATTTCTGGAGTTTGAGTTTGAATTTAGACGTCTGGTAATTGTTTCAGACGTCTAATACTATATATATTTCGAATGTAGTAGAGGATCAGACATCTGAATGCTATTACCAAACGTCTGGTTTAGCCTGTTTATTATTCCAGAGAACTATTTCAGGCTTCTAGCTTGTGCACCCAAATGTCTGATATGGTGCATTTCAGTTTTTGTGCATCCTTTCTTTTACTTCGTTGTACATGTCAACTTATTGTCTCTTGTAGCGTCATTTGAGCCTTATTATTGTCTTTCTAGTGATGTTGTTCTAGCAAGTACTTGTATATATAAATATATATATATATATATATATATATATATATGTATGTATGTATGTATGTATATTCGATTCGATTCCTATTGTATAGTTGTTGTTATCGAACCGTAGATTGGATTTCCTAACAGATCGATTAATTAAGAATGTGAGGTTTATACCCATCAAGTCAAGTAAAATGACATCCAAGCTGGCAGAGTTGTATGTAAAGCGGATAGTACAATTTCATGGTATGCCAAAGAGCATTATGAGCGACGAAGACCTATTATTCCCTAGTGGGTTTTGGAAGATCTTATAAGAGGCGTTAAGGACAGAGCAGCATCTTGGTATAGCTTATCACCGTAAAGTGGATGGCCTGACAGAAAGAATAATCGTATATTGGTAGACCTCTTACGAGGTCTTTTGAACATGCATTATAGACTTTGGTGGGTTATGAGATGATCATTTGCATTTGGTAGAGTTTGTATACAATAACAGTTATCAGTCGAGTATTAGTATGGCTCTATATGAAGAACTGCATGGCCGAACATGTAATGCTCCTTCATGTTCGTGGAAAGTGGATGAGAAACTGATACTTGGGCCAGATATGATTAGAGAGATTTTAGAGAAGATTAAGATCATTCGACAATGAATGAAAGCTGCTTAGGTTCGACAAAAAAGCTATGTGGATAAAAGATGAAGAGATTTGGAGTTTTCTGGCAAGGATATGGTATTTGTAAATATTTCTCCTCCAAAGAATGTAGTTCGATTCAGTATAAAGAGGAAATTGGCATCAAGATTAGTAGGTCCCTTTTCGATAATCGAGAGAATTGAAAAACTAGCATATAGAGTCGACTTAACTCAAAAGATGGTGGCGTGAATAATATTTTTCATATCTCTTATCCATGGAAGTTTGTGCATAACTTAGGCATAATAATCACAACGGATCAGCTAGAAGATGTTGAGGTAGAACTAGAAGTTTCTATACCTTGTAGGTCGCTTCGTATTGTTAGGTACGATATGCAATAACTTAAGAGGAAGATGGTTAAACTAGTTAAGGTAGAATGGAGCGGAAGTGATGACGAAGACGAAGAGGAGCATGAGGACTAGGTGCTCGGAACTCTTTGAATGGTAGGACGCTACGTTTAACATATTTCCAAGTAAGGAAATATTATGATGAGAAGCTTTATTACATCAAGAATGTTGTAGATGCGAAATGTTTTTCGGTATAAAGGGTATGAGGGACTAGTAAGGTCAAGTTTGATTCTTATAGAGAATATTAAGTAACAAACAGGCATTTCCTTTATTATATTAGGAAATCTTACTAAAACAGTAGATGTAGGCTCGACATTATAGCGGCGAGGTTGATACCATATAGGTAAGGATTGGATACCATAGGCTATGGGCAGTCCAGATATTGTATTGCTCCCCTAAAGGCTACCGGCGGATCAGGTGGACATAAATGAGAAAGTATACCTTTTGGTTTACGTTATTGGCTTATATCAGTATATATGTGTTCCATGTATACCTAATGTAGATCTTGAAATTATAGGGTTAAATATATCGTACGTTGGAATATGGAAAATAAGGAGAGAAGTAGTCCCTAAACTAACGAGGGCCTTCATAAAGGAAATGGTATGGTAAGTTTCATATTTGAGGACCTAAATGACTTGAGCAAATAAAAATGTAGAGTTGGTCGTTGCATCAAATTTTTGAATAATTGATGTGGCACAATAAACACCAAATCGAAAGTTGTTATAAAATGAAGTGATATTTAAGTAGCATTTTAATTTATTGAATGAAATATGTAGTAATATAAATTTTTATAAAATATTCGTTTCAGTATAAAAGTGTATTGTTTGAAATAATAAGAAATATATCCCAAAAGAAAGGGATGTACAAAATAAGGATGATTACCATATTTTGTACTATATATTTTAATATTAGTAGAAAAGATAATTCCTTGTAATTCTAAACAAGACACAAAGCCTCTTTTAGATAATTTATGGAAAGTTATAGAGTTCGCATTTATTTTTGAGGAATTCCAATGCATTAAAGCATAGAAATCCCTAAGTAAAAACCAAACTAATGGCCAACATATTTATTGGATTAAGATGACAAAGCACCGTTCGGCATTAGGCTGTACCAACCATAGATTAAATAAAAGAGATGGAATAAAGTGACAAGAGGTTATGTTTGATAAAAGGTCCCATTTATGGACAACAACAGGGAATAAAAAGAGAAAAATTTGTAACTCCAAACTACATAAAGGATACCTGAAATGATAATTTAGTCATGATTTTGGAATGGATAGTTAATTTAAGAATATGAGTCTCAACCAAGAAAAAGGTGTTGTCATAGTATGTATTGGGAATATAGAGGAAATATTCATGTAAAAGAAGATAAAAAAATTGGTTAAGATTTGAATAAGTGGTTAAAAAACGATTCTTCACAAACCTCGTTCGGATCCGAGGAAGATTATTTTCTTAAAAAAATTTATGGAAGTTGACATATAATACATAGTCATGTGTACCAACCGCACGTGAGTAAGGTAACTCTTAAATGGGTATTATTTGGTTATAATGATCTTAAATTATAACTCTAATGAATTTTAAGAATTTTGTTGTTATGGCTACAGGGAGATATACCAAACTTCCATTTATAGTGCTTGAAATAGATCCATGTAGACCATAAACATGATAGTTAAGTACCATGATTTTAGAGAGTTTGGGAAATAATCCAAGTGTAAAGAGAAATGACTTGAGCTGAGCTGAATTTGTAAGGAAAAATTATGTTATCTTTTTATATTTAGGATTCACTAGTTTGAGCAACCTTAAGGGAAAAGGAACTATAAAAAAGGGCAAAGTGGAAAGTATCATAGAAAGAGGAAGTGAAATCCATAGTTGAGTTATCCCACTTAGTATCTAGGCGTAGAGGTGATTAGGTACACCACTGAAAGAGTTAAGACAGTATGTTGTGCACTAAAGGTTTTATGGAGCTATACTTAGCAAGAGCATACTCATGCTAGAGTTTTTTTTACCATGGTGCAAGATGACACCATTGGAGTTATTAGCAAGGATTGTTTAAAGTTACCAATGCACGTATGATTGAAATGGAAATTTTTGGATGGTGGCGAGAGTTGGTTAACCTAGTCGGGATCCAATTGATAGAAAGACAAGAATTACACCAAATAGGCATGGCGTAAGTACTGACAAGAGGCGTGGTGTAGTCCATGGTGCTAAGTCCATATAGAGTCCATGGAGTCGAGTCCATGATAGAGAACAGGCAAGTAGAAAATCCCCAAAGAGAGATATTGTAACGACCTAGAATTTGATCACTTTAAAATATACTATTTAAAATGATTTTAGATATAAAATATATAACATTTTATGATTTAATTAATATTAGATAGGATTTTCTAAGATAAATATACGTAAAAATAGGAATAATTGCTTATATCGACAAAAGTATCAAAATCCTTATTTCAGAAAAGTAAGTTCAATGGTTAAATTAATTATTTTAATCAATTTACGAGTTTTTATACTTTTAAATAACATTACAAAAATTTATTTTTAAATTTGGTTTAGATAAATAAATAGTTTAACTAACACATCAAAATGCGACCGTAAAACATTTTGTTGAAAATTAACTTTTGTCGATTTAAAGTTGCTGCAACATTGTTGCACCTTTATTTTCTTATATATGAACATATATTCAAATAGTATAAGTATTAAGTAATTCACTAATCAATTTTACTTTTACTAAACATATTTAGAAAATTCTAGAATGTAATAAAAGTTAGCATAAAAAGACAAAAACGATTATAAAAGTAAAAAGTAAGCATTGAATCAAACTAACATAATTATTACATTCTTTACTTAATACTTAAATGAATATGACATAAAGTAGAAATGTGATGTTAAATGTTGAAAAAATTAGTTTGCTTAAAGTATAAGCAAAGGGTATTCAGGTCTTTTTACAAAATAATATTTTATTCAAAACTTTTTTCTTTATATATCTACCACTTCTTTCACAAATTACACACACTTTCCATTTTTCTTCTTCTTCCTTTTCTAAGCTTCTCCTTCTTCTTCCTTAGAGCTTTAATGGCTTCTATGCCTCTCTTAAAAAATTCCAAAAGCGCAACAAAGTTATGGCAAAAATAATCGACACAAAGTATACCACTTACGTTAAGTTCAAGCTAGTAAGTTCCATCCATCCACCAAAGGCCATGCCCACCTAGAAGCCATTTCCACCTCTTTTCATCTTAACTTCTAGGATAGCGGAGCTATAGCCTAGTTATAAGAAGTTTCGAGAAATGGTAGTGAAGTTATAGTCAAATCCATAGTGATAAAGTTAGCAAAATTGGTAGAAATTATGGTTTAGACGTGAAGTTTGTTGCCTTAAGGTTTGACGGAGTGGAATTTAAAGTGATTTATATCTTTCTTTAAGTTCATTAAAATTATTGCTAAGTTGAAAGAACTTTAAGTGTTAAGTATTATTTGAAAACCCTTGTTGAATGTTTGTTTACTTTGTTTACTAAAACAATGGTTACATTTCCTTGTTTGACTATTTGTATGGTTAATTAAGTATTTTAAAATTTAGAAGTTAAATACTTAATTGTGTTTTGTGAAAATGACTAGTACACATGTTTCGTCGGTGAGATCTAAGGAAACTTGGGCGAGGGACAGAACATGTCGAAGGGAAAGCCTGGATGCTCCAAAATAAATATCAAACCGTTTTAATTCAAAATAAAATAAAACATGTTATAAATATTTGATAGAATGAAGCATTTATTATCATTTATTGTTGTGTTTATTTTATTAATGGATTGTTTGAATTAGGCTCAACCACTTTATGAGCAATTTACCTTTTTATATGCATGGGCCGGGTAGACAATAAACTGAGAATGATTAAATACGAACACCATGTGATTAGAATTTCATAGTTTGACTATAAGGTGTTCGATAAAAATATTGGTTAAGAAGGAATTACAATGAAAGGTATTTATTAATTTTTTGGAAATAAAAGATATTTTATCTTTTAAATGAAATGATTTCATTTGAAAGAAAATAGAAATATTAGAGAATAAATATTTTAAAGCGATTATATAATAAAAGTGATTTATATAAAGAATGGTTTTATAACAATGTTTTAAAAAACGAAAAGATTTTCGAGGACTAAACCCGATGGTTTTAAAATGATTTTCAAAAGGATTTAGAAATAGAAATTGTTATGGATTTGAAGTATTTGTAATTATTAGTGTAAATGATTTTTCCACTTCGGGATATAAAGTGATTTGTTATGCTACCAATGATTCGGGTAATCCAAAACCAAAAAGTGGGCAATTGAGGTGCAGATGTTCTGTAGCCGTAGTATAGTCCACTCTTAGTGCAAAGGACATACATATCTTTATTTGGTTTCGAAAGGCTGGGACCCAGCTGCCTTGTTATGTCTAGAAACTTCCCGATCAAGTAGCATTTAGTTTTGTATGTTTGTATATTGATATCATTTCAGAAAGGTGATTTGTTTTCAGATCCCGAAGTAAAAGACTGATTTGAATATAAAGGATATACATATACATATTTTAAAAGCTTTGAAATAAGAATTTGGGAATAAAGTCTAAAGAGATAATTTTCATAAAGATAATTAGATTTGGAAATCTAAATGTGAAGATCAAACTAAGTGGGTAGATTCGGAACCTATATTTGCATGATATATGCTATGTAGTTCAAGAATTGCATATTGTGTGTTGCATAGTAGGCTCCATGAGTCTTATTTGTGGTCAAAGAACTACGTTGACTTGATCCTGTATCTAATTGGGCACCCAATTAGATAGGGGTACATAGGCAGTCACAAGTGGTACTTATGCAGCCCCAATAATAACATAACATTTTTGTGTTTATTGTTTGCTATATATCGTGTATTGATGTAATTTCCTGCTTACTATTTTATTCCGCATTTGACATGTTTACTGAGTTAGCAGGAATGGCTATTGTTGTCTCTCTCATCCGAGTTGTGCAGCGGTATATTTATTTGTCTTGCTATTTGATATGTACTAAAGCACACCTAATAGATTGAATTGATTACTCTGATAACTAGTAAAATTAAAATTGTATCTTATACGTTTAGTAATGTTGAATATTTATCAAATATTGTGTATTAAGTTGGTGGTTTTCATTCGGAGTTTTAGAACGGACGGGTTTTTCGGCGATTGTGACAGATCCGAAAATCCAGGTCGTCACAGATATGATACGACTTAATTATTGGGAAGTCGTCACCAGTTACTTGTGGAAGTGTCTATGTGGTATAGCTACCGTAGTCAAGCTATTTTAGTTAGGGAAGCATATATTACCTTTTTATTTAGATGTTACACGCTTTAGGTAGAAACATTTGGATGATAGGGATGGCTATAAACATGAAAATAGGAAATGTTATGAGCGATGGATGCAAATTGATGTAAATAGATGTAATTGGTTGCATTTTCACATGACAGGATAGTTGGCCATATAAGTACACACAATCATATCATGTGTGTATTATTTCTTGATTTCTTGCTACATATGGATGTTATACATATGTATGTTACATTTGTTGCATGGTTGGGCATGAATGTAGAATTACCTGTTTATCATTAGGATTTTACATACCTTCGGATGCATAACATTAGCACTCTTGCATAAATAGGAGATCGATTGTATAAGTAGACCGACTATTCTTTTGCATTATTTTTGGGTTCATGTGCATTCCACGTTGCATAAATACATAACTGCATTAGAAATATCAAGGACTATGGTTGCCGTGGATGATGGATGTAGACTTTGGTTGCCGGTTATTAGTTACAATTTTCTATCCTTAAAGATTTCGGGGATGAAATTCTTTAAAGGGCAAAAATGTAACACCCCAATTTTTTTACAAAATAAATAAGAAAATATAAATAAAAGACAAGAATGAACTTAATGTAAAATTTCCACAAACATCTAAATTTGATGCAGCAATTGCACCATTGTTTCCGTAATAATTTTCACACATAGCTTGTCAAAAAATGAGGTAATATGAGAGCGTTACAAGCATCTGAATAATCCAGAAATGAAAAAGAAACAAATATAAATAATTACACTTAGGCCAGGTCAACCATTACAAGGCAAGGTGGACCAAGGACGGTCGATCTAGCCCTATGGGCGGTCGACCCGACCATGTGTAGGTCGAGAGAATATGGTGGAGAGTCGATTTTTTTCTACGTATGAGATTGTTGCGTGTTGGCCAAGTTTAAGGGCGATGAATTGGTTTAACTTGGAGACAGGTCTAATGGTAGAGAATTGTAAGAGTTCTCCTGTAATTTAGCACCCAGGGTTAGCCAAAATCCTAATTTTTCTTCATTACAGCGAAGCTCTACCAAACCGAAAACTAAAACCTTAAGTCGAAATCAATTTCTAATCCCAAAATCAAACCGAAATTCTAATTTAAATCATAATTAAAAGAGAGATCAAGCAATTGGAAAGGAGGCTATGTGAATCTAGTCGAAACAAGCAAAGTTGGAATCAAATCTAGAGCTAAGGATAGAGGTGAGTAGGCATAGATCTATTAAAATAGTTAAATCGGTTATTTTTAATTTTAAGTTGATTAGACCAAGAAAAATATAAACTAAAATTTTAAATTATAAATCTATAAATTAAATAGAATTTGATGTTAAATCTACTTATTCGGATGTGTTAAACTGTAAACCCTTATATTTAAGTTGAATATGTTAGAATTATGATATTCATATAAGATCTAAATCGAATATGTTGGGAATTTTGGTCGAATTGGATAATTGATTGAACATGCTTATGAATTAGAATAATAAGCACGAATTGGATATATTAAATCTAAATTAGAGATGGATAGGTTATTGAATATGTTAGAAGCATAAATTGGATATGTTAGAAACATGATTTGAATAGGTTAGAAACATTGGTTAAATATGTTGGATAAATGTAAATTTAATATGTTTAGTTAAAGCGAATAGGTTAGGACTTTTGATTGAATATGCCAAAGTTCTAAATTTAAAGCTAAAACCTTAAATTTGGAAGTACAACAAATTGTTAGCGTATTCTATCATTAAGTTGTAAACCCTAAACAGCAAATCCTAAATTGTCATGTTTTAATTCAATAATGAGACTAAAGTTAGGATTCACTAATATGTGTACAACTTGATAATTAATGCGTGAACAAACAGCAATTCAAAAATAATGATTTGTACCTTGGCCTTTGGCCCAACTAAATGAAATAAAAGTTTACGAATAATGAATAGTAAGTTGCACTGTTTTGGGCCATGATGATGTGTGTGGGAGTAGGTAAGTTAGTCTCCTAATTGAGTTGTAGGGTGAATTTACTACGCTAAGTGGATAAGATCTGCAAATATAGGCTATTGGATGGTCCATTGACAATTTTGAAACTGGATTTAGTAAGATGACAACGATTTATTCACGTTAGTTCCAGCTAGTGTAACATATGGGTGGGCGCATCACTGGTGGGAACACTTTCTGAAAAGGCCCAGTCCTAAAGGGAGATTCACGTAATGCACGTTCAACTTGTGCAAACATGGCGCTGGTGGATGTTGGAGCTGGAAAATAAGTGGCTATAAGAAACATGAGGATATTAGGTAGGAGCCCGGTCCTGTATATAATTTGCACGTAATGAACACTGGATTAGGCAATAAGAGGCAGTTTGCCACTTCGATCGAGAGATGAGCTCAGGCACAGACAATAAGTCACTCTACGAGTTCGAATACTTTGTTCTCCCTTTCCAAGCATAGTATGAGCAGAGAAGGGATAGTAAATCCCTGTTTGGCCAATCGATAGTGTGAGGTTATGGCCTATTGATCTGACTCGGTGAGTTAGATAATTATGCTCAGGTATATGACCTTAGGTGTAACAACCGAAGTTTAACCCATAATAATTAATTCATTAATTAATTAAATGATAAAATAACTTTGTAAAATTATTAGAATTGAGCCATGGGAGTTGCACCATTGAGTTAGTGGTAATTTTCTGGTTAATTTCCATATATGGAACATCAGAATCCGAGTTAATATGGCCAAGTTATGAAACAAAAGTCAAGAAAATAAAAGAAAAAATAAATATATAGGCTAAGTCGACCACTCGGTCAACTAGCCAGTCGACCTGGCTATATGGGTAGTCGACCTGATGGCCGACCCGCCTTAGAAAATGGACGAAGGAAAATTCTTTCGTCCAGTAACGTTAGTTAGCCAATTTTCTATGTGGTTTACATTCTTTAACTCAATCCAGTCCTTCCATTCTTGCATCCGATGGCTCCTATTTAACCTATGACGTGGTTGCATACTATTAAATCCCCAAATCCAACAGTCTTGGATCCACTTCTACCCCTGCAAATAGACACGAAGACCTAACACTTTTAATCATTCTAGATTTTCTCCAATTGGGTTCACCTTTACGGAAAGGACCCTAAAAGGAATAATTTTTCAATGAGAGAATCTTTTTAATAAAATTATTTTAATATGCTCAAGTGGATCTAGGTAGACCTAAAGGGAAGAAATTAGGACCACAGGTGAGTGATTGTAATTATTTAGATTTTTAATTAATTTAAAATAATAGGGTTTCCAATAGTTCTAGTTTTACTATGATTTTTGAAATAACTTTTTTAGTAGTTCATATACAGCATTTTAATTTATTTACTGTAACTTACGAGTTATTTACATCCTTTTCCTATGCTTTGGATCTTCTTCTATTTTCAGTTTTCTTTTATTTCTCCTTCTTCTTCGCGTATGGATTAAAGTAGATTAAAACACGAATTTGGATTAAAATTATAAGAATACTAAAATAACGAAAGATAAGATGTAAATGATAAAGACTGTAATAAAATGGAATTAAGACCGAAATTATGCCTAATTATGATATTAGTTGGACTGAATTAAAGAGATTGGCCTAGTTATAAGTTAGAATTATAACCAAAAAGAGTAAAAGATGAAAGAAGCTTAATTTCACACCTAGACCTCGGGTTCAGTAATAAGCATGATATAACGTAGGCTATAATAAGAAAACAGAACAGAATGAGGCTTATTTTAAGAATTAAGATAAATTAATAAGCACCAGATAGTATGAATAATAACAAATTCTTATTTAAAATAATTTATCTAAATTAATAAGCAAATATGAAAGTAGGATCCGTACTGGCAGCATTTCCCTTATATTGTTTAGGGTAAATAAGTGGTCAATCGTTAAAACAAAAGATCTGTACCAACAGCATTTCCCTTATGTTGTTTAGGGTAGCTGAGTGGTCGATAGTTAAAAGAAAAGATCTATAATGGTAGCATTTCCCTTATGTTGTTTAGGGTAGATAAGTGGTCAATAGTAAAAATAAAAGATGCATACCGGCAGCATTTCCCTTATTCTATTTAGGGTTGATAAGTGGTCAATATATAAAAGAAAAGGTCCGTACCGACATCATTTCCCTTATGTTGTTTAGAGTAGATAATTGGTCAGTAGTTAAAAGAAAGGATCTGTATAAGTAACATTTTCCTTGGGGCACGCTTATGTTTTGTAGGGTGGATAAGAGGTCAATAATTAAAAGACTAAATCATGGGGATTGAGACAAGGGACGCGACTAGATTTTGTTTAATAGAGACCAGTACCAATAGCATTCCCTATTTTCTATGACATGGTGTCTCACAATAGCCTGAAGTGAAACGAGGGCACCCTTATGCTGTCTAGGTTAAATAAAGGTCAAAAGTGGGAGCAATAGATAGTGCGAACCAGCGGTGACCGAGCGTGCGACATCGATTAGGGGAGAAAAGTCACTATTGAGTTCTAAGCACTTAGTGCGTTTCTTTCGTAGACACCATGCATTCTGCGTAGGGAGCTATCTAGCGTCTAGTCCACAGTAGGTACTATGGAGTAGCAAGCCAATCAAATGGTAGAATTAGGATTTCAGCTTAATTAAAATAGGATTTGGAATTCAGCCTAATCAAAGTAGCTATCAAGGACAAGTGCAAACAATCAAAGTTAACCTATCTTATTAATTGATTACTAGTTAACTTGTAATTATTTCCAGCTTTATCACTTTCCTATTTCCTTTGTTTCCTTATATATATATATACTAGAACTATTGAAGAGTCTATTACTTTTAATTTTCTTAAAGATTCAAGTAGTTACTATCATTCACCAGACTTTTAGTCTGACCCACTCCTCTACTTTCCCTTTTCTCAACCGTAGAAAATCAAGGGAGAGGGCAGTAGACTGCAGTGCTTGGAGTTTCTTGGAGAAGATTCTACTATGCATTTCCCTACTTTTATTTTCGTTTTTCTTTCTCAACACTGGCACTTGAGAGGGATATTCGTACTCTGATTTTTCCTAAGACTACGAGTTTTTATTTCATGAGACATATTGGGTTTTGAGACATGTATGTTTTATTTGATATTTGACTTTTTTGGTTTATGAAGTAATTAAAGCTTTTGTTTTAAATAAGTTATTATCTTAGTTTCCGCTGTTTTGCCTATTTTTCTCTTATGAATCTTAATCTCTGTTAGTTTCAGTTATATCTACAACGCACCATACCTTTTAACGAGCCTAGAGTTACGAATTTCAAAATTCTTCATTCTATATGCCCTTTTGGGTATATTAAGGGGTGTGGGATGTTACACTTGGTATTAGAGCATAGGATTACAAGATCCCTAAACATTTGTTATAAAAGTAAGGTATTTTCTAAAAACAACTTGCTTTAAAAGGTTTTTTTCAAAAAATAACTCTTAAGAAATAGTTTTTGAGTATAAAAGCGTTTTTATAAAATCCCCTCCAAGTCCAGTACAATCTTCTTTCGATTCTTTCGAGCCTAAATTCTCTTTTCTTTGCATAGAATGGTTGACTGGTTTCATAGACCTACGGTACCAGAGGTGTAAGGAAAAATTCCCAATACAACACCAGTAGGTGGAATTCCCTTTAATCCACCCACATCAGCCCCCTTTTCTGAGCTATGCAAAGACTTCACTAGTATAGGAGGTAGAACGTTTTCTGGCACGGAGGACTTTGAGGAGACGCGAGTTAGTTTTGAGAGTATGGGGAAAGGTTTAGGTGGTTTGTTTTGGAGGACCGATAGAGTGTTCAACCTACATCTTGGCAGCTGGAAGAAAAGTTTAAGGAGGTATCTACAAGCTCTAAAGAGCCAGGATGGAAGGGCAAGAAGGATAAGAGGAAAAGGGAAGGTCCTAAGAAGTGAATCAAGAAGAAAGTGAAGTCCATAGTTCTAGAATGATTGGTCATTATGCAAGGGACTATAAGAAAGAGAAGATGAGAGGAAAGTGCTATAGTTGCAGGCAACCTGGTCGCTAGAGTAGGAGTTGCCCCCAGCAGAAGGGGTAGGGTGCGGGTGTACCAGTACTGTAGATTCAGACATTGATACAGCACCTTCCAACAGCAGATCAAATCTAGGCAAGAAATTTTGATTTATATTTCCGATTTTCCTATTAGGACTCTTTTTGATTTTGAGCTCACACTCTTTTATCTCTAATTCTCATGTGGATTGTTTGCACTTAGACATTTCTACTACAACGCCTATGTTTTTGGATTCCCGAGAGATGGGATGATCTTTGGTATGGATTGGCAATCCACATATAGAGATATATTAGACTGCGAGAGGAGAGTCGTTAGATTAGAGACATTCTCAATAGGACTCTCGAGATTTCTTGCGACCCGCAAGGGTCAGTTATGTTGAGCTTCCTTTATTCCCTTGATTCAACATCATCTGAGTTGGATTCGGTTCCTGTCATCAAAAAATTTCCAGACATCTTTAAGGAGTTTAGGGGACTACCCCCTAAGAGAGATATCGACTTTAGGATTTATTTTAATAGCCAGTAGCATTACCCGTAGGGCTATGGCGCTTAGGGAAAGGAAGGGATTGATCAAGCAGATTCGTGAGCTTTTGAGAAAGGTTTCATAAGAGGAATATCGGAATATGGAGCGCTAGTCGTCTTTGCCACCAAAGCAGGTGGTTCTCTTCGACTTTGCATTGACTATAAAGAATTGAATAAGCTCATAAAGAAGAGCCACTATTCACTCCCTAAGATAGATGATCTTTTGGGCCAGTTAGTTGACTTACAATATTCTTTCAAGTTTATTTAGCCACTGGATTTCATCAGCTTAGGGTCGTTGATGACAGGATTAATAAGACCACATTTAGGACACCCGACGGATTCTTTGAGTGGTTGGTTAGGCATTTTGGGCTAACCAATGCCCCCAGCCTATTTTATAGATTTGATGAACCATGTTTTTATAGATGTCCCAAAAGAAAGTTCATGGTGATATTCGTGGTCGACATTTTGGGTGTTTTCCAAGACTATAGAGAAGGTTCTTCTTACACCTCGCATTCTTCAGTTAAAAGCAAAGTTCTTGAAGTATCACTTTTGGTATAAGGAAGTGTGTTTCTTGGGGCATAGAGAAGGTCTACACATGGAAAGAGTTTGAGAAACAATTTTGTATATTTACGTTCGGGTTGTGAAAATCCAAAGAGAGGTAGAAAAAATCGGAGATGTACAATAGATTCAGTTGATAAGGAAAGAAGATAGCCAATGTGCAGGTAGTTGCAGAAACTTTAATTATTTCATATAAGTGGATTTAACAGTGATACCTTAGAATATATATTAGACTTTAAGTAAGGAAATGAGATTTCCAAGGTTTAGAAAGGATACTCATAGGGTAAAAAGTAGGAAAATCCACTATATGTATAACCCAATAAAATGAAATTAATAGAATTGAAAAGAATAATCGTCAATATTTTTAAATTAAATATTAGGTTTTTTGGGAAGAAATTTAAATTGGTTTTTATATGATGTATATTTTGTTAAGAGTGAAATTCTTTTTGAAGAATTATAAAACGTATATAGCTCACTAGTTTCTTAGTAAGAAAACAAAGATTTTAAATATAAAAACCTAAAATGTATTAAGTATCGAAAACATATATTACAATATTTATCGTTGTAATAGATGTTTTCATGAAAAATAAGTGGAGCATAGGCTATCACACTATTGTTATAGTAAGTGACTCCCAAGAGAAACATTTTTTCATAGGTATATGAGATTTATTGGTATTTATTAAATTGAATCCATACACTAGTATTTTTGGGCTGTAGTAACGATGTTTTACGCAACATCGGTTTTAACCCAAATAAAGATGTATTTTTAAAAGATAAATTTATAAGTATAGAAATAAATGGTTTGTAAAGTACACTAATTATTTTAATAAGTATAAGGAAATGTTTTTGCAGCTTTAGAAATATTAAAACGGTTTCGAAGATGAGTTTTTCTGAACGAAAAATGTATAAGTTTGATATTAGAAAATATTTATCACGGAAGGATATAAATTGAACATACTTAAATCTATTGCAACAAAAAGAATAATGGTATAATTTTCTACGAAACCAATAAAAATATTTTGTGCAAGTTACAAGGAATACATGAAAGAGATATACAAGGTATGAAAAGCACCATATTTTGTGTAGCCTATCTCGAAAAATATAAAATAAGTTCCTTGTAATTTCGTATAAATATGAAATTCTATTTTAAAAGGTTCATAGAAGATTTTAGCTTTAATAATTTCTCATTGGATAAAGTTGTTCCAATATATTAAGGTATGAGACCGTAAGGTATAATAAGAAGATGTTTTGGAAACATTAAAAAATAGTTATAAGATATTTTAAAAGAAAATGGTTTGGTGAAAAGTAAATAATTTTTTGGAAATTAAAAACTTAATAAAAGTAGAATTTGAGAACTCAAATTTTTATAAAAAACTGAAAAGATCTTTAAAAGAAAACGAGAAATAAGTTTTGGACTCTGAATTTGAAAGTTTTCCCCTCTAAGTTAGGAAATAATGTTAAGTAACCAAGTATTTTCAAATCTGATAGAAACTCAAAAATAACCCTTTTTAAAGACAAAGATTTTGGTTTTTGATGTTTTAAAAATTTAGAAACCTTAATTTTTAAAATGGAACTATAAACACCGAACCAAACTCCAAAATGTGAAGTGGATATGAATCATTTCCTAGGTGCAACAGAAAAGGGGTAAGGCTACAAAAGAGACATCAATAATTACTTTTGGTAGTAATAATAGAGTTTCCGTGGAGTGTATAGGACCCTAGTGAGAACCTAGAAATGTTGATTCATGTGAGCAAACTAAAGAAGAACAGTAAAACGGAGTTAGTAAAATTGTTAGACACGCATGGTTGAGAAAGGATATTCCTGATTTCAGAAAAACTTGAGAAAAGCATCTTTCTATAATGGAATTCGCATAAGATAGTAGTTCTCAAGCTAGAATTGGAATAACACATTATGAAGCTCTTTATGGAAGACCGCGCAAGTCGCTTTTGTGTTGGATAGAGTCTACAATGGTTAAAAAGACTTCTAAGAAGATTAAATTGGTTAGGAGAAAATGCTTACTTCTTATCCACATCTCTCTTTAATAGTAAATTTCGAATTTCCTATTTCCATCTTTAATTTTGAATAGATTCTTTCCTTTATTATCTTTTGGAAGAGTAGAACCTAGGATTTAACATATGCATGGTAGGATTTGATGTAAACATGTTAATTGAACATGTTATGAATGATGTATGATAGTGCTTGCAAGTTTTGCTAGTGGATGTTAATTGACGCATATAGATAAACTAGGCACTATTATTCTTTAGGGATCGGCCTAATTAGGACACTAGAGCATGTGCATATGGATGTGTGTGCATTTTTATATTTCATGGTTTCTATAAATGGATGATTATCACATGATTGTTGCATTTGAATGATGTTTGTACCACACATATAGAATTATCAGTTATCATTAGAAAATGTTTGCATTTATTTGGAGACACGATTGCATAAAAGGAGGTCAACTGAATAAGTGGACCGTCTAATCTTTTGCATTAGTTAGGGACATTAACACTAAACTGATTGCATAAGTATGATAAATTGCATTAGAAAAACTTAAGTACAATGGATAAATTGTCGATGACTAAGTAGTTGGTTGTACAACTTGGATGAAAATATTTAGTACATTCTTTTATCCTTAAAGATTTCGAGGACGAAATCCCTTAAGAACGGGAGAAAGTAAAAAACTCAACATTTAACCCTTAATTATTAATTCATTCATTAACTAAATGATAAAATAACTTTGTAAAATTATCCAAATTGAGCCATGGGAGTTGCACATTTAGTCCATGGTAATTTTTTTGTCAATTTCCATATACGGAACATCAAAATCCGAGTTAATATGATCAAGTTATGAATTAAAAAAGTCACGAAAAGAAAAATATAGTAAATAAATACGCTAGGTCGACCACTAGGTCGACCTAACCCCACCCTAGGTCAGCTGGCCGGTCGACATGGGTATAGGAGCGGTCGATCTAACCTCACCCTAGGTCGATCGGCCAGTCGACTTGGTTATAGGGGCCTTAGAAAATGGACGAAGGAAAATTATTTTGTCCAATAACATTAGTTAGCCTATTTTCAACATGGTTTGCATTCTTTAACTCAATCTGGTCCTTCCATTCTTGCATTTGTTGGCTCATATTCAGCCTAGGACGTGGTTGCATCCTATCAAATCCCAAAATCCAACGGTCTGAGATCCACTTCTACCCCTATAAATAAACCCGCAGATCTTACATTTTTTCTCATTTCAGGTTTTCTCCAATTGGGTTCACCTTTACAGGAAGGACCCTAAAAGGAATAATTTTTCAAGGAGGGAATATTTTTAATAAAAATATTTTAATACCCTCAAGTGGATCCGGAAAGACTTAAAGGAAAGAGCTTAGGACCACAGGTGAATGATTGTAATTATTTAGATTTTTAAGTAATTTAAAATAATAGGGTTTCCAATAGTTGTAGTTCTACTACATTTTATGGAATATACTTTCTAGTAGTTTATTTACAGTTTTTAGAATTATTTTTGGTCTATTTCTTTTAGCTATTCTTTTCAGTAAATTTTAGTTTATTTCTGCTAATTATAGCTTTTTCATTTAATTACAGATTATTTATAGTATTCTAATTTATTTACTATTATCTACGAGTTATTTACATCCTTTTCCCACGCTTTGGATTTTTTTCTATTTTCAGTTTTCTTTTCTTTCTCCTTCTTCTTCGCATTTGCATTAGAATAGATTAAAACGCGAATATGGATTAAAATTATGAGAATACTGAAATAACGGAAGATAAGATGTAAATTATAAAGACTGTAATAAAATGAAATTAAGAATGAAATTATGCGATATTAATTGGACCGAATTAAACAGATTGGCCTAGTTATAATTTAGAATTATAACTAAAAATAATAAAAGATAAAAGAAGCTTATTTTCACACTTAGACCTCGGGTTAAGTAATAAGCATGATTATAACGTAGGTTATAATAAGAAAACAAAAAAGAATGAGGCTTAATTTAAGACTTGGGATAAATTAATAAGCACAGACAGTAAGAATAATAACAATGGCTTATTTGGAATAATTTATCTAAGCTAATAAGCAAAGATGAAAGTAGGATCCGTACCGGCAGCATTTCCCTTATGTTGTTTAGGGTAGTTAAGTGATCGATAGTTGAAAGAAAAGATCCATACCGGCAGCATTTCTCCTATGCCATTTAGGGTAGATAAGTGGTCAATAGTTATAAGAAAAGATCCGTACAGCAGAATTTCCCTTATGCTGTTCAGGGTAGATAAGTGCTCAATAGTTAAAAGAAAAGATCCATACCGGCAGCATTTCACGTATGCAGTTTAGGGTAGAAAGATGGTCAATGGTTAAAAGAAAAGATATGTAATGACAGCATTTTCCTTATGATGTTTAGGATAGATAAGTGGTCAATAGATAAAAGAAAAGATCTGTACCGGCAGCATTTCCCTTATATTGTTTAGGGTAGATGAGTGGTCAATAGTGGAAAGAAAGGATCTGTAGCGGCAGCATTACCCTTACGACATGCTTATGTTGTTTAGGCTAGATAAGAGGTCAATAATTAAAAGATTATATCATAGGGATTGGGACAAGGGACGTAATAAGATTTTGTTAAATATGGATCGGTACCAACAGCATTCCCTACTTTCCATGGACATGGTGTCTCACAATAGCCTGAAGTGAGATGAGGGCACATTTATGCTATTTAGGGTAAATAAAATGTCAAAAGAGAGAGAAAATAGATAGTGCGAACCAGCGGTGTCCGAGCATGCGGCACTGATTATCGGAGATAAGTGGCTATTGAGTTCCAAGCGCTTATTGTGTGTCTTTCCTAGATATCATTGCCTTCTGTGTAGGGAGCTATCTAGCATCTAGTCCACAGTAGATATTATGGAGTAGTACGCCGATCAAAGCATAGAATTAGGATTTCAGCCTAATTAAAATAGGATTAGGATTCATCCTAATTAAAACAGTTGTCAAGGACAAGTGCAAGCAATCGTAGTTAAACTATCTTATAATCGAGTACTAGTTAATTCATGTTTATTTCCAGCTTTATCTCTTTCCTATTTCCTTTGTCTCCTTTTATATATACTATAATTATTGAAGAGTCTATTATTTTTACTTAGCATGAAGATTTTAGTAGTTACTATCATTTACCAGACTTTTAGCCTCACCGACTCCTCTATTTTCCCCTTCCTCCTATAGGAAATCAAGGGAAATGGCAGTAGATTACAGTGCTCAGAGGTTTATTGGAGAGATTCTACTATGTATGTCCCTACTTTTATTTTCGTTTTTCTTTCTCTGTACTGGAACTTGAGAGGGATATTTGTCCTTTGAATTTTTTTAAGACTATGATTTTTTATTTCGTGGTGCATATTGGGTTTTGACACATGTATGTTGTATTTGATATTTGATTTATTTGGTTTATGAAGTAATTTTGAAGCTTTTGTTTTAAAATCTTAGTTTTCGCTATTTTGCTTACTTTTGTTTTGTGAATCTTAGTCTCTGTTAGTATCAGTTATATGTATGACACACCATGCCTTTTTAAGTGCATTTTTGGGTATATTAAGGGGTGTGGGGTGTTACATTTGGTATCAGAGCATAACCTTACAGGATCCTTAAAAAAATTATTTTAAAAGTAATGTATTTTCTAAAAAAACTTGCTTTAAAAAGTATTTTCAAAAAGTAACTCTTAAGAAATAGTTCTCATGTATAAAGAGTTTTTATAAAAATCCTCTCCAAGTCCAGTGCAATCTTCTTTCGATTCATTCGAGCCTAAATTCTCTTTTCTTTGCATAGAATGGCCGACTGCTTCAATAGAGCAACGGTACCAAAGGTGCAAGGGCAAGTGTCCAATACAATAGGCCTATCAAATGGGTTGGGTTGGGTCAAAATGGGTTGAGTCGAGTTTGACTCAACCCATTTATAACCCACTCTTTTTTACCCACTTATGACCCAACTCATTTATAACGCAACCCATTTAATAAGCGGGTTATCCATCTCACCCATTTAAAGATTCAAATTTGATTTGACGAATAATAAATAAATAAATATAAAATAATTCTAATTCTAATTTTTATTTTTTAAATTTTAATTCTAATTGTTATTAAAATTCAAATATGCAGATGTGGTAACCTGTTATTTTCTAAGTACAATGGTCAGTCCCCTTGGAGAACTATGGTGTGCATTCGTAAGATGAGGTATCCGAGTTTTACATACTGTTAGTAATTTAGGTGGAAGTTCATCGGTCAAAGTCTCGCTTGATTCTGAGTTAGTATGAAGAAGTCATTGCGGTCTGAACAAAAAAATGACGGTTTCTACACTAGGCAGAGTTCAAATATGAGGATGTGGTAGCATATTATTTTCTATGTATAACTATCATCCCCCTTGGTGAACTACGGTGTGCATTCACAAGATGAAGTATCCCAATATTCCATGCCATCTGTAATTTAGGTGAGAGTTAATCGGTCGAAGTCTAGCCTGATTCCGAGTCAGTATGAAGAAGTTATTGCAGTCTGAACAAAAAATAGCGGCTTCTGCACTAGGTAGAGTTCAAATATGGGGATGTAGTAGCCTATTATTTTATAAGTACAAATGTCAGTCTCCTTGGAGAACTGCAGTGTGCATTCACACGATGAAGTATCCGAGTGCAACACACTGTCCGTAATTTAGGTGGGAGTTAATTAGTCGAAGTCTCGCTTGATTCCGAGTCAATATGAAGAAGTTATTATAGTTTGAACAAAAAAAACAGCGGCTTCTGCACTCGACGGAGTTCATATATGAGAATATAGTAGCCTGTTATTTTCTAAATACAATTGTCAGTCCCTTTAGAGAACTATAGTGTGCATTCACACGATGAAGTATCCAAGTTTTACTTAGTGTTCTTCATTTAGATGGGAGTTAATCGGTCGAAGTCTCACCTGATTCCGAGTTAATATGAAGAAGTTATTGCAGTCTAAACAAAAAAATAGCAGCTTCTGCACTAGGCAGAGTTGAAATATGGGGATATGGTAGCCTGTTATTTTCTAAGTACAACTGTCAGTCCCCTTGGAGAACTACAATATGCATTCATAAGATCAAGTATCCAAGTGTTTCATACCGTCCGTAATTTAGGTGTAAGTTAATCGGTCGAAGTCTTGCCTAATTCCGAGTTAGTATGAAGAAGTTATTGCAGTCTGAACAAAAAAATTAGCGGCTTCTGCACAAGATGAAATTCAAATATGACGATGCGGTGGCCTGTTATTTTCTAAGTACAACTATCAATTTTCATGGAAAACTACTTTGTATGTTCAAAATTCTTATTTTTCAAATTTATATTAAAATTTAATGTTTTTAATAAATGGGAAAATAGATTACCCACTTATAACCGTTTTAAAAATGGATCAATCCAACTCATAACCCATTTAATAAAATTCATAAATAGGTTGACCCAACCATTTAAAAGTAGGGTAAATTGGTTGGGTCATATTTTGACAGGTCTATATTCAATACAACACCAGTAGATGGGAATCCCTTTAATCCACCCACATTAGACCCCTTTTCTAAGCTATGTAAGGACTTCGCTAGTATAGGAGGCAGAACGTTTTCTTACATGGAGGACTTCGAGGAGACTCGGGTTAGTTTTGAGAATATGGACCAAAGGTTTAGGTGGTTAGGTTTAGAGGACCGACAGAGTGTTCAACCTACATCTTGGCAACTGGAAGAAAAGCTTAAGGAGCTTCCTACATGTTCTAAGGAGCCATGGTGGAAGGGCAAGAAAGATAAGAGGAAAAGGGAAGGCCCATAGAAGCGAATCAAGAAGAAAGTGAAGTGCCATAGTTCCAGAATGATTGGTCATCACACAAGAGACTGCAAGAAAGAAAAGATGAGAGGAAAGTGCTATAGTTGTGGGAAACCTGGTCGTTGGAGTAGGAGTTCCCCCTAATAGACCCAGGGGGGACGTGTGATCCAGTAGTACAGATTCAGACTTTGATACAGCACCTTCCAGCAGCAGACCAAATCTAGGTCGGAAAATTTGATTTCTATTTCTAATTTTCCCATTGTGACTCTTTTCGATTCTGGAGCATCACACTCTTTTATCTCTAGTTCTCATGTAGACTGTTTGCACTTATACATTTCTTTAGTAGTAGACCCCGTCTTTGTTTCAAACCACATAGGAGGATCGGCACCCTTGTCTGTGGCTGGTACGGGTTTGAAAATTTATATCCTAGGCATAGAATTCACTACGACACCTATGTTTTGGGATTCTCGGGGTATGGGATGATCTTGGGTATGGATTTGCTATCTACATATGGAGTTATATTAGCTGTGAGAGGAGAGTCGTTAGATTAGAGATATACATCAGTAGAACTCTTGAGATTTCTTGCGACCCGCAAGGGTCAGTTATGTTGAGCTTCCTGTTTTCCATCGATTCATCATCATCAGAGTTAGATTCGGTTCCTGTCGTCAGAAATTTTTCAGACATCTTTGAGGAGTTTAGGGGAGTACCACCTAAGAGAGATATTGACTTCATGATTTACTTTGCTAGCCAGTAGCATTACCCGTAGGGCATATGGCACATAGGGAAAGGAAGGGATTGAGCAAGCAGATCTATGAGCTTTTGAGAAAGGTTTCATAAGAGGGACATAACAGAATGGGGGGAGCGCCAGTCATCTTCGCTACCAAAGAAGGTGGGAAAAAGTAGATCAAAACAATACAGAGAACCACTATAGAATGAACAAGGAAAAAGAAGATCCAAATGATGATGATGATGATAAGGGAAAAAATAGATCTAAGCTAAATAAACATATTTGACATACTTTCAGCAGAGATGAACATAAATAGTTTTGAATTAATTATTGTAGGATAAACCATTCAAACCCAAAATAAATCATATGGAATCTAAACATATGAATAATCATAAATAAATTAAATCACATAATTACAATGGGATGGTTGCCAAAGTTCACACCAAAAGCTCATCATGAATTAACCTCTAGATATTGCAATATTAAGAGGTGTAAACCATTTTTGAAAAATTGATTTAAATTGTATTTGATTTTGGAATTTTTTACCCTATACCACCATGAAAAATTCGACTATTGCTTAATCGGAGGAGGAGTGGATATAATGAATGAATGAGAGTGAGTATGTTTTAAAGGAAACATGGAAACCTTTGAATTCACTCCTTTGAAAACATCCCGATTTAATTCTCAATTAAATCTC
The DNA here is from genome assembly GCA_030765085.1 of Allium cepa. Lineage (NCBI taxonomy): Eukaryota > Viridiplantae > Streptophyta > Magnoliopsida > Asparagales > Amaryllidaceae > Allium > Allium cepa. Next base: position 315,274,242 of record CM060945.1, on the reverse strand, counting down.
ATCACATCCTTTCCCCCTCACCATGCATAGCCAACTGTAGAATGAGGTGTAGTAGGTCATAAAAAATTTCAAATCCATTCAGTATTTGTTCTAGTTAAATCTATTTATACGGTATATCGATACACGCGTTTATAATTTTATACATGCACTTTATTAAATACTAATGATATTCAAACATCAAATAAAATTAAATAATTATTATTTCAAAAATATTATTTATTTACAATGATTATAAATTGATTAATCATGTGATTTTTTTAAAATATTCATCATTACAGTTGTGTGACTAAAAGCTGTAAATTCAATCTTGAACAATTCGAATATTAACGTTCACATGTCATCTTAACTAGTGGTATGACAGTTTGGCTGCATATATCGGTTACATTTTCTTTTTGTTAAAACCCAACTTTACTGATTATAAGAAGTACCAAGTAGCAACGATTATTTACACCAGTTCTCTTTGTCAACACTATATCACATTAGGACATACGTAATTTGGTTTTGGCCAAAATTCCAACATCGTCCACATTCAACTTTTTAGGTCCAGACACAAAATCCTTAATTTAATAATAATTATTATTATTAATCATATTGCTCTGGTCATAGTATTTGATTTTGAGTTGACTACAATTGAACGTGACACTAACCTTATATAACTGAGAAGATGAATTCCCTATTGAATAGTATTTCAGCTCCAATGCTTCCAATTGGACCCAACTATAGTTTTTTGATGAACGTCACGCCAACTATAATCAAAGTGGAGTGTTCATATTGAAGTTCCATGGTATTCTCAAGTTGAGGGAATTATGCAACACTTTACTTCGAGCTTCTCTGTTAAATTCTTAGCAATATTAACCAACATAGAAATCTCGAGTGGGTCATTCCATAGATATCCAATAACCATCAGTTCATAGCCACTTGGCACTCCCAAAATATATAGTGATACACATTCTAACATTTGGAGAGCGTTACGCACTCTAGTCTCAATGTATGCATCGATATCCGGTCTTGAAACATATTGACCAGGAATATTTAAAATACTATGTTATTCTAAATGTTACAAATTTCCCATGATTATAATACACTGTAATTACTATCACATAATATATTATTTAAATATTTTCTACTTGATATAATTTAATTAATTATATCATAATATAAAAAGTATAATAGAAAAAAACATCTTTTATTTGAACAAGATTGGTTATCGAATTAGTTATATGTAACAAATTACATAATTGCCATAAGGCATACCTCTAGCTTTATCATCTCCCACTTGCACTTGCGGTCAATTATTGAATATTATTCTAACTTACTTCAACCGATTTCCTCAAAGTTAATTACGTCATCTCCTTAGTGAACGGGTATGTAATTTATTTAAATTATTCACTTTGTCTATTAACTCCTTTCGACATTGATATGGAACTTTTTGGAATATGCGTTCGACTTCTAGTGAGCTCTAGGTTCTTTTATGAACTGTATTGTGGCATTATTATCATATAACAATTTTATGGGATTCTCAACATTATCCCTAGCTTAGTCACAAGTTTGTGCATTTCTTTATACTTCTTTTAGTACAGTGCTTGTTCAAGGTGGCATACTTAGCCTTTGGTCGCCACAACAAAAAACCATTTCACAACGTTTTTTCTTATAACAGTGCTTTAAAAAGTTGTAAAGTACCCTTTTGTTACAAGGTTTTCAACATTGCTTTTAACAACATTTTTTCATATAAGTTGTAATAATAATTTTTAACAATAGTTTTCCATAAACATTGTAATTAATGATTTATAACAACTTTTTAATAAGTTCTTTTAGTCTTAGATTTTCAAAAACTATTATTTTTGAAAGAGTTGTAATAAATATATTTAATAAATAATAATAAGTAATTAATAATTAACATTTAAAAATTACTAATTAATATTTAATATATGATAGTTAATAATTAATAATTTATGATACATATTAATAATTAATTATATATGCATAGTAATTAACATTTAATAGTTAATATTCATTAATAAAAAAATTAATAATTAATAAATAAGAAATAATATTTAATACTTAATTTTAAACAATTAATAATTAAGACTAATATTTAATAATTAATAAATACTAAGTAATATTTAATAATTAAGAAGCAATATTTATTTTTTAGTATTTCATATTTAATATTTATAATTAATAATTACATTTAATATTTCAAAGGACTGAAAATTTTGAAATTTCCTCGTATGAACTCAAAAAATTTCATAAAATTAAAAAACCAAAATTTGAAATTCTAATAAAATAAGATATTAAAAATTAAAATTTTGAAGAAATCTAAAATTTTATAAAATGCTGAAAAATTCGAAAATATTAAAAAAAAACTTCAACTTGTGGATGACATGATGTATTCTAGCTTATGTATGATACAAAGGGTGTGTTTGTTTGACTCACAAAAGGGGCATGAAAGGAGAATGGCTCGTGAAAAAGAAACGTATTCTTGTGTCGGGAAGGAGGCATTAAATAGGATATTTGAAAGGGAATTAATTTTTTTGCTATTTTTTATTATGTTTGTGAGCATTAATTATTAGCGTTGAAAGGTGGGGCCAACGTACTTGATAGAATATATTTTACATATATTCTAGGCGTTAAAATATTTTCTGATATTACTTACATTTATTCTCTGATATTTCCAGCATTTATTCTCTGATTTGACTTACTCTGTATTTAGGAAGTATTTGTTTACCTACCTTTGTTTTAGCAAATCAATTGGCTAATTTGTAGCCTATCTTAACTCTTGTAAACCATATATATATGATTGAAAGTGGAATACAATGGCAAACAAATTGATTTCTAAATAGATTTCTTTCATGGTATTAGAGCCATTCTCCTTATCCTAGCCTCCCCTATCTTCTTCTCCATTCTTCTTTTTCTATCTTTAATTCTTTTCCATGGCAGACTCATCCAAGTTTCATCCCGACTCACCATCACTAATGTTAAATCTCTTATTCCCATAACATTAGACAATGAGCAAGCCATGTATCATTCTTGGGCTACTCTGTTTACCAATCTTGCTAGGGTTCATGATCTTTACGATCACTTGGTTCCACCAACGGAGGAGAAGGCTATGGTTGCCTATGTCCGGGCTAAGTCCGCTGATCCAGCACTTTGGAGGCGTTTGGATGCCGTTGTCTTGCAATGGATTTACAGCACCATTTCTTTCGATTTTCTCCTCACTATTCTCAGACGTAATGACACAGCAGAGGGGGCATGGAACTGTCTTGAAGCTCTTTTTCAGGACAACAAAGCCTTTCGGTCTACCCATCTCGAGGAGGACTTTACAAATGCTGCTTTTGAGGCTTTCAACTCGATCAACAATTATTGTAATTATCTACGATCTTTGGCGGATTGGTTGGCTGATGTTGATGCTCCGGTGACAAATGGTCATTTGGTTTTACATCTCACCGGGTCTTTACCAGAAGCGTATAGTGGTACGGTGTACTATATACAAAATCAAGAGCCTTTGCCATCCTTTGAGAGTTGTCGTTCAAGGTTGAAAATGGATGAGCATACTATCAAGGCTCGTCAAGCTCGTGAAACTGGTGGTTCTGGGAGTCAGTCCAGTGGTGTTGCCATGGTTGCCACTGATTCATCTACAAGCAATAAATGCAACAACGACAATAAAGGGAGGAACAATTTCAAAAACAATGGGAAGAAAAAGGTCCACCAAAGTGCTAATGGGTCCAGTCCTAGTTAGCCGCCATATCAACAGCACCAGTGGCAGCCACGTGAGCAGGCCCCATCACCACAGTGGCAGCCGCTTGGTTGGGGAGGGTGGACTATATCTTCTTGTCCATTTCCCGCATACTCTTGGCAGCCAAGGCCCAATCCAACGGTCCAACGTCCCTCCTCTTTTGGATAAGGCTTACTTGGGTCCAGACCTCAAGCTTTCAATGCAGTTGCTCCTCCTGCTCCTAGCTACATTCCCATCGACATTGAGCCGCTATGCATGCTCTTTCGTTCTCTCAACCAGATGGAAACTACTACATGGACACTGGTGCTACATCTCACATGACGGCGGATGCAGATATTCTCTCTTCTTATTTCAATTCAAGAAATAAGCATCATAATATTGTTGTTGGTAGTGGTCATTTAATTCCAATTATTGGTCACGGTCACACTACATTGCCTCCACCTTGTCCACCATTTACCCTAAACAATGTGTTACATGCTCCTAGGCTCATTAAAAATCTTGTCTCTGTTCATAAATTCACCACAGATAATATGGTTTCTATCTCTTTTGACCATTTTGGTTTCTCTGTTAATGACTTACAGACCGGGAACAAACTAATGAGATGTGATGGCACTGAGGGGTTATATCCACTTTTCTCCGACTCTCAAGCCGTTTCTTCCAACAATCATTCTGCTTTTACTGCTTTGCCTTCGAATATTTGGAACAATCGTTTAGGTCATCCTGGCGATGCTATTCTTAAGTCTCTTTGTAATAAAAAGTTTATTGATTGTAATAAGTTTTGTAAAACTTTTTGTTCTTCTTGTCCTCTTGGGAAAGATTCTAAGCTACCTTTTTATGATTCAGTGTCATATACGTTTCTTCCGTTTGATATTATTCATAGTGATCTTTGGACTTCTCCTATTGTTAGTACTTTCGGCTATTGTTATTATGTTCTTTTTCTTGATGACTATAGTAAATTTTTGTGGACCTTTCCTATTGCAAAAAAATCTCAGGTCAAACAACTTTTCTTAGAGTTTCATGCTTTAGTCAAAACACAATTTGAACGTAATATTAAGACTTTTCAGTGTGACAATGGTACGGAACACATTAATGGTACTTTTAAGGATTTTTTTGAGAAACATGGTATGCTTTTCCGTCTCTCATGTCCTCATACATCTCCTCAAAACGGAAAGGCCGAAAGACACATAAAATCCATAAATAATATCATCCGGACTATTCTTTCTCATGCATCTATGCCACTCTCCTTTTGGCATCATGCTCCCTCCATGGCTACATATCTTTTCAATATCCTTTCTTCCAAGGTATTGAATTACCAATCTTCCGCTCAAATCCTCTATCAAAGTGATCCGGATTATTCAGGTTTACGTGTTTTTGGGTGCTTATGTTTCCCATTATTCCCCTCTTCTACTATTCATAAATTAGAAGAAAGGTCGACTCATTGTGCTTATTTAGGTCTGGCTCCTAATCATCGTGGCTCCAAATGCTATGACATGTCTAGTGGTAAAATCATAATTTGTCATCATGTTCATTTTGTTGAAACAGAATTTCCATTCTCCAAACTTCACAAAACAAAACCTTCGAATTATGATTTTTCGAATGACAATATTAATCCTCAATTAATACATCATTTATCTCAAAATACCATACCACAAATTATGCAGCTTGACCCAACAACGCTGCCCAATGACTCGTCCTCTCTTTCTCAATCTAGGTCACAGTCTCACGCAGGCCCAGATTCCACACCTCCCACTGTTGCCCACACTCGGTCCTCTATTTCCACCTCTGACCCATCCTCTCTTCCCCACAGTCCAACCCCGTCTATGATCTCCCCCACTTTGACCATTCCTCACACCACCCCAATGCCTCCCAACCCCATTTCAACTCGCATGACCACTCGTGCATCAAATGGCATTTTTAAACCCAACCCCAAATACTCTTCTAATTACCATACTATCACCACTACATATATTTCTCTTATTCTGAAAAATCCTGTTAGTGCGCTTAGTGACCATAATTGGAAAAGTGCAATTGGATGGATTTAATGCTTTAATTGACAATAAGACTTGGGAATTGGTTCCTAGGCCGCCTAATGTTAATGTTATTTGGTCTATGTGGATTTTTCGTCATAAATATAAGTCTGATGGCTCTTTTGAGCGTTATAAAGCTCATCTTGTAGGTAATGAAAATACACAGCAACAGGGCATTGATTGTGATGAGACGTTTAGCCCCGTGGTTAAACCGGTCACCATTAGAGCTGTTCTCAGCATTGCTCTTTCTAAATCTTGGCTCATTCATCAAACGGATGTCAATAATGCTTTCTTGCATGGTCATCTCAATGAAGCAGTTTATATGCATCAACCCATGGGTTTTCGTAACAAAAATTATCCGAATCATGTTTGCCTTTTAAAGAAATCTTCGTATGGATCAAAACAGGCTCCTCGAGCTTGGTACCAAAGATTTGCTGATTTTGTTGCTACCATTGGGCTCTCTCATAGTACATCAGATCACTCTTTATTCATCTACAAGAATGGTTCTGATATTGCTTATATTTTGTTATATGTGGATGACATTATACTTACAGCTTCTTATGATCGTCTTCGTAAGTATATTATGACTCTCTTAGCTTCTGAATTTGCTATGAAGGATCTAGGTCCTTTGAGTTTCTTTTTGGGTATTGCTGTCACTCGTCATGCCCATGGTCTTTTCTTATCTCAGACACAGTATGCTGCAAAAATTATTGAACGTGCCGGAATGTCTAACTGTAGTTCATGTCCTACTCCTATTGACACTAAGTCCAAACTAAGTGCCACTGCAGACACTCCTTATGATGATCCGACTAAGTATCGTAGTCTTGCAGGTGCTCTTCAGTATCTTACATTCACTCGACCAGACATTTCCTATGCCGTGCAGCAGATCTGCCTTCATATGCATGCCCCGACTAATGAGCATATGAAAGCTATTAAGCGTATCATACGCTATCTCCAGGGTACCCTTTCTTTTGGTCTCCACTTGTACAAATCCCATATTAATCATATTATCTCATATACAGATGCAGATTGGGGTGGTTTTCCTAACACCCGTCGTTCTACCTCTGGTTATTGTGTATTCCTTGGAGATAATTTGATTTCTTGGTCTTCGAAACGGCAACCTACTCTTTCCCGTAGTAGTGCCGAAGCGGAGTACAGGGGTGTTGCTAATGTTGTTTCTGATTCATGCTGGATCAGAAATTTGCTTCTAGAGTTGCATTGTCCTATTCAAAAGGCTACTCTAGTTTATTGTGATAATGTGAGTGCTATATACTTAACCGACAATCCTGTTCAGCATCAACGCACTAAACACATTGAGATGGATATTCATTTTGTCCGTGAGAAAGTAGCTCATGGTGAAGTGCGTGTGCTTCATGTACCGTCCCGTTACCAAATTGCTGATATTTAAATGCCTAGAATATATGTGAAATATATTCTATCAGTACTAATAATCGTAGTTTTGAAGACCGAATCGTGGACGTGATCAAAAAAATTTCTATATACACAACTTTAGTTTGTACTTGAATTCAAATGGTAAATTGTTATAACAGTCGGAACAGAATGAGTTATATTGCATGCCTTTTAAGTTTTAGGATGAATTAAAATATTCAACATACATTAAACCAAAGATATATTGTCGTTAATTACGACTGGCCTCCGAAGCTCTAGACGCGTCGAACTGCGACTGACACCAACAATAAAAAAAAAAATTTGATTTTTTTTGTATTGATTTTTTTGATTATTTTTTCGAAAACCCAGAAGAACCCGGCAGGCCTGTAAACTCCTGATGAGGATACGGTAAAACCGTCCGTTGATCCATGCCTCCGTACCCTTAGGTAAATTTATATAGGATGGAGAAACGCATGGTAGGAATCGAACTTGGATCTTTTTATCAGAAGTCAAGCCCCCTTTCCACTGCGCTGCTGCGGACACCAACAATAAAATTTTGATGGTATGTTTAAAAGGAGTATTTGTGTGGGCCCTAAGTTTGACGTGCGTTGGACACGTTAGATGCAACTCAATTTCAACTAGTTAAAAGTGCCTTGTTCATTGGCATGTCTTGTTCTCCTCTCTTTTCATTGGCCTGTCTCATTCTCTTTTTTGGCTCCAAAACCAACTCCCTTCTCTTTTCTTCCAACTCTCTTTTTCGCTTTTATTGGCAAAATTAATCGAAATCTGGGAATCAAAATCTGGTTTGCCTATAGTTATAGAAGGTACCTTGTCTTCTGGAGTAGGCCCGTCAAACGTGTTGGGTTGGGTCAAAATGGGTTGGGTCGAGTTTGACCCAACCTATTTATGATTCATTCTCTTTTATCCATTTATGACCCAACCCATTTATGACCCAACCCACTTAATAAGCGGGTTACCCATTTAACACATTTAAAGATTTAAATTTAATTTGACTAATAAAAAACAAATAAATATAAAATAATTCTAATTCTAATTTTAAAAAAAAATTAAAATTTTAATTCTAATTTTCATCAAAATTCAAATATGGGGATGAGGTAGCTTACTGTATTCTAAGTATAACTGTCAGTCCCCTTGGAGAACTACAGTGTGCGTTCACACGATAAAGTATCCGAGTATTCCATACTATCTGTAGTTTAGGTGGTAGTTAATCGGTCGAAGTCCCGCTTGATTCTGAGTTAGAACGAAGGAGTTATTGCAGTTTGAACAAAAAATAACGGCTTCTGCACTAGGCGGAGTTCAATATGCAGATGTGGTAGCCTGTTATTTTCTAAGTACAACTGTCAGTCCCCTTGGAGAACTACAGTGTGCGTTCACACGATGAAGTATCCGAGTATTGCATACTATCCGTAATTTAAGTGAGAGTTGATCGGTCGAAGTCTCGCCTAATTCCGTGTTAGAACGAAGGAGTTATTGCAGTCCGAACAAAAAAAATAGCGGCTTCTGCACTAGGCGGAGTTCAATATGCAGATACGGTAGCCTATTATTTTCTAAGTACAACTGTCAGTCCCCTTAGAGAAGTACAGTGTGTGTTCACCCGATAAAATATCCGAGTGTTCCATACTGTCTGCAATTTAGGTGGGAGTTGATCAGTCGAATTCCCGTCTGATTCCGAGTTAGAACGAAGGAGTTATTGCAGTCCGAACAAAAAAAATAGCAGCTTCTACACTAGGCGGAGTTCAAATATGGGGATGTAATAGCTAGTTATTTTCTAAGTACAATTGTCAGTCCCCTTAGAGAACTACAGTGTGCGTTCACACGATGAAATATCCGAGTGTTCCATACTGTCCGTAATTTAGGTTGGAGTTGATCGGTCGAAGTCTCGCCTGATTCTGAGTTAGAACGAAAAAGTTATTGCAGTCTGAACAAAAAAATTGCGACTTCTGCACTAGGCGGAATTCAAATATGCGGATGCGGTAGCCTGTTATTTTCTAAGTACAACTGTCAGTCTCCATGAAAAAGTATAATGTATGTTCAAAATTCTTATTTTTTAGATTTATACTAAAATTTAATGTTTCTAATAAATGGGTTACCCATTTATAACCCTTTTAAGAATGGGTCAACCCAACCCATAACCCATTTAATAATATTTATAAATGGGTTGACCCAACTCATTTATAAGTAGGGTAAATGGGTTGGGTCAAATTTTGACAGGTCTAGTCCGGAGGAATGAGTTGCCACTTTCTATCTTGAAGTGCAAGAGCGGATCGATCCGCTACCGACTCAGTTCTTGCCCATCTGACTTCCTCTTTTCCCCAACCGGGTGCTCAAACCTCACCTTCCATGCTGTAGTCATAAAAGATGATCTCTCCCAACGCAAAGAAGGTGTTGAGATCATAACTGCAACCATCTCTATGAAGCCTCCTCGGTTAACTACCGTTAAAAACGTGAACTATCTACAAATGTGTTAACCAAAACTGAAGTGGTGGATAAAGGTGCGAATACGGCCATTTGGGTGGGCGAAAAGGGTAATGTTTCACAGGGGCCAAATGTTAATGTAGCTTTAGTGACTGCAAATAAGGAACTTATATTGCTGCCTTTTGATGATGATCTTAGTGGGTGCTACTAAGAGGCTTTTGGCTCCGGCTTCTAACATATTTCAGAGTGATTTGTTTACAAGTGTTGAGAATGGAGATGGTAATTGTGTAATTTTTACTTTTATAAATTTTTGATTTGGTGATGTACTGATATAGTTGCATGTTTTGAAACCTATAAGAAAGGTGGGGGAACTAACGTTGACATTATTGGATCTTCTTTGGGATGGTACAAACAATGGACCTGGGTTGTAGATGGTTAAAGTTCCTTATGAAGAATGAATGTCTTGTGTTAAACTTTGGAGCTGCTACTGCCTTAGATGAGCAGGGACGCTGCCCTTGAGATGAATTGTTGTGGTTGCTTGAAACTCTAATGTGCCTATGAATGATGATATGTCTTGAAAAAGAGTTTACTTTGACGCCGACAGTTGTGTACGCGAAATTGTCCTAACATGATATTTGATATGATATGTCTTGAGCAAGAGTTATTTTGATGCCCATAGTTATGTATGCTTGAGAACTATTTCTAACGATGAATTTGGTGTATTTGAATTTTGAAATTTTAATTCTGTAATAATTGAAATTGTAAAACATGTTCGCAACATCTCAAAATTATTGTGGTTGATTTTATTATAACATCTAAAAATAGTTATAGTCAGTTTTATTACAACGAACGTTATGAAAGACGTAAGCCATATTACAACTTTGCCTAAAACAATTTTTGAAAAAATGTTGCGAAACAAATATTACAACGTTTGTTTGAGTTGTAGTAAGGTACATTAGTTATAGTGGTTGATTGAACCGCTACTTTTTTATGGAACATTTCCAAATTAAAGTTTTTAACTTAAGATTGAACATAAACTTAGCATTGACATACTAGATATCATTTTTGAAGGTTGAGTCGCCGCACTACATCATAAGAGCATTCCCAACCATTGGGCTTGCTTGGGGTCGATTCAAGGCAATCGACCCCATCAGCAACCCCAACCGGTTGCAAAAAACAAAAATGTGCTTCCCCTTAGCCGGTCTTATTTTGACCGACTAAAAGGGTAAGGTGTGAATTGTAATCTACACCCGTTGGATTGCAATCCACATCCCTTGGATTGCAATTCACACGTGGTGTGTATTGCAATCCACACCATCCACTTAAGCGGTCAAATTTTGACCGGCTAAGTGGAAGCAGCGTAATTGACTACATAATAGCTGGTTACGCTGCTCTTCTTCCTTTCCATTTTCTTCTTTCGCTCACCAATTTTTCAGCTATTCGCAAACAACCGTCTACCAGAAAGAAAAAAAATAAGAAGAGCTTTCCGGAGACTCAGAGGTAGCAACAGTCGCAGCGCAGAAAATGTTCCACTGTTCGTGGAAAACGCCATTGCCGAAGGTAGCGTACCCGCACCGCCTACGTTCATTGAAGGGCGACGAAGCATGTTGGTTAGACGAAGACGCGGGAGAAGAAATACAGCAGCTGCAGTTTTGGACACCCATGTCGACCAAAATTTTGATCTGGACATAAATTTGGTCAATTTTCGGATACTACCAGACGAAAAAGTACACGTTCGCACGTGTGTTGAAAATTCTGTAAGTTGTCTACCTCCAATTTTTTTATTAGTTCAAACTGTACAATTAAAATTGAATATGCAAAATGTTTTAACTTAGGCTCATCATGAGCGCACCCGTGGATCTTGAGTTAGCGTAATACGCCTTTATAGGATTATACGATCTTATGATGCCGATGATATTATACATGCTTTGCAGCTAGAGATAGGAATTGGAGATTTTCCGAGTACGTAATTACATAATTACCGTTTATTTTATTAATGAGTTTAGGCTTTAAATAATGCTAAATTGCTTTAATAGGTATCGATAATCTATTAAATTTGGATGTTCAGTTATGCGGTGCTTTAGCCGCATGTTGATGGAAGACCACTCATACATCTCACTTTATTATTGGAGAGTTGGGTATTACACCATTAGACTTTACTATGTTGATCGGTATAGGCATTGGTTGGGGGGAGACCTTACCTTATGATGAGGAGTACTAGCATTTTCAGCGTTTATCCAGTATACTTCCACGTTTTGATTTGCATGACAGACTGTCATCTAGACTGCAGCTTAGATGCTCATACATTAGACAAGAAATAACAGAATTAATACATGTACATAGTTCTGATAACCGCTTGGAGATTGCTCGATTTTTTATTATGTACATGATGGGGAACATATTCTTTACAAATGCATCGAACATGCTGCCGGCCAGTTATGTCGCAGCTGTAGCGGAGTTGTCGTCTGATAGTCTAGTCACATATGACTGGGGGACTCCGATTTGTATTGTTCTCTGGATTATCATTATGTTGTTAAGGGTAGATCCTCATCCATTACAGGGTTTTGGGAGTTTTTAAAGTACTGGTACTACGAGTGCTTCCACAACATGACTTATCCGATTTTGGACTCCACATTACCCTTTTTCTTTCCCTGAATCAGAGCATGGGCACGTGATAACCATAGAATGGTGCAAGCATGAGAGGCATGTCATCTTTTTTTTATGGTCCGAAATTAGATCGAGTTACGAACCGCATAAGAGAGTGTTATTTGGCATCTGTATGATGGTTCACCTTTTGTGACCGATCTCATTGTAGTGCGTGCTTCTGCTTTCCTATCGACGAGATGTTTTCCACTGGTTTCATCCCCAGCCAGCTTAGGATGCTACTGGTTCCTTGGTGAGCATAGTTGGAGACAAACCTTAGATGGTGATTTTTCTCCCGATGACCAAAATTCAGATATACCTTTTTTGAGGGTTTATGATAGCACTGCTTTACAGCAATATGCAGGAGAGTGGTGGTCCGTAAATTACTTCATCATCATGAATATAGATTATGTTTCATTTTACGTTGCTTTTTCACTCCATTGTATACGGCTACATTTGTTCATACTGCATCTGTTGATTTGGTCGGGCCCTCAGGCATACGTAGTAGTATTGCCATCTATTTTGCCTGACCTTACATAGAGTACTCAGCTGTATCACGCTCCACAGCCCTCCCACGTAGGAGATTATGGTTGGACAGTTGGTATTCCGACAATGTCTGGGGTTGATAGATATGTTGATATTCCTCGGCCAGAGATTTCCCAGTATAAAGATCTAGCAGCATTTTCGTATGAGGATTTGTTTAATATACAGTTGGGACTCCACCAGACATGTATGTCGAGCATCGAAGTAGTATAGATGAGTTTACTGCTCGTATTAACGAGCCAAATATAGCAGATGAACATCGATATCATCCTACGCCCAGAGTAGACGACGATGACGGTGAAGCAGCCAATCTTTTTTATGACCGGTATCGGTTTGACGAGCCTTAGTACTAGCATGTACTATTGTATTATCATTGCTATGTATTCTGTAGCAGAGTTTGTATGATTGTATTATTAGTGGTTTGAATGTAATAGTAGTGGTTGTATATGAGTATTATCATTATTATGTATTTTGTAGCTGAGATTGTATGATTGTATTATCAGTGGTTTGTATGTAGTAGTGGTGGTTGTACATGAGTATTAACATTGTTATGTATTTTGTAACAGAGTTTGTATGATTGTATTATCAGTGGTTTTTTATGTAGTAGTAGAGGTTGTATATGAGTATTATCATTGTTATGTATTCTATATCAGCCATGGATTTCATATTTTGCTTGCATATGTGTAAATCACCATTTGAAAGAATAAACACACATATGTGTTTGTTTATTCAAACCTTTGTAGATGATTGACACGTGGATGATTATAAGACATTTGGTTCACGAGATGCAGATCATGAACTTTCTATATAAGGCAGCATTATGTATTGAAAATTCACAACATCTTCATTTATTCTCAACGTCCTAGGTAAGCTTTATTGTCGAATGAAAACTAGAACATTGGTGAATATTTAGTTCTAATCAAATCTTACATAGAAACTGACCGTAGGCACATGGAAGAGGAGATGGAGCAAGATTTTTGGGTCACTCTAAACGATTTCGAAGGATTTTGCAAACTCACAGCACTTTTGTAACATTTACGAGGACTTTTCGAAGATATAAACAAGTTATAAAAGCCGTGAAAGAAAAAAATTTATTTCAGCTAACGTGAGCCATATATGATTCCCATTATTTGTGGGATTATCACGTTGATTTTGTTGGACATGTTGTGTACAATCTCTAGGTTAGATATTTTAGACAATTTGAATGATGTATGGGTCGGTTAAGTATGTTTATTAAGTTAATTACCTTCTGCTTGTTGTTTGCACTATCAGTGACTTATGTGTAACTTCAAATTCAAGTAAAGTTTGAGTTCTCATTATCTACTCTGCACTTAGCACAATAACATAATATAAACAGTTGAAAACTCATCAACAACAACACTAAAGTTACGAAAAGAACAAATAACGGCTTTCATTGAAATCAAACAGGACAACAAACTAAAGAAAACACTAGAAAAACATAAAAAAAGAACTAGACAACAAACATGACAACTAACAATTTAAAAAAATGCCTTCGACCACCAAATAGTTAATTGAACCCAACGTCCTTTGAAGCATCTGAATTTTTTTTCAAGTTCGTTAGCATAAACAACTGCATGGTGAGGAAGAGGATCGTCAAGCTATTGCCAAAGGCCACAACCATCAAGAGAATTACGACATCTATAGTGACACCGACCAATATCTACTCCATTATGTACAACAGCGTAAAGAATAGAAACCCCACAGTTATAATATATCTCATTAGAGTTAACCTCTTGATATGTGCGAGGTACTTGATGTCGTATTTCATTTCTTTAAGCTTTATTTCTGTTACGGCTACACCGATCTTTTCATTGACGAGTCCATTTTCTAGCAGCTTGTGCTCCTACACTTGCATCTCATGCTCTCTTACATCAGCATTATGTCTCTCCTCCATTTCAATATCGGTGGTTGCGGGGATGAGGTATTCAGTGGGCTAATGTAATGTACCTTCATATGAATATGAGGATGGCAATGAAATATAGACGTAGTCTACCATTTTTATATAATAAAGCTATGATAATATTAAGGAGAAGCATGGCAAGTGAACCGATATTTATATACCAGATTACGGTGGCAAGCATCCACAAGAGCATCTACAATCAGTACCAGAGGTGGGTCCGTTTGATTTATCTCTGTCTATGAAAAGACCCAACCTTCTGACCACCGCATTTTTAATCACAAGAGCATCTTCAATTAGTTTGAAAGTTGGGTCCGTCTACTTTAGCTCTGTTTGAGACAAGACTCGACCTTCTGACCACCGCAGCTTTAATCAATAAGATCATCTTCAATCAGCATGAGAGGTGGGTCCGTCTATTTTATCTCTATTTATGACAAGACCCGACCTTCTGACCACCACAGCTTTAATCAACAAGAGCATCTTCAATCGGTATGAGAGGTGGGTCCGTCTCTTTAGCTCTGTTTGAGATAAGACCGACCTTTTGACCACCGCAGCTTTAATCAACAAGAGCATCTTAATTCAGTATGAGAGGTGGATCTGTCTGCTTTAGCTCTATTTGAGACAAGACCCAACCTTCTAAGCATGCAACTTTAATCAACAGGAGCATCTTCACTCAGTACGAGAGGTGGGTACGTCTGCTTTAGCTCTATTTGAGACAAGACCCTACCTTCTAACAACTGCAGCTTTAATCAACAACAGCATCTTCTATCAGTATGAGAGGTGGGTCCATCTACTTTAGCTCTATTTGAGACAAGAACCAACCTTTTGACTATGCAGCTTTAATCAACAAGATCATCTTCAATCAGTACGAGAGGTGGGTCCTTCTGCTTTATCTCTATTTGAAACAAGACCCGGCCTTCTGACCACTGCAGCTTTAATCAACAAGAGCACTTCAACTAGTACGATAGATGGGTCTGTCTACTTTAACTCTGTTTGAGACAAGACACAACCTTCTGACCACCACAGCTTTAATCAACAAGATTATCCTCAATCAGTACGAGAGGTGGGCCCGTCTTCTTTATCTCTGCTTGTGACAAGACCCGACCTATTGACCACCACAGCTTTAATCAACAAGAGCATCATCAATTAGTACGAGAGGTGGGTCCGTCTGCTTTAGCTTTGTTTGAGACAAGACCTGACCTTCTGACCACCACAATTTTAATCAACATGATCATCTTCAATCAGTACAAGAGGTGGTGGTCCGTTTTTATCTCTGTTTGAGACAAGAACCGACCTTCTGACCACTGCATCTTTAATCAACAAGAGCATCTTTAATCAGTACGAGAGGAGGGTCCGTCTGCTTTAGCTCTGTTTGAGACAAGATCCGACCTTCTGACTACCACAACTTTAATTAACAAGATCATCTTCAATAAGTACAAGAGGAGCTTTAATCAATAAGAGCGTCTTCAATCAGTACGAGAGGTGGGCTCGTCTGTTGTAGCTCTGTTTGAGACAACACCCGACCTTTTGACCACCATAGGTTTGATCAACAAGATCATCTTCAATCAGTACGAGAGGTGGGTCCGTCTGCTTTTATCTCCGTATGTGTCAAGACCCGATCTTCGAACCACCGCAGCTTTAATCAACAAGGGCATTTTCAATCAGTATAAGTGGTGGGTCCGTCTGCTTTAGCTCTATTTGAGACATGACCTGACCTTCTGACCACCGCAGCTTTAATGAACAAGAGCATTTAAATAGAGGCAAGAATATTGTAAAACATACTCATATACAAACACAAAATATTAAACACCGTTCTTCTACCAATATTCCATGAGTTCTCTAAAACGTTGTAGTGCTTCTCATCCTCGTCTTTTTCATCGTTATCTTTTTTTGATGACTTTGTTGAACATTGTATTACTCGGCAAAGATTGTTTGCTACCGAAACAATGGATTTAATGGCCCAGGAAATTGCTGAAAGCTTTGCGACTTCCCAAGGAGGTAGCGTTGTGGGAAAAAGAGACTTGCATTATCAACGCGACTACGCTAGTAGATATAATCAATTGATCAAGGATTATTTTATGGCAAACGCAGCGTAAGGGGATGTGGATTTTAGTCGAAGATTTCATATGTCAAAGAGCATCTTTCATCGAATTCTCGACAAATTAACGGAAAGAAACATTTTTATGCACACAAGAAATGGAATCAATGAACTTGGTATTTCTCGCTTACAAAAGGTTACAACTTTACTTCGCATGATATCATATAGAACTTCTGGAGATTCGCAATACGACAAAGTGAGGTTTAGAGACTCAACGACAATATTGTGTATGTAAGACTTTTGCAAAACCGTTGTTTGTATGTTTGGTGAAGAATATCTTCGATCTCCAACAACACAAGACATTGACAGATTGTTGGTAATGGGATCTCAGCATGGATTTTCAGGTATGCTAGGTAGCCTAAATTGTATGCATTGGAGATGGGAAAACTATCCTGTTGCATTACAGGGACATTATACAGGACACTGCAAAAAGGCTACTCTGATCTCGGAAGCTGTAGCTTCGTATGATTTGTACACATGGCATGCTTTTTTTGGAGCGCCCGATTCATTGAATGATATTAACATTCTATGATAGTCATATTTATTTAACGACTTATGTAATGACATCTCACCTCCATGCAAGTACAAAATCAGAGACAAAGACCATTCAAAGCTTATTATCTGGTAGAAGTAACCTACCCAAAATGGAAAACATTTGTGCAAGCTTACAAAAGGCCAAATAACGCAAAAGAAGCTAGGTTCACCAAACAACAAGAAAGCTTGAGGAAAGATGTGGAACGAGCATTTGCAGTGCTTCAAGGTAGGTTTTATATATTACGAAAAGGGGTATACTACCATGATCCGGCAGTACTATCTGATATCATATACTGCTGTATAATTTTACATAATATGATTGTCAAAGAAGAACGAGGTGGGTATGAACTTCAATTGAGAAGCTTTCCAGATGTTGCTGTAGCATTTCAAAAAAAAAAAAGCTTATAAGGATCCAAATTCTTTTGTTGAATACTTGAAAAGAGTACAAGATATTTGAGATTCATAAGCTCATTTTGATCTAAGAGAAGAACTGGTGGAACACTGTTGGGAACATAAAGGAAACAAATAGTATAATTACTGTTCGATGTTGCTTATCTGTTGTAGTATTAAGTGGTTGTTGATGGTTTGTATTAAATTTTGTGTTTGAATTTGTTATATCTACTTTACTAAGTTGTTGTTGACAAATTACGAGTATTAAAGAGTAACAGTATCAATAATAACATATTTGACCATTAAAGTTACAACCAACACTTACATTAGTACAACCAACACTTACATTAGCAATATCAATAGCAATAACAATAAACGAACTAATACAACGAAATTAAAAATGACAACAACACTAAAATTAAACTTACAACCAACACTTACACCCCCTTGATGTCTACGGTACTTCTCAAGTTGCTTCTCTATATACATCCTCTAAACTGGATTAAGTTCGTTTAAATTGCAAGTTAAAAGAGCCATATCATCAGCTCTTTGTTGTTGATCTAGTTCTTCTTTTCTTAACTCTAGCCCATCATTTCTTAACATCTATTTTTCATTGTGACGCCGTTGTTTTTCCATTGCTCTATCATTTCTCTTTGTTTCTTTTGTTTCTTTTGTTTCCTTGCCCTTGAACCTTCCTGGAGGCCGACCGTCTAAACTAGTTGTAAAAGGGTGTCCTCTTGTGGATCAGAACTACGAAGGTTGGATTCATCGCCCATCTTTCGAATAATAAAGTACAATATTGAATGTTCTTGTCGCACCACTACACCAGAAATACCATTTTGCAATGGTTCTAAGCCATTGCAAAAGGGATTAGCAACGGCTTAGAGCCATTGCAAAATTGGCATAGCAATAAATTAGCAACGACTTTCCATTGCGAAACTATAATTAGCAACGATTCAAAGACGTTGTAAAACATTATTTTACAATGGCAAAGTGTCGTTGCTAATTGTAGTTTTGCAACAGTTGAAAGCCGTTGTAAACCCTTATTGTACAATGGTTTTTAGCCTTTATTAATTTGATTTTGCAGTGGCTCAAAATCGTTGATAATTTTAATATATATTTTTTTAAAATATATTGTTTTTTCTACCCTCCTACAGTAACAGTCATTTCATTGTCATACTCAATACAAACATTTGCAAATTTAACATAATATCACAAAAGAAAGATCATTAAATCAAATATTTTTCATAGATTCAACACAAAGATCAAACATAACAAATCTTTCTATTACAATGTTCAACAATAATACATTACACTACATAGTTCAGCAGCTGCAGCAATATTACAGTACACAGTTTGGCAACTCCTTCCTTCAATCTATTCCTACGCCATATTATCATTGCCAATCTAGCTCTATAAAACGAATAGAGGTGTCTGCTAGTATAAAAAAACAGAGTTTTTCCGGCCGCAAAAAACATGAAACAAAAATATATTATCACATCTACGCAAATACAAATGCATTCCACAGGAATCATCTGAACATAAATATATATACCACACACGCATCCTCTTGTAACATGCATGTGTGTTTTATATATGGGTGTGTACTGGCTATTGAGTTTAGTGCAGATGGGTATGTACAAGACATCTAGGTTCATGCGTATGCTTTGAGGTCTACGCGCATAATAGTTTAAGTACACACACGCAAACACACATACACACATATACATATGGATCGTGTATGTTTGTAAGAGCATTTGTAAATAGGTGGGTTTACATTTTTTTTCGTGCCTTGTTTTATAGCTGTTCAGGTTTAAGAGTGAAAATCAGTATAAATTTTGAGCAGATGATTATTTATGTGCCAATCCGGTTGCCTTTTATGAGCATGCATGTTGAACATTGTATGTGCTATATAGAAACTGGGATTGCAAACTCAGTTTTGCATCAAATTACATGATTGAGCCTCCAAACTTAGTTTTTGCTAAACTAAGCATGCACACTTAGATTATCAAATTGAGTCTGCTAACTCATTTTGAGTTCGCAGTAGACTTTCTGCATAATCTTAACCCAATCACTATAAAAGAGACAGCAACGTTGGGAGATCCCAATATGAAGAATTTGAAACAAGGAGAAATTCTTTAGCTGGAGAGGAAAACTTACTATAGGTGCGATGTATCCTACCTTAGTCCTTCAAAACCTATTGTTCTTTTTGCAATTCCAGATGGTAAACATCAGGCTTCATTAAACTGGAATCTGATTTTGCGAAAGACAATATTGAGTCAATATAAAAAATAGTTATATTGTGTGGCACTATCTCTTTGTCAGTGTTTCTACATTGTTTCAGTTAAATAAGTTTCCAGTTTCTTTTGTTCTTTGACAGCTTATTTTCCATGTTAAATTTACTTCCATTTTCATAATTGTTATTTCAATTGTAATACTCCGTTGCTTAAATTAGCACTAGGGGAAATTCTCTTGTAATGTTAGGCTTGTTGAAAATTAAACTTGACTTTGGGCTAGATTATTGGACTTAATTTGGGCCACAAACAAAGAAGTAAAGCTAAAAGAGAATTCTAGAGAAAGTTAGAAAGAAACATCCAGATAGAATTATCTAGATATATGTTGTCATGGTAGAAGAGGTTTTAGAATTTTCCATTCTCAAATTGTAATAAAATAACTAGAATCTAGAGTTTTCTTGTCTAAAGATATTTTGTATGAAAGTTATAGAAAACTCTAGAGAATAGTTGTATACCGTAGGATCAAACACATCTTCACCGTTCATTTGAGATGTGAATTACTATAAATAGGAGTGGTGTATCTCAATTGCAAGCAAGCAAAAAAAAATTATAAGCAAAAGTTTGTAATAAAGTACAACTTTCTCCTTTAAAATCAATCTCTCATTTCACACTTTCTATCCAATTAATCTTCAACTTGAAAATTTTCTAACATTGGTATCAGAGCGAGGTTCTTAGTTAAGAAAATATGGAAAGCGGCATGACACCATTTCAAGTTCCATTGCTAAAGAAGGAGTAATATGATAATTGGAGTATTCTCATGAAGGCGTTGCTCGGTTCACAAGATGTGTGGGATATCGTTGAAAATGGATATTTTGAACCCGTCGATATCACCACTTTATCCCAAACACAAAAGGATAATTTGAAGGATTCAAGAAAGAAGGATCGCAAGGCTCTTACTCTCATTCATCAAGACTTGGATGAATCTATGTTTGAGAATGTAGCAAGTGCGAAAAGTAGTAAGGAAGCATGGAAGATTTTGGAGAATGCATTCAAAGGCATCGATAAAGTGAAGAAGATAAGACTATAAACTATGCGAGGTGAGTTTGAAGCTTTACATATGAAATCAACCGATTCGATTGATGATTATTTTTCACGAGTTTTGGCATTAGTAAATCAAATGAAAAGATATGGTGAAAAATTGGAGGACTCTAGAGTGGTCGAGAAAATTCTACGATCTTTAGATTCAAAATTCAATTGCATAGTTGTAGCTATTGAAGAATCTAAAGTTCTAGAATCCATAACCGTTAATCAACTCATGGGATCACTTCAAGCCCATGAAGAAAAATTAAAGAAAAGGGTTAAAGAAGAGCCATTGGAGCAAGCTCTTCAAACCAAACTCACCTTAAACGAGAATGAAACATCTAAAAATATAAGAAGTCATAGCCAAAGAGGAAGAGGTCGAGGTCAAAGCTATGGATGAGATGGTTACAAATTTTTCAATAAAGAGGAGAGAAGCCAAAACACATATGCTACAAGAGGTCGAGGAAGAGGAGGAAACATGAAACAAAATGGAAGACTAAGGTATGATAAAACACAAATTAAGTGTTACAATTGTGATAAATTTGGGCATTTTTCTTCCGAATGTAGATCTACTTCTAATAAAGTTCTAGAGAAATCTAACTTTGCTAAAGAAGAGAAAGAATATTCTACACTACTTTTGGCACAAAAGGGAGATGCGTGTGGTGATAACAATACATGGTATTTGGATACGGCGGCTAGCAATCATATGTGTGGAAGAAGGAACATGTTCACGGAGCTTGACGAATTAGTAAGTGGAAACATTTATTTAAATGATGAATCTAGAATTCCAGTTAAGGGAAAAGGAAAAATATTTATTCGCTTAAAAAATGGAAAACATGATTTTATCTCTAACGTATATTATGTGCCTAATATGAAAAGTAACATTCTAAGCTTGGGGCAACTTTTAGAAAAGGGATACGACATTCATATGAAAGATCGTAGCCTTCTCATTAAAGATGCTAAAGGAAATCTGTTTGCTAAAGTAAAAATGTCAAAAAATAGAATGTTTCCACTCCATATTTCAAATAATATTGCCAAATGTTTAAAAGCATGCTATAAAGATTTATCATGGCTTTGGCACTTGAGATTTGGACATCTTAATTTTGGGGGTTTAAAGTTGTTAAAGAATAAAAACATGGTGAAAGGTTTACCACAAATCGATCATATGAATCAACTATGTGAAGGATGCTTATTTGGAAAACAACCAAGGAAAGGTTTTCCAAAAGAATCCAACACAAGGGCTAAAGAACCACTAGAGTTAATTCACACCGATATTTGTGGTCCAATAAAACCGTGCTCACTTGGAAAAAGTAATTACTTTTCTTTGTCTATTGATGATTATAGTAGAAAAACTTGGGCCTGTTTCCTTAAACAAAAGTCCAATGTATTTGATGCCTTTAAGAAATTTAAAGCTTTTGTAGAAAATGAAAGTGGTTATAAGATAAAAACCATGAGGTCCGACCGAGGTGGAGAATTTACCTCTAAAGAATTTGAGAAATTTTGTGAAGAAAATAGAATTCACCGTCCCTTAACCGTCCCGTATACTCCACAACAAAACGGGGTCGTAGAAAGGAAGAATAGATCTCTACTTAATATGGCACGGAGTATGTTGAAAAGTAAGAGAATTCCAAAAGAATTTTGGGCCGAAGCCGTTGAATGTGCAGTGTACTTAGCTAATCGCTCTCCAACTCGAAGTGTGTGGAACAAAACTCCCGAAGAAGCTTGGTGTGGAAGAAAACCATGTATAACACATTTAAGAGTATTTGGAAGCCTAGCATATACCCATGTGTCGGATCAAAAGCGTTCCAAATTGGATGATAAAAGTGAAAAATATATATTCATTGGCTATGACTCAAGGTCAAAAGGGTATAAGTTATATAAACCTATAAATGGAAAAGTTTTTGTTAGTCGAGATATGGAGTTTGATGAAGAAAACACTTGGAATTGGAGCACATAAGAAGATGATTATAATTTCCTTCCCTTTTACGAAGAAGAAGAAAGCAGTGATGTGCAAGAAGAGGCGACTAGTCCAACACCGTCATCTCCATCAAGCACTCATCAAGAAACTCCACAAGAAGATAGCTCAAGTGAAAGGATGCCGCACATGAGATCTTTACAAGAACTATACGAGGTAACACCACTTTGTGATAATATACTTTATTTTGTCTTTTTGCAAATTGTGAGCCAATAGATTTTGAAGAAGCAAAACAAGACAAAAGATGGAGGAGTGCTATGGATGAAGAAATCAAAGCTATTATGAAAAATGATACATGGTAGATGGCTGATTTACCTAAAGGACACAAAGCTATTGGAGTAAAATGGGTATACAAAGTAAAGAAGAACGCTAAAGGAGAAGTTGAAAGGTACAAAGCCAGATTGGTAGCCAAAGGATACAAGCAAAGAGCAGGTATAGATTATGACGAGGTATTTGCTCCTATTGCCCGTTTAGAAACTATAAGATTATTAATTTCTTTAGCGGCTCAAAACAAATGGATGTGAAATCGGCTTTCTTGAATGGTACTATAGAAGAATAAGTTTATTTGGAGCAGCCACTTGGTTATAAAATTAAAGGACATGAAGATAAAGTTTTAAAATTAAAAAAGGCACTTTATGGTTTGAAACAAGCCCCTAGAGCATGGAATACTAGAATTGATAAATACTTTCTAGAAAATAACTTTATAAAATGCCCCCATGAACATGCTCTTTACATAAAGACAAATCAAAGTGGAGATATCTCGATTGTATGTTTGTATGTGGATGATTTAATCTTTATCGGAAATAATCCAAAAGCATTTGAAGATTTTAAGAAGGAGATGAGTTTAGAGTTTGAGATGACCGATATTGGACTCATGTCATATTATCTTGGTATCCAAGTGATTCAAAGCGAGTACGTCATATTTATTTCACAAGAAGCATATGAAAAGGAGATAATGAAGAAATTTAAGATGGATGGAAGTAAACCAGTTAATACCCCAATAGAATGTGGAACAAAGCTCTCAAAATATTCAAAAGAAGAAGATGTGGATCCCACATTATTCAAGAGTTTGGTTGGTAGCTTAAGATACCTCACATGCACAAGACCCGATATACTTTATGGTGTTGGACTCATTAGCCGCTATATGGAAGCTCCTACAACATCACATTTGAAGATTGCAAAAAGGATTCTTCGATACATTAAAGGTAACATTGGTTTTGGTTTGTTATACTCAAGTTCTAATAATTTCAAGTTAATTGGTTACAGTGACAGTGATTGGGCTGGAGATGTTGACGATCGTAAAAGTACGACTGGATTTGTCTTCTTCATGGGAGATACAGCCTTCACCTGGAGCTCAAAAAAGCAACCAATTGTGACGCTTTCCACTTGTGAAGCTGAGTATGTTGCTGCTTCAACTTGTGTTCGTCATGCTATTTGGCTTCGAGATCTATTGATGGAGTTACATATACCACAACACAATGCAACAAAAATTTACATGGATAATAAGTCAGCTATCGCTCTAGCCAAGAATCCTGTCTTTCATGAACGAAGTTCACACATCGATACACTTTATCACTTTATTCGAGAGCCGATTGCAAAAAAGGAAGTACAAGCAAAGTTTATTAACTCAAAAGAACAAGTAGCAGACATTTTTACAAAGGCATTAAAAAATGAAGACTTTCAAAGACTGCGGAAGATGCTTGGGGTGACAAAGTCAAGTTTACGGGAGGATGTTGAAAATTAAACTTGACTTTGGGATAGATTATTGGACTTAATTTGGGCCACAAACAAAGAAGTAAAGCTAAAAGAGAATTCTAGAGAAAGTTAGAAAGAAACATCTAGATAGAATTATCTAGATATATGTTGTCATGGTAGAAGAGGTTTTAGAATTTTCCATTTTCAAATTGTAATAAAATAACTAGAATCTAGAGTTTTCTTGTCTAAAGATATTTTGTATGAAAGTTATAGAAAACTCTAGAGAATAATTGTATACCGTAGGATCAAACACATCTCCATTGTTCATTTAAGATGTGAATTACTACAAATAGGAGTGGTGTATCTCAATTGCAAGCAAGAAAAAAAAAATTATAAGCAAAAGTTTGTAATAAAGTACAACTTTCTCCTTTAAAATCAATCTCTCATTTCACACTTGCTATCCAATTAATCTTCAACTTGAAAATTTTCTAACAAGGCTTACGAATATTTTACTCATTATTTATTTGTATGCATATGCATACTGGGAAGTTGTGTTTGTGTTTTGTTATGCTACGTATGTATCTATGTTACATAAGCGTATGACTCACATACACAATCTGTATAAGTTGTTGCTCCATGCCGTAAATAAGTTGCAACTTGAAATGATTTCACAAAAGTGCACATCACCAGATCACGTTAAATGTGTTCTTTTTAGGACAACCATAATGCTACACTCAGTTAACTATATTATTGCTATTTATTATATTCAAAAATCGTTTATTCAACATGGGCATTCTTTTCATTTTCTGACGTGACTCTAATTTATTTTTCATTTCTAGGTTTCCTCGAAAGGACTTGTATAATTTTTTCAAAAATTTGTCTCTCTTTACTATGTGATTTTCTTAGACTAGATTACACATAACAATTGAAAAACGGTTGGTGACTGTAGCTATACTAGCAATGTAATATAGAGAGTAAACATAAACGTCAAACTAGTGGTAGAACAAATACCCTAGCATGCAGAATAAAAGTAAAATGACGAAAGTTACGATGTAGGTTATGTATATTCATCGTAGAAGGTGTCAAAATCATTTCACTGTTGCTCGCCACCTCACCGATCATTCTCTTAACATGAAAAAATTAAGGTTCCAGTAGAAAGTTTTATAGTACCATTATAAGAAGTTTTAAGAATACCAATTCTAACTATTAATGAACATATGTGAGAATTTAACATATATTGATTTCAAGGGTTCTTTAAAATAATAATAATATATGTATATCTTCTTATGTAGTTTCCAACGTTAATGACAAATTTTCAAATACAATTATTAGGTGTATAATTTAACATAACCTTTAAAACAATAAGAATTGGATGGGTTCAAAATTACTAATAAAATTACATTACAACAATTTTCATCGGATCTACAAGAAAAAAACTTGCAAACAGCTGAAGCGCAAACTCCTCTAAATGCATGGTCGTGAAACATATGGTCAAACTGATACCACTATGATGTTGACACTTCTTACCCTTCCTCAAACTTATAAGGACCAATAATAGTTCGCATTTCAGATGACGCACCTAGCTGCATAACCAGTCTATCAAATTACCTCGACTTTCATATCCCACTTGTTTACTACTATTTATAAGAGATATTTGATTCGGTTCTTTATAAACACCTTTATATAAGTTCATCAAAGACCCACTTCCCTTTTGCCCTCACAAACTTAAAAAATTATTGATATTACATTTCAATCAATCTTTCAAATTGAATATTGCACCAAGCGAAATCCAATCATTCAAATTGAACTTCACAGCACACAAATAACAGGAAGATATATTTTAGCACTTATATACAAGAATACAATCATAAGTAGGCCTTATTAAACTAGTTTCATAAACAGAGAAAACTAGTTTTTTGATATTAAATCAAATTTCTATGTTATTTAATATAAAAGAAATACAATTCAGACATGTTTATAATATTCTTTGAAATATTTATTTTAAACTGAATGAAACTACTGGCTTATTAATAAATTTAATCCAAAAATATCTTAAAAATAGAAAAATATATTGAATGCAAAAATCCAGGTGTAAAACGTAAAACAAAAAAAAATGTTCTCATATAACATGCGTTACAGTGCTGATCATGTTACACTGTACATTTTTTTAAAACATCTTGAAAATTAAAAAATTAATTTTTTTCAATTACCATGAATATATAATAATATAATATTTTGACTTGGTTTGGATATGTAATACTAAAAGCAAGTAGGGAAGTTTATTAAATCTAAACATATGAAATTTAAGGGAAAAAAATATAAATTGAGTCTTGAAGATGACAAGATGTATGATTTGATACTTATAATTTAGGTTGTTATTCTCTGCACTGCATTATTTCTCTTCTGTATCCTTTTTTGATGCAAAATTTGGTTAAGGAATTGGTTTCTCTAATTCGCTTTCGAGAACTTGGTTGAAATGAATTGTTATCAAACACATCCAATTAAAATTAGACCGAAAAACATCACGTTACAAGAAACAGTTTACGACAGACAAAGATAAGTTTAAATAGATTAAAATTAGAGCATTAACTATTCTTGTGTCTAAAGATATCAAATTGAAACCTTTGGATGACACACAAAACCATCGATTCCAACTTCACTAAAGGATGTAGCAGGAGAATGATTTTTGTTTGGCTGTGTTTTCATCAAATAGTAGTATGTTGTCCACAACCAAATTCTTATGTGTTGGAGGTACAGGTTTCCTATGTATAATGGATGCTGTCGAATCTCTGCATACAGAACATGTTGCAATGACCTCTAGATCAAAGTTCAGGTTTCACATTTTTTATTTGCCGAACCAGACGAACTCAATGGATTATTTACTTCATTGTTCGGCAATCTTCCAACATTTTTCCGACGTGTCTCACTTCCTCCTTCATTGGAAGGAATGTCTGAAAAGTGTTTTTCATTCTTCGTGTATCCCTTAAACAAGTCGACCAATGACTTCAGTGTATCCTTCATATTGTCCATCCTAGCTTTCAGGTCTTCTGAGTCTACTTTGGTAGTTTTGATTTGTTTACGTACAATATTAGAAGCCCTAACTTGTGTTCTTGATATCTTGGTTCCAATACCGTGAGTCTGGCCCCTTGTATCCTTGCCAAACACTTGTGATAAGATGTTTTCATCCAATGACAAATCCTCTTCATCACTATCATTGATTGTTTTCTTCGCTTTTGCAATTTTGCCCTAAAATATGATAATACTTGAGATATTATTATTAATTGATAGGTTATTGATCTAAAAAAATATACTGATAAAACTTGTAAGCATATATGTCATAATAAATCATTATTAATTTACCATCTAAAACAATAGATTATTTAACTTACGAAGTAGGAAAGTCGAATCTGAAATGGTACCATCCTTTTTCGTGCGAGTTTTCTCCCATACTTGACAAGGTGTGATTTCTTTTTCTAGATTTGCACTGGCCTGCAACCAAAAAGGAAATAGCCATTTGTGAAACCTTCAGCTTAAATTCTAAGTTCAAACCTGAATAGAGAATTGCAAAAGGTAATCTCACTACCTTGCAAAGCAATTAATGCAAGTTTGTTTCCATCTGAACCCCATTAGTAACAAGCCAGTGCCAAACAATAATTAATGCAAGTTTTTTTCCAGTTACTAGTACAAGCTCGACATTTAATTGAAGAATTTAAAAAAATAGGAATATATCTTTAATAATTTTAAAAAAGACTGAAATATATCTAAGAAATCATTTAATCTGTAAAATAACACATGGAAACTATTTTTTGTTGTGAATAAAATTAAGTCTACATGTAACATTAATTGTTTACATGCTGTGTGGATGTACATATGCAAATAGGAATATACTGTAGTTAGTGGCAGACATATGTAGGTCAAGTTTATTTCAGTTTTTCTTTAAATACTAACTTAATTGTAGATTATTTGTAGTTATCAAAAATGAATGATGATATGATGGAACCAGAAAGGAAAGTGTATACAAAATTGATCTGGTCAAAGAAAATTTTGTATCAATTATTCAACATACACTAAAAGATCAATTCAATCCTTGGATCTTAGAAACAGTGGAGACACGCTCTTAAAATCAGGATAACTTTTTATTATAGAAATTTCATTACCACCGAATATTATAATAAAACTGAAAAAGAAATTATACCCAACTAACTGATGTTGCACCATGACATTTGGATAACTTACATCTAGTTGGAGGAAGAATTGATGTAGGAAAGGAAGCATATCAAATCTCAAAGCCTAAAAATGCATTTTGATTTAGGTATGTGGAAAATATGGTCATTAAAAAAAGTTAAAAAAAAAAGCGAATACGTAGTCTACGTTGTGACAAACTCACGTTGTATATATTTGTAATCCACCATTATTATATTTGTATATAACACAAGTATAAGATTTTGGTCTATCGTTTCATTTAATGTAGTCAAGTTTTTCAAACAATCATATGTGTAACAATCCGTAAATTTTGATAAATAAATTGGTTGAATTAATAAGATTTTTGTATTTATATTTAGAAAGAAATAAAAAATTTATAATTTATAATGAAGCAAATGTTAAAAAAGAAATGCAACCATGGAAATTAAAGCTAAGTATTAAAAACTGAAATGAAAATGTCGATTAAATGAAGTAATGTAAATTGTATACTAGGCTTAGAATTGAATATAAGAAAACAAAGGAAAATAGTGAATTAATTAATGAATTTATAATAATAAATAGTAATTGAATGTCATGTAAGTATTTATAATATTGTTTGGAAAGGAAAACTTATAAAAGTATGAATGAGAGTAAGCATTTAATTAATCA
Source organism: Allium cepa (assembly GCA_030765085.1). Lineage (NCBI taxonomy): Eukaryota > Viridiplantae > Streptophyta > Magnoliopsida > Asparagales > Amaryllidaceae > Allium > Allium cepa. The sequence continues at coordinate 315,244,693 of CM060945.1, read as the reverse complement.
ATGCAATAATATATTGATCAATAATAACTGAATGTAAATTAAGGTAATAATGTTAATGACAGTTGATAAATAACCAATTTAATTGACACAATAATAAGGTTTTAATTGATTTAAATTAGTAGATTTGGAAAATAGATTCAAAATTTTATCAATTGATAGAATAATACGCAATAAATTGTAGATGATAGGATTAACGCTAGAGAGTAAATATAATAGTTGTTGTTTGATAATAAAGTAAGAATGGGATTTTAATTTAAATGTAATAAAGTGGATTAATTGGAATTACATGAAAAGATTATTACTTTAAATGTAATAAAGTGGATTAATAGGGAAATATTAATGTGCCAAGATATAGCCTATGCTAATTAAAGTTAATAATTAATGAATTGAATGAAAGGCCAATTAATGAAAATAAATGGGAACTTCGATTTGTGAGTAATAAAAGCTTATTAATATGACTAAAGGTTAGCGTAACGAGTATTGTATGTTACCTATTTATGTAGAGTGTTAATTTACAATAGAAAATCAGTTACAATAATTATAATTTAATATTACGTTAATGTTAATTAAGGTAATATTTGTATGTAATGTTAAGGTTATTTATATTGGTTGTTGAATTATAAGTATTGGAAATAAAGCTTTATCAATATATTGGAATTTAACTGGATTAATTACAATTAAATGAAATTAAAATATCTAAATATTACGTTAACTGAAATAATGATGGAATGGGAGAATATTAATATAATAGCTTTGAATCCAATGTTAAATCCATCTATTTGACAATAATGAATGTAATAATCATTAATTTATTTAATTAAGTGTGATTATTGGGAATTAATTTATAATTTTTGAATTTAATGAAATTGTAATTTAACGCTGAATTTTGATGATTGAATCAACAATTAAGTGACATCTAAATTTGACTAAAATTTTGGTAAATGATTATAAAATATAGAAATGATAAGAATTGTCAAGTTTTAAAATTTAAAGTGGAAATTTGATTTAATTTATCAATTATTAATTTATTTAATTAATGTAAAAATAGCCATTTTGGCCACTGACTCGGATTTCGACGAAACTAGTTTCATCGGATGCATAACGGTGAATTATTATAGGATTTCAAGTTTCGTATCGATCGGACTTGTCGTTTGATCGTACGGACTCGAAACGCCTTGAAATCAATGAAATTGAAATCAATTTGAAAAATACTGATTTTAGCATGACTTATTCATACGATGGAATTTGGACTTGAAACCTTTTCAATTGCGTTTAAAATATTTTAAAACATCTATTTTGTTATACGGGTTGACCCAATTTCGTTCTGGAGTCAGAACGGGCTTTTCGGGCCATTCATCGTTCAGCGCGTTTATAAATCAGGTCCATCTATTATATTTCAACCTTGCCTATATATACCCTGTTATAAACCCTAGTCTACCTCTATTTCTCATGTGTCTGTGCATACAATTTCTTTCACCTCCTCATTTCAATGGTAGACAAACACCTAATTATAATTGCAATTCAAAAATCAAATTGAAATTTCAAACTCCTCAAAAAGATTCAGAAAAATTATATATCGAAGCTCTCGATGTACGCATCTCAGATCTGCAGTTCGTTTTTGGTTTTGAATCATCGTTTATCCGAAAATCGCAAATCATTCTCGGTCGTTCGTATTGAATTTTGGTCGATCCAACGGTGGATCTGCCTCCGATCACTCGGGTTGCGCTGCACTATAGAGGGCGTCGAGGCATGAAGATCGGCATGGTTGCTTAGGCCTGGAGTCGCTCATTTTTGCCAGAAATTACTGACCTAGGGGTCGGCGGTCGTTCGTCATTTTCAACCAGGAGTTGGCCGCGTTTTTGGTGAACGTGCGCCTGGACTTGGGCTTCAGATCGACAGGGCCAGATCGAGTTTTAGATGAGCAAGGCGGCGAGCGTGCGTGACGATTGATGGCGGCCTGAGGATGGGTTTTGTGAGCGAACGTGTTGAGGGGAATCGAGCTATTGCGTGTGTTCTGAGTTGATGACGTGGCCGTTTCTTTATGGGTGAGTTTATTTTTTTTTTGAATTAAATTTTGTTTTCAAACAATTTAAATCGCTATGACTTTTACATACGTGATCCAATTCACGCGCGGTTTTCTCTACTAGGTTCATATTGGAATTCCGGACATTTTGGCGATGGTTTGGACGGATTTGGAGACTGTTCAATTTTTGGATTTAAATTGGATTTAAATTCAATTTAAATTCAAAAGGTGAGTGTTTTAACCCACTCACAACTTCTAAATTTCTTATGTTCGTTAAATTCAATTTACGTGTGATTATGAATTTATTTATGACTGTTTTACATATTTTAAATCATCATCTCAGTTAATTGCCTTTATTAAATTAAATCGTTATTTAATTTATTATTGAATATAACTGCAAGTTAATTACCTGTTATATATTATCAGTTATATATTGATATTGATTGATTGTTTTGGATGATGATTGGGATGGATGTATGATTTTATGATGGATGAATGGATGTTTTATTTATATTTTCATAATCTGCAAGTTCTTTATTGTTTTGTCATTATTGATTCGGGATTGCGGTTTGAAATGATATAAAACCGTAATTTTATTTTAAATTACGGATTGAAATGATAAATATCTGTATCACTTGACCATAGGATAGAAAATTTTATACAGACACCGTCGGTCCATATATAAATATTTAAAAATGTTTTCTATGGTTTTGAAAAGAAATATATGACTTAATAAATATTAATTTTTGGATATTATATAAATATTATTTTATATTTAGTTAAATTCTTGAATTTAAGCTATGTATAAAATTGTTTAACAAAAATAAGTTTAATAATGGAGTTGATTGTTTTGTATCATAGGGTTAAGTACCTGTTTAAGATATTGTATATATAGACTTTCAATGACTTAAATAAAAAAAATTGTTGGAAGATAAATATGAAATTGGTTTGAATTTAATTATTTAAGAATTATAGTCGAATAAATTTGATTTGAAATTTAAATAAAATTGATATTTTAAAAGGTATAATTTTTATATCTAGATTTTGGGGTCAAAGTGAATTAAATGAGTATTTCGAGTATAAATGAATTGAAGGAAATATTTAGTTATTTGTAATTTGAGTTTTGTTTAAAGTATAATGGATTTATTATGTAAATTATTTCAAAACTAAATAATAGAAAATTTAATTGTTGAATCTAAATTATCAAATGTAGTTTGGAATTTTTGGAATATTTAAAGCCGGGAAATATATCAAAATTGAAATGTTTTATTTAAATTGAAGTGCTTCGAAGTTATGAATTTCAAATTATTATGTTTTAAAGTGTTAAAATTTTAAATTGTTGGTTTCGAAGTGTATAAATTTGAAAGTGCTATGATTTTTGAAAAGGGATATATTTGAAATAAAATGATATCATATTGATTTGGGTTTCATTAAAAATGATATCATATTGATTTAGGTTTTTAAAACGGAAATGATATCGTATTTACATAGTTTTGAAATGGATATTTTATTCTAGTTTTTAAGTATGATTATTTTAAAATAACCACGGTGTTATAATAACGTTTGGTTGTTGAAGAGATCGGAATCGGAAGTTGTCATCTCTTTGCCAACTCCGAAAACCACTTTAACAACCATGTACGCGGTGGAGATTTCAGAATGAAGTAGGATGGCGACGGCGTTTCCTTTGAGATAAATACGTGGACCCGACTCCCGTGAGTTGGCATAAGGTGGCTAAAACAGGAGCGATTGACGGGTCAAGAAGATAACACCTTTTATCGGACACATCCCTTCGATATTATACTCTGACTTTTGGATTGATTCGGTGGCCACTTTTGATTTTTTTCGATTTGGAGGTGTGGCTCGAGGTGGGCGGTAGCTGCGCGCTACGCGTTACCACCGGCTTAGAAGCGTAATTGGTATATCTACACTGGCATTGCCTAGTTGTGTCGTGTCACCTATCTTAGCGCGCCTTGTATGAGTTTGGTTTTCTCCCGTAGCCCGTGTGGTATCCTCTGGTGGCTTTCCGATCAGGAGGGACTATAATATTGGATGGACTACTGCGACTATTACGTGTTAAGGAGAATATTGGGTCACTTCTTAACGCTATTCAAAAGTAAGTTTATTTTACTATAGATATTATTATAATAGCGAAATATTACTATATAGTAAATAGTTTAATGGATCCTTAGGAGATGTGAATCCCGAGCATCTCTTAAGTTACCGCACTCACGTTAGACACTGGATAGGAGATGTCAAATCCTGTAAACATCTCTGACGCCGTTCCACTCATATTTATTCTTGTTGATTTAACTTGCATAAGATCTTTTAGTTCTGATTCGAGTGTTTTGACTTTTCAATTCGCTCGAGTCAGCCTGAGCATTTCTGGATTGAAGACTTTATTTCTGCAGGACGAAGATGAAGATTTTATTACTATTATTTATTATATTATTCCATTGCATCACATTGTTCCACTGCATTAATTATTATTCTCTGGTATATGTACTCTGATATGTATTGCATAAATAAAATCAAATGTTTTGTAAAACAGCTTCATGAACTGTTTATTTGATTATTATATTTTATCGTTCCGCTGCAAGATTCTATTTTGTTTTTTTCCTTGCTTTTTCTTATTTACCCCATAACAATCCGTCTTTCTGTATTATTTAAGTCTGACGTGTATGGTTTTTCGTTGATTTAAAGCCTGCAAAAAGGCGGGATGTTACATTTGGTATCAAAGCTTTGGTTTAGCGATAAACCTTAGCTTTGTGGGGTCTGACTCTTTATTAATAGGGTAGTAATACCCTATGTGAGTCGCTGAGTATATATATATGAGAGAGTGTATTTGTTAGTGTTATAAAAAGGTTTTGATATTGTGTTAATTTGTTCCGTTTTGTATTTATAAATTCTGGCTGGTGCATGGGACGCTATGACATCAATAGGGATTTCTAAACACTTAATAGGACAGACCGACATAATATTTGTTTTTAATGTAGGTGAATGAAATAATTTTGCCTATTATATTTTCTATATATAAAATAAATTTTATAAATGATATATATATTTGGTTGCAATATATTGGTTGTTGGTAATGAAATTTATAAATAATAGTTGAAATGAGATTGAAAATAAAATATATGAAAATTGGGAATTTAGAACTTAAGCCCGGGATTTTAAAAGTTTCTTTCGAATAATTTTGGAATATAATAATATTGTTTATAAGTATTTTCTGATATAAATATTTCAATAAAATTTGAAAGAATTATTTTAAAGAAATTTTGAAAAGAAATAAGTTCTGTACTCTCCTCTCTGTCTGTAACGACCCGTAAATTTAACTGGTTCTAATAATGTTATTAATTGAAATTTTGTGGAATTTTTTAAAAAAAATTAAATATAAATTTGATATTTGGAATGCGTCTAGTTAAACATAGCAACTGGTAAATTTTCGTCCGAAAATATGAAGTTATTTTCGTGCGTAAATTTATTTCAAATTAATCAGTTAAAAATCGACGAAAAAAAAACGTTTTCGAAACCTAAATATTTTTACATAAAAAAATTAAATCGTCTTCTGAGCAAGACATCATTTTTCATTTTTCCAAATTCGGACTTTTTTAGCTCCGTCGATCTTATTTTCCTGCGTTTTTCTTGCATTTTCCGCTTGTAGAAAATTCGAATTATTATAATTCAATCGTACCACTGATATATGTATATCGTTTTGATCGCCTCGTCGTGCTGATCTCTGCGGTGTATTCATTTTTGCATTTTGAGGTCCGGTACATGGCGGAAACAACGACTGTGCGTCGTACCGGAAGCGATATTGTGACTTTTAATTTTCCGGTCCTTTGCAAATCTTAAGCCTGTAACCCAGCAAACAATATATTGCATTAATTATTATAGGTGGTTGCTTTTATATTGGCTATTTCGTAGATGAAACTTTTGAGACCCAACTGTTCACTATTAAACTGTATTTATTTTGATAGCCTATTCAATTCTTGGTAATCACGTTGGACTTTTGGGTACTTGCTTTCATCTTAATATCTGGTTCGGTTATCTCAGCCCTTTCCCCTTCTCCTTTTATTTATTTTTCTGGTATATTTTCTTCTTCGTTGATAATTGAAGAAAGTAAACACATGTTCTTCTCCAGACCATCTCCCTCTCTATATATAAAAAATAAATTTGAAAGAAACGTGAAGCTCATGGGTGAGGCCTGCTACCTTTCATTGTGACATACCCCTCCATTTCCACCTCCTCTCCTCCACAAGCCAACGTCCATGTCATCACCGAACCCATGCACCATCCGACCCACCGTTCGCCGCACCACCCTCGCACATCTGCCTGCGCCACTCCACCACCGCGCGCCTCCTCCACATCAACTGCCGCCACTTCCAGCACCGACCTCCACCATAGCCGACCATCCCCTCAAAAGCAGCTAAGGCTGCCACACCAAGCACCTTCAGCCACGCGTCCCTCCATCACACGTCAAGAAACCCATGCGCAGCACCTCCGCCCTCTTCCACACCGACCCGTGAGCAACAATCTCCACCGCAAGCACAACTGTTCTTCTCCACCAAACCACCTCGTCATTCCTTTATCTCGGCCAGTCCGTGCTCCGTGCTCCGCCCTCTAAAAGCCGAGTCTCCGCGCAAGCTCCTTTCCAGTCGCCTATTGTTAGGTGAGTGTATATATATATTTGTATATAATAGTTTTTATATTTGTTCATACATTTACGTACAAGATATATGATATGTATATTATTTTATAATATCCGTGCTCTGTTGTTGTAGAGTATAAGTCATACTAGTTTGATACGTGGGCTTATATACTAGTTTTATATATAGTTTTTCTGGAAATATTTAATATTCTAAAAAAATTTGGTTGTATATATGGTTAGTGGTCTGCATACTTGGTTGTGATTGGGGTCTGCACATAGAAAGATATATATTATGTTTGTCTACAGTATAACTATACATATATTTGTAAAAACGCTGATTTACATACGTTTATTTACAGAAGGGTCTTTTTTTTATATGTTCGTTATAGATATGTCTTGTATACATTGTGTTAAAGTCTATTCACATATATATACGTTTCTGCATATAACTGTTGTTTTAGTCCATATATATATATATATATATTGATTTTGAAAAGATAATTTGTATATATGTTTGGTTTTAATAATATGTGTTTTAATTTAAATAAGGATTTTGGAAAACGCATGTATATAGTTTGCTTAGCTGATATATATGTACTGTTGTCTACAAGTATATGGTTAAATATATATGTCTGTATATATTATTTATATTGGCAGTATATATATATATATATATATATATATATATATATTCGGGTGGGTTTTTATTTGATTCAAAAAGAATATGTATTCACTATGATGTATCGTATAAGCGTTGTTAAATGGTAAATGTTGGATTTTTGTTTTATAACCCGTCAGCTTATATATGGTTGAAGTAGGTAAACTACGTATGTAAATATTTTGTTAAAATATATATATATATATATATATATAGGTATTTGTTTCAAAGTACATAATCTATATACGTTAATTCGATATGTGTTTGAGTTTTTTTAAAATAATAATATGATTTTATATAAATAGTTATATATAGTTATACATATAAATCACTCGTACCAATTATCTTCTTCGATCCTATTTTGACTTGATTTAGTCAGCGCTTATCTATCAGCTTTGATCATCGAATTCATGTCAATCTGGAGTTGCTTTGAAATTCATGCATGGATTCATTGTCCATTTCTTTGTCAAAACTATCCAGCCTCGGAAGGTGAGCAACCACTCATGATTGATGTTTTTTTATTTATTAAATTTGATTTCAATTGAAACAAAAATTGAAATATGATGTTGTAGTTATTTACACTGTTATATATGTTATCAGCTGTATCAGTTCACTTGTGACATCTAACAACATTATCTGTTATTTATACGATAATAATCCAATTTGGTTGATAATTGATTGATTGTTTGATGTTGACATTTGACGTTGAATTGTTAATGTAGTAAGTGATAATAATTTGAAATCGAAATTGACGTAGGGAAGTTAACAAATTTAAATTTGATATGTGTTGAATTTGATTAGTTAAATTTGCATAATATGACCCTTTAAATGTTTAAATTAATTGACACGTAGAATTTGGTTAACTACACTTTGAACTATTGAATGTATGATGTATAATTGTTGTAGTATAATTTGAATAATAGACGTCAAGTAAAAACTGTAATGTAATAAATAGACATCAAGTGAAAACTGTAATGTAATAATCTTTAATCTGCATGAAATGATAATGTAGATTCTAGAAATAATTATATTAATTTGCACAAACAACAATGTGAATTAATACGATTATTTCGGGATTATTCGAATTAATTATTGAATTGTTATTGATTGTTGTTATTGCTTGTTCATTTACTTTGACACCATCCCAGTATCACACTGTAAGTTCGCTTTGTTATGCTTTGATTTTCGAATTGAAATGGAATCGGGTTGAAATGATAAATAACCAAATAAACTTTGACTTAGGATAGAGAATTAAATAAAACCCGATTGGTCGATAATTTTATTAAAAATAAAATAAAGATTTTATTTGTATAAACAATAAGTTTTGAAATGAAGTTCGAATTTGAATTATTTAATAATTAAATTAAATTGAATTCTTTATTAAGTGGAATTGAACTTCTTGAATAAGTGAAACTAAGTTTCTTTATTAACTGAGTTTTGAAATTTGTAACTAAGTAAATAAATGAATGAAATTGAATTTCTTTAATAAGAAATAAAATGCGTTTTATTGAAACAAATGTAAGACTTGTAATTTAAAGAATTTAATTTGATGAATTTAATTTAATTCAAATTGGTAAGTTTATATAATGAAGTTGAACTTAAGTAATTGATTTAATGAATTGGAAATTAAATGAAAATTGTTTTAAATGATAAATTAGCTTAACAAATATTGAATGAAATCGATAAATGGATTTAAATTTGATTGGAATGTTAAATTCAATTAATTTAAATGATTTTGGAATGAAACTTATATACGCACCTGAATCAATATTGAATTGTTTAAATAAAAATTGAAATCGAATTATAAAATTTTGAAATAGTAATTTGGAAGTTTTGAAATGTAAATTATAGGAATTGTTTTAGAAAGACAAATGAAAAGTTGATTTATAAATTCTAACTGAAATTGAAATTGATTTGGTTTTGAAATTTGTTAAACGACCAATCGGTGTAATAATTACGAAAGTTATTAAAGAGACCGGAATCGGTTATGGACATACTCTCTGTCTAAATCGAAAACCACTTAATAATTATACGCGGAGTTGTAATTCAGAATGAAGTGGTTGGAATGATGTACGTGATGACTGAAGAAAAAGAACGATAATGGATAGCCTTGACACTTGTGTCAAATTGAAAATGACTAAAACAGGAGCTGTAATGACCCAGAATTCCTATCATTTGAAATTCATATGTTTAATTAATTTAAAATATTCACGAATGAATTTTATAAGCTAAGTGGATTAAATTTCGAATATCTTGATTTAATTGGATAATTAAATCGATAATTTAATATTGAAAATTACAGAAATAATTGAAAATTGGTTTAAAGTGATTAAAATTGATTTGTAAAGTTGTATTAAATCATATTGGAGTTAGAATGATGTTATAGAACATTTAAAATTGAATTAAAAGTTAATTTGTAGAAATTGAATATTTTAATATTTAATTGACGAGTTAAAATAGCCATTTTTCAAACAGTCTCGGGTTTCGATGAAACCAGTTTCATCGGATCCGTAATGTTATATTATTGTATGGTTTCAAATTTCGTGTCAATCGGAGTTACGATTTGTCCGGGGAAAGCTAAAACGCGCAGAAATTGATTCGAGTGAATTTAGAATATAAATAGTCGGTTCAAAAACTTATCTTCCAAATTTGATCGAATTGGCTCCCGATATATATTTCTTTGCATTCGGAATGGGGGTAAAACATTATGAACGCCAGGCGGCACACTTCATTTGGAGTTCGGAAAAAATTCGGGTGAATAGTGTCGCGTAATTTTCTATAAAAGGACATCACTTTTTCTAATTTGCAAAAAACCCTAGGTTGAAACCTTCAACCGCCACCATTAGAATTAATGGCCGAAAATTTCTTATCTTCTCCTCTTAATCTCTCTCGATCCAAATGCTTTTAGCCTTCGATTCCTAAATGAAACTTGTAGAGCATCGCAAGATCTTTGCATCCATACGGTTATGATCTAGAATCACGCGATGATGGGGGTGATTTTGGCCAGCATTTGCCTCGACTTCGCACGTGTGTTTTGATGAGGTGGGATGGCCGAGCTGCACGTTGCTCACGACTTGGGTCGAGCTCGCGATGGGCTAAATGATGGTGGTCACCGATCAACTTCAAACACATCGAGGAGGTCGCGAGCACTAGGGTTCAACGGCGGCCGTGGGTTCTTTGTGACCTGGAAACGAATGTGGAGGGAGAAGAAGAAGGGGCCGGCTGGATTTCATCAAGCTAAAAACGAACGGCTCCGATTGAATCTGGGTATAAAAATATAAAAGAAAATTGTAAATTATTTATATTTAAATTTGTGTAAATTTTAAAATGCTATAACTCTTTCATACGAGGTCCATTTCGCACAAAACGAATTGCATCAGGTTCGTATTGATGAACACAATGCTATGGAGCTGGACTGGAATCAATGGAGCTAGTGAAAATTTTGGGTAAAATTAAACGCGCGTTTAATTTTATTCGAAATAAAACGCTACAACTGTAATTGAAAGCAAGGTGAGAACTTCTCACTCAATCGAAATTATTTCAATTTAAATTTTAAATAATTAGATTTAAAATTGCTTGATTGTATGTTTGAATGATAAATTATTATCTGTTGTAGTTAAATAGACCCTATACGCCGTATATTAAGCGGATGTTATTTATTAAAAACATATACCGCGATATTCCACCTAGATGTGGAATTGGTATTATATATGTACTTGGAGTTGATTTTCCCGCATTATATAGCAGATGAGACCCTATTGCGTCGCATAATAGCGGATAATATTATATATGAACCCATATACCGCGATATTCCGTATTGGAACGGAATTGGTATTGTGCTACATCTGTGGATGCAGGGAAACAGGTTGGAGGGATCCAACTGGATCCCTCGCCCGTATTGATTTATTTACAGATATTGTGATATATTCTATTATCATATGATATATGATGTTTTGGATGTCGTGATTGTTATATTTAGTGTTATTGCAGCATTGGGCCTATTTTGGAAAATTAAAAATGTTTAAGTGATGATTTTCAAATTTAAAAGGATTTTCAAAGTGATTTTTGAAAGTATATGTTTTATTAAATTTTAGAATTGATTCATTTTAAATAAATAAACGTTATAATTTTAATGTTATAAAAATTATTATTTTCAAGAAATATAGTTGAAAATTGATTTTTTTTGAAATATGGAGTTAATGAATTTTATAAAATAGTTTAAATTGAGATTTTTGAAATTATTATAAACGGTTTATATAAAAGATTTATAAAATTGATATTTGTAAATAAAAAAATATTAGAATTATAAAACGAGTTTTTATAAACGTTAAAATGTAGCATAAATGGGTTTTATAAGTAAATAAGATTTACATATTTATAATTGATGAAGTTATTAAAGAATTAATTTTCTAAATAAGAGGTTTATAAGTGGATTTACTTACAATTTGGATTTGGCAATTAAATAAGATGTGATAGAATTTGTAAATAAAGTGACTTTCTATAACGAAGTTTTATAATATGTCAATGTGAATTTATAAACATTGATTTATAAATTCAAAATTGATTGAATTTGATAAGTAAATAGGAAAGCTTATGAAAGGAAATATATTCACGATTTTGGATAGTGGATAATTCTTTAAATTAAATGTGTAGAAGTATTGAATTTGGTAAACGATTTATATTCACGTTTTTGGACGGTGAATAATATATTAAAGAAATGTTTTGGGGAAGTGATATTTAAATAGAATTTAAAATGATTTAAAGTGTTTTAAAATGTATAAGTGTCGAAACCATAGATTTCAACATTCATTGTTGAAATAGACGTTTTCGAGGAATAAAAGGAAATAGTGGACTATAACATTGTTGTTATAGTCAATGATTTTCGAAAAGGAAATGTTTTGTATAGTATTGGGATTTATATATCTATCTAAATTTCGAATCCCCATACTAGTGATTTTGGATTGTCGTAACGATGTTTTACGCAACATTTGTTTTGGCTCAAATAAATGTGTTTAAAGAGAACGTTTTCCTTAAAAGAATAAAATATATGCTTAATTGTGATTTAAGTATATTGAATATTTTCTAAGTATTGAAAATAAATAGATTTGTGAATAAATAAGTGTGGAAATGTTTTTCAATATGAAGTGAAATGTTTTGAGATTATATCTTTTAAAGATAAACTGAAAGTGAATATTTGAAGTCGATTTGAAAATCATATAACAATGGATATTAGGAAATTTAAATTCACATGGAATTTATAAAGGAAAGGGGAATTTGTTTAAAAATAAACATTGATTTATTTTTGAAGTGTGGAAATAAAATTACGGATTTGGAACGTAAATTTGAAGTAAATCGGTAAGGATTTATTTAATTGGTTTAAATGAACCATTTTGAAATAAAAATGAATAAGTATTTGAAAATGTTTTCCAATGTAGAAATTGAAATGGTTTAGAGGATATATCTTTTTAAAGATAAGTTGAAGCGAATGTTTGGCAAGTTAATTTTAATTTTATGGAAGATTAATAACAAGGGCCTAATGATTGTTATAGTGCTGAATATTTGTTGGTTTGTTTTGATAGTTAAATAACTGACTATCAATATTTACCTTTGAATGGGTATTTGTTGTGATTTCTGGAATTTGAATGCTACATTTATTTTTAAAATAAGCGCTCATTATTCGGTTTAGCCGGGAGAGGACCTTTGTGTCATAAATCTCATTCCGAATAAGTGATATGTCGAAATGGATAGCATTTGAAGACTGGTGTTGAAGACCGGATATTTATGAAAATGGAAGGATTACCGTCGAATGTTTCTGCATCGGCTGATCTCCGATATAGAAATTTTATCACCCTTTGTGATGGGAATTCCGGACGTGATTAGTGAATATCCGGATTGCAAGGGATTCTTTGAAAGTGCCTTCGGTTATGTTCGAACCCAGAACGGACTTGTATGGATGTGTGTCTGACATTACAATTTAAGATGTAAAGCTGGTTTCTATCAATTATATTTCTATTGGTGGCGGAGAATTTATTCTTCTAGCTTAACACCCTTCTCTGAGACGTACGAGCTCAGAGGTTATGTAGCTGATGGTTACTAGTGATATATTCCCAAATTGGTAATCTGGCATACGAAGTGCTGTTGAACAATTGTTGATCAAAGCGTGGCCTTTGTATAAAGCGTAGCTTTGTGGACGAGACTTCGTCGGACCTCACACCCCAAAAATGGTTAAAACAGGAAAGATGCGGCAAGGTTATTAGGGGATCACGCCCCCTTAGTGTATGTCATTTCCTTCTGGATAGAGGTGGTATTATGGTATGGAGCCCTGATACTTAACCTATATTGTTGCTGCAAACTTATTATTTTATGGTTGTTGGTGAATCCTGGGATTTAGGTAGCTTACGACCGGGGGATGGCATATTCGTGTCAGTAGTTACCCAGCTAGGGGTAACCGGGCCTTGTGTTGGCAGAGATCCGGTTAGGTTCTCGGAGCGTCTTTCCAGAGGCGTTTCCATGTGGCAATGGGAAGTTACTTGGCCTGACCATTTGTTGGAAATCCAAACTCCAATACGAAACCCTGTACGGTTTTAGTTGTATAACCTGCCATGGAATGTGGATGTAACCTGCTATTGAAAATGGTAGTTATAGTAGGAATAAGTGCGAAATATCTACGCTGGCTAAGATTTATATTTTACTTTCGAAATGTTTTCCTACACTTTGCACTTATAATAATAATATCAAAGAAAATTTGCGTATCAAGCATATTTGACTATCATAAGGAGAAATCTCCTCTGATTCTACGTTTGCATTGTGTGTGTGTGCGGGAGGCCTTATGGTAGTCATTTTCTAATAAGCATTGCGAATCTAATTTAAAATAATTTCTTTGTTTATTTTTAAAGATAAACTGTTTAGGTTCTCACACCAGTCCCATGACTGACCTGGAGTTTATTGTTTCCTTCCTAAACTCTGGGTGCCCACCAAATTTTAACACGGGCAGTCTAGAGTCAGGTTATCAGGTCATTCTGGAATTCAGGAGTTGCTGTGGAGATCAGGAGCATGCTGGATGACATGGCTATCAACTAGTATATAGTATTTCTTTTCCGCTGTTTGTTGTTGTAAACTCTGATAATGTAATGTAATGTGATGTGATGTAATGTAATAACTGATATAGTTCTTGTGTTTTTAAATATTATTCATTTATCTATCATATGTTGTTCCGCTGCGATTGTGAGATTCTGATATTGTTTCTGTTTTCTTTTTCTTTTTTTCTTCTTCTATCTTCTACCTCTTCTTTAACCCTAACAGTTCGGTTTTACGGCATTCGATTGCTCGGCAGTTGATACAGTGGACGTATTAATGTCGACCTTCGTGGTCGAAAAATCTCAGTCATTACATTTGGTATCAGAGCTTATGGTTAAGTGACAACCTTGGCTCTGTTGGGAATTACTCGTTAGAGATAGAGTCAGTAGTACTCTAGAATGAGTTTGAGTGTAATAATAGATATGACCGCATATTTGTTAGTGAATATAAAATTTGTTTTATATTTTGTTAATTGGTTTGTTGAGTGGTACATGGATTCTGGTCAATACTAGTAATTAACGTTGTTGATAGGGATCTCTAAACACTTGTACAGAACAATTTGGCACGATATCGTTTTAAAATAGGGTAAATAAAATAATTTTACCTCGATTATATTTTATATATAAAGGAATAATTTTTCAGAATTATTAAAGTGTATATAAATTGATTGTTTGGTTGTTGAAAATGTAACAATATATATAATTTAATTAAAAGAATAAATTGTCTAAGCGATGAATTATTAAGATGGAATTATAACTAATGTGATTTACAATTGTGAAATAATCTTATATATACAATAAGTGAAATTATATAAGTAAAAATTTGTAAATGTGATTTGTAATTTGAAGTAAAATTCCAGAGGAATATTTGGAAATATTTTGGAAGGGTTTGCAATTTGGAAAAGATTAAATTCCTTTTTGAGTTTGAAAATGGTTTTCAAGAGTTTGGAAAAGTGTTTTTGGAGGGATAAAAGCTCTAAACTCTTTTCGGTCGCTGGAAAATAATTCCGATGATGATTGCAACATCACCGGTGTTCATTTTCAGGTTTCCAAAAGAGGGATTGCTGCCAAGTTGTTTTAAATGGAAATTGTTTGGAAAATTCGAGTTTGGGTTTTGAAAATTCAAAGGATAATTGAATTGGTTTCAAAAATGGTTTTGAAAGATTGAAAAGACTCTGAAATGTTATGTAAAACGATTGGAATACAATTATTAAGTTGGAAAATAAACTGTGAATGAATAAACAAAATTTGCAAGTGCAAGAAAATGAAATTGAAATCCATTTCGAATTTGTAAGAAAATAGAATTTACTTTAGAATTGGAATCTGAATTGGATTTGGAAATTTAAGTTAAGTTAAACAAATGATGTTTGAAATGGAATATAACTTAAGTGATGTTGAATGAAGTTGATTTTGGTATCGAAGTAAAATAATAAAGTGAATTAAATGGATGCGAACTTAAGTTATATAAATGAAATTCAACTGTATATGGTAAGATGAATTAGCAATTGAATTAATGAATCAACTGAATGTAAATCAACTGAATGTAAATCAACTGAATGTAAATAAATTGATATGAAATAATGGATGTAAGTGTTAATCCATTAAAGCTAATTTAAAGTGATGAACCAAATTGAATGAATGTAAGCGAATTAAATAAATTTGGTTAAGTTGGATACGTTGGTTGTTAGTTGATTGTATAGAAATCCATATGAAATTGAATTAATGAAATTGAAAGCTGTGTAATTGAATTTGATTTGGAAGTGAACCAACTTGAATATGAATTAGTGAATATAAACTAATTGAATATGAATAAATGAATGTTAGTAAAAACATCCGGTGTTAATAAATCAAATGTGATTTAAATTAGAAAACCAATTCATTGAATATTAATGAGAAGTGAATTTATATTGATTTGGTTATGGATTTGTTGGATGTTAGTTGAATGCTAGTTGGTTAATGATTGCATTTATTGCATTTGATTGCATTTGCTATATTGGCACATATTGTTGTTGCTACTGGTATATGTTGTATATTGATATTACTTTCATATATGCATGTTTCTCATTATTGTTGAGTGTTTAGTAGGTGTGCATAGCGCTTGCTTCACTTTTGGAGCTCGCTTTCGTGCTATATTAGCCGTATATGCTCGCTGATAATATATAAGGTACATATCTTGGATTACATATCGTACTTTTACACTTTTTTCCCTGCGGGATGCCTCACTACTTGATGAGATGTATATTTGTGATATATATATATATATATATATTGCCCTTTTTTTCGGATCGAGCCGCGCAAACGAGACTATGGCGAAATTTTCTGAAAATTTAAGGCGCTAGAATATTTTTGAGAAAATTGAAATTTTTTGAAAAGATAACTAAGTATGATTTGAAAACTTAGTAAAGTTATTATAAGAAGTTTAACTATGGATTTTGGGAAAGTTAAACACTCAAGTGAATTTGAAATCTAATTTGAATGGATGTTTGAAAAGTTAATGGATTCTGTAACTTTTTCTTACTTGGTAATTTCGAGGACGAAATTCTTTTAAGGGGGGAAGTTTGTAACGACTCAGAATTCCTATCATTTGAAATTCGTATATTTAATTAATTTTAAATATTCACGAATGAATTTTATAAGCTAAGTGGATTAAATTTTGAATATCTAGATTTAACTGGATAATTAAATCAATAATTTAATATTGAAAATTACAGAAATAATTGGAAATTGGTATAAAGTGATTAAAATTGATTTGTAAAGTTATACTAAATCATATTGGAGTTAGAATGATGTTATAGAACTTTTATAATTGAATTAAAAGTTAATTTGTAGAAATTGAATATTTTAATATTTAATTGACGAGTCAAAATAGCCATTTTTCAAACAGTCTCGGATTTCGACGAAACCATTTTATTCGGATCCATAATGTTATATTATTATATGGTTTCAAATTTCGTGTCAATTGGACTTACGGTTTGTCCAGGGCAAGCTAAAACACGCAGAAATCGATTCGAGTGAATTTTGAATTTAAATAGTCGATTCAAAAACTTATCTTCCAAATTCGATCGAATTGGCTGTCGATATATATTCCATTGCATTCGGAAGGGAGGTAAAACATTACGAACACCAGGCGGCACGCTTCGTTTGGAGTTCGGAAAAAATTCGGGTGAATAGTGTCGCGTAATTCTCTATAAAAGGGCATCACTTTTTCTAATTTGCAAAAAACCCTAGGTTAAAACCTTCAGCCGCCACCATTAAAATTAATGGCCGAAAATTTCTTATCTTCTCCTCTTAATCTCTCTCGATCCAAATGCCTTTAGCCTTCGATTCCTAAATGAAACTTGTAGAGCTACGCAAGATCTTTGCATCCATACTGTTATAATCTAGAATCACGCGATGATAGAGGTGATTTTGGCCAGCGTTTGCCTCGAATTCGCACGCGTGTTCTGATGAGGTTGAATGGCCGAGCTGCCCTTTGCTCACGATGTGGGTCAGCTCGCGATGGGCTAAATGATGGTGGTCAACGATCAACTTCAAACGCATCGAGGAGGTCGCGAGCACTAGGGTTCAACGGCGGCCGTGGGTTCTTTGTGACCTAGAAACGAACGTGGTGGGAGAAGAAGAAGTGGCCGGTTCGATTTCATCAAGCTAAAATTGAACGCTCTGTGAAACGCCCCACTCCGAGACCCACTCTAGTAAAAAGTATTACGGAGTAATACCGTCTACTAGAACGGAGAATAGAGTATAATGGAAGCGACCATATGTAATCAAGCTATAACTATCTACTGAATACGTCGAATAGGTGGTTTTCTTTTCTCAAGTAGTTCGACATATCCAATAGATATTTATAACGAAACTACAATGGCTAAGGAAAATAGGTTCAGAACAAACATAATACTAAATGATAACATCATCATCACAGAACAGTCACATAACAGTCACAGAACATAGGTACAATATATCGTCAATACAGATCCAAGTATCAAAAGGTGGGTACAAATCCACCGCTCACACATGTGAGTCAAAAAAATGTACGTAAGAGTCTGAAATAACAGAGTAGCTGAATAGTGGACAAATAAAAGAGCTATCTATCAGCATAGTAGATAATGTCCAAGCGGAAGCACAGAAAGCTAAATCCAGAGACCTAACCTGAAACAACTCGGTCTGACTCGAGCGAAAACACTCGGGTCAGGCTAGCTAAACAATCAGTAATAACTGAGATATATATAATAATGCAGTACATAAATAAAACAGTACTTCTCCAAAGAGAAGCGTAATATGGACTACATGAATATAATGACGATCCCTAATCATCAATCAACAGTAAAAATCTCCAAAGAGAAAATCAACACCAAAGTGTAGAATAAATAAAATCGCCTCATATCATCGGCGTAGCCAAAACTATAAAAAGTTGCCCATAGGCAATAATCCCAAAAGTGACCAGAGTCTGTAATCAATGCCCAAGCAAAGATCGATGCTCCAAAGAGCAATAGGGATATACTGAAAAGTCAATGAAATCGAATACAGAAATGCAGTGTCCAGAGACACTGTGAATCCATAGGGTAATCGCACTTACATCGTATGGTTCCATAGAACCAACACCGAATGGCGATACTCGAATGGATATAAAAATCATCAGATAATACAAATATTGCACGTGCACCGACCAGAGTCGTTGTTGCCAAGTACTGTTGAGTTGTGATCGATCACTCGCACAGATGCAGAACGTGCGAAACGACAAGATCCTTCCCAGAAGGATAAAGGCCCAGAGGCACATGCCGTAAAAACTGCTCCATAGAGCAGGTGTCCAGAGACGGTTGCCCAGAGGCGTGGTGACCCAGAGGTCCAGTACTGGCCGCCCAGAGGCTAATGTGTCACTAACTTCTTGGAGAGGAACCCGTAAAGTGTTAACAATGAGTCCCATACCCCACGTTCGCACTAAACGGTTTCCTAACAAATAGCAAGCTCACACTCCAAACAATAAAAAGTCCACCTCATATCATCGGTAGACTAGACCTAAAGGTCAAAACGATCAACCGAATAGGTCGGGGATTAACCGGAAAGAAAATACACACGGTTCCATAGGCCGGAGATTTCCTAACCATTTAAGCACCTTTCCACTTCGCTCGATGTGCTAAAAAGTGAGTGTGTGATTTTTATTATAGAAAATAATGGTGTAAAACGAATTTGAAATTGATTTCGAAATCACTTTTAAAACGGTCTTTTGAAAAGTCTCCTATTATAGAGTAATTAATTTAATAATTAAAAATAATATTATATAATAATTTTCAAAAGCCATTTTGGAGTGAAAAATCCTTTTAAATCCTTTTTATAAAGCCCGTGTATGAAATTCAGAGAAATCTCAAAGAAATCGACGAAAACTAGAAAATCATCAAAATATTCTAAGTGTTTGAAACCATTCAAAAACTGCTGCGAACGCAAGTTCGGCAATTTATTTGGACCAGCAAACTGTGTCCAAATGGCATGAAAACTGGTAGGCATGTAGTCCGACATCCCTACTTTAAGATGCAAAAAGAATTTCTGTATTCCGAGTTGAGACGAAGTGGCAGCGACGTCTCAAAGTTGAACCCAGAAAAAGATTCACACTGTTTTCCAACAGCGACCAGAGTCTAACTTTGGCACGAAAATCGAAGTACCAAACGAACTCCAATGTTGCCCAAATTTTCCAGAGATTGAGTTCGGAACTCCACCTTTCCAACGAGCCCAAAAACGTCGAATTCCGACTTCCGTTGCGAGCGTGGCGGCATCGCGAAGTGGAGATCAAAATCTGAAAACTGAGTTGTTTTTTTTTTTTTTGTGGTTGGACGCGGGCCCGGCCCGCGTCGGCCTTCCCTAGCCCAGACGGGCTGGGGATATATTGTGTGCCCCAGCCCTCCTGGGCTGGGGTTTAAGGGACGCGGGCTTCGGCCCGCGCCCTTAGTCCCCAGCCCAGGCGGGCTGGGGATAAGAGAGGTGCCCCAGACCGCCTGGGCTGGGGATATGGGACGCGGGCCAAGGCCCGCGCCCGTATGCCCCAGCCCGCCTGGGATGGAGGTATGGGACGCGGGCCAAGGCCCGCGTCCCCTATTCCCCAGCCCAAACGGGCTGGGGAGGGGGTGCAACCCCCAGCCCGCCCGGGCTGGGGGGTTGGGGCGCGGCCAGCCCACCATGGGCTGGCCAGCCTCTGGCTAGCCCAGCTGGGCTAGCCTACAGTGCCTGGGTGCAGCCCAGGCCTGTTCTGGTGCACCCAGTGCACTATTCCAGCCTGTTTCAGGCTGATTTCAGCCTAAATATTTCCAGCAAGCATATTATTGTGTTTTTGGTGATTTTGGGTTGTTTTTTTTCAGTTTTTTGGCATCAAAAAAATCACTAATAACAATTACTAATCACCATATAATGATTATTACACTAATTTAAAGGAAACCAAGGCTAAAGCTTATCTTTACAACAAGCAATAATTACTAATCAATAGTAATTACCTTAATGAAGCAAAGTATCAAATGGTTTGAGTGCACAATATCAAGCAAGCCAAACTCCTCAACCCCAAAACAAAGATCAAGAGGCTTCAAAGGACCCAAAATCAACAAAAAACAAAATAATGATTACAACAAGATGGTAGAGATAAATAGGGATTAAGATGGATTAGAGAATATGGGAGATTGCATTACCTTTCAAAGATTAAACTAGTTTAATTATGAAGAGAAGGAGATGGAGCTTCTAAAGGGAGGCCATTAATTATGTTTAGATCTAGGTTTAGGAATTTATGAAGAGGAGGGTTAGGGTTTATGGGAGGGGTTTGAGATATTAAATAGGAGTGGGTTGGTTAATGGGTCATGGTAAGAGGTTTTAAAACCCATTAGGACTTAGTTTATTTTCCTAAGGTTATCATGTGAACAAAATCCTAAGAAGCATCCTAGTTTTAATTAAAACCATATAATTGCTCATTTGGCCCATTAACCTATAATCACATAAAAAAAAATTCCCCATTTCAACCCAAAAATATTTTAATTTGTGAACCAATTGCAAATTTAAATTCTCAAAAATTTGTTTAGCCCCCTTTTTAACTTAAAATCATAATTTTTAACTTATCATTCGGTAATTGCAATCTCAGGGTTGTTACAGACTCCCCCCCTTAAGAAAATTGTGTCCCCGCAATTCCTTAAATATAGAAGTCGTCTATAGCATCTAATCCACACAAGGAATACAGAAGATAAAATATAGATGCTCACCCATGTCGGAAGATGAAAGAAAACCAGGATAAGTACGCTCAATAAATTCTCTGGTCTCCCAAGTGCAGTCCTTAGGATTAGACGTCCATTGAATCTTCACAAGCGGAACCTCTTTGTTTCGAAGACGTCTGATCCGCGAATCAAGCACACGAAGAGGTTGCTGCCCTATAGATAGATCGGGTGAGATCTCCAAATCAGGTACGATATGAGGCTCAATGATAGAATCAGGATCGCGAACACACTTGCGAAGCTGAGAAACATGAAACACGTCATGCATTCCCAAAAAATGAGCAGGTAGAGCCACACGATAAGCAACGGGGCCGATGCGTTCCGTAATAGGAAAGGGTCCAACATAGCGAGGAGCCAACTTCCCTGTAGAACTGAAACGCACAACCCCCTTCATGGGAGAAATCCGAATAAAGACATGATCACCAATGGAGAACTCAAGAGGTTTCCTACGGTTGTCCACGTAGGATTTCTGGCGGTCCTGTGCCTCTTTCATTCTCTGACGGATAAGAACAATCTTTTCAGAAGATTCCCGAACTGAATCTGGACCAAGAATAAGCTTCTCGCCAGATTCTAACCAACAAGCAGGAGAGCGACATGGCCTTCCGTATAGAGCCTCGAAAGGTGCCATGCCGATACTAGATTGAAAGCTGTTGTTGTAGGAGAACTCTACGAGCGGTAAGTGATCCTCCCAACTACCTCCGAAATCCAGAATACAACAGCGCAAAAGATCCTCTAAAACATGATTCACCCTCTCGGTCTGACCGTCGGTCTGAGGGTAATAAGTAGTAGAGAGATTCAGCTTTGTGCCCAAAGCTGACTGTAGGCACTTCCAGAAGTGACTAGTAAAGATAGTGTCTCGATCACAGGTGATAGAGCTAGGAATGTCATGAAGTCGAATGACTTACTTCACATAGAGCTTGGCCAATTGAGGTGCAGTCCGAGTGGACTTATTCGGAATGAAATGAGACGATTTGGTCAAGCGATCAACAATAACCCAGATAGACGTATGGCCTGACCTCGATTGAGGCAGACCGTCAATGAAATCCATGGATATCTGATCCCATTTCCATAATGGAATCTCTAGAGGCTGAAGAAGACCAGATGGACGCTGATGCTCGGCTTTGATCTGTTGACAAGTTATGCAACTACTCGCATAACTTGCCACATCTCTCTTCAAACCCTCCCAATAATATAGCCGGCATATATCGGCATACATCTTACTCGAACCAGGATGTATAGTGTACTTAGTGCGATGGCACTCGTCTAGAATGTCACGCCTAAGTGATAAATCAGATGGTACAACAATACGGTTCTTCCTACGAAGACACCGATGAAAATCCAGAGAATAATCCAGCAATGTCTCATCATTGGATCCCGACTCGAGATGATGAATAAGATGCAATAAGTCTGGATCCTGCCGCTGAGCATGGGCAATGCGATCCAATAAGATAGGACGAGCTTCCAAGCTAAATAATAAGACAGGAGCATCAGAAGATGAAGCTCGATCTCTAATATCACATAAAGATAGAGTCTCAAGAACATTCCACTCGGCAATCATCATAGAAACTACCGCCGAGTGCTTGCGACTGAGCGCATCTGCAACACGATTACCCTTGCCAGGGGTATACTGAATATCTAAATCATATGAGGCGAGAAACTCAAGCCATCGCTGCTGCCTCATATTGAGATCTCTCTGGCTGAAAAGATACTTCAGAGACTTGTGATCGGTGTAAAGAATGAAGCGTTCGCCTAATAGAAAGTGACGCCACGTCTTCAAAGCAAAGACGATAGCTGCCAACTCAAGATCATGAGTCGGATAGCGAACCTCATTCGGCCGTAGCTGCCTAGAAGCATAAGCAGCTACCCGATCCTTCTGCATAAGCACAGCACCGAGGCCGCTACCACAAGTGTCGGTGTAAACAACAAGATCCTGGTTACTCTCAGGAACCACAAGAATAGGAGCATGAGTGAGAAGTTCCTTCAGTCGCTGAAAGGAAGCTTCACACTTATCAGACCAAATAAAGCGAACACCCTTACGAGTCAACGTCGTAAGGGGAAGTGCAACTCGAGAGAAATCCTTGATAAACCGACGGTAATAACCCGTCAGACCAAGGAAGCTGCGAATATCATGAACATTCTCGGGCTGCTTCCAATTCTAAATAGCTTCGATCTTGGCAGGATCGACAGAAACACCCTCAGATGATACAATATGGCCCAAGAACTTGACCTTGCTCTCCCAAAAATGGCACTTGGAGAGCTTGGCCTTAAGCTGATGCCGACGAAGAGTATCCAAGACGATCCACAAATGATGAGCATGCTCTGCCTCGGATCTAGAATAAATAAGAATATCGTCGATGAAAACCAGAATGAATCTATCGATGTATTCCCGGAATACTCGATTCATAAGATCGACGAAGAAAGCTGGTGCGTTCGTCAAGCCGAATGGCATGACCAACCACTCAAAAGAACCATAACGAGTGCGGAAAGCGGTAAGAGGGATGCTATCTTCCGCAACTCGGAGCTGATGAAATCCGGTGGCAAGGTCGAGCTGTGAAAAGACCTTCGCACCGCTCAACTGATCAAACATATCGTCTATCCGTGGTAATGGATAACGATTTCTGATGGTCAACTCATTAAGCTTGCGATAGTCAATGCAAAGCCTAAGAGAGCCATCAGGCTTCTTAACGAAGACCACAGCAGCACCCCATGGCGAAGAACTGGACCGAATGAGCTGCTTCATCTCAAGCTCCAATAACTGCTTCCTGAGTTCCTCATTCTCTTTAGTAGACATCCTCGTGGGAGGACGTCCAACTGGGTGGGAGCCTGAAATGAGATCGATGCGGAACTCAATGGCCCGCTTTGGCGGCAGGCCAGATACTGGCTCGAATACGTCGGGGAAATCCCGAACAACAGGAATACGAGATAAGTCCAAATCCTCATCTCGTGAATCAAGAGAAAATAGAGTAACATCAGAAAGCCCAACATCCTGAAGAACAATAGCTAACGGAGAGGACGAATCAGGGTGATGAATGAATAATATCCGCTCCGAACAAATAATTTTGGCGTCGTGCTGAACGAGCCAATCCATGCCAAGAATCATATCAAAACCCAAATATTCCATAACGTGCAGATTCGCACGAAAAGAAAATCCACAAAGATCGATATCTATATTCTCACAAAGCAAACTAAGGGTCGTGGATCCGCCAATGGGATTCACAATCCTTAGTGAAGAAACCAGACAAGTAACATCCAAGGAAAAAGCATCTACTAGCTCCTTTGATACGAATGAGTAAGAGGCACCCGTATCAAAGAGAACTTTACAAGATCTACCAGCCATACTGAAAGATATGGTAAGATTTAGTTAAGCACGATTCAAGGATAGATAATTCATTAAGGAATATTACGGAATATAACAAATTCCTACACATATTCCTAACTTATTTATCTAACGGTGGATATGATCAATTTGGATCGTATTATAACGTATTGTACTACGTGTCTGTTCTGTGTTTGTTATGCTTAATTCTGAACCTTAGCTCTGATACCAAGATGTAACGCCCCACTCCGAGACCCACTCTAGTAAAGAGTATTATGGAGTAATACCGTCTACTAGAACGGAGAATAGAGTATAATGGAAGCGACCATATGTAATCAAGCTATAACTATCTACTGAATACGTCGAATAGGTGGTTTTCTTTTCTCAAGTGGTTCGACATATCCAATAGATATTTATAACGAAACTACAATGGCTAAGGAAAATAGGTTCAGAACAAACATAATACTAAATGATAACATCATCATCACAGAACAGTCACATAACAGTCACAGAACATAGGTACAATATATCGTCAATACAGATCCAAGTATCAAAAGGTGGGTACAAAGCCACCGCTCACACATGTGAGTCAAAAAAATGTACGTAAGAGTCTGAAATAACAGAGTAGCTGAATAGTGGACAAATAAAAGAGCTATCTATCAGCATAGCAGATAATGTCCAAGCGGAAGCACAGAAAGCTAAATCCAGAGACCTAACCTGAAACAACTCGGTCTGACTCGAGCGAAAACACTCGGGTCAGGCTAGCTAAACAATCAGTAATAACTGAGATATATATAATAATGCAGTACATAAATAAAACAGTACTTCTCCAAAGAGAAGAGTAATATGGACCACATGAATATAATGACGATCCTTAATCATCAATCAACAGTAAAAATCTCCAAAGAGAAAATCAACACCAAAGTGTAGAATAAATAAAATCGCCTCATATCATCGGCGTAGCCAAAACTATAAAAAGTTGCCTATAGGCAATAATCCCAAAAGTGACCAGAGTCTGTAATCAATGCCCAAGCAAAGATCGATGCTCCAAAGAGCAATAGGGATATACTGAAAAGTCAATGAAATCGAATACAGAAATGCAGTGTCCAGAGACACTGTGAATCCATAGGGTAATCGCACTTACATCGTATGGTTCCATAGAACCAACACCGAATGGCGATACTCGAATGGATATAAAAATCATCAGATAATACAAATATTGCACGTGCACCGACCAGAGTCGTTGTTGCCAAGTACTGTTGAGTTGTGATCGATCACTCACACAGATGCGGAACGCGCGAAACGACAAGATCCTTCCCAAAAGGATAAAGGCCCAGAGGCACATGCCGTAAAAACTGCTCCATAGAGCAGGTGTCCAGAGATGGTTGCCCAGAGGCGTGGTGACCCAAAGGTCCAGTACTGGCCGCCCAGAGGCTAATGTGTCACTAACTTCTTGGAGAGGAACCCGTAAAGTGTTAACAATGAGTCCCATACCCCACGTTCGCACTAAACGGTTTCCTAACCAATAGCAAGCTCACACTCCAAACAATAAAAAGTCCACCTCATATCATCGGTAGACTAGACCCAAAGGTCAAAACGATCAACCGAATAGGTCGGGGATTAACCGGAAAGAAAATACACACGGTTCCATAGGCCAGAGATTTCCTAATCGTTTAAACACCTTTCCACTTCGCTCGATGTGCTAAAAAGTGAGTGTGTGATTTTTATTATAGAAAATAATGGTGTAAAACGGATTTGAAATTGATTTCGAAGTCACTTTCAAAACGGTCTTTTGAAAAGTCTCCTATTATAGAGTAATTAATTTAATAATTAAAAATAATATTATATAATAATTTTCAAAAGCCATTTTGGAGTGAAAAATGCTTTTAAATCCTTTTTATAAAGCCCGTGTATGAAATTCAGAGAAATCTCAAAGAAATCGACGAAAACCAGAAAATCATCAAAATATTCTAAGTGTTTGAAACCATTAAAAAACTGCTGCGAACGCAAGTTCGGCAATTTATTTGGACGAGCAAACTGTGTCCAAATGGCGTGAAAACCAGTAGGCATGTAGTCCGACATCCCTACTTTAAGATGCAAAAAGAATTTCTGGATTCCGAGTTGAGACGAAGTGGCAGCGACGTCTCAAAGTTGAACCCAGGAAAAG
This sequence comes from Allium cepa, assembly GCA_030765085.1. NCBI lineage: Eukaryota > Viridiplantae > Streptophyta > Magnoliopsida > Asparagales > Amaryllidaceae > Allium > Allium cepa. The sequence continues at coordinate 315,217,570 of CM060945.1, read as the reverse complement.
ATTCACACTGTTTTCCAATAGCGACCAGAGTCTAACTTTGGCACGAAAATCGAAGTACCAAACGAACTCCAATGTTGCCCAAATTTTCCAAAGATTGAGTTCGAAACTCCACCTTTCCAACGAGCCCAAAAAGTTCGAATTCCGACTTCCGATGCGAGCGTGGCAGCATCGCGAAGTGGAGATCAAAATCTGAAAACTGAGTTGTTTTTTTTTTTTTTGGTTGGACGCGGGCCCAGCCCGCGTCGGCCTGCCCCAGCCCAGACGGGCTGGGGATATACTGTGTGCCCCAGCCCAGGCGGGCTGGGGATAAGAGAGGTGCCCCAGCCCGCCTGGACTGGGGATATGGGACGCGGGCCAAGGCCCGCGCCCGTATGCCCCAGCCCAGGCGGGCTGGGGACATTACATTGCCCCAGCCCGCCTGGGCTGGGGGTATGGGACGCGGGCCAAGGCCCGCGTCCCCTATTCCCCAGCCCAAACGGGCTGGGGAGGGGGTGCAACCCCCAGCCCGCCCGGGCTGGGGGGTTGGGGCGCGGCCAGCCCACCATGGGCTGGCCAGCCTCTGGCTAGCCCAGCTGGGCTAGCCTATAGTGCCTGGGTGCAGCCCAGGCCTGTTCTGGTGCATCCAGTGCACTATTCCAGCCTGTTTCAGGCTGATTTCAGCCTAAATATTTCCAGCAAGCATATTTTTGTGTTTTTGGTGATTTTGGGTTGTTTTTTTTCAGTTTTTTGGCATCAAAAAAATCACTAATGGCAATTACTAATCACCATATAATGATTATTACACTAATTTAAAGGAAACCAAGGCCAAAGCTTATCTTTACAACTAGCAATAATTACTAATCAATAGTAATTACCTTAATGAAGCAAAGTATCAAATGGTTTGAGTGCACAATATCAAGCAAGCCAAACTCCTCAACCCCAAAACAAAGATCAAGAGGCTTCAAAGGACCCAAAATCAACAAAAAACAAAATAATGATTACAACAAGATGGTAGAGATAAATAGGGATTAAGATGGATTAGAGAATATGGGAGATTGCATTACCTTTCAAAGATTAAACTAGTTTAATTATGAAGAGAAGGAGATGGAGCTTCTAAAGGGAGGCCATTAATTATGTTTAGATCTAGGTTTAGGAATTTATGAAGAGGAGGGTTAGGGTTTATGGGAGGGGTTTGAGATATTAAATAGGAGTGGGTTGGTTAATGGGTCATGGTAAGAGGTTTTAAAACCCATTAGGACTTAGTTTATTTTCCTAAGGTTATCATGTGAACAAAATCCTAAGAAGCATCCTAGTTTTAATTAAAACCATATAATTGCTCATTTGGCCCATTAATCTATAATCACATAAAAAAAATTCCCTATTTCAACCCAAAAATATTTTAATTTGCGAACCAATTGCAAATTTAAATTCCCAAAAATTTGTTTAGCCCCCTTTTTAACTTAAAATCATAATTTTTAACTTATCATTCGGTAATTGCAATCTCAGGGTTGTTACACTCTGATTGAATTTGGGTATAAAAATATAAAAGAAAATTGTGAATTATTTATATTTAAATTCATGTAAATTTTAAAATGCTATTACTCTTTCAAACGAGATCCGTTTCGCACGAAATGAATTGCGTCGGGTTCGTATTGACAAACTCTACGCTATGGAATTGGATTGGAATCAAATGGGGCTATTAAAAATTTCAGGTAAAACTAAACGCGCGTTTAATTTTATTCGAAATAAGACGCTACAACTGTTATTGAAAGCAAGGTGAGAACTTCTTACTCAATCGAAATTGTTTCGATTTAAATTTTAAATAATTAGATTTTATATTTCTTGATTGTATGTTTGAATGATAAATTATTATCTGTTGTAGTTAAATAGACCCTATACGCCGTATATTAAGCGGATGTTATTTATTAAAAACATATACCGCGATATTCCACCTAGATGTGGAATTGGTATTATATATGTACTTGGAGTTGATTTTCCCGCATTATATAGCAGATGAGACCCTATTGCGTCGCATAATAGCGGATAATATTATATATGAACCCATATACCGCGATATTCCGTATTGGAACGGAATTGGTATTGTGCTACATCTGTGGATGCAGGGAAACAGGTTGGAGGGATCCAACTGGATCCCTCGCCCGTATTGATTTATTTACAGATATTGTGATATATTCTATTATCATATGATATATGATGTTTTGGATGTCGTGATTGTTATATTTAGTGTTATTGCAGCATTGGGCCTATTTTGGAAAATTAAAAATGTTTAAGTGATGATTTTCAAATTTAAAAGGATTTTCAAAGTGATTTTTGAAAGTATATGTTTTATTAAATTTTAGAATTGATTCATTTTAAATAAATAAACGTTATAATTTTAATGTTATAAAAATTATTATTTTCAAGAAATATAGTTGAAAATTGATTTTTTTTGAAATATGGAGTTAATGAATTTTATAAAATAGTTTAAATTTAGATTTTTGAAATTAGTATAAACGGTTTATATAAAAGATTTATAAAATTGATATTTATAAATAAAAAGTATTGGAATTATTAAACGAGTTTTTATTAACGTTAAAATGTAGTATAAATGGGTTTTATAAGTAAATAAGATTTACAGATTTATAATTGATGAAGTTATTAAAGAATTAATTTTCTAAATAAGAGGTTTATAAGTGGATTTACTTATAATTTGGATTTGGCAATTAAATAAGATATGATAGAATTTGTAAATTAAGTGACTTTTTATAACTTGAAGTTTTATAATATATAAATGTGAATTTATAAACATTGATTTATAAATTCAAAATTGATTGAATTTGATAAGTAAATAGGAAAGCTTATTAAAGGAAATATATTCACGATTTTGGACAGTGGATAATCCTTTAAATTAAATATGTAGACGTATTGAATTTGGTAAACGATTTATATTCACGTTTTTTGGACGGTGAATAATATATTAAAGAAATGTTTTGGGGAAATGATATTTAAATAGAATTTAAAATGATTTGAAGTGTTTTAAAATGTATAAGTGTCGAAACCATAGATTTCAATATTCATTGTTGAAATAGACGTTTTCGAGGAACAAAAGGAAATAGTGGACTATAACATTGTTGTTATAGTAAATGATTTTCGAAAAGGAAATGTTTTGTATAGTATTGAGATTTATATATATATCTAAATTTCGAATCCCCATACTAGTGATTTTGGGTCGTCGTAATGATGTTTTACGCAACATTCGTTTTGACTCAAATAAATGTATTTAAAGAGAACGTTTTTTTTAAAAGAATAAAATATATACTTAATTGTGATTTAAGTATATTGAATATTTTCTTAGTATTGAAAATAAATAGATTTGTGAATAAATAAGTATGGAAATGTTTTCCAATATGAAGTGAAATATTTTAGGATTATATCTTTTAAAGAAAAATTGAAAGTGAATATTTGAAGTCGATTTGAAAATCATATATTAATGGATATTTGAAAATTTAAATTCACATGGAATTTATAAAGGAAAGGGGAATTTGTTTAAAAATAAACATTGATTTATTTTTGAAGTGTGGAAATAAAATTAAGGATTTGGAACGTAAATTTGAAGTAAATCGATAAGGATTTATTTAATTGGTTTAAATGAACCATTTTGAAATAAAAATGAATAAGTATTTGGAAATGTTTTCCAATGTAGAAATTGAAATGGTTTAGAGGATATATGTTTTTAAAGATAAGTTGAAGCGAATGTTTGGCAAGTTAATTTTAATTTTATGGAAGATTAATAACAATGGCCTAATGATTGTTATGGTACTGAATATTTGTTGGTTTGCTTTGATAGTTAAATAACCGACTATCAATATTTACCTTTAAATGGGAATTTGTTGTGATTTATGGAATTTGAATGCTACACTTATTTTTAAAATAAGTGCTCGTTATTCGGTTTAGCCGAAAGAGGACCTTTGTGTCATAAATCTCATTCTGAATAAGTGATATGTCGAAATGGATAGCATTTGAAGACCGGTGTTGAAGACCGGATATTTATGAAAACGGAAGGATTACCGTCGAATATTTCTGCATCGGTTGATCTTCGATATAGAAATTTTATCACTCTTTGTGATGGGAATTCCGGACGTGATTAGTGAATATCCAGATTGCTAGGGCTTCTTTGGAAGTGCCTTCGGTTCTGTTCGAACCCAGAACAGACTTGTATGGATGTGTTTCTGACATTACAATTTGAGATGTAAAGCTAGTTTCTATCAAATATATTTCTGTTGGAGGCGGAGAATTTATTCTTTTAGCTTAACACCCTTCTCCGAGACGTACGAGCTCAGAGGTTATATAGTTGATGGTTACTAGTGATATATTCCCAAATTGGTAATGTGGCATACGAATGATGTTGAGCATTTGTTGATCAAAGCGTGGCTTTTGTATAAAGCGTAGCTTTGTGGACGAGACTTCGTCGGACCTCACACCCCGGAAATGGTCAAAACAGGAAAGATGCGGCAAGGTTATTAAGGGATGGCGCCCCCTTAGTGTATGTCATTTCCTTCTGGATAGAGGTGGCATTATGGTATGGATCCCTGATACTTAACCTATGTTGTTGCTGCAAACTTATAATTTTGTGGTTGCTGGTGAATCCCGGGATTTAGGTTGGTTACGACCGGGGGATGACATATTCGTGTCAGTAGTTACCCAGCTAGGGGTAATCCGGCCTTGTGTTGGCAGAGATCCGGTTAGGTTCTCGGAGCGTCTTTCCAGAGGCGTTTCCATGTAGCAATGGGAAGTTCCTTGGCCTGACTATTTGTTGGAAATCCAAACTCCAATACGAAACCTGTACGAATTTAGTTGTACAACCTGCCATGGAATGTGGCGGTAACCTGCTATTGAACATGGCAGCTATAATAGGCATAAGTGCGAAATGTCTATGCTAGCTAAGATTTATATTTTACTTTCGAAATGTTTTCCTACACTTTGCACTTATAATAATAATATCAAAGAAAATTTGCGTATCAATCATATTTGACTATCATAAGGAGAAATCTCCTCCGATTCTGCGTTTGCATTGTGTGTGTGCGGGAGGCCTTATGGTAGTCTCATTTTCTAAAAAGCATTGAGAATCTAATTTAAAATAATTACTTTGTTTATTTTTAAAGATAAATTGTTTAAGTTCTCACACCAGCCCCATGACTGACCTGGAGTTTATTGTTTCCTTCCTAAACTCTGGGTGCCCACCAAATTTTAACACGGGCAGTCTAGAGTCAGGTTATCAGGTCATTCTGGAATTCAGGAGTTGCTGTGGAGATCAGGAGCAAGCTGGATGGCATGGCGTATCAACTAGTATATAGTATTTCTTTTCCGCTGTTTGTTGTTGTAAACTCTGATAATGTAATGAAATGTAATATGATGTAATGTAATAACTGATATAGTTCTTGTGTTTTTAAAGATTGTTCATTTGTGTATCATATGTTGTTCCGCTGCGATTGTGAGATTCTGATATTGTTTCTATTTTCTTTTTCTTTCTTTCTTCTTCTACCTTCAACCTCTTCTTTAACCCTAACGGTTCGGTTTTCCGGCATTCGATTGCTCGACAGTTGATACAGTGGACATATTAATGTCGACCTTCATGGTCGAAAAATCTCAGCCGTTACCGGAGCCGTGCCAGGCCAAATAGGGTTAGCCACCTCGAGCAAACACAATTCTTCGTAAACTACTCATTACTTGTTATTGATTGGTGCACCCTCGTAATTTTGGGAGTGTTGTTTCGCGGTGTTGCGATCATTGCGGCGATACGTTCTCACCAGTCCGGATCAGGCAAACGGTAGTTTCACTACCTTGGGTATTGCCTCATGTGCCTTGTCATACTTGTATCCCTATATACGCGACCACTACGAATTTATTTTTTGTTATACCAATGGAGTACTCCCTGATATCCCACTAGTTTACGGTGGAGTTTACAGTGTTGTATAACTATAACGCTTATATAAAATGTGTTATGGGGGATAATGGTAACGCCTTAACACTATTTTGATATTTATATTATTGATATGCATTATCTATTTAGCGTACACTACTACATAGTATATAGTTTAACGGATCCTTAAAAGATGGTTATTCCAACGTCCTTTGAGTTATTGTATTTTAATCGATATTTCACTTGAGTTGGATTTATTGATATAAGAATGTTAATCCTGACTCGAGTGTTTTGTATTTTGCTTTACGCTCGGGTCACACCGAGTGGTTCAGCTTTTGAGACTCACCTTTGAAGTTGGAACTTTGCCTGGAGATCCAGCTATCCATCCAGCATTCAGAATTTTAGTTTATTTCAGTGATGTATTCAGATTCTTGTATTTGACTATTTTATTCGAGACTTCTGTTGAAACTTATTTAACTCTGTTATATATATATAGTAGCTTCATGAACTACTATCTCTTGCTTCTGCTGCATATTATTGCTCTGTGTTTGTGATTCTGTGATTATTTATTTACTGTATATCTGAGTTTTGCCAAATTTAAATTAACAATTCGGTATTTTGAATTATTCAAGTCCGACATGTGCGGATGCGAATAGTCCAAAATATCGGGTCCTTAAGTTGGTATCTGAGCTTTGGTAGCTCTAGGCAAAACTTAGCATATATGGTAAATGTATCTACAGAATCACTCTCATTCGAGTTTCAATCTCCCCCTTTTGACTCGATTCCTTTGAAGTTTGGAACGTTTCCTGCGGTTCCAAAATTAATTCGTGTCCCTCACTATTCGTATTCTATTAATTCCGGAGTATTCCATAACTCCACTTCGAACAAAGCTCTATAATAACCCGGCGGTCTCGCCAAACTTCGAATGATTTGTGAAAGGGTGAAACTTCCTTACAATAGGCATTGATTTACCAGAGATTTCTGTATCCTCGGTTTACGATGATATCTATTTCCTGTTATGTTTGAATTGTACTTCTTGAGATCAAATGTTGATTTACCTCGGAATTCAGCATCGATCTTATTCTTGAAGTCACGGTCGACCCTGCGAAGGTTGCCCGTGAATTAAATAAGCTTATCCATCTTCCGATTTTGTTAATTGAATTATCTTACCTTCTGTTCGAATCTATAGTCGAATCAAAATTCACTTTGATTTGAGTCCATCAAAATTTAAATCTCTATATTCTTTCTTTGGAATCCATGCTTGAACCGTCGAGCGAGGAAGTGTATTTTGTAAATTAATATTTAAAAATATTTTATATATTATGTTGTTTGAGTTTTTGATGTTGATTTGGGTTTTCGATCTATTCGTCTGATCAACGCTATCGATAGAATTCCCAAAACACTTTAACAGAGCAAATTGACACAATATTGTTTTCAAATTTGGTGAACAAATAGTTTTGTATGATTACATTATATATAAAGTTTTCTGAAATTAAATTGATAATGAATTGTTGTCAAAAATAATAAATATATGAAATTATAAAACTTGGCTACAAATTTGATTTGGAATTTGAAATCTGTTTAAATCAAGAATTTGAGAATTTAAATTTTCGGTGATTTCAAACTTTGATTTGAAGGTTTTAAAGTGTATAGTATTTAAAATATTTTAAAAAGAAATCATTTCAAAGAATTTAAATTGTTTAAATCAGTGCTCTTCTCTTTGTCGTTGGAAAATAATCTCGGTAATGACGGCCGCATCATCGACATTTATTTTCGAGTTTCGAAGTGGAGAGACAATTATGTAGCTTTGCTACGGTTTGTTTTGAAAAAATAAATTGATTTGAATTTCTAAACATGACTTGATTTATAATATATGGAAGATTTTAAATTTGATTTGATATGTTATGTATGTGTGTATATATATATATATATATTTATTTCATCTATAAAATGGTTTGAAGTTAATAGAAAATTAATTCTTAAAATTTTGATTTAAGGATGATTTTCAATTATAAATGAAGCTAAATTCTTTTTATATAAATACTTAACTTGTAATAAGCGAATGGTAAAATTTTATTTGGATAATGCTCAATTGCATTATATAACTTACCTAAATTTTCAAACGTTAACTATGTAATTGAATATTATACAATATAAAATGATATCAAAAGAATTTTTAAATAAATTTGAGTAGTTATAATAAGTGTAAATATATTTAATATATGTGATAAGATATATAAAGTGGAATAAATTAAATAATAATTTGGAATAAAGATGAATCAAATTTGTCGAATAAAATATGACTATAAAAAAATGATTATTCAAGTTTATGATCTTTGAAATTGTTAATTTAAGATGATTGGAAAATATACAATATAATGTGTCTTTATAAATAAAATGTGAGTGCATATAAAAAATGTCATACACTTAAAGTTTAATTATAAAATGGTTAATAGAATAAATATAATACTAGGATAGTTGAATAATAAATGGATTAATAAAATAAATTGTTGTTTGAAATAAATTTTGTATCAAACAATGATAAATTGAAAATAAACCAAGTTAATGAAATTCCTTGAGTTTAAAAATTCAATTGCTGAATATAAATTAATTTAAATTGAAATTTATATGATTGAATCAATTGTTTTACTCTTTTCAATCTATTATCTTTATAGTTGTTTCTACTCTCCTACCTCCTTCCTTTCGATGATAAAAAGTTTTTGAGTGGGGGAGAGTGTAACGACCCGTAAATTTAACTAGTTTTAATAACGTTATTAATTGAAATTTTGTGGAATTTTAAAAAAAAAATTAAATATAAATTTGATATTTGGAATACGTCTAGTTAAACATAGCAACTGATAAATTTTCGTCCGAAAATATGAAATTTATTTTCGTGCGTAGATTTATTTCAAATTAATCAGTTAAAAATCAATGAAAATAAAACATTTTCGAAACCTAAATATTTTTACATAGAAAAATTCTAAACCGTCTTCTGAGCAAGACGTCATTTTTCGTTTTTCCAAATTCGGACTTCTTTAGCTCCGTCGATCTTATTTTTCTGCGTTTTTCTCGCATTTTCCGCTAGTAGAAAATTCGAATTTTTATAATTCAATTGTACCACTGATATCTGTATATCGTTTTGATCACCTCGTCGTGTTTATCTCTGCGGTGTATTCTTTTATGCATTTTGAGGTCTGGTACACGGCGGAAACAACGACTGTGCGTCGTACCGGTAGCGAAATTGTGACTTTTAACTTTCCGGTCCTTTGCAAATCTTAAGGGTGTAACCCACCAAACAATATATTGCATTAATTATTCCAGCCGGTTGCTTTTATATTGGCTATTTCATAGACAAAACTTTTGAGACCCAACTGTTCACTATTAAACTGTATTTATTTTGATAGCCTATTCAATTCTTGGTAATCACGTTGGAATTTTGGGTAATTGCTTTCATCTTAATATCTGGTTCGGTTATCTCATCCCTTTACCATTCTCCTTTTATTTATTTTTCTAGTATACTGTCTTCTTCATTGGTAATTGAAGAAAGTAAACACATGTTCTTCTCCAGACCACCTCCCTCTCTACATATAATTTTTTTTTGAAAGAAACGTGAAACTCATGGGTAAGGCCTGCTACCTTTCATTGTGACATACCCCTCCAATTCCACCTCCCTCTCCTCCGCAAGCCAACATCCATGTCATCACCGAACCCATGCACCGTCCGACCTACCATTCGCCGCACCTCCGCCTGCGCCACTCCACCACCGCATGCCTCCTCCACATCAACTGCCGCCACTTCTAGCACCGACCTCCACCTTAGCCGACCATCCCCTCAAAAGCAGCTAAGGCCGCCACACCAAGCACCTTCGGCCACTCGTCCCTCCATCACACGTCAAGAAACCCATTCGCAGCACCTCCGCCCTCTTCCACACCGACCCGTGAGCAACAATCTCCACCGCAAGCACAACTGTTCTTCTCCACCAAACCACCTCGTCATTCCTTTATCTCAGCCAGTCCGTGCTCCATGCTCCGCCCTCTAAAAGCCGAGTCTCCGTGCAAGCTCCTTTGCAGCCGCCTATTGTTACGCGAGTGTATATATATATTTGTATATGATAGTTTTTATATTTGTTCATACATTTACGTACAAGATATATGATACGTATATTATTTTTATAATATCTGTGCTCTGTTGTTGTAGAGTATAAGTCATACTAGTTTGATATGTGGGCTTATATACTAGTTTTATATATAGTTGTTCTGGAAATATTGATTTATAGTCTGAAATATTTAATATTCTAAAAAAAATTAGTTGTATATATGGTTAGTGGTCTGCATACTTGGTTGTGATTGGGGTCTGCACATAGAAAGATATATATTATGTTTGTCTACAGTATAACTATACATATATTTGTAATAAACCCTGATTTACATACGTTTATTTACATAAGGGTCTTTTTTTATATACGTTCGTTACATATATGTCTTGTATGCATTGGGTTAAAGTCTATTCACATATATATATACACGTTTCTGTATATAACTGTTGTTTTAGTCCATATATATTGATTTTGAAAAGATAATTTGTATATATGTTTGGTTTTAATAATATTTGTTTTAATTTAAATAAGGATTTTGGAAAACACATGTATATAGTTTGCTTAGCTGATATATATGTACTGTTGTCTACAAGTATATGGTTAAATATATATATATCTGTATATATTTTAAATATTGGCAGTCTATATATATTTTTTCGGGTGGGTTTTTATTTGATTCAAAAAGAATATGTATGCAGTATGATGTATCGTATAAGCGTTGTTAAATGGTAAATGTTGGATTTTTGTTTTATAACCTGTCGGCTTATATATGGTTGAAGTAGTTAAACTATGTATGTAAAAATTTTGTATAAAATATATATATATGTGTGTGTGTGTATGTATTTGTTTCAAAGTACATAATCTATATACGTTAATTCGATATGTGTTTGAGTTTTTTTTTTAAAAAAAATTAATAATAATATGATTTTATATAAATAGTTATATATAGTTATACATATATATCACTCGTACCAATTATCTTCTTCGATCCTATTCTGACTTGATTTTGTCAAGCTTATCTATCAGCTTTGATCGTCGAATTCATGTCAATCTGGATTTGCTTTGAAATTCATGCCTGGATTCATTGCCCATTTCTTTGTCAAAACTATCCAGCATCGGAAGGTGAGCAATCACTCACGATTAATATTCTTTTATTTATTAAATTTGATTTCAATTGAAACGACAATTGAAATATGCTGCTGTAGTTATTTACATTGTTATATATGTTATCACATGTATCAGTTCACCTGTGACATCTGACACCATTATCTTTTATTTATACGATAATAATCCAGTTTGGTTGATAATTGATTGATTGTTTGATGTTGACATTTGACGTTGAATTGTTAATGTAGTAAGTTATACTAATTTGAAATCGAAATTGACGTAGGATAGTTAACAAATTTAAATTTGATATGTGTTGAATTTGATTAGTTAAATTTGCATAATATGACCCTTTAAATGTTTAAATTAATTGACACGTAGAATTTGGTTAACTACACTTTGAACCATTGAATGTATGATGTATAATTGTTGTAGTATAATTTGAATAATAGACGTCAAGTGAAAACTGTACTGTAATAAATAGACATCAAGTGAAAACTGTAATTGAAAAATATCAGCCGTTACCGGAGTCGTGCCGGGCCAAATGGGGTTAGCCACCTCGAGCAAACACACTTCTTCGTAAACTACTCATTACTTTTTATTGATTGGTGCACCTTCGTAATCTTGGGAGTGTTGTTTCGCGGTGTTGCGATCGTTGCGGCGATGCGTTCTCACCAGTCCGAATCAGGCAAACGGTAGTTTCACTACCTTGGGTATTGCCTCATGTGCCTTGTCGTACTTGTATCCCTATATACACGACCACTACGAATTTGTTTTGTGTTATACCTATGGAGTACTCTCTGATATCCCACTAGCTTACGGTGGAGTTAACAGTGCTGTATAGACTATAACGCTTATATAAAATGTGTTAAGAGGGATAATGGTAATGCCTTAACAGTATTTTGATATTTATATTACTGATAGGCATTATCTATTTAGCGTACACTACTACATAGTATACAGTTTAACGTATCCTTAAAGGATGGTTATTCCAATGTCCTTTGAGTTATTGTATTTCAATCGATATTTCACTTGAGTTGGATTTATTGATATAAAAATGTTAATCCTGACTCGAGTGTTTTGTGTTTTGCTTTACACTAGGGTCAGACTGGGTGGTTCAGCTTTTGAGACTCACCTTTGCAGTTGGAGCTTCGCTTGGTGATCCAACTATCTATCCAGCTTTCATATTTTCAGTTGATTTCAGTGATGTATTCATATTCTTGTATTTGACTATTTTATTCGAGACTTCTGTTGTAACTTATTTAACTCTGTTATATATATATATATATATATATAGTAGCTTCATGAACTACTATCTTTTGCTTCCGCTGCATATTATTAGTCTGTGTCTGTGATTCTGTGATTTTTTATTTACTGTATATCTGAGTTTTTCCAAATTCAAATTAACAATTCGGTATTTTAAATTATTCAAGTCCGACATGTGCGGATGCGAATAGTCCAAAATATCGGGTCGTTACACTGTCGCTGGAAAATAATTTCGGTGATGAGTGCACGCATCATCGATATTTATTTTCGAGTTTCTAAGTGGGAAGGCCACTATAGTATTTTACTGCAGACTTATCTTGATAACAAATATAAAATTTTAATTGTTTTAAATATAATTGGATATATAAATACGCTTATATATTATTTTAAAATGATTTGAAATTTAAACCCGGTATTTAGTTCTTAAGTTTCCGTTAATTAATAGTTTCAATTATTGTAGAAAATGGAACGTAACTAATTAATAATTGAAACCTCTAAAGGAAATAAGAGATTTAATGCTAATTTTTAAATAATAATATAAAAAATTGTAACATATAAAACAAAGGATATTATTATTGAACATTTAATTAATTAAAAGAATCGAGAAAACTTGTATAACTTTCAATTACATTCTTAAAGGCATATATATAACTTACCAAATGGTATAAAAATGTTGAAAAGTTAATAAGAAAATGTCATAGATATTATACAAGTAATAAATTTGAGGTAATGAAAGTAATTAATGAAATTCTGTAATAAATAAGAATTTGGTGTTGGAGTTGTTATAAACTTAAGTATAATTGAAATACTACTAATTAAATATAATAGAAGGCAGGTATTGTAAGTGAGAAATTTTAAACTTAAATAAATAAGTTAAAGTTATTTCTAAATAAAATGGTAAGAAATAAATGTAAATTAAAAAGATAAACCATTATATGAATGATAAAGAGAAATCAAACAACAAATGTATGAATGGAATTAATAAGGATAAACTAAATCTGTTGTTTGAAATTGTTGTTGTTTGTTTTGGTTTATGGTTGTTTGGGGTAAGGATACTTTAAAATTGGTTGGATGAATAAATAATCTATTTAGTTTCATCTAAGACTGTTGAGTAAATGGTGCACTAAGTAGTTTATTTTCCATTCTGTACAATTTAAAGTTTGAACCTGAAAAACAATTTTTTTTGTTTGATATGAATGAATAATTGATTTGTATTGATTCTATGTGAATGTTGTATGCCTTGTTGCAAGTGATTGTTGTTTGCATTGATTTGTTGTTTATGGTTGACAACTTTAAATATTTCATTTTATATAATTATTAATTCTTCTGGATTATATAAGTGAAATACAGGTTATGAAAGCAATTGCTACTGCTTTTTGTTTCACAAAATAAGCGTAAATTGCCCAACAAATAGGCACGTTTTTTGGATTACGTTTTTATTGCGTTATTATATTATTTTTCCGGGTTGGGATATATATTATTTTGGAAAACATGTTGTATATTGTTATATTTAATATTATATTTTCTCCCGAGCCTCTCCGTACAAAGGAGACTCTGCCGAAATTTTACTTAAATTTTGGACTTAGAAATTATTTTGAAAAATGTTTTCCAAACTTTATTAATTTGAGTATGAAAGATTTAATGGGTATAAATTGGTATATTTTATTTAAATTACTTAATTTTGAAAATTTATTTGTTTATAAATTAAATATTTTAAGTAAAATATATTGATTCTTAATTCTTTTTTTTCTTCTTTTCCTTTTTGGGGACGAAAAGTTTTGAGTGGAAGAGAGTGTAACGACCCGTAAATTTTGATAAATAAATTGGTTGAATTAATAAGTTTTTTGTAATTAAATATAGAAAGAAATAAAAAATTTATAATTTATAATGAAGCAAATGTTAAAAAAGAAATGCAACCATGGAAATTAAAGCAAAGTATTAACAATTGAAACGAAAATGTCGATTAAATGAAGTAATGTAAATTGTATACTAGGCTAAGAATTGAATATAAGAAAACAAAGGCAAATAGTGAATTAATTAATGAATTTATAGTAACAAATAGTAATAGAATGTCTTATAAGTATTTATAACATTGTTTGGAAAAGGAAAACTTATAGAAGTATGAATGAGAGTAAGCATTTAATTAATCAATGCAATCATAAATTGATTAATAATAACTAAATGTAAATTAAGGTAGTAATGTTAATGGCAGTTGATAAATAGCCAATTGAGTGCAATCCCAATTTAATTGCAACAATTGTAAGGTTTTAATTAATTGAAGTTAGTAGATTTGGGAAATAGATTCAAAATTTATCAGTCGATAGAATAATACATAGTAAATTGTAGATGATAGGATTAATGCTAGAGAGTAATTACAATAGTTGTTGTTTGATAATAAAGTAAGAATGGGAACCAATTTTTTTAATTTAAATGTAATAAAGTGGATTAATTGGAATTACATGAAAAGATTATTAATTTAAATGTAATAAATTGGATTAATTGGGAAATATTAATGTGCCAAGATATAGCCTATGCTAATTAAAGTTAATAATTAATGAATTGAATGGAAGGCCAATTAATGAAAATAAATGGGAACTTTGATTTGTGAGTAATAAAAGCTTATTAATTGACTAAAGGTTAGCGTAACGAGTATTGTATGTTACCTATTTATGTAGAGTGTTAATTTACAATTAGAAATCAGTTACAATAATTATAATTTAATATTACGTTAATGTTAATTAAGGTAATATTGTAAGTAATGTTAAGGTTATTTATATTGGACAATTTGTTGAATTATAAGTATTGGAAATAAAGCTTTATCAATATATTGGAATTTAATTGGATTAATTGCAATTAAATGAAATTAAAATATCTAAATATTACGTTTATTGAAATAATAATGGAATGGGAGAACATTAATATAACAGTTTTGAATCCATTGTTAAATCCATCTATTTGACAATAATGAATGTAATAATCGTTAATTTATTTAATAAAGTGTGATTATTGGGAATTAATTTATAATTTCTGAATTTAACGAAATTGTAATTTAACGCTGAATTTTGATGATTGAATCAACATTTAAGTGACATCTAAATTTGTTTAAAATTTGTATAAATGATTAGGAAATATAAAAATGATAAGAATTGTCAAATTTTAAAATTTAAAGTGGAAATTTGATTTAATTTATCAATTATTAATTTATTTAATTAATGTAAAAATAGCCATTTTGGCCACTGACTCGGATTTCGACAAAACCAGTTTCATCGGATCCATAATGGTGAATTATTTTAGGATTTCAAGTTTCGTATCGATCGGAATTGTCGTTTGATCGTACGGACTCGAAATGCCTTGAAATCAATGAAATTGAAATCAATTTGAAAAATATTGATTTTAGCATAACTTATACGTATGATGGAATTTGGACTTGAAACATTTTCGCGTTTAAAATATTTTAAAATATCTATTTTGATATATGGGTTGACCCAATTTCGTTCCGGAGTCAGAACGGGCTTTTCGGGCCATTCATCGTTCAACGCGTTTATAAATCGGGTCCATCTATTCTATTTCAACCTTGCCTATATATACCCTGTTATAAATCCTAGCCTACCTCTATTTCTCATTTGTCTGTACTTACAATTTCTTTCACCCCCTCATTTCAATGCAGACAAACACCTAATTACAATCGCAATTCAAAAATCAAATTAAAATTTCAGACTCGTCAAAAAAATTCAGAAAAATTATATATCGAAGCTATCGATGTACGCATCTCAGATCTGTAGTTCGTTTTTGGTTTTGAATCACCGTATGTCCGAAAATCACAAATCATTCTCGATCGTTCGTATTGATTTTTGGTCGATCCAACGGTGGATCTGTCTCCGATCAACGATCGAGTTGCGCTGCACTATAGAGGGCGTCGAGGCATGAAGATCGGCATGGTTGCTTGGGCCTGGAGTCGCTCGTTTTCGCCACAAATTACTGACCTAGGGGGCCGGCGGTCGTTCGTCATTTTCAACCTGGAGTCTGTGCAGTTAATTCCCCACCATTACCCCGCTATAACCCCGCTATAACCCCGCAATATCTCATAGCGGATTTCTACCGCTACGATTTTTTCATATAGCCCTAAAATATTGCATTTCTGCTTTAATCCTACTATTTCCTCTATATCTCATTATTCCCGCCATATTTTGTTATTTCTGCTATATCTTCTTTAATAAAATGAATTAAAATTGCATTTACACATTATAAAAATTATGAAACTAATTTATTTGATTTAATTTTTAATATATTTTCATAAATGAAAATATTCTAATATTCTACTAAATTCAATTATGTTATATAACAGTTTTACGTTTATTTAAAGTATATTCACGCATGTTTTTTGTTTAAAATCATTTATGTATTAATTATAATTCAATTGAATGATAATTTTTCATTTAATTACCATTTATATATTTGTAAAAATATTAAGTACGAGTTTTATATGCTATTTTAGAGCTATCCGCTATATCCCACTATATCCTCGCTGTATCCCCACTATGACTTTTTGTACCTCCACCGCTTTAAATCTGTTGAGCGCTTTAACTGCACAGCCTGGAGTTGGCCGCGTTTTTGGTGAACGTGCGCTTCAGATCGACAGCGGCAGATCGAGTCTTAGGTGAGCAAGGCGGCGAGCGTGTGTGACGATTGATGGCGGCCTGAGGATGGGTTTCGTGAGCGAACGTGTTGAGGGGAATCGAGCTGTTGCGTGTGTTCTGAGTTGATGATGTGGCCGTTTCTTTATGGGTGAGTTTACTTTTTTTGTTTTAATTAAATTTTGTTTTCAAACAATTTAAATCGCTATAACTTTTACATACATGGTCCAATTCAAGCGCGGTTTTCTCTGCTAGGTTCGTATTGGAATTTCGGACATTATGGCACTGGTTTGGATAGATTTGGGGACTGTTCAATTTTTTGGCTTAAATTGGATTTAAATTCAAAAGAAGAGTGTTTTAACTCACTCACAACTTCTAAATTTCATATGTTCATTAAATTCAGCCTACGTGTGATTATGAATTTATTTATGACTGTTTCGTATATTTTAAATCATCATCTCAGTTAATTGCCTTTATTAAATTAAATCGTTATTTAATTTATTATTAAATATAACTGCCAGTTAATTTACCTGTTATATATTATCAGTTGCATATTGATATTGATTGATTGTTTTGGATGATAATTGGGATGGATGTATGATTTTATGATGGATGAATGGATGTTTTATTTATATAATCATAATCTGCAAGTTCTTTATTGTTTTGTCATTATTAATTCGGGATTGCGGTTTGAAATGATATAAAACCGTAATTTTATTTTAAATTACGGATTGAAATGATAAATATCCGTATCACTTGACCATATGATAGAAAATTTTATAAAGACACCGTCGGTCCATATATAAATATTTAAAAATGATTTCTATGGTTTTGGAAAGAAATATATGGTTTAATAAATATTAATTTTTGGATATTATATAAATATTGTTTTATATATATAGTTAAATTCTTGAATTTAAGCTATGCATAAAATTGTTTAACAAAAATAACTTTAATAATGGAGTTGATTGTTTTGTATCATAGGGTTAAGTACCTATTTAAGATATTGTATATATAAAGTTTCAATGACTTAAATAAAAAAATTGTTGGAAGATAAATATGAAATTGGTTTGAATTGAATTATTTAAGAATTATACTCGAATAAATTTGATTTTAAATTTAAATAAAATTGAGAGTTTATAGGGTATAATTTTTATAACTTGATTTTGGGGTCAAGGTGAATTAAATGAGTATTTCGAGTATAAATAAAATGAACGAAATATTTAGTTATTTTTAATTTGAGTTTTATATAAAGGATAATGGATTTATTATGTAAATTATTTCAAAACTAAATAATACAAAATTTAATTGTTGAATCTAAATTATCAAATGTAGTTTGGAATTTTTGTAATATTTAAAGCCGTGAAATATACCAAAATTGAAATGTTTTATATAAATTGAAGTGTTTCGAAGTTATGAATTTCAAATTATTATGTTTAAAGTGTTAAAATTTTAAATTGTTGGTTTCGAAGTGTATAAATTTGAAAGTGCTATGATTTTTGAAAAGGGGTATATTTGAAATAAAATGATATTATATTGATTTGGGTTTTATTAAAAATGATATCATATTGATTTGGGTTTTTAAAACGGAAATGATATCGTATTTATATAGTTTTGAAATGGATATTTTATTCTAGTTTTTAAGTATGAATATTTTAAAATGACCGCGGTGTTATAATAACGTTTGTTTGTTGAAGAGACCGGGATCGGAAGTTGTCATACTCTCTGCCAACTCCGAAAACCACTTTAACAACCTTGTATGCGGTGGAGATTCCAGAATGAAGTAGGATGGTAGCGGCGTTTCCTTTGAGGTAAATACGTGGACCCGACTCCCGTGAGTTGGCATAAGGTGGCTAAAACAGGAGCGATTGAAGGGTTAAGAAGGTAGCACCTTTTATCGGACACATCCCTTCGATATTATACTCTGACTTTTGGATTGATTCAGTGACTACTTTTGATTTTTATTTATTTGGGGGTGTGGCTCGAGGTGGGCGGTAGCTGCGCGCGACGCGTTACCACCGACCCGAAAGCGTAATTGGTATATCTACCCTGGCATTGCCTAGTTGTGTCGTGTCACCTACTCTAGCGTGCCTTGTACGAGTTTGGTTTTCTTCCGTAGCCTGTGTGGTATCCTCTGGTGGCTTCCCGATCAGGAGGGACTATGATATTGGATGGACTACTGGGACTATTACGTGTTAAAGAGAATATTGGGTCACTCCTTAGCGCTATTTAAAAGTAAGTTTATTTTACTATAGACACTATTATATAACGAAATATTACTACATAGTAAATAGTTTAATGGATCCTTAGGAGATGTGAATCCCGAGCATCTCTTAAGTTACCGCACTCGCGTTAGACACTGGATAGGAGATGTCAAATCCCGTAAACATCTCTGACGCCGTTCCACTCATATTTATTCTTGTTGATTTAACTTACATAAGATTTTTTAGTTCCGACTTGAGTGTTTTGTCTTTTCAATTCGCTCGGGTCAGCCTGAGCATTTCAGAATTTGAAGACTTCATTTCTGAAGGACGAAGACGAAAATTTTATTACAATTATTTATTATATTATTCCACTGCATCACATTGTTCCGCTGCATTAATTATTATTCTCTGGTATGTGTACTCTGATATGTATTGTATAAATAAAATCAAATGTTTTGTAAACAGCTTCATGAACTGTTTATTTGATTATTATATTTTATCGTTCCGCTGCAAGATTCTATTTTATTTTTTTCCTTGCTCTTTCTTATTTACCCCATAACAATCCGCCCTTCTGTATGGTTTAATTCTGACGTGTATGGTTTATCGTCGATTTAAAACCTGCAAAAAGATGGGACGTTACAATATGCAAACAATTTTGAAAGTTATCAAGTTTTTTTGAAAGCCTAATAGTATAAAAAATTGTGTATGAAATATATAACCGTGACAAATATTACATTGGGTTAGGCTAGTTGGTTCGTATCTCTATATTGTTTATTTAATAATAAAAATGAAACAAACATACCATTTTATGTTTGACTACAGCGTGACTTGCACAACCAGTGTGATGACCATAGTTGTATATCTTATTTTTTTGCCTAGATCTCTTCTTTTGCTTGCTTCGGGTTTTACTTCGTTTTTCAAGAATCTATCTCAATCTTGTAGGTTTATTTTTGGAAGACAATTTTTCCTCCACTCTTCATCATTATCAAATTTTTCATAGTAGCTTGTCCTCCATTCGCTCTTGTATCTCCTAAATAACTTGCACATTTTTTTAAATAAAACTCTTTTGCATCCGACTCTAGTTCAAAAAAGTCTGTGTAAATTAAGAGTTGCTTACTTAAAAATGCAATACGGCAAAATATACTTAGAGAAAAAACTGAAAGTGATATATTTTAACTTACCTATAATACATTCCAAACACCATCCTTATATTTTTTTTTTGGGTATTTTATCTAACTTTCATATGAGATCGGCATATGCATTCGTACCAATTTACCAACTTGACTGCCTATTCTTCCAGCATTATTTGAAATTGGAGCGTCAAATGCGTTTGCCTCAACTTTCTCCGGTTTTGTAGATGATGATTGCGTAATTGAATGGACTGACGCTTCTACAGCTTCTGACATTGTTACTCTCTTCTATAGCACTATAAGCACCTCCCTGCCTGTATAGTAATAAATATGATTAGGTGGATTTTAGTATTATGTATCTGTATTTCTTCTAATATAGGATTCAGTAATTTATGATAGATGGCCTAGACATGATATTGTACAAAAAATAGATGTATCACTGCCTTAAGATCTAACCTAGTAAAAGCATAATACCCTTCTCAGCAGTAAATAGCATATTCATCATGTAAACAAATATGGTTTATGTGTCAACTAATCTAATTGTCATATAATATAATCATTCTTAACTTATTCAACCAAAACGCAAGTTGTTGTAAATAACCATACAAAATGATAAGACTTGAATCAATTAATATATATATATATATATATCAAGATTCGAAGTACTGGTTTCTATTTCCGTTCTGGTCATCTGAAAAATTAAAAATCCCGGTTCTGTTTCGGGATTTTCGAAAATTCCGTTTTAAATCCGGTTTGTGAATTCCGGTACATTTTTGTTATAAATACGCAAATAAATATGCAATATTGATAGTCAATTACACTATTATTCAAGTAACATAGAAGTTACAAAACATACGACATAAAAATTTAATACCAAAAGCTATTTCTTCGAACATCATATAAATTTTGACCATCGCTCTCTTCATCTTGTGTCGGATTATAATATGCTGGAAAAGCATACTGCTGTATCTGATCCGAACTTAAAAATGTCGTCATCATATTATCAAAGGGTGAGGGTTCATCTTGGCTACTTGATGGCTCAGCAGCATACGGTTGATTTAACCCACAATACGAATAACCTCCGGTATAGTCAGATGTAGAATATCTAAAACTGGGGACATTGTTAGAAGTATATCTGTCATCATAATCCCCTTGATCTTCATATACAACGTTCAAATTTCTATCTCTTCGTCGACTATAGTCATCTGCTTCATAATTTTGGATATGTCTTTGAGACTCGTCAAAAGTGGAACCAACGCCATAACCACTAAAACCAATACCGTCACCACCAGCATTACCTGAATCATCATTTGATGAACTATCATTTTCGGTATTTTCTACATATACATTATCATTGTCCGACGAAGGATTATCGCTTGCATTATCAAGTAGTGGATTCTCAGCTTCTCTAGTCCATTCTGCAAGTGGATCCTCCCCATGAAAGGGGTAATCTAAATCAATAAGTTGGTCGGTTGTTTGTTGGCGTTTAGCATGTCGTACTCTTAATCGCATATTATAATGTACAAATACCAGTTTTTCTAAGTTCTCCATTTTTATTCTGTTTCTTAACTTCGTGTGAATCATTGCAAATGTTGTCTAATTTCTTTCACAATTTGAAGAAGAAACTGTTTGGCTAAGAATACGCATAGCTTGTTAAATTTGGAGCAGCTTCCCTACCAATTATTGACCACCACATAGCTGGAAGACACGACTTAACTGCACGTTTCGCTTTTGCAGAACCAAATACATCAAGTTTCATTCTATCTTTTTCAATCTATGAATCATTCATAATAAACCAAGTTATTCTTTGCGCTAAACATTAAGTTTAATAATTTGTTTATTACCTCTTTTGAAATTTCAACTTGCATAGCAATATCATGTACCATTTTTTCAAAAACAGTTGTCCATCCATTTAAAACCTCATCATCGTTTGTTGCATTATCTCCGTATTGTATATGAGGATTGAGAAAATAACCTAAAACAATTTGATAGTTCAAAGAAATATTGACGTGATATGTACTTTTATAATTGTGCAATAATTAAAAAAAAATACCTGCTGCATGAATAGGTCGATGCAATTGCCTTTCCCATCTTTTATCGATTATATTCCACCACTTTTGACACTGTCTTACACCAACATTTTTCTTAATTGATTCCTTCGCTCGATCCATTGCTTCATATAGATATCTCATCTCTGCTTTATCATCATTGTCCACCATTCTTAAAACTTTTACAAGTGGACCAAATACGAGAATAATAGCAGCAACGTTGGCCCAAAATTTATCACTATGGATCAAATTATAGATAAGAATTGCAATTTTTTTAACTTTAGGACCGAGTTTAGGAATCTTTGCACTCCACTCCTTCGAAGAAATCATTCTTCTTAGATTCTCTTTATATGTGTATATGGATTCCAATGCAATAAAGTGAGTAGCAAACCTGGTTACTTGCTGGCCGAATCAACTCTTCATTATTGGTTTCTTTTCTCATTATGGTAAGCAACCAACCATGATTGTATATGAATAATGTTATTGATTGACCATTTAAAATTATCGATTTTACCTCGGTTTCTTTTGAAATATTTTCAAGGATCAAATCGATACAATGTGCTGTGCATGGTGTCCAATATAGTTTTCTTTTTTTTTCCATCAGTAGTTGGCCAGAAGCTTTGTAATTTGCTCCATTGTCAGTTACTATTTGCACAATTCTATCTTCTCTGATAAAATTAACAACATTATCCATTAGACCACAAATATAATCAGCACTTTGAAATTTGACGGCATCATCTACAGATTTAAGAAAGACGGTTCCTTGGGTAGAATACACAAGAAAATTTATGATTTTTCTTCTATTTTGTGTGCTCCAACCATCGCACATCAACGTACAACCATACACATCCCAAAAGTTGGAGTAAGTGTCGATGTGTTGTTTGATTTCAGTGCACTCTAAATCTAAATATGTTTTTGATAATTCATGTGCTGTGGGTCCTTTAATTCCAAGACCAGCTTCTTGAATGACATCTACTATAGTTTCATAGTAAGGACTATTAGCAGCATTGCGTGGAATATGATTAAAGTAAAAAAAATTGATATTGCACGACCTATGTATTTTTTGGCATCTTTAATGTCTTTTATTGCAGTTCTAATAAAAGATTGGGTTCTACCTCCTCGTTTTTGTACATAGGGATCAATCTTTCCAGCTACCCGTGTTGCTAAATCGTCATCTATTCTGATTGATTTAGAACGGTCATTGCGCTTTAGTCCGCTAGATCGTATACATGTTCCACTAGATCCTACACCTGAGTTCATATAACTTTCTTTACTTTCTTGCATGACGCATCTTAGCTCTCTGTCATCTTCACCTCCATCACTCTCGGTATCTTCATTTTGTTGTTCGGGCATGCTCATTAGCTCTTCTTTCACACGTTGTTTTTCGAGCTTCCCTTGATTTCGCTCATTTCTCTTTTTATTCAGATGTTCTTGTATAAGGTTCCTGACTTCTCTGGAAACAGTCGGACATACTGCCACGTCGTCTGTTTGTCCTGCTAAATGTTCTTTCATACGTGTTATACCACCACCAGAAATTATTTTATGCCAATAGTTACATTTGTTTTTTTCTTTTTTTACCAATAACGGCCGTACAATAATTCCAAACAATATCACGATTTGCCATAATCAGCCACCTAAATAAGATATAAAATAATTTAATGTTTAATTATCGAATTAAAGTAACCAATATTTTTTTTACATAATAATTTTTATCACAATTTTCGTACTACAAATTACAAACAGAACATTATCAGTTGGGTTAAAATAACATGCCTTCTGTTGTTACTTAATTTGACATTCAAAACATTACGGGTTAATAACATTGTCTTCTATTGTTAGCTACTGATTATAAACAAGCATTATTCAAAACATTACAAATTAAATAGGGGAAAATGTCATTTCTAAATTCCTTAATATCATTATATTTTTATACAAACCAAAACAAGTATTATTCAAATTCACCCAAAAAGATTACCAAATTAGCCCATACCCAATATTCGGCCCATTTAAACAAACTAAACAAACCTTTGCTGCCTCCACTCTCGTTTCTATCTCGTGTCTGCTCAAATCGACGACGAGAAACCAAAAGAAAGCTGTGCCCTAAATCGATGATAGAATACGATGAAGAAATCGAAGAAGAATACGATGATAGAATCGATGACGAGGCGATCTCAGCTGCTTTGAAGAAGAATACGATGAAGAAATCGATGAAGCAGCAAAAATGGTTAGGTTTTTTTTGTTTCTGTTGATATTTTTCTAAGTTTTCGTATGATTTTATAGCGAAATTTGATTTGATTTCACGTGAAATTTCTGTTTCAAATACTGGTTTTACTGAAAATCCAAACTTTGAATTGATTGAGATGATTTAAAGCATAAAATTCTCTTCCGTGACTCAATGATTCTGCCGTGCCTCAATTGATTGAGAAGAAAGCAGTGCCTCTGTTTTGAAATGATTTAAAGCAAGCAAAAATTTTAATTTTTGACCTTTTTTTTTTGACTAGACAACGGAATGGGATTTGGAGGCTTTTCCGGCCCGGTCATCGCCGGAACCTGACCGGAATGGCCGGAATTACGGCGTGCCGGTCGGTATTTAGAACCTTGATATACACACACTCGCTGTGCATGAACAACTGACAGATTTTAATTTTTTTCCTGCATAAAATCATCTTTTTACTGTTGAATATGCACTTGAATCAACTACAGCTAACAACAAAGACAGACGAGGATCAAACTACATAAATAAATAAACAAAAATTCATGTACAAAATAACTATAAAACAAACAAAACAACTAATAGTAGACGTAAGCCAGTGAAAGTCCCCATAACATCCAGTGGAAATTAGTTGTTATGCACATCTAGAATTATGCCTTTTGTTCTTATCTTGATCTTACAATATTTTCATTACCGCATTTAAGTTCTTTGTTGTAAAATGTAGGAGAAGAAAGCTGAATTTTTCTAATTTCATGCAGGAAAAATATTTGCACAAATTTAAGTTCTTTGTTGTAAAACAACTGACAGATTTCAATTCTGTACTTGAAAGTTCATAAGCACTGGCTGAAGTTCAGCAAGGACGACCAAGACAAGACCAAGCTACAATGAAAACATGGTGATAACATATCACAACCAGGTCAGGTTCAAGTCAAGTGCACATGGGTCAGGCTACAACGAAGAGGCAAACATGAACAAGCAGCAAAATAAGAGATGGACTAAGGCATGTGTACTGATTATCTTCATGACAATATGTGAAGGCTATTTCAAAATAAAATGGAATTACAAACAGCAAACAAAAATGGGCAAACTTCATGTGGAGTAGTATACAACATACGCCAAAAATGACCATATGTCAATTTATAATCATTTAGCACTTCCTACCAACATAATAGGAACTCATACAAAGATGCTTACCAGTTGATCCAAAGTGTATGTTGTGTATGCAGCATGATGAAACTGTGGAGTGTGCACTCTTTAAATGTGCATATAGTTTTAAGGCTAGGATTGGTTTCGGAAAAAGTTACATTTTAGCATATCACATCATGTAAACTTGAACATAACAGAATAGATAGAGTCATAGAACTGCTAAATTTCAATCTCAACCAGAACAATAAGAGCAAAGATGTGACTAACATAGTCATTTGGACTTGTGTATAGTGTTTAAAGCGTAAATGGAATAACTGAATTTTTGGATCAACTGTTGCAACACAATATCAATCTTGCAAAACTATATGGAAGCTGTCAAAATCAGATGCAAAAAATCAAAGCACGTAATTTTCACAGATTGCTTTGATGAAACTGTTGTGCGGAATGGCTGTAATACTCACCTTCCGCCTTATTTGGGTGGTCTTGGCAGCAATAGAAAATTAAAAGCGAAAATAAGAAATGTGAAGTTGCCTTTATCAAATTAAAAGCAAAAACTAACAATATGAGATGACAGACCAGAGCAATACATTATTGGTGTATTTAAAATATATATTCGAGTATATATCTATCTCAAAGAAAAGACCAGGTTTGAAAATACCATAATCATTCCAACAAAAATCAACAGCCAACGTTTAAAAACCAAAGCCAGGTCAAAACGAAAATACAGGGAATATAAATATAATCTCCAAGCCTTAATATAAACAACTAATAACTAATTAAATTTTAACAACCTAATAAGCAAACAGTTAAAATGTAGACATCCTTATTTGGAGTATTTTATAAATGTTTTGAAACAAAATCAATAATCACCACTAAACAAACATTACAAACGCTGAATAATATGTATAGTGAAAAAATTCTAAATTTAGTCACGCTTGAAATTCAACTCAATTCAATTAAGAAATACATCTTATATTAACATATGCATTTGGTGAGGTCTTCTAATTTTTTGTTATCTTCAAAAGCTAATTGATAAGCAGTAGAAAACTTAATGTCATCAACGTTTTAGTCAACCGTTTTGGTGCGTCTAAAACCACAAACCATTCGTTGTTTTTTAAACCTTTTGGGTAGAACACTTGACTCACTTCTGATGCAAGAATAAATGGTTCATCATTCACTCTACCTTTGGTCATTAAATTCTCTAAGTTAACTGTGACTAAGTTTGAAATATGATCAATCTTGCAACCATTGACCTTGTCTTCGACCTTTACCAATCACATTAAAAAACTATTTGTTTGAAGTCAATGAAATCCAACTCAATTATCTCCTAAATAACTCCGTAATACATTGTGTCACTTTCCTTATAATTTTTATCCTTCCTATTTGCTCTAAATTTTGTAATTGCTCTCATCATACACCGCTGTCTTGTGTTACCGTCCGCTCTTCGTAACTTTTTGGGAAAATGTAAACCTATTAACTTGGTACTACATATAACTATGCGTCGTGAACTTTGGCCCATTCATCAGCCGCCAAAGAGTTGAATCAACATCGTTGGTCTTCACCAACTAAAAAGACAAAATAAGTCAAAAGTATGGTCATGAAGGTGTATGATCCACTTAAGTACATATGAAATATTTAATAAGGTGCAATATATACACCATGAAACCATGAAGTAAAACTTTGACAAGCTTCCACGGATGTAAGCCTACTTCGAGGTTGAGATTTAGTAATTTTCACATAGATGTTATACCTCCTGTGACATACACGTTTTAAAACATATATATCAGTTGATTTACAATAATGTGCATCCAGGAGTTATTCGTGAACTCACTTTTCTCATTCATCCAATCCATTGTACTTATTAAAAACCCATCTCCGAACTTGTTCAAACTGCACTTCGGTTAAGGTCATATCTTTACCATTACCTAGAGGCATCTCACTAGTAAACCTATCATTCTCGTCTAAAAAAGTCTTACGAGTTTGTTTATGAGTGCCATCACCTCCTTCTGGCATATACTCTATGCAGTAAAAACTAGCTTCTTGTACAATATATCCTTCTACAATACATCCTTTAATATATCTTTTGTTGCGTCCATATCCTTTATATGTTTTCATTAACGTATGAAGGTAATCAATTATAAATAACCAGTAGTTATTTAATCGAATGATGATGAACAAAACTGCAACTAGTAATTTAACGTTCAAAAGGACACATCCATCTATATCTAACAGGCCGCAAATCAATGCTTCATCAGCTAAATGAACCATAAGATCGATGATGATATCAAAAAATGCAGGTGGAAATTGTTTTTAAATACACACATTGCTTCTATCAAACTAACATTTGCTTTTAAAAGATGTTCCCTGTTGATCACCTTTGATCATAAAATGTTAAAGAATAGACTTATACGATGTATAACATTATGTAGATCCTTATGTTGTAGATAAAAATGTTGAAGCAATACCAGAAGTAATTGTTGCATTGTGACATGGTAATCATTCGGTTTTGTATTTGTTAGTTTAGGAGGATTGATGTCCGCATTGTTATGGAAGTTGGAAGAGAATTCGGTAAGCACTTTCAGGCTTTTCAAAATGGTGAAAAATCGTAACTTCTTTTGTTGCCCAAGGTGAAAGTTGCCTCTAGTATGGTTATTTTATTTGTTTCAGGATCTTCCATCACCCACAATTTTTGTTTTATATCCATGGGTTTCAAATCCTTGCGTTCGTTGATGCCGTCTTTTGACTTGTCTTTATGACCCATAATCGTGCTAATAAGATGCTCAGTGACGTTCTTTCTGTATGCATAGCATCAACATTATGTCGGACCAAATTTGCTTTTCAATATGGCAAATCAAAGAGGATGGACCTCCTATACCATGCTTGAACATTGGCAAGTTCTTCATCGTCGGTTTTCTTTTTTCGTTTTCGACCAATTTTCGATTTGTTTTTACCAACTTTCATCTTGATATTCACTACCTTCTCTTCAACTTGATAACCATTTAATAGACATGGAGGACGACGATATTCTTGTTTATTATTAAAGTTTGTTTTTTGTCTCGAAACTTGTGTTTAGAAGGAAGAAATCTTCGATGTCCCATGTAGCACATCTTCTTACTTTAAGGAAGGTAATAAGCATAAGTGTCTTCCCCACATGTAGGACATGCAAAATAATTATGAGTTGTGCACCTTGATAAATTCCCAAGTGCAGGATGATGATGAATTGCCCACAACACCCTAGCTCGCATTGTGAACTTAGATTTATTAATGAGTCAAATGCAATGACTCCTTCCCATAAATACTTAAACTCATCTATCAATGGTTGCAAATAAACATCGATATCCTTCTCTAGTTGTTTTGGCCCAGAAATCAATAATGTCAACATTGAAATCTCCTTTTTCAATTACATTGATGGAGGAAGATTATACAATACTACAATTACTGGCCAATAACTGTAACGGTTAGCCAGAGATGCATGTGGATTGAAACCATCCATTGCTATTCCAAGCGTGATATTTCATGATCTAGCAGCAAACGTTTTGTCGAAAGAATCTATAGCTCGCCATTGAGAAGTGTAACATGGGTGATGCATTACAGTTGAATCATACTTGGCACGACCATGCAAAGTCATAGCATCTGCTATCCATGGTATAGTATATAATCTCCTCAGTCTAGAAATTAAAAAAATGTCTCAACGTCTTTTAAGGTACTTTGGTGGCTCTTTTCTCTTCGTTGAATGTTGTATAATATCTTGGTTCATTGCAAATTGGACAAGAAACTATGTTTGCATCATCTTTCCAGTATAAAATGCAGTCATTAATGCGTGCATCATAAGTTTTGTAATCCATCTCAACTTGTTTAATCACCACCTTCATGTTGGAGTACTTTGTTGGTAGTGAGTTACCTTTAAGGAGTAATTCATTTATTCGAGGAGTGCAGTCAAACCATTGTCAGAAAAGCCGTACTAAACTTTCAAGCTATTCAGCTAAACAATGGCATACAATTTTATTATCTACTTTGGACATGAAGGATACAATGGCTCTTTTGCATTACCAAAAAATGATTTGTACTTCCTACTTTGATTGGTCTGCCAATCGACATCAACTATAGGCAATTCCCCAATATAATCAGGCAACGAACTTGTAGGTTGAAAAACGATGAAATCTATCAGCATCATTAACAAGATCTTCCATCCTAGGAAGTTCGGATTCACGGTACTTATGGCTTGACTAACGCGTTGTTTTTGCTTCCCCGCCGATTCTTCCCCATGAAAATGCCAAACTGTATATGATTGGACAATTCCTCATCTATGTAGATAATATTGAATGTCATCTAATTTAATCTTCATTTTCATATTTTTGCAATGTGTGCAAGGACAATAATAGATTTCCTTATTACCATTATTTTCCATAATGAAGTCAATAAACTTCTGCACTCCTTCCACATATCGTGCAGTTCTTCGATTGTATTCTTTCATCCATTAGTTGTCTATACTAGAAGACATACTAACATGTTATATCATATATGATATGTTGTCAATTATTTTTCTATTAGCTCATTATATTATCCTCTGGCATACACAAATACATAACACAACTCAAACTAATTTGATGAATAATTTCTTTCATGTATATGATATCATTCACACAGCTAGAAAATTAACTCTATATTGACTCAAAATGTTAATTTCATTCCTGAATAAACATTTTATCTAAAAAATAATGCACTAATATAGTAATATCGGCTATTTTGTAAAATGTAATTAAAAAAGAAGGGAAGAAAGTTGAGATATTTGGAAACTAGTTTCAAGTAATGTTATATATATATATATATATATATATATATATAATCTCATGGTAGGCTTATAGTAATAACTATGTAGTGCTTTAGATTATAAGTCTATGTATATGCATTGCACATTTGAGAAAAAGTTGAAATCGTTAATATAACTTGTGAAGCTTGTAATTTTACTTTGTGTTTGTACTCACATCACTATGATGTTACTTTATTGGCATAATTATCAAAATGTAAATAGCTAACCAGAGTTGGTAATTAATATAGGTTGATGTCGTGAATTTGTATTGAAAACAAATCCAACATCAACAAACAGAGGAAGCCCAGCTCTGATGAGCTTCAATCTGTTATGTAAAGGCTTTCGACGCATTCCAGTTTCCAAGTGCATGTATGTACCTTTGGGAAAATGTAAAGCTGACTTCAAAAATACGTAGTTTCAAAATATATACGGATAACTTTGAAAAATAAACGGTTTTGAAAATATTAAAGGCATTATATATCTATAGCTTTGAAAAGATGTTGTCAGTAAAGATTTCGAGACTTGAATAGGTTGCTTTTAAACATCTAAGTTTTGAAAATTCGCAACTTCGAATTTTGCACATGAAGCAGTTTTCGAAAGTACTAACATACTATAAATCATCAATCTTTACATAAATGTTGGTTCTTAAATATATATTAGCCTCACCTCTGTGTGTACACACATACATATATATTGTAACGACCCGTAATTTCCCTACTTCGAAAATGAGAGATTTCGTTTGTTTTAAATTTAAAAAGGTTTAAAACTTAAATAAGCAAGTTATATATAATAGATAATAATAGAAAAATTATTTATTCTTATAGTTGATAATTTAGAAAGTATAAATTTGGATTTTAGAACAAATCAACAAAAGTTAAGTTTTGTTAAAAATAAATAAATGCTTAAATAAATAGGTTTATATGTTTATTTAAAAAGATAAATCTTATTGAAAACATCTAATAAAGACAACAAAAGTATATTAAAATATTTATAAGTATGTTAATAATCATTTTACAAAAATAACCAAATTTATCGCATTTTGTCAGTTTTACATACACCGTAAAATTAGAGATTTTGATATTATTTAAATATGATTTTTAAATATAAAGGGACATGTTTTAATTTATTTAAAGAATTAAAAAGTACATTTTTAAATTTGGTTGATATAAATAAATAGTTTAACTAAAACGTCAAAATATGACCGTAAAACATTTTGTCAAAAAACGACGTTTTGTCGATCAAAAGTTGTCGCAACGTCTTCGCACCTTTATTTTCTTATATAGGAATATATATTCAAATAGTACAAATATTAAATAATTCACTAATCAAGTTTACTTTTACTAAACAAGGTTAGAAACTTCTAGAAAACAATTAAGAAAAAGTAAACACAAAAAGACAAAAATGTCATTTCAAAGCAAAAAGTAAAACATCAAATCAAATAAACATAATTATTACTCACTTTACTTAATATCTAAGTGAAAATGACATAAAGTAATGATTTGAAATGTGATGTTAAGTGTTGAAAAAAAATAAGA
Source organism: Allium cepa (assembly GCA_030765085.1). NCBI lineage: Eukaryota > Viridiplantae > Streptophyta > Magnoliopsida > Asparagales > Amaryllidaceae > Allium > Allium cepa. Next base: position 315,185,486 of record CM060945.1, on the reverse strand, counting down.
TTACTTTAGAAGTAAGTAGTGTTATTTTGGTAATTTGGTAAAGGGATATTTTGGTAATTTACCACTTCATTTTTTTCTATAAATAACACCACCATTCTTCCACTTTCTTTTACACCATTTTCTATCTTCTTCTTCTTCTTCCTTGAAGCTCTCTTTAATGGCTTCTTTTTCTCTTCAAAATGCTTACTAACTTTTTTAAAGCCATATCAAATCAACTTCAAACACCACCAAACTTTGCCAAAGACCTTAGAATACCATTAGAACATGATTTAGCATCTAAGAAGTGATGGAATGATGAAGGAAGGCAAGGAATTGGGCATGGCCGAACCTATGGAGGAAGAGGAGCAAGTCGTGAAGCTCCAGAGCAAGAAAACGAGAAGGAAGTGCCGTCGATTTCATTTCAAGAAGCTAGGAGCAAATTCAAGGTGCCGCCGTAGCTCTGTCGGATTCAAGAGTTTGAAAGAGGAGGTTGATGGCGTAAAGCAAAAGAAATGGAGTAGAAGTTGATTGGTTGAAGTTTAAGTAAAGTGTTGTTGCATATGAATGTTGTTAGGAAGAACTGGTTAAGTTAAAGGTGAGTACTCTTGTAAAATTCATAAATTATTTTAAGTACAATGATTTAAAAGTTTAGTATATAATGAATGATTTAGTGGATGATAACTTGGTTGATATTATGGTTGATTATATGTTTGTGATATGGATGATTACTTGTTTGATAAATGAAAAGAGAAATGAATAGGAATTAACCATAGCTAATTCAATGGAAATTAAATCCATACAAATGTGTGTATGAAAGTTATTTAGCCTCTTAATGATTTTGAATAAGTTAAAATAGTATAAATATAGTTTAAAACGAATTTGAAGTGTTTCGGACAAGTTCCGAAGCAATTCACAAAATTTGTCAAAATCGAGCTCGTCGCGTAGCAGCAGTTCATAAATTTTGACCTATAACTTCAAACTAGTGTAGAGAAGGATTTATAAATCGGATTTTTTCGAAATAAAAATTCTTTGGTCCACAATGATAATAGTTTTCCAATGAAGAAAGAAAATCAAGATTTCATCAAGTAGAGTTTGAAATACGTCCAAAACAATTTTCTAAAAACATCGCGGTTTTGCAGTTCGGAATCCAAAACGGGATTTCTTTATAAATAATATTTTTAAATGATTAAAAATATGAATTAAATTTGATAAATATGTTAAAATGGTTTAAAAGAGATTTGGAATGGAAAATATAAATTTTCAAATGTTAAAAAGTTGTTTAATTCAAATAAGCTTATATAGCACTTTCCGTAGCACTTTTATGCTGCGAATTCTAGAATCTTTTGAATATGAGTCTGAACTTAACAATTATTTCCTAAATCTTTTTTGAATGATTTTAAAGGAATAATTAAGTAATGTAAAGATTATTTGGAAGTTTTAATAAGAGTTTGAATAAATTGTTAAGATGAATTGTTTATACCACTTAAACAAAAAAAGTGAAGAATATTGAATTTAATAACAAACTGAGTATGCGGAAACGACTAGTACATTTGTCCCGCCAGTGAGATATGGGAAGGTAAATAAGATGTTTAACTAAGGTTAGGGATGGAGCAACCAGTACCCTGAACTTACCTGGCCTATGTTTTCTCTTTTTAGGCGAGGGGTGGAATAGATCGAAAGGAAAGCCCGAATGCTCTAAAAAGATCATATTTAAGTTTTTCCAAAATAAAGAAATAAATCATTTGAATGTTAAATAACCAATTAACATCTTTTTATCAATGATTAGTACATAGAAACCGAGATCGGATTTGGGTGATTCATATCCGAAAATCACTTCAAACTAATTTTGGAAATAAAATATATTGAAGACAATGATCGTTAAAGACAAAGATATTCATAATGTAGGATTACTTACCATTAGTCCCAGGAGGTGAAACTTCCATTAGTCCATGGAGATAAAACTTTCCATTAGTCCCTGGAGGTGAAACTTACCATTAGTCACTGGAGGTGAAATTTACCATATTTAAGATGGCAGTAGTGTTCTGTTATGAAAATCTTCAATTTGCAAGAATATGATTTGAAGTTAAGAAATAAAATCTTTGATTAAGATTTAATGAATGATTTGGGAATATTTTTCCTAAGTTAAAATTTATAACTTGAATATAAGATATCTTTGATTAAGATTTAAAAGAATGATTTGGAAAGGTTTTTCTAAGTAAAAGAGAAAATGATTAGGATTTAAGAAATGTTTGAATAAATCAAATGATTTGATAAATGAGGCTTAATGATTCCATATACATTTGAATAAATTGAAAAGAATATATTTAAGAAAGATATTTGATTTAAATAAAAGATGAAGTAATTGATTAATGATTGATATCCAAATATGAACTTAACATCTTTTTAAGCAATGATTGGTTTCGAAGGAACCGGAGTCGGATTTGGATGATTCCTATCCGAAAACCACTTCGAACCAATTTATACGTTCGAAAGTGAAGACATGTTGAAGATCATTATTATTGAAGACCGTGGATCTTTATAGCGTGAAGATTGCTTGTTGAACATGCTTTGGTTGGCCACAATTATAGAGTTATTTATAGCAGTGGTCGCCTCGTGATGGAGATTTTTTCAGATTGCATGGGCTTCTCGCCTAGTAATGGCCGAGGAAAGTACCTTCGATTTCGTTCAGTCCTAGAATGAATTTGTATGGATGTTTGTCTGACATTGTATTCTAAATCACATTTGAGTGGTTTCTATAAACGTATATTAGTTGGTGGCGGAGAAGACAACTTCTCTTAGCTTAACACCCTTTTCCGAGACATACGAGCTCAGGAAGTTAGAAATCAGTCGTGTGACGTGGAATGGCAGTGTGGCATTCAAAGTGGAACCTGTTATGATCAAAGCGTAGTTTCGTATGAAAACGTGGCTTTGAAGAAATTGAGCGTAGCCTCGCGAGCCTCACTCCCCGGTTATGATGGGATTCTATGTGGTCAGATGTATCTCGCATTTCGGATAGTAGTGATTTGGGTTATCAGATGTTCTGAGCCCTAGGTACCAGATACGTCTGGGCCTCATGGCAGGGATACGCGAAGTCCGAGTCCTTGGATGTTATTCGCATATTGCATCCACTTTTAGCCATTTGCATTGTTGTATAACGACGTTTGAGTCATGGACATAAGTCGTGGATACAGATTGATCTTTCCACTAGTTCCTATCATGTTGGAAATCCAATCCCAATACGAGATTTATGGTTTTTATTGTATTCCCAAAATAGAGGTGATGACTTGCAAACATTTCAGCTACCCCCTTTCTGGTATCATATATTCCATTGGTATATCCCGTTGACCTAGTCCGGATATATTACCTTAGACTTAGTCCAGGTATTCATACCTTATTTGAATAAGTTAATTTGAAAAGTGTTTTCAAAGAGATGTCATTAAAAATAATATCAAGTGTATTTTGGTTTTAAAATATTTTGGTTATCATAAGGTAAAAATCCGTTCGTGTTTATGTGTGGGAGTAGTCTTATGAGATACCCTTCTTTTCAAGATTTTGATGACATAGTCATTTTACAAGTTTGAGTATGTCACATTGGTTTATCGAGCCTGATCCGGTTATTTTTAATACTCGCGTCAGATCCGAATAGTTACAGGTTGAGTTGATGACGGTTGGAGTTTCCAGAGGAGAGCTGGAGATCTTGATCATCGTATGGACATATTCTATTATCCGCTGTACTTAGTGTAATTTTTTGATGTTTGTCAGCAATTGTAAGGACATGTGTTTATAAATATCCAAGCTGAATTTAGGTTAGACTTTGATATTGTATTTAAAATTTTCTGCTGTAAAGATTATTATTGAAATAATATATGTTACTACATTCGTGTAAGATTCTGTTCTGTCTTTATTTTCTTTCTACCCTTAATGATCCGCTTATTCGTGCAATTTGAGTTGGACATTTGCGGTTTATTGTCGATTCAAACGGTATGGAAAAACAGGCCATTACATTTGGTATCAAAGCTGAAGGTTAAGCGAGAACCTCAGCTTTGGTTTGGGTAAAGACTCATTAGAGATAGGGTTAGTAATACTTTAGGATGAGTAACTCATTAGAGATAGGGTTAGTAACACCCCAGAATGAGTTTGAGTGTATTATATATGAGCGCATATTTGTTAGTGACTAACAAATTATTTTGTGTTGATTTATTTGTTTAGTGATTCGTGGATTCTGATCGATGCGCCTGATCACTGTTATCGACGAGGGTTCCTAAGCATTTAAACAAGGCGAACCGACACACTGATTTTGAAAAGATTGGTAAATGAAATAATTTTACGTAGGATTATATTTTGAATATAAAGTATATATTTTGAAAAGATGTATAGTTAGAAATCAGGATTAGTGAAACTCAAGCATGAACATCTTGTGACTAGAATTTCATAGTTTGACTATAAGATGTTTTATAAAGATAATTGATAAGTAAGAAATCTGATAAGGTAATTAAAATCTTTAGTACTTATTCGAAATAATAAATTATGAAATGATAATATTAAGTTACTATCATAAATTGATCAATTGTTTGATTTAAAAGTTTAAGTACAAATACCTTATGAATTAAGTTTCACGATTTGACTATAAGGTATTTAATAATAAGATTTGTTTAAGGAATGAACATATAAGATGAAAATATATTTAAATAATAGAAAATGATTTTGTGAAAGTTATATAAAAGGAATGAGAGTTTAAACTCGAGTAAGAGAATCAGGGTAATTTAAATGAAGTTAATTAATATAAGATAAAATGAATTTATAAAATGAATTATAAGATAGATTTTACAAAGTAATCTTCAAAGGATTTTGAAAATGTTATTATTTCAAATATAAAAAGAGATATTTTATGGTAACTAATTCTATTGGCTTGAAATAAACTAAAAATGGGAAAGTGATGTGTTTGGATGGTAAGCACTTCTCTTAAGTATTACTCTTCTAGTTAAGAGGATATATAATACTATTGGTAGTACCCGGTTCCTTGGATTGTTTCGGAGTTACTCGATTTATATAATTTTCTTAAGTTAAAGAAATAATGTGAATCATTAATTAGTAATCTTTATAAAAGTGTTTTAAACTAAAGATAAATTGGGATCACTAATTGATAAGATAAAGCGGGATTTTCGATGATTTGGACAGTCGAAAATTTTCGAATCATACCTAACTCAAAGCTAAGAAATTTATGAAAACTTTTGGTAAAAGATTGTGAAATATTCTGAATAAATGAAATTAGATAAGTATAATTTATAAATGTGATTATAAACAAAAAGGAAATTATAACCTAGAAAATGTTTTATTAATGAATTCTAGCATTAATTAAGAATTAGATATAAGTCTTTAAAATGTGAGGTATTTACATAAGTTTTAAGATGTAATAAACTTAAGTAATAGATTTATAAAATAGTTCATAAATAATATTAGTGTTAAAGGAAATATACTGAGTTAAAAGATGTGGGAAGACTCTTTTAAAGATAAATTATCTTTTGAGTGAAAAATGGTTTCTTTAGAATATTTTCCTTTAATAAAAATATTTGAAAATAAATAATTAAAGGGATTATATAAAGAAGCACCTTTATAAAGTGTTTGATCTTAAGATAAAGTTTTTATGAAAAGTTTTTGAGAGGTAATAAATACATATATTATATGTAGATCATTTCGTCACACAAATGTTGATCTAATTCGGAACTTTGAGGTGTTTACACCAATCCGAAAAAGGATTAATCGCTCGATTCTTGACGGCAAACATTGATTAGGGTTTATGGTTGGGTACTTGAGTTTTCTATCATAGTTGAGAGCTATGCAAGGAAAGCGAAGGTTTCTAAACAAAGAGCCTGAGCAGAGTCCGCACTGGAGGACCGGGTGATTGATACTAGTTCGGAAATAAAGTTGTGTATTCGAATAGGAGATCGAATAAGATATTTCATATGGATGATTTGTGTATATTATATGGATTTTAGTTTAAAAATAAATATTTAGGTAAATTTTTATTTGAGTAATTTCGAGGACGAAATGCTTTTAAGTAGGGGAGAATGTAACGATCCGTAATTTCGCTACTTCGAAAATGAGAGATTTCGTTTGTTTTAAATTTAAAACGCTTTAAAACTTAAATAAACAAGTTGTATATAATAGATAATAATAGATAAATTGTTTATTCTTACATTTGATAATTTAAAAAGTATAAATTTGGATTTTAGAACAAATCAACAAAATTTAAGTTTTGTTAAAAATAAATAAATGCTTAAATAAATAGGTTTAAATGTTAAATTAAAAAGATAAATCTTATTGAAAACATCTAATAAAGATACTAAAAGTATATTAAAATACTTATAAGTATATTAATAATCATTTTACAAAAATAACCAAATTTTATCGCATTTTGTCAGTTTTACATACACCGTAAAATTAGAGATTTTGATATTATTTAAATATGATTTTTAATATAAAGAGACATGTTTTAATTTATTTAAAGAATTAAAATTTTCATTTTTAAATTTGGTTTACATAAATAAACAGTTTAACTAAAACGTCAAAATGTGACCGTAAAACATTTTGTCGAAAAACGATGTTTTGTCGATTAAAAGTTGTCGCAACGTCGTCGCACCTTTATTTTCTTATATAAGAACATATATTCAAATAGTATAAGTATTAGATAATTCACCAATCAAGTTTACATTTACTAAGCAAGGTCAGAAACTTCTAGAAAACAATTAAGAAAAAGTAAGCACAAAAAGACAAAAATGTCATTTCAATGCAAAAAGTAAAATATCAAATCAAAGAAACATAATTATTACTTACTTTACTTAATATCTAAGTGAAAATGATATAAAGTAATGATTTGAAATGTGATGTTAAGTGTTGAAAAAAAATAAGATTACTTTAGAAGTAAGTAAGGTTATTCTGATAATTCCACTACTAGAAAAATGACAAATAGCGACGGGTGGGAGCGACGGCTTCCAACGGCTGTTTTCCGACGGCTTCCGACGGGCCGTCGGAAGCCGTCGGAAATTCGCGATTATCTGCAGCTCGACCGATCCTTTTTTCCTCATTTTCCAACTTCTCAAATTCTCAAGAAAAACCCCCAAATCCCCATTTTCCACCTTCAATCGCTGATTTCGTGTTTTTTCTCCTTCCCCGCTGTTAGTTCAACATCTCTTGCTCTTAATCTCAGGTATAATCTCTTATTTTTGTGAAAATTTCAGTTTTTACCCTAATTCTAGATTTGCATAAATTGATAAATTAGGACGAATTAGTGATTGCAATTGTTTTCAATAGCGTAATAACGGTTTATAGCATCACGTGGCATACATATTTCATCTTTTATCGTGAAATTGTGAAAAACACGTATAATTTGTGGTTGTTCATGTATATGTAACTTGTTGTGTATGCCTTAATTCGATGATTGTATACGTTATTTGGAATAAGATAAAATGATTGAATGGACTAGGAGTATTATATTGCGCACGTATTTACTTATGAAACAAAAAAAATGCATTACTCTAAATTATAATTGTGTGTATTGAAAAATAACAAAAACGTTAAACCAGCCTTAAGTTGATGCGTAATACGTCGAATAAATGTGTTAAATTAATATATATATTTTTGTAAATGTGAACAGTGAGTAAAACTGTATATTTTCGTAAAATGCATGCATGTTAACTGACAATTGTCCCTTAGAGAGTTTTTGGCCCCGTCTTACGAGTGTTGTACATGATCGTTGTATAAATAGTCATTTTTTTCGAAAAACGACCATTTATATTCATCTGGTACAATGTTTGTCGGATTTGTCCCTGTATTGGACAAGTTATGAACACGGTAAGAATTTACATTTTGTATACTACTTCGTCTCAAACGGTTCATAAAATTTCGGCCTAACTTTTCTTTTTTGTTTCCTGCGTACAGGCATTTGTGTACAATGCAGGGAACAAAAGGGAAATGCTGCCGAAATTTTGTTGAATCGTTTGAGACGAAGTAATATACGAAATGTAAATGCTTACTGTGTTTGTAATGGGAAGTAGGATGCCTGACCAATGAAAAAAAATTATATATATATTTAAATCGTTACGTTAAAAAATAAAATGTGCCCTATTTGAAAATATATTTAAATTTGTGAAGTTGTTCTTTAAATTCAAAATATTATACGACCATGAAAATAATCTTTTTCGAATTTGTATTCTTCAAAATAAATATTAAATTTTGAACTTCTCATTTTGTCAAATAGGAAAAATGATTGATTATTTTGTTGATCAGAGGAGATGGATGTACCAAAGAAAAGGACTGAGGGGCTCAATAAAAGATGATTTTATAATGGTATAAACGTGTTTGTTGAATTCGGTTTAAGTAATAACGGAAACGATCCAGAAATTCGTTGTCCGTGTAGTAGGTGTGGACATTTGAAGTATTTGTTACCAGATATTGTGAAAGTTCATTTGTGCCAACACGGTTTCGCACCCGAATATTATGTTTGGGATCGGCATGGAGAAGTTGTAGCAAATACTTATGTAAGTCTGAAAGTGTTGTTGACGAAATAGTTTCAACGACCCGTATAGAAAATATGGTCGAAGATGCAGCACGATCAATGTTTCCTATGGTTGAAGTTGACGACGACGATGGAAATGTTGAAGAACCAAATATTGAAGCTAAATTTTTTTATGATTTACTAGATGCAGCTAAGAAACCTATTTGGGATGGTTGTAAAAGCTGCACTCAGCTGTCAGTAATCGCAGAATACATTACGATGAAGTCAAAATACAACATCACTGAAGCTGGGTTTACGGCTGTAGTACAAGCTGCAAAAAGACATATGTCGCCCGATAATCTAATGTGTGAAAATCACTACGAAGTTGAAAAACTTATGTCGGCTTTTGGTTTACCGTATCAGAAAATAGATGCATGTTTAAAAAGATGCATGTTGTTTTGGAAAGAAGACGCAAACCTTAGAAATTGTAAAGTTTGTAACCAGGAGAGATACAAATCAAGAAAAAAGAAGGGGAATGAAGTTCCGTACAAGCGTATGCACTACTTACCTATAACTCCAAGACTTCAAAGATTATATGCATCTTCTATAATTGCGTCTAATATGAGATGGCATAGCGTGAGAACGGAGGAAGAGGGTACGTTGACACATCCGGCCGATGGAGAAGCATGGAAGCATTTCGATAAAACATATCCAAATTTTGCAGCGGAGAGTCGAAATGTTGGATTAGGATTATGTACAGACGGTTTTCTCCATTTTCTCAATTTGGTTCTAAATATTCATCATGACCCATTATCGTCACACCGTATAATTTACCTCCATGGATGTGCATGAAAACGCAATATATGTTTCTTGCTGTTGTCGTTCCTGGCCCCGACGATCCGACACAAAGAATCGATGTATATTTACAACCGTTGATTGAGGAGTTAAAAATACTATGGAACGAAGGAGTAGAAACATAAGATGTGTCCAAGAAGAAAATTTTTCGTATGTTTGCTTCTTTGTTGTGGACTATAAGTGATTTTCCTGCCTATGCAATGCTTTCGGGATGGAGTACTGCCAGTCGTCTAGCATGTCCATATTGCATGGATGAAACACGAGCGTTTTCTTTACCTCATGGTAAGAAAATTTCATGGTTTGACTGTCATCGATATTTTCTCCATGTAAATCATCCCTTCAGAGGAGACAAGAAAAACTTTTTAGCTAATAGAGTAGAAACCAGACAACCACCGACGATATGGTCAAGCGAAGACATATATGAACTTGTTAAGGACTGTCCAAAGATATATGAAACAGGCGAGCAAACAGAAATTGAAGGCAAATCAGTTGTTCATAACTGGTGCAAACAAATTATTTTTAGGAGTTGCCGTATTGGAAACATCTTCTGCTTCGCCATAACATAGATGTGATGCACAATGAGAAAAATGTATTTGATAATGTTTTTAACACAATTTTGAATGTGAAAGGGAAGATGAAGGATGATTTGAAATCAAGACGTGATATAGAAGAATTATGCAAACGTCCCGAGCTTCATATGAAACCAAATGACAGTAAAAAACCCAAAGCTTGGTACGAATTAGATAATAATCAAGTTAAATGTGTGTTAAAATGGGTGGAAGGGTTAAGATTTCTTGATGGGATACCATCAAATATTCGTAGATGTGTTGACTTTAAAAATGGTAGATTGAGCGGAATGAAAAGTCACGACTGTCATATAATGATGGAAAATTTATTTTCCGTAATGTTCAAAGAACTACTGCCGTTAAAAGTTTGGAAAGTAGTAACGGAGCTTAGTATGTTTTACAAAGAGCTTTGTTTGACTACTTTAAAAGTGCAACGTTTACGTAAACTTGAAGTGGACATTCCTATATTGCTTTGCAAATTAGAGAAAATATTTCCGCCCGGTTATTTTAATGTGATGGAACATTTACATGTTCATCTCCCATCTGAAGCACGACTTCGAGGTCCTGTCCAATATGGATGGATGTATCCATTTGAGAGGTATGTAATATGTTATAACGTAATTTAATTGCATTTGAAAGATGAAGTTAATATAAATTAATTTTGCATAGATATTTGAATCACCTAAAGAAAAAAGTGAGGCAAAAAGCACGGGTTGAAGGTTCGATATGTAAATCTTACATCGAAGAAGAAGCTTCGTTCTTTTTCTCTCACTATTTCAGTGACCATGTGAATATTTCATTTCAAAGCGTTCCTCGTAATAACGAAGACGACGAACAAGAGTCCTCTCAAGCAATGTCATCTATTTTAGACAACATGGTCGGCCTTTTGAAAAATGTGTAGAAATATGGCTAGACGATAGAGATCTTCATGTAGCACACACTTATATTCTTCTAAATTGTGCCGAGGTTGCACCGTTTGTTAGGTAATCTGAAATAATAATTTGTGTATTATTCTTTTCTATAATGCATGCACGTGTATAACCTAATGTAATAATTTGTTTATATAAACAGTGTTTATGAACGTGAACATCCGAACGGAGATCTCAGTAAAGAATTTTCCGGTTGGTTTTCAAATTAAGTTTATGAGCCAAGAAATAGTGTTGTTGACGAAGGGTTGAAACATCTTGCGATGGGACCAAAAAGAGTGGTCAAGATATATCCAATATATTTCGTCAATGGATATAAATTTAACACCAAAGAATACGGTGCAGAAAAATTAACAAATAATACTGGTGTATTTGTTAAAGGAAGTGACGATCCAGAAAATCATTTAAATGATTTTTATGGCGTTCTAACACAAATTTTGCAACTGAGATATTTCTCACGACCCGCAGAGGAGGTGTTTCTATTTAGATGCAATTGGTTTAGCAATGTTCCGGGTTATGGAATTAATGTGCACAAGGATTATAATCTTATCGAAATAAAGCATACATCGCACTATCACAAGTATGATCCTTTTTTACTAGCCAAACAAGCATTGCAAGTTTATTACGCTCCTTATCCGTCTCTAAAAAGAGATAAAGCAGATTGGTCTGCAGTTTTTAAAACAAAGGCCAGATTCACATTCGATGGGAAGAATATTCCGGACGAACAAGCTTATCAGGCAGATCTTGAGCAAAATAATGAAATAATAATTACAAACGATCATACAGAATTTGGTCCCTTGATCGATGAATCAAATGTTTGGGTATAAGCGTTTGATAGTGCAGAGGAAAATATCGTCGAAAACGAGACCGAATCTGAATTAGAAGACGATGATGACTGATACAAATCTGAATATATTTTTTTGCAATTGATCTAACTATGTTGAATTCTTGATGTGTTATGAAATTGATGTAACCATGAAACCAAATCCGTTTACTATTGTTTGCATGTTTTATGTTATTTCTATTTGTCATTTATTTAGCAATCTTTATTAAAAATGCAATGAACTCTGCTTATCGTTGGAAGAGTACACCCACTATGAATCAGGTATAACACAATTCCATTTTTATTTCCATTTCAGTCATTAATTAAGCAATTTATACCGTTGATGTCATTTTCATATGAAATATATTTCATTATCGTGTTTTTATTCTCTTATATAATGATGTGTATATGTCAAAGGTTTATCATTATGTCGTATAGAGGTAGGAGCTCTTCCCGATCATCAGGAGGCGATGGCAGTGGCCCATCGCAAGAGCCACAACGTGCAGTTGTATCGTTAGTCCCTAGAGCAGATGGGTAAGAATTAAATTTTATTGAGCATCTTATTTTTTCTATGATATACGTACGTACTTATCTATATCGTACTTAAAAACAGGGGGTTCGACCTACTTCCCTCTAAGGTTATGCTGGACGTCTCTAGAGCATCTTATCGCAGTATGGTGAGTGCGCGCTGGCCAAGGTGGGATACCATCCCTCCTCACATCATAGAGTGCATATGGCAGGATGTCCTAGTATGTATATTTTTTCTGTTTTTTAATTTGTTTTTTTCGTTTTTCTATTGTTTATCATTTAAAGTGTAATCTTTTTTTTAATACATGCTGAGATAGACATCCAGACAGACGATATGATGCTGGCACGAGCATACTAGATGAAGAAGATGCGTAACAACTATAGGGACACGATATCTAAGATTAAGAAATCTGGTAAGAAACCATGGTGGATGGGAGAGAGCGTGTGGCAAGCTTGGTTGAGCTACTGGGAGACGGACGAGGCGAAGGCATGTATACTAATTTTTTTTGAATTATTAATTTGACGTGATTGAAAAATAATGTATCAAATTTTGAATGTACAGGCATAGTCGGATAGAAACTCTGCCCGTCACTCATCGCGGAGGATCGAAGTCGTTTCAGCAGTATCGGAAGGAGTTGGTAAATTTACTGAATAATATAATTTATGCTATATGATTTTAAACGTATAATAATTGTATGTAACAATCAACTTCAGGAAGCCGAGACACATGGTCCTGTCAGCTATATGGACGTGTTCACCCGTACGCATGCTGTCGAGCATGTTAATCCAGACGGGACTGTTTCTTACACATGGCAAGACGATAAATCCAGCAAAAGCCATGTAAGCATATTTCATGTTATTCAATATTAGTAATTGTTTTAATTGTTAAATTATGATGAAATAAGATATGATACTATTAATTTGTTAATGCAGGAGATGTTTATGGAGCAGCGGTAGAAACTTCTTGCTGATACGGGTAGAGAGCAGCTGACGACCGATGAGGAGGACGTTATTTTTGAGTCCGTTATGAGTCCAGCGGAGCATGGTCGACGATACGGATTTGGCAATTTAGCGGTAAATAATTTACTTTTTCTTAAAATACTGAAAATATGATATTTTTACCTTTTCAAAACAATAAACTTGGATTTTATTTATTTTTCAATTATTGCAGTCCAGTAGTCAGAGTAGGGGACGGCGGAGTAGACCTCAGAGCAATTTAGCAGGTATAGAAGAATTGCGGACTAGAGTGTCCCAATTGGAGGAACAGAACCGCCAACAAGCCTTGCAGACCGCACAGTTGTTAGAGTACATGCAGCAGTTTGGTGGCCGCTTCCCTTACTCGGCTGGCTCTGGATCTGGAGGAGATTGATTCATTGCTTGCTTATTTGTTCGTGCAGGTATGTTTTGTTTTAGTTTAGAATGATTTGGTAGATGGGGCAATTAATTGTTGATTTGTATAATTATGTATGATACACTTGGTTCTGTAGTTGTATGAGGATATGCATGAGAATGTTGATAATTTGTGTATTAACAACATGGTAGAACAGTTATTGTTAGGATTATTGTTAATGTTGGAATGGTATGTATATTTTGTATTTCATTTTTATTCTAATTTTATCCATTTGTGTGTTTATTGAATATTTTGTAGTCTAGGTTTGGATATTTGGTTGGATTATTGTTTATTGGATTATGCAGTATTGATATCGTAGTGTTTGGAAGAGCAATGTAGTTGGAAGGCTCTATTTGCAGCAAATATAAAAAAGCAGATTTCCGACTGCTTCCGACGGCTTACAGATCAAAATTTTCGTCGGCTTTCGACAATTTCCGGCGGCCTGTAGCTAAACATTTCTGACGGCTTCCGACGGTGTCCGACGCCCGTCAGAAGCCGTCGAAAATCGTCGGGAATTGTCGAGAGCCGTCGGAAACGTGTTCGGCAGCATCCGTCGGAAGCCGTCGGAAATACTACTTCCCGACGAATCTTTTCTGACGGCTTCCAACGGCCGCCGACGGTTTCTGGCCGTCGGAAAATGCGTTTCCCCTTGTAGTGTGTGGTAAAGGGATATTTTGGTAATTTAACACTTCATTTCTTTTTCTATAAATGAGAGCACCATTCTACCACTTTCTTTTACACTATTTTATATCTTCTTCTTCTTCCTTGAAGCTCTCTTTAATGGCTTCTTCTTCTCTTTCAAATGCTTACTAACTTTTTCAAAACCATATCAAATCAACTCCAAGCACCATCAAACTTTGCCAAAGACCTTGTAATACCATTAGAACATGGTTTAGCATTTAAGAAGTGAAGAAATGATGGAGGAAGGTAAGGAATCGTGCATGGTTGAACCTATGGAGGAAGAGGAGCAAGTCGTGAAGCTCCGGAGCAAGAAAAAGAGAAGGAAGTGCTGCCGTTTTCATTCCAAGAAGCTAGGAGAAAATTCAAGGTGTTGCGGAAGCTATGCCGGATTTTTAAGAGTTTGAAAGAGGAGGTCGATACCATAAAGCAAAAGAAATGAAATAGAAGTTGATTAGTTGAATTTTAAGTGAAGTATTGTTGCATATGAATGTTGGTAGGAAGAATTGGTTAAGTTAAAGATGAGTACTCTTATAAAATCCATAAATTGTTTCAAGTATAATGATTTAAAGTTTAGTATATAATGGATGATTTAGTGGATGATAACTTGGTTGATACTATGGTTGATTATATGTTTGTGATACGGATGATTACTTGTTTGATAAATGAAAAGAGAAATGAATAGGAATTAACCATAGTTAATTCAATGGAAATTAAATCCAATGTATGAAAGTTATTTAGCCTCTTAATGTTTTGAATAAGTTAAAATAGTATAAATATGGTTTAAAAAAATTTGAAGTGTTTTAGACAAGTTCCGAAGCAATTCACAAAATTGGTCAAAATCGAGCTCATCGCGTAGCAGCAGTTCGTAAATTTCGACTTGTAACTTCAAACTAGTGTAGAGAAGGATTTATAAATCGGATTTTTTCGAAATAAAAATTCTTTGGTCCACAATGATAATAGTTTTACAACAAAGAAAGAAAATCAAGATTTCATCAAGTAGAGTTTGAAATATGTCCAAAACAATTTTCTAAAAACATCGCGGTTTTGCAGTTCGGAATCCAAAACGAGATTCGTTTATAAATGATATTTTTAAATGATTAAAAATATGAAATAAATCTGATAAATCTGTTAAAATGGTTTAAAATAGATTTGGAAAGGAAAATATAAATTTTCAAATGTTAAAAGTTTTTTAATTCAAATAAGCTTATATAGCACTTTCCGTAGCACTTTTATGCTGCGAATTCTATAATCTTTTGAATATGAGTTTAAACTTAACAATTATTTCCTAAATCTTTTTGGAATGATTTTAAAGGAATAATTGAGTAATGTAAAGATTATTTGGAAGTTTTAATAAAAGTTTGAATAAATTGTTAAGATGAATTATTTATACCACTTAAATGAAAAAAGTGAAGAATATTGAATGTAATAACAAACTGAGTATGCGGAAACGACTAGTACATTTGTCCCACCTGTGAGATCTAGGAAGGTAAACAAGGTGTTTAACTAAGGTTAGGGATGGAGCGACCGTTGTCCCGAACTTACCTATCTTATGTTTTCTCTTTTTAGGCGAGGGGTGGAATCAATCGAAAGGAAATCCCGGATGCTCTAAAAAGATCATATTTAAGTTTTTCCAAAATAAAAGAAATAAATTATTTGAATGTTAAATAACCATTTAACACCTTTTTATCAATGATTAGTACAAAGGAACCGAGATCGGATTTGGATGATTCATATCCGAAAATCCCTTTAAACTAATTTTGAAAATAAAATATATTGAAGACAATGATCATTAAAGACAAAGATATTCATAATATAGGATTACTTGCCGTTAGTCCCTTGAGGTGAAACTTTCCATTAGTCCCTGGAGGTGAAACTTTCCATTAGTCCCTGGAGGTGAAACTTACCATATTTAAGATGGCAGTAGTGTTCTGTTATGAAAATCTTCGATTTGCAAGAATATGATTTGAAGTTAAGAAAGGAAATCTTTGATTAAGATTTAATGAATGATTTGGGAATATTTTACCTAAGTTAAAAGTTATAACTTGAATATAAGATATTTTTGATTAAGATTTAAAAGAATGATTTGAAAAGATTTTCCCAAGTAAAAGAGAAAATGATTAGGATTTAAGAAAGGTTTAAATAAATCAAATGATTTGATAAATGAGGCTTAATGATTTCATATACATTTGAATAAATTGAAAAGAATATATCTAAGAATGATATATTGATTTAAATAAAAGATGAAGTAATTGATTGATGATTGATATCCATATATGAACTTAACATCTTTTTAAGCGATAATTGGTTTCGAAGGAACCGGAGTCGGATTTGGATGATTCCTATCTGAGAACCACTTCGAACCAATGTATACGTTCGAAAGTGAAGACATGTTGAAGATGATGATTATTGAAGATCGTGGATCTTTATAGCATGAAGATTGCTTGTTGAACATGCTCCGGTTGGCCACCATTATAGAGTTATTTATAGCAGTGGTCTTCTCGTGATGGAGATTTTTTCGGATTGCAAGTGCTTCTCGCCTAGTAATGGCCGAGGAAAGTACACTCGGTTTTGTTCAGTCCTAGAATGAACTTGTATGGATGTTTGTCTGACATTGTATTCTAAATCACATTTGAGTGATTTTTATAAACGTATATCAGTTTATGGCAGAAAAGTAAACTTCTCTTAGCTTAACACCATTTCCCGAGACAAAACATAAATCACTCACACATGCACCAAACCATCATTTCTTTAACAAAAACACCATGGTTTTCAATTCCTCGGTTCCGATCATCTTATGTTCCAACATCCACATCTTATACTACTTCTCTTGTTTGAACTCGAAGACCTGTATGTATCGTTATAGATAGAATTATGTCCTTAGAATCATTTGGTACATAAACTCTACATATCAGGGAAGTAGATTGTGAATTCAACCAAACATCGACACAATATGGATGAAAAATTGAGGCATTATTTGTCATGGAAGAAGTCGATACTGAGGCATTTTTCTTCAATTAAACTGAGGCAATAGCCTCAGTCAAAACCGACAATGGCATCAGTTATGTAGAGGCAAATGCCTTAGTTAAAACCGAGTCATTGCCTCAGTCAATCATTTGCTACCAATACCGCTTATTTGTACTAACAAAAAAATCATATCAAAAAGATGCATACATTCTAATTATTTTAAGCAGAATCATTATTCCGCAGGGTTTAGTTTAAAGAAATCGCTGGATTTCATTAATATCTGGGTTCATACAGATTGAAGTGGCTTTATAGATTTTCGAGTGGTAAAGTCCCTCTTGATTGCCATATTCTAGACCGACCCAACTAATAAATAAATAAATAATTTAATATTATAAAACACACATCCATCACAAATAAAAAATAATTGCCTTCAATAAAAGAAAGAACCTTCCTCCTCTCGTTTTCTAGCTATTACTAGCTCGGACGTCCTTAGGACGCGACTACACTAAACCTTCCTCCTCTTGATTTCTAGACTGTTACAAGACAAGAGAAAATAAGATGACATGCCTTATAATATCGACAAATGAAAGGGAGAGGGCGATTAGGGCAAAAACGAAGGGAAATGAAAGGGAGGAGGGCGATTAGGGAAAATGTGAAGCTAGCGAAATAAAAGGGACGTACTATTTTGGGAATGAGGGTTACATATGCAAGTGGTCCAATGAATAAAAAAAGAAAAATTCACAACGGCTTTAAGCCATTGCAAAAGAAAATGGCCATTAGCCATTCTTATTGGTTTTACAACGGCTCCAAACCGTTGCTACTTAGCAACAACTTAGAACTATTGTGACTCTTCCGCATGGGGTTGTTACAAAACTACCAATATGGTGTACCGCATCCGGCTCCATTTTTCCTCCTTTTCTAGTATGTCGTAGCAATGGTGCAAGTTGAAAAGTTGATTGTTATGTTCAGACATATACAATGCATTTGCTTGATTGAGCTGTAGAGGATGAAGTACTATTAGATGAATTAAGCATAAAACTTGTTATTTCAAAGTCCAAATTTCACAAAAAAAACACCAGGTCTAAGTCGTTTTCCTCGCTTTGCTATCTAGAATGCAGGCCAGTCACTATATCTTTCCAATGCTAACAAGCAACGTTTATTTTTTTCCACGACAGCTTCAAAGAATCTACCATTCTTAAGGGACTGTTTGGAGTTCAAAAGTTGAACAAATTGCATACAGAAGTCCTAAAAGAGGTTTTGCTTTGGCTCGTACTTTCTTATTATCTCTAGAGCATTCAACCTAGTAGAATGCTAATTTAGCTTGCTCGTCGGGGACCATTTTACCATTTTTGCGCCTTTCGGTTCCACGGTTCTAGATTCTGAAATGTGGATTCTCGATGGTATTTCCCCAAGTATAACCCAAAGACAAAGTAGGATTCCTACAAACGTCTTCTTCATAGGCTATTTCATTGATATCAAATTCAGTTTCCTGATTTTCAAATCTGTTGCCCCTTAACTGATTAGTGAGATTTCTCGATGTATTTTGTGAACGATAAGGCAATGCTGACCATCGTTGGCTATTGGGAGACATGTAGTTTTGATCGTATTGATAGTTTTATAGAAAATAACTATTCTACGAATAATTCACATTTTGATAATTTTGATATTGGTTCGAATCTTTTTAAGAATGGTAGATATTCTAATTTTGTTGAGGCTAATACGAAATTGGCGCCTGTTGACAATGAAATTGATTCTGATCGTGCTAAGAATTATACAATGTTAATTGAATTATGTTAGATTCTGATTATTTGGCCTTTGTAGAGGTAGGATTCTAGGAGATGTTCTGCAATTTTCCTTTGGAATTTTTCGACATTGCTAATATTGGTTGAAGAAACTGTGCTGAAAAGAAGTAAAATTAATGTGGAAATGGTGTGTACAGAAGGCTAGAATGAACAAGTTGTATAGAAGGAGAAGGAAAATGTTGGATTTAGGAATTTAGCCAGTAAAAGAATTGTCGACAATGTCCCAACAGCTATAAAATAGCCATTGACTTAGCTGACCAAAATAAGGCCGGCTTTACTTAGCCGGCCTCATCTTTGCCGGCTAAGAAGCAACACTCTAGGTTACTTTGGAAACCTTCCGGTTTCCCAAACAACCCAGAAGGCTTCAATTGACCCCCCGTGGGGGGTCAGTTGCTTCCTAACCATGACCTGTTTGGGAATGCTCTAAGAGGTTCATTGTTTCTTAGAATAATTCATTGATATTTCATAAATACTGAAATGCACTCTAAACTATCATTTAGTGATCTTAATTCAGATTTGATACTTGCTTTTTGTATTGAATACATAAATGAAATGCGATATTGTAGTCAATATAGCATGTATGATCATTCTTATTGTCAATGTATAAGGAATCCATCTTAAACGCTTCATATTAAAAAATTTAATACGATGTCTATGCATATCATTTTAAGATATTCTCAACTTCCCTTTATACTGATTATAAAAGATGTCTTTCAAAACCTATATTGAGAACTAGACAACCAAATGAAATTGATTTTAACACGAACACATCATTAACAATCATACGTTTGTTGTCTTCATATGGTTTTAGAAATATTTTAGCACCTATTAATATTTCTTACAAGCACATGCTTTCTTTGCATTTTGACTGAAATTAAAAAAAAAAAATTTCTCTATCAAAATACTTTCTTAACTTTGATGTTTATCGAATAATACATTTGTATCATTTCTTTGATCATATTCAATAACCCATAAACTCATAATAGCTCCCACTGACTTCAAGACACTTTGGTTATTAAACATAAACGACATTCAAATTCGTTATTTAGAATTTATTCTTCACAAAACATATACCAAAACTCAAAATTATGTCAAGGGATAGTTTTAATAGTAGAATGTGAATTAACTTAAGCATGTTGAATGATGAATCTGTTACATTAATTTCAATAACTGAAATTTACGTTGTTATTCCATCAATATAGCTTAACATATTGCAACTGCATCGTTCTTCTTTTCAAAGGCACTTTTATAATTGATGGATCATATCACTTGAAGAACAGCTACCAAAATCATATTCTGATAATGTATTTAGTATCCATTTTAGATTTGCGCACCATGCCGTATGGTAGAGTCAATACTCTTAATGGCTTAATGACAGCTAAAAAAGTTAGGGTCTGTTCGGTTTCATTTTGTATTTTGAGCTTTATGTTTTTAACTTGCACTAAAAATAGTAAGAAATAAAAGAAGAAGATTTATAATTCTTAGCCATTGAGATGACCAACGGACAACGAAAGAGTTGGATTGTTCTCCGTGTTTTTGTTATCGCTTGATATACGGAAAAAAAAATCTTGGTTTCTATTTTGCATGTTAATTTCATTCTTCAAAATTGTTTGTTTTTCAACAATACATACAGAAGACGTGTTTTTATATAAACGAAAACACAAAGCTAAAAATGACAAGCCAAACGGGGCCTTATTCTTTCAACGTCGATAAGAAAATCATAGTTCTTTTTTATATGTGAGATTTCTTATTAGATGTTCTAATTAGTTGTGTTCGTTTATGCTTGATTAGTTTCATTTCATTCTTTGTAATCAGTTTTTTCTTTGGATCATATCAAATCCAATTTATTACTAAAAAATTCTAAAAGAAATTTCTTCATCATTAAGTTTTCATTTCTTGAAAGAACAATTGTTTCTCAGTGCAATAGAACAGGTATTCATAAACATTCTATAAATTGCCTATATATTTACATAAAACTAACTTGGTCCTTATATATATACACACATAAAATTAGTTTGGATTTAAGTTTACAAAATTATGTTTACAGCATAAATTGGTCAACCAACATTGATAGGTCTCAAATAGCATTAGGATGGTTCATACAAGATCCCTCACATGAAAATATGACATGCAGCCCCTGGACTCAAGCAACCTAGAAACTCCTTGGCTTAGGATATGTAGAAGTTGTTTCATCACCTCTTATCCTATATGATTTTGTAAACTTTATTTCAAATGAAATTGAATTTAGCCTTATGTACTTAATTTTAAGTATTCGACCTTACAGAAAGAAGTTAACTCGACTTTATTCATTATCAGTCGTACTTTGTTCAACAGTTTCCAATTACTCTTATCAATACATCGTTATGTATTATAGGAAGACATGTATTCTTATATTGAACTTTATTAATTTTAGGCACTTTTGAAACTATTTTCCTATACACTTACATATTCAATCAAATCGATTTTTCTTATTTATTTTGCAGTTACGTTTTATATTCCAATTTTATATTTAATGAACTTATCATAGATACAACATTTGTGCATCAAATACACAAGTTCATTTAATATTAATTCATTTGTGAATTAAACAAGGTATGCGGAACTATTTTCTGTACCATCGGAGTTTTTATTTGTTATATATCTTTATATATCAATATCTAAAGAGTTCGCCAACTCATATGTCGCTCCCACTAAACGGGTGCTTTGTCCTTAATTCCAAAATAATCGTAACAAATTATAGACACTTCTGTGTTATTTGGCTAATGCAATAAACACCTTTATTCTAATTGATTTATTCATAAGGAATATTCAAAACATTCTTAATAAAATAAAACTGTATTCACTTTCAATCAACATTGAAACTAATTACTATTTCATATATAATATTTGTTATATTTACAAAAATAATTTTTGGAATCTTAATGCATCCAGTGATAGGTAATATATTGCATGCTCCCAATACTTCCACCATTACTATAATAGCATATGAAATATGAAGCTCCATTCAACCACTTATATGGTTAATTATTACTTTTACATAACTAGTTTACAGTCGAGAGTTTTCGAATTTCAATGAAATGTCTTAACCTCATACAAATGAGCTTTATAGAAATTAATATTCTATATGAAAAATACAACTGGAATAAAAAAATTATATTTCTCATTTAGTATTGAATATCAATTAGCATTTTGTACAATTCTCTTTTCAATATCACTTCATGAAGTAAAGACGATTATTCACTCTCTTCATCCTAACTCTGCCTAAGTTACATCATCTCTTGCACATTTGGTTTCCTTTTCCAAATGGTCGAACCATTCAAAATGAAGTCCATATTGTAATAAATCGTACTGAATACATAACTTCACATTATGCTTTATTGCTTATTTCCATTGAAATAATTTCATTAAAATTTCATATATTACGAACTATGATTGCTCATCGTATAACATTTATATGTGCTCAAATATGGATCAAATATATATATTCTTTTGCTGATTAAGAGTTCAAAACTCATGGAAACAATAAAAAGTCTTAAGCAAACAAACATTTAAGAAAGCAAGTTATGAATATCTTTAACAGTTTATAATTGGGCTCTTGCATGAGTCTTGAAGCAACAACATGCCAAAAGATTTAAGGTAATTACATTTTATATTTCTTTATCAACCTTTAATTTAGTTCATGTATATCTTGATTGATAATATTTTTTTATCTTTTTTGTTAGTTGCATAAATTTATCGATGTAGATTATTTAAATTTACATAGCACATGTTCTTACATTATTATAAAGATTAAATGTTACCATTTTATTTTACTAGATTTTTATGTTTCCCAAAGCCCTAAGAAAAACATAGAACTTTTTCTGATTTCTGTAATGGGCTTTAGGACTTGCTTGCCTTAGGATTATGACCATGAATTAGCTCAACAAATCATAGGCCCGTAAATGATGGATAACACTTTATCAGTTATATCATATACAACACCTAACTCACAGTCTTTGTTCTAATCTCAAACTTGACCTTGTGTTTGCTCAACAAATCAATAGAGATCGTTCACTCACACCCATTATTTCAAGACGATCTAAGTACATACACATATACCTTGAGTTTGCTCAAAAAATACGTATATCTACCTTACCACGTCTATTAATATATTAATAATACTACATATAACATCTCTAGCTTGGGTTGTCCTAATAATTAAAGAGTATGCAAGTAATTTATTAACATATAAATGGTAGATGACAGCTTTTATATTACAAATACATAATCTTTAATATATTTAATTGAGTGTTATCGGCTTAGGAAATATTGTATTTCCTTTGCAATACCTTCATGATTCAAGTGTCAAACACATCGAAAATCATGTTATACATACTATATGCGTGTATTTAGTCCTTAACCCAAATTTAAGTTTTTTATAATTCGACTTAATTTTATATAAGTACTAATTTATTTATAGCTATTATAATTAAATTTACTAATACACACACACACATACATCTTTCTTAACTAATTTTAATTCTATTAATTAAATAATTTTACTTAATTTAATTAATTTATTTAATTAACATTCTAACAAATTGAATTTAAATTTCAACTATTGAATTTTACTTCACTCATCCTTGGCAATTAAATGATGAATATGGACTATAATATTTGTAGTAATTATGTACGCATATCATTATATATGTACATCATGTATTAATTAACTTTTAATTAATTTAATTAATCAAAACTATGTTTGATCGAAATAACATTTATTAAATTCAAAATTTTATCTTCATTTACCTTAAACATTTTAAGATAAATATATACATACCATTATATACATTTAAAATTAATTAATTAACTTTTAAGTAATAATTTGCTTATTTATTTATTTATTTATTTAATCCAATTAAATAAATAATTAATAATTTTTAAATTATTGTATTACCTTTAAAAACTTATAACACTTACAATATGTCATATTTCATACATAACGTAACACCCCGATATTTTATGGGAAATGGAATTAAAAATAAATTTAAATCACATTTGGTACAATGGTAAAGGCGCATGTTCACTTTCTTAGTGACCGAGGATCAAGTCCCGTTGTCGCCCAAAATCTGGAGCGATGCTTTTTTAGCAGGTTCGTTTCTAGCAATTTTCCTACGCATTTCAGCGTTATTTCTAACATGTGTCGGCTTCCCATACGCTTCAGTGATGTAATAGGATGAGATGGCTAAATTTTATTAGTTGAGTGATGTGTATGGATTAGAATGGATAACCATTAAGTGTACGAAAGAACCGGATTTAATCTAAAATAATCTAATGGATTATATTCACTCAAATAATCTACAAATAAACCATCTAACCTAAACCTAATCTCTTATTCAGCCGTCGCCATAATTCTATAGTAAAATTAGTGTGTATTATTCTTCCTCCTTTCCTTTACCAAATAAAAAATCTCTATCAAATTAAATTATCCATATATATTCAAGCAATTTGCGGAATTTAGCAGAATCAAAGGGAGAAAGATTAAAGTAAAGCTTTTTTAAAGATTTATGCAAGCTCAAGTGCCATGTGAGTGAGAAATAATATGAAGTAAAAAAAATAAGTAGTTCAATTTTAGTTCTTTTCTGGCACGTTAATATGAATTAATTTCTATTATTAATCGGGAATGAATGAAAATTATTGTAACTTCTTCTTTTTCTTAAGCTTATCGAATCTAATTCATGTTTGGCTTAAAATATGAGGCATATAAATTGTCTATTCACATTTTATGGCATAAATAAGATTGAAATTTTGTAAATTATTGTACCTTTTTCTTCTTCCACTTCTCAGTTCTAATTCATGTTTGGGTTGAAATTTGAAACAAACAAATTGTTATTCACGTTTCATTACGTAAATAAGATTAGTTTAATTAAATTGAATTCGAATTGTTATTCAATTTCTAATGATAGAACATGTTAGTTGAATAAATTTAGAATATGTTGCTTGAACAAAATTATGGTTTTGATTGATATAATTATATAATTTTGAATACGGTTTTGGAAAAAAATTGGAAAGTCTAATTGGCATAATTGATTGTTTCATATATGGCTTAAAAATGTAAAAGTGGAATTTTGAGTAATTAAATGGTTTGTGGCTATTGGATATAAATTTTATACAGATTAAATCCCTTAAAGGGGAACGTAAATTAGGGTGGAAAAAATATAAATTAAATGGACCCTAAATGTCAATGTAAATCTATAACAAATGGCATAAAAATTACAAACAAACCATATGGACTGAACAGACATGAAATTGAAATGCCATTTATGTAAGAAAAAGGAAAATTATGAAATAACCAAATCGGATGTAAAAATATCTTATAGCAGATTAATGGAAATAAACAGTATGGAAACTGTAACAGTAAAATTAATTAATCTGGAAGCGATTTGGTAAGCAGACCTTGTAAAGGTCTGGGTAGGTGTTTCATGCAGTTAAGACCAAAATATAGTTTTGGTTATACGTACTAGGAGTAGTCAAGTAGGTTCGCAAGGATGTTTGTTACCTTTCATAGGTTGCTAATACGTAGGATATATAACATCCGCAATCATAGGCTTGTTCAAGCAGATCGACGTAGACGGAACATGACTAGTGTGCTTCGACGTAGGCTTCTTTAGGCAGATCGTTGGACGATTTTGCACAGCTGACCAATCTGTGGGCGCTCTTTCGGAGGACCAACACTTTAGATAGGGGCAAATCCACGTTGGTGATCGAGGAGACAGGAGGATAGGAGTCCATTTTGGCAGAGCCTAAGTGCAACTTCGGGGTCCTGCGAGATTGTTTGAGTCGGCGCCGGTCAAACGTAAGAGGCATTTAGTCATAGTGCACGGGTGAAGAGCATGACTTTCACGCTGTAGCACATGGATAGGTAAGGACCGATAGACCGATTAACATTTAGTATTAT
This sequence comes from Allium cepa, assembly GCA_030765085.1. Lineage (NCBI taxonomy): Eukaryota > Viridiplantae > Streptophyta > Magnoliopsida > Asparagales > Amaryllidaceae > Allium > Allium cepa. Next base: position 315,159,541 of record CM060945.1, on the reverse strand, counting down.
TGCATGGTTGACTTTCCTAGAGTAACCATAGACTTTGGCTTCTTAGGAATGTATTTAAGAAGCATTCACTGAATTATATTATTCATCCTCTACAATACTCAAAGAAGACCTTAAATTAAACTTGTTTGTACCAAAATTGGGCACAACACTCTTCGGAAGTATTTAACGAGTTAAAATGAAGAAAATAAATGGAAAAAGAGGATTATCTAACAAACACTTCAAAAACGGGTCAGAAAAACATGCAGAAACACAATGATTTAGAGTGATTCGGCATATAGCCTACGTCGACTATGAAATTAATGACTTTAATGATGTTTTCTTACGGATTACAATTGATTACAATGAACTACAGTAGTAATTTTTGAGTTCAACAGTGATCTTGGAGTGCAAAAAATGAATTCGGCAGAGTCTGGACGTAGGAGAGCCAAAAGTCTCTTTTTCGTTGGTCTTGGGATGTTATTTATAGGCGTAGACTGTAAATATCTCACTCAGATCTCGAAAGACCTCTTCTAGCACATATGTGGACCCACGCGATCGATCTCATATGATTTGCACTTGATCCATGATCGATACGAATGAATTTCGTATCGATCAAGATTTGACCCAATCGAGTCGAACTTAGCATGAAGACTCTTTAGGTTGTACGTAAGCTCCTATGAAAATTTTATAGCATTTGGACTTGTAGATTGCAAGTTATGATCGATGCAAATTTGGTCTTTTTGGTCGTTGCTCTCTTCGTATCGATGCATCTTGTATCGATCTGTTCGAATAGATCCAGGCACGTGCCTGCAAGTTGACGTGGTGCTAAGTCTTCCGATCGATTCATTTTTCATGCCAAGTCGACCGAGTCTCCCCAATGTGTGCGCCTTATTCGTATCGATTTGACTTGGCTTTGTTTGTATCGATCACATTGCTCTTATTTGCATTGATCGATTGCTTTGTTATATTCGTACAAAAATCGAGTGACTGGTTCTATTCGTATTAATGGGAAATGACTATTTCGTATCGATCTGTGGTTGATCGATATGGAATGTACATGATGTTTAATTGATACGAACTAAGCTCTCGTATCGCAGTCGATGGATATGAAATAGGCAATAGCCGATTAATTGGGAGTGAGCCTATCTTTTGATGGATACGAAGAAGACCCTCTTCGATGGATACAGACAAGACACCTGGCGATCGATACAAAGTGGATTTGTTGGACGATGGAGTCAAATAGATCGACGCAGATAAAGCCCATTCCTCTGATGGATATGAAGTGGTGCATCTTGATGGATACGAATAGATATTCGCCAATAGGCACGAACATGCTGGACTTTTGATGGATATGAATAGATGGATGCGCAGTGATTGACATGGTTATGTTGATTTCCTTGACTTGTATCGATCATATCTTCAGCATACGAACTCGAATTGACCTGAAATTTAGGACGCTGGCTTTCATAGCTTTGCTTGTCATGTCTTGTCAATTTTAGCTTTACCTAGACTCAGACAAAATTCTTCGATATCCATAGTGTACTTGCGTATAACTGATCTTTAGGATGGACCACCCTCGGTTTCCAGTTGATCCTTTGGTGTCACAGCCGTGCCAAAAGGTGGGTAACATTTGTCCCCTAAAGTACATCTTGTGAGAATATGACATGCTTTGTAAAGTTCAATCTTCATTTTGAATAGTTTCATCTGACTTGTTAAACAGTTATCGTCTTTTTGTTGAAAGTTGTAACCTTCGACTGATTTTTCAATAATATGAACTCTTGACTGCCAACTGTTGTACCATGTATTGTTGTAACTGATTGCTTTATGATAGTAATTTGTTGTTTGTTGTTGTAACCTTCATCAAGCGAGTATTCAATTCCTGTGAATTTTGAAGATTGAATGCTACTTCATTACATGAATGCGTGTTAGCCAGACTCCCGTTAATGTTCTTATGTTCACGAGTCGTTGTTAGGTTTTCAGTTTTTGGTATCGAACTAGGTATCAATCCGCTCTTGAATCGGCGTGAAATTCGAGTTGTGGCAACGATCGACAGTCGTTTTAAGTAACTTCTTTCGCATCGATCCTCTCTTGGATTGATTCGGGATGTTAGAATGAATGCTTCGTGTCAATGGCTATCGATATAAAATGGATAGTCCTCGGAGGTACATCCTATCGATGGATGTGAAGTTTAGTTCTTCGGATACGAAGTAATTGTTTCGTATCAATAAAACCTTCACTAATGGATACGAAGTGAACGCTTTGTACTGACGGAGTCACGTGGCTTTAGTGCAATCTGGTTGCCCCTTTCATATCGATGGCATGAGATATTGTACTTTACTGGCTAACGCAACTGGAGGCGAACCGTTTTCTTGCCTTGGTTTTGTCCCCATATATAAGGCTTTTGCACTTAGAATTTTTTTTATTTTCACTTGTCGTTATATTCACATCGCTTCATATCGTTTCCAACTGAAGGAAATCCACACCATCTCCATTATCGAACTGAACCAAGCTCCGAACTTCTTTAATCTCCTGTTAAACCTAGGTAACTAAGCCATAAACCCCAGGTTAGCACTATGAGATTTGAAATCACTGTCCATTTTCGCTGATTCCATGATCGATTCTGGCGATGTAATGGCCATGGATGGCCGGAGTTTGGGTCGGCACGAAGTCGAGGAGACAATAATGGCATTTAGGCTGTTCGAAGGAGACGAAGTGAGGAGGGGTACGAAGGAATCAACGTAGGGTTGCTTGGCTTCAATTTCTTATCAATGAAAGGTTAGAGAAAGTTGATTTTGCATTGATAAACAACTTGGCATTTCGCATCGGTTATATGCCTTGGATTTCGTATCGATTGTTGAATTGTAGAATCTGTTTTTTATTACTTCGAATCGATATGGATACGAAGCATATTTGTGATGGATATGAACTCCGTCGTAACCTGATCGATGCGAAGCCAATGTGACCTGATCGAAACGAAGTCATAGGATTTTGATCGGTATGAATCTGAGGCTTCTTCGATCGATACAAAATTGAGGCTTTTGCGAGGAACGGTCCAAGTTTGAACTTCGATGGATACGAAACTTTATGCATACTTGAACACTTGACTCCAACGAGCTTCTGCCTTGCATAATTGGACTTGACTGTTTCATCACATATTTGACTGCCTTTCAAAGCACGTCGATGGAACTGTAACTTAACAAAATTTAACGAGCTTTAACTTGGATTGATCTCCTAAGCCTGAATGGTATGTTTACGATGGTCAGCGATGACGATCGCTCTAGCCGAATCTTGAAGTCTTGTCGTTCGAACACCTCTTTTCTTATCTTCATGAAGTTTCTTAAGTACTTCGTAGGCTGCACTGCACAACACATTCACGCACTTCACATTAGGGAACACACGGGTGTATTATCGTCTAATGATGGTTTTTGATAAGTTTCTTAGTTATGGAGTCTACCAGCTCACAACAACAGGAAATTTAGAGTTCACTTCCCTTAATAATAGAGATATCGGCCATCGCGGCCGAAGTTATAGATCCCGCCCCATACAAGCTACCGGTTGCTAGATTTATCGGTAATTCACAAGGTTCTGTACCGTTCAATGTCTCCAAAGACATGCTGGGACGGATATGCCTAAGGCACGGCTTGTCATTGGACGATGTGTTATTGCCGGGACCAAATGATAGACCGCATGCTCCACCAGAGTGGTTTACTGCCTTCAATCGCGATGCATGTACAGCTGGAATGCTTACTCTGTTAAACTAGTATGTTAGAGAAGTGCTGTCTTTCATTTGGATCGCCCCATCCTAACTACATCCGAACAGATAAGCTTTGCTTAACAGCCTATTTATTGTATTTCCGGAGCATCTTTTTCGACCACCAGCCCCGATTGAGATTAGATACTTATTTAATGTCAAGAATCGGGGAGATAGTCCCTCATTCACATTCCTAGAGCCAGTCAGGAATTGTCAAATAGTGATCAACTCTTGGACCAAGCTGAGTTATTTTAAAACGGAGTGGCTCTATGTCCGATGCCCTCCAGGATTCTCCATTTGATGGTTAGTCAGACGTAAGTGCTGCAATCTTTTTAAGTATTTAGCGAGATAATCATAGCTGATATCAAAACTAATATCTTCTTTTCTTTAGAGATGTAATTCCACAATCCAAGGGCCACACTTTAAAGAGATAGTTCCTGTCCTTGAAGAAGTGCCAATGAGATTACGGAAATAGAGTCGGTGTTAACAGACCGAAACTTGAAGGCCGTCGGACTAATCGAGCGAAATCAGAGTACAAGGCCCAAAGGAAAATTAAGGGCAGTCCCGACGAGATGGGTGAATCGAAAAGTGCTCAAGGCCGTAAGTTCCGAGGATGGTGGCGAAGAAAGTACGCCCATGAACAATGAACCCATAGTCGGGACTTTTGGTAGCTTTCAGGATCTTGAGGGAAGGAGAAAAGACAAGGCTGCAGCCCATAAGCGTTCTAAGTCTAGGAGATGGAAATCTATGACCGTGTCTCTCCCTGTTCTCGGTATTAGAATTTCAGAGGCTTCTCCCTCGCAAGTAGAGAACCTTTTCAAAGGGCTTGTCAATATCCAAATTTTGGATTATGTGTCACTTCAACATGATGCCGGATTGGAGGAGCTTCAGAGTGCTTCAGACCTAAGTGAGTCTCTTCCTACTAGTGTGGCTGACATTTCCGGTTGTTTGGGGATTGCACATACATACACACTTCACAGCACTACACGATTTCCAATCGCAAGCTGTTTACTTCAGGAGATCATTAACTTTCTTTTTCTAATTTTGTTGGTACAATGTCTGGATGTGGGTCGGTTGGGGAGCCTTCGGTCAGATCACTGATCCTCTCGTATTATGACTCACGTAGGAGAGAGGCGGAGAGGAATTATGAACGTGGATACTCTAGCTAGGAAAATATGACAGAGATAAGGACAGGGACTACAAACACCAATCCCGATCCCGTTCTCCACCTCCTAGAATCCCTACACACATTTCAAGCTATGGAAAACAAATGGTATAGCCTTCTCGCCATAAATCATATTCCCAAGCCTCTAGGCCTGAATCACACCGTCATAGACATGAGGCCGAAACCCCCCATTGTCGTTGAACAGGCTATTACTGAGCCCACCGGGGAAGGGACTATTATAATCGCACAGCTGAAGAAGGACTTTCTGAATATTTTCTTTGATGGCTACATCTTCCCTCCGCGCTTAAAGATAATTCCAGCGGAATCAGAGAACACAATGCACCTTTATATTCATGACATTTGCACTCAGTATAAGGAGTGGGCGAAAGCTGTAAAGAAAGCATCAAAGCTGGCCTTTGAGCGGAGGACTACCATAGAGAAATTGGAAGCCGAGCTCGCTCAAAAGGACCGAATCATTCAAGAGCTTAACAATAAAATCGAATCCTTCCAAAATTCAGAAATAGAGGCCACTCAAAAGGCCGACAAGGCACACTTGTCCATGGAGAAGATGAGGCAAACACACTTTGCCCTGGTAGAGAAGATGGGCCACCGAAACACTAATGTCACAGTCGAGCGGGATGCAGCCCTTAAAGAACTTAACGAGCTTAAAGCCAAAATTTTCAAAATCATCAAAGAAAGGGATGATGCAGATATCGCAGCCAAGGAAGCATGTGAACAGGCCGTAGTGCTTCGGGGCAAACGGGATGCGGCAACGGCTAAGGTCCGTGTGGTGCAGACTGAGGTCCAGGAGAAGGTCCGAATGGCCAAGTCCATGCTAGAGGCTGACATTGAAGATCTCCTCATCACCAATAATGCCAAGTCTTGATAGTAACCAATAATGCGACAATTGTCAATTTGGAAAACTAAAGAAAAGCTCTTTTAAATCTAAAAAAAGGTTTCTACAAAACAACCATTAGAACCATTACATTTAGATTTATTTGGTCCAACCCAAGTACGATCTATAAATCACAACAAATATGTTTTCGTAATAATTGATGATTTTTCAAGATATACATGGACTTTATTTTTAAAACATAAAAGTGACACCTTTGGAATGTTTAAAAAAATTTCTAAAAGAATTAAAACCCAAATGGATTTGAAAATTAAAAATATTCGAAGTGATCATGGTGGAGAATTCGAAAATGAACTTTTTATCATTTTTTGTAATAAAAAGGGCATAAGTCATAAGTTTTCTTTTCACCGCACACCTAAACAAAATGGTGTAGTAGAAAGATAAAATCGTACATTACAAGAATATGCACGAACATTATTAAATAGTAGTGGTTTACCAAAATATTTTTGGGCAGAAGCTACTGCTACGGCTTGTTATGTTTTGAATCGAGTAACCATACGACCTATGACTAAACATACTTGTTTTGAAATATTTTTTGGAAGAAAACCTAAAGTATCATACTTTAAAACTTTCGAATCAATTTTTTTATAATAAATATAAAAGGTAATTTGGGAAAATTCAACCCTAAGATCCCTAAGCGAAAGCAAGACCAAGCAATATTATCCAACCCCCAAGTTTGCTCTGACGATCAAATTGAACGATGGATGAATCGTGTACCGCATTCACTCAAGAGATACGAGGATATTCAAAAGAAGAAACTGCATATAGGTTCATTTTATAATTTGCTAAAGTTCCCGATCTATTATTTAGACGAAATGTGTGAAAGTACCGGTTTAGAAACGTTGATATCTTTTAATCCCAATAACATCCAAATCGATCAGCTAGCCATATTTCTTTTTTGTGCTAACTTAGATAGTATAGCAGTTTGGAACACTAACAACGATGATAATTGGCTATGGTCATGTGATTACGGCAACACAATTAGACTTACCCCAGGGATAATAGGCTGAACTCTTGGATGTTCCGACACCAGAGAAGATTTATATAATATTTCGGATATGCATCTCAAACCAACAGACAATATAACACATCAAATATAGGAAGATGAAATGCCTAGATTTGCATCCAAAATCCTACGACCTAAGGCGAGACTTCTTACTAGAATGATTATCAATACTATCATTCCTCGCCTTGGTGGTCATGAGCAAATCACAGAGTTAGAGCATAAAGCCTTATATGCTATATTCAGTGGAACAAGAATCAACTGGGGAAAAATTATATTCAAAGAGCTCAAACATTTTTGAACTCGATCACGTCCATCCATCATCTATCCTGCATATATCATGAGACTTCTACGAGCTCACAACATCTCCTCATATTTGTCCACTTTTGAAGAGATTTATTCAAAATATGCATCCACAAAACTTTTTTCCCCAATGCACTTACCAGAAAATCCTTCGGATTTTATATCATTTGAAGAGTGGACGCAACGTCGCCAAGCCAGACAAGCTGGGCCTCCACCTCAAACACAACCTGAATCATCACAAGAGGTGGAGCAACATCGCAAAAATACTCCTCCTCCTCTTGCACCCTTTGATTACACATCCCAGGATGACATTTTGGAGACTCGCACTGAGACGAATCCAAATGAGAGTATTCATAGCATAACTCTTCAAAATTAGCTTATTTTATCTTGAAAACAAAAATTATTGGCTAAGCGCATTGATAGTTTTGAAACATCCTTTGCTTCTCGCCTAGTCATAGTTGAAACATCACTTTCAATTGTATTATCCGTTCTAAAGGAAGTTCTTCAAAGGGTTTGTGGTCCTACACCACCTTCAGAAGATTGGCCAACTCCAATGCCTTCTCCTCCTCCTTCGAAACATTCCAAACTTTTTGATGAGGAGAAAGAACCTTTTGAACAAACTCCGATATTTCCTAAAAAACAAGCGAGTTCTTCCAAGGATGAAGATAAAAGAGATGATCAAGATAAAGCTTCCCCAAAAGATCTTTAATTTTTTAGGATTCCATCTTTTGTATAAAATGAAAAATCTTTAAATGTATTCTATTATTATGATTAATGAAAATTGCCTTTTGGTGTGTTATTTCTGTGTATATTTATAATCTTAATTGAAGGTCTACATGTGGATTGTGTAGTGTATATGCAAGTATATGTGACAAAATATACGATGCAACTAAAACAATATTAATCTAAGTAAATATAGAATAAGCACACCAGGATTTTATACTGGTTCGGACCTCCCGTCCTACGTCCAGTCCCAAAGTTCCCCTTCGGAATTCGATTATCAAACACCCTCGCTTCGTCCGGAGGAATAGGCTTGGTTACAATAAATTGTTCTTGTAAAATGCATGTTCTATAATACAGATATTGACTAATTAGTACAAATGCTTCCGATGTATATCTAGAGAGTATTGTTTGTAAGGAACTAAATATATGGAAGAGTGAAATACAAGTATAGATTGCTAGAGATCAAGAATATATGATAGAGTATGTAATTAGAGAGCATAAGTAAGCAAGGTAGTTTGTTCTCTTGATTCTTGATGATATATATAGTTGTAGAGAGTTTTCTTGGGTAGTTGCATCCACTAACAAGTGCTCTACATTTGCTTCTGTTGATGATGAAGAGTTGCAGCGAACAGAAGCGGGCATGTCTAATCGAATGTGGTAGTTGAAGTCTAAATTTAAAATCCGAATTTGAAATCAGACGCATGGAATATGTTTCAGACGTTCGATACTATATATGTTTTTGAATATAGTAGTAGATCAAACGTCTAAGTGCAATTGCCAGACGTCTAGTTCAGTCTGTCAGTTGTTCTAGAGAACTGTTTCAGACGCCTGGCTTGTGCACCAGACGTCTGGTATTGTGCATATCAATTTTTATGCTCTTTTTCTTGTGATTCTTTGATGCTATCGACTTGTAGTCTCTTGTAGTGTTCTTTGAGCCTTGTTCTTGTCTTTCTAATGATGTTGCTCTAGCTAGTACGTGTGTATATAAATATATATGCATATTCGATTTTCATTGTATAGTTGTTGTCATCGAAACCGTAGATTTTGTTTCCTAACAATCTCCCCCTTTTTGATGATGACAACTATACAATGTACTTATATATAATTTTATAAATCTCCCCCTGAATATGTGCTTTCCATCATTTGTTGTGATCTTTATTACCATCTCCAAGCTTTCGTTCAATCACATATGGCCCTTCCTACGTTGGTTTCATGTGCGAAGGGACTGGGTAGATTCTTTTAAGGACGAGATTGCCAAGTTCAAAGGTTCGGGGTCGGACCTTGGCATTGTATAATTAGGCGACTCGACTTCGGTATGCGGCTGCCCTCAAATCAGCCTCTTCGCGCTTCTCATCCAACAAATCTAAGGATTCAGCAAGAAGTATGGCATTTGTCTTTGGATCGTAATAAGTCACACGATGAGAAGGTACTTCCATCTCGACTGGAATAACAGCTTCGGAACCATAGGAAAGAGAGAATGGAGTGTGTCCAATCGTGGACTTATGGGTTGTTCGGTAAGCCCGTAAAGCCATAGGAAGTTCATCAACCAACTTGCTCTCGGCCTTTTCCAGTCGTTTCTTTAGAATAGACTTGATAACCTTATTAATAGCTTCAACCTGGCCATTCGCTTGAGGGTGTGCAACTGCATAGAATTTCTTTTGAATGTGGAATTGTTGGTAGAAACCCTTGAATTCAACACTGTTGAACCGCGTTCCGTTATCAGTGATGATGGTACGTGGGAGATCAAATCGGCAGATAACTTCGCGGACTACAAAGTTGATCACCTTCTTCGTCATGATTGTAGCAAAAGGTTCAGCTTCGGCCCACTTGGTAAAGTAATCAATTGCGACGATGGCGTACTTCGCACCACCTTTGGCTAGAGGTAGAGAGCCAATGATATCGATGCCCCATACTGCAAACGGCCATGGGCTGACCATTTGGGTTATATCTGTAGGTGGGGCTCTAGGAACTAAAGCATGCTTTTGACATGTATCACATTTTCTGGCGTAATCTACTACATCGCGGTTTACAGTCGGCCAATAATATCCATATCGGAGTACTTTCTTAGTGAGAGCTTGCCCCCCTGTGTGATCGCCACATTTTCCTTTGTGTACATCATGTAATACTCGCTTAATTTCACCGTGAGGGATACACTGGAGTAAAGGAACGGAATATACTCTTCTATACATGACTCCATTCTAAATAGTGAACTGCGCAGCTTTTTGAAGAATCTGTCTCTTTTCACTCTTGCGCTTTGGTAATGTTCCATGCTCGAGATAATTTCGGAATGGGGTCACCCATGACTCCTTATCGGGAAAAACTTCCAACACACAATCTGTCTCCATTTGCTCGATGCTTGGGCAGGATAATGTCTCCACGGGAACAAGTCCCATTTGTTATGCCTCATCTGAACTGGCTAACTTCACTAATGAATCAGCTTTTTGATTGTGCTCTCGGGGGATGTAGTACATAGCATAATAATTGAACTGATCTAGTACCTCCTGGACCCCAGATAGGTAAGCAGTCAATCTTCGATCTTTGGCCTGGTACTCCCCCGAACTTGACACACAACTAATTGTGAATCAACAATAAATTTCCACAGCAACGATTCTCAAATCTCGGGTGAGTCTCAATCCGACAAGCAAGGCATCATATTCAGCTTCATTATTGGTCGCATAAAAATCAAAATTTAGACCATAACATATATATCAACCTTTGGGGGTTTCAAGTACAACTCCAACACCCGAGCACCGGTCATTTGATGCACCATCAGTGTGTAGCTTCTAGATATACTCGGGAGATTCACTGGTCTCAGGCAAGTCCTCTAGAATAGTAAATTCAACTACAAAATCTATTAGGACTTGTCCTTGAATGGCTCGCCTCGAAGTATAAGTAATATCAAACTGACTTAGTTCGACCTTCCATTTGAGCAACCTACCAGACGTCTCAGGCCGCGTAAGGACCTGTCGTAATGGCTGGTCGGTGTAAACAATGATAGGGTGAGCTTGGAAATATGGACGGAGCTTCCTTCAGGCAATAACGAGACAATAGGCCAATTTCTCTAGCTTCGAATAATTTCTCTCTGCTCCGGTTAGTCGTTTACTTAATATAGTAGACCGGTTTTTGCACTCGATCTTCCTCTCGAATTAGGGCACCACTGATTATGTTTTCTAATACCGCTAAGTAAAGGTACAATTTGTCATGGTCGGTAGGCTTTGAAAAAATAGGCGGTATGGAGAGGTGCTGAATAGTGCTTGGAATGCGCCCTCACATTCCGTGGTCCATTCAAAAATCTGTTTCCCTTTTCGAATCAAATCAAAGAAAGGAATGCATTTGTCGGTGGACTTTGAAATGAACCTGCTTAGTGCTGCTACTTTCCCATTGAGGCTTTGGACTTGCTTTATGTTTCTTGGAGTCTCAATATTTCTGATCGCCCAAATCTTTTCGGGATTGGGTTTAATTCCTCGAGCGTCGATGATAAACCCAAGGAATTTTCCGGATGCAACCCCAAAGTGACGTTTCAATGCGTTGAAGTTCATCCTGTATTCTCGAAGGATACTAAACATCGGTTCCAAGTCTTTAATATGATCAGTGAAGAATCGTGACTTTACCAACATATCGTCTACATATACCTCCATGGTCTTTCCGATCTAGTTGGCGAACATACGGTTAACCAATCGTCGGTAAGTTGCCCCAGCGTTCTTAAGTCCGAAAGGTATAATTTTGTAGCAATAGAGTCGCAGCTCGGTCATGAAGCTGGTATGTTCTTGGTCGGGTAAGTGCGTGGGTATCTAGTTATAACCAGAATATGTATCCATGAAGGAAAATAATTCGTGTCCAGCCATTGTCTACGAGCTGATCAATCCGAAGAAGTGGAAAATGTCTTTTAGACAAGCTTTGTTCTAGTCTGAGTAGTCAATACACGTTCTCCATTTTCCATTTGGCTTTCGAACAAGTACAGGATTCGATATCCACTCCGGGTATAAGGCATCTCGAATAAACCCATTCGATTTTAACTTATCGACCTCTTCTTTAAGGGCGGTAGATCTCTCTAGATCTATACCATGCCTTTTTTGCTTGATCGATGTACCGCGGGTCAATATTCAACATGTGGCTTGTGATGTCCGGCGAGATCCCACATATGCCAGAATGGGCCTAGGAAAACACGTCGAGGTTGCCTAGAGAAATCCAACTAATTCCTCTTGCATTTGTTGGCATAACTGAGACCCAATCTTTATCATTCTAGAATCATCGCTATCGTTGATCGGGACATCGATCGTCGGTTCGAATGAAGAAGCTTGAGTGTCTTTACTTTCGTCTTCACTTTCGTTATCTCTTGGGTCAAGATCTCTTTGGAATTGGTTGGGGTGCCCGGGCTTGGCCTAGGCACCAATTGTCAATTTTCAACAAAATGGACACAGAGAGATTCCTCTACGCCCTTTTATTTCTCCTTTCGCTGCGCCCCGCGCAGCTTAGCAACATAACAGGCTCGTCCAGAAGCCCTATCTCCTTGAACGATTCCAACTCCATGATCGACGGGGAATTTTAGATTCAAACATCACGTAGCAATGGATCCCCTAAATTCCGCTACGGTCGGTCGGCCCAAGAGCATTATACGGTGAGTCTATATCCAAAACAACAAACTGCAGTATTCGAACTCTCCGGCGTTCTCCAACTCCCAATACCACTGCTAGTTTCACTACTCCAGTGGGTATAGTAGCGCTCCTATTGAAGTCGTGGATTCGACATTGGCAAGGCTTCTAGTCTTTGGCTTCCATCTTCATTTGGTCATAGGCTCGCTTGAACAAGATATTCACAGAACTTGCACTGTCAACCAAGATCCTCTTCATCCGCGCAGAACCTACTTGGGCTGATATGACAAGTGGATCAATAGTAGGGGCTTCAACCTTGTCGGTGTCTCTATTTCGAAACACGATGTCGTCGGTCATCGTCTTCTGTTGTTTGGCCGAAGCCCCATCATCAAAACTAATACAACACTTGAAGTCCACATGCCTAATAGAACTGGCATACAACTCCATTTCCTTCCAGCTTCGGTCTGTTGGATGAGGACCACCACTTACAGTATTTATCACTAGCCTCCCGCTGGTTCAAGCCGGTTCCTCCTGTCTCGCTGATTTGGTACATTATTTTGATTCGATGGGCCCTCACTTCCAGACTGCGGCGCCCGCACAAACTGTTCTAGCTTCCTCTCTCTTATCAACTTCTCAATGAGATCTTGCAAATGACGACAGTCATTTGTATTATGACCATAACTTTCGTGAAATCTACAAAATATCCTGTTTGGATCTGCCTCTCCGACGATTGCTTCGGAGCAGGCTTCTTGTACTAGATAGTATTGCAGGTTTATAGATATACATCCTCCAACGACGTATTCAGAGGAGTATACTTATCAAACATTCGAGATCTACATCGTGGACCATGGTTCTTATGCTGTTTCCTATTCTGATCTCCATTACCTTTTCGCCGAGTCTGTTTATTTTGTACATTCAACTAGACATTTTAAGAGCACTCCCCGCATTTTTTAACAGCTACATTACTTTGAATCCCTTCCTTACTGGGCCATGTGTCATCCTGTTTCCTAGACTGTTTTTCATCCTCCCTTCTCAAGAATTGGGCTGCTTTGGAGTAGAAACGGTCCAATGATGCAGGGGTTTTTCGGCCAACCAGTTGTCGAATTCAGAATCGGTGTCAATCCCCTTAGTCAATGCCATAAGAAAGGAGTTATCATTAGGGTTGCTGATCTTAGTACACGCAGCATGAAATCTTTCTAAATAATGTTGGATTGTCTTTCCAGGAGCTTGAGTGACACTAGATAGAGTGTTAATATCCTTCGGCCTTGTGACATGCATGGGGAATTGTTCAACAAACTTTGTAGCCAATTGGTCAAAGCAAGAAATAGATCAAGGTGGAAAACACGTGGACCACATAGTAGCTATACCCCCTAGAGAGATCAGGAAGCTTCTGCATTTAACTACATCGTTAGCCCGTGCAGCATTCATCAACCACTCATACTTCATGAATAGTTGGTTGGGTTCAAAACTTCCTTCATAGACTAGTAAAGTTGGCATGCTGAATCGCCGAGGTGGTTAAGCTTAAAGTATTTCAACAATAAAAATAGTATGACTCCGGGAGATTCCCAGTCGTTATTATTGAGGCCTTAACTCTCTTAAATCATCTGACAGATCATCGTGGGGATGTTCGACATCTGTACATTTTGTGCATGCCAGGCCAAGGTGGTTGGGTTCCACAATGCGAGGTTGGACCGGTCGCGGTCGACGGTCTGCATCTTTCCTCCTTGGCTCAAAGTTCTTTGGAACATAAGGTTTGAAAGTATGTCCATGCTAGTGTTGGTTTGGATCTGACTGATTCCAAGCATCAACTCCTGGTTTAATAGCAGCATTAGTAGCGCGATTGTCTATTGCATTATGAGAAATAGTACCTTCCCCGGAAGAGGGTCCAGTCTGGTAGCTAGTTGATGGGCCAACTATCGGTTTTCCAATGTTCAGCGTATGTTGATGTCCGGTATCTTGAGTGTAACTCCCATCTAGCTGCGGCACGTAGATCTATAATGGTAATCCGAAGAGGCTGAACTCTTGGTTAAGGAATAAGAAGTATGATCCCTCCTAGATCTCCTACGCCTTTGGCGATTCAGCTGATTGGTCAGTTCTACGTTGGTGCATAGCTGTTCAGTAAGTTATTGTCGACTCTGTGTCAACTCTTGCTTAAGCATCTGAAACTCTTCCCTAGTGACAGGGCCTAACGGATCTGATGGTCCGGCAGCATTCTGATTAGTTGGAGGGAGATGTGTAGGATTTTGTCAATCCCGTCCTTTTGGATCTACACTGTAGAAGCGGTCCTTGTGCTAACCATGGTGGATGGTGATCTTTCCTAGATCTGATGCAAGTCTGAGTAGGATGGAAGAACTATGAACTTGAGATCTGGATCTTCTTCTTAGATTTGTGCAATCCGGTATCGATAGTAGATCCAACGAGCAGGAGAAAAACTGTGTTTTCTCAGTGGAAGCACCAAAGTGTTTGTACCAAAATAGGACACAATACTCTTCGAAATTATTTGAAGAGATAAAATGAAGAAAATCAATGAAAAAAGAGGATTATCTAACAAACACTTTAAAAACAGGTCAGAAAAACACGTAGAAACACAGTGATTTAGTGTGGTTCGCCGTGTAGCATACGTCCACAATGAAATTGATGATTTTATTGATGTTTTCTTATGGATTACTATTGATCATAGCGAACTACAGCAGTAATTTTTGAGTACAACAGTCTTAGAGTGCAAAAATGAATTCGGTAGTGTCTAGACATAGAGAGCCAGAAGTCCCTTTCCCGTTGGCCCTGGGATGCTATTTATAGGCGTAGACTGCAAATATCTTGCTCGGATCTCGGAAGACCTTTTCTGGCACGTGTGTGGACCCATGCGATCGATCCCATGTGATTTGTACTCGATCCATGATCGATACAACCGAATTTCTTATCAATCAAGATTTGACCAAATTGAGTCGAAATTTAGCATGAACACTCTTTAGGTTATACGTAAGCTTTTGTGAAAAGCATTTGGACTGTAGATTGCGAGTTATGATCGATGAATATTTGGGCTTTTCGGCCACTGCTCTTTTCGTGTCGATGCTCCTCTTATCGATCTATTCGAATCGATCCAGGCATGTGCCTACAAGTCGACGTGGTGCTAACTCTTTGGATCGATCCATTTTTCATGCCGGATCGATCGAGTCTCCCCAACATCTACGCCTTGTTCATATCGATTTGACTTGGCTCTATTCTTATCGATCATCTTTTTTTTGTTCGTATCGGTCGCATTGCTCTTATTTGTATTGATCAATTACTTTGTTATATTCGTACAAAAATCAACTGATTGGCTCTGTTCGTATCGATGGTAAATGGCTATTTCTTATCGATCTGTGGTTGATCGATATGGAATGTACATGATGTTTAATCAATATGAACTAAGCTCTCGTATTGCAGTTGATGGATACCAAATAGGCAATAGCCGATTGATTGGGGGGGAACCCATCTTTGGATGGATACGAAGAAGACCATCTTCGATGGATACGAACAAGACACCCGTCGATTGATACGAAGTGGAGTTGTTTGCCGATGGAGTCGAATAGATCGACACAGATAAAGCCCATTCCTCTGGTGGATAGGAAGTGGTGCTTCCTGATGGATACGAATAGATACTCGCTGATGGATATGAATATGCTCGACTTTTGATGGATACGAATAGATGGATGCATAGTGATTGGCGTGGTAGTGTTGATTTTCTTGACTTGTATCGATCATATCTTGAGCATACGAACTTGGACTGACATGAAATTTAGGATGCTGGCTTTCATAGCTTTGCTTGTCATGTCTTATCAATTTTATCTCAATCCGGACTCAGGAAAAATTCGTCGATATCCATAGTAAGCCTACGTATAACCGATCTTTGGGACAGACCACCCTCGGTTTCCAGTTGATCCTTTGGTGTCACAGCCTTGCCAAAAGGTGGGATAACAAAACTGTTTTATTCTTTCTGCTTCATTTTAATTCTCATATCAGACTTTATGTCTAACCCATTCCTATTTTTCTTGTTTTCCCTAAATCACAGGAGGGCGGGTCCAGGTTGTAGTACTTTGCAGCTTGGAGGGTCAATGGAGCAGTTGTTATCTTCAGCTTTTGTTTATTTGGTTTCTTGTACTTCATTTCTCTTTTTCGTACTTTACTCTGTATATGGGGACCTATATTGTGAACTTGGTTATATTTTATGTTTTGGTGGAGACTACTTAGTAATTTTGGTTTCAGAACTTTTCTGGGATAATGTTGTTTTCAATGGATCTGTTTTGCTATTAATTTATAATTAGTGAAAGTTTTATTCCACTATAATATTTTAATCATTTTATGTTGTTGACTTGGCTTTGTGCTATGTTATGGATTTTTATTTCATCCGACCACCCATGCTTCTAGACTTGTCTGATTTTCAAGGTGCCTAGAGGTGCAGGGTGTCATAGTTGATATTAGAGCTAAGGTTTCGGTAGTCTTAATGATACTTTAAAAATATAAAGGTTATCTAATAATTTTTAAAGGGTATTCCAAATAACGCTTTTAAAAGCATATCTATACATTTTGAAAAACATTTTTTTTTAACAAATGGGTCCCTCATATCTCTTCCTCCCTATTATTGAACTTTTTCTGGAGTACCTAATCACATCATTTTAATATCCACAGATAGAAATGTCTAAACCGTAAGATACATTATTTTCATGCTACTGCACGAGCAGAGCCACCAGCTAGGGATGTTACTCCGGCAGAAGGGGCTCAAGCCCGTCCCCTAGGCATTCTCGATTTTCCCAAGTCATGCAAGGACTACACCAGCTTAGGAGGCAAGCCGTTTCTAGGAACCGAGTCATATACTGAGGCGAGAGCTTGGATCATAGTTATGAGTGAATATTTGGACTTATAGGATTGGAGTACTTGGCTCGGAGGCAGTTGGCTTCACGGAAGTTGCAGGGATAGACTCCTTGTTGGTGGGAGATTATGGAGGATGAGGCTAATAATTTGACTTGGGCGGATTTTTGTGCTAGGTTCGAGAGAAAATTCTTATCGCAGGCTGAAGAGGGAGTGCAGCTAGAGAAATTTATACATCACAAGCAAGGGATGTGATAGTTAAGGAATTGTTAATTAATTCAATGAGCTTGCCATATTTGGACTATACCTGATCAATACTTCTTACAAAAAAGCGCTGAAGTTCGCTAAGGGTTTGAGTCAGCCACGGCAGAGTTTGGCGGTGAGCCACATTCTGATGGAAGCTACTTTTGAGAGATTGGTAGACATGGATTTACTTCCTGATATTGAGAAGAAAGGAGATGTGGCACAGAAGAGTGATGGGAAGAAGCAGTGGAAAGGAAAGAGAGGAGAAGTAGGAGGGTCAGGTGGAAAAAAGGAAAGTTCCAAGGAAGGACTAGAAGTGCAATACTTATGGAAAACCAAGTTATCTTACTAAGGATTATGGAGGGGCAGGAGGATGACTGAGACTGAGGTGCTATCTTTGCGATCAAGTGGAGCATATAAAAAAGGATTGTCCGTTGAAGCCCAAGGACAGTTCACAAAAACCTTCACAGCTTGCTCAGGCTTATGCTTTGGAGGCAGCTCCTTCCTATAGTACCCGCCCAGTCATGGACAAGGGAAAGAACATGGTCATAGAAGGTGTGTTACTATCTTTGATTTTCCTATTCGTACCGTATTTGATTCTAGAGCTTCGCACTCTTTTATATCTAATACCTTGGTAGAGGTTGTTGGTTTTGATGCTTGCTTAGTGACCGACCCGGTATTAGTATCAAATTTCGTAGCAGGATCGGTCTATTTGTCTATGTTATGTCGGGTTTTGAAATTGTTTATTTTAGGGGTTAAGTTTGACTATAGTACCTTTGTATTGGTCTTTTCTGGTTGGGGTTGATTCTTGGTATGGATTGGCTATCCATGTATCGTGCTATTCTTGATTGCGGTAAGAGGGTAGTATGGTTAGGCATTTGCAGTAGATGTACCTTGGAGGTATCTTGTGATCCTAGAGGATTAGTCATGTTGAGTTACCTTTATTCTCTTGACTTATCTTCCGATAGTTTGAGTTCAGTACGCATTGTTAGAAACTTTCCAGATGTGTTCGAGGACGTTGCTGGCCTTCCACCTCGAAGAAAGATCGATTTTAAAATTTATCTTGTCGATAATGCCTAACAGGATGCTTTACCGATAAGGCATATGGCTCCTAAGGAATGTCGTGAGTTGAGCAAGCAGATTGGAGAGATTGGGGAGAAGGGTTTCATTCGTAGGAGCATTTCTGAGTGGGGTGCACCCTCGTCTTTGCCACTAAGGCGGATGGTCTCTCAGGCCTTGCATGGATTATAGGAAGCTTAATAAATTAACGAAGAAGAATCGTTATCCTCTTCCCCATATAGACAATCTCTTCGACCAGCTATTAGGGGCCAAGGTATTTTTGCAGCTCGATTTGGCCACAGGATTTCATCAGTTTCATGTCGCGGAGGATAGCATCAAGAAGACTACATTTACGACTTCGGATGGGTTATTTGAGTGGTTAGTCATGTCATTTGGGCTAACCAATGCTCCGGCATATTTTATGGACCTGATGAGTCAAGTATTTCATGAATCATTGAACAAGTTTGTGGTGGTGTTCATCAACGACATTTTGGTTTATTCGTGAAGCAAGGAGGAGCATACTGTTCACTTGGAAGAAGTGCTTAGGACCCTGCGAGCACATAAGTTGAAGGAAAAGTTCTCTAAGTGACACTTTTGGAGGGATGAGGTTCACTTTTTTGGACACATCGTTTCGGAGGATGGAATTGCAGTAGATTCGGCGGAAGTGGTAGCAGTACAGGATTAGCAGACCCTTAAGAATGCCACGGACATAAGGAGTTTCTTGGTCTTGCAGGCTACTACAGGAATTTTATTAAAGACTTCTCTAGGATTTTAGCTCCATCTACTCCCTTACCAAGAAGAACTCGGCTTTTGTTTGGGATGCCAAGTGTGAGGATGCCTTTGGTCGATTGAAGGAAGCTTTGAGTACCATGCCCATATTGGTATCACCGAATGGAACCAAACCTTTCTTAGTTTATATGGATGCTTGTAGTACAGGGCTAGGGGCAGTACTGATGCAAGAGGGTAGGGAGTGTGCTATGCGAGTAGACAGTTGAAAATGCATGAGAAGAACTTCCCGACGCATGATCTTGAGTTAGCAGCTATAGTTTTGCTCTCAAGTCTTGGAGGCACTATCTCATAAGAGAAAGATTTGGGTTTTTCACGGATCATAAGTCTTTAAAATATCTATTCTCTTATAAAGAATTAAATTTGAGACAGTAAAGATGGATGGAGTTTTTAGTCTCTTATTACTTTGAGATTTCCTATACCCTTGGCAAAGTTAATGTAGTGGCAGATGCGTTGAGTAGACGCAAAGTGGTTTTAAGTTCTCTGTTTTTGGAATAGATGCATTTGGATTACATTGCTACCTTTGATTTTAGACCTTCATCGAATTTAGCTTCAGGATTATTAGCAGCCCTTGACGTCCAGTCTACTTTGATGAAACAGATTGAAGCAAGGCAAGGCGAGGACAAAGAGTTAAAGGACATATTAGATATGCTTGGTAGAGGAGAGTCATCACCACATCTTATGTGCTATGCCAAGGACGCTAGGTGATGACTTAGAAGGAATGATAGACTTAGTGATCCTCATAGTAAGGATTTAGTAGATCCGGTGTTGGCCAAGTCACGTCATTCTAGGAGACAGTGCACCACGGTGGTGATAAGATGTACTAGGATATGAAGAGGGTAATCTATTAGCCCGGAATGAAGAAGTGGGTGGTGGAGCATGTATCGAAGTGCATCACTTTCCATAGTGTAAAGTCGAAACAGAAAAAGCCTGGAGGATTGTTGTAGCCATAGGATATTTCATTATGGAAATGGGAGAGCTTCTCTATGGACTCCGTGGATGGATTACCAAGGGCATGGAGTGGGAACACGAGCTTTTGGGTCATTGTGGATATACTGTCGAAGAGCGCTCATTTTATACCCATTAAGAGTAATAGGACGGCAGCTTCTTTGGCAACTTTTTATGTAAGGAAGATAGTTAGGTTTCGTGGAGTTCCCGCCAGCATTGTGAGCGACAGAGATCCATTATGCACCAGCGAGTTTTGGAGGAGTCTTCAACAAGCCCTGGGAATGGAATTGAATTTGAGCATGGCATATCACCCTTAGACGGATGAACAGACTGAGAAGGTAGATAGGGTTTTGGAAGATTTTCTCAGATTGTACATCATTGACTTCAGAGGCGCTTGGGAAGACCACATACCTTTGGTGGAGTTCGCAATAATAATAGTTATCAAGAAAGCATTAGGATGGCACCGTTCGAGGCCCTCTATGGAAGACCATGTAAATCACTAGCCTGTTGATGGGATACCACCGATAGGATCTTTCTTGGACCATACGTGGCGAGGGAAACTTTCAAGAAGGTGAATTTGATTCATAAGAGGTTGAAGTATGCACAAGATAGACAAAAGTCATATGCCGACAGAAGACATTCAAATTTGGAGTTCAAGGTTGGAGAAATGGTTTTTGTCAACGTTTCTCCTCTGAGAAACGTTATGAGATTTGGCTCGGTGGGTAAGTTGGCACCGAAATTTTGTAGGACCCTTCCCTTGTACCGCACGGATTGGAAAAGTGGCATATAGAGTTGATCTTCCAGAGAAGTTGGCAGGATTTCACGATGTTTTTCATGTTTCTCATTTGAAAAAGTGTCTACATGATTCCGCAGTAGAAGTAGAACCCGATTAGTTAAGGGAACTGGAGGTAGAGCACGAACCACTTGTGCACACCCACCCGTACATTGGAACACGGCGTCAAGAGATTACGCAATAAGGAAGTTCGTCTAGTGAAGGCTCAGCGGAAGATGACTCCAAGGATTGCATATGGCAATATGATGAGAGAATTCACACTTCCTATCCTTTTCTATTTGAAGGTACACTTCAAATATCCTATCTTTGATCTTTCCTTAGTTAAGGTCTTTCCGATAATCTTTAGGTGAAACCTATGGATGGTAGCTTGGTTGTAAACATGTCGTTGGGGCATGTTATGTTTGATGGATGAAAATGATTGCAACTGGATGCCAATGTCGCAAATGGATGCATTGCATGTACTATATATATATATATATATATATATATATATATATATATATATATATATAAGGATAATTGGCCAACTAGATACACACACCTGCATATGCATTCATGTTATCTATTGCATTTGCACATGGTTTTATGTGTATATATGTGTGTGTGTGTGTGTGTGTGTGTGTGTGTGTGTATGTGTCTGTATATATAAATGGATGTTGCATATGGATGGTGCATTTTAGTGAATGATTGAAACATACATATAGAATTATCAATGATACTAGGGAAATTGCATACATTTGGTTGCATGGCATAAGCAAACCTGCATTACAGGAGGTCACTAAATCAGTAGACCGACTACCTTTTCATATTAGGTAAGTTCATAGGCATTTTACTTTGCATAAATCATAAATTGCATTAGTTAAAAATAAGGACAATGGTAGAAATGGATGATGGGGTTAGTAGATGCATGTAGTTCCTGGATGCTGGTTGTTAATTACATTCTTCCACCTTTGGAGATTTCAGAGATGAAATCCTTTAGGGGCGAGAATGTAATACCACGATATTTTATGGGAAATATAATTAAAAATAAATTAAAAGCATATTTGGTACAGTGGCAAAGGCGCATGTGGACTTTCTAAGTGACCAGGGATCAAGTTCCGTTGTCGCCCGAAATCCAAAGCGATATTTTTTTAACTGCTTCGTTTCCAGCGATTTTCTTACGTATTTCAACGTTGTTTCTAACATGTGGCAGCTTCCCATCCGCTCCAGTGATGTAATATGATGAGATGGCTAAATTTTGTTAGTCGAGTGAAGTGTATGTCTAGTATAATAACCATTAACTGTACGAAAGAACTAGATAACGTAACGACCGGAATTTTGATCGTTCGATTTTGAACATTTAATTTATTTAAAATGTTGAATGTGAATTATTAATTAATTTTGGATACGAATTATTAATTGATTTTGAATACGGAGGATTAGGTTGAATTAGTGAAATAGTTTATAATTTCAAATATAACGATTTATTTGATTGGTAAAAAAGTAACTTATTTTTGAAATTGGACCGAATATGGGAATTTGGAAATAAATGTATATGGAAATGATTTCTAAAATTTATCTAAATTCTATTTGGATTAGGATTATCATATTGGATTTTTAAATGAGATTAAAAAGTTGTTAATTTAAAATTTGAATTTTTTTATATTTATTTAATAGTGAAATTAAAATACGGGAATAATGTAACTATTGAGTTTTGATTTAATATAGTCGGAATGATTTCTAATATTGATATAAATTCTATTTGAATTATAATCGAATTAGTAAGTTTTAAAATTCAAATTTCAAGCAATTTCGACGGTTTTGAAAATCGTTTGATTTAATCGATGTGTTAAAATAGTCTTTCATGGCACAGTCTCGGAATTCGATGAAACAAGCTCCATTGAATCTGTAATAGTGTATTATTATCGAATTTCAAATTTCATAGCGTTTGGAGTTACCGTTTGATCATACGAAATTGAAACACGTTGAAATTAATATCGAAAATTTAATATTTTAATTCGATTCAAAAGGCCATCTTCCACATGCGATCGAATTAGACCTCGAAATACATTCCACTGTATTCGAAATAGGAGTAAAACATTATAAACGACAAGTGGCACGTCTCGCTTGGAGTTCGTTCGCGAAATCAAGTAATTTGTGAAAATAATATTAAATTAATAAACAAACCTATATATATAAACAGTAAAACCTAGGTTCATTTTCACAGTCGCCGCCTCTATATTGTTTAATGGCCGAAATCATCCCATTTGCCTCCTCGATTGTCTCTCCATCCATTCGTTTAATTTGAAAACTCCTAATGAACAAAATGTAGAGCACTCCAAGCTCTAGAGATCCATCGGTCAAGATCGTCTAAGGTTTGACGACGAAGCGGCAAATCGACTAGGAAGGGTGGACGTTCGAATACAGAATTCGAGAAGTAGGATACCGTGCTCAACCAATATTATAATGAAAGTAGAGCTTGCAACGAGCTTCGTCGTAGTGGGTCCTGATCATGGCCAAGTCGGTCAAGGTGGCTACGAAAAGGGTGGGTGGATGGCGGCTTTAGGTTGTTCGTGCTGGGTATTGACCCGGTGAGGAAGAAAGGTTTCACGGCTTTGATTTACAGTTCAAATATCCAACGGCCGAGATTTTATGGGTATTTATAAAAAAGAAATCGTTTATATAATTTATATTCAAACGTTTAAAATTCATATCTCATGCATACGAGGTCAGAATTGGATGAAACAAGAGGCTCCGAAATTGCAGCGATGAGCACTACACTGTGCTGTAAATCTGGAGTCGATCGGAGCTAGTTGGCAAATTAAACTCAAGGTGAGTTCATCTCACTTAGTTTTGGACTGCTAGCTTTAATTTTAAATAGTTAAAATTAATAAATGATTGATTGGTTAATTTGATTCATTTTTATCAGTTGGATGTGATTATATATATCGTAGTAATATATATATATATATAATGGATTGATTGATATTCCTGCATTTAATAGCGGATGAGACCCTATGCGCCCTACATAATAGCGGATGACACTACATACCGCGATATCCCCTTCGAAGTGGGATTGGTATTTTTATGTTGTGCTAAATCTATGGATGCAGGAAAATAGGTTGGAGGGATCCAACTAAATTCCTCAAAAATGTTGAACATACATTGTGATATATGTTTTGTTGAATAATCTGTGGTAAATTATTGTGTGACATTAATTGATTTGATGGTATGACAGGTTTAGCTGGATTTGGTATTTCTAAATGCTAATAAAAATATGTTTTTTAAATTGATGAAGAATTATGAAATAGGGGTTTTTAGAGAAAAATGTTCATATAGAGTTGGGCAAAAATTTAATTGGGTATGATAAAAGGTCTTGAAATTATATTTAACTACTTTGGGATAATGTGAATAGGATTTTGGAATAAAAGGGCATAAAAGGATTTTCGAGTAATAAATGTTTAGGTGGAACTTGTTTAAATATAAAGGGATTTGAAATTGAGATTTTTATCATCATTGAAGGACAGAAGTAAATGTGGAAATAAGTATAAATTTTGTTTTATTGGATTCAAGTGAGACTTCCAAGATTTCGAAGTGAAATTGGACTTGTTTTAAAAAGAATTTTTTTCTTATTAATTTGGTAATTTAAAAGTATTCTGGAAATTTTTTATTCAATCATTTTAAATTGTTTAGAACATATTTAATTTTTAATAGTTACTTGGTAATGAGTTTTAAAGATCTATTATTATTTAAGAACTAGTCAACATTTTTGTTTTAGAAAGACAATCATTAAATATTAATATAACTTTGCATAATAACTTTATTTAAGAATGTTTTTGCCTAGATTAACTTAGAAACTTATTTTAGAAACTTACAAGCATTATTTTGAGGTAATTATAAAAATAAAGTTTTTGGGAAGTAATGTTATACTCGATGGCGTAAATCGAAGGCAGTGAGTGCCTACAACTAAGTCTTGGATTTCTCTAGGATAGAGACGTAACCATTGAACTGTGATCCATGGTTTGATATCGTAGTGGTGCTTTCCATATTTGCTTCTTTAAAGGAGTTTTTAAATATTTTTAAAAATGATACTTTGTGAACCTGCCGAATTCAATAAGATAAGTATTTTTTATAAAGAGATTTAATTTATTTAAAACTTAACTTTTAATGAAGACTTGGTATTTTCTGTGAAAATGAAGTATTTGGTTGAATTGATTGTTTATTTGATAGTTAAATAATCGACTTGATTTTCAAATCTAGAACCCAAATATAACTTTGGAAATATCCAAAGAAATACGGGATAACATGTTACAGTTACCGTTTGAGATGTTATGCTGTACGTTTAAACTCGTTTCATTCTTCTAGGACATTTTTAAGGAAATCCGTCCACCAACGGTTAGGAGGTAATCTTTGATCTTATTTTTGTCTGTTTATTTCCTAAACAACCGGGGTTGAGTTTACTGGAAATATCGAACGTTATTTCGAAGAGACCGGGATCAGATTTGCGATCCAAAAACCACTTCGATCCAACGAGTACGTTTTGGAAATGAAGATAAGAGCATGGAGTCGAAGGTGGAGCAATGAAATGCAAGGGCTAATCGCTACTAATCCTGAGGGTGATTCTAAAATGGATGTAGTGGGAATAGTGCCTTCGGTTTCGTTCGTACCGGGGACGGACTTGTATGGATGAATGCTATCAGTACATTTTCGTTGGAGGATAATGAGCATTCTAAGTGAATATTTCTAAAAAGGTAATCGTAGCCTCTAGCCTCATCAACCGGGAATGATTGAAAATCAAGGAAAATGCAGCAAGGCTAAGTGGATCGCACCCAAGTAGGGTAAGGTTACCCCTATCTAGAGTCCCTTTTATTCAGTTGTGTGGCGGTTGCTGATCCCAACCGTAGGGTAATTTTATTTGGACTATCCAGGTTAAGGGTAGTCCAGTCTTGTGTTGGCAGGGATTGATAGGTTCGATCTCGGTACAGTATTTCTAGACATGTACTATAACAGGTGGTACCCCATTGCCTAGTCATGCAGTTGGAATCTATTCCCCAATAAGCATCGTACAGTTTTGATTGTTCCCAACTATGATGAAACTTGATATGCAAACATTTCAACTAATTGAATAAGTATTTGTACTTAGACATTATTATAATATCAGAGGATTTTGATACGAAATGTTTTGGTTATTGTAAGGTAAAAACCCGTCGCCTTTTTTTGTGGCGTGGTCTTACGAGATACCTTTGATTTTCAAAGGAATTTGAAACTTAAATAATTCAAATTGAGTGTGTTTTCTCATGCTGGTTTTCCAGATTGACACGGATCTTATTTTATTATAATGCTCAGGTCAGACCGAGCATTACGGGTTTAGGTTAGGATGCCATGGAGCTCAGAAGACGAGCTGGAGACCGAGATGTACACTCGTACTTGTTTATTTCCACTGCAGTGTTGTTATGAAATTATCAGCAATTGTGAGGACAGGGTTTATAACTTTCCAGGCTGGTAATTGTTGATTTATGTACTCTGATGAAATATGTATAGTATAGTTTTGATTTGTGTAAAGAGCTATATGTTATTCTGTCCACTATGAGATTCTGTTATTGTTTTTAGTTTCTTCTTCTTCTACCACCCTTCTTTTCCCTTAATAATCTGCCTTTTCGACACTCGATCGTTCGACATGTTATACGATGGGCGTATTTACGTCGATTTTCAAGGGTCATGAAGGGCGGATCGTGACAGATTTAATCTATAATAATCCCATGGATTATATTCATTCAAACAATCTATAAATAAACCATTTTAGCTAAATCTAATCTCTTATTCAGTCGTCGCTATTATTCTACAGTAAAATTAATGTGTATTATTCTTCCTCCTTTTCTCTACTAAACAAAAAAATCTCTACCAAATTAAATTATCTATATATATATTACAATATGGGGAATTTAGAAGAATTAAAGGGAGAAAGATTGAAGCAAAGTTTTTTTTTCAGATTTACGAAAGCTTAAGTGTCAGATGAGTGTGAATTAATATGAAATAGAAAAATAAAGTGGTTCAATTTTAGTTCTTTTCTGGCCGTTAATATGAATTAACTTCTATTACTAATTGAGAATAGATGTAAATTATTGCAACTTCTTTTTCTTCTTCTTCCATTTCTCATATCTAACTCATGTTTGGCTTAAAATAAAGGACATATAAATTGTCTATTCACGTTTTATGGCATAAATAAGATTGAAATTTATGTACATTACTGCATCTTCTTCTTCTTCTTCCACTTCTTAATTCTAATTCTTGTTTGGGTTGAAATTTGGAATAAACAAATTGTTATTCTCGTTTCATGGCATAAATAAGATTGGTTTAATTAAATTGAATTAGAATTGTTATTCAATTTCTACTAGTAGAACAGGTTAGTTGAATAAATTCAGAATATGTCACCTGAATAAAATTTTGGTTTTAATTAATATAGTTACATAATTTTGAATATGGTTTTGGAACAAAATTGGAAAGTCTAATTGTCATAATTGTTTGTTTCATAGGCAGTCTAAAAACGTAAAAGTGGAATTTTGTGTAATTAAATGGTTTGTGCTATTGGATAAATTTTTTGTATAGATCAAATCTCTAAAAGGAGAACATAAATTAGGGTGGAAAAAAATGTAAATAAAATGGACCCTAAAGGATAGTGTAAATCTATAACAAAATGACATAAAAATTACAGACAAACCATATGGACTGAACGTCCGAGAAATTGAAATACCATTTATGTAAGGAAAAAGAAAATTGTGAAATAACCAAATTGGATATAAAAATGGCCTAAAGTAGATTAATGGAAATAAACAGTATGTAAACTGTAATGGTAAAATTAATTAATCTGGAAGCGATTTGGTAGGCAGACCTTATAAAGGTCTTGATTGGTGTTTCATGGAGTTGAGACCAAAATATAGTTTTTGGCTGTACGTACTAGGAGCGGGCAAGTATATTCGTAAGAATGTTTGTTACCTTTCATAGGTTGCTATTACATAGGATAGATAACATCTGAAATCATAGGCTTCTCTAAGGTGATGAACGCAGCCATAACATGACAAGTGTGTTCCGACGTAGGCTTCTTTAAGCAGATTGTTGGAGGATTTTGCGCAGCCGACCCGGCTGCAGGCACTCTTTCAAAGGACTGACACATTTTATACGGGCAAGTCCACATTGGTGACCGAGGAGACAGGAGGATAAGAGTCCAGTTTGACGGAGCCAGAGCACAACTTCGGGGTTGTATGAGGTTTTTCAAGTCGGCGTCGGTCAAATGTAAGAGGTATTTAGTTACAGGGCACAGATGAAGAGCATGACTTTCATGCTGTAGCACGTGAATAGGTATGGACAGTAGGTCCGACAGGCTGATTGACGTTTAGTATTACTACATGGTTGACTTTCCTAGAGTGACCATGGACTTTGATTTCTTAGGAGCTATATCTAAGAAGGATTCACTGTATTATATTATTCACCCTCTACGATATCCGGAGAAGACCTAAAATTAAACTATTTTATTCTTTCTGCTTCAATTTAATTTTCATTCACCAGAATTTATATCTGAATCATTTCTATTTTTCCTATTTTTCCAAAATCACAGGAGGTCAAGTCTAGGTTGCAGTTTTTGCAGCTTGGAGGATCATCGAAGCAGTTGTTATCTTCAGCTTTTGTTTCTTTTGTTTCATGTACTTCGTTTCTATTTTTCGTACTTTACTTTATATATGGGGACCTATATTGTGAACTTTGTTATGTTTTATGTTTTGGTGGAGACTACTTGATTTCAGAAATAAGTTAGGGATAATGTTGTTTTTAATGGAGCTGTTTTTCTATTAATTTATAATTAGTGAAAGTTTTCTTCCACTGTAATATTTTATTCATTTTATGTTGTTGTCTTAGTCTCTGTGCTATGTTATGAATTTTTATTTCACCCGACCATCTGTTCTTCTAGTCATGTCCGATTTTCTGGGTGCCTAGATGTGTGGGGTATCACACATAACCTTTAATCCTAAATATAGTTTTCTTATATTTTCAAAACATATTTTGAAAAATTAGCCAAAGGCCTAAAATTAATTTGGCCAGTTATATTAGGGATAACCTTTTGGCACTATATCAACCAGTTCAGACTAGTTACCAGGTAGCATAGATTACTTGATTACCCAAACTCAATCCTTCGACATTATCTTTCTAGACACCGTACTAAATGGATAGGCTTTAATCAATCAGGGATAACATTGCAAGTTTAGACTGCATCGACTATTTAGCTCTGATACCACTGAAGAAACCCGGCAAGTCGAAAATGAGCTTGTAAAGGCTAAACATATTTCAAATCCAATCTTAAAACCCACATTCTATTTAAAACGTAAAAAAAAATCTATTTTAAACTCAAATATACAAGTGTATAGAATACACCAATATGTGTAACAATTATAGGTTAAAGTTAACTTATAAAAGGAAATCTTTCGTTTCTATCTCTAAAACTTATGTAATTGATCGTGAAAAGGTTTTGTTGTAATTGGAGAGAGAAACCTTTCATTTCTCTTTCTTTAGTTAAATTAAATGATTTATTAAATTCATTAATGAGAAATTTATACAAAGCATAAATTATGAGTATATCTTAATATACTCTAGTGTATATTGTTAAAGTGCAACATTATATAAGAAGTGTGCATGCTTAATGTGACCATATATAGGTATTGGTATTTACACCGAAATGAACACATTTCCACTTTACATATACCTTTATTGTCTAGGGTTTTGAATGGTAGTTGCATATATATATATATATATATATATATATATATATATATATATATATATATGTATGTATGTATGTATGTATATGTATATGTATATATAACATTCACTAAGCTTATATAATTTTAAATCTAAAACTATCATTAATGAGTTAACTATATGTGAAACAAAGATTTGAAATCAAGAATTGCATTATGCGTAGAATTCATCTTATTAATTTGTCTAAGGAAAGGAAAATATGTTTCCATATACATAAAGAGTAACACGTCATGTTTAGGTTTTAAATTAACTTATGTAAATATCCAATCTATTACTTAAACATAAAAGAACATTCCCCAAAATGCTTATGTGGCCTCAGAAAGCCATATTTTTATAGATCTCTGCCGCTGTTTAATTTCTTTCTCCGTACTACATGTTAATATTAAAAAAAGTCACACATAAAAAATAACCATATTCCTACATCTCTTACAGTTACTAAATTTTCACCTCATTTTAAACCCTACCACAAAATTTGGTAACAAATAATTTTAGTCCTTCTGAGATTTCAATCCTCTATGCTCTGCTTACAGCCACGATCCCAAATCGATTACCTCCTTCTTATATTTCAATCGTCCACTCCGTCTACTTGAAGGACCAATCCCAAATCGATTCTCTAATATTACAGCAACATCATTTAATGCCCAAAACACGATTTAATTGAAGTAAATGAAGTATTTGGTAATCTAATTTATTTCTCCATCTTCAACTTACAGTTGTTGGTCGATTTACCTTGGTTGTACTTGTAGTTTTTGGTAATCTTATTTATTCCTCTGTTTTTTATCTTTACAGTACTCGATATATTTAGCATGCGTCAAGATGTTTGAGCTTCATTCATATTTACAGTGGTTGAATGTGTAAGTAGGTGTTGAAATAGCAGTTTTTCAGTTCGGGTATAGTTGCAGCAGATTCGAGGACCTATGGTGGTTGCATCAGCCCATTGTCAGCCTGCTTAGTAGTTGTCGACAACCTTTCATCACTTACTACACAAAATCTGGTCATTGACTGGTTCAAGGTAAGAATATATCGGTTTGCTTTCATGAATTTTCTTTTTCTAATTTGAACTAGGTCAGAATACTTATCCTTAAAACAAATGTTGCATCCATGGTAAGCCAAATTGTGTTAATCGACTAACTTAGTATGTTGTTGATTATTGTAAGCAAAAAAGCTTATGAGATTCTACTGTGATAATTGTGAATTCATTTATGATATTACTGCTGTAGAATTTACCGCTTTAAAAAAAATATTGAGTATTATTGCTGTGCTTATGTTAGGATTCCAACCACTTTCAGTAATGGTAAATGAATATGAACACAATGATATTTTGCATTTAAATGGTTTGAGAAATAATTTATTTAACATAAGACATGGTCAATATTTATAGGTTTATTAAGCACTAATTTATTTTTAAAATATTTGGTGTACTTCAAAATATATTGTGTGATATTTAATTTGTTTGGGTCGGGCTTTATTATATGCTTAGGAATATGAAATTTAAAATGAATACACTTCCATTTGTTTCTAAAGTATTCATATGTATTGTATCGCTTATAAACCCGAATTAAAATCCCAAATATGGACCTGAATATTTGAGTACCACTTGTATGTTACTTTAATTTTAATATATTTTTGCTTATTTTGGATGTGAACAATACACATATTATGATTAAAGAAGCTTGCATCAAGCATTTTCGACGAGTCGGCTTATTTATCTGTTATCAACAACCTTTCACTATTTAAGTCACAAACTATGTCTGTTGATCGGCTCAAGGCAGAATATATCGCTCCACGTTCCTGAATTTTTCTTTTTCCAAATTGAACAAGGTTAGACTGCTTATCATTAAAATAGTTTTGTCCATCCATGGTAAGCCAACTTGTATTGGTTGATTAACTTGCATGTTGCTGATTTTGCAAGCTAGAGTTTTGACTAATATGGCTGCAAAAAAGAATATTAGATTCTATTGTGATAATTGTCAATTCATTTCTTTTGTTACTGCTGTAAAATTTACCACTTCTAAAAATAGCAAGTATTACTAATGTGTTTATTTTTCCATACATTGGTGAAATCATAACTTTTATGTGCTATTTTAATGCTTCTTTTTGAAATAAAACTTTTATGAGTTATATGTTCGATCTATATTTTAATTCAGCGTAGACTGTAATAGTTACAACTATTTACTTGCTCCAGCATTATCTACCTTGCATTTATACTTTTAATTGAAGTATATAGGTTTTGTAGACTGTAGTTATTACTATTTGATGCATGCAATTCTCATTAAGGAGACGTTAAGTTAGTTATCACTCAATAGCATCAATTTTTTTAAAATGCAAGCGATATCTACTACGTGAACGGCTACATTGTTTTATTTATTTTTCAAAAAATTATACTCCACGTAAATACTAGATACTATTGATAGGTGTGAAACCTTCATGTATTATAACTTCTCCGACATATTATAAATCACTAAAACCACATACATAGTAGATACCGACTCAATGGATATCTTAGGTGCATCGATGTCGACAACTGCCACTGCCTTTGAATGAGATGCAGAAGCACTTATGGGGCTAACAATTGATGAGATAATAAGGATTTCAAATATGGTAAATTAACTACTCCTTCCTCTTACGTGCTACCATATATTTACTCACATCTACTACAAACAACAATATCATAAGTAAATAAACTGTTTATGACCATGATTGAAATGACCAAGAAAATTAAGCAGACAAGGTTCAAGATACTTTTGGAAAAAATGTAAGGGTGGACCACTATTTGAATATAAATCAACTAATTAAAAAATGAAATTGGTAACAAATATACTTGACCACTATAAAAATTGTAAAACAGAATAAAGACCCAATTCTCATTAAGGAAACATTAAGCTAGTTATCTCTCAATAGCATCTGTTGTTTGAAAATGGCTACATTGTTTTATTTAATTTTCAAAAAATTATACTCCATGGACATACTAGATACTATCGATAGGTATGAAACCTTCATCTATTATAACTTCTCCGCCACATTATAAATTACTAAAACCACATACATACTAGATGCCGACTCAATGTGGATATCTTAGGTGCATCGATGTCAACAACTATCACCGCCTTTGAGCGAGATGCAGAAGCACTTATAGGGCTAACAATTGATGAGCTAATAAGGATTTCAAATATGGTAAATTAACTACTCCTTTCTTTTACATGCTACCATATATTTACTCACATCTACTACAAACAGCAGTATCATAAGTAAATAAACTGTTTATGACCATGATTGAAATGACCAAGAAAATTAAGCAGACAAGGTTCAAAATACTTTTGAATAAAAATGTAAAGGTGAGCGCACTATTCGAATTCAAACCAACTACTTATAAAATTAAATGGGTACAAATATACTTACTTTACTACTAGAAAAATTGTTAAGTAGAATAAAGACAATGAATGCTGCGATATCCAAACAACCTTCCAAAAACACCAAATGTATTTTGATTTTTTTGCATCATTTATTTCTGATGCATATTTCTTGCTATTTATTGTTGAACATGTGTGTAAATGAAATGTGTTATATTTACTTGATGTACTTCCTATTCATATCCAGATTAAGTGCATATCAAGCGCCTCTTGCATGAGTCAAAGTAGTATATGTGTGCTCCACTCATTGTCTTGCTAAACAAAAATCGAATTATGATATAGTTTCCTTTCTTCCCTTGCATAGTTTTGTAGCATATGAAACTTCCTTACTTTGACCGCTTTATCCGTGATTTCAAAATTTTGTAGCTGCAGTAAATCAGACAGTAGTGAATATTGAGTTTTTGTACGTTTAAGTTAATGGTACATTTATTTGTGATGGTACTGGTTACCCTTCTTTGATATGTATACCGACTGTATCAGGTTGTTGCCAACATTTTTTAGTACTATTTTCAACTATTTGTAATTTAAGGTTGGAAAGGTACCAAAGTGCTTCTATGGTTACTGTAATGTTTGGTATATTTCAGACTACAAAAGCTCATTTTACGAAATTGTAAGTGTAACGACTTGATATTTTCAACCATTCGCATCTACACATGTCGGACTTGAATTGCTTAAAATACGCATTGTAAATAATATTTGGCTAAATCTCAGAGTATATAGTAAATAAATAATCACATATCACAAACAGAGAGTATTTAATCATGCAGCGGAAGAGTAACAAGATACATTAGAGTTAAATAAGTTCAACAATAAATAGGATACATTAGAGTTAAACAAGATACAACAGAAGAGTAACAAGATACATCAGGTACAAATTAGAATACATCACTAGAATCACTGGATACTAAAAGCAAAATAGATGGTCGGATCTTCAAGCAAAGCTCCAACTCCGAAGGTGAGTCTTGAATGTTGTATCACTCAGTCTGACTCGAGCGTAAAGAAAAACACAAAACACTCGAGTCAGGACATAAATACTTATAAACTGTAAATCAACTCAAGTGAACAGTAACAAAATACATCAGTAACTTAAAGGATGCTTGGGATCGCCCATCCTTTAAGAATCCATTAAACTATTTACTATGTAGTAATATTGTGCTATTATAATAATGTCTAATAGTAAAATAGACTTACTTTAAAATAGCGTTAAGGGGTTACCCCTATAGCTCTTAACACGTAATAGTGCTAGTAGTCTATACAATACCTGCATATCTTCTGATCGGGAGACTATGAGAAGATACTCCATAGGTACGACACAAATAGAAACTCATAGTAAGGCTCGCTATGGTAGGTGACACGGAACACAAGGCAATGCCAGGGTAGATATACCAATTACGCACACGGGCTGGCGGTAACGTAGCAGCCACTACGCCCATCTCGGAACGAACTCCCAATCAAAATCGGAGGATGGCCATCAAATCAACCACAAGTAAGAGTATAGTATCGAAGAAGTGTGTCCGACCAAAGGAGCTACCGCTTTTGGCCCGAGATCGCTCCAGTTTCAACCGCCTTAAGCCAACTCACGGGAGTTGGGTCCACGTAATATACCTCAAGAACATCGCCACCATCCTACTTCATTCTAGAATCTCCACCGCGTACACGGTTGTTAAAGTGGTTTTCGGAGTTGGCAGAGAGTATGACAACTTCTGATCCCGGTCTCTTTAACAACCAATCGTTATTATAACGCCGTGGTCATTTCAAAATAGTTTATACTTCAAAAAAAATCAAATCACCCATTTCAAACTATATTCCTTTCAAAATAGTTTTATACTTCGAAACCAAAACCATTTTTATTTTAAAACTATATTCAAATAAAAATAGTTTATACAATATCATTTTCATTTCAAACATATATTCACTTTCAAAAATCATAATACTTTCAAAGTTATAACTCTTTCGAAACCAAAATATTTGAAATCATTACACTTTGAAAATCATAACATTTCGAAATCATACATTTGAAATCATGAAACATTCCTTTAATTCTTTACATTTTACACATTTATTCAATTAAACCCAAATTTCAAATTTTCGATTTTATTCAATTCAAACCATCAGTTTCAATCCAATTCAGTTTCCCAACAAACCATTTCAAATCTTATCAATTTCAAATATAGATTTGATCCACAAAATAAACTATTCAATTTTCAATATATTTCAAAGCTTTAATATCCCACATTTCAAAACTAAATTTTATAATTCCATATATCACAATTTAACTTCATTATTATTAACTCAATATTCATTTCATAAATCCAATGTCATTCAAATAAACCATAATAAACTAAATATCCTTCATACTCCTATAAACTTCAAATATTCATTTATCAAATAGATCAAAATCAAATATCATTCCAAACTGTTTGAGCCTCGTCAAAGCTGCGTCAATTGGTAGCAGAGCCAAGTCAGAGACGGAAACGAGATTGTTTAATGATCATGCCTCCGAGACGTGCTAATCGCTATCATAATGTTGAAGATTTGTATAGAAGACAAGAAGCGGAGCAGATGGAGCAGCGTATCAATGAAAAGTTCAATGATGGTATTGAAAAATTGGATAAATTGATGAACGACATGAATCAAAATCAAAGGAGAACGTCACCAGTTTCGAACCAAGGTGGAAACAGGGTTTCACCATCGATTTCGGAAGAAAGGAGGATGTCACCCCAGTCTTATCGAGATAGGAGAGAATCATCAGTTTCGATGATGCGAGACCACCATGGGCACCGAAATGAAGAGGGAAGAACTCAATGTGGGTTCGAAAATGAACCATATCGTGATGCTGAAAGACAGGGTAGAAGGGACATGCGTGGTCGTAGGGACATAGATGGTCAGGATCGATATCGAAGTACATATGATTTTGAGGAAGAGGGTGATGAAACTAGTATTCATTATCGAAATCGAGGCCAAGTGCGAAATCAATATCTGGATTCAGAAAACGATCGTAAATGGGAGTCAGGTATGAGGATGGAAATTCCAGAATTCAAAGGTGGTATGCAATCAGAAAAATTCCTTGATTGGTTGTCGAATGTTGAAGAAATTTTGAAATTCAAGGAGGTGCCTGAGAATCGCAGAGTCTAATTAGTTGCTACAAGACTAAGGGGAAGAGCTATGGCTTGGTGGCAACAAACTAAACTAACTCGGGAGAGAATGGGAAAATCAAAAGCTGTCACTTGGGAGAAGATGAGAAAGATGATGAAAGCGACTTTCTTGCCGTACAATTATCAATCTCTTATGTATCAATGTTTGTAGAATTTGAGACAAGGGACGAAGAAAGTGAATGACTATGCAGATGAATTCTATCAATTGATTGCAAGAAATGATATTATGGAAACTAAGGAACAGCTAACGGCTAGATATGTTGGAGGGTTATGAATGCAAATTCAAGACATGGTTAATATGTTTAATCCAATGTCTGTTGCTGAAGCACATCAGAAAGCTCTAGCTTGGGAGAAACAAGGGAGACGAGGAATTGGTGTGTTTACAGGTTCTAACAACCAGAATAAGTGTGTTAGTAGTAGTGCTAATGTTTCCAAGGCAGTCAATAAACTAATTGTCAATGAAGCCGCTAAAGCAAAGGTCAATAACAATATCAAGTGCTATAATTGTCAGGAGTTTGGCCATAAAAGTAATGAATGTACAAAGCCAAAGAAGAGAGCATTAGTTGCAGAGGAATGTGAGTATGAGGATGTGGAAGCTGAAATTGATTATTCTCAACCATCGAAGTTTGATGAAGATGAAGAAGTTGTGTCAGGAGACGAAGGGTGTAACTTGATGATAAGGAGGTATTGTTTAGTGCCTAAGTATGAGAATGATTCTAGTTGGCTGAGAAGCAATATCTTTCAGTCTACTTGTACTATTTTGAGAAAGGTTTGTCGATTTGTTATTGATGCGGGAAGTTGCGATAACATTATTTCTGAAGAAGCCGTCAAGAAGTTAGGGTTGAAGACTGAAAAACACCCTAGACCTTATAAACTGGCATGGCTGAAGAAAGGTGGAGAAGTGACAGTGGGAAGATGAGCATTTGTTACATTTTCTATTGGGAAGAAGTACAAAGATGATATATGGTGTGATGTTGTCGATATGGATGTGTGTCATCTACTATTGGAAAGACCATGACAATATGATAGAGCTGTACAACATAATGGTCACACCAACAGCTACAGTTTCATGTTCGAAGGTACCCAAGTTACCTTAGTTCCTAAGAAGCGTGAACAAAGTGAAAGCAAGTCAGAGAAGAAAGTGGAATCAACTAGTCTATTATCTACGAGAGAATTTGTTAAAGAAGTGGAAGGTAGTGCGGAAGTGTTTATGTTGATTGGGTATGAAACAAGTGAAGATCTTGAAATTCCTGTGGAGGTTAGACCGGTGTTAAATGAATTTGAAGATGTCTTTCCTGCGGAATTACCGAAGGAATTACCGCCACTGAGGGATATACAACATCAAATTGATCTAGTGCCAGGTGCTGTTTTACCGCATTGACCGCATTATCGTATGAGTCCAAAAGAGCATGAAGTGTTGAGGAGACAGGTTGAGGAGTTGCTTAAGCAAGGGCGTGTTCGAGAGAGTCTCAGTCCTTGTGCTGTACCAGCTCTGTTGGTACCGAAGAAAGAAGGTTCATGGAGAATGTGTACAGACAGCAGGGCACTCAACAAAATAACTGTCGGATACAGATTTCCTATGCCAAGACTTGACGATCTATTGGATCAACTCAGTGGGTCTGTAATCTTTTCTAAGATCGACCTTAAGAGTGGGTATCATCAGATTCGCATAAGACCAGGTGATGAATGGAAGACAGTATTCAAGACTTGGGAAGGATTATATGAATGGCTGGTCATGCCATTTGGTCTATCTAATGCACCAAGCACATTTATGAGGGGGATGAATCAAATTTTCAGATCTTACATCGGGAAGTTTGTTGTAGTCTACTTTGATGATATCTTGATATATAGTGCTAGCACAGAGGAGCACATTCAACACTTACGAAAGGTGTTGGCTATTCTTCGTCAAGAACAGTTCTATGCAGCGACGAAGAAATGCGTGTTCATGACGCCAAGTGTTTTATTTCTGGGTTATGTCGTGTCTAAGGAAGGGATATAAGTGGACCAGAGTAAAGTAGCCGCAATCAGAAATTGGCCACGGCCCAAAACTATAACAGAAATCAGAAGTTTCCATGGGTTAACTTCATTTTATCGAAGATTTATACTGCACTTTAGTAGTGTAATGGCTCCTATTACTGATTGTATGAAAGGAAAGTAGTTTTCATGGACGAAAGAGGCAGGATCCGCTTTTGAACAAATCAATGAACTTTTAACCTCAGCACTGATTCTAGTGTTGCCAGATTTTCAATTACTATTTGAGTTACATATAGACGCGTCCAAAGTTGGAATCGTAGGAGTGTTGAGTCAGAAGGGACGTCTAATTGCCTATTTCAGTGAAAACTTTCTGGAGCAAAAATGAGTTACAGTACTTATGATGTGGAGTTTTATGCTATTGTGCAGGCCATGAAGCATTGAAGACATTACTTGTTCCACAAAGAATTTATTTTGTATACAGATCATGAAGCATTGAAACATTTACAAGGGCAGAATAAAATTGTAGCTAGACACGCATCGTGGATAGCTTATTTGCAGCAATTTACATTTGTCATAAAGCATAAGTCTAGAGTAACTAATCGCGTCGCCGATGCATTGAGTCGGAGGAATAATTTACTAACAACCATGCGAATAGAGGTGATGGGTTTTGACTTACTTCCCGATCTTCTTACTTCAGATTCATATTTTTCCAAAATCCTAGACAAAATCAAGCAGGGAAACATGGCTGGATATATGCTGGTTGAAGGTTTTCTATTCAAAGGAAATCAGTTGTGTATTCCAGATTGCAGTCTACGAATGAAAATCATCAAAGAATTACATGAAGGACACGTGGGCTGCGACCGTACTATGAAGTTGATCTCAGAGTATCATTTTTGGCCGTCAATGAGGAAGGAGGTTGAAAAGTTCGTTCAGAGGTGCCATATTTGTCAAGTTTCAAAGGGGACCGCAACAAATGCAGGTTTATATATGTCGTTGCCTATACCTACTAAACCATGGGTGGATGTTAGTATGGACTTTATATTGGGCTTGCCGAGGACGCAATGTTGCAATGATTCTATCTACGTGGTAGTTGACCGGTTTTCAAAAATGGTACATTTTATCGCATGCAAGAAAACTACAGATGCAGTTAATGTCGCACAGTTATACTTCAGAGAGATCTATCGTCTTCACGGGTTGCCTTAATATATTATATCGGATAGAGACACTCATTTCTGAGCCATTTTTGGATGAGTCTATGGAGAATGGTTGGGACAAAGCTGAAATTTAGTAGTGCTTATCATCCACAGACGGATGGACAGACAGAAGTTGTGAAAGATCCCTAGGTAATCTATTGAGATGCCTTGTGAATGTCAATTTGAAGAGTTGGGATTCCAAACTGTGTTAAGCTGAGTTTGCACACAACCATGCAGTTAATCGTAGCACTGGGTTCAGTCCATTCTAGATCGTTTACTCAACAATCCCTAAAGGGCCATTAGATTTATCTATAGTACCACAGCAGAAAGGAGCGATCAAACGAGCTAGTGATTTTGTGAATGAATTGCAAGAGTGCCACAAGGTTGTGCAGGAACGATTGCTTAAGGCGAATGAGAAATATAAGCAATCCGCAGATATTAAACGACGAAATGTTGAGTTCAAAGAAGGAGATTTTGTATATGCAGTATTGACTAAGGATCGATTTCCTATTGGTACTTACAACAAACTAGCTTCTAGAAAGATTGGCCCTTTGGAAATCATAAAAAAGATTAATGAGAATGCTTATCAGTTAAAATTGCCGGATCATATCCATACTGCTGATGTTTTCAACGTCAAACACTTGATTCCATGTCATGGGAATAAATACGTCAAAGAAGAGGAAAGTTTAAATTCGGGGTCGAATTCTTTTTTACCATGGGAGGATGATGCAGCGCATCATGATAAGCGAGTTATGTGAACTACCTTAAGTCGCTCAACCTTAAGTAGCTCATCCATAAGTCGCTCAACCTTAAGTCGCTCAACCATTTCTTAAGTCGCCTGCCATGACTCGCCTACCTTATAAGATAACGGCTCAAGAAATCAAGCCGCATTTCCATAAGTCGCCTGCCTTAAGTCGCATCTCTATAAGTCGCTCAGTTATGCCGCATTTCTATAGATCGTTCACTTATGTCGCACTTCTTAAGTCGCTTATGTCGCATTGTTCAGTTATGTCGCATGGTTCTCTTATGTCGCTTATGCCGCATGGGTTTCTTAAGTCGTATGTCGTTCCCGAAGCTTATGTCGCTTAAGTCATCCTAAAGCTGTGCTATCTTCTTAACTCGTATGATGTTGAGTCGCATGTGTTGTATTGTTAAGTCACATATGTGTGTTGTATTGTTAAGTCGCATATGTGTTGTATTGTTAAGTCGTGTGATGTTGTAACTCGTATGTGGTTAAGTCGTGTGATGTTGTAACTCGTATGTGGTTAAGTCGTGTGACGTTGTAACTCGTATGTATTAGGTCGTGAGTCGTCTGAAGTTAAGTCGTATGTGTAGGTCATGAGTCGTATGGTGTTAAGTCGCGTGTGTGTTGCAATTTCCTATAAATAGGGGTGTGTTGTCATTTGTAAAGTTGGTTGATTTTGAATAAATTTGTGTGTGAGATTTGGCCACCATTGTTGGAAGTTGAGTTGATCTCCTTCTTCTTTCCATCTTTGGGTTATTCGTGAGCGAATCAACGAATTTGAAGCCAATTCTCGGTATCACTTATGAGTGATCAACGATCGAATTGTAGATCTTTCAACACGGCATCTTGCGAGATCAACGGGTTGAAGATAGCTAGATTCCGACATCATCACGATCAACGGAATTGAGCATTTATCGTTCTATCGGTTTATTGACACGAAATCATCATTTCGTGAGGAAGATCCTGGATAGGTTGCGACAGTTTGGTATCTAAACTGTTCGAGCCTAGTCAAAGCTGCGTCACAAGAGGAAGAGAAAAGGGGTCAAGATTTACTAGTGCCAAGAGAAAGATGAAGAGGTGACTTGTCATAAATGCCACTCGAAGGGTCATGTTGCTAATGATTGTAGAGTTAACCTCCTAGGAAAGAAATGTTTCAATTGTGGTCAACTACGATTCAATTGTGGTCAACTATGACATTTTATGAAGAACGGTCGCCTTCTTTCGAAATGCAGGTAAATGGTCAAAGCCTATGCTATCCAAGAAACTCCTACTTCAAGCACTTCATCGAAGCTCAACAGGGGAAGGACATTGTCATAGAAGGTATGCTTTCTTTTTATGACTTTTCTATTCATATTGTATTTGATATGAGAGCTTCACATTCTTTTATTGCTAACCATTTTGTTGATATTTTGGGTCTACTGCCCCAAGTCATAGACAACACTTGTTGAGGGGATCGGTACATATTTCTATGATATATAGAGACATTAAATTGTCTTTGGAAAGATCCGGGTTTTTTGGCGATGCTTTGTGCTTTGGTTTCGGGCTATGAACTTATACTAGGGATGAAGTGGATAACAAAGCATGATATTGTTATAGATTGTGATAGCTGCATAGCTAGCATG
The DNA here is from genome assembly GCA_030765085.1 of Allium cepa. NCBI lineage: Eukaryota > Viridiplantae > Streptophyta > Magnoliopsida > Asparagales > Amaryllidaceae > Allium > Allium cepa. The sequence continues at coordinate 315,117,552 of CM060945.1, read as the reverse complement.
AAAGATAGTGGTGGGGAAAGGCTTAATGTTTATTACGATTTTGAAAGTTCTATAACTTAACTTCTTGGATCAGTCTTATGATGAATTTTATGGATGTGTTCGAAGTTGGAAATGGTTTACCTTTTGATCGAGAAATTAAATTCTACAATAAATTAGAGCAAGAAGCAAAGTCGATTGTCTCACCTATTAGATGAGTGAATCAAAAAGAATAATAATAATTGAAAATTCAAATTTCTAAGATTTTGAAAAAGGGACATATTTGGGGAAGTATATCATAGTAGGGGAGCACCCTTTGTGTTTGCCATTAAAGCAAATATCCTAGAGATTGTGTATGGATTATAGAAAGTCGAATAAGTTGATAAGAAAGAATAAATATCCTCTTTACCATATTGACGATTTAGTCAACTAACTCAAAGGAGCAAAGATTTCTCTCAACTCGTTCTTTCTATGTGTTTTCGTCAACTAAGGGTGGCTATAGATAGCATTCCAAAGATCGCATTTAGAACCTTCGATGCACCTTACTAATGGGTGGCGATGCCATTTGGCCATACAAATGCACCAATATACTTTTTTGATCTTATGAGCCATGTCTTTTAAGATTAACTTAATTAATTTTGGTAGTTTTCATTAATGATATTTTGGTATTCTCCAAGAGTGAAGAAGATCAAAGTTGTACTTGGAAGAAGTGTTGGAGGTATTTAGGCTAAATTTATCGATGAATATTTTTCTAAATATCACTTTTGGAGAAGTGAAGTTCAACCCTTGGGTCATGTTGTATCTAAGCATTTGACTTCCGTCAATTTAGGCAAGATCACGATGGTTCAAGATTGGAATGTATCGAATAGTGTGATCGAAGTTCGTAGTTTCCTTTGGTTGGAGGGATACTATCAAAAGTTTATTAAGTACTTTGTAGAGGTTGCTAGACCTTTGACATCTTTAACGAAGAAAAACCAAGTCTTCTTATGGGATTCATGTTATGAGGACTCTTTTATTATAATGAAGCATCTATTGAATATTTTTTTGGTTCTTATTATTCTTGAAGGAGCTAAACTGTTTACTGTGTACATAGATGCTTGTGGAACATGACTCAATGCATTTCTCATGTCGGAAGAAAACGTAGTTGCATACTAGTAGGCAAATCAAGACCCATGGAAAGAATAATCCAATTCATTATTTGAAGTTGATAGCCAATGTCTTTGCTTTGAAAATATGAAGGCATTATTTCTTGGGTGAGAGGTTCGATCTATTCATCGATCATAAATTTTTGAAGCAATTATTCTCCTAAAAAGTTCTCAATCTTAGGAAACAAATATGGATTTAATTCCTAGCATTATATGATTTTGAAATTTCCTAAACTCCAGGAAGGGGAAATGTTAAGGTTGATGCATTGAGTAGAAGGCAATTTATGTTGGGTTCTATGTTTATCGAATGGTTATAGAGTTTGATTTCCGACCTTCCTATGGCATGCTCAGTTTGTTAGAAAAGCTGGAAGTTAGCGTTTATTGATTAGGTCAATTCTAGCCAAAAACTTAATGCAAGCAATGTGGAGATCTTTAACTGAATTGGAATGGGGAGAAGTCTAATTGCATTGACTGGTATTCCATCAACGCAAAGGTTTAGCTTCAAAGTGGAGAGTTTGATTGACGAGGCGCTTCAAGAGTGCATCGTCATAGGATGATTATTCATCTCGATGGAAAAAGGTGCAATGATGTAAAGCATACTTATTAATGGAAACATGTGAAAAGGCATATTTCAAAGTTCATAGAAAATTGCATGACTTGTCAATAAATCAAAATCGAACAAAAGAAGTATGTAATTTGTTATTGCCTTTGGAAGTTCTGAATTGGAAATAGGGGCATATTTCCATGGACTTCATAGATGGTTTGCCATCGCAAAGGAAATAGAACATATGGGTCACTGTAGACCACTTGATGAAGGATGCTCAATTATTTCGGTGAAGTTTTTCAGAACCACTCTACCTCTATCGATGTTGTATGTGTAGGAGATAGTGAGATTACATAGGTAGCCCCTAGAATTATGAGTGATCGGGATCCACTCTTTTTGAGTGATTTTTGGAAGAGCTTGCAACCTGAATTAGACATGGAATTGAACTTGAGTACAATCAATAATCCTCAAATTGATGGCCAAATAGAAAAGGTGACTAGTGTGTTTGAAGGCAGTTTGAGATATGATATTCTTGATTTTGATGGTTCTTGGGGAGATCACTTGTCTCTTATTGAATTTTCGTAAAACAATAGCTTTCAAGCTCGTATCGACATGGTGGCTTTTGAAGATTCGTATGGGAGACCTTGTAAGTTGCTTACGTATTGGTGGGAGATGGCTGATAAGATGATACTTGGACCAGAGATGATCTATGAGAGTTTGAAGAAAGTTGTGTTAATATATAAAAGAATGAAAGCATATAAAGATCAGCAAAAGTCTTATGTGATAAGAGATGTATTTGTGAGTCAGCGAAATAGTGATCTTAAGGATAAATTAACACTAGAGGTGGTGTGAAAGTGTTTAATGGATTACATAAATATTATTCAAATTCTTTAAGATTTTACTTGGAATAATGCAATTAACGATCACAGAATTAAAGTACAGAAAAAAGTAAATGCAGTAAATGTAAAAAGAAAAGAACATGCTAGGATTTCATACTAGTTTGGAGTTATCCAACATCTTGTCCCACACAATTTCTCGTACAGATTTATTTTCAATAGTGAACGTAAATACAATCTTGATTTCAAGGCTATGAGACACACCCTCCAGAATCCCGACCTTTGGGTAGAGTCGCTTGATTTATAGGCTATAATTTCACCCACTGGATTTATGGGCTACTAAGCACACCCAATCGATTTAAACATTCAACCATACCCACTTAGATTTCAAATATACCATGCAGACCACAAAGTATAAGAGTATGATTTGATAAAGTTACAGACTCAAATCTTCTATCTTGATTACAATTGATCCTATTACTCTTGAATATTACTTTGATCTTGAGACTGATGATAGAAATTAGAGAGTACATAAAAGAGAATCAAATTAGCAATGATTGAATTTTATTCTAGTTGAATTTCGATGGAGTTTTGATAGAAATTGATTAAGAAATCAAGAGAGTGAAAAGAGGAGAGGAAAATAAGAAAGTGGTTAATGAAAATTATTTGGAAATCTATATTTTACATAATGTCCTATAGTTGTTATCATCAAAACTAATACCTAAAGTACTGACAATCTCTCCCTTTCTGACAATGACAATTGTATATATAAAATATATTATAACCTCCCTTGATTTACAAAAGCCCCCTAATCTATGCCTAGATTTTATATATTTCTCCTCATTTATCATCAACAAAAAAAATAACCTCCTAAAATTATAACTCTAACACTGACTCTTATTATAATCCTAACTCTAAGTTCCCTAAATAAAACATTAATCAATATGTATTATCATGAATTCAGAAATATATAATAATGATGAGAAAGATTATATAAAAACAATAAGTGATATGTAAAATGAGTTAATCATGAAATAATCAATCTAAATATTCTTCCAATAAAATAAAGTTTATGTCGCACAACATTAAAAAAAATCCACACAAATCAAAAGCAATCAAATCCAAACCAAATATTATTATTTATATACAATTAAACCTATTTAACTAGACATCTGGAGAAACTTCAATCCATCCATCAATGCTAAAGATTAAATCCGCTTTGATAACATCCTAAACTTCATCATCTTTGTTGATGGTAAAATCTAGATTGGTGTTTGGTTCTTCTTTGTTAAAGGATGAAATCTCGAATCGCATTGAAATGTCTTTCTTGCTCCTTGATCATCTGCATTGACTCAATTCTAAGTGCCTCTGGTTTCTTAGGATGAAAGTAAGAATATTCTAGAATGATTCAAGAGTTTGTTTGAGATTGTTGGTCAGTTTTTGGATTGGAGAAGCCATTACTTTGGTTTTAGAGTTTAAAAATATAAAGTAAGAAGAAAGAGAGTTGAAAATAATGATTCTTTGGTCTTAATAGATATTTAAATGGGTGGAAATTCGCTGGGAATGAATAGACATTTGTTGTATATTCAATTTCCAAAATTTAATTTTTTTTGAAAAATTACCATTGTATGTCGACATACATAGCTTGGGTATGTTGACATATATGCATAAATTTTCAAAATAGCTTTGTTTTATTTTTAGTGTATTTGGCTTGTACTGTTATATTTGTATGACTTTCCAAAGATAGTTGACAATATATAATAGTAAGAAATAGAATTTTCATTTTTGATAATAATGAGTACAAGAAATAAAATAAAGATACATGAGATTCAACATAAATTATTACTAGAAAATCGAAATACAACGATAGTTTAAACAAACAACTAGAAAGATACGGATGAAGATAAAGAAGAACCACCAAGCTTGTGGATGGTCTTCCTAAAGAATTTATCTATTTTATTGGAAATTGCAGTAAATCCCTTTAAAAATGATTTCTTAAGCTTGCTTTGGTTATGATGATCTTCTCTTAATTTTTGAGAAGATCTTTGTTGGATGGATTTGACGGCATATTGATACTTTCCCAAGAATCATCCTCCTCCTCTTCTTGTTCTTCCTCCACGACATCCATTTCATCTCCTTCCTCTTCCTCCTCTTCTCTTATTTAATACCCTTCTTTCCAAGCCAGCCATTGTTCCTTTTTCGCAAGTGTTTCATAAGGCACAAAAAGGTGAAATATGCATAAGTGAAATGTTGGTTTTGTCAAATATTTTTCGAGGAATTTTTTTTCTCTCCTTTAAGGTCAGCACCAAAATAATTGAAGACACGAGTCAGATATACACCATGAAATAGTGTTTTCCTATTTAGAAAGACTCCTATGAAAAAGTTCATCCAGAATAACTCAAGACCAATTTATATCGTATTGACCATAAATTATGAAAAGAGCTTTGAAAACTTGTTGAGTCGGGTTATTATAATTACCCATTCCATGAGTGATACTTTATTGCAAATGAAGGCTTAAAATTCTTGCTTTTGGATGCAAGTTTTTGTTCTTATATCCAAAATCATCAATGCTTTCGAAAATATCATGAGTTACTTCATGATTTTGAAAATCAATTTGAAAAGATGAAAGGTAATTCCATTAGATTTGCATCCAAGAATGTGACCCAAAAGTTCACAATTTAAAGCAATCTGTGTCCCTTTGACACTACTCTAAATTTCTCATTCTCTATCAGCAAAAAAACTTTCCTTTTAAATTTGCATTAAACATCTTTACTAATTTTGGATAACAAACAAAATCTGTTTGCGAAGCATTGATTAAATCAAGAATTTCAGTTTGCAAACAAAGATTGAAAAGATCATAAGAAGGAAAATCTTCAAAAATAGTAAATCTTCCAGGAAAAACTTTTTCAAAAGATAAATACTCTACATAGGCTTGAATGGCTTCTTGATCATTGAAAGATATTCTTTTTTTTTTTGGAAAGCCTCATCGTTGCCTTAGTATTGCTTGAGGATGTCATTGAAGAATATTTTGAAGAGAGAATAGAGTTTATGATTTTTGAATTTAAAAATGAAGGTGAGCAACGAATGGATAAAGATAGAGTAAGTAAATAGAGAATCAAATGACATGTTCTCTGGTCAAAAGACAACTTTTTAGAACATAGGATTTGGTGAAAAGCTGGAAGGAAATTCAAATTTGGAATTTGAAATTTAAACTAAAATTATGTCTATATATGTCGACATATGCTCGTGGGGTATGTCGACATATAGGTCAAAAATTTCAAAAAATGGTTTATATCCTATTTTATTATATAGGTCTATTTATAGTTATTCTATTACAAGAAAATAATTTTAAATATATTTTATATTATTATTTTATCATTAAAATATATATAAATATATATATTTAAAATATAATCACACAATATTCAACAAACATTATCATTAATCTATAAGATATTTCTAATAACCAATAAAGCAACCAAGAGAAAAGAAAAATTCAATCAAAAAACTAAGAAGCTTTTGATATATTAAATGTGTACCTTTTTCCGGTCCATTTCATCATTTTGTTCTAAATTGTTTATTGTTGTGAAGCACATGTTAGCGATTTATGTTTCTGATTCATTATCACTTGAGGATGTATCTGAATCATTTAATGTTGCCATATAGGCCCTTCTTTGTTTTTTGGACGAATCGTTGTTTTGTGTAGTTTTCAATTTATCCAGATATGGACTAAGGTCATCATGGTTATAATATCCAATGTCATTTCTGTTTCCACTTCCATTTCCTGGATTATTGTTGCCATTTATTTTGAAATTCTTCATGTTCCTATATTTTAGAAATTTTCCAAAATTCCTTGTTATGGAAGCAATTTCTTCATCTCCATCGCTATCTGAATCCAGATTATCCGTCATTGCATTAAAATCTATAGTTTCTTCTCTATTGCTTTGCTTCCTCTCCTGCCCTGCATTTGTACTTCAAAAGATAGTAAATTGCCAATTAACTCCTCAAATTTTAGAGTGCTAATGTCATTAGCCTCTTCGATTGCAAGAGTCTTTTGATCCCATTTAGGAGTAAGTGAATTAAGGGTTTTACTAACTTGATCATCTTTAGAAAAACTTTTACTCAGTGCAATAAGTGAGTGTATTATATCTTGGAATCTACTATACATATCAAATATGGACTTGTTTTGACTCATTTTGAATAATTGAAACTGGCTTGTTAACATGGAAATTTTGGTTTATTTGACCTTACTTTTCCCTTTGTGTTATTTGAAAAGTTCTCTAAATTTCAATTGTAGATTTACATATAGATACTATATTAAATTCATTTCTATATAGTGAACAAAATAATATATTCATAGTCTTAGAGTTATTTTGTCCAGCAGCTTTTTGGTCAGCATTCTACTGTGTAAATTTTTCTAGGGTTCAGTGTACTCAGTTTTTGTGATATTCTAAGTGTCTAAACCAATTCACTATAAATAAATTTTCATTCTACATAACCAATATGTGTAATTATGACCATTGAAAAATGGAGGCCCAATAGTGGATTGTTTTTCAATAAATGAGTTATTAACAAGTTTATTAATAGTACTATTACTAGTGTTGGTAGCCAATTAAACTTTTTTCGAAAATCGGATGATGAATACTTTAATAACCAATACTCCGATGCCAAATGTGATCGGCAGAACAAAGATTGTAATGACTCGCTTTTCTATACAGTTCAAGCCGACAAAAATACACGCATGTCCAACTCAAACCAAACAGAAGGACAGATAGTTAAGGGTGGAAAAGAAAATAAGACAGAATAAAATAGATTCTTACACGAATGGAATAACATATAGTATTTCAATATATAATCTTTACATTGAAATTTTTTGAATTCAACATCAGAGTCTAACCTGGATTTAGCCTGGGCAGCTATAAACCCTCTATCCTTGTAAGTATAAAAACAAATGCAATAGAAGCAGTGGATAATATAATTCATCCATACGTAGATGAAGACCTTCAACTCTCCTTTGGAAACTTCAAGCGCCTTCAACTAAACCTGAAACTTCTCGGATCTGATGTGAATATTGAAAAATACTCGGATCGAGCTTGATAAACCAACGTGAGATACTCGAAATTTTTAATTTATAAATCTTGCGGATGTCAACCAAAAACCTTTGAAAAGAATGGTATCTCATAAGATCACGTCCACACATAAATTCAGACAGGTTTTTATCTTATGATAACCAAAATACTTTATACTTAAAACACTTTGATATTATCTTTATTGAAATTGGTTTTGAAAACATTTTTCAGGTAATATATATGTACATAACAAGTACCAATACGCAGACTAAGTCTATGGTAATATATCTGGACTAGGTCGAATGAAATATACCTGGATAGAATATATGATACCAAGAGCGTAGCTGAAATGTTTGCAAAGCATTACAGATATTTTGAGACTACAATTTCACAACCTGCCCTTCTTGACCCTCGAAAATCGACACAAATACACCATTGAATAATATGCCGATAATCAGGTGCCGGAAAAGACAGATTGCTGACGTAAAAGAAAGAAGATAGAAGAAAGAAGGAACTAAATAAATAACAGAATCTCATAATCACAGCGGAATAATATATAATAGATAATATCTGATCTTTACACAAAATGAAAACTATATCTGCTATATATATACATATATATATATATATATATTACATCATCAGAGTACATCATAAACAAATTAACAATTACCAGCATGGTAGTTATACCAGCCTGCCCTCTCAGCTAGCTGGCAATTCAACAAGCATAGCAGCGGAAATACACAAGTACGGGTAATACATCTCGATCTCCAGCTCCTCTCTTAAACTCCCAAGCATCCTATCATGTATTTTATAATACTCGGTCTGACCCAAGCATTATAATAAAATAACACCCGAGTCAGTTTGGAATAACAGCATGAGAAAAATACACTCAAATTTATTTATTAAAATTTCAAAAATCCTTTGAAAATCAAAAGCATCTCGTAAGATCATGCCACAAATAAACAAGTTGGGTTTTAATCTTATAGCCAAAACATTTCTTATTAAAATCCTCTGATATTATAATGGTGTCTAAATACAAATACTTATTCAAAATAGCCGAAATTGTTTCATTTTTTAAATTCCAGCAATACTAGGTTCTACAATCAAAATCGTAAATGACTCGTAGGGAGAATGGATTTCCAACTAATGACTAGGCACTGGGGTACCACCTATCACAATACCTGGTCTAGATCAGTGTACAAAGGATCCACCCTAAATCCCCTGCAACACAAGACTGGGACTACCCCTTACTGGATAATCCCGAATAAGATCATCCCGCGGTTGGGATCAGCAACCACCCACAAAGCCGAATAAAAAAAAGGGACATCTAGACAGGGATGACCTTATCCTAATGGGCGCGATCCACTTAGCTTTGCTGCATATCCCTTGATTTTCAGTCATTCCTGGTAGATGAGGCTCGAGGCTCGAGGCTAAGCGTTACCTTTTTAGAACATTTCACTTAAAATGCTCACCGTCCTCATGACGATGTTCTGAAAGCATTCATCCATACAAGTCCGTTCCAGGTTCGAACGGAACCGAAGGCACTACTCCTACTACATCCATTTCAAAATCACCCTCAGGAACAGTAGCGATTAGCCCTTGCACTTCACTGCTCCATCTTCGACTCCAAGCTCTTGTCTTCATCACGAAAACGTACTTGTTGGATCGAAGTGGTTTTCGGATCACAAATCTGATCCCGGTCTCTTCGAAACAACGTTCGCTATTTCCCGGTTAACTCAATCCCGGTTCTTTAGGAAATACACAGACGAAAATAAGATTGAAGTTCACCTCCTAACCGTTAGTGGACAGATTTCCTTATAAATGTCCTAGAAGAACAAACGAGTCTATGCGTACAGTATAGCACCTCGAACAGTAACTGTACCATATAATTCTCATACCTCTTCTAGATATTTCCAAAGTTATATGTGCATCCAGATTTGATAGTCGATTATTTAACTGTCAAATAAACAAACAATTCAACCAATTATTTTGTTTCCACTGAAAATTTAAATTACTTCTCTCAAAAATATTTACTTAAAACATTTTAAAATAAAACTACTTTAAATCACTTTACTCAAAATAATAGTTATGAAATTCTATAATAAATTTCCAAGCAGAATTTTAGCCACAAACTACTTTTAAAATAAAGTTTATATAAAGTATAAATATTAGAAAGTTTCTTTTAAAAACATAATGCTAATTTAATCTTTATAATAATTACTACCAAAATTAATTTGAATAGATTTATTTAAAAAGTTTAAAATAATTAAAAATAATAAATTTTTCTAAACCATTCTTTTTTTAAAACAATTTTTAAAACTTAAACTTATACTAATAAAATTCCTTTGAAAAATATACTTGGCTTTCAAGTAAATACACTTCCATTTCAAAATAACCCATATAATCCTTTATAAATCATGCTCGATTTATCTGAATTTAAATTTACGTCTCAATCCCGTAAATTTCTTCCAACACTTTAAAAATAAAACATCTTTTATTTTTAAACACATTTCCCATCTCCTGGAAATCACTTTCAATATATATACTTAAATTATTTAAAACAAGTTACTAAATTCTTTATTCAAAATAACTCTTTTGAAAATCTATAAGAGTTTCCTGAGTAACTTAAATCAAAAATTTCCCATTAAAATAAAGTTATTATATCAAATATTTATGTTAAAATTTCCTTTTAAAAAGATAATACCAATTTACCTTTAAAATAATTAAATACCATAATTACTTAAATAAATAATCACTTATACCTAAAAATAATTAAAAATAATAATTTTATAACATTCTAAAAAAACATTTCATTTAAACTTCTAGATTATACTTTGAAAGTTTTTCTTTGAAAATATACTTAGTTTTCCAGGAAAATACACTTCCCATCTTTTAAGAAATAATCCCACCTTTATTTTTAAAATGATTTATACCTTACTTAAAGAAATTCCCACTGGAAATTTATACTTTCAAATTTATCCATTGATAAATATTCCACTTCATTTATAAACCCAGTTTACAAATATTCATTCCTCGCATCGTTTTTTAATTTATTACTTAAAATTTTTCTTTCATTTCCTTTAAAACCCAATTTATTTTATTTATATTTTAAAATACCAGATTATAGTTATTCCACCATAACACAGCATAACAAAATTCCCAAATTAATCTATCATAAGATATCAATAAAATACATCACAGATTATGAAGATAATTTCTATAGTGTGAGGAATCCAGTTGGACCCCTTCAACCTGTTTCCCTGCATCCACAGATGTTAGCACAACAAATAAAATACCATATCCAAGCTGATAATAATATTCACAGATGTAAAGAATTATTAAGTAAACATACATATCAGGTAATAAATGAACTATCTGTTTGAAATTTATTATTTTGTTTGTCTAACTATTAACCTTTAGCTGACCTGGGCCTACCAGACAACATATCAAAATTTATCTAACATCTATTAGACACTCCTCTTCTTCTGGACGTTCTGTCCTTAACTATCTGTTAAATACTTCTCTTCTGGATGGTCTGATTTTAATTTATCATCTATCAGGGTCACTTGATCCTAATTGTTTTGTGGGCTCACCAATAATCTATCTGTATACAAATATATATCCCTTTCTGCGTGTATTCATAATTTTAGTCTTACCCATGACGAAGCCCTATACACTGGAATTTTAGAAAAAATTAGCTGGGGTAATAGCTAATGTATAGAGCATGACCCTATATCTGTCCCATCTGGAATTCTAATATCTGAGTCATTTTACTTAGGGATCCATTCCCAAAATTTTCTTTGAATACCTTTTCAAAATGATTTAAAACCTTTAAATCAAACTCAATAAAGAAAATATATAATCTCTATGCTTTACTCAAAATCGCCTTACCATATTATATATACATATATGCTTCACCCAAATCATAGTTGATGAAAACATTTAACCTTCGAAAGTCCATCTTTTGAACCTATTGAATGTACCCCTTTCTAAATCAAGTAAAACCATTTCTTTTCTAGGCCGAATGGCCAAAACCTTCCTTTCTAAACCATTCTCAAAACCCTTTCCAAATTCCTGAAAAACCTTTCTTTCGAAAGCTTTAAAAGACATCTTTCTTTTAAAACCTTTGAACATAGCCTTTCGAAACCTTAGGAAAAACCTTTTACTTCGATCCTTTCGAAACAACCAGAAAAATAATACCTTTCATCTGCTTCGAAACCATTGGAGAGCCACCCCTTCGAAACCTTTCTTTAAACCTTTTGAAGTTATCAAATCTAAACCTTTCGAAAGTGTGACGACCGCCCATGACTCCCGCACTAAAACAAGAGAATGGTGCGCTGAAAGGCGTGCCAGGCAGCCATGGACGATAGTCAGGGTAAGATAAAACAAAAACTCTATCGTACAACTCACAGCGCATGGATAAAATACAATAGAGAAATATATGTATATAATGAAGCTCATAACAGAATATCATCATATAGACTTCGTAAAGGTTTGATACAAGCATCTGAACAATCAATACATCAAGCCTCACTACATAACACTCAAAACATATACAAGCAGCGGAACATCCAGTACATATAGTAAGAAAACTAATATGCTAGCCTCAAGCTCGCCTTCGTCATCAACAGCGTTGGTGGCCAAGAACAGCACCTGTCACCTGCTACCTAGTCTGCTCATCCCAACATGGATGAACAGCCCAAGGTAATAAGAGTTGAACATAAAACCTTGAGTCAGACAACAGTCTTAGTGAGCAGTAAATCAACTATCAAACATACCAAAAGAGCATAAAGGATAAAAGGAATAGGAACTCAACCATCCCACTCCACCTCATTCTACAGTGATAGCCCCCATACCCACTAAGCACAAACAGGCATAGCAAAGCAGACAATTTAAGTAAAGTAATTATCACTCGAGTCAAGGTCAATGTTTTCCAAGCACAAACCCCCAAGGCCTAAACCAAGATCAGATAAGCACCCAGAAAACACCGCTCTTGAGATCGAATGATGGTACAATCAAACATCCATGACTCTGGCTATCACTGTTATCATTGCCTCGATATCATCGTTAGTTGAATGACCGCCAGTCAAGGGCTAATGGTAACCCCGGTTCTAGATAAACTCTGCACGTCATCGTGACCCGTGCCTAGGACTTACCTACTCTGCCCAGAGTACTCGACCACCTACCTGTAGTCTTTTGGGTGTCCCGACCACCTACCTGTAGTCGTTTTGGGCATCCCATGTACTCTTGCTTTGAATTTACTAGAACCTTCAACAACGATGAGATCCAAGCCTCCTAGTCATCCTTCTCGACGACTATTCTCATACTAGCCCAAGCTACTTCTCGAGCAATCCATTATCAACCAACTCGAACCATCCCTCGAGTTATCAACATGCTTGGAATGATCCCTGCCTGGATTACGCCAAGACTACATCACATCATACTTCGCTTCATCGCATCATAGCAAAGTCCCATCTCAACATCATGGTTTGCCTCATCGCATCATGGCAAAGTCCATCATCATCAAATCTATCCATATGAGCTTCCACATCCGCTTCATATGCCACAAGCAGCTTTCACCATTCAAAAGCCTTTCCACTTAACTTTTGAATTATCTTCGATCAACTTGTCCAAATCAACTACTAGCTAATTTGAAACAATCAAATCAATCATAAACGAATCATTAATCCAAGCAATCAAATATTCAACAAGATCTAATAAGCAATTACAACAATAATGGCAATTTGGTAATTAAAGTGTCCAAATCTAACAAGTATGAATCATAGGCAAATGTCTCTATAACTTGATGAATGAACTTATACAAGTAATCATGTAGCAAAATAGGTGTCGAAACTTCATAGATGATAGATCTACATGCAGACTTTTAGGAAAATGTAAGAAATCACTATCTTTAATGCATAAACAAGCCACCAATCCAATATACTCCTTTGGGTCCGTGTGAGAGATAACTACCACTCACTGAATCACCTAAACAACTTAAAAACAATCAACTCCAGATCTGGACAGCAAGGAATCAAGCTTGATCCGGCAAAATCTAACTTCAATCGATGAAATCTCTCTTTGTTGGATGAAGATCTTCAACTTTGGCTCTTGGATCTTCGATTTGATCTTCAATTTAGATGGATGGAACCACTAGATTAGAGTGGAGAAAAGAAGTGAAGAAATGTTGTAGCCGAGCTCTCAAAATGGCAGCACTTCGTCGCTTCAAAATCCGGTGCCAAAAAGTGAAGATATGGACGCATATTTATAGGCTGAAACGTCCTTTAAGTCGGCCACTCTTAAGTCGTCGCCGACCTTACTGCTGCCGACCTAATGTCTTATCCAAGCTACGACCCAATTGACTCAAGAACCCATGCGACTTAACGGCTTCACGAGTTACGACTCAACGCTACACAGGAGACGACTCACGACCTAACCCATGAGTCTCCCCCGACCTAAGACCTAAGGCCACACGACTTAACAACCATGGCTGACCTAACGCTACACAGGGTCACACGACCTAGTCCCAACGACTCAACACTAAGTCGTCTGGACGACTCAACTACCAACCGACTCAGCAATCCTACGACCCCACGACCTAAGCCTTAACTCCTTAGCCGTTGACCACTAAGTCGGCCCATCTCTTATCTCGGCTCACATCACTAAGTCGTTCCACCGACCTAACTCCACACAAGCTAACTCTAGGTCGTTCTAACCCTATGAGTCGTTAACTCTTAAGTCGGCTGACTACCTTAACTCGGCCTAGCACTAACACGCTAACCCTTTAAGTCGCTACATCCTTATCTCGGTCATACGACTTAAACCCCAGCACTAAGTCGCTAACTCCTCTAACTCGCTACACCTTAACTTGGCCAACACCTTAAGTCGCTCAACACCACTAAGTCGTACAACCGACTTATCTCCTACACGACTCAAGCTATCACATCTAAACTGCTAGGTCGTAATCCCCTAAGTCGTTCACAACTTAAAACCGTCTACGACCTAACCAAGAGTCGATCTAAGGACCCTATGCAACCGAGTTAACTTCCTTATGAACCATCTTTTACACGACTTAGGCTATGGATGACATAAACAATACTAACGACCTAATGCAACTATTTTACGATTTTATCGACACGTAAAATACGGGTCGTTATAGAAAGCCCTTGGGTCCAATTTAAAACATATGAAAACTTTTCGAAACCATTTAAAAATTTACTCCTTTGAAACCTTTGAAAACCATCTCGATCGAAATCATTTGGATTATGACTTCAAGTAGAGCAAAAGGATCATAAACCCATTAAAGTCGAGCACTTCTTTTCGAAATCATTTAACTCATCTTATTCGAAACCATTTGGTTTATACTTCAATTGAGTACAAGGGTCATTAAAACCATTTAAGTCGAAAGCTACCTTTCAAAAGCATTCCTCAGTGCATAATGGATGATGTTGAAACCATCTCTTCAAAAGCATTAGAGAAGTGACCAAATTGTAGAAAATAAAGTATCCCTTCAAAACCCTCTTGGTCGAAAGGTAAAAAGGCGGTAGCAAAATATTTCAACTTAGTCGAAAGCGGTTATTTAAAAACAAAGATGCAGCCCAATCGGAACAATTTCCTTTAAAACCATTTGACCCAATCAATAGCTAACCAAGTCGAAAGCTACTTAGTCGAAAGCAAGCATGCAATTTATTATTTTAAAAGCAAAGCAACGCTTCAACCCATCCAGAACCCCTGATTTCGACTCTAAACCTTCCGCCTACATCCAGTTCACTATGTACCAATTAAGTGATAACATGTGCACTAGTTTTGACAGTGTCGGAGGCGAAGGCAAGGAGGAGGAGCCTGGTGCCGACAGTATCGAAATAATGAAAAACATGTTGATTAGTCCTTTTAAACTATTTCTTTTGTACCTAACCTGTCTAGTTTTTCTAAATCTGATCGGTTGTCATTGTACTTTTTCAAGAGTGCTGCCAATTTCCAAAATAACAAATTTGAGTTATTTGCAAAGTGCCCCTTCTCTATTTATTATATATAAAACATTTAAGTCTCATACCTTAAATAATTTTATATATCTATTCAACCACTTAGGAAAAATCTACAAAATTTTCAGAAAATCTCTTTTAATATGTTTTCCAACATATAAATTTTTTAGACTCGTATCTTTTATTATTTAATTGTAAATAATTTATAAGCCAAAACAACATTTTCTTTACTAGAAAATTCATATAAAATCCGAAAAAATTCAGAAAATTGAAATCCATCTCTAAAATATTATTTTCGGTCTATTTAAAAATTCACAAGGCATTTAGATGTCATTTAATAGGATTTTCAACTTAAAGCATATTATAAATTTATTACGAACATGCATAAATCATCACAAATATATATAATCATTCCATTATTCAAAAAGGCAAAACATTGCAAAAAATTTTGATTTCTCTTTAAAACTGAAAAATAATAATTTTGTAGATGTAAACATTATTCACCTTAGCTTTAGTGGTTAAGGATATGAGATTTGAATGAATTTGATGTTAACTAAGCTTCCCCTTTATCTTTCTTTCTCTTTCCCTCGTTAATCGTGGTCAGCCTTAGCTTATAAAAACTTGAGAATGAAATAAACGTGTATACGTTACACGGCCAAAGGATATAGAAATGACCTCTTTCCCATTTTACCCCTCCTATATTTCTTGTTAAACTCTTCTTTTACTTCATGGTTTAAATGACATGACCATCCTTTAGTTAAATCAAATCTCAATCCCTCAATCAACACATTATTTTATTTAATTTAGCTAATTAAATATCATAAATAATGTTATCAAAAATATGGGGGGTTACCGGCTCCTCTTCTTAAATAATTTTATCCTCAAAATTAAAATAAAGTACACAACTAATCAAACAAAGAGGTAAAACATACCATCAAACAAATCAGGATGAGCATCTCAAATCTTGCTCTCAACTTCTCAAGTACAGTCTCTGTTTTCGTCACTCCACCGAATCTTGACCAATATGACTGTCTTGGTTCGAAGCCTCGTCTCATCTCTTGTAATTATACCAACTAGTTTTCTAACTATGGTCAAGTCCGACTCTACCACTATGTCATCTAACACAGTCGGTGCAATAGCAGTCTCCGTGTCTCTAACACACTTTTTGAGATAAGAAACATGAAAAACATCATGAACTCTTGCCAAACTGCTTGGTAACTCAACTCTATACGTGAGTTTCCCAATCCTCTCAATAATGGGAAAAGGTCCAACGAATCTCGATGCCAACTTTCCTGATCTCTCAAATCTGATCACACCCTTCATCGACGACACCTTAATAAATACACGATCTCTAACTGAGAACTCTAAATCTTTCCGTCTTCTGTCTGTATAACTGTTCTGCCTAAACTGAGCCTCTTTCGTTCTAGCCGAATGACCTTAATCTTTTCTATAGTGATTCTCTAATCAAATCTGAACCAAAAACCAACATATTACCGCAGAAAAATGTGCTTTTAGTTGCATTAAATAGCAGCTTTTGAATGCAAAATGCAACTATTCCACCAATCTTGGTACAGTGGCAGCGTTCTAGTTTAGATACATTCAATAATACTTTAGGCGGGCTTTATTTTTTGCATCCCCGCTTTACCGTGTCATTTCATTTTCATTCTCTTTCGTTGCTGGCCCTAAAACGAAATAAAAACCTTAGCCAAAATTATCTGATTCCGACTCTTCTCAAATCTCTATAAAAAATATGCCTAATGATCACTACCACCACTTAAACAAAACTAGATTTCTATTTATCGAAAATATCATTGACTGAAAAGCTTAATAGGAATATATGTTGTGCACCCACTCCGATCTATTTAGGTATTAAATTCTATTACTTTCCCTAATCTGATTTAGGTATTCAATTCGATTTTGGTATCCAATTCATTTTCTTTCCCTGAGTTGAAATTAATTTCAGGTGGCTGCATCCTACAAGGAGAGGATGCATGGAATGGGAGTAAACGAGATGAATCACATAGACATCTCAAATTAGAATTGGAAAGAGATGTTTAGGAGGATTTTCAAAAGAACGGACGCAGAGGTGGTTGATGTGTCAAGTGGTCGATGGTTAGAAAAGGAGTGCAGTTGCGAGCTACGGATGACGAAGTGCAACTATGTCAGGTCAACGGCTATTGTTGCCATAGTCAATACTGATGACATTGTAGTTTCCAACCGTGGAGATTCAATGGTTGTGCTATATCGCAAAAGGATGGCTATTTTTCTCTCTATTGATCCGAGGTTCAAATTTCATTCTTGTTACCGTTAACATGCCTAGCTTAACCAATCAGCAATCGTATAACATACTGATAATCTATGTTATAACAAAGATTTTCCACTTTACTATAAAATAGTTTATAGAATTTTTCGCAAATACAAATATTTCACTTTGTTACAACACATATATCTATAATCTATATTTTAACCACAAGTAACTCATTTTTTCTTTTATAAAATAGAATCAATGTCCTTTCAAATAAACTACATTCATTTGAAGGTTGTAAGCATATCCTTCTGTTAAGAGTTGATAAGATTTTCATTTATTAGAAGATCGTCCTCATTGCCGTAGAATTTCGGCAAGTTTAGGTCAGTACGAGAGCTTTCTAGGGGAAGAAGTAGATAAGACAGAGAATGGATTGTTATTACGGCGTCTGATTTAAACTTGCTACTGATTGAAGGGGTTAGTTGTGCTTTTGAGTTTATGCCGACTATTAGTTTTTTATAAACAAAAAGCCAGTAAGTATGTAATTGTGTTGGATAAATGTAGAGTATTTTAATAAACAATGATGTCCCATCATTTAATTTTAATAATTTTTGTTGCATAGATGCATGATATCGTTTAATGGAAAACTGTTAGTTTGTATATGATATACGTATGTATATGGAACCCCATCACACCTATAAGGACAAATCTTTTAAGGATTTGCCAAATATTTCATGGTAATTTCTATTATGAAAGATTTAAAAATGGTTCATTTTGAAAATATTATGCAATATTAAGATGGATTCTGCAGGGCATGTAGAAACACATTTTTCAAATCTTATAATTTCTAACATAAGATAAATTTTGGAAGCTATGCTTAATAGTTCATATCAATATTCAATATTATTACTCTAATACTACAACCTTATATGGTTCGAGGGTTCGAAGAACAATGGATTACATCATAATAAATAGGTTCTGCTTCGTCACTAGGACATGTTATTTTAATATCACTTGTGGTTGCTACAATTTTCAAAAGAATTAGTCGGGGTTAATATATATTCTGCTGGTCATGAATTGATTTTGGCACCTTGTAAAATAGAATTAATTTTCATTGCAAATAGGACCTTATGTTTACTTTTCATAAGTATTATGAGATTTGGAACATGACTTCAAAAAAGTGACTGGCATTTTCTATGTAAAGGAATATATGTATGCATATACGTGCACGCATGTGTGTTTTACAAGAAAATACCACTAGTATTCACTAGTAAGATCTTCCAAATCTGATTAATCCAGAAAAGGTAAACAATATACCCAACAGCTGAATCAGAAGTATATAACATAAACCTATCATACTAAATCAGGATTGAACCTATCATACTAAATCGGGATTCGAGATGCTTATGATGCGATCGAGTCATTTTGCGAACGGAGGTGGTCAGTAAATTTTGCGAATGGCGGTGGTCAGTAAACTTAGATATACGTAAAGCATCATTGTCATACGTTATCATCATATTTGGGCCCGTTACCACCACCATCACCACCAACATTTGTCTAAATAATTAATAATATTGATTATTGACATAATATATATTACTTACTTTGTATTTCAGAACCCCACTTGGTTTTGGGTTTATCTTTTCTTTTGTTACCTTTTTTTCTTGTGATTTGGATTTTTCAACAATTCACCTAGTCGTTTAGCCCAGTATACTGTATTGTACATTTGTATTTTTTGTACAAATTGATACAACTTGTTAACAAAAATGATAGTAACATCCAGAAATGCATGAAGTTGATATATATATATATATATATATATAGCGTAAATTTTTAGATTATGTTGTTAGAATTTATGTAGTTTGTACTTGCCAATATAAATATAATGTTATATCTCAACCAACCATTTCTAATGAAGAATAATGTAAAATATTATTATCTTAATATGTATACTGTGGCTAGTTATTTTGTTGGATGTGGATATTGGCATATCCTTATCTGCTTTTGCATTGTTGTATTGTTGTTTCAATCCATTATTGGATTTAGAAACTGCTAATAATTTAATTTTATAATGGTTAGTGGTATTAGATTTTGAAACAGCTGTTGGATGACCTAGAGATGTTACTAGCTTTTGAATTTCAAAGCAAAAATAGTATTTGATCTAAAAATGTGTAAAAGTATCATTGTTTATGCAGAAAGGTAGTATTACTAATAAATTAAATGAAGAAATGTCTGAAGCGACCAAAATTTGTAGCACCTTATTCAAATTTGAAGGTTAATTATAACATTTGATTTTTAAATGAGTAAAACATGGCTTTTGAAGGAGATTATTCTTGGTTTGCAGCCAAAAGACAGGTTGGTGAAACTGCTTTAAATGCGCTAGTTCAAGGTCGGACACAAACTAATGTCAAGAAGTTTCGATGTTGCATTCAAATATCAAGAAGGTATTGATGGTACTTTTTTTTGTTTCTTATTTTGTGATTTGAGAATTTCTTTATAATTCTATTTCATTCTAGGCCTGTCAATGGATACTTTCGGATGCGGATAGTGCCATATCCGCATCCACATCCGAAATGATTTTCAGATATCGGATATCCGCATCCGCAGACATGGACGGATATCGGATAATTATTCTATTTGCGAACGATCGATAAATAATATAAATATAAATTTTAGGTTTAACATACATTTTTTTCAATTCAATTGATTATAATAGTGTTAAATATAAATAAATATGGTGATAATAAATAGTTTTGAGCAGTTAATAAGCATTAGGTGCATATAATATAAACCACTAACTTAATAAAATAATAAATAAATATGTTTCATTATACTAAAATACACATAATTTATACTATAATTTTGACAAAGACCAGACGGATAATTTTCGAATGCGTATGTCTTCGTATCCACATCCGTATCCGCATCCGCATCCGTTTTTCCGGATATTAGATATTAACCGCTTTTCAGATATGGATGCAGACGGATTTTGGATTTTCAGGTATCCATTGACAACCCTATTTCATTCTATTCGCTAAGAAATGAAATTATATAAGTAGCTAGAAATAACATATGTATTACATATGCAGCTCAGTTGATGTGCAGGTCTTTGTAATTTAGAATCTAATGTGCAATTTATTTCAACTCCCAACCAGCCTTTCATTATCTTTATAAGTGGAATAATCAATGGTAAAAGTCATATCTTTGAACAATGATTAATAGTAGAGTTAAACTTTAGTAGTCATTGCGAATGTTGCACTGCTTATCATTTAGGCTGTTACAATCCATCCCTCCATTTCATTTGGGTTCTTTTGTGTATTAATTGCTATGTGATAAGGGCTCGTTTCTTCCTTCTTAGTGTATGTTAGTTGGTCTGGTCGACAAACTCTATTTACTTCCTATGTTTGAGTCATTGTCAATGTTGCACTAAGTTTTTCTTGATACTATGACCAAAAAGAATATCTTGTCCGCCATTTATGTTGACAATGACTTTTGGTTATTTTTAAATATTACTGTTGTGCAATGAACATCAATAGACTAAGATGTAATCAGTGTTTTAACAACTGTGTAGTTGGTTTGGTGGGTATAGTTCCAATTTGAATCACTATAGGAGGATGAAATATTTGGATACCCTTTAATTTACTGTAGGTAGATAGATAGAGGTCTCGCTTTCAGTTGGTAGGTTCAATAAAGTGGAAGAACAAAATTTTCAGGCTATAGGCACAGTCGAGCCCCAATAGATGCATAAACATAGTGAACATGTAATGGAAATGGCTATGTATCATGAAGGTCGGCATACAGTCGAGGAGGATGGAATGGAGATTCTTCTAAGATGCATGTGAAAGCATGTTGTGGCTTTCCACAGTGGCTACAGGTAGATAAACATATAGTTCTAGAATTTGCATTGAAAATTCGATATTAAATGCAGTTAAGTTGGCGCCACCATTGTCAATCTATCACACCTTCACTGAAGTGGCTGGATGCCTTCTCCGTCGTCTAAAATTCAATTTACATGAAATGTTAATTGTTAATTTATTATCCGCTGGAGTTAAGTGTCATTCTCACCAATTTTTTGTCATTTTGCTATATTTTGTTGAAAAATATGTTATACCTTAACTTATAACTAGTTGCAATCAAAAGTTTGTGAAACGTTTTATTCCCTAGAAGCTTTCTACTTAGTTGCTAACAATATGATGCATCAGTTGATGCTTATTTTTCTTCTTTTTAAGAATTTGAGCTAAGTATTTTTGTCTGGACAATCAATGTTTCCAAAGGACATTTGAACCATGTTAACTGATATTGTCTTCCATTACTCCTTACATGTTTGAACCATATTCGTATAAAACCGGCACAGTAATACACTTGTGCTCACTGATGTGCAACAACATGCACAAGCTGTGCCTAGTGGCCCCAAATAACCGCACATACTGCTCATGAACAAGAGCTTAGGCCTAAATGGCAAATCAATGCTACTTGGAGGTTTTTTGCAATAACATGAACAAAGATGGGTCGCTAGCAAACAATGCAGTAGAGAAAATTTTAGTTTTATTTAAATTATTTGCATATTTGTTGGCTTCACTTTTTGTTACAAATCAGGCCGGCCGACTCAATTTCGTACAAGAATAATGTAACAGCCATTTGCAGGATAGTAGTGACATGAAAAAGGGTAAGAATTTTGTTACAAAATTCCATCTCTTTACTACATTTCTTCTAACCTCTAGCTTCTCTCCTTCACCTTCTACTCCATAAAAACATTACCTACGACTACGAGAATATAGCAGGGCCATATATTACACTTGTTGAGTATCTTTAAATGCAATCGAGTTCCTACGTAGGTAGATATGTTTTGGAAATTCATGAAACACGTCTTTGTTGCTGTTATAAAACGTAAAATGGGGCTACGAAATTGGTCTTTTACCAGCTTTGTTCACCTGCAGTTCACAGGAATACTGTTTTAAGGCATCTTGGAGTTCACATAAGTCAGTGCACGTCAAGCCAAACACTGCAGCTGTTAATGGTAGTGATTCAACCGGGCTTTCAAAAATGGGGTGGTTATATTGCATAAAAAAAAGGCAGGCTTGAACTCCTGTACTTCCTCATTTTGACTGGACTGGGTATGTTTTAAGCATGTTAAAGTGTCATCCAACAATTTACCTTCCCACCCCACAATGAACTAAGGGACATGTATATATAGCCACTTTATTTATTTTTTGTATTTTTGACTCTGCTGTAGAGCCGATGACAAATCAAGGGGAAAGAAATAAATAGACAAAATAGAGTTCTGCTATGTAGTATAACCGGAAGGGTAGGTGATGTGCATATCTTGTCGTGAGAATCTTCATGTAATTCCTCCTTGATTGCTTTTGTGATGTATACCTAGTACACTTTATAATAAAATTAGAACATTTTGTATGCAAGTTACAATTTCACTGAAAACTTTGACATGATATGCATAATATACATGACAAAATTATGATCAATATGAGAAAGCATATTGAGGCGGTCATCAAACTTTCTCTTAATACTAAGAATATAATATACCTTCCAAATGGCCACTAGTACACTGGGAAGATTCTAGATTGCTGATTTAAAGGACATCACCTATATTAAAAATAAAATTTGCCTAATTTTTTTATTTGCTTTTCAGCAGGCTTTAACCCAGTAGAGGAGAGGACAAGGCACAAACAGGCATATTGTCAAACTCGGGACATAGGTATCGACCAAAGTTTTTGGGTATATGACTTATCTAAATCCATAAAAAAAGAAGACAAATAACATGTAATTATATGGATAAATGCGAAAAGTATACAACATTCAGTTTCCATATCAGATGGTGAAATATATTCACTATGACCATTTTTTGCTTTACAGCTATAGATGTGGCCGAAGAAGTAACTGGCAATTGTCCTGGAGACGATAAAGTGGTTTTCATTTTTAATACCATGGTAAGAGCTGATCATTGCACACTGTCTTCCTTCTTATGTTTAAGTTTAAGTTAATTAATAAGTTATGACATTTTAAGTTTTAGCAATTTGAATAATAATAATAATAAATAGTTTGAGTAAATTAACTAAGTTTTTTTAAAAAAAAAATTAATAAGTTTATAAAAGTTAAAGAAGTATTAAGAAAAAATTAACAAGTTTATAATAATAATAATAATAATAATAATAATAATAATAATAATAATAATAATAAACTAAGTTTGATTAACTAAGTTTTGGTATTTATTGGACATGTATGTAATTCTAATCGTTGACTGTTATATTTGTCTACAGGTAATTAGTATTTTCGAAGTGAAGAACGACCGAATCAAAGAATTGTCGGTAATTAAGCCATGAACAAAACTTTAATTGTTATATATTATAATATTTTGTTTATACTAGTTGTGTAGACTTGTTTGTAAACGGTCGTGGTATGTGAATTTGCTTATTTTGTCAAAATACTATTATTGAAATGATTATGGATATTATACTTAATTATGCAATTAACGTGTTTTTTGAATTATTTGAATATGATGATTATCAATATTGGTTTGAAAACGATAATTATGTGATTGATTGTTGGTTTTAATATGACTATTATATACATAAGTGATTGTCGGAAATGATACAAGCTATTAGTAGTAAATAACGGTGTTTAAAAAATGCAACAAAAAATATATAGTAGGACAGATAAAATGCTGTGAAAATATTATAGTAGCATAAAAAAGCTAAAGAAAAAAAATGCAAGTAAAAACGCTACTAAAAATGTAATTTTAGTGGCATTTTGAAAATGCTGCGAATAGAAACTTTTGTAGGCCGTCGAAATGCTACAATATGTTTATTTTCGGTAGCGTTTATTACAATGCAACTAAAACTTTCATAATTTTAGTTGCATGCCGCGTCGCAGCGTTTACTAAAAGGCTACTTAAAGTTTTAGTAGCGTTTTTTCAATGCTACGAAATGACTTTTCTGGTGTAGTGTACCTTGGTCTCTGACCAACATACGGAAGATTTATATGGCCTTCCACACAAAGCTTCAAACGATGTCATCTCAATACTAGTCTAATAACTGTTGTTATACGAAAATTCAACGAAATGCAGATAGTCTTCCCATGATCTCCCGAAATCCAGAACAAAAGTTCTTAACAAATCCTCTAAGACTTTTTTTAACTCTTTCCGTTTGCCCATCTGTCTATGAATGGTTAGCGGTACTCATCTTAAACTTGGTTTCCAAAACTTCCTGCAGACACTTTCAGAACTCGCTAGTAAATAAGCAATCTCTATCACTAATTATGCTACTAGGAATTCCATGCAGTCTAACCATATTCTTCATAAACAACTTCGCCAAAATAGGTGCCAACCTAGTTGACTTAACTGGAATGAAATGGGCACTCTTGGTCAATCTGTCCACTATGACCCATATACTTTTATTTCCTCTGTTCGACTTTGGCAACTCGTCAACAAAATCCATGAAAATAGAATCCCACTTCCATACCAAAATATCCAATGGCTGAAACAATCCACTTGGCTTTTGGTGTTCGGCATTTGCATGTTGGGAATTCAAGCAGTGCTTTATCCATAATCCAATATCCTGCTTCATACCTTCACAGAAGAAACTTCTCTTCATATCTTGATACATCTTAGTATTCCTAGATGAATAAAGAACTTCGAACGATGGCATTCCTTCAAGACTTCCTTCCTTATGTTTCATACACTCGGAACACATAATCTTCCTTTCTTTCTCAACCACCCATTCTGGTCAAGGCCATCGCTCATAATTCCTTCCCTTAACTACCTGATCTTTTCAGCTAATACCGGATCTTCTTCCTGTTTAAAACAATCCTTTCGATATTCACTGGTCGAACTTTTAAACAAGATAACACTACAGTTTCTCCGCTAGCCTAGCATCAGATCTCCACTGCACCCTGCAACCTGCTAATGCTTCCAAATCTTTCCACTCAGCAATCATCACCAATACTGCATTCTGAAGTTTCCTGCTAAGCGCATCTACAACCTTGTTGCCTTTTCCCGGTGTGTACTCAATCCCAAAGTCATAAGCGACTATAAACTCCAACCACCTCTACTGTCTTATGTTCAGCTCCTTCTGAGAGAACAGATACTTAGACAACTTAGGATCTGTATATAACTCAAACCTCTTTCTCAAAATGTAATGTCTCCACACCTTCAAAGCTAAAATCACGACAGTGAATTCCAAATTATGTGTCGGATATCTGACCTCATGCGGCTAAGCTGTCTAGAAGCATAGGCAATCACTTTACCTTTCTGCATCAACAAAGCTCCTATTCCTGTTCCACACGCATCTGTAGAAACTACTAAATCTTGATTTCCTCCCTGAACAACCAACACAGGTGCATGGGTCAATAAGTGTTTCAAATTTTGGAATGCTTCCTCACACTTATCGGTCCACACAAACTTCACATCCTTTCTCGTTAGTTTGGTCATCGATGTCGCTATCCGCGAAAAATCCTTAATGAATCTTCGATAATAATCAGCCAACACAAGGAAACTATTTATCTACGTCACTATCTCTGGTCTCTTCCAACTATTCACCGCTTCAATCATAGTCGGATCTACTAACAACCCTCTCTCTGAGACTACATGACCCATAAACTTCACTTCCTTCTTCCAAAAATGACACTTCGAGAACTTCGCCTTTAACTAATGCTGCCTTGGCGTCTCAAGCACCACTCTAAGATGAACTTCATGATCCCTCTCATCCTTAGAGTATATCAAGATATAATCTATGAAAACTAATACGAACCTATCCAAGTGCTCTCGGAAAATTGGGATCATCAAATCCACAAAGAAAGTCGGCGCATTAGTCAGTTCGAACGGCATAACTAACCATTCGTATGATCCATATCTGGTCCTAAACGCCGTCAAAGGTATACTATCCTCTGTTACTCTGAGCTGATGGAGACTTATTGCCAAATCCAACTGGAAAAATATCTTGGCTCTACTCAACTGTTCAAACAAATTATCAATTCTGGGCAATGGATGTCGATCCTTTATCATCCTCTCATTCAACTTACGGTAATCAATACATAGCCTCAACGATCCCTTCAGCTTCTTAACAAACACTACAACTGCTCCCTAAGACGGACTACTCAGCCTAATAAAACTCTTACCCTTCAAATCCACCAACTACACCTTCAACTCCCTTATCTCGGTAAGAGTCATCCTGCTTGGTGGCCTACTCATTGGTTCTGCTCCTGGAACCAAATCTATCTGAACTCAATGGCTCATCTCGACGGCAATCCAACTACAAGCTAAAAAACATCCGTGGATTCCCTAACCACGAAAAATCGATTCAGCTCATCATCCAATTTCATAACACTTAACAGAGCATTCACCTCACCATTAGAACCTTCTACTGTATAAACTAACCGATCATTACACTAAGGGTGTCTATGTGATATTTTCGTACCTTGGCAAAATATTCTAGTATCGTACTCACTTAACCAATCTGTACCAAAAATGATGCTGAACCCCATAAAATGAAACACATGCAAACTGCAAACAAAAGTTGACCTAACAAGTCAAACTCTAACTGGTCACATCTCAACCCTTGTGTTGCTTACCCTCCTCACTAAAAAAAGATCTTTTTATAGCATTTAAAAACCGCTATTAAAGCCTTCTATAGCGTTTCTATAAACAACATAGATCAACAAGTTGTAATAAGTCTGATAGGTACAATAGCATTTCAAAATTGCAATTTTATTGCTATGTTAGACTAGACGCATCAGTACAACTACTTTTCTAAGTGTTTTGAAGCTTGCTATAATACTTTTACACAGAGTTGTGTTTTATGGTACTAACAACTATGACATCATTTAATTGCAATAATATGTTGACATGTCATATTATTATAGCGTCAAAAAACACTGTGGAAATATTATGTCAATCTTTTATTATGTATTGAAATGCTAGAGAAAATTCATTAATATCTACTGTAGCATTGATTTTTGCAATAAAACTGTTTTATCCTTGCAAAATAGTTTGTAAGCACTAGCATAAAGCTATAGTATATGAAAGATATAATAATTTTTCTTTTCGTAGCATAGTTAAAATGCTATAAAAACAATTCCATTATAATTTTTTATTGCCATATACATTCAAGCTTACAATTTTTAATTCTACTAAACTTTTCAACTAATATATTATAACAATTCAAAAAAACACATTTATCACATTGTATTGTACATAATCAAATGGAGACATATGCCAAACTATAAAATATATATCCATAATATTTCATATAGGAGTAGTAAGCATATAAATATTTGTGACCAAAAATAACAATACATACAACTGTAGCTAGCCAAAACGATACATACTAGAAACAAAGATGTATGAACATTGATACATTAATGCAAGCATGATCAATTTGAAGGAGAAAGAATAAGATCATGTAGCAACCTCAAAAGCATCAACACGTGACAAGTACCATTGTCCCAATGGTTAAGTAATTCGACTTTGATGTGAGAGGTCACAAGTACGAAAATTGGATAACGTGATCCGAACATTTATTGATACATGATTTGTGGTTTTTTGTCCTAGTGACATGTTGTATCCAAATAACATTTCAAAAAAAAGCATCAACACCTGTCAAAAGAAGCAAGATAAAATTAGTCATCCATACTTCATACACTTAATCAAACCATGGTTAACTAATGCAAAAATAATGATATATAAAAATTTAGTCATCCATACACAATCAAACCATGGAGGATTTCTTTTTCTTCAAGCATATTGAACACCTGATAAAACAAATATAGTTTCAATTAGAAAGAACCTGGGAAGGAACCATGATTGAAACATTTGGTTTTTCAAATTTTTATTGTAAAAAAAATTCAATATTGGAGTTAGCTTGGACTTGAACTATTATTAGTTTGTTAATTACAGGTTATGACAAATGTGTCTACCATCACTCAAAACCAATTGTTTGAATACCGAGTTTGGATAATAATTTAGATATTAATACTGACTTTAAATAATAACCATTGGGCTTTGGTTCAAGTAACTCGACGATTTTTCACATATTATAATGCTCTGTGCCTTAAATTTGATATTCAAAATCGCCAAGTTAGGAAATTAACTACTTACTTTATTTAACTTATTATAATCTAATAGTTTAATCAAAGTTTGAGTTGATTAATTAACAAACTCAAATATAAATTTGGTTTACAAGAATAAGTCTACTGTTAGGTAATATGCCAAACCTTTCTGTAAGCATATAATTATTTTAATGTGCTCTTCTGTCATTTTCTTCTCGATCTCTTCCAAATGTGAAATCAATTCAGATTTTAGTTTAGTGGACCCTTGTAACATCAAACATCTCCAAAACAAATGGTTGTTTTACACTTATGAAACATTTAAGTTTAATAAGCACAATAACTTCAATCTCTAAGTATGAACTAATTGACTTACATGTCAATTCTTCTTTTTAATTTAATGTCACTGTATAAACTATAGATTATATTACAATGCAACAAATAGGTTTCTGATCTAGAGGAGCTTTCTTAGTTTAGATTTAGCATTCATTTTGTTCGGCTATATATACAAGTATAATCCAGACTAATCAATTTTTGATCTTTAATAACACTAAAAAAAAAGTTAAAAAACTTATTGTGCATCTTCATTAGTGTAAAAACCCTAGATTTTTGAATATAATTTAAATTTGACTTTATTTTTTTTGAAATTATTTTAAATTTTTTTTATTTGTAAAATTTCAATTATAAATATTTTTAAAGTGATAATAGAATTTTTCCAAAATTTATTGCATTTATTTCCTATTTTTAAAGCCTAGTTTCTATTTTTATGCTATTTTCTTCATTTAAATTATATTTAATTAAAAATTTATTTATTTATTTTTGTGAATGCATTTTTATTTTGTGTCCTTATCTTTATTTATCAATATTTTCGAGTGCATAATTTTTTTTCCAAAGTTCATTTCATTTATTTTCAAATTTTCTAGCCTAGTTGGCAATTTTTGCTATTTTTCTTGACTTAATTATTTATAATTAATATTTATTTATTTATATTGTGTTTATTTACCAAATTTTTGTGTTTTTATCTGAATTTATATATATATATATATATATTTCAGTTATTTAAAATTTCAAAAAGAAATATGGTTATTTGAAGAGTTTAGTGTCCATTGATTTGCTTAGCCTTTTTGTATTCACACCTTTTCACACTTCAACCAACACCTATCCAATTTTTGCTGCCTTAACTCATTCTCTTCTGCCGACTTCTATTCATTTTTCACGTGAATTATCTTTCTCAAACCTGAGAAAAATGTTGGCCATTCTTCTTGTGAAAACAATTTGGTAAAACTTCTTTTTTTTTTTCACTTTAATTTGTTTTTTTGATTTGAATTTGCACTTGCTTCCTTCCTCTTTAGGTTCGGCCTCACCACTCCAGCCACCTTGCTGCCTCCATCACCACCTGAACCAGCCTCCACCACCTCCTCTCCAACCCCATAGCCAAGCCGAGCCACCCTTGGTTGATGATCCATCACAAAAATGCACCAAACTACACCTATATGAACCATAGCCGAGCACACCTTGCGCCACCACCCCAAACTCCTCCTTGGCCACCACCTACATCACCACCACCCACCATAGTTGATCCATACACCACTGCACAACTGTAGTTGACCACCTGAGACCTGGTCGTGCCATGCTTGATGGTGGCCGAGCCAAATTGTGCATGGAATCCTAGGTTGTGTTGCCTTGTGTAGTTTCATGCTCACCAATGTTTGCACAATTTTTCCCATGCTAGGCCAACCCCTTATGAACCAAAGACCAGATCCTAACCCATGTTTAGCCGTGTGTTCTGACCCAAGGCTGAAGCACAAGTGTTGAAAGCAAGTGCAAAAGATTTTAGCTTTGTTTCGTGCATTCATTTCTAGCTTTGTTTAATTGAATTTGGGTTTAAAACTTATGTAGATTGTTTTGCTTGTTTGAATGTATTCAAGGTGATTAATCTTTGGCTCTCCCAATCTCAAATCTTATTCGTGCTTTTGTGCCTTTGAAGATCTCAGTTTCTGTGTTTCAGTTGTCGTCTCCAGCTTATACAAGTGAGTTATTCTCACCAGACAGTTTTATACTTATATAACTAGTAAATCGATCACATCAGAATCTGTAAAATGCATCACCATGTTATATATGCTATGTTATGATCATATGATGTTCACCTATGCTTATTTACCTGTTATATCATATATTACTATTATTTATGTTGTTATTTATATCAGTTTATCGCACTACAAGTTCCCTTTGGATTAGAATCACTATGGGTAAATGATACATACCCGAACGGACTTTAGAATAGAGGAAAATCGTTATTGGCTGAAATGATAGGCCTGAACGATTTTAAATTATTTCATTTTACTTGGGACTGCGGGTTTGAAATGATAAAACCCGGGTTTTCCTTGTAAATTACGGGTTGAAATGATATATTACCCGTATCACTTTACCTTGTGTAGAAAATGATATACAGACCCGTGGTTAAAATATATTTTTCTAAAATTTTTAAAATATTTTAGAAATGTAAATATTATAATATTTTGATTTAAACTTAATTAAAAATTATTTTTGTAAAGTATTTTGATTTTTCTGAGAATTTATAAGTGAATAAATTAATGGTAAAGTTAGAAATTTGAAATATAAGTTATTTTGGCAATTTTGATTTAATTATAAATGGAATTTAAATTAAATATGAAAATATTATAAATTTATGATATTTTGAATTAAACGAATTTAAAATGATTTTTATAATATATTAATGAATTTTGAAATAAGTTAAATGTGAAATAAATGAATATTGAGTTGAATTTTGAAATATAACTTAAATTGGAAAATTGTGAAGTTTGTTTAAAAGTGAATTTTAAAGTTAAGTAAATAAAATGTAAAATAAGTTATATTTTGAAATTTAAACTTAAGTGTTAAGTTAAAATTTTAATTATATGAACTGAAATTGAATGTTGGAATTTAATAAGTGAATTATTATTAAATATTGATTTTTGAATGGAAATTTAACTTTATAAAATCATGAATTTAAGGAAAATTAAATGATGGTTATAAAAGTGAAAAATATATGATTTTATGAGTTTGAAATGGTTTAAATAAAAATTTAATGGTTTGTGAAAGTGTAGTGAATAGTTGGAATTTAATTAGCAGCATTTTGAAATGCTATTATTTTCTAAAGTAAAGGATATTAAAGCATTTGTAAATGCTGTAGTTAATTATAAATGAACTAAAGGGATAAATTGAATTAAAGGCTATTATAGCACCTTGTAAGTACTATAATTGTTGAATTTAACCAAGGTTTTATTTGAATTAATGTAACCCTATTACAACATTTTGAATGCTGCTTTTTGTTAAATTGAATTGTTTTAAAAGTAACTTTCCGTAGCATTTTTTTCTAAATGCTACGAAAGTTGAATTTTCATTGTTTTAATAAATTTAAGTGAATAAATGAATTTTGAAAGATTAAAATTTTGAAAATTTAATAATTTAATTATTAAATATAATAACTTCATTTTTATGATTTAAAATGAAGTAATTTGTTTTGAAATATAAACTATGTGAAATGTGTGTTGAAATGGTATTTTAAACAAATGAATGTGGTTTGGAAGAAACGATATTATGGATTTTTGAATGATATTGAATTTTTGAAATGATATTTGATTTCGAGGTATAAAATACCATTTTGAAATTTTAACCACTGGATGTATTTAATTTATAGTTTAACTGATCCTTAAAGGATGGGCGATCCCAAGCATCCTTTAAGTTATTGTACATTACTACTATAGTTCACTTGAGTTGGTTTACAATATATAAGTATATATGTCATGACTCGAGTGTTTTGTGTTTTACTTTACGCTCGGGTCAGCCTGAGTATTTAGAGCTTAGCTTTGGAATTTTTTTTATAGAGCCAGGAATCGCTGGAGATTCTGCTTGTTTAGTTATCTGTTTCCTTTCAGTTTCAGTTGTTCTATTTCAGCTCTGGTATTTATAAACTTTTATGTATTTGAGATTTCTATTGTATATGTTTTCAGACTGATATTATGTATTATGTTTTGAGAGTTTGTTATAGTAGCTTCATGAACTACTATGGTATTTTAATTTCCGCTGCGGGTTATTCTGATATTTATGTGTCTGTGATTCTGTAATTGTATCATTTGCTCCAAATTTATTTACAATGCGGTATTTTGAGAAATTCAAGTCCGACATGTGTGGATGCGAATGGCTGAAAATATCGGGTTGTTACAACTAGACTTGAAAGCATCAAGACTATATTTCACTATAGGAATAGCAGAAACAGCAATAGGCTCCAATCCATGGTTTGCATGTTCCATCTACATCAAATTAATACTCTGTAATTATCTTATGATTATATAATTAACTTACAACAATTCTTTCAGGTAAAAAATCTAGAATGGAATCAAAGCACAAAGCTATCTGATAAGTGTGGGTCGTGGAGGAATATTTTGGCAATTAGCTTTGTTTTCCCTTTATTTTAGAAATGATCTATGAGGCCACACACATGACTGGGATTTCCAATACATTGGTTCACAATGCCGCAACAAGTTTACCCCAAACTTATGTAATTTCAGAAAATCAAATGGAATGTTTTAACCTATGCATCACACTTTGTAATGCATCTATCCAGATATAATTATTGCAATAAAATGAAGAAAATAAGCTTGGAGAATTTCTTAACTCACTAGACATCCTCCTAAGAGATGCATTATTGAGTTGCAGTCTCCATGAACCATGTTGACAGTTAGAGGATAGGGATTTGTTACCATGAAAAAGTTAGTCGAAACATGATCTAAAACAAGAGTATGCAACACTAGTGTGATGGACCAAATTCCTTATGAACTAGGAAGCCATTGGTTCCTATACAAATAAACAATGGATGAATAAAATAAATACGTACATATAAATTATGAATAGGATGAAAATATAACTAACATTTTGAGTTGGAATCTCCTGTTATATGTTTTTGTCCCACGTCCACACAGAAATATGCATGTTCTTTTGACATGTTCACATCTGTAACTGACATAAGGGACAATAATTTTCCAAATCCATCTAGAATGATCCTTACTACGTCTCTTACATAATATAGATACCCATTATACACCTCAATATGTAATAACCATATTTGATATACTCTACAAACCAAAATCTCAATATTTTCTAGTTCATATGTTTGATATCAGCTTAGTATTATATTCATTAAAAAATCTATCAATACACACCATGCATGCATGCACGCACACACACAATATTTATATGCATGTAAATGTACATATGCACATACATACATATAACTATTTTCTGTGTACTTTTCATTATCTAAATAATCAGCTCATTTTGATGTATATAACAAATGTCCTATTCATTTTACAAAAACATTTCACATGATCTGATTGATCTATTTTAGATTGATTATACGGGTGTGTTAAGCTAAAATTTGGGTTTCCAACAAAAAATACATAAATCGTACAAATTTTGATAAAAACACTTCTTTCGAACATTTGGTGCGAGAGGTTATAAGTTCGAAACTTGCATAGCATGATTCAAACATTTATTAACACATGATTTCTGGTTTTTTTGTCCCAATGACATGTTGTATCTACGTACCACTTCTAAAAAACACCTTTTTCTTATTTTTATATCTAAAAACTCATGTAGGAAGAAGAGAAGACGCTATTTTCCTATGATAAGAAATGCAAGGAGATGAAGAGGCTTACTTGAAAAAGTGCAGAGTAGCAAAATTTTCACCCGGTTATACCTGTCCTCGAGAAGTTATCAATGAAGATAAGATATTCAGTTAAACTAATTGATTTCACATCAGCTAATATCGCAATTCCTAAGGATGAAATATTGTTCTCACATGTGTGCCGGCTTATCAAAGGGTAATCTTTCTTTACACTTTTATTTTTAGTTTGTGACATGTGGATAACGATTTTCTATTAAAAAGGATAAACAAATCAACCGGTTGAGTTTTTTTTCATTTTTAGTTTATCTTGTTAAAAGATGTACTGATAAGATAAATGAATATATGCTTCTTTATAAAAGAAAATGGTTCTGCCTTATTGAAATATCGGTAGGTAAATTTATCTTTGTGAAAATAACTATAAACATATCGATTTCTGGAAGGATAGGAAAGTATTTCTACAATTTAATAACCCAATTTATATGCTTTTATAACTTTTCTTCAAAAATGGAAATATTATTGGAAGAAAAATAAATAAATTAATCTTTGAACAAAAAGATAAACCTCATGCAGATGAAAAGATGAAAATGTATGTCTTAGCTAAAACTGAACTAAACTGAGGCATATAGTGAACTGAGGCATGTATGCCTCACCTAAAACTGAACTTAGGCATGTCTGCCAAGTGCAGTAAAGAGCAGGCAACATGCTTCAGTTCAGTTTTCTTAATTATGATGTAAATTCATAATGAGAACGAAATGAAAGGTATTTATTATTTAGGTTACCTATAAAAATCAAATCCATTTCACAAATATCTAAATGCAAATCCTGGCGCTTCAATGTTGATTGGACAATAAGCCCCAAAAGAGTCTGCATATGATATAATATTTATGGTAGTGTAAATTTCAGGTCTTCATATGAATTGATATTTATTGATGTGTTAAACTTTCTTATAATAAAAGTAGGAAAATGTATTCTATTCAATTATTATGAATACCAAAAAGTTACTGTAATCTACTGCCTTGAAAGCAATATAACACGAAAAACACAATTATAAATATCTAAATTATTTGTATGTCATGCCTATAAAAATTCTACACTGATTGAAAGCATGAAACTAATGATTAACATGCCCTACACATAAAAGTAAAAACAAATGATATCAGTAATAAATAATTGACATGTCATGCATTTCATGCACGAAACTAATGATTAACTAATATATATGAAGTGTTCATTATGGAAGGACGTCTTTCCCATTATGTCTCTTTAATTTGTTCTATAATGGAAGTTTTATATTATCATTACATAAGTAAAACAAGTGCTAGGTCAATTTTGTAAAACCAGTGCTAGATCAAATTAACAGTGCTACATGATATTAATGATAATGTTTATAGAAACAAAACCAAAACTTAGTTCAATGTGGATTAACACAAAATTTAAAACTCAACGAAGTTTGAGAACTTCAATTTGTAACCAATATAAGTCATTTTTCAAGTTATTATACATGATTACCGTGGGTAAATTCATATAGAACAGTACAATGACCAACAAATACTATCATTGTGAGCCCTAACATCAACTAAAAATGGAAGTGCAAACAAATCAAGCTAAATAAGCAACCCTATGTTCTTATGAACTTGATTTCAATTGCTTTAACCATACTTTTCCTTATCAAGACAAGATTTTTGTAGAGAACTTTGTTTGTAAAACTCTTTTTTCCATATTTAATAATCAAAGCTCCATGGAATTTATCATTTCATAATTTAATTTATGTCATATTTCCTATGCCTAATCATTTACTTATTTTTGTAGAAATAAAAATCTCCCTTGATTAAAAATCTCCCTTAATTAAAAAATCTCTCTTGATTAAAAATCTCCATTGATTAACAGTTTAATTTAATGAAAATTGGCTAACTTAGATAATTTTTATAAACTTTGTTAAACTTAGTTAAATTTTACAAAAATTAGTTTCTTTTTATAAGCTTATAATCAACTTAGTTAAATTTTTATAAAAAATTAATTGTTTTTTTACACTTAGTTCACGAGAAGGAATGCATTTATACTAGTCTCGGCGTATTCAAAAATTAACAAACTCTTGTTCACAACATTGTCAGGCATATCGATATTACATATGATAAATTCAAATATTGCATATTGACCCATAACCAATATTTCAATAGAGATTTAAAATACTTAGATTATAACAGATAAATTTCTTTTTGATGTCTTTATGGATTTTGTTATAGTTGGACTCTTTGTTTGATCCTTGCATTGTCGTCAGACTCTTTCTATCGTTGCGCTATTATATGCATACATACATGTACTCTTTTGTTCCATTACCAAAGTCATTAGAATTTTCCTCAGCAAAAGTATCTTCACATACAAATTTATCGATTATTACGATGAAATAAGGACCGTGGATAATGCTTCGATTTTAACCAAGGCAACCTCATTTAAACTGAGGCACAACTCGGTTAAACTAAGGCAACATAGCTATTAGCCTCATTTTTAGTATTAGCTAATGCATTGCCTTAGTGAAACTGAGGCTAATGCCCCATGAACAAAGGCATTCCCTCAGTATTCACTGAGGGATCGCCTCAGTCATTATTGAGGTGATTGCTTCAATTTTGAATTAGGCATTGTCTCAGTTAAAAAATCTAAAGCAATTGCCTCATTAATGTAAAGTCCTTTTTGATTTGCAGTTTGGTCGACGTTTACTAGGTTGACAAATATATTAATTGTTGTTTTTCTAATTGATGCATTCTAAAAGTATACAAATTATTTTAACCGTTGTTTTTTCTACCATAGTTTGCAATAACTTGATGCATTTTAGGTATCACTTAATAATTATACAACAGTATATCAACGCGTAACTGAATGCGTGTATTTCTGAGCTAATATAGGCTCACATATCTTTTCTTAATTGTTTGAAACTTTCCATACTACATTAGGTTAGCAAATCAATTTGAATGGTATAGAATATATCAAAACATTTCGACTTTGGCCAAACACATGTTCCATTTTAAAGTAATATTTTCTTCTCTGGATTCTTTTATGTACCAGATTATAATATGATTCTTTCTACAATGGTTAATAATTTTGATTGTAACATGTTAAAAAGTATTTAATGTAACATTCCTGTAATAATATTTCCTCCATATTTCTCTCTATAGTAATCTATGAGTTTTGACAATACTTTTGAAAGTACACTATCATGCTATCTTATTTAAAGAATTGACAATGGCGGTAGTAACCAGACCACGAATAAAGTTTTAAAAGTTCTCTTTATTGGACTCTTTATTGGACCAACTCTAACACTCACAGCTCGGTAAACTACAATAACCTATATTACAAGGAAAATGTTAAAAAGATTGATAGCAATACAAAATTTTGATCACACGTAAGAAACAAAATACGATGAGACATTATCACTAACCAGTTTATTACCTCAACTTTGTCTCTTGGCTTCCCCGAATCTACAAGTTTTCCATGCATTCAGACATTGACAACGTAAGGAGTACATCCATCAGGTACTCACCTGAAGTCTTTTGTAACTTCATTATTTGCTTATCAACAAATCTAGTTATCAAAGTAAAAACCAAACATCAAGTTGAAGTTTTGGTTAAATTTGCTATATAGTAGAAAAGAGATAATCAATGCATCCATAATATAGCCTACTTGCATCGATGCTAAGCCAAATCCAATGAATTTGGGGCAAAACTTATGTACATGATTCATAAACTTGTCCTGATTACATGTTCTAGTGGAAAATTACTTTTATTTTAAACCATCAAATATTTATAATTATCTATCCCAATATTTATATTACACATCTTCCTTTAGTTGAAAAGTGTACTCAATAGAGGATATTAGTCAAAATGACAAATAAACAAAGGACATAGTAACCAAATTCATTTAATACGTACTTTTTGCGAATAAATAAGCACATACTTCCAAACTCAAACTAATTTTTATAAAACTTAATTAAATTTTATAAACTTATTTAATTTTAGGAAAGTAATTAGCTTATTTAATACAAAAATTATTTAACTTAGTTACTTATTTTAAACATAGTTGATTTATTATTATTATTATAATATTATTCTACTACTACTACTACTACTATTATTATATTATATTCTTCTTCTTCCTTTAAGTTTAGTTAATTTTATTAAAATTAATTAATTTTTATTAAAATTAATTAACTTAGTTATTTTTTATAAAACTTAGTCAATTTTTATAAAAATTTAACAAAGATTTCAAAATAGAGAACATGATTTTTGTAAAACTAAATTAATTTCATAAACTTTAGTTTTTTAATTAAAAATTTAATTTTGTTGATTTTTATAAAACTCAATTAACTTAATTAATTTCTACATAACATAGTTAATTTTTATGTCCTTTAGTTAATTTTTATAAAACTCGCTTAATTAACTCATTTGAATATTTATAAGTCTTAGTCTATAAATTAATTAAATAATTTTAGTTAATTTTTATATTACTTAGTTAAATTTTGTAAGAATTAGTTAATTTTTATAAACTTTTAGTTAATTTAGTTAAATTTCTATAAAACTTGATAGCATAGTTAACTTTTATAAAAATTTATAAATTAAGTAAAAAAATTATTTTTTATATAACTTAGTGGTTTGTTTATTGTTTACTGCTTATTTAACTATTTTTTAATTTTAATATAAACTTATTTAATTATTTTTCATATAATGTAGTTAATTTTTTTAATTTTAATATAAACTTATTTAATTATTTTTTATATCCTAAAATGTGTTTATTGTTTACTATATTTTGATGGATATTAAACTACTCAATAACATCATCATTATCATAATGTAAATATAATATTAGTGAGAAAATGCAGCTAAGAAATGTAGCCTGATGAATATTATGCCACTTACCTAGGTTAATATCAAAACATTATGCCACTTACCTAGTCTGAGGAATATTGTAATATAATATTCATTATACTTTCTTATACTACTATCACTCGTTTTTCTTATACTGTGATAACCGGACTAAAAACGATACAAAATTGCAGAAGTTATACCATATTCTCAATGAAATAAGAAAATGATGATAAATAATGAACTCTTTAAATATACTCACATTTTCAAAAAAAAATAAACAGCAATTTCTCCACACATTTTAAGATTCTCGCCATCAGGTGGTAGGGTAAAACATGTGCACCGCCATGCATGAACAAGCACATATCCTAATTTTTCAGCTATTTCTTACTTGGTTAGACCTTCATAAATCCATATACCTTATATATTACAAAAATTAGAATTATATTAACCATTGTAAACTGTGCACGGTATTAACGTGAGAGAAATAAAATAATAAAAGAAAAAAAATAAAGACATATATTTTTCATTGACTTGCCAAGCTGTTATTACTGAAATAAATTCTTTTATTGTAGTCTCATGAAACACATCTCCTTCATTAATTTATTCTCTCTCTTTATTGCCTTTTGATAAAACCTATGTTTCATTTACTCTATGGCTAGCGTAATATGTTATATTTTTCTTATCTTGTAGAAAGGTCCCCCCATATTTCTTTTTCTCATTTACCTCAACCAAGACAAGCTTTACATTAATTATCTGGTGACAAAGCTTCCTATATTTCACATGTATTTGAAATAACAGATTTAATTAGGCAATCAAATTTGTTGCAGGTCAATACCAAGTGGTAACACAATCAATTAAGCCTTATCTAAGGGGAAAAATGAAGAATGTTAATAATGAAAAAAATATATTATCTATTGCATTCTTTTGAAAACTACGACTATTGATGGTCTATGATTCAATTAGTTTCCTAATGTCTTTCAAAACTTTCCAAGCTATGAAGCAAAAATTACTTAACATATAAAGGTGTATATCATTTTAGTTTTGTGGTTTTGTGCCTAAGTTGTGTATAACAAGGATTAATCCACACATATAGTTCATACATGCATCTCAATTGGAAAATGAATTATGCATATATATATATATGTGTGTATATATGTATATATCATAAAATAAATAGTAAAATGTCTTGCTCGTCTTACATATTATGGTATGTAAGAATTCTTGACAAGTTGAGTAAATTGGTAGGCTACACCTATGATGAGAAAGTAGATGATGTGCACAAATTCTAGCAATAAAAGAGTAGCTAGAGTGAACCTTAACCTAAACACTGTGAATAACTTAATCAATGTCCCTTAATGGTGCCAAAATGAAAATATGTAATGACAATAATTAATTAATAATTAACGACACAATTGATGTATTAGACTTTCACATTGCATATGGATGTTTGTGCATTTATAAATATGCAATTGTACAAACATAGAACTTAACGCAAAAAAGAACATATGGAATGAGATGCACCTGATTCTTTATGACATAGCCTTGTTTTAATGAGCTGTGAGGGCCTCCTCTTGCTGACAGGAAACAAAGTACTGGAGCATAGGACTCTTATCTTCACATTAACTCTTAACCATATACTTTTTTCATTCATTTTTTTAACTCTTTTATATTGTGTACAGGACCATCTACACACGTAGTGAGATTATTAAATGTAAGTGTTACTTAATTCAAAATTCTCTTATTATACACTGCATACATCAACTGGACTGGAATGCATGCTTGAAGATAATAAGTTATCAAAATATATTAAGTCTTGGAGATTCAGAGACTGTTAAAGGATAAGCATTTACCTTAGCATCAATTAAAATTTACAATGAAAACATTTCTTGTTCATTACTTGTAGCTCAAGAATTTCTTATGTCTTCGAGAGCATATCTATACATAAGCGCACCTTAATTGATTAGCTAGTGAAGCAATATCTTAAATCTAAGACAGTAAGAAAAGCCATTTAGTAATTAATAAATATGGTTGTTGATAGTTATCTTGGACAATCAATGAATAGAGTGAGTCATATTAGATAGATGAAAATCGAACCTCATTGTATCCCATAAATTTTTATACCAATCTACACACCATATTAACTAATTATAACGTACTTATGTCCTACATATCAGACCGATTAGGATTAGTGTGTTTCCACCTATTTGTTAATTACTGGGGTACCATAAGAATAATGCTAGAATAACTTGGTTCTCAAAGTATGAAATATAAGCATTAAACAAATAACTATAAACGTATCTATTTCTGGAAAGATAGGAAAGTATTTCTACAATTTAATAACCCAATTTATATGATTTTATTTGTTTTCATACACTAAATTAACTTTGTTTTGAAAAAAATGGAAATATTATTAAAAGAAAACTAAATAGATTAAGCTTTGAACAAAAAGACAAACCTCACATAGACAAAATGATATACCTACGAAAATCTGTGCTGGAATCACTCAACACTCCATTAAAAAAAAACAGGAATTGAAAAATATACCTACAGAAGTCTGCAAATTTGAGGGATCATGCTTTAATAATCAAGCTTTGGTTGAAGAATCGTGCTTAAGCTGCTTTGAAGAATCACACTTTAACTCAAAATCGTGGTTAAGCGAAGAGGAGGAATCGACTTTGTTGAGGTAACGTGCGGAATCGAGCTTTAAGGAATCAAGTGGGATCAAGCTTTTATGGATTCATTATTAAAGAGGGATCCATGTGTGAAGATAAGATTCGTGAGTGAATAGGTCTTCTAATTTTGTATTTTGGTAAAGTGAAAATGAAAAGAGGATGGTTTGCGGCAGGAGAATACGAAGGAAGGAATGGGAAATTTTAGAGCGACAATTCTTTCGTTTGGTTAACATTTAACAAGGACGTTAAAACAAGCAATCTTTTAACCTAAACAAACACCATCTACCTAACCATAGCAAGTCAAGTTTCCATGCAATCTCCACATGCTATTATTTGAAAATTTTCTTGTAGTGTCTATTGGATTCGCAACCCGTAAGGAAGTAACTAAATATGTGGGTTCTAGGTTAAGCCTATCTATCAAACATTTAGATAAAAAAGAATGCGATGCACCAGTATCAAACAGAACGCTAACAAACACACCATGAATCCAAAGCGTACCTCTCAAAACAACCTTTACTTTCTCCTGAGCTATCGGCTTAGTAGCAGCAAGCTCCAATGCGTACACCTTGCCCTTTCCATCCTTAGCGGGCTCCTTGCAATAGTTCTTATAGTAGCCTATCTGATCGCAGTTGAAGCACGTAATGTTATTCTTTCCAACCACTTCCATAGCCTTCCCAGTACGACACTAATTGGCGGAATGACCCTTCTTATCGCACTTGAAATAGACCACTTCAAACTTCCCCTTCTTGGCTGCTCCACCCTTCTGAGCACCCTTCTTGTGAAAGAACTTCCTTTTTTGACCCTGCCCAACTTGGACTTCTTCCACCTTATTCTTCTCTTAACACGCAGGCATCTCCTCGTGCCTCAAAGCCAACTCCACAACCACATCATAGGGATCTCTAATATGCGATAAAGTAGCCCTGGCCAACTTAGGCTTCAATCCCATAATAAACTTCTCGTTTCTTTTCATCACCATATCGACAACAGCATAACCATATCTGGCTAACTCTTAAAACCTACTAGCACACTCTAGAATAATCATCTCTCCCTATTCCAGCTTAGCAAACTTCCTAATCAAAATAGACTGTGCCATAACTGACATGAACCTCCTCTCGAACTCTGTCAATGTCATGATTTCCTCATCCACTGCTAAATTCACTATTCCACCAAAACAAAGCAGCTCCCTAAAGCTGTCTCGATGCCAACCTCCTCCTCTGCTCATCAGTGAGCCTCAATCTTGCAAAATCCTTTTATATTGCAACAACCAGTTTTCTACCATAATGGCATCCTCTGTTCCAATAAATGGTTTCCCCCTGTGCTTAGTGTAGTCTCTACTCAACTTAGCATAGTCGTTGACAACTGGAACTCCTAGAACTCTTCTTCCCACAACTCCAGTAGCAACATCCTCTTGCACCATGTTCACGAAGAATTGATATATAGCTTCCATTCCAACTTGCAGGACTCCATCACCCATATTCTTTGCTTGTGCCTGACCTTGACCTCTCCTCGCATAAGGCCTGGCATTCCTATCAATGGCCCTCCTAGGTTAACTCTCTCTTTTCTACCTTCTATATCTGTACTCAAATCTCATAAGATATAGAAAAACAACCTAACAAAGTTAGAAAACTAGAGATAAAGCGTATACTTATTTATAGGAAATACAAGTATGTTACCATAGCGTTATTTCATACTCCAAATATTACTCTAATTCCTTAGGGATTATGTTTTTTAAAAATTCATTTTTGGTTAATGTTTTTCATAAACCTATGCTTTGATACCAAGTTGTAACACCCCGTATCTAGAGACCAAAATCTAAGCGCCACTGATGTTGCAGTCATCCATAGTATTAACTTTTGGTGATAAAATACGGTAATGCTAATGGTATCCATAATATCAAAAGCACTTGAATATGAAAAAATCACAGATTTCAAAAAAAACAACATTATAGTGATTACATTTCAAAACAAATTCATATCCAAGTTACAAAATCTCATAACTTTTCCCAAGCAATGATCAAATATAATTTACAATAATATGCCAAGAGCGACATATGACGATGCCCCTTGGTTGACCAAAGCAATATAGTCATATCTGATTTAATACACAGTGGAAATAAAAAAAAAATTGTACTCCTAATTAGCTATTCGTCAGCCACCTACTTGTCTACGGAAGCTTTATTCGCCAAAATTACAAAAACTGAAAAGATCAACCCTCAGCCTACTCAAATCATTTTCTGAGCACTCGAGAGTTTAAGGGAAAACAAAAACTTCGAGTTAGACATAAAGCCTGGTGTGAATAATACTGTTCATCTCTGTTATTTTATGTTAAGTGAGACCACGCCACTTAGTTGAATGGGTTTTCCCTCACTAAAATCCTTTAAAACACATCTTTTACAAATCTTTTTCAACAATCAAATTTGGTTAAAATCTGTAAAGCATTATTATGTAAACATACATACAGGTAATAAATAAACTATCTGTTAGAAATTTATAGTTTTGTTTGGCTAACTATTAACATATCAAAATTTATCTAACATCTGTTAGACATTGCTCTTCTTCTAGACATTT
This sequence comes from Allium cepa, assembly GCA_030765085.1. Lineage (NCBI taxonomy): Eukaryota > Viridiplantae > Streptophyta > Magnoliopsida > Asparagales > Amaryllidaceae > Allium > Allium cepa. Next base: position 315,072,916 of record CM060945.1, on the reverse strand, counting down.
TGTCCTTAACTATCTATTAAGTACTTCTCTTCTGTACAGTCTGTCCGTGAATTATCATCTCCTAAGGTCACCTAATCCAAATGGTTTTGTGGGCGCACCATTAACCTATTGGTATTCAAACATATATTCCTTTCTGTGTGTATCCATAATTTTAGTCTTACCTATGACAAGACCCTACACACTGAAATTTTGGACAAAATTAGCTGGGGTTAATAGCTAATGTATAGGGTACGGTTCTATACCAGCTCCATCTGGTATTCTAATATCCGAGTCATTTTATTTGGGGATACCTTACCAAAATTTTCCTTGAAAACCTTTTCAAAATGATTTAAAACCTTTAAATCAAACTCAATAAGGAAAATATATAATCTCTATGCTTTACTCAAATACATATATACTTCACCCAAATCATAGTTGATGAAAACATTTAACCTTTGAAAGTCCCCCTTTTGAATCTATTGAAAGTACTCCTTTCTAAACCAAGTAAAACCCTTTCTTTTATCTAGGCCCAAAGGCCAAAATATTCCTTTCGAAACCATTCTCAAAACCCTTTCGAAACCTCTGAAAAACCTTCCTTTCGAAAGCTTTAAAAACGTTTGACATCTTTCTTTTAAAACCATTAAACATAGCCTTTCGAAATCTTTGAAAAAACCTTTTCCTTCAGTCTTTTCGAAACAACTAGAAAAAACATACCTTTCGACTCCTTCGAAACCATTAGGGAACCACCCCTTTGAAACTTCCTTTAAAACCATTCGAAAGCATCAAATCAAAACCTTCCAAAATCCTTTGGGTTTAATTTAAAACATGTGGAAACCTTTCAAAAATTTACTCCTCCTAAACCTTTGAAAACCGTCTCGGTCGAAACCATTTGGATTATGCCTTCAAGCAGAGCAAAAGGATCATAAACCCATTAAAGTTGAAAGCACATCCTTTTGAAATCACTTAAATCACATTTTTCGAAACCATTTGGGTTATACTTCAACTGAGCAAGAGGGCATTAAAACCATTTAAGTTGAAAGCCTATATTTGAAAGCATTCCTAAATACAGAAGTGATGGTGTCGAAACCATCCCTTTGAAAGCATTAGAGAAGTGGCCAAATTTTAGAAAACAAAGTGCCCCTTCAGAACCCTCTAGGTTGAAAGGTAAAAAGGCAGCAACAAAAGGTTTCGACTTAGTTGAAAACAGTTATTTAAAATTAATGGCGCAACCCAATAGAAACCATTTCCTATAAAACCATTTGACCTGGTCGAAAGCTAACCAAGTCGAAAGCTACTTAGTCAAAAGAAAGTAGGCGCATTTTTATTTTAAAAGCAAAGCAATGCTTCAACCCCTGGTTTTGATGCTATACCTTCTAACTACATCCAACTCACTATGTATCAGTTAACTGATACCATGTGCATTTGTTTCGATAGTGCCGGAGGTGGAACCTGGTGTCGATATTATCGAAATGGTGAAAAACATGTAGGTTGGTCCTTTTAAACTTTTCTTTTATACCTAACTTGCTTTGTTTGTCTAAATATGATTGGTTGCCACTGTACTTTTTCAAAAGCGTTGCCAAGTTCTAGAAATAAAAAATTTGAATTATTTGCAAAAACCCCCTCTTCCTTTTGTACATATATAAAACATGTAAGTCCCATACCTTAAATAATTTTATATATCCATTAAAATACTTATAAAAAATCTACAAAAATTTTAGAAAAACTCTTTTAATATGTTTTCCAACATATAAAAATTTCAGACCCATATCTTTTATCTTTTAACTGCGAATAATTTATAACCCAAAATAACATTTTCTTTACTAGAAAATTCATATAAAATCCACAAAATTCAAAATAAAATAAAAAATGAAACCAATCTCTAAAATATTATTTTTGGTCTATATAAAAATTTACAAGGCATTTAGACCTCTTTTATAAGGTTTTTACTTTAAAACATATCATAAATTCAGTATGAACATGCATAAATCAACAGTTATATATAGTCATTCCATTATTCAAAAACATGGAAAAACATTTGCAAAACGTTTCGTATTTCTTCTTAAAACTAAAAAACAATTGAGAGATGTAAACATTATTCACTTAGCTTTAGTGATTAAGGATATGAGATTTGAATAAATTTGATGTTAATTAAGCTTCCCCTTTATCTTTCTTTCTCTTTCCCTTATTTATTAAGGTCGACCTTAGCTTATAAAAATTTGAGAATGAAATAAATGTGTATATATTACACGACCAAGAGATACAGATATAGGAATGGCCACTTTCCCTTTTTTACCCCTTTTATATTTCATGCCAAACTCTTCTTTTACTTCATGGTTTAAATGGCACGGCTACCCCTTGATTAAATCAAATCTCAATCCCTAAATCAACACATTATTTTATTTAATTTAGCTAATTAAATATCGTAAATAATGTTATAAAAAATATGGGGTGTTACAAAAGAGAAACCTCTCATTTTTGTCTCTGATTACATTGATAATATGTTAAATAAACATATTAACATTGCAATTGAATGTTTTAATAGGAATGCACTAATCCAATTTGATTTAATTAATTGCAAACGATTATAAGCACATCAAATGCGCTTGTATGTGTAGTGTAAGTGCAACATATAAAAGTATACAATGTTAATGTAAACATTGCATAGGTGTTCGAATTTACACCATAATGAGCACATTTCCCATCTTTATATGCCTTTGTCGTCCTAAACATAAACAATTTTTTTATTTATTAATATATAAATACATACACATATACACTTTAAATACACACATGGATACACAAATACATATAATTAATGTTTAGCATAGAAATTCAAATGAAATAGCTTTCATTTCAACCTCAAGTAGTAAATCAAAGAATATTAAGATTAATGAAAATGGTTTGAAATAGTTGTGAAAAGAATCCTTCCTCTTTAAGCAAAGATAAATTTTTTTCAATTAGATGGAATTACAAATCGTGTAATATATCATTTAATGTTTCGCTTTTCTTTTTAAAATGAAGAGTTTATATTAGAATGATTTGAAACATGACAAGTAAAACATCATATTAATAGGTAACAAACACTAATTAACGCGATTATTACCAAGTTTAATTACATAGCAACCCATGTATAAATATTCAAGTGTATACCTTTTGATATGAAAGACTAAATTATGAATAAAAAATCCAAAGGTCAATTATGTTCTATTTTTTTAAAACAACCAAATCAAATGGCATATGCATATATAGATTTGAGATAATAATATCTAGATCTAGATTAAAAAAACTTTGTAAACAATCACATAGAGTACATAAAATAAAAGTAATAAGGTTTACATCTAGGTTAAATTAATTAATTACACAATCATACATGAGACAGAAAATGAGATGTTATAATTCATAACAAAATAGCAGTGAAAAAAAGAAAACATTCTATATTTTAACATGATAGAACAATCGACTCAAGCAAGGGAATGGAGATATTCAAATCAAGATTCAAATTCACAAGTATGAGCAAAAGGGAAAGATAGAGATTAGGAGATAAGAACAAATTATAAGATATGTAAATATGGAATTATACACATATATAATTACCTTTGGATAAAGCATGTAGAAACATATTGAATGATAAAATAATACCAAGATCTGATTGACTATTCTCTAGATCTAATAGACCTTGCCCTTCATCACATCTTGATTTGTGGCTTTTCCTCAGATTTCAAACAAATCTCCATCCCACTTTACAAGAGAAGAATAAACCACCCTTTTAATTTAGTTTGATGTTGATTTGAATTTGTTTTGATGTTTTTTTTGGACGAAGTTTCAACCATGAATGAATGATAGAGAAGAGGAATAAAAGGGAACAAAAATGAAATTCATGTTCCGCGTACTTTCAATATTGAGGAGATTTTTTAATAGAATTGAAGGAATATTTCCTATTCCCCTATTAAAACGTACTTCATTAATTCCAATCAATCCCTTAATCGATTTCCTTCTCTCACCATTATATGGTAGATCCACGCATATACCAGATATGCAACATTTCCAAATTAACGAAAAAAACAACTTTTGTGGAATTATTTTATAATTTAAAACATAAATAAAAATTATACCGATATCGCATACCAATAAATGCAAATATAAATTTTATACATGCATTTAAACAATTACCAACAAATTAAAAATATCAATTAAATTGATAATAATAATATTTCATAAATATTAATTAATTTAACAAATTTGCAATTATACAAATTAGTTAAATTGTGTGGTTTTTGGAGAATACACAAATGCGGTTGTGTGACTTAGATGTGTGAATTCGGTTAGTTATTAATACCGAACAATTCAAATATTATTGTTCATACATCACTTAGCAGGTGGTGTGACATTTTGGCCGAATTCATTACTTTCTGGTCTTTTTAGCGAAATCAAATTTCACAAACATTTAAGCGATACTTTTTAGTGGTAGTTATTTAGACCAATTCTCTTCGTCGAAATTATACACTTTGGATTTATGGAATTTGGCAATGGTCAAAATTTTCTACACGAGCAGTCTAGAGTTGGGTTTTTCAGATAGTCAGGTTTAGTAGATTATCTGGAGTTAGTTCAGTCTTTGGATCGCACCAGTCTTGCTAAGCTTGGTGCATTGTTATTGGGAGTTCGAGCTTCTGCTGGATTGATTCTTGGAGTTGGAGTTGCGGTTCTCGGAGTTCTCTTTTGAAGACTATCTTAGAGTTATATTGTTCAGTTGCTAGATGTTATCATCTATTTTCTTTTCCGCTGCTATTTATTGTATCATATCTCTGATGTATATTGATATCTATTGGATCATCTGTTGTATCAGATATTGTATTAAAGCTGTATATCAATGTATCATTCCTTTATTCCGCTGTGTTATTACTTAATGTTGTTATAAGCTCCGGCGAATCAGAATTGAACGGTCGAATCTATGGCATTCGAATACGATATGAAGTATGGATGTCGATTTTCGAGCGGGCAAAATCCGCGTCGTTACAATTTGGTATCAGAGCTAAGGGTTGAACTTTAGCTCAGGAGTATAACACATTAAGTAGCTCATTAGATATAGGGTGAAGTAAACCCTAGAATGAGTAATCCCTAAGATATCCATTTGAATGCCTCAGTAAATTCTCTTACTATCCACTGATAGTAAGTATGAGTGCAAGAAGAAAAGGAGATAGGGGACAGGGAAATACGACTATAAATGGTCGATACTCTGTAACGATAGTGGAAACAACTTTCTCTATCAATTTTCTTTGATTCGTTTCTAAATTCTTTTGATTGCTTCGTGACAGCTACAGAAAGAAGTTTCGAGATGATGTGGTTCTACGATTAGTTATAGAAAATCCTTATCTTTATCGATTTCTTATCAATTTCTGATTCAAACTTTAATGAATTTGAAATTTAGAATTAAAATTTTGAATAAATTGGAAATTTTGAAATTGAGCTAAATTGATTAATAGAAGAAGAAGCCAAATCGAATAGTATCGATAAAACGATTCGTTTATAACCAAATTTTGAAATTCTGTTGTAATTTCTTGGGTTAGTCGAAATCCGAAGAGGGACAAATTGGTATATATTTTGAGATATTCCGACTTGAATTTGGAATCCATATCTTGTATTTGAGAAATTGTAGAGATTGAGTCTATCTCTGTGATTGTTTTCGTGCCTGCGAATTTCGAGGACGAAATTCTTTTAAGGGGGGAAGTTTGTAACGACCCCGGATTTTTATGAATTTAAATTGATAATTTAAATGAATTTTTGAATTAAAATTTGTAAAATTGATTTTAAGTGACAGCGAGTTTCCCCGATTCAAATAGAAAAAAATATTAAGTCGTATGGATTTGACAATTTGTATATATGTGAATATGTATTTAAATTGGATTTAAAATAAAATTTTAAATAAATGATTTTAAAAATAAATATAGAGATATATATGTGTATACATTAGATATGAATTGTAAATGAATGGTTTAATAATAATTTGAATTTATAAATTTAATATAAAACAATAAATATTAAAGTAAAATAAACAATTTAAGTTAGAATAAAATAGGAATAAAAATACAACACAATAAATATTTAAGTTGAAAATTAATATGTAAGTCATAAGAAAAGAAAAGAAATGACATTTAAATATGAAACAAAGTTAAAAAGTCATTTCAGAAGATAAAATTGGTTATGTAAACTATAAAATGTAAAATATACACATGAAACAAATTAGTTAAAAATTTAAACAATATATTGACAATAGAAATTTATGTTCATATACAAGCAAAACATTAGTATAAAAATAAAATAATATATGTATGTGCTTTGGGAAACTACGATTGTAAATATAAAACAAATCTTATAAAAATGTACATAAGTTTGAAATAATTTTAAGTAAATTAAGTATTTAATAATATAAGTTTAAAAATAAAGGAAAGGTAAGATTTTAAAACTTTGTTTAAGTTTAAAAGTGTGTTTATACTCGAGTTAAAATTGTATAAACAAATCAAACATAATAAATACAAACAAATATAAAAGTAAGTATGCAAGACAAAGTGAAAGAACATAAAACAAAGTAAAAACAAGCAAAGTATAAAATATAAATCTATGTATGCACACTTAAACAATACAAGGCAAATTAATATAACATGTAGACCTGGAAAGAAAATAAAGTACAAAATAAACATAAGCCAAGTAAAATGGGTATGCAGGCAAGTAAAAGAATCAGCAAGTACAAAATTCAACATTTCAGCCAAAACAAAGATATATGCAGGTATGTAAAAAAATTTCTAAAAACAACTACTCAGCTAAATATAAAACTGCAAACAGAAAAAAAATAAAAAAAATAAAAAAATAAAATATGTTCATAAAGTAAAAGCATGTAATGCCTTCATCTCAGCCGAGTAAGGTAGGCAAGCATAAACAAATCAAAATATAGATGAACATAAACAAGTACAAGCAAACATCCTAAGTACATACAACATCTTTTACCATGCCTTTGTACAAACTAGATCATCACCTGTACAACTATCCTTTTATATGTATACACCTATACACCTTCTCCTTATTTATTAATTCTCCCTCTTAGTTCATTCATCAAGCCAAGTAAAACTGAAGTAAACAAAATAAAAAAAAAAGTTCTAAAACAAAACTTCAACAAAATACAACTGCCTTTAAAACCAGAGCTTCAAGAGAGAGGGCTTCAGCTTGCAAACTCACTGCTTATCTCAACATAAAAGAACTCTGTCCACTTTCCAAACACTGTGAGTAACATTCTTTTTAAAAACTCAAAGTATGAACTTATTTTGAATGTAAATGTTTGCTTGCGTGTATAAGTATACATAAAAATGATGTATGCAGGTTTGAAAATGAAAACATCTTCTCTGTTTAAACTAAGTACTGTGAGTAAACACAAACTTTAGAACTTTAAGTTTGATTTAAAAAAAAAATGTTGCAACTACATGTCTGTGAATACATAAGTTTATATATATATGTGTGTGTTCTTGGTAATGGAATGGGTGTGCAGGCTGATATTTAAATACCTCTCTGTTTTAAGTTCATGAACAAAACATCTTTGATTCAAAATTCTTTTTCTTTCAATCTACTTATAGAGTGGACTTAGAATCAAAATGGAAATTGGTTGTTATGGTATAAACTTGAGATTAAAAATTTATAGAAGTTAAAACCAAGTTTAACTTTCTCTGGAAAGTAAAATAACCCAGCTAAGTTCAAAAAGAGCAAGAATTCAAACTTCGTAGTTTATGAATTCAGATGTATAAATGGGATTATTATACTTTAATATGATTTTTAAAGCTCGAATCAAAATTTTTAGAGCTAGGATTAAGCTACAGTTCCGGGATGAACGAAAATGGGTTATAGTCGATTTTTGGGTGATAGAGTGGACTGGAATACTCGGCGTTTCGCGTGGGGGTGAAAGAGCCTCCGGAGGAGTTGGGAAAATTATCTGGAGTTGCTCCAGTTCGACGTGGAAGTGGCGGTGGCGAGGTTTAGTTTCTAAACCTAAATTTTGTAGCGGCTGAGTAATTCGAATCGTTCGTCCCCGATAGACGATCGAGCGTTGCGTGGCTCTGGGTGGTAGTAGAGGAGATGCTGGCGATCGCGTAGACGGAGTTTCACGTGTTCCGGTGGTTGTGGTGGCGTGAATGGGGCGATGACAGGTTTCGAAGGGGTGGATGCATTTTTGTTTCAGGTCTGGGTCAATTTGTTTGATTTTGAATTCGCTGTTGTTTTGAGTATCTGAGTGTTTGTGAGGCTCATAGAGATCATGGCTGATGTGCTGACGATCGCAGCTTGGACCGGAGGAGGCCAGAAAGGCGGTGCATGTGCACATGACTTTGGGTTGTGTCAGTTGAAAGGAGTTGGAGAAGAAGATTGGCTCGGGGAAAATTTGAATTTATCTCGAAGTCGATCTCGGGGAGGATGTTGATTTGCTCAAAGCAAGGACGAGGGAAACCCGAAGTAGTTGTGGAGGTGGAGTTGCTTTTGCATGCTACAGGTTTTGAAACCTGTCTTCTTTTTTTTTTGTGGGTTCTGTTTTCCCGGGGAAGACTCGAGTTATTCGAGTACTCGACTCGAAGAAATGGGGAGTCTGACTCGAAGCAAGTTTGTTAACCTCGGGTCATTTTGTATGTTACAGGTTTTATGAAACCTGTCAGCATATATGAATTTTAAAGCAAATTTAAATGAAACTTGGATTTTAACTTGAATTTACAAGTAAGAATATTAATGTATTTTGAAAGCTTAATTTTTAAATAATTTTTTTTTTTAAGTAGATTAGTTTAAAAGCTTTCTCTTATATAAATATTAAATATTATTTACAAAGAATTATAAATTGATTTTTTTTTTCTTAAATTGGATTAATGTTTAAAAGAATAATCATTTTGAATTTTAAATTCAAAATGTAAATTTAATTTAAATTCAAAAGTGAAATGTTTTTCACTCTAATGTAAATGAAGTCATCAATAAGGAATGAATTATATTGGGGATAATTAAGGTATTAAAGGATTCAATTACTAAGATAATTAAGGAATGATTTGTTTATCGAATTTATAAATTAATGATTTAGATTAATTTATAATTAAAGATTAATTTAAAAGTAATTAAAGAAATGCTATTAGTAAATGAAGATAATTAACTAGGAATTATTAAGTGATTAAATTTATGTGAATAATTTTGATAATTAATTAGATTAATTGAATAAGAAAATCAATTATAAATTGTAATTACTTAATGAAAGTAATAAAGGGGCAAATTACCAATTGTAATTGAATTTGAATATTTTGATTAACTTAATGATAAAGTTTAATTGGTAATTAATAAATCAGGATTAGATAATTAAATTCATAAGAAATTTATTTTACTTGGAAATAAAATTGAATCGAATAGGATTAATCAATTTAATTAATCCTACTTATAAATGACAATTGAATGCTTAACCTTACTTATGAATGATTGTATTGTATGAGATGCCTTGAATCGATTATCCTATCTGATTTGTGATATTTTGTTCTATAGATTGAACTGTGTATATTTATTGCATCTGTATATTATCTGTGAATCCGTGAATGGACGATGAGCGTTATACTTTATATCGCTTATCAACTATATTTCTGTGTTTTAATCTGTGATGATTAAATGATGTTGCACTATTGTGTTAAACCCCTGGACCACACCATACACACACAATTATGGATTTCACGAGGAAATCGATTAAGTCACAGATTTTAAAATGACTTTAAAATGATTTTTAAAGTTGAATATTTAAATTCAAATGTTTTAGAAATGGAATCAGAATAAATGTGAAAAGCTTTTGGAATGAAATTTCAAGTTAAAATTTATTTTAATTTACTTGATTAAGTTTTGAAATTTAAATAATTCAATTTGAATTTGAATTCGATATTTGGAATTGAATTCTGTAATTTGAAACTAGGGATTAATGATATTATACTAGTCATTATGAGTTAAATCATTTTTAAAGTATTTTTCTTTTTGGGAATTTGAATTTAACCCAGGGATTTCAACTTGTATAAATGAATCAGATTTCCAAAATGAAAACTGTTGTTTTCAAATGATACACTTTTAGATAAGAACTGAGATTCCAGTTAATTAGGGGAATTTCAAGATTGAATAGAGAAATGATTTTCCTAAGTTATGAATGAATTCTTTTTGAAAGCTATGAATTAAATCTGTTTATTTTTAACAGATTTAAATTGATGATTTGTTTAAATCAAATTGAAATGAAATTGTTTTGAAGGCTATAAGTTAAATCTTTGATAAAGATTTAACGAGTTAATCAAATTGAAATAAAAAATTGATTTGGAAAATCTGTGAATGAATCTTTTGTTTAAAAGATTAAAATGTGAAAATTGTTTAAACCGTTAAAGGTTGTGAAAATGAATCCTTTTGTTTAAAAGATTTGAAATGGTGATTTGTTAAACCATTTGAAGAAAAGTTTTGGGTAATAAGTTGTGACTTAATTGAAATCCCAATGTCCGTATGTTTTTGAAATACTGCGCTCACTGTTCGGTTTAGCCGGGAGAGGACCTTTGCGTCATATATCCCATTCCGAATATGTGATATGTCGTTATGGATAGCATTTGAAGACCGGTGTTGAAGACCGGATATTTTTTGAAAGCGAAAGGACAACTCGTCGAATGTCTTTGCATCGACTGGTCCCCGGTATAGAGACTCCATCTGTGATGGGAAGTCCGAACGTGATTAGTGAATATCCGGATTGCAAGGACTTCTTTGTAAGTGCCTTCGGTTCTGTTCGAGCCCGGAACAGACTTGTATGGATAGTATGTCTGACATTACAAATTGAGATATAAAGCCGATTTCTTTCAAATATATTTCTGTTGGTGGCGGAGAATTTATTCTCTTAGCTTAACACCCTTCTCTGAGACATACGAGCTCAGAGGTTATGTAGTTGAATGTTATCAGCGATATATTCCCAATTTGGTAATGTGACATGCTGAGTGTTGCTGTAAATGATCATTGTGTTGATTATTTGTGATAGGATCATTTATTTGATCGTCTATCTTTGTGATCATTTCTATGATCATTTGTTGACCCAAAGCATGGCTTTTGTATAAAGTATGTTTTTGTGGACGAGACTTCGTCGAGCCTCACACCTCGGAAATGGTCAAAACAGGAAAGATGCGGCAAGGTTATGAGGGGTAGCTCCCTTTAGGGTATGTACATTTCCTTCTGGATAGAGGTGGTATCATGGTATGGAGCCCAGATATTTAGCCTATGTGGTTACCGCGAATTTATTACTTTGTGGTTGTTGGTTATCGGGATCCCGTGAGAAAGGTCGTTTACGATCGGGGAATGGCGTGCTCGTGTCAGTAGTTACCCAGTTAGGGGTAACCCGGCCTTGTGTTGGCAGAGTTCCGGTTTGGTTCTCGGGAATGTCCTTCCAGAGGCATTCTCATGTGGCAATGGGAAGTTCCTTGGCCTGACCATTTGTTGGAAATCCAAAGAAACAATACGAGACTTGTACGGTTTTAGTTGTAGAACCTGCTTCCTCAGGAGGTAGCTATAGTAGGCATAATATAATGGTACCTATGCTGGCTAAGATTTATATTCTACTTTCGAAATGAATTTTTTCTACACTATGCACTAGCAATAATATCAAATGTTTTTTTTTAATACGTATCAAGCATCTTTGACTAACATAAGAAGAAATCTCCTCCAAGTCTGCGTTTGCATTGTGTGTGTGGCGGGAGGTCTTATGGTAGTCTCATTTTTAAAAAGCATTGCGAATTGACTTTGAAAATCTTTTGTTGAATGTTTTAAAAGATAAACTGTTTTCGTTGCTCACACCAGTCCCACGACTGATCCGGAGTTTATTGTTTCTTTCCTAAACTCTGGGTGCTCATTATTTTCTACACGAGCAGTCTAGAGTTGGGTTTTTCAGATAGTCAGGTTTAGTAGATTATCTGGAGTTAGTTCAGTCTTTGGATCGCACCAGTCTTGCTAAGCTTGGTGCATTGTTATTGGGAGTTCGAGCTTCTGCTGGATTGATTCTTGGAGATGGAGTTGCGGTTCTCGGAGTTCTCTTTTGAAGACTATCTTAGAGTTATATTGTTCAGTTGCTAGATGTTATCATCTATTTTCTTTTCCGCTGCTATTTATTGTATCATATCTCTGATGTATATTGATATCTATTGGATCATCTGTTGTATCAGATATTGTATTAAAGCTGTATATCAATGTATCATTCCTTTATTCCGCTGTGCTATTACTTAATGTTGTTATAAGCTCCGGCGAATCGGAATTGAACGGTCGAATCTATGGCATTCGAATACGATATGAAGTATGGATGTCGATTTTCGAGCGGGCAAAATCCGCGTCGTTACAGTACTTTACTTCTTAGTCCTACAACCATTGCTCTGTGGTCATTGTCCTTGATAATTGTCGAATTTGTCTTGTGCAATCAGTTCAATATAGCTGGGTCAGGCTATCGGGTAACAAAGATCAACAGTATTCTCAAGTTGAGAGAACTGTATAAATTGATCACATCGATATTCTTTGCTTGACCTTAGTAACATTAACCAATAGAAAACTATCGTGTGAATCATTCCATAATTATCCAATCACCATCAGTATGTAACCCCTTGGTGCCCCCAACAGTCATGAGTAATACATTACCCAACATTTAAAGACCATTATGTACTCCAGTCTCAACGGATATATTGATATCCAGTCTCCATAGATCTTGACTAGAAATATTTAAAATGGTATATTTGTTTCATTGTCATAATTTACTCACGGTTACAACACTTTGTAAATACTATCACAAAATAGACCATTTATGGATTTTCTATTAAATATAATTTAATTAAATAATTAATATAACCATATTATATCAAGTATATAATAGAAAAAAACACCTTTATTTCGAATAAGATTGGTCAACAAGTCAGATATATGTAACAAATAACATAATTGCCCCTAGAGCATACCTCTAACTTTATCAATCTCCCACTTGCACTTGGAGTCAATTATGGAATCTTACTCAAACTTCTCCAATTGGTTTTTCAAAAACCAATTGTGTATGTCCTTTTGTGAATGAGTATGCTATTATGTTTCAATTATCTACTCTGTCAATCAACTCTCTCCGACGATGATAAACTGCTTTATCATATGGAACAATTCAGAGAATTTCTCTCAACCTATGGAGAGCTCTAAGTTCTATTACGAACCATATCATGACATTTTTATCCTATAACAATGTTATGAGGTTCTTAGCATATGGAACTGGCTTGGTTATAAATTTGTGCACTTATAATTCTATATACAATATTTTTATTACAGCAATATTCATAGCGATATGCCTAGCCTTTTCATTGAATCAGTCGTGGTCTTTCATTTGGAACATTTTCAACTAAAGATTCTTAACTTGTATTTATTATTGGCACACTATACTCATATTAATTATGAAGTTTAAGTCTGAACACTCCTTTATAAGGTGTTTTTGTTTCTGTAAATAATTCTCAAGTATTTCATAAATACATGAGAACACTTCAAACAACCATTTAGTGATATCATTTTGGATTTGATATTTGCTTCATGTATCAAATACACAAAAAAAGTCACGATCTTATAGACAACATAATATGTGATGATTCCTATTGTCAATGCATAAGGAACTCATCTCACATATTCCATATTAAAAAATTTAATAAGGTGTCTTTGCACATTGTAACAACCTAGAATTTTAGTTATTTGAAATTAAATATTTAGTTAATTTTAAATATTGAAAAGTTAATTTCATAGGTTAACTTTAATTTCAAATATAGCGATTTTTTGGATAATTTACTTGTTGAATTTAATAATTGAAAATCATTTAAATAATTTAATCTTGGGTTTTTATTTAGATAAAAATGATTTAAAAGATTTTTTAATTTCTATTTAATAAGAATGAAGATAATAAGACTTTTTAATTGGATTTGTAAGTGATTTACTCGATTTAGAAAATTACTCGTTTTAATTAACGAGTGAAAATAGCCTTTCGGGGCACTATCTCAGATTTCGATGAAACATGTTTTATTGGATCCATAATAATAAATTGTTATACACCATCAAAATTTGTAGTGATCAGACATATCCTTTGGTCGTGCGAAATCGAAATGTGTTGAAATTAATATCAAAAAATTAATATAATAATTGGGTTCAAAAGGCTATCTTCTACGTATGATCGAATTAGGCCTCGAAACAAGTTCCATTGCGTTTGAAATAGAGGTATAACATATAAAACGCCAGGAGGCGTGTCTCGATTGGTGTCCAAAATTATATAGCTAGATATTTTGAATTTAAATAATATATATAATTTGGCCTGACCACATACCCATGCATCCTCACCTCAGCCATGACCCATCACCTTCAACATCAGACCGTACCGTGTACAAGTCCACACCCCCTTTATATTATCTCCCATTCATCCTCTGTTGTTTAAATATCTCTAGGAAGAAGAAAAAGAAAGGAAAATAATCAATATTTTAATATTTTATATTTCAACATTTACTCCATTAAAAAAATCCAAAATAAGCTTTAAAATTCTTCATTTGAAGAGATCTTTCCACTGATATGCTTGGTTGGAGGTGTGGTACTATTTTGGGAGTTCGATAGTGAAGCCAAATGAGTATTGGCAGCTAGGGTTGGTAAATTGCAGAGGTATGGGCATTGATTGGCTTACCGGAGGTCGTATCCGTGTTCGAGGTGGGAAAAGACAGCTCATCACCGTGTTTGGAGTATGCGGTGCTCGTTTGGGAATCACGTCTACTGTACGGCCTAGGAGGGATCACCATGGTCAAGTTTTCGTAGGGGGAGGCGGAGGCAGTGATGGGTGGTTCGAGGAGAAGAGGAAGCCGAGAGAAGGATGTTGGCAAAGTCAGTTCGACATTTCATGGAGCGAGCCTCCGTACAACAGCGTGCACGTGCATAGAAATGGACTGTACATGAAGTTGTTTTGATTTAGGGAAGAAGGAGCGATGACGGCATATGTGTAAATTTAATGATCTTGTAATTAATTCATTTCATTTTAATTTAAAAGAAATCAATAATTTACAAATTCCGTAACACTCTCATACAAGGTCCAATCGGGGCATGGATTTTTGCATTGTGCTCGTAATGACGAGAGCTTCGCAATGGAGCTGATTTGGATGGATTTGGAGACTATTGAAATTTGAGCTAAAATCAGATGTCGTTCAATTTTAGTTCCAAACCGAAATGCCTCGACGACAATAGAAAATTTCGATGAGTTAAACTCACTTTTTTATTTAACTGGTATAATATATAGTTGATAAAAATTATTGAATTATTGTTTGGATGAATTACTGTAGTTATATTAGTTGGATTGAATATTCTCTCATATTGGAGCGGATGAGGCCCTGTTGCGTTCCCGTATAAGAGCGGATGACCCTTTGTATACGAATCCCGCATCGAAGCAGTTGATTTATATTTTATGATTATATAATGTTGTGATGTAGGAAAAAATAGGTTGGAGGGATCCAACAGGATTCCTCACAACTGTTGATTTTATTTACATATATATGTGCTGATATATATAAGCTATGATGTAATAGGGAACATGTTGGAGGGATCCAACGGGACTTCTCACTATTATTGAATTATCTCAATAATATTTCTTTTATATGGATTATTGAATAATGAATATGATTGCAGACAGTGTGGTTATAACATCATTATTTTGTTTTAAAATAAAACCCAGTAATGATAGAAAATAGATATTGATGTTGGCTAAGTGTTGAGTGGCTATTGGCCTCAAATGTATTTAAAAATACAGTGAATTGTCATTCAAGTTGAAATTAGTTTTTAGAAATAAAAACGATTTTTAAATCCGAGATTGGGTTTCAGAAATATTTTAAGGATTATTTATTTAATTAGATTAATGTTGTTTTAAAGTTATATTATTAAAGTAATATTGTTTCTAAGTGTTTAATTAAATAAATATTGTTTTAAAGCTAATTAACTATAGTAATATTATTTATAAGTTATCAAACTAATATTGGTTAAAAGTATTTAATTATATTAATATAGTTTTAAAGTTAATTAATTATAGTAACATTAATTTAAGGTTATTAAATTATATTAGTATTGTTTTAAAGTTAATTATTTATAATAATATGTTTTTTAAAAATTATCAAAATATGATAAGGTTAATTATTTAAGAATATTTATGATTTGCAGTTAATAAGAAGGATTGTTAATATTGTTTTAAAATAAATTACTATTACTTATAAAAATGAAGATGATTGATTATTGTTGTTCTTAAACAATATTTTGAAATTATTAATAATTATTTTTAAGATTTTTTAAAATTTATAAATTTCATTTATTTATAATGTTTATTTTTAATAATTATTAATATGTAATGATGTTTTGAAGTAAAAGATTTTTAATTATATATAAGTGTTTTTGAAACCCATGAATAGAGTTGAAAGATTTAGATTTTATAAAAGAGCTTATAAAATGGTTTGGAGATGTAAGGTAGATTATTTATAAGGTGAAGAGTTTTATAAAGAGTTTATAAATGATTAGACATTTATAAACGAATTTTAGAGATGGGTTTATAGATTCATGAAAGAAGATTACAAATGATTTTATGGATTTATAAAGGCTTTACAAATGATTTTTGAAATATACAAAAGAATTTATGAACGATTGGAATGTATAAAAGAATTTTGTAAATGGTCCACAAGATTTATAAAATGAATTATAATTGTTTTAAGAAGGATTATAGGGAGTATTATAAAGATTGGGGAATGGAATAAAAAGACAATCTTTCTAAATTATGTGGATATACTTATATCGTTGAGGTAATTATATGGATATTTCTAAATATTGAAATATAGGGATTGACGAGTATATCTTTGTAAAGGTGTTTATATACAAGTAGTTTGCTAAGTGGGTTTTATTTATGGAAGATTTATAAAAGGAGGCTAGTGACTACTTACATGTTGAACTGATGTTGGGTTTTTTCCCTCTATGAAATAAATCCCTGGTTGAATGTTGTTATTCGTTGGTTAAATAACCGACTATTGAAAATTAGACTCAAACGTAACTTTGGATATATCTAGGAGACATACGTGAGTTATATGGCACAGTTATCTATGTGATGCTATAGTGCGCGTATAAATCTCGTTTCGTTCTTCTTGGACCAAGATAAGGAAATCCGTCCACTAACGGCTAGGAGATGATCCCTGATCTTATCTTTGATTGTTTATTTCCTAAAGAACATGGGTTGAGTTTACCGAAAATAATCGAACGTTATTTCGAAGAGACTGGGATCAGATATGTTATCGGACAACCACTTCAATCGAACGAATGCATTTCGAATTGAAGACATCGCGATGAGCATGGAATCAAAGATAAAGACGTGAAGTGTAAGGGCTAATCACTACTAATCATGAGGGTGATTTCAAAATGGATATAGTAAGAATTGTGCCTTCAGTGTCGTTCAGACCCAGAACGGACTTGTATGGATGAATTCTATCAGAAAATTGTCATTAGAAGGCAATGAGCATTCTAAGTGTAAATTCTCTAGGAAGGTAAACGTAGCCTTAAGATTCATCAACCGGGAATTAAAATAGGGAAGATGTAGCAGAGCTATGTGGTTCGCAACCATTAAGGTATGTCATCACCTTTCTAGATGACCATTCATATTTCCTGATTCAATTATGCATATGAGCTCAGTAAAACGGTTGGGAACATCCGGGGTGACGACATATTCGGTACTATCCAGCAAGGGGCACGCCGGTCCTGTGGCGGCTGGGGTCATTAGGTACGATTTCAGTGCGTTGTTCTAGAGGTGCACTGTAACGGGCGGTACCCCAGTAGCCCAGTCATTATATAGAATTCATTCTCTAATAAGCGCCATATGAACTTAGTTGTGCCCAACTATGTTGAAATTTAAGATGCAAGCATTTCAAATATATTCATATTTTACTTCGACCGCTAGACATTATTGAAATATAAATGGATTTTCTATAGAAACTTTTTTGGTTATCGTAAGGTAAAAACCAGTCCGTTTATATGTGTGGCATGGTCGTACGAGATATTTTTGATTTCAAAGGTTTTATATTACTTTAAAATCCAATTGGGTGTGTTTTCTCAAATTGATTTTCCAGACTAACTCGGTTGTTTTTTTATTATAATGCTCAGGTCAGACCGAGCATATTACATATTAGTTTTAATGCTTGGATCTTTAAGAGATGACTTAGAGACCTAGAAAGTTATTCGCATATATGGTTATTTTCCGCTGTATTCATTGTTGTGTTTATCAACAATTGTGAGGACGTGTTATTATAACTGTCCGGGCTGAAATACATTAGTATACTCCGATTGATGTTGTATGTACATATATTATAGTTTTACTTTTGGTAAATATTTATTGTATATTATAGATTATTCGTTTCGTTGTAAGATTCAATGTTGTTTAGTTTTCCTCTTATCTTCTTTCTTTTTCCTTAGCAATCGGGTTTTCTGGCATTCGATTGCTCGGCATGTGATATAGTGGATGTATTAGTGTCGATTTTCGAGGGTTGGAAATCCAGTTCGTTACATACATCAATTGGGGATATTCCTAATATCGTTAATACTCACTATGAAAGACGTCATTTACAATCCATAATTGGGCATTAAAATAACTATGGTCGATTTTAACACAAATAGCTTAAAATTAACAATGTATTGTTTACTTATAGTTCAGAAATATCAATGTACCTTTTAACATTCTTTCTTATGAACACACGCTTCCTCTGCATTTTGATTGATATTTAAACCATTTGATATTTCTATCAAAATATTTGTTCAATTTTCGCTGCTTATAAAATTAAACTTTCTATCAATTCTTGGACCATATTCACATACTCACAAACTTAATATTGCTCCCACCGACTATGAGACATTTTGGTTATTATGTGTAAACAGTTTACTCTAAATCATTATTTAGAATTTTATGTTTCATTGCATATGTATCAAACATAAAAATCATATTAAGTGATAATTTTGTGAGTAAATCTGAATTAACTTGAGCAAATTGAATATCGAATCTATTACGCTAATTTCAGCAATTGAATTTTGCGATATTATTCTTATCAACATTACTTATTTATTTCCAACTACATTAGTCTTGCTCATAAAGACACAATCGCGGCCGATGGATCACATCCATTCGATTATGACTATTAAAATCATATTTTGATAGCGTACTTGGAATTCTTTCGGATTTGCGCATCATACCATATCATAGAGTCAATAACCTTAATGATTTGATTAACCAACCAAGGATTATATATTTTCGTCATTGATAGGAAACTTATAACTTCCCTTCAATGTGCGAGAATACTTATTAGACACTCTAATACGATGTGTTTGTGTAGGTTAGTTAATTTCATTCCATCTCGTTTAATCATTTTTTTATGTGGATGGTATTCAATTCCATTTTACAACCAATAATTCCTTAAAAAATTCTTTACGATGAAGTTTGTATTTCTTGAAACAACAATTGTTTCTCAGTGCAACAGAATAGGCATTCATAAACGTTTAATGAATTTCTTTATTTATAAAGCTGATTCGGTTTAGTATACAAAACTTATGTTCAAAACATAAATATGTTGTCCAATGACAGTCTTTCCCAAAATCCTTTTGGGCAGATTCATACAAGATTCCTTATGAACAATTATTACGTGCAATCTTTCGACTCGCACTATCTGCCAACTCCTTAGCCTATGATATGTTGGAGTTTCTTATAAACCCTTATCTTATGTGATTTTGTAAACTGTTATTTAGATGAAATAATATAAATCTTGTGTCCTACTCTTAAAAACATGACCTTATAGAAAGAAACGAACTCAACCTCACTCGTAATTAATCGTATATGGTCCAACAAAGTTCAATTACTCCTTATCGACGCATCATTACGTATCACATGGAGGTGGGACCTTTTGAGATTGAATCTTTATTTGTTTTTAGATACGTTTGAAACCCTTTCCAATATACCCACTCATTCGATCAAGTCGAATCATTTCTATCCCATATTATTTTATCTATTTATGTTTTATACTCTATGAGTTTACTATAGATATAATACATGCGTATCAAATACACATGTTCATGTCAGGGATAACTCATCGGTGAATATGACGAAGTACATGAAACCATTTTAGTATTAATATGCTTACGATTACATACATCTATATGTATCAATCCAAAAAGTTCATTAAATCTTATGATGCTTCCACTAATTGGGTGCATAGCTCTTCAATTGTTTGAGATATAATTAACTAGTGTCATATGAATCATAATCATATAGTAAAAATTGTTTCTCAAAACTACGACTTAGTCTATAATTCCAAAATAATTGTAAATAATTTTAGATTCTTCTGTATTTTCAATGCATCACTTTTGTATGAAAACAAATACCACATTATAGTTTTATTTCATAACGAATATTTATAATATTCATATTGAAATATAGCTATGTCTATTTCTCAATCGATATCGAAAAATAGTCATTATTTCATAAATGATGTTCGGTACATTTTATGAAAACAAAATATAATGCAATCAATAAGTACTATATGACATGCTCCCAATATTTCCGCCAGTACTATAATAGCATACTAATTTGAAGGTCCATTATTCACTTAACATTGTTTGTTTATTTCATATATTGCACCAGATTTACAATGGAAAGTTCTTTGATCAATTACCCTGAACTCAAAGAAATAAATCTCATAGAAATAATATTCTATACGAAACTTCATCTAGAAATACGAATCACATTTCTTATTCCAGTGTTAAGTATCAATACTATTATTACAATTCTCGTTTCTGTTGTTTCTGTATGAAGCAAACATGACAATTCATTCTCTTCATCCCAACCGTACCTTAAATCACATTTACTCTTATACATTTATTTTTCTTTCTAAATGGTCAAGCCATTCAAAATAAAACCCTCACTATAATATTATAATGAACCTTTACAAAAAAGCATACGATTATCCTTAATGTTTAAGAACATCAAATATATTGCACTTTACGTAAATTGATCAAACCGACATTTTCAACAATCAAGTTCTTAGATTTATACTGTAGTTTTAGCTTTATGTTACGAATAACATAAAATGATCTTTTATGATGCAACCAAGACCAGAAAAGAAAGTATGCATTCATTAATTTCTGAAAATACGAGTGTATGGTGTAGTTTGATGAGTCGGCCACGACTCAATGAAAGCTTGAGTCGGTTACGAGCTAAGGAGGAAGCCCTAAGTCGTTTCCGAGTTAACAAGGTCAGGAATAACGAGTTACGACCTAAGGAGAAAGAGTTACGAGTTAATGAAGCACGAGTTAAGAGCTTAAGTCAGCTACGACTTAACAGAAGAGGAGTTAAGAGCCTAAGTCGGCTACGACTTAACAGAAGAGGAAGCAACCGCGACCTAACTGAGTCGTTCGAAGAGACATGCGGCAAGGAACTGGAAAGCTTGAGTCGTATGAGTGTTGAGTCGGTCAGTTGATGAGTCGGTTGAGTCGTGAGTCGCTGGGCAAGTTGAGTCGTTAATTGTTTTCTTGAGTCGGAGGTGTGGCCATAAGGCTGGGCTTGTTGAGTCGTGTTGTATTTAGGTCGTTACCGACCTAGAGGTTATGTGTGTTGTATTATAGGTCGTTACCGACCTATGGATGTGTGAGATGTATGGTACTAAGTCGTGTGCGACTTGGGGGTTGAGTCGGCAAGAACTGAGTCGGTCATAGATGTAATGTGTTAGGTCGTTAACGACCTTGGATGAGTCGGTTGTATTTTGGTCTGTTGTAAAAGCGTTGAGTCGCGAGTGTTAAGTCGGGCACGACTTAAGATGGGTCGTGAGTCGGTGCCGACCTAAGAGTTGGGTGTTGTTTGTTGTGTTGAGTTGTAATTCTCTATAAATAGTGTGTGTGTTGTAATTTTTGAGGTTGTTGATTTTGGAATAAAATTCTCTTTTGTTAGCTTTGTGCTTTCATACCAATTGGTAGTTGAGTGTAATCTCCTATCTCCACTTACGTCGTTCGAGTGCGCTCGAATCCACGTTTGTTGAAGCCGATTCACGGAATCTAGTGCGCTAGATCAACGTGCGAAGAATCGTAGATCTTTGAACACGGTATAGTGCGCTATCAACGTGTTTGAGATAGCTAGAGTTCGGTATCTTTGGATCAACGAACTTGGGCATTTTTGGTATCTTCAACTCACCGATTGCTACAATCCATCGATTGAAGTTTTGTTTGATTAATCCGCTGCGTCAGTTTTGGTATCAGAGCCATACTTAGCCAATCATAGCTAAGTTGATTCTTGGAGCCAAGTTTTTGAAGTTTGAAGTTGTTCATTGTGTTCATATTGAAGTTGCATCAAGTTTGGAGTGTTTGATCTATTCCATTTTGGATCAAAAGGAGCAAAGAAGTTTGAATTTAGACTTGTGGAAGTTTTGCGCGCCAAGGGTTGAAGTGTAGAACCTTGCCGAGCTAAGTCTTTGCCGACTTAGTGGTGATAAGCCGTGAAGTGTCATGGCCGAGACATTGTTGAGCCGTGACTTGTTGATTGTTGTATTGTATTGAAAGTTTTGAAGTCTTGTGATTGAATTGTTGAAGTGTTGTGAAGTTTTAACCATGCCACCAAGGAGAGCCAATCGTCATCAAAACATTGAAGCTTTGTATCGTAGAGAAGAAGCTGAACTTATGGAACAACGTATTAATGAAAAGTTTGATGAAGGCATTGGTAAATTGGAGAGATTGATGAATGATTTGAATCAAAGGAGGAGATCACCAAACTCGAACCATGGAGGAAACCAAGTTTCGCCATCGGTTACGGAAGCGAGGAGGGTATCGCCACATTCTTGTAGAGATAGAAGAGAGACATCAATTTCATCACGAAGAGATCATCATGACTATGCACATGAAGAGAGAAGAAGTCAACGTGAATTTGACCATGAAGCATATAGAGATGAGGAAAGACATAGTCAAAGAAGCATGCATGAACGAAGGGATGATAATGGTCGAGATCGATGTAGACGCACTTTTGATTTTGTTGAAGAGGAAGATAGAGCTAGTATTCATTATCAAGATCGAGACCAAGTTCGAAATTCTTATCGAGAAGTTGAAGATGATAGACGATGGGAATCGGGTATGAAGGTGGAAATTCCGGAGTTTAAAGGCGGGATGGTTGCCGAGGAGTTTTTAGATTGGTTATCTAATGTGGAGGAAATCTTTGATTTCAAGGAGGTGCCGGAGAATCGAAGGGTGAAGTTAGTTGCTACAAGGCTGAGGGGGAGAGCTTTGGCATGGTGGCAGCAAACTAAACTTACTCGTGAACGAATGGGGAAGTCAAAGATAGAATCTTGGGAAAAGATGAAGAAGTTGATGAGATCTACTTTCTTACCTTATAATTACCAATCACTTATGTACCAAAGGTTGCAGAATCTGAGGCAAGGGACGAAGTCTGTTAGTGATTATGCTGATGAATTTTACCAACTCATTGCTAGAAACGATATTATGGAGACAGAAGAACAGCTGACAGCTAGATTCATTGGGGGATTGAGAATGCAGATCCAGGATATGGTTAATATGTTTGATCCTAGATCTTTAGCGGAGGCACATCAGAAAGCGTTAGCTTGGGAGAAACAGGGAAGGCGTGGAGGTGGTGTGTTTACTAATTCTAATAATCCAGTGAAGGGGGCCAGTGGTAGTTCTAATGTTCCTAGACCTGTCACAAAACCAGTGGTGAAAGAGGTTGAGAAGGCGAAGGCTAGTAGTGGGTTCAGATGTTATAACTGTCAGGAGTTGGGTCACAAGAGTAACGAATGTCCAAAGCCGAAGAAGAGAACCATGGTTGCAGAAGTTGAGGAGGATGATGGTGAGGAGGCAGAATGTTCAAATACACCTTATGTTGAGGAGGAAGAAGAATTGTTTGGAGATGAAGGATGTAATCTTATGTTGAGGAGAAGTTGTCTTACACCAAAGCAAGAGGAGGATTGTAGTTGGTTGAGGAGTAACATATTTCAATCGACATGCACTATTCTGGGGAAAGTCTGCAAGTTCGTTATTGATGCAGGAAGTTGTGATAATATTATTTCTACAGAAGCAGTTAGAAAGTTGAACTTGAAGACCGAGAAGCATCCAAAACCATACAAGCTAGCATGGTTAAGGAAGGGTGGTGAAGTGAAAGTGTGTCGAAGGGCTTGTGTGAATTTTTCGATTGGGAAGAAGTACAAAGATGAAATTTGGTGTGATGTTGTGGACATGGATGTTTGTCACTTGTTATTGGGCAGGCCATGGCAGTTTGATAGAGCAGTTCAACATGACGGTCGTGTCAATAGTTACAGTTTCATGTTCGAGGGTACTAAAATCACTTTGGTTCCTAAGAAACAACAGCAGAAGGAGAGCAAACTAGAAGAGATTGAAGAATTGAAAACTCTGTTGACTTTGAAGGAATTTGTCAAAGAAGTGGAAGAAGAACCGGAAGTGTTTTTGTTGATTGGGAGAGAGAGTAGTGAAGAAGTTGAAATCCCGGAAGAAGCAAAGCCAGTTTTGAAAGAATTTGAAGATGTCTTTCCAGAGGAGTTGCCAAAGGAGTTACCGCCACTTAGAGACATTCAACATCAGATTGATCTTGTTCCAGGAGCAGTGTTACCACATCGACCACATTACCGTATGAGTCCGAAGGAACATGAGGAGTTACGAAGGCAAGTGGAAGAGTTGCTTGAGCAGGGGCGTATTCAGGAAAGTTTGAGTCCATGTGCTGTGCCAGCATTGTTGGTACCCAAGAAGGACGGAACTTGGAGAATGTGCACTGATAGTAGAGCTTTGAATAAGATCACTGTTCGTTACAGATTTCCTATGCCGAGGTTGGATGATTTGCTGGATCAGTTGAGTGGGGCAACTATATTCTCGAAGATTGATTTGAAAAGTGGTTACCATCAAATTCGAATCAGACCTGGAGATGAATGGAAGACAGCTTTCAAAACAAGAGAGGGGTTGTACGAATGGTTGGTTATGCCATTTGGTTTGTCAAATGCACCTAGTACATTCATGCGGGTGATGAATCAAATCTTTCGACCATTCATTGGGAAGTTCGTTGTGGTTTATTTCGATGATATTCTGATTTATAGCAGGAGTACGGAGGAGCATGTTCTACATCTAAGGGAAGTGTTGCTTATTCTTCGTGAAGAACAATTTTATGCTGCTACAAAGAAATGTGTGTTTATGACACCTAGTGTTTTATTCCTGGGTTATGTTGTTTCAGGAAAAGGTATTCAAGTTGACCAGAGTAAAGTTGAAGCAGTCAGGAATTGGCCACAGCCAAAGACAATTACAGAAGTGCGAAGTTTTCATGGGCTAGCGTCATTCTACCGAAGATTCATTCCACACTTCAGTAGCGTGATGGCTCCAGTGACTGATTGCATGAAGGGTAAACAGTTTGTGTGGTCAGAAGAAGCAGGGGTTGCCTTTGAGAAGATCAAGGAATTGTTAACGTCTGCACCAATTCTTGTTCTACCTAATTTTCAGTTATTGTTTGAATTGCATACTGATGCTTCGAAGGTTGGAATTGGAGGAGTTCTAAGTCAGAATGGGAAGCCAGTTGCTTATTTTAGTGAGAAGTTGTCAGGGGCGAAGATGAGATACAGCACATACGATGTTGAGTTTTATGCTGTTGTTCAGGCTGTCAAACATTGGAGGCATTATTTGTTTCAGAAGGAATTTGTTCTTTACACAGATCATGAAGCATTGAAGCATTTACAGGGACAGGATAAAATTTCAGCAAGACATGCATCGTGGATTGCCTATTTACAGCCGTTTACTTTTGTCGTTAAGCACAAATCTGGGGTGACAAATCGAGTAGCTGATGCTTTAAGTAGGAGGAGTCATTTGTTAACGACAATGAAGGTTGAAGTGACCGGGTTTGAAATGTTGCCAGAAATTATTGAAGGAGATCCTTACTTTGTGAAATATGTTGAGAAAGTGAAGGATGGGAGTACCGATGAATTCATATTGGTTGATGGTTTTCTGTTTAAAGGAAATCGTTTATGTATTCCGGATTGTAGTTTGAGGGTGAAGATTGTAAAGGAGTTGCACGAGGAAGGGCATGTGGGCCGCGATCGTACTTTGCAGTTGATTTCGCAGTCTTACTTTTGGCCGTCGATGAGAAAAGAGGTTGAAAGGTTCGTGGAGCGATGTCATATTTGCCAAGTTTCAAAGGGGACAGCAACGAATGCAGGGTTGTATATGCCATTACAAGTACCATCTAAGCCATGGGTTGATATTAGCATGGATTTCGTTTTGGGTTTGCCGAGAACTCAAAGGGGAAATGATTCGATATTTGTTGTGGTGGACAGGTTTTCGAAGATGGCACATTTTGTTGCTTGCAAGAAGACAGCAGATGCAGTTCGAGTAGCACAGTTATTTTTCAAGGAAATTTATCGACTTCATGGTTTACCAGAATCTATTGTTTCTGACCGAGATACTCGTTTTCTGAGTCACTTTTGGTTAAGTTTATGGAAGATGGTGGGAACGAAACTGAAATTTAGTAGTGCTTATCATCCGCAAACTGATGGGCAGACAGAAGTTGTTAACCGGTCATTGGGAAATTTGTTGCGTTGTCTTGTACAGGATAATTTGAGAAGTTGGGACATGAAGCTATGCCAGGCAGAATTTGCTCATAATCATGCAGTAAATCGTAGCACAGGATTCAGTCCGTTTCAGATTGTTTATTCAAATTTACCCAGGGGACCGTTGGATTTGGCAGTAGTACCACAGTCAAAAGGAACAGTTAAACGAGCTGCTGATTTTGTTGATGAGCTGAATAAATGTCATAAAATCGTTCAGGAACGACTGGAGAAATCGAATGAGAAATATAAGAAGTTTGCAGATTCGAAACGACGAAATGTTGAATTTAAAGAAGGTGATTTGGTTTATGCTGTATTGACAAAGGATCGTTTTTCGGTGGGTGCTTATAACAAGTTGAAGGCGCGGAAAATTGGTCCAGTTGAAATTTTAAAGAAAATCAATGAGAATGCTTATCGATTAAAGTTACCAGATGATGTTTATACTTCTGATGTTTTTAACGTCAAGCATTTAATTCCGTATCATGGGGGTGAGATTGTTGAGGAAGAATTTACAAATTCGAGGTCGAATTTTTCTCAACCAGGGGAGGATGATGCAACCAAGACCAGAAAAGAAAGTATGCATTCATTAATTTCTGAAAATACGAGTGTATGGTGTAGTTTGATGAGTCGGCCACGACTCAATGAAAGCTTGAGTCGGTTACGAGCTAAGGAGGAAGCCCTAAGTCGTTTCCGAGTTAACAAGGTCAGGAATAACGAGTTACGACCTAAGGAGAAAGAGTTACGAGTTAATGAAGCACGAGTTAAGAGCTTAAGTCAGCTACGACTTAACAGAAGAGGAGTTAAGAGCCTAAGTCGGCTACGACTTAACAGAAGAGGAAGCAACCGCGACCTAACTGAGTCGTTCGAAGAGACATGCGGCAAGGAACTGGAAAGCTTGAGTCGTATGAGTGTTGAGTCGGTCAGTTGATGAGTCGGTTGAGTCGTGAGTCGCTGGGCAAGTTGAGTCGTTAATTGTTTTCTTGAGTCGGAGGTGTGGCCATAAGGCTGGGCTTGTTGAGTCGTGTTGTATTTAGGTCGTTACCGACCTAGAGGTTATGTGTGTTGTATTATAGGTCGTTACCGACCTATGGATGTGTGAGATGTATGGTACTAAGTCGTGTGCGACTTGGGGGTTGAGTCGGCAAGAACTGAGTCGGTCATAGATGTAATGTGTTAGGTCGTTAACGACCTTGGATGAGTCGGTTGTATTTTGGTCTGTTGTAAAAGCGTTGAGTCGCGAGTGTTAAGTCGGGCACGACTTAAGATGGGTCGTGAGTCGGTGCCGACCTAAGAGTTGGGTGTTGTTTGTTGTGTTGAGTTGTAATTCTCTATAAATAGTGTGTGTGTTGTAATTTTTGAGGTTGTTGATTTTGGAATAAAATTCTCTTTTGTTAGCTTTGTGCTTTCATACCAATTGGTAGTTGAGTGTAATCTCCTATCTCCACTTACGTCGTTCGAGTGCGCTCGAATCCACGTTTGTTGAAGCCGATTCACGGAATCTAGTGCGCTAGATCAACGTGCGAAGAATCGTAGATCTTTGAACACGGTATAGTGCGCTATCAACGTGTTTGAGATAGCTAGAGTTCGGTATCTTTGGATCAACGAACTTGGGCATTTTTGGTATCTTCAACTCACCGATTGCTACAATCCATCGATTGAAGTTTTGTTTGATTAATCCGCTGCGTCATTTTAGGTAGTCAATCAAATTGAACACATGATCTCATTCTCTTTATTGCTTATTTCGAATGAACTATATTCATTAAAGTATTGTACATTACGAACTATGATCGTTCACCATATAACATTTATATGTGAAGTATATGGACCAAATATCCGTAGTCATGTATTGCTTTTAGATTTTAAAAGCCATAGAATGCAATAAAGGGTCTTGACCAAATAAACACGTAAGTGGCCATATTATAAATGTATTAAGTAGTTATAAAATTAGGCATTTGCATTGGTATGGAAAACATTAACATGCAATAGTCATTTAATGGTGAGTATATGTTATATTTCTATTAGTCAATTTTAAATTCAGTTCACCTGTATATATTAATTAATAAACATGTTATCAATCATATTAAATGCATAAATTTATCATTGTAGATAATCGAAACATTTTTAGCATATGTTCTTACAATATTAGGAAGGTTAAATGTTACCATTTTATTTTTCTAATAAGGCTCCAACTAGTCTTTTATGTTTCTCCAAACCCTAAGATGAAACATAGAAGTCTTTCGAATTCACTAGTGGACGTTAGGACTCCTCTGTTTTGGTATCCTGATCTTGAGTTGCTCAACAAATCATAGTCCCACAAACGATGGGTAGCTCCTTATCGGTTGTGTCACATACAACTCCTAACCCATGTTTCAATGTCCTAACCTCATTTCGACCTTGAGTTTGCTCAATAAATCGACCGAGATTGTTCACTCATACCTACCATATCTTGATGGCCTAAGTATAATATATGTTCCTTGAGTTTGCTCAATAAATACATAGAGTAATCTTACCTCGTCTATTCAATATACATTAATAATTCTACATATAACATCTCCAGCTTGAGTTTGCTCAACAGCTAAGGAGTATGCAAGTAATTTATTAATATATATGCTAGAGGACAACATTATATTGAAGGTTCATAATCTTCAACATGTTATATTAAGGATATCGATTTATGAAATAATGTATTTCTTATGAAACACCCTTATGATTCAAGTGTCGGACACAACCGAAATCACGCTATATGTACATTTATGTATGTATTTACTCCTTAAGTCTATTTGGGTTTCTTTAATGTTCCATCTTTAGTTTATACAATCATATCATATAAGTTTTATTGTTATATGACTTTTATATTTCATATTTCTTATATGATAGCCTTATGTATAATATTTTATTTTATTAAATCTTATTTAATTAATTTAAATTAATTAACCATGTCATTAATTTTTCTACTAGTATTCCAATACAACATTTATATTGTACATATCTACTATAACCTTTATAGCGTATACCATAACCTCTATAATATAACACATATATCTTATATATGCATATTTATTTATTTATTTAATTAACCTTTCTTTAATTTATTTTATGAAACAATTTTAATTAAATTATATTAATATCAAAATTTATCTTATATACATAAATCTATACTTATGTTATCATAAACACTATAAAATAACATATCATATATTAAAATATATAATACATGCATATAAGTATTAATTAATAAATTCAATTAATCAATTTATTTATTATTAATAAATTTTAAAATTTCGAAATTAAAATTCAAGTAGTTTCAAACATTTTGAAATTTTCATTACCTTTTCAAACATTTTGAAAATTTATGTTATATTATAACCTTTTATAACAAATATGATTTTATTTTAAATTTAACTTTTAAATTTAAAATATTTTCTTAGTTTTCAAAGTTATTTTGAAAATTAGCCCAATTCAAATGGGGCCTTTTCTATCAAGGGCAAGCTTTGAGCTCACTTCACATTTCAGGCCAAGTAGGTAACTGGGTAGGATAGGGTATTTGATTACCCAATTTCAATCCTCTACATCATCTTTCTAGACACCTTACTAAGTGCACAAGCTTAATTAGTTAGCCCTAACATGACTAATTTAGACCGCATGGGCTACTGAGCTCTGATACCATTGTTGGAATTCACTAGCCCACAGCGGAAGAAATGGGTGAATTTCAAAAAATTTAATCATTTTGGATCTTTAATGCGCCTATGAAGTCTAGATACATTTAGATCTTATCTAAATCTTCTTTTAAATAAAATCGATATTTTACCACATTTGGTGAAAAAAATTCAAAAGGGTTTGAATATTATATAAATTTAAATGAATGAGTGCATCAAATACACCCATATATGTAGTAGTTACTTATTAAATAGTATGAGAAAGAAACCTTTAATTTCCTTCTCTAATAGTTATGCAATTAATTAAAGGAGTAAACAACACTAATTGAAGAGAGAGAAACCTATCATTTTTACCTCTGATTAGATTGATAATATGCTAAATGAACATGTCAACATTTCAATTGAATATTCTATTAGGAATGCATTAATTAAATTTGATCTAATTAATTGCAAATGATTCTGGGCACATCACATGCGCCCGTGTGTATAGTGTAAGTGCAACATATAAAACTGTACAAAGTTAATATAAAGATTGCATAGGTATTGGGATTTACACCACAATGCACACATTTCTCATCTATATATGCTTTTGTCATCCTAAACATGAAAATTTTCATTTATTTACTGATATATAAATACATACATACATACATACATAAATATAATGTAAATATAGACACATATACATCATATACAATTAAAGTTCACCGTAGCAGTTCAAATAAAATTGATTTCATTTCAATTACAAGTAGTAAATCAAAGAATATTAAGATTATTGAAAATTGTTTGAAATAGCTGTGAAAAGTATTCTTTCTTTTTAAGCAAAGATATAACTTTTAATTAGATGGAATTGCAAATCATGGAATATATCATTGATTTAATGTTTCCCTTTTTCTTTTAAATGGAAGAGTTTATATTAGAATGATTTGAAACATGATAATTAAAACATCATATTAATTGGATGATAAAGATTAATTAATGCGATTAT
Source organism: Allium cepa (assembly GCA_030765085.1). NCBI lineage: Eukaryota > Viridiplantae > Streptophyta > Magnoliopsida > Asparagales > Amaryllidaceae > Allium > Allium cepa. The sequence goes on along the minus strand of CM060945.1, from coordinate 315,041,609 downwards.
TACCGAGTTTTAATTACATAGCAATCCATGTCCAAATATTCAAGTGTAAATCTTTTGATACGAAAAACTGAATTATGAATAAAAAATCCAAAGATCAGTTGTTGTTCTGTTTTTTTAAAACAAAATCAACGACATAAGCGTATATAGATTTGAGTTAAGAAGCTCTAGATCTATATTAAATAAACTTTGTAAATAGTCACATAGAGCATAGAAAATAAAATTAAGAATGTCTAGATCTTGGTTAAATTAATTAATCAAATAATGATACATGAGATAGAAAATGAGGTGTTATAATTAATAACAAAATTGTAGCGAATAAAAGAAAACAATTTATGTTTTAAAGCGATAGAAAAATTGATTCAAGCAAGGGAATGGAGATATTCAAATAAAGATTCAAATTCACAAGTACAAACAGAAGGGAAATATAGAGATTAAGGAGATAAGAACAAATTATAAGATATGTAAATATAGAATTATACACACATATAATTACCTTGGGATGAAGCATATAGAAACACCTTGAATGATAGACCATTACCTAGATCCGATTGATAATTATCTTGATCCAATAGACCTTGCCCTTCATCATACCTTGATTTGTGGCTTCTCCTTGGATTTCGAACGAATCACCATCTCACTTTGGAAGAGAAGAATGAACCACCTTTTTAATTTGTTTGATGCTGATTTGAATTTGTTTTAATGTTTTTTTAAGGTTGAAATTTTAATAATGAATGAATGATAGAGAAGAAGAAGAAAAGAGAACAAAAATGAAAGTCACATTCCGTGTACTTTCAAAATTGAGGAGATATTTTTTTTTAATAGAATTGAAGAAACCTTTCCTATTCTCCTATTTTCTCCTTTAATTCCAATCAATCCCCTTAATTGATTTCCTCTGATCCAAGCACATTCCAAATGTGCAACTTTTCCAGATAAAAGAAAAAAAACCTTTATGTAATTATTTTATTATTCAAAACATGTTCAAAATTATACCGATATCGCATACCAGTATATGCAAATATAACTTTTATATATGCATTTAGATAATTACCAACAACATTCAAAACATTAATAATAATTAATATTTCATAAATATTTAATTAATTTAATCAATTTGCAACATTTTACAAACTAATTAAATTGTTTAGTTTTTGGAGAAATCACAAATGTGGTTGTGCGACTTAGAGGTGTGAATTCAGTCAGCGATCAATGTTGAACAATTCAAATATTAATGTTCACACGTTACTTAGCAAGTGATGTGAATTTTGGCCGAATTGTCACTTATAGGTCTTTTCGGTAAAATCAAATTTCATAACACTTAAGCAGTACCTTTTAGTGACAATTATTTACACCAATTCTCTCCGTAAAAATTACATCACTTTGGATTTATGAAATTTGGTAATGGTCAAAATTCAAATCTCATCAACATTCAACTTTATAATCCAAACATAATGTCCTTGTGTCACGACCCGTCTTTCTGTCTCCATAAAAATGCATCATGATTTAAGAAAGAAAGGGATAGAAGAAGAAAAGATAAGAAAAGAAGAAACTCAACAACATCAGATAACTCACAGCGGAAAGAATGAAATGTAATATATCACATAAAATATTACATAGTATCATATACATCAGAGTTACACAATCTATACAACACATATTATAATAGTGTCTAGGGTTTTCAAGTAAATATGAAATAGCCGAAATTGTTACATTATTAAATTCCAGCTACTAGCCACAAAAGTGGGCAACACAAACAAAACCGTAGGGTCTCGTAGGAAGAATGGGTTTCCATCAATGACATGGCTACTGGGGTACCGTCCGTCACAGTACGTGGCCTAGATCACCGTACCGAGGAGCCACCCTAACTCCCCTGCAACACAAAGCCAGGACCATCCCTTACTGGACAATCCGGAGTAAAATCACTCCGTGGTTGGCGCGACCAACCACCCACTAAGCCGAAATAAAAAGGGACATCTAGACAGGGATGACCTCACCCTGAAATGGGTGCTACCCACCTAGCCTAGCTGCACCTCCCCTGTTTTAGCCATTCCCGGTTGATGAGGCTTGAGGCTGTGATTACCTTAATAGAACACATCTATCTTAGAATGCTCATCGTCCACCCCACGATGTTCTGAAAGCATTCAATCCATACAAGTTCATTCCGGGTTCGAACGAAACCGAAGGCACTATCTCATTGCACTCATTTTGGAATCACCCTCAGAGTCAACGACCATAGCCCTTGCACTCTGAATCTCCATCTCAAACCTGAAAGTACTATCTCCGTTAAACTCATCACGGAATCACCCCTAGAGTTATACTGACGAATAGTTCTTACACTTCGAGTCTTCACTTGCTCTCCTCTTGGATTCACGACCTAACGTTTATTTTGGATCGATGTGGTATTCGGATATCCAAATATGGAAACCCGATCCCGGTCTCACCGAAATCCAAACGCCATTTTAATGTCCAAGTTGTTTAAGGGTTTTAAACAATTTAAACTAATATTCAGAATAACATAAACAGATAGATCAATCACACTATCACAATAGATAATTCATATCAACTAATTATCTCATAAAGCAGCATATCACATATCAGAGATATCATACCCAAATTATCCAACATCACTCATCCAATATCAATCATCCAATATTAATAAATCATCCATAAGCAGGTTTGATTAACTTTTAATCAATTTAATTAACCTTTAATTAAATTAATTACTATCCTTTAATCACTTGGATTATCTTAATCCTGCTTCATTGATTATTACAAATTAATTTATTAATCATTTCTAAAAGATCTTCCTTAATTAATCTCCTTTGATTAATTATTCTTTAATTACATTTAAGTAATTAGCCTTTAATTCTTTAATTAATTCCACAAATTAATTATTCTTAACCATATACAGTAATTAACCTTTAATTACTATCATTAATTACATTAATTAATGATCCTTCATTTGCTTCCATTAATTAATCAACTATGATTAATTACATTAAACCTCCATTAATTACAATTAATTAATCATACTTTAATAAATCACTTTTATTAATCAATCTTGATTAATTCAATTAATTATATTAACTAATGATACTTATTAATTAATAATTCCCTTAATTAATTAAATAATTAACTTATAATTAACCATCTTATTAATCATAAACAGTAATTAACAACTTGTAATTACTTATCTTAAATAATAACTTCTTAATTAATTATATTAATCTTGATTAGTTATATTAATTAACAAATCTTTAATTACTTCATTAAGAAATTATTAATTAATTACATCAATTAATAATCCTTAATTAATTACTTTATTAATTAATCACATTTTTAATAAATTACACTTAATAATTAATCTCAAATTAATCACATTCCTTAATTAATTAATCACATTAACTAATTAACTAAATTAACTAAGTAATTAATCCTTAATTACTTTCATAAGTAATTATCTTCTAATTACTTCCATTAGATGATTACTCCCTTAATTAATTACCTTAACAAATATTAATCCCATCATTAAATAACCTTAATTCTTTAATTAATTAACTCTATAATTAATTAACTTCAAATTAATCAATTTAACTAATCCTTACATTAATAACATCCAGTGATTAACCCTTAATCACTTCACTCAATTTCTTCCATAAGAAATTCCATTAATTACTTCCATATGCAATTTCCATTCTTAATTACATTAAGTAATTACCCTCCATTAAGTAATTACACTTAATTAATTCATAATTAAGTGATTATTTAAAATTAAACAAACAATTAACTAATCATTTAAAATCAATTAAATAATTAGTTAACTTCTTATATTTAAAAATCTTTAATTAATTAAGAAAATCATTTATCTTATTAATCTTTTACGTATTAACAAATCATATTAATTAAGTATTTTTACATTCATAACAATAATAAATTAACCTTAATTATCCTCATAAATTAATTATTTAAATTAATCAAATCTTAATAACTTAAAAACAACTATTTTATCGGTTTACAAAATTTATAACAATAACCACATTGAAAATAAACATTTAGAAATCAATTTGAAATTTAAAATAATTTAATCATCAAATTTAAACTTATTCATTTTCAATAAAATTTGAAAACTTGGTTTTTAAAACATTACTTAAATTTTACTTAAAAACTTTGATTTAATATTTAAATTCAAAACACTCCTTTTAAATTAAAATTCAAAATTTAATTAAATTAATTACTTTCAAAAACAATCATCTTAAAACATTTTAAATTTGAAAATAAATTCAATTAACACTTTTAAAAGTTTGATTACATTTATTTCAAAACAACAAGTTTTAACTTTGTAAATTTGTTTCTTTTATAAAACTTGTTTATAATTTAAAGCTTGATTTCATTTATTTCAACAATAAGTTTAATATGTAAACTTAGTATCTTTGCAGTACTTAACCGAAAGCACCACCTAAAACTCGAGTTCGAACATCAAACTATACGAGCCTGCCCCGAGTCTTACCTCTGCTAAAAAGCTTCGAGTCGATACTACGAAAATGCGATCACCACCCCGAGTCAAACCTCGTCTTCCCCAAACCCATTATTCCAGTGCACAAACGTACATGCGTGTACGTGCGCAACCAAACCAAACAACTCCAACCATCTTCCTGATCGCCGACCAACCACGCAAGGCCTCGACTACCTCTCCCACAACCCAGATTCAAAAATCCTAACTCAAATCAAAATTCGACCAATTGCTCGAAAAACTGCAGCAACTCGATTCCCAAAACCAATTGCCACTGATGATCGCCACCACCGAAAACTCCAGCAACCCTTCCAAAGCACCGCCGTAACACCATGCCTCCATCCCCTAACACGCGATCGCCTCCGATCCACTACCCATGTCGCAATTGCCTTGACAGCCCAAATGTACGAAACTTAAACTTAAACCCTAGTTCGATCGAATCCAAACACCTCGACCATAGGAAAAATTCGTGAACATTTTTCCCCTCATCCACAATACCGTAGCTAGCTTCGACCACGAATTCGGCCCCAAACGTCGCGTTGATCGTCGGCAATTCGTCAATTTGCCGAAAACGTTCATCTCTAAATTCCCAATCGAATAGCAAATTAAAAATTACGAAATGCATGTTAAAAATCATCATTTTTAACTACTAATCCATCTATACAATCCAAAGCAGGAATTAAAGATGTTGATTTTTGACCTGCAACAGTGTTTTATTGTATTTCCCATTTTAAAAATTATTTGTAAATTTAAATTTACAGAAACTATTTTTAAAATTACCATCAAACATTAACATAAAACTTTTATTTAATCATCAAGGCCAAATATTGATGTTAGTGGGAGATTTGAATTTTTGAAAGTGAAACCTGGTCAGAAACAAAAAGTAACAGAGTGTTTATATATACACAGACTTATTTGCACATATATGTACATATTTATCAATTCAACAAATTAAACACTGAAAGATTTTCATGCAATCACCAAGATCAATTCACAGATTATCACATGCATTAGAGTCTAAATCTACTTGAACTGTTTTTAAAAATAATTTACTCACCATCAATTTGCAGTGAACAAAGCATGTTTTCCAGGCCTTGAAAATTTAATCTGAAAAATGCTTTTGATTGCTTTGCTGTTGAAATCCTTCGCATGCCTTCAAATTGCTGATTTAAGTGTTGAAACTGATGTTGTTCTTCCATTTTAGTTGCAGGTTTGCAAAATTTGAATTCAGATTTGATTTTTTTGCTTTTGGTTTCAAATTTCAGGTTTTGAATTTTTTTTTCTTGTTTGCCATAAATTTTTGAAAGAAGGAAGAAAAAAAAAGAAATTGAGAAGAAGAAGGTTTGAATTGGAAGTGGAAAATAAATTTCTCTTCAAACTATTTTTTTTTTAAATGATGACACTTGTTGATAAATTTGAACAAATGTCAAAAACTAACTTAGAAGTGTTAAAATCCTTGCATAATTGTGTTTAAAACCTTATTATAAAAATAATTATATTTTATATTTATGTAATATGGACATTTGTATTTATAATCACTTATGTTTGCAAACCCTTTAAATTAAAGAGGTATTAAAAGAAGGCTTTAATTCAAAACTATATACATATTTAACCATTTTAAAGAAAACAAAATAAAACTTTGATTAAATCTTATTTAAACTATCACACTTTTAAAAATAAACAATTATCTTATACTTTGAAAATAATTGAATTAATCTTAAATTAACTTTTGAAAAATATTAATTTTAAAACAAAGCTTCAAATTACAATATATTCATACATATATATATTATCAATAGATTATATTAAATTTCAAAACAACTTCAAACTATAACATATACATACATATATATTACAATTTCAAAATTCATCTTTTATTTTGAAGAAAAGATTTTCTATTCACAATATATATCAAATATATATATATTATAAATAGAATATAATTTTATTAGCTTTGAAAAATAATTCTTATCAATTTTAAATTATAAGAAAGATATTGATCAATATTGCCAGATTAAATATTTATTAATCTTTAAAAGATTAAATTTACCAATTTAAATTAAAATTATAAAGAAAAATTATCAAATCAATATAATTATTAATACAGATTATTAAATTGATATTGCCCAAAATTCCGGGTCGTCACACCTTGGTTCAATAATAACAATTATTATTGACCGAAATGCTCTAGCTAAAGACTTGACTTTGAGTTGACTTCAGTTGACCGTAATACTAATCTCATATAACCGAGAAGACAAATCCTTTCGTGAATAGTGTTTCACTTCCAATGCTTCCACTCGAACCAACTATAATTGTTCGATGGATGTCGTACAATGATTTAACTATAATCAAAGCAGAGCTTCCACAATGAAGATCAATAGTATTCTCAAGTCGAGAGAACTGTGTAAATTAGGCACATCGATATTCTTTGCTTGACCTTAGTTATATTAACCAACAGAAAACTATTGAGTGAGTCATTCCATAGTTATCCAATAAATATCAGTATGTTACCCCTTGGTGCACCCACTAGTCATGAGTAATACACTATCCAACATTTGGAGAGCGTTATGTACTCTAGTCTCAATGGATGTATCGACATCCAGCCTCGATACATCTTGACAAGGAATATTTAAAATGTTTCATTGTGATAAATTACTTACGGTTACAACACTTTATAACTACTATCACAAAACATATCATTTATAGAATTTCTATTAAATATACTTTTAATTAAATTAATTAATTAAAATAACCACATTATATCAAGAACATGATAGAAAGAGAACGCCTTTATTTCGAAAAAGATTGGTCAATGAATTAGATATATGTAACAAATTACATAATTTCCCCTAGGGTATAGCCCTAACTTTATCAAATGTAAGGTCCTAGTATCCTCCCGACGGACCATGTTCTGGAGATTTGCTAATAAAAGTGATTTCTCCCACGTTGGTAGTAGTGATTTCATCATCAAAGTGGAGAGGAGAGTCAAGCCCTCAAGGTTTATATTACCAATGCTGAAAGAGCCAAACTTGTTAGGAATCGACCTCAAACTAGTGAATGTATCTCCAGATAAGAATGAAGGAGTCTTCTTCACAGTAGTCGCTGGCGAGGGCTATGTAGAAGATTGTCCTTTGGGATATTTCACAACGAGCCTCTTTTTCAGAACGAAGTGTTCATCATCCTTGGACTGCTCAACCGAAGATTCGTAGCCGACATCAACATCATCGTAGCCAGCTTCACCACCTTTGCCTACGACTTCACCTTCCTTAGTGTGTTCTTGCACTGCTTCTACATTCACTTCGGCTCTAGATGTTGGACTTTGGACTAAGGGCATGATAGGATTTACATCGCCACCGCCAGACGAGTTATCATCGACGTCGTCTTCGTCGACGACCAAGCCAGTTGGAACCAAACTAGCCCACAACGATAAAATCCAATTTTAGTATAATAAGCGTTACCTGGTTGTGATATTTGTTTACACCAATTCTCTATGTCAAAATTATATCACTTCGGACTTATGGAATTTGGTAATCAAACCGACCGTAGGGAGGTTTGCCTACTTCTACTAGCCAAAATCAATTTTCCTAAAGCCAAAAAAACGTGGATCTTGTCTCGTCGCGGTTTCTCTAAAAACGTGGATCTTATCTCCTCGCGGTTTCTCTAAAAACGTGGATCTTGTCTCATCGCGGTTTCCCTAAACTTTCTCCTTTTATTTTGCGCATCAAAGATTTCAAATTTAAATCTATTATGATTTTAAAATTTTAAAATTTTCAATTTCAAATCGACAATTTTGAATGTTTTGATTAATATTTAAATTTGAAATTCATATTTTGAGATTCAAATCTCAATTTATTCTTTTCCAACATATTATCACTTAATGTTTAAGTAATATTAACAAAATTTTTAAATGTATATTTCATATCAAAGTTATACAATCGAACGGTCGCTTTCTCCACCGTTGTGCGGTTATACTAGTGGTCAAAATTCCAACCTCATCCTTATTCAACTTTATAGTATAAATACAAAGTCCTTGGTTCAATAATAATAATTATTATTAGCCAAAATGCTCTGGTCAGAGATTTTGACTCTGAGTTGACTTGATTTTACTGTGATACTAACCGCATATAATTAAGGATACGAATCCTATCTTGAATAGTGCTTCGGTTCCAATACTTCCACTCGATTCAACTATAGTCACCCGATGGATGCCATGCCATGATTTGGCTATAATCAAAGCGAAGCTTTCATATTGAAGATCCATGGTATTCTCAAGTCGAGAGAACAGTGTAAATCAGTCACATCGATATTTATGTTTGACTTTAGTTATATTAACCAACAGAAAACTATTGAGTGAGTCGTTCCATAGTTATCCAATAACTATTAGTACGTAACTCCTAGGTGCCACCAGCAGTCATGAGTAATACACTTCGCAATATTTGGAGAGCGTTACTTACTCTAGTCTCGACTAATACATCGATATCCAGTCACGATGCATCTTATTTAGGAACATTTAAAATGGTATATTCATTTCGTTGTGATAAATTACTCACAGTTACAACATTTTGTGACTACTATCACAAATTATACCGTCTATGGAATTTTCTATTAAATATACTTTTAATTATGATAATTAATTAATATAATAACATTATATCAAGTATATAATAGGAAGAAAACACCTTTTATTTCGAACAAGATTGGTCAACGAGTTAGATATATGTAACAAATCACATAATTACCCCTAGGGCATACCCTTAACTATATCAATTTCCCAGTTGCGCTTGGGGTCAATTATGGAATCTAATTCCATCTTCTCCAATCAGTTTTCTAAAAACCAATTAGGCTAGTCCCTTAGTGAATGGGTATGCTATTATGTTTTAATTATCTACTTCGTCGATTTACTCTCTCTGACATTGATAAACTGCCTTTATCATGTGGAATAATTCGAAGTATGTCTTTCGACTTTTAGTGAGCTTTAAGTTTTATCATGACCAATTTCATGACATTGTTATCTTATAACAGTATTATGAGATTCTCAACATTTGGAATCACTTTTTGCTCAATTTTATAATTTGTGCATTTATATCTACATACATTGGTTTATTGTAGTGCTATTCAACTTAATGTTCTCAACATTTCGTTGAATCGACCACGATCACCATTATTTTGAAACATTTTCAAATTAAAGATTTTAACTTGCATGTTATACTCAATATCACTTATAAAAGTTTATGTCCAAATGTTCCAACATAACGAGTTCGTTGTTTCTATAGACAATTATCTAACATTTCATAAATACACGAGAACACCTCAAACAACCATTTAGTGATATCAATTTGGATTTTATATTTGCTTCATTTATGAAATACATAAACAAAATACAATATCATTCACAACATAACCTGTATGATAATTCTTATTGCTATTGCATAAGGAATCCAACTTAGATGTTCCCTTTTTAATAGGGTGCTCTTGTATATCATTTTGGGACAATCCCTATATCTTTTATAATCACCATAAAAGAAATCATTTTAAATCCATCAAAACAACTAAAGTTGATTTTGATACGAGCATATTGTTAAAATCAACAATGTGTTGTTTACTTATAGTTTAGAAATATCAATGTACCTTTTAACGTTCTTTCTTATGAACACAGGCTTCTTCTGCACTTTGATTGAAAATCAAACTATTAGATATTTTTATCAAAATACTTATTCAATCTTGATGCTTATAAAATGATATATTCGTATCATTTCTTGGATCATATCCAAACACTCACAAACCCAATATCGGTCTCACTGACTTTAAGGCATTTTTGGTTAATATATGTAAAAGGTTTACTCTAAATCATTATTTAGAATTTTCTGCTTCAATACATAAGTACCAAACTCAAAGTCTTATCGAGCGATAATTTTGTGAGTAAATCTGAATTTACTTGAGCATGTTGTATACCGAATCTGTTATGCTAATTTAAACAATTGAAATTTGTGATATTATTCTTATCAACATTACTTATTTAATTCCAACCACATTAGTCTTTCCAATAAAGACACAGTCTCGGCTGATGGATCACATCTCTTTGGTTATGACCACCAAAATCATATTTTGATAGCATACATGGAATTGTTTCAGATCTGCGCATCATACCATATAGAGTCAACAATCTTAATGGTTTAATTGAACAACCAAGGGTAATGTATACTTTCGACATCAATAAGAAACTTATAATTTCTCTTCGATGTAAGAAATACTTATTAGGCATTCTAATGTTATGTGTTCATCGAGGTTAGTTAATTTCACTTCATCTCATATAATCAGTTCTATCTATGGATCAGATCCAGTTCCATTTAACTACCAAAAATTTCTTAAGGAAATTCCTTCACAATGAAGTTGATATATCTTGAAACAACAATTGTTTCTTAGTACAAATAGAATAGGGATTCATAAAAGCTTTATGAAGCTTTCATTATTGAATTGATTTTAGTTTACAAAAATCATGTTCAAAACATAAATATGTCAATTGATGACAGATCTTTCAAAAAAACCTTTTGGAGATTTATATCAGATCCCTCATGAATAATTACTACGTGCAATCTTTCGAATAGCACAATCTGCCAACTCCTTGGCTTAGGATATGTTGGGGTTTCTTACAAACCCTTATCTTGTATGATTTTGTAAACCATTGTGTAGTCGAAATAATATCAACCTTATGTTCTAATCTTAAGTACATGACCTTATATAAAGTAACTAACTCAATTTCACTCACAATTAATCATAAATTATCCAACAATGTCTTATTACTCCTTATCGATGCCTCATCATATATCACATGGAGGAGTGATTTTGAAATTGAATCTATATTCATTTTTAGGTACATTTGGAACTCTTTCCAATATACTCACTTATTCGATCAAATAAAATCATTTTATTCTATTGCATATTATTTTACTTACTTTTCCTTTATATTCTATGATTTTATCATAAACTTAATACATGTGTATCTAATACACATGTTCATGTTGGTAAAAAATCATCATTGAATATAACAAAGTATGTGGAACCTTTTTAGCATTAATAGACTTGTGATTGCATACATCAACATGTATTAATTCAAAGAGTCCATCAACTCTTATGATGCTCCCACTAAATGGGTGCACAGCTATTAATTGTTTGAGATACTGTATTGTATGATTCATAATCATATAGTTTTCATGGGTTTACTATGAACCTGTCTATTTGACAACTTCTTTAATCAGTGTTTGGGCATCCTACATTTTGATCTTCTTGAAATGCAATTCTACTCATTTAGGAGTTAACTCAATTTATATTCACTACTAGGTCAACCTAGGTAGTTATTAAGCCCTCTTTCCCTAAATTATAGTTATGGATCCATATTAAGGTGAATATGTAAACAAGAAGAAGAAAACACACCTGCAGTATAATATCCTTAAAATTATTTACATATAAAACATGGTTAATCCCTTTAATCTATTATTTTATCAAGGAAAGCTTCTTCAAAAACTTCATAGTTAAAACTATTTCAAAACTCTTTTATTCTAGCCATGGGTTTCCCTTTAAAATGAGATTGGGTTATTTATTTTGAAAAGTAAGGCTTTTGAAACCTTAAAACTTTACTTTCAAAACTCTTGGATAACCTCGTTCGAAAGCATTTAAATCTTCTTTTCAAAACATTAAGTATATGCCTTTTAAAACACTTCAAAAAATCTCTTTCAAAACCATCATACATACCTTTTTAAAGTATTAAAGTATTGCTTATTAACTCTTAAAAGCATGGCTTTGAAACCTCTTGAAAGCACCCCTTTCAAAAGCATTGGGTTTATCTTTAAAAATATCTTTCAGGTCAAAGTGAATATATGCGAAGGTACCCCTTTCGAAACCTTTAATCTTCATATAAAATTGTTTAGGAAAAATTGATGCTTCGGAGACATCCTTTCAAAAGCTCTAAACATTTAAGTAAAACAATTGAAGGATAGCTTCGAAACCTCTTATGAAGCCGTTGCCTTCGAAACCATTGAGCCATTTCCAAAGCTTTAAGAAGTGGCTTAGTACAGGTATTAAAAAAAGCTACCTTTCGAAATGCATCGATGACTTTAATCCATTCAATAGACATAGGGACATCGGAACGTTTTTGACTTGGTCGAAACTACCCTTTTCGATAGCACTGATTTTAAAATTAAGTAACTCATTCGAAAACTACAATTTAAACAAGAGGCATCAACCCCTTTCGAAAGTAATTTAAAAAGACCCCTTCGAAAGCATATGTTTCGACTCCTTCCAAAGCATTTATTAAAATAGGTAAGCGCATTTTTTGGGAAAACAAAGCAAAGGTTTCGACCCCATCGAAAGCTATGTTTCGACACCATGCCTTCCGCCCTTCTCCAATCCACTACGTACTAATCATATTGATACCTTTTTATTGATTTCAGCATTGGTTGGTATTGACTTGGATGGTTTTGACTTGGTCAAGGCGGAAGCATAAGGTTGAAAGTAGCTTGTAAAAGAGGCGGAACCCAGGTAAAGACCGATTTAATGTCGATTTAAAGTGAATATTTTATAACTAACTTTTCTATTTGTAAATATCTCATTGGTTGCCATAACTTTTCAATTTTTTTATAAAAATAACTGCCATATAATTTCAAATCTAAACACGAATTAATTTAACAAATAAGCCCTTCCATTATGCAAAACAATTAAATCATTTAAGACCTGCTTCTAAAATAATTTAATTTCCATAGCAAATCACTTAGGATAAATCCCCAAAAATCATAGAAATTCAATTTTAGTATGTTGTCTAACATATAAAAATTTAAGACCTGAATTCTTCATTAAATAACCGAAATTAATTTCTAAACCCAATTATTCATATTTTCCTTTGAAAGTTCATAATAAATTTTCCATGGCTTGGAAAATTATAAAATTAAAATCCATGTCCAAAATCATATTTTTCATAACATATAATTTCCTCATGGCATCCGAGATTCATTATAATCAGTTTTACCCTTAAAACCGTGTATAAACAATTATTAGACAAGTCAAAAATCCAAGCATATCATTAATCAAAAATCATCATAATGAATTTAATCTAAAATCCAAAAATCAAATGATCATAAAATCAAAATAGGAATGGTTTTGATTATTATTCACCTTGATTAGGATAAGAACTTTGAGATTTGATTGTGATTAATTTTCCTTATTTTAATTCCTCAGCTTTACATTGATTTCCCACTTTTTCTTTCTCTAGTGATGGCCGACTTTGTTTTCCTTTTGATTTACATTTTTTTGAATTGAAAAATGAACGTGTAGCATAAAGGAAACATGATATATGAAGATAATGAGATTAAGGTGCATAATTACCCTAAATACCCTTGCGTTAATTATTGCCTTGTTTCGGCAAAGCCAGCCAGTTTTTAAAGTGGACCGTCCACTTTTTATTACAACAAGTAATAAATACATTGAGCACTAGAAGATAGATCGAGTGCCTAACTACTAGAATAGAACAACTAACTAGCTTATAGACCTGGTGTTAGACAAGTTTGCCTAAGCTACAGACCAACCACTATACGTCTAACATTACTTCAGTTGCATAAGCAATCACAATGACTCTGGACTCTAACTAAGCTTAAACAACCTGCACCCACATTACGTATGAAGCAAATGCGAATACAACGACACGTGATTCTAAACCAAACTTAACACATGTACTACGCATAGTGCCAGTAACAAGATGGAAAAATCAATATCTGCACACGACAGATACATATTCTCATGCACAGTTGCAGATGACAGGGAAAGAAGAACATCTCAAAATGGAATACCGTCCAAGAAAATGCCAAAAATCAGATCTGACATATAACAAAAAACAGAATATCCAAGACTACCATACACATAACTAAGCCCCCACCATGAAATAGAGCCCAAGCAAAGCCAGAAAGGCAACAGAACCCCAAAAACCTGGCTTGACAACCAACATCAATTTTAACATGCCCTCCGTTGTAGGATAATCTCCAAGGATAGGCTTAAAAATGTGAGAAAACGGCTAGGAGAACAGCGGCCTTTAGACTTCACCACCAGGACAGGGACATGAGAGGAGCAAGCTACGAAGATAGCCAAAATCAGCATCAGAAACCAAAATACCAGAAGCAAAACGTCGACAAACTAGAGATGACCGAACTCGAAAAGGTCAAACCAGAGGCACAACACAACACCTTAAAACACCCAAACTAAAACCAAAAAATCGACGCCTGGGAGAAGCCAGAAGCACATAGGCGAAAGTCAAACAATCAAGTCAACATTCGATATAATCCTACTGAGGACTAGGGCAAACTTCACATATGAAGTAGGGGAGGCAAAGAGTTGGGGAATCGAAAGGGAGGAAAGGGGTACAAAGACCATACAAGTAGGTGAACTCTAGCTACAACGATGAAAAGGGGGTATTAGATCTTGATGGGAAAATTGAGATTCGAAAATGGCGGTAGGAGCTTGCAATGCTAGTGAAAGCTAGGGATCCAGAAGCGATGAGCAGCGAAGATAAAGAAATGAAAGAGAAGAATAAATATTGGAAGCTATAGGGAGAAAAGAGAGGCAGCTGAAGGTAAAATAAAGAGAAACCTAGTCCCCATTATTACAAGCTTTCTAATTCATTATTTGGGTTGAAGCATGGCAGTAGAGGTTAGACCCTATTTCCTCCTTGCCTGCCATTTTTCTTCTTGAAAATTGTATAGTTATTTCCTTGTTAGGGCATCTCCAATGGGTTCAGGGCTGAATATTAAGCCCGCTAAGTATTCAGCCGTGAACTGGGGATGGGCTCCCAATGGCCAGGCGCCCATTAAATGGGCGCCTGAACAACAGGCGCCCATAAAATGGGCGCCTGCACTCCCCCTACTTAACCCCCCCGCCTCCCCTCCCCTCCTCACTTTCTACTCTCATTTTCATTTTATTTTTTTTAAATTAGAAAATCTAAACGAAATACCGCCGCGTCTAACCAAAATTGCCCAAAAAATGGTTCACAGACATCCAGCGGAGCAAGCTGGAACGTTACACGTTCCGCCACCGTCTGGAGTTTCACCAGACGATCTACGTGTACTACACGAGCTGCCAAATGGTTATCGGCATAGAGCCGAAATCGCTTTGACGACCGTACAGGTATAAATTTCAAATTAATATAACTGGTTATTTTAATATGTACATCACATCTCATATTAAATAACCGTTACTCTATCAAAAATTATTAATTCACAAATTACCTATAGGACCATTACATTCACTGTCGGCATAGTTGGGCTAAGTGCATTACCCAGTTTTGTGACTCTCTTCCGGGTCCTATTATTGAGAGGCTACATGCTATCCCTTTTGGTCTTTTTTTGTCGATTAGGCCCGTTTAGTCCTTTGATCGACCTCTCATTCAGGCATTAGCTGAGAGGTGGTGGCCAACCACGCATACATTTCATTTTTCAGATTTTGAGCTTGGTATCACCCTAGTTGATTTCTGCATGTTCGCTGGCATTGATTTCTACGAGTCGCCCAATCTGTTTACTGTTTTTTACCACTGACAGATGTTACCTGCGTCACTAGTGGTTCTGTTAAGTTGACTTACCTACAGCAGCACATCACCAGTTATATAGCTAGAGCCGATATGATGGATGTAGTTACTAAGGCATTTCTGCTGTACCTGTTTGGTTCGACCTTTTTTTGAACCAAAAAGGTACGGTTAGACTAGGCTATTTAACATCTCTTGCCAGATTAGACCAGCTGCATACTATTGACTGGGGCATAGTGTTATTAGGCACCATATATACCGCCCTAGATTCATTTGCGCTTGGCGATGTCAAGCAGATGTATGCTTTTCAGTATATCTTGCCGTTATGGTAATACGAGTACACGGAAAACATGCATCCCCGCATCCAGGACATGGCTAGTCAGGCTGCTGAGCAGTACTTCCCTAGCATGAGACGATGGGAGAATGTGTAGTACGTACATCATGTTCCCTTAGGTGTACGACATGACTTGATGGAGGCTAGGTCACAGCTTGATATGCGTAGTCGAGGTAACATCATTCAGACTCCTTGGACCTCACATTGGACTCATCTAGCAGTTGCAGGTCTTCTGGTGGACGACCATCCCTTGATGGTTTCGTATTCACTATCTAGACGTAGGGTTTCTTTGAATACACCTGCACTTATGCCTATGTGGTATTTGGGAGAGAGATGTGCTTATCAGATTATGGGTGATCGTCGTATATCATATGATCCTTTATCTTGCGAGGACATGTTTGGTAGACATGGGGTGATTGGCGATCAGTACTTAGATGCTCTACGACGGGCTGGGTGGGTTGATAGTAGTACTTTCTTCATCGATGGGGATTACGATGCTTATTAGGCTAAAGTAGCACCCCGTAGATTCATCGTACCAGATTATGTTCGTGGGGTC
Organism: Allium cepa; assembly: GCA_030765085.1. Lineage (NCBI taxonomy): Eukaryota > Viridiplantae > Streptophyta > Magnoliopsida > Asparagales > Amaryllidaceae > Allium > Allium cepa. The sequence goes on along the minus strand of CM060945.1, from coordinate 315,024,655 downwards.
AACTCTGATAATATTGGACCTCATGTGGCAACCGGTAGAGTTCAGGTACCGCAGGTTTCATTTGACCCGATTGCGTCACAGTTCTCCCAAACTCTCATGCAGTTGGAGCCTGATACTACTTTTAGAGCATATGACGTGACAGGTACTTTGATTGAGCAAGCTTTAGTCTTTCCAGATCACCTCGACTATCCTGGTGTACCTTCAGTCGGGTTATATCCTCCGTATGTAGTACGTTTGTTGTTTATTGCCATTTTCCCTTTATTTTATGCTTGTTTCTTACTATGTCAAATATCATCTTTATGTAATATGCTGCTAGATTGGACCAGGCCAGAGTTTCACTTGGTGTGTTTCGCAATATGAATCTTGCACATACACACACCATGCTTGATATGTACATGTAGCATAAACAGATGCTAGAGGCGTAGATTAATCAGCTATCACCTGGACTTGCTGTATATGAGCCTTTCAGATCACAAGGTGGAGGTGATGCTGGTCCCAGTTGGTATGATGCTGGTGGTTTAGATGGGGAATATGGGGATGATGAGGACAAGGGAGAGGATGGTGATGGGGATGACGACGATGATGATGGAGATGATGATGATGGTGATGGGGATGATGACGATGACGGAGATGATGATGATGGGGATGATTGTGATGATGCTGACGACGACGACGTTGCATCCCTTTAGTTGTATACCTTTTAGTTTATGCATAGTAGACCTTTTGTTATATGTTGCAGTTCCTATAGCTTATGTACTTATGTCATTGTTTGAGTATACTGTGTATTCTTTATGTTTATATACTTTCACTTTCTTGGATTTTGGATTATAATGTTCGAGTATACTATGAATTCTATATGTCTGTGTATACTGTGAATTATATATGTTGGTGTATAATGTGAATTCTATATGTTTGTGTATACTTATAAGCACCAACTAGTTACATATAAAGATAAAAAAAATACTAGTAACATTAGAATTGAAGATATACGAACATAGAATATTGATAAAAAACGACACAATAATAATAGACCACAAATATGAAGAAACTAGACGTGATGATTAAACTGCAACTCCTGTAAAGAAAGTCTAAGACGTCTTATCTCATGTTCTAGTTCGTTTGCATAGGTTATGCCCCTTGGACATAAAGGATCATCCAACCATTCTGCGTCGACGAGAATTAACATAGTTGGATTTGACGACCAATATTTTCTCCATCCGCACGTACTACAACTTCAACTTCGTACCCGCACTGACCACAAACTGGGTGCGATTCAAATTCTTGCTCAGTGGGAGGTTGACCTACTTGAACCTAGTTCTCAGGTTGTTCATATGCCATACGAACAACATGTTGTTCGTATGGTGGTTCAACCACTTCCTGAAGTCTCAATTGCTTAAGATTTTGAAACTGATCGCGGACATCTTTATAGTGTTGTTCTTGATAATCGATAAGCCAATCCTCATTAGTATGTGGACTCTCCGTAGGTACGTAACCTGCATCTGAATCGATAGAAGAAGGCCAAGAAGGCATTGCGGTGAAGAATTATTTGTTGTGAGTAAGGAAGAAGATGATTATGAATGATGAATAAGTAAATCAGAAAGATCATATATAAACAAACATTACACTTGTGCTACCACTACTTTTGATCTAACAACAAACAATACACAAGAGCATATATAAACAAACATTACACATAGGCATTAGCTCTGACAACAACAACAGACATTATTATTTGAAAAGACAATTCATAAAGCTCTCGACAGATTAACGAACGTTACATAACCAACTAGCAATACTGTTATCTTAAGGCCATCCAAATTTTTTTAGCCAATTTTGGAGTATGAAGTACGCATCATGGGCAATGAAGGGAGTGCGATATTTTAAATTGTATCGACCGTCATAAGTCGAACGTGTAGTCTCAAACACATTTTCCGATATTACCTTATTAATAATCTTTGTGTATTGCGTGCATGCCCTAGTAAAGTTTCCGTATGCAGTCTTGACCACTTGAGCCGTACATCTGACTTGAGAGCCCACATCGTTGTTGTAAAGTTCAGCCAGAGTGTTCCAAAAATGAATTACCGTTGAATTCTGATTATCGCACATCTCATCGGTTTGTATGTAGTACTGCATAAGCAACTTCAATTCATGAGACGTAAATGTCATGTTGGACAATGTAGTTTGAACAATGTTAAGTTTTTAAATGATTTAATCAGATAACGATTTCTAAATTTATATAATGTATGTTGCTTCTCTCCACTCAACAAAGGAGAGAATCTTGACCGGCAAATGAATGTTTCTACATTACGTGATTTGACCGCACACTGACCCACATTCTCTCCACTCAACAAAGCAGAGAATCTTGACCGGAAAATGAACATGGCTACAATACGTGATTTGACCGCACATTGACCTCCTCTCTCTCCACTCAACAAAGCAGAGAATCTTGACCGACAAATGAACGTGGCTACAGTACATGATTTGACTATACACTGACCCCCTTCTCTCCACTCAATAAAGTAGAGAATCTTGACCGGCAAATGAACATGGCTACAGTACGTGATTTGACTGCACACTGACCCCTCTTCTCTCCACTCAACAATTAGTCATATATATAACCATATAGATCTCATACCTTTTCACCACAATTTAGTATAACAAAACATCAAATATCAAACAACTATCCTCAAATATCAAACAATGTTTGGAAATTTATTAAAAGCTATATTGCTATGCGACAGTGACTCTGAAAAAGAAGCGTATGCGTTAGCGCATCAACAAGAGGAGAAGGAACTGGTGGAGATATACCGTGAAGCATACGGTTCAACTTCTGGAAAACATGGCGGTTCCTTGTGGGACGGAAATATATCAACCGTAACCAGCAAGCATTTCAAAAAACACTTATGAAAGATTACTTTGCCCTTGATCCAACTTACGGTCCAGAGATGTTTAGACAATGATTCAGAATGAGTTGTCCATTATTTATAAGAATTCCCGAAAGTATTTAGAAGAATAATAATTATTTTGTTTACAAGCAGGACGCTGCTAAAAAACAAGGTTTGAGTAGGCATCAAAAGATGATCGCAGCTTTAAGGATGTTAGCATACGGTACACCTGCCCATGCCCTTGACGACGCATATCGTATTGTAGAGAGTACGGCATTAGAAAACCTAAATCACTTCTGTCAGTCAGTTATGGACATTTATGAGACGGAATATATTTCGTTCTCCAAACGAGGCAGATGTAACGTGCTTGCGTGAAATGCATGAAAGCAAAGGCTGGCCTGGAATGCTTGGAAGTCTAGATTGTATGCATTGGGAGTGGAAGAACTGTCCAAAAGCTTTTCATGGAGCATAAAACGGCAAAGGAAAAAAACCAACTATCATCTTAGAAGCAGTTTCCTCTCATGTTTGTGGATTTGGCATGCTTTCTTTGGAATGCCAGGTTCTCTTATCGACTTAAATGTTGTCGAACGATCTCATTTGTTTAATGATTTGGCGCAAGGTAAGCCAACTCCCGTATCATGTACTCTTGGTCATAACACATATGAGCATGGATACTATTTAGGAGATGGAATTTATCCCAAACGGAGTACGATTGTAAAGACATTTGCAAGCCCAATGACGGCAAAACAGAAACAATTTGATGCTATGCAGGAAGGACAAAGGAAGGACGTAGAAAGGGCGTTTGGGGTCCTTCAAGCAAGGTTTGCAATGGTCAGCAATCCATGTAGATTATGGAAGAGATAAAAAATGTCTATAATTATGTTCTGTTGTATAATTCTGCATAACATGATCATTGAATATGAACGCGTTATGGATTATCCGATTTCAAGTATGAAGGGGAAAGACAAACCCTCCGAATTGTTTCGCACAGCCACTTTACGAAATGAAGGACAGTACGAAATTCATGACGATCATCATGAAGTATATCGTAATGCAGCTATTCATAATAGACTCCAAAGGGATTTAATGGAGCATATTTGGAATTCTCATGGAAATCAGTAGTTGGGGATGATGGATCTATGTTTAATTACATCTATTTGCCTTTTGTTTCTGTAACGAAGTGTAGATTGCTTTAATTTTTATGTTTGTAATATCATTTATGTTTGATAAAGTAAATCTATATTGATATCTACATAATGCATCGAAAAAATGATATACCATTGAATATTTTAAAACTGAAAATAGCACATGATTGAAAATATAAACTGAAGGTACATGGATATTTAAACTACAATAATTAAAAATATCACATTAATTTGTCAACTACATATGTTTTGTTCCAGATCTGCGCTCAACAATGCGTTGTTTGCACTCCATCAAATATTGCATTCTAATTGCATCCATTCCAATGACATCCTTTTCCATTACTAAGGTCCCTTGGCGTTGCCGCTCTAGCTCAAACCGGCCCTTCTCGATCTCGGTCAATTCTTTTAACACGGCAAGCTTTTCTGCACTCCCTCTTTGACGTTCTGCATTTTCTCTCATCTGTTTTTCATGCATTAGGGATAAACGAGAATCAATTTGGAATTGAACAGCAATTTTCTTCTTAGCTGCTCGTTGCCCCATCGGTCTAGCATCTTCATCAAACGCGGGTACTACTTCTTCGTCTTTGCTATTTGGGCATACATTAGAGTCCATATGGGAAGAATTACCTGGGGTAGAATTATAATTAGATCTACTTGTTTTCTTCTTTCCCTTCGACTTTGTCAGGACATCTCTTAAGCTTTTTGTGATGTTTGAGCTCCATTTTTGTTGACTAACAAGCAAGTCATAGCAGTTTGCAAACTGATAGTAGTGGGGTTTCTTTATACCATTTTCTCTTGGAAATAATTTCAAGAATTGATCGTCCGCTATTCTCTTCTATAAAACAGAAACACAAAATGATATTTTAACAAAGTGATTAGAAATGAATATAAATAAAAAATCATATTTGTCAAGACCTACCAATTCAGCTTCGCCACCCATTCCACTTGGATTTGTTGTTCTTATTTTGTGAATCTGCAACTCGTAGAATTGTGTTTGTCGATTAATCTTCCCAAAACGACCCATGATTGCAAAAATTGACCTTGTCTTTTCAACATTTTTTTTATTTACGCAGTCATGACTTTTGCCCAAAACGCCTCTCCACTTTGGTCGTTCCCCTTTACCGAGTCGTTAGAAAAATGACAGTAAATATAACATAAATCCTTATCTTCATTGCCAGACCATGGAGTAGAAGAATGAAAGGATAGAGGGGGAGCCGTTTGGGGATGAACATTTTGAAAGCGTTGAGAATCAAAATCCTAACTATCCATATTCATCGCTTCGGTATATGATTGAAACAGACGAGACATACTTTCAATATTATGGAATTGAGAATAGAATTGTAATAAAAGAAGAAATGTGTGTATTACAATCTGAAAAATAGTCTGATATATGTAATGAAATCATAAATATGACCATTTATATCCGTTGGGGTCAAAATATGATCGTTTATAGCTGTTGGAATTCAAAAATACGAGCCGTTTATAGCCGTTGGAAGATGGAGTAGGGGGTGGAGGGGGTGGGGCTTGGGCGCCCAAGCCTACTTCATGTAATGACCCGCAAACCCGTACCCTTTGAGTCGACACTATTTTCCATCACTCAACTCAAGGTGAACGGAAATATGAACCATTTGGGTTAAAAAAGAAGAGGTAGAAGAAGAAAATAGAAAACAACATCAAAATCTAACCATAGCTGCGGAATAAAATATAATAGATAATAAATGATCTTTATACAAAAAAATATATATCTGTTTATACATTACATCATTAGAGTACAGCATCAGAGTTTAATACAACAGCAACACAACTCAGGAAGGTTATAATATCTCGTCCTCCCTAAAACTGAATACACAGCGGAATATATCATACAAATACAGAAGTATGTATCGCCATCCAGCTCGTCTCCTCAGCTCCACAGCATCCTTTTCTATATTCTATAATACTCGGTCTGAACCAAGCATTATAGTTTAATAACACCCGAGTCGGTCTGGAACACCAGCGTGAGAAAACCACACTCAAATTGATTATTAAAGTTTCAAAACCCTTTGAAAACAAAAGCATCTCGTAAGACCACGCCACAAATAAACATGTCGGGTTTTTACCTTACGATAGCTAAAACACTTTTTATCAAAATTCTCTAATATTATAATAGTGTCTATAGAAAGTAAAATAGAATCTAGCTGAAATGCTTGCATCTCACGTTTCAGCAATAGTTGGGCACAATCAAAACCGTACAGGCGCATAGGGAGAATAGATTTCCAACTAGTGACTAGGCACTGGTGTGCCACCTGTATAGTACGTGGCCTAGATCACTGTACCTAGGATTACTTCCAATCCCCTACTACACAAGACCGGGACTACCCCTTACTGGATAATCCCGAGTAAGATCACCCCACGGTTGGGAGCAGTAACCGCACCACTAAGCCGAATAAAAAGAGACATCTAGACAGGGATGACTTCACCCTAATGGACGCTACCCACCTAGCCATGCTGCATAACCCCTGATTTTCAGTCATTCCCGGTTGTTGAGGCTGAGGCCAAGCGTTACCTTTTAGAACGTTTCACTTATAATGCCCATCGTCCACCTGACGATGTTTCGAAAGCATTCATCCATTCAAGTTCGTTCCGGCTTCGAACGGAACCGAAGGCACTACTCCTACTACATCCATTTTGGAATCACCTTAGGATTAGTAGCGACTAGCCCTTGCACTTCACTGCTCCAACTTCGAATCCAAACTCGTCTTCCTCACTAAAACGTACAAACCGGATCGAAGTGGTTTTCGAGAAATTAATCCCGATTCGAGTCTCTTCGAAACGATCAGCGCATTGTCCAATATTGATAGTCGGTTATTTAACTATCAATTAACAGTCACAACAACCATCAAACATAAATAATTTCTCCTAAATTATTTATTAGCCCCAAAATATCTTCGCAAGATATATTTCCATTTCAACCCTTTTGAAAACAGTTTTTAAACCACACTCTTCTTATGAAATAAATTCCCAAATATTTATTTCCACTGAAAGCACCAAGTACAAAGCTTTAGATTTTTAAAATAATTTAAAAAAACACTTTATTATAAAGTATACTTTAGCATTTAAATTGAAAACTACTTCAATACTTTATTAAAAATATATACTTTAGGAATATTTAAAATGAGGTTACTTTATAAAATATATAACTAGATTTCTCCTTAAAAAAAATACCAAGTCACCTTTAAATAATTACTACGATAATAGATTTGAAAAATACTTACTTCATAATTTAAACATTTAGAAGTAATAAATTTTCTAAACATGCTTTTTAAAACAACATAACTTATATTTAGAAATTTACTTTGAAAACATACTTAGCTACCCAGGGAAATATACTTCTCTTCACATCCTTTAAAAATAAATCACAATTTATTTTAAACAAAATTTCCCATTCCTTTAATAAATTCCCATCGTGAATTTATTCTTCAAATATACACTGATATATTACTTCACTTTTATAAACCCAGTTTATAAATTTAAAGTCTCACTTCTCCTTTAAAAATCCCGGTTTTACACACTTAAATCAATTCGCAAATTTGATTTCCAATTTACTTCACCTTTAAATAAATTACCTTACTTACTCCATTTATTTTAAAGTCCATTAACTTCAGATTTTATTTCTTCATTATGATTTAAAATCTTGTTAACTGAAAATACCGATTTCATATTTCCTAAATTTGCTTTTTTAAATGAATTCAAACCTTGAATTTTTAAATTAAATTCTTTATTTCTTGATATAATATCTCTTAAGTTTAAAATTCATTATTTCTCTATTTATTCAAATCCCTTTTTCATACTCGTAATTTATTAGGATTTAAAAATCACCTTTATTCCTTTCTAATTCATTCTTATTTTTATTCAAATTCTCTATAATTATTTTACTTAAAAATTCACTCTTTTATTTTCTTTTCAAAAATCCAATTCTATATATTTTGATAACTCGGTGTACCGAAATATATTCAAGCAAATCATAGCATTCAATATTCCAATTATCAATATAATTCATCACAGCATATCAAATAATCATAACACAGAATTATTAGAACAAATCTAAATATTTTGAGGAATCCAGTTGGATCCCTCCAACCTGTTTCCCTGCATCCACAGATGTTAGCGTAATATAAAATACCAATTCCACTTCGAGGTGGAATATCGCGGTAAATGGGATTTATATAATATCACCGCTATTATGCGGCGCATAGGGTCTCATCCGCTATATAATGCGGGAAATAAATCACTCCAATATATACTATATATTACTATATATAATATAGCACATCAAATCAATTCAATCATTCAACCAATTATTTAAATTTAACCATTTAAATTTAGATAAAACCCAGATGAGTGAGATTAACTCACCTTTGTCCTTAGATTTCCATCCACTTCAACTCGGCTCGATTTCCATGATTTCAAACCTTGAATAATTTTTTTAGTGTTTTATCAATATTTGAACACATCAACAATGTATCTCCATTTAATAGTTTAATTTATTTAGCTAGTTTTATAATAATAATTTACCAACCTAATTCACATTTGTATAAATACCTATGATATTATTGAAACAATAGTTCATTCACTTGATTTTAAATATGAAATAATTATGGTTGATAATGATTCCCTGAAATGGTATAATTTTTAAATAAGAAACTTCCAGACATGTATTTTCTGAAATAAATTGTTTCATCACTTCTTTATCATTCTAAACAAATTTTAAATCTTACCTATATACACTTAAATTCTAATAACATAAAATCCTTCAACCCTATTAAATTAAAACACAATTTTTATATATTTTTTCTAACTGTAAAACTCTTTTCTGTAATATATTCTGTGTACCATAAAATATGATTTAAAGTTCCTTACTTTAATTTTACAGTAAGCAAAAATATAATTTTATCTGAATCCATCCAAAATATATCTCTATATTATTATCTTTAAAATCCGTAAGTGTAAATAATTATTAAGTCAAAATTAAAATGGATAATACCTCACTGCTCTCCTCCTCCAGCTTCATCACTCGCGCATGAACACCCTATAGCGTCGATGTTCCCCTCTATCCATGCGCGACCCAAGACACGCGACCCTATCTCCTAGCCCAGGTCGAGACTCCTGCCTTCGCTCACTCAAACGCGACTCCCACCGCCTCACCTCGCGTTCGTCGCCCTCGTCGTCGTGCTCCAACTCATCACTTCGCTCTCTGAACAATCTCGAACTTGCTCAGTCTCCTCATCAACGAGCGCGAACGCGAACTTGCTTGCCGACTCGATTTCGGCGGAAGATGATTGGGGAGATTGCCAATGAATTGGATTCCATTGCTTGAAAGGAAGAGAGGAGGGATTTCAATTTGATTTAGGTTTCGTTTTTTATTTCAGTCGCCATTTTTTTCATTTTTTTTATGATCGTACTGCTTTCTTTTTTTTCGATTTTCTAAGTTTAATGAGCAGCTCTATTTCCAGATGAAGGAGAAGTAACGCAATATATAATTAAAGAGAGTAGGCTAGAGTACAGGTTAAGCCTAAGAAGGGTAGGTCGGTTGATGTTGACTTTTATAAATAATATTTTATTTTATAACCAAAATATCTCGTATTAATAACCTTAAATTCCGAACTCCTATCGGCTTGCTGTCTGGCATTCCTAATGTTATACCCCTATTCCGAATGCAAAGGGATAAGTTTCAAGGCTTAACTCGATCGTATGTGGAAGATAGCTTTTTAAATCGACTATTTATATTAAATTCAATTAGATTATTCTAGGCATTTTCAGATCGTACGACCAAACGGTAACCCTAAATGTTATGAAATTTGAAATCCAATAATAATACACTATTACGGATCCAATGGAACTGGTTTCGTCGAATTTCGAGACTGTGTCTCGGAAGGCTATTTTTAAATATCGATTTAAACGATAAAATTTCAAGACTTAACAAAACACTTCCAAATTTAATTTTAACACTTTTACTATCTTCAGTACTATCAATATAAATTTTACAAGCCCTTAAATTATTTTTAACAAGCTAAAAATTCCAGATTTCACATTTTATCCAACTTCAAATAATTTAATTGAATGATTAAATTACCCAATAATTAGTGATATTTGAATTCAAGTTAAAAATTCATTTTTAAAATTTTAAAATCAATTAAATATTCCGATTTCAAATGTCCAAAAATTTTGGGTCGTCACATTCCTCCCCCTTTCATCCCCGAAATGGCTAGTTAAGAAGAGTGATCCAATACCCGTTACTATTTTCCAAAACCAAACAGTTTTATCAACTTCCATAACATATCTTTTATTAAAGACCCACTATTACTTCAACCAACTTCCCAAAACCTTCCATAGTTTCCAACAACATTATTTACTCCACTTATTTAAATTTAAATTTAAATTTAAATCCAAATTTAAATTATCAAAACTTTCTCAAAAAATTTCTAACTCTCTAAATTTGCAAAAAAAAATCGCAAGCGTCTCCTTTGCGCAGCTAGCTCAGTACAACTACAAAATGCCTCTATGGGCCCCCAGATTTCAAAAGAAAACAAAAGCCAAGTTGCTAGACTTGAAAACCATTAATTTCATACAGAAATTTAAATACATACCTTTGCCGAGCAAATTTCAATTTATCCTCTGAAATCAAAAATCCCAAATTCAAATTCCTAATCCTTTAGTTCCAACTAAACAATTAATTTCAGTTTCCATTTCCAAAATCCCATATTTCAATTTCAATTTGAAATCGTTTTGTTGCTAATAAAAAAAAATTCAAAAAAATTCAAAATTTTTGGCAGAGTCTCCTTTGTACAGAGGAGCTTTTGCAATTTGACCAGAGATATAAATATATATACATCGACACACACGGTCGGAAAACAAAAACAGTTCATATTTCCTATTTTTTGTTGCTTAAGCGTACCTTTATTTAGAATTTTAAGCAAGCAGCTTATTATTTTAGCAATTAGCGCGTCTAAATCCAGCCAAACGGCTTCCCGGTACCTGTACTTACTCAATTCAAACATATAAGCACTATACATAAGAAGTTTATAGCATTTCACTTATACTTAAATAGCTAAAACATGGATTCTATAACAATGCAAGTTTTATACTTTCATAAGAACATATGTAAGGTTTCGACACTTATTTCAATTGCTTTCAATCAATTCTCAATCCATACTATTCAATTTTAAAGGTTTACACTTCAATTTCTTACATTTAATTTATTTTTAATCCAAACAAGCTCATATTCAACTCAATTGATTTCAAAATCAATTTTATTTCACTTATATCAATTTATAAAATTTTATTTAATCTCGTTTTCGTCAAACGACAATTTATTTCTACGCAATTCGACTATATTCATGTGAATAAATAATTACTTAAGCTTATAACCAATTCAAATTGATTCCAACTCAATTTATTTTAAATTCCATCCCATTTCTAGTTTATTCACCTACCATACATTTGCATTTCATCTCATCTCCGCATTGGTTTCATTTTAAAACCATTTCATTGAGCATGACAACATTCAATGCTTATATCAATAACCATTTTCCAAATTAATTTAACCCAAACTTTTATTTAATGAACTTTCACCCTTCCTCGAAACCAAGCTTCTATAAATTTTAAACTTAAGTTAATTTACTTTAATTTATTCCAACTTCAAACTTAAGTTCACTTCTATTTGATTCTCATCTAATGAAATTCCATTTATTTCAGTTAGCCCATCCATTTTAATTTTAATTCACATTCTCAATTTATAAAAATAATATCCAAGCGCATATTTAACTCATTTATACTCGAATTGGATTTTATTTGTAACTCAAATCATTTTATTATAATCCAATTCCATTTTATTTTTACAACGTCTCCACTTATTTTAATTCGTTATCAATCCAAATCGAATTCTATTTATAATTCGAGTTTATTTCCAAACTTCATTATTAACTTACAATCCATTTTATTTAACTGAGTTAAATTTTATTAACATACTCTATCAAATAATTTATTTAGCTAATTAGCTTACTTCCAACTTTTAAATCAATATTCGATTTTATTACAAAAATCACTTCATTAAATTTTCCTGAGTTCAATTTTTTTTTCATAATTCCAGTTTTGATTTTCTTTCATATTCCAAAATTCCAACACTTTTATTTCGGCTTATTTATTCCCTTTTTACATTTTTTATAAGCTATTCACTTATTAATATTCATACTTCTCCATTCATTCACAATCAATAACATTTTCACTTTACTTTTATCTAGGGATTATATTTTTATTTCAATGCTTTTCAATTTTTTTATAAGCTTCCAAAGCTTATTTATCCCAATTAAATACTTACTTATTTTACGCTTATTTATTGAAGTAAGAATTTTATTTTATTCAATATTATCTATAACTCAACTGAATTTATTTCAACTCAATTTTATTTAACTTAACTTCAGTTAAATCTAGCTCCATACCATTCTTTTGAATTTGTTAAGCAAGGACTTAATTCCATTTAATATCATCCCACACAATTCACTTTTATTTCATTTCAATTCTTTTCAACTTACTTCAAATCCAACTCATTATTATTAACTCTTCTTAAGTTAACTTAATTCTAATTAATTTTATTTCTCAATCCAAATTTAATTTTTATTTTCCCATTCCAATCACATTCAAGATTTACTAATTTATTTCTTCCAATCATCAATCAATTTTCCACAATTTAATTTTTCCAAGTTAAATTTATTTAACCTTTTCACTTTAAATTTTAATTCCAACATTCAAAGTTCATATTTTCCTTCCTTATTTAAAAATCATCACAACTTTACAAGTTTATACTTACCACATCAGGATTTTCAATTCAAATAAGGACTCAGGATTTAAAACACCTGGCTTTTGGTTCAAATCATTTTAAAACCACCATTATCCCAAAATCATATTTCTCATATTTTTAAACCAATCCTGGTTTTTTATCCCCAACAATTTTTCTTTGAAATTTCAAAAACAAACTAGTTATTCTGAACAAATCAATTTGGCAGCAATCCGTCACTTAGAAACTCGAAAATGAACATCGATGATGTTGCAGTCATCACCGAAATTATTTTCCAGCGACTGAAGTGAGTTCAGTGCTATATCCCTTCCCAATTTATTTGAAACAATTTCCTTTCAGAAATACTTCTAAAACAATAATGCAATTATTTGTCTTCAAAACACTTCGAAAAACACTTCCAAAATCTCTGGGTTTTTAAATTTTCAAAATTGATTTAAATCAAATTTAACTATAATTCATTTGTATAATTTATGCTCATACAAATTCCCTTTTCGATTACACAAGTCATTTCAATTTTCATAATCTTATTTGTTTAGAATATTATTATCCAAACATCCAAGTAATATAACAATTTAAGAAAATATTTCTTTTATATCAAAATATAATTTTGGGCAAAATTATTTCATTCACCCACCTTTAAAACAATACTGTATCAATTTATCGTGTCAGGGGTTTATAAACTCTTCTCGAATAGCGGCTAACTTACTCAATCAGAATTCATATCCCACTCAACCAATAAGCCAACACAATATTAAAACAATTTATATTCACTAACAAATACGCGCTCATATCTATTAATACACTCAAACTCATTCTAGAGTACTACAGACTCTATTTTCAATGAGTAATCCCCACCAGAGCCTAGGTTGTCACCAACCTAAGCTCTGATACCAACTGTAATGACCCGCAAACCGTACCCCTTAGTCGACACTATTTTCCATCACTCAACTCAAGGTGAACGGAAATACGAAGCATTTGGGTTAAAGAAGAAGAGGTAGAAGAAGAAAATAGAAAAAAACATCAGAATCTAACCATCGTAGCGGAATAAAATATAATAGATAATAAATGATCTTTACACAAAAACAAATATATCTGTTTATACATTACATCATTAGAGTACAACATCAGAGTTTAATACAACAACAACACAACTCAGGAAGGTTATAACATATCATCCTCCCCAAAACTGAATACACAGCGGAATATATCATACAAATACAGAAATACGTATCGCCATTCAGCTCGTCTCCCGACCTCCACAACATCCTTTCCTGTATTCTATAATACTCGGTCTGACCTGAGGATTATAGTTAAATATTACCCGAGTCAGTCTGGAATACCAGCGTGAGAAAAGAATACTCAAATTGATTATTAAAGTTTCAAAATCCTTTGAAAACAAAAGCATCTCGTAAGACCACGCCACAAATAAACATGTCGGTTTTTTACCTTACGAAGGCCAAAACATTTTTTGTCAAAATTCTCTGATATTATAATAGTGTCCATAGAAATTAAAATAGAATCTAGCTGAAATGCTTGCATGTCACGTTTCAGCAATAGTTGGGCACAATTAAAACCATACAGGCACGTAGGGAGAATGGATTTCCAACTAATGACTAGGCACTGGGGTACCACCTGTCACAGTATGTAGCCTAGATCACTGTACCGAGGATTACTCCCAATCCCCTGCAACACAAGACCGGTACTACCCCTTACTGAATAATCCCGAGTAAGATCTCCCCATGGTTGGGATCAGCAACCGCACCACTAAGCCGAATAAAAAGGGACATCTAGACAGGGATGACCTCACCCTAATGGGCGCTACCCACCTAGCCCTACTGCATAACCCCTGATTTTCAGTCATTCCCGGTTGTTGAGGCTTGAGGCTAAGCGTTACCTTTTAGAACATTTCACTTAGAATGCCCATCGTCCACCTGACGATGTTCCGAAAGCATTCATCCATACAAGTCCGTTCTGGGTTCGAACGGAACCGAAGGCACTACTCCTACTACATCCTTTTTGGAATCACCTTAGGATTAGTATCGACTAGCCCTTGCACTTCACTGCTCCATCTTCGAACCCAAACTCGACTTCCTCGCGAAAACGTACAAACCGGATCGAAGTGGTTTTCGAGAATTAATCCCGATCCCGGTCTTTTTGAAACAATCAGCGCATTGTCCAATATTGATAATCGGTTATTTAACTATGAATTAACGGTCACAACAACCATCAAACATAAATAATTTCTCATAAATTATTTATTAACCCCAAAATATCTTCGCAAGGTATATTTCCATTTCAACCCTTTTGAAAACGGTTTTCAAACCACACTCTTCTCATGAAATAAATTCCCAACTATTTATTTCCACTGAAAGCACCAAGTACAAAGCATTAGATTTTTAAAATAATTTAAAAAAAACACTTTATTATAAAATATACTTTAATTTAAATTGAAAACTACTTCAATACTTTATTAAAAATATATACTTTAGGAATATTTAAAATGTGGTTACTTTATAAAGTATATAACTAGATTTCTCCTTTAAAACACAATACCAAGTCACCTTTAAATAATTACTACGATAATAGATTTGAAAAATACGTACTTCAAAATTTAAACATTTAGAAATAATAAATTTTCTAAACATGCTTCTTAAAACAACATAACTTATATTTAAAAATTTACTTTGAAAAAGTAATTGGCTATCCAGGGAAATATACTTCTCTTCACATCCTTTAAAAATAAATCACTATTTATTTTAAACAAAATTTTCCATTCCTCTAATAAATTCCCATCGTGAATTTATTCTTCAAAAATCCACTGATATATTACTTCACTTTTATAAACCCAGTTTATAAATTTCAAGTCTCACTTCTCCTTTAAAAATCCCGGTTTTACACACTTAAATGAATTCCCAAATTTGATTTCCAATTTACTTCACCTTTAAATAAATTCCCTTACTTACTCCATTTATTTCAAAATCCATTAACTTTAGATTTTATTTCTTCATTATGGTTAAAATCTTGTTAACTGAAAATACCAATTTCATATTTCCCAAATTTTCTTTTTTAAATAAATTCAAACCTTGAATTTTTAAATTAAATTCTTTATTTATTGATATAATATCTCTTAAGTTTAAAATTCATTATTTCTCTGTTTATTCATATCCCTTTTTCATACCCAGAATTTATTAGGATTTAAAAATCACCTTTGTTCCTTTCCAATTCATTCTTATTTTTATTCAAATTCTCTATAATTATTTTACTTAAAAATTCACTCTTTTATTTTCTTTTCAAAAATCCAATTCTATATATTTTGATAACTCAGTGTACCGAAATATATTCAAGCAAACAATAACATTCAGTATTCCAATTATCAGTATAATTCATCACAACATATCAAATAATCATAACATAGAATTATTAGAACAAATCTAAATATTTTGAGGAATCCAGTTGGATCCCTCCAACCTATTTTCCTGCATCCACAGATGTTAGCACAATATAAAATACCAATTCCACTTCGATGTGGAATATCGCGGTATATGGGATTTATATAATATCATCCGCTATTATGCGGCACATAGGGTCTCATCCGCTATATAATGTGGGAAATAAATCACTCCAATATATACTATATATTACTATATATAATATAGCACATCAAATCAATTCAATCATTCAACCAATTATTTAAATTTAACCATTTAAATTAAAATAAAACCCATATGAGTGAGATTAACTCACCTTTGTCCTTAGATCTCCATCCACTTCGACTCGACTTGATTTCCACGATTTCAAACCTTGAATAGCAATTTTAGTGTTTTATCAATATTTGAACACATCAACAATCTATTTCCATTTAATAATTCAATTTATTTAGCTTGTTTTATAATAATAATTTACCGACCTAATTCACATTTGGTATAAATACCTATGATATTACTGAAACAATAGTTCATTCACTTGATTTTAAGTATGAAATAATTATGGTTGATAATGGTTCCCTGAAATGGCATAATTTTAAATAAGAAACTTCCAGACATGTATTTTCTGAAATAAATTGTTTCATCACTTTTTATCATTCTAAACAAATCCTTCAACCCTATTAAATTAAAACACAATTTTTATATATTTTTTCTAACTATAAAACTCTTTTCTACAATAAATTCTCTGTACCATAAAATATGATTTAAAGTTTCTTTCTTTAATTTTAGAGTAAGCAAAAATATAATTATATCTGAACCCATCCAAAATATATCTCTATATTATTATTATCTTTAAAATCTGCAAGTGTAAATAATTATTAAGTCAAAATTAAAATGGATAATACCTCACTGCTCTCCTCCTCCAGCGGCATCACTCGCGCACGAACACTCTACAACGTCGATGTTCCCCTTTATCCACGTGGACCCAAGACACGCGACCCTATCTCCTAGCCCAGATCGAGACTCCTGCCTTCGCTCACTCAAACGCGACCCCCACTGCTTCTCCTCACGTACGTCGCCCTCGTCGTCGTGCTCGGACTCATTACTTCCTCTTCGAATAATCTCGAACTTGCTCAGTCTCCTTATCCACGAGTGCGAACGCGAACTTGCTTGCCGACTCGATTTTGGCGGAAGACGATTGGGGAGATTGCCAATGAATTGGATTCGATTGCCTAAAAGGAAGATATGAGGGATTTCAGTTTGATTTATGTTTCGTTTTTTATTTCGGTCGCTATTTTGTTTCATTTTTTTTCTTATTTATGATCGTACTGCCTTCTTTTCTTTCGATTTTAAGTTTAATGAGCTGCTCTATTTCCAGATGAAGGAGAAGTAACGCAACATATAATTGAAGAGAGTAGGCTAGCATTTAGGTTAAGCCTAAGAAAGGTAGGTCGGCAGATGTTGACTTTTATAAATTATATTTTATTTTATAACCAAAATATCTCGTATTGTAATAACCTTAAATTCCGTACTCCTATAGAGGCATGCCGACTGGCATTCCTAATGTTATATCCCTATTCCGAACGCAAAGGGATAAGTTTCAAGGCTTAACTCGATCGTATGTGGAAGATAGCTTTTTAAATCGTCTTTTTAAATTAAATTCAATTAGATTATTCTACACCAAACGGTAACCCTAAATGTTATGAAATTTGAAATCTGATAATAATACACTATTACGGATCCAATGGAACTAGTTTCGTCGAATTCCGAGACTGTGCCTCGGAAGGCTATTTTAAATATCGATTTAAATGATTAAATTTCAAGACTTAACAAAACACTTCCAAATTCAATTTTAACATTTTTACTATCTTCAGTACTATCAATATAAATTTCATAAGCCTTAAATTATTTTTAACAAGCTAAAATTCCAGATTTCACATTTTACCTAACTTCAAATAATTTAATTGAATAATTAAATTACCCAATAATTAGTGATATTTGAATTCAAGTTAAAAATTCACTTTTAAATATTTAAAATTAATTAAATATTTTGATTTCAAATGTCCAAAAATTCCGGATCATCACATGATTCTGATGTGCACGTAAATGTGCATATATTTACATCCGTATTTTATCTCCTTCTATTTAAATAAACATCATATTTGGGCATTTTAACATGTTTAAAACCAAAACTCGATTATTTTCAAACCATCATATTTTCATCTTCATTTAGGGGCAAAAATGGTCATTTTTGTGCATGAGTCAATTTAAGAATTTTTACTTTGCCATTTTTTGATAATTTCTGTAGGAATTTGGATGCATATATGAAGATACATGCATGCACAAATGAAATACAAAGGAATGAAGAAGAAATAATTCAAGTTCAAGATCATGGAGGACCCCAACCACTTACCTAAATGTACAATTATGAGCTAAAAGACAATTAAGTGGAGGATAAAGCTTCATGCACAACAAATGATGGATTAATTAGTGGTTAATGGTTACTTGGTGGCCACACTTTCTAAAGGGCATTTTAGGAATCCCCCTAAAAATAGAATTAGGGTTTTATGCATGTATATATAGCCCTCTTATGTATATGAAACTATCATCTACTCTTTCATTTTACTTAGGAAATTAAGAAATCAAAGTGTAAGCTCAATGTTCTATGAAATAATAATGGCTTCCAAGCCTCTTTCTTCTCTCTTTTCTACATGCTCTTCTTTGTTTTATTGTTAATGTTTATATTTATGCTCTCTTTCTCCTTATGTTCATAGCTTAGATTTACATTTATGCAAGTAGTTAGCAGCTAGTCTCTTTTGCTTTCTTTGCTTATTTTCTATTTTCTTTTCTTTTTAATGTTGAAACTTACTTGTGTTGCTTCAATGCCACAAATGAGTAGCTAAACCCCTTCAATTTAGGGGTGATGAAGCTCTCTAACTTTATGTAATTTCAACATTTTATGATTTATGATCTCATTTGGTTTATGCTTCATGAAGTGGATTTTGATGCAAGTTTATACAAGTAAGTTTGATAGCTTATATTGCTTATGCAAATGAGCTATTCTTATTCAACATAAACACAAGTTGCATCATCATTTGCTAATCCATTTTTGATTGTGAAATTAAAGTAAAAATAAAATTTGATGATCTATATTACTAGATACAATAGTAAATAGATCATGCTTAAATTAGCTTTTGCTTTTGCTTCATTTTCATGAGAATTATAAGTGGGTATTTATTGCATTATAGTTTGATGGTTTGAGTTATGTTAATTAATAACATAAACAAACCATGCTTATGATAAATACAACAATATTTCACTTAAATCAAAGTTAGAGATCATAAATTGTTTGTTGTTGATTATTTACAAAAATATGAGAGTGGATTTGCCTCTAAATTGTTCTCTAGTTCAATAGTTTACTATTCACATTTTAATTCTAGTTTAGCTTCATTTTAGTTCTAGTCAACAATTTCTCCTCCATTTGGTCTAATTTGATTGAATAGATTTTTAAAACTCTAACGACTCCCTACGGATCGACCCGTATTTGCCACGTACTTCAAGTGTACGTTGTGCGCTTGTGGTTATTTTTAATTTAAATTCGTTTGACGGTTTTCTAAACCGATAGAATTTCCATCGACGAACAAGTTTTTGGCGCCGTTGCCGGGGAGTTGTTTTGGTTTTATTTTCTATTCTTCGAATTATTTTTCATTTGATTTTTATTGTGTGTTTGTTTTGTGTGTTGCATTTTATTTTAAAAAAAATTATTGTGTGAATTTTGCTTGCAATTGTTTGTGTGCTTGTTTCTTTTAGTTTGCATTGCATTTGCATATTTTAAAAAAAAGTTTCATTCTATTTCATTTTCAATTTACAATTTGAAAAAAAAACAAAAGAAAACTGTTACATTGCACTGTTGCATTCACTTCTCTGTTTTCTGTTGCATTGCATTGCACTGTTCTTGCCAATAGATTTTACAGCTCCACTTCTCTTCCCTCCTCCCCATAAACTCATCAACAAGCCCTAGAAAACTGTGCATATACAACTCTCCACATCTTCATTCCCTTTGCACCACATCCTCATCACAAATACTTCTGACCTGCTTACATCTCCTCTCATCCACCACAGAAATATCTACATCCAACCCCACTTCTTCAACAGCAACCAATATTCAACAACTGATTAGAACAGCTGCCGTATCACCAGCAAGACCATTTCTACACCTGTTCAACCCCCTCCCTATGCACATACTTGTGCATATCACCATCAGGCCTCACCACTTCACCCAACCACTTCAATTACAAAACAACCACCTCTTTCCACACTCTCTTATACAAGCTAGTCACTGCAAACAGGTCTTCACCATCTCTGACCACCGTACATCCCCTGTCAACATACATTTCCTAACCAATAGTTATTGCCAACTATACCCACATTCATACATCAACAACTTCCCAGTTGAAACACTCCACTGATTCTCCATCTCCAACTCTACAAACCACTATTCAACTCACAACAACTCTCTCTGTTCATCACATTTCACTGCCTAGTCTGCTCATCACCTCTTTGTTCTTTGCATTTGCATTTTCAACTGATCGAGAAACCACAAACGTGCATATATCAGTGCACAAACCACAGCTGTCACACAACAGAAAACTAGTGCACCATACCCCTCTGCTACATCAATTTCAACGCATTGCAACTTCACAACTCCAAACCATTGCTGTCAACCCACCATCACAGTCCCAAATCTCTTTGCCCTTCTTCTGCGTGAACCACCTCGAACCACATCATCACCTCTACAAGTAAACCATTGCACATCAGATAGACAAAACCACAGCCTTGCCGCCTTCCCACTGCCAACAACCTCTCCCACAAGCAACATTTCACAACTATCCTTCTTCATCTGCCTCAAGAACACTCCCTTCAACTTCATTCTACACTATACTGCCCATACACCAAGCTACATATCCGCTACACAACCTTCTCTACTACACCTTCTACTACAGTCACCCAGAGCAACACCGCACCATCATTCAATACAACAGCTTCCCTTCTGATATCAAGCTCAACCACCTGACCACCAATTCTACATCCATCTTCCAAACACCACTCCACTTCACCGTTTCATCTATCTTCGCTCTGCACAGCAAATTCATCCATATCAGCATGCATCAAAACTGTGCACGAAATTGTGCACACACTTGCAACTACCAACAAGTCGTCTACCCCTTTCTCACTTCATCATTTACAACTCACTCTCTGTCCATTGCTTAGCCAAACATTCACCGCCCCTGAACAATACATATACACATCACCAACTGCTTATACAATCTAAACCACCCACAACGCCAGCCTTCAAGTCACCAAAACAAACTACCGAACCCAAATCGCCAACTCCAAAATCCATGCCTCCCAAGTCGACATCGAACTCACTCAGAATCCCCTATCGAACAATTCGAAATTGACTCTACCCTAGTAATCGCCTAGCATCGGCGAACTCCTGACATCGACCACTCAAATCGACACCACTTCAACCACGTCGATTGCTAACCCAATCGCGACTTCAAATCAACAACCACGAACGAAACCAAAGCCAGAAACACGGCCTCGTATTCTTCAAATCAAGTCGTTAATCCAAATGATTCACCGAAAACTTTTCTCGACACTTCTAAAACAACGAACGACTCAGAACAGAACGTGGAGCCAAACGTCGAATCGAAAGATAATCAAAATTCTTCTTCTTTTACTCGAGTAGACCCGCCTACCGAGTATCGTGTTCCATTTCCACATCATCTTCGACCAAAGAAACACTCGGACCAAATGGAAAAGATGTTGGAAATTTTTAAACAAGTAAAAGTGAACATCCCGCTTCTTGACATCGTTCAGCAAGTCCCCACTTACGTGAAATTTCTTGAGGACTTGTGCACCCAAAAGCGACACACTCAAGTGCCCAAAAAAGTCTTCTTAGCAGCTAGTTTGAGTGAAGTCTTGTCCCAATCCACGCCCGTTAAATACAAAGATCCTGGCTGCCCAATGATTTCGTGTACAATTGGTGATAAGACGATTAACAAATGTTTGATAGACTTAGGCGCGAGTGTCAACTTGATTCCATACTCCGTGTACGAACAATTAGGCTTAGGTGAGCTCAAACCCACGAAAGTTACGCTTCAATTTGCCGATCGTTCCATTAAGAATCCCGTGGGAGAAATCGAAGATGTGCTCATTCGAGTAGGGCAATTTATATTCCCCGTTGACTTTATCGTTCTCGAAACACAACCCGTGACGAATCCCTCGATTCAAATTCCATTGATTTTAGGCCGACCATTCTTAGCCACCTCAAATGCCTTAATCAATTGTCGTAACGGATCAATGAAAATATCTTTTGGAAACATGACTTTGGATCTTAATATTTTCAATCTTGAAAGCCAATCGAATGAACCTTGTGACCAAACGTTGGAAGTTAGTGCCATTCACGAAAATGTTGAAAACGAAACACTTGATCTTAACGATGAACGTGAGGCCGAGTATGAAAAATTGTTTCACAAAATTCCCAACGATATTTAATACACTCTTCCTTTTGAATCGCTTCCAGTTGAGTCCGAATATCAACCCAATTCTTCGATCGAAAAAATTCCAAAGTTGGACCTCAAACCACTTCCCGACCACCTTAAGTACGCATACTTAGGTGAAATGAAACATGCCCTGTCATCGTTTCTAACAATCTTTCTCTTGACCAAGAAGCTTCTCTTCTCTCTATCCTTTCGAAAAATAAGGAAGCAATGGGACGGTCGATTTTCGATATAAAAGGAATTAGTCCCGCTCTGGTTCAACATCGCATCCATTTAATTGACGATGCCAAGCCTACTCGTGACACGCAGCGAAGGCTTAATCCAAAAATGAAAGATGCGGTGCGTGATGAAATTCTTAAACTTCTCGATAACGGAATCATTTACCCAATCTCCGATAGTTCATGGGTTAGCCTAATTCACGTTGTACCGAAAAAGATTAGGCTAACCGTTGTCAGGAACGATTCAAACGAGCTTATTCCAACTCGTACTCAAACAGGTTGGCGTGTTTGCATTGACTATCAAAAAATAAATGCCGCAACACGTAAGTATCACTTCCCCCTTCCTTTGATCGACCAAATGCTTGAACGTTTAGCCGGCCATGAATTTTACTGCTTCCTTGATGGTTATTCTGGCTATAACCAAATTCCAATCGCTCCCGAAGATCAAGAGAAAACGACTTTCACATGTCCATTTGGTACCTTTGCTTATCGACGTATGCCATTCGGACTATGTAACGCTCCTGCGACTTTCCAACGATGCATGGTTGGCATCTTTTCCGACATGATTGAACGCTTTCTAGAAGTTTTTATGGACGATTTCTTTATCTTTGGTGATTCTTTTTTCCAAAGTTTACATCACCTTGAGTTGGTTCTGAATCGATGTAAAGAAAAACATTTGACTTTGAATTGGGAAAAATGCCACTTTATGGTCAAACAAGGCATAGTCCTTGGACATATCATCTCAAATAAAGGCATTGAGGTAGACAAAGCAAAAATCGATGTCATTGCAAATCTACCCATTTCCAAATCTGTTAAGGACATTCGATCATTTCTAGGACACGCTGGCTTTTACCGTCGTTTTGTGAAAGACTTTAGCAAAATTGCCCGTCCTTTGACGACCCTTCTTGGAAAAGACGTTCCTTTCGATTTTAACTCTGAACGTATCTCTTCTTTTGAACGTCTTAAGAGCGAACTCATTTCTGCCCCAATCATTTGTGCGTCCAATTGGGATCTTCCTTTCGAAATAATGTGTGATGCTTCGAACTTTGCCATTGGTGTTGTCTTGGGACAACGCATCAACAAGATCCTTCATGTCATTTACTACGCGAGTATGACCTTGAACGACGCTCAACTCAACTACACAACAACCGAAAAAGAGCTTCTAGCTGTCGTTTTCGCGCTTGAAAAGTTTCGACCTTACTTGATAGGTTCACACATTACGGTCTACACTGACCATTTTGTGCTTCGATATCTCTTCGCTAAAAAGGATGCTAAATCCGGTTTGATTCATTGGATCCTTTTACTTCAAGAATTTGACCTTACAATCAAAGAAAAAAAAGGATCTGATAATGTCATAGCCGATCACTTATCTCGTCTTTCGAACGCACCATCTTCCTTGCCGATCAATGAAAACTTCACCGATGAACAACTTCTTTCGATTTCTATCGATCCATGGTACGCTGATATAGTGAACTGCTTAGTCACTAAAGAAACTCTCTCGTCTTGGTCCAAACAGGACAAATGCAAATTCATGTCCCAAGTGAAATAATTCTATTGGGACGATCCATGCTTGTTCAAATATTGTCCCAACCAAATCATTCGACGTTGCATTCCGGATAATGAGATCAGGAGTGTTCTTTCGTTTTGCCACGATCAAGCGTGTGGTGGACATTTCGGTCCTCGAAAAACTGCAGAAAAGGTGCTTCAGTGTGGTTTCAATTGGCCTTCTCTTTTCAAAGACACATTCAAATTTTGTAAAACTTGCGATCGATGTCAAATGCTTGGACAAATTTCTCGACGAGATATAATGCCTCTAAACCCCATTCTTACGATCAAAATCTTTGATGTTTGAGGTATCGACTTTATGGGACCTTTTCCAAATTCTTTTGGGAACTTGTATATCCTTCTCGCTGTCGATTACGTTTCAAAATGGGTCGAAGCCATTCCTTGCAAAACCAACGACCATAGAATTGTTGTGAAATTTCTCAAAGAAAACATCTTTTCAAGGTTCGGCACACCTCGCACAATAATCAGTGATAACGAAACCCATTTTTGCAACCGTTCTTTTGAAACTTTAATAAAAAAAATACTCGATAACCCACAAGTTATCCACTCCGTATCATCCTCAGACTTGTGGTCAAGTTGAAGTTTCAAATCGACAAATAAAACAAATCTTGGAGAAAACTGTTAACAAAAATCGAAAAGATTGGTCTCAAAAATTGAATGACGCCCTTTGGGCTTATCGTACTGCTTTTAAAACTAACCTTGGGATGTCCCCATTTCGTTTAGTTTACGGTAAAGCTTGTCATTTACCCGTTGAAATTGAACACAAAGCATTGTGGGCAATAAAGAACTTAAATTTTGATCTTGAAAAAGCCGGCGAAAACCAAAAACTACAACTCAACGAATTAGAAGAACTTAGGAACGATGCGTATGAAAATGAGAAAATTTACAAAGAAAGAACCAAAGTTTTTCATGATAAGTCAATCCTAAGAAAAACGTTTTCACCTAGCCAGAAAGTTCTTTTATATGACCCAAGACTTTATTTATTTTCGAGGAAACTTAAATCAAGATGGACTGGTCCATTTGTGGTACGAACTGTATTTCCACTTGGTGCCATAGAAATAGAAAACCCTAGGGATGGATCAATTTCCAAAGTCAATGGTCATCGTTTGAAATCTTTCTTTGAATTGCCAAATAATCGAGAGGAGGAGCTCATGATCCTTCATGAGCCAAGCTATGTCCAGTAAGAATGTTAACCCTCTTTTGTAAATATGTACATATTTTTCCCCGTTACACTCATTATATCATGCATTGACTGTAGGGACACAATCAAAATTAAGTGTGGGGGGAAAGTCTCATTTTCATTTTTAGTTTTTCATGGCATTTTTGAAATTTTATTTTCTTACTCAAAAACAATTTCTTTTTACCATTTTGATTTATTTTTGAAGAAACACTATGGGATGAGTATAAGTTTAGGTTAATAAATTGAAATTTTTGAAAATGTATTTGTCTTAACAAAAATAAAAATAAAGTTTAATTACAAATAACAATGGTTTAACTAGTATATAGGAAGATTCATCTATGTTAATTATGAAGTATATTCTAATTGAAAATCTTTGTTTAAAAAGTGGTGAATTTAAACTAAAGGATATAGCATTTTTGTCTTCTAAGTAAAATGGCGCTAAGATGATTTTGCAAAACTCTCTCTCTCTCTTAAAAAAATATTAAAAAAAATATAATAATTCAAGTATTCACTCTCATTTAAAAGTCCTCACGGTTATGCATGGGTGAATTACTTGGAATCTTTGATTATGTGCTTTCATACTCATTTAAAAGTCCTCACGGTTATGCATGTATGGAACACAAAAAAAATGAACAAACTTAATAAAAACCGCCTACGGTCGATAGGTGTATGCACAAAAGTGTGTGCACTCGCCATGCTCTGTACTCCCCTTGCATAAACCCGAAAGGCAATGCATGGGTGGTATATCAGGCCTCACTTTACCTGAGCTAGGTGTGTAATTTTTCTTGCAAATAATGAGAGAGCAAGCAATTGAAATCCTAGCATTATTTTAACTTGTTTGATTTAACTTGTTATTGAAAAGAAATGAAAATACCACTTTAATAAACTTTGATAATCAACTTAGGATTCATTTCATAATTACATTGTGTTATCAACCGAAACAACTAACCAAACTATGGTCTATCCATTATGAGAACTTGATTTTATTTGAAATTTTGACGAGTAAATGACTTAAATTTTCAAGACAATGACCAAAACTTGTATTTAACTTATTTGTGTCTATTTAAAAGTAAACCATTTATTTGTAAATATTTCCAAAAACTTGCATTCATGTCTTTGTAAATAAATCTTGCATTTTGTAAATATTTTCACTTTGCATTGGATTTTGTGGGTAGTATCCGCTGAAAACCCTCACGAGACAACACTCGTCCTACTGGGGACACCCAGAGGTTTAACGGCTTGTTGCATACACTCAACGCAATCGTGCTCCCCACGAAAACGAATTTATCTTAGTTTTCCTTTATTCGAGGACGAATAAAAAGATAAGTGTGGGGGTATTTGATGTGCACGTAAATGTGCATATATTTACATCCATATTTTATCTCCTTCTATTTAAATAAACATCATATTTGGGCATTTTAACATGTTTAAATCCAAAATTCGATTATTTTCAAACCATCATATTTTCATCTTCATTTAGGGGCAAAATGGTCATTTTTGTGCATGAGTCAATTTAAGAATTTTTACTTTGCCATTTTTTGATAATTTTTGTAGGAATTTGGATGCATATATGAAGATACATGCATGCACAAATGAAATACAAAGGAATGAAGAGGAAATAATTCAAGTTCAAGATCATGGAGGACCCCACCCACTTACCTAAATGTACAATTATGAGCTAAAAGACAAGTGAGTGGAGGATAAAGCTTCATGCACAACAAATGATGGATTAATTAGTGGTTAATGGTTACTTGGTGGCCACACTTCCTAAAGGGCATTTTAGGTAGCCACCTAAAAATAGAATTAGGGTTTTATGCATGTATATATAGCCCTTTTATGTATATGAAACTATCATCTACTCTTTCATTTTACTTAGGAAATTAAGAAATCAAAGTGTAAGCTCAATGTTCTATGAAATAATAATGGCTTCCAAGCCTCTTTCTTCTCTCTTTTCTACATGCTCTTCTTTGTTTTATTGTTAATGTTTATTTCTATGCTCTCTTTCTCCTTATGTTCATAGCTTAGATTTACATTTATGCAAGTAGTTAGTAGCTAGTCTCTTTTGCTTTCTTTGCTTATTTTCTATTTTCTTTTCTTTTTAATGTTGAAACTTACTTGTGTTGCTTCAATGCCACAAATGAGTAGCTAAACCCCTTCAATTTAGGGGTGATGAAGCTCTCTAACTTTATGTAATTTCAACATTTTATGATTTATGATCTCATTTGGTTTATGCTTCATGAAGTGGATTTTGATGCAAGTTTATACAAATGAGTTTGATAGCTTATATTGCTTATGCAAATGAGCTATTCTTATTCAACATAAACACAAGTTGCATCATCATTTGCTAATCCATTTTTGATTGTGAAATTAAAGTAAAAATGAAATATGATGATCTATATTACTAGATACAATAGTAAATAGATCATACTTAAAATAGCCTTTTCTTTTGCTTCATTTTCATGAGAATTATAAGTGGGTATTTGTTGCATTATAGTTTGATGGTTTGAGTTCTGTTAATTAATAACATAAACAAACCATGCTTATGATAAATACAACAATATTTCACTTAAATCAAAGTTAGAGATCATAAATTGTTTGTTGTTGATTTACAATAATATGAGAGTGGATTTGCCTCTGAATTGTTCTCTAGTTCAATAGTTTACTATTCACATTTTAATTCTAGTTTAGCTTCATTTTAGTTCTAGTCAACAATTTCTCCTCCATTTGGTCTAATTTGATTGAATAGATTTTTAAAACTCTAACGACTCCCTACGGATCGACCCGTATTCACCACGTACTTCAAGTGTACGCCGTGCGCTTGCGGTTATTTTTAATTTAAATTCGTTCGACGGTTTTCTAAACCGATAGAATTTCCGTCGACGAACAGATTCTTAATCAAATCCTGAACATTCACCTTAATTTGGCCCTAAATTTAACCACTGGAGTTTTTTTCCTGCAAATTCAGCGTGTAATGGATCAATTGGAGATGCCCTTAATTAACAATTAAAGCCATTTATTAGCTCATTTATATTATTAAGCTCGACCTCTAATTATTTTGAAATCTCAATTCCCTTATCATTCTAAGATTTACATTATTCTATTTAATTAACAAATTAAATCTCGTGAATAATGTTGCTAAAAATTAGGGGTATTGTGATCCAATATAGGAATAATATGATATATACGTTATAAGTTTAATCATGAAGATGTAATATACGTATATATGAATAATTTAAATATACAGATATATAATTGTTGATTAATGTTGAATATGCAATATAGTTAATTAATTAGATTTATTAATAAATAAATAATTAAACAAGAAATTTTTTAAAATTATTAAATTGAATATTAAAAGAAAGGAGGAATTAATTTAAAGGACAAAGATTTGTATATTTTTTGCCTCAAGGGCACGACCTCAATATTTTTACCACAAGGACAAACATTCTTCTAAAAATTATTCATAAGGACAAACATTTTTCAAAATTATTCATAAGGACAACTAAACAACTACCGAGCTAAAACTGATACCTAAAAATTGCTACCGATAACTACAAACTGATACCTAAAAACTGATATCAATAACTAAAAACTGATACCTACAGAAAGTTGTCCTTCAGGATAAAATATTGAAGGTCTGTCCTTGAGGCTAAAAAGCTGTGAAATTTTGTCCTTGATAATAATTTCTTGTAAAAGAAATTAGTATAAAATTGCCAAAGTAAAATATATTTTCTTCTTCAAGTTAGTATATATATATATATATATATATATATGTGTATGTATGTATGTATATTATAAATGACATATCATTATAGTGATGTTCTATGCTATGAGAAATATGTTATAGACAGAGTTATAATACCATTTGGGATGGGGCGTTTGGAAATATTTCTCTGGTTATAAATAGAACTTGTGGCATAAATGTGATGGGCGTAAGTGTACTTTATGATCGAATTAATGATTGAGTATCATTCAGTGGTATGGGATACAGTAGTGATATTTGTTTGGTTATCCCATGCGAGTAAATCACACTCAAATGACAGGTTGGTGATATAGCGTTGAGATATGTATAAGGGACTCATAGTGATATGTTAAGCTCTATGCTGGTATTTATGAGTTAGGTTCTGTTCCTAATATATTGATACTATATCACGTCTATCGCAAGGTGCTCCTATTATTTGGTGTTGGAGAGGACTAGATTAGGCTAGCTTCCATCTTAGCGGCCCGATCGTGAGGTCATGCCCTAGATCTATGACACTACAATATTATATAACTTAGTGCTTAGCTTTGTACGATCACCCCTTTGTCACTTAAGCCAACAACATGTTCATTAGTCCTTGAGATGATGATTTTGATGACAACAACCTTAGAATAGGATTATAAAATATAAATACTAACATTATAGTTTAGATATATATTTATATATAGGATTTAACCATGCAGGTACCAAGAATGAAGACTGTGTAGTATAGAGAATCAAGATATCAAGATTGAAGACTCATGAGTATCAAGAATATCAGGATTATCAAGAGTTCAAGATTTCAAGAATAAGTAATTTAATTAGGAATTTTGTTAATACTCCTAAAAAGCACTGGCATCTTAAAATCCAATTTATTCATGAAATGGAATCCACTTTGAGCCTGTTAAAGGGATGGAACCCTAAGTAGGATGGAACCTACGAAAAATCTAGTGGAACATTGTTTTGTGTCCGCTAACTTTTATTCAAAATGATTTTACAAAATTATATCTTGTTTTCAAAATGTTTTCAAAACCTTCCTTTTAAAAGAATCAAAAACATCTATCCGGATTTTAAAATATTTTTAGCCTCAAAATAATCTTTAATTTCAAAATCAAATTATCCTTAGTTTTGAATTATCTTTAATAATAATTTTAAATTTTTAATATATATATACTTAGATTTAAATATAAATTATAATAAAATTTTATATGTACCAAAATATTATTCTCCATATTATTTATGTATTTTGACTATATTTAAGTATATTTATAAAAGTTTAAAATAGTTTTAATAAAAGATAAAAGTTATTTTTAAAGAAAAATAAACCACCAAAATTTCCTTTGGGATGTCCACATACCCAAGTTACCTATGTCGACATACTGTTAGTTGATTTCAAAAATTTAAATTTCAAAACAAGTGTCTATTCGTCATATCCCTTTACGAATGGACATGGCTGTTGTTCTTCTATAAATATAGGTTGTTTTCAATAAATTTCTAATCATATTTTTCTAGTTTTCACTCCTCTTCTTCTTCCACATTTCTTTATACATATTCTTACCATTACTCTGCCGAAATCAACATTGAATCTAACTAGACCATTTCTGGTTTGATTCTCTATCACTATCTCAACAAGATCCTCGGTGCCATTTAGAGTTATAGACTTCTTTGTAATAAATTTAGTGAGAAAAGGTGAGATTGTAGCCTTGGAAATCAGTCAAGTGTAAAAGGTGTGATTGTATCCTTGGAAATCAATCAAGTGTAAAAGGTGTGATTGTAGCCTAAGAAATCAATTGGGTTAACTTGTTGCCCGTGAAATCAAGTAGCTCTACCCAGAGGATTGTGAATCTGGAGGGTGTACCTCGTAGCCTTGAAATCGAGGGTGTAATTGTAAAGATTGCTTTTGAAAGGAAATCCGTACTTGTGTGCGGGACTGGATGTAGGGTAACTATGAACCAGTATAAAATTCGGTGTGTTCTTTCCTTTACTGCTTTTACTTTATTTTTGCATATGTGTTTGTTTCTGTGATCATATCCGTGTCTGAATATTTCATACATTTGTGTTCAAATTAACATAAACTCAAAAATATTTAGTAATTTCTTTAAACACTATTCACCCCCCTCTAGTGTTTATCCTAGCCTTAAGATCCGTAATCCGCATTTATAACATTTGGTATCGGAGCAAGGTTTTCAAACTTTCATAATCTGATTTTTGAAAAAGTTTTTTTAAAATGGCTATGTTTGTTAATACTAGTTTAGAAATATTTAGTCATCATTATCTCTTGAGTCTGCATATAATCAATATTCAAATATAAGTTGTCTACTAAAAATGTTTGATGTGCAGGAAACATGCTTTATGGGGGTTGAGGAATCAATCCACAACGGACAAATTATGCAGATCAAAAAGAATTAATGGATACTCGATAGTGGATGCTCTAGACATATGGCTGACAATCCAGATATGTTGAATGATATAATATACAAAGATGGAGGACTGGTTAACTTTGGAGATAATTCAAAAGGATATGTGATTGGCATCGGCAAAGTCGGTAACTCTGAAACTCCTATTATTACTAATGTTTTGCTAGTTAAGAATCTGAAACATAATCTGCTAAGTATAAGTCAACTTTGCGGTAAAGGATATAAGATTAAATTTTAAAAAGATAAATGTCACATTGAAGATTATAATTCAACCATAATATTTGAGGGAATTAGGAAAAAGAATATTTATATTCTTAGTATGAAAGTTTCAAATGATAACCAATGTCTTTTAGCAAATACAAGTGACCCTTGGATTTGGCATAAAAGATTTGGGCATTTGAATTCCAAACTCTTATCTCGACTATCAAAACATGATCTAGTAAGAGGTCTCCCTAAAATGAATTTTAAAATAGATAGTCTATGTGATGCATGTCAATTAGGAAAACTTAGAAAAAGTTCCTTTAAATTAAAAGATATGATTTCAACCTCAAAACCTCTTGAATTACTTCACCTTGATTTATTTAGTCTATCTCAAATTCTATCAATAAATCATGGTAAATATGTTTTTGTAATTGTAGATGATTATTCTAGATTTACATGGGCAATATTTTTGA
Organism: Allium cepa; assembly: GCA_030765085.1. NCBI lineage: Eukaryota > Viridiplantae > Streptophyta > Magnoliopsida > Asparagales > Amaryllidaceae > Allium > Allium cepa. Next base: position 314,992,007 of record CM060945.1, on the reverse strand, counting down.
AACATAAAAGTGATACTTTTGAATGTTCTAAGAACTTTAATAAAAGGATTAAACTTTTAAAAGATCACCCTATTGAAAATGTACTTGGAGATATGCAATCTGTTGTTAAAACTAGAAATCAACTAAGTCAAATGACCAATGTAGCTTTTATATCAACTATTGAACCCTAAAATCCAAAAGAAGCATCAACTGATGATTCATGGATTTTGGCCATGCAAGAAGAATTAAATCAATTCACTAGAAATGGTGTTTGGGAACTTGTTCCTAGACCTGAAAATAAAACTATAATTGGAACTAAATGAGTTTATAAAAATAAAATAAATGAACAAGGAGAGGTTGCTAGAAATAAAGCCCTGTTAGTCGCTCATGGTTATTGTCAAGAAGAAGGAATAGATTTTGATGAAGCCTTTGCTCCCGTAGCAAGATTAGAAGCCATTAGGATTCTGCTTGCTTTCGCAAATCATAATAATTTCAAACTATTTCAAATGGATGTTAAAAGTTCCTTTTTAAATGGATTTGTAAAAGAGGAAGTATATGTTGAACAACCACTACTTTTTGAAAATGAAAAATTACCAAATCATGTTTACAAACTTAAGAAGCTCTATATGGTCTAAAACAAGATCCTAGAGCGTGATATGATAGACTAAAATCTTACTTATTACAATCAAATTTTGAAATTTGTAAAGTAGATAATACTCTTTTTATTCAAAGTAATAAAAATAATATTCAACTAGTACAAATCTACGTAGATGATATCATTTTTGAATCAATTAATTTTGAAGTGAATAAAGAATTTTCTGATATAATGACAAAAGAATTTGAGATGAGTCATATGGGTGAATTAAATTTCTTTTTAGGATTACAAATAAAACAATTAGATAATGGTATCTTTATTAGTTAAGAAAAATATGCTAATGACCTAATTAGTAAATTTGGTTTGACTACTGCGAGTGGAAAACCCACTCACATGGCAACCAATGAGTACCTTAGTAAAGAAGATCTCTCGAAAGATGTAGATCAAAAATTATATAGAGGAATGATTGGATCACTACTCCATATCACTGCTAGTAGACCTGATATCATGCTTAGTGTGTGTCTTGTGTAAGATATCAATCCTAACCTAAGATATCCACTTAAAAGCCGTAAAACGTATCATAAGATATGTTAAACACACCTCTGATTATGGCTTATTTTACCCTAAAAATGATTCTTTTGACCTAACATCTTACTGTGATGCTGATTATGCTGGTTGTAAATCAGACCGAAAAAGTACAAGTGGAACTTGTCACTTTTTGGGGCATTCTCTGATTTCCTGGCTTAGTAAAAAGAAAAACACAGTTTCTATATCAACAACCGAAGCAGAAAATATTTCTGCTGTTTTGGCTTGTTCTCAAGTAATATATATGCAACAACCTTTAAAAGATTATGGTTTAAATATCTCAAAATCACCAATTTATTGTGATAATACTAATGCGATAAATTTATCCAAAAATACTACTCAACATGCTCGAACTAAACATATTGATATAAGACATCATTTTCTCAAAGATAATATAAATAAGGAAGTAATTACTCTAGATTATATTAATTCCGAGAATCAAATTGCTGATATATTAACAAAACCCTTAAATGAATCTATATTTACTAAATTAAGAAGAGAATTATGATTTTTTTTCAATAACTGAAATATAAAAATATAAATAACAAAGTATAATTAAAAATTAAATCAAAATAAATTAAATAGCAAAAAATCAAGCACCATGTCGACATCCCCCCTCTACCTATGTCGACATATAACGATTTTTTATTTTTGAAATTTTTCCCACCAAAATTCAAATAATTGGTTATATATTCTTCTTATTTTCGAAATTTTGATCATTCTCACTCTACTCTAGCTTTTGAAATAAATTAAACCATGACCTCCTCTTTCAAATCAAACATAAATTCAACCTTTTCATCCCCTTCTCCAACTTCTGGACCGTTTCAACGAACTACGCTCGCTCGAGTGACAAAATGGAGGATTCTCTGAAAGATGCACTGCAATTATTAACAAAAATTCAAGTGGTGCAACTTAGAATGGCGAAAGAACAAGAGAGGCATGGAAAAATCCTTAGGAATTTGCAAAAATTTCTAATGGATAATCATGCTAACCCAATCTAGATTGACGAAGATTCTTCAGAACATCAAGTGCAAGAGGGCAGCGTAGAAGAAGAAGAAGCCTTCATGGAAGAAGAGCACATTGAAGGAGACGACAAAGTCGTTTGTGTCGGTGAAGTGTGCTTTGACAAAGATGGAAATCTTGTCAAACAACGTGGAAATTTCTGTTTCCACTATCCAAATTGTTCGATTCATATATCCTCCATTTTCATAGGCACTCATTAGTTTCTTCTCTTTTTCTTATTGTGTATGTTCTTTGTTACGTTTTCTATGAAAATCTAAATATAACTATATAATTAATAATAGTTCGTGTTCTTATTCATGTTCTATTAAAAGTATTATTATATGGATACTTAGATAGGATAGTTAGTAGTTAGGACTAAGTTTTAGAGTTAAGTGTTGATTATTTATGATAACACTATCATTATAATCACATGTCATAGAGTATTTGACTAAGGGGAAGTTATATAGTTTGGAGTTAGTTTTTGTTGATGACAAAGGGGGAGAAATATAAAATAGGGTAGTTAGGCATAGATTAATGGGGAGTTTATTAGTTTTAGGAGGAGTTATTAGGATAGAAGTAATATTTTATAAACAAAGGTTGTCATCATTAAAAAGGGGGAGATTGTTAGTCCTTGAGATGATGGTTTTGATGACAACAACCTTAGAATAGGATTATAAAATATAAATACTAACATTATAGTTTAGATATATATATACGTATATACAGGATTTAACCATGCAGGTACCAAGAATGAAGACTGTACAGTATAGAGATTTAAGATATCAAGATTGAAGACTCATGCGTATCAATAATATCAAGATTATCAAGAGTTCAAGATTTCAAGAATAAGTAATTTAATTAGGAATTTTGTTAAACTCCTAGAAAAGCACTGACACTTAAAATCCAATTTATTCATAGAAAGGAATCCACTTCGAGCCTGTTAAAGGGATGGAACCCTAAGTAGGATGGAACCTACGAAAAATCTAGTGGAACATTGTTTTGTATCCGCTAACTTTTATTCAAAACGATTTTACAAAATTATAACTTGTTTTCAAAATATTTTCAAAACCTTCCTTTTAAAAGAATCAAAAACATCTACCCTGATTTTAAAATATTTTTAGCCTCAAAATAATCTTTAATTTCAAAATGAAATTATCCTTAGTTTTGAATTATCTTTAATAATAATTTTAACTTTTTAATATATATACTTCGATTTAAATATAAAATTATAGTAAAATTTTATATATACCAAAATATTATTTTCCATATTTATTTATGTATTTTAACTATATTTAAGTATATTTATAAAAGTTTAAAATAGTTTTAATATAAGATAAAAGTTATTTTTAAATAAAAACAAACCACCAAAATTTCCTTTGGGATGTCGACATACCCAAGTTATGTCGACACAGTGTCAGTTGATTTCAAAAATTTGAATTTCAAAAGAAGTGTCTATTCGTCATAAGCCTTCACGAATGGACATGGCTATTGTTCTTCTATAAATAGGGGCTGTTTTTAACGAATTTCTAATCATATTTTTCTGGTTTTCACTCCTCTTCTTTTTCCACATTTCTTTATACATATTCTTACCATTACTCTACCGAAATCAACATTGAATCTAACTAGATCATTTCTGGTTTGATTCTCTATCACTATCTCAACAAGATCCTTAGTGCTATTCAGAGTTATAGACTTCTTTGTAATAAATTTAATGAGAAAAGGTGTGATTGTAGCCTTGAAAATCAATCAAGTGTAAAAGGTGTGATTATGGCCTTGGAAATCAATCAAGTGTAAAAGGTGTGATTGTAGCCTAGGAAATCAATTAGGTGAACTTGTTTCCCGTGAAATCAAGTATCTCTACCCAGAGGATTGTGAATATGGAGGGTGTACCCTTGAGATCAATGGTGTAATTGTAAAGATTGCTTTTGAAAGGAAATCTGTACTTGTGTGCGGGACTGGATGCAGGGTAACTCCGAACCAGTATAAAATCCGGTGTGTTCTTTCCTTTACTGCTTTTACTTTATCTCTGCATATGTGTTTGTTTCTGTGATCATATCTGTGTCTGAATATTTCATACATTTGTGTTCAAATTAACATAAACTCAAAAGGATTTAGTAATTTCTTTAGACACTATTCACCCCCCCTCTAGTGTTTATCCTAGCCTTAAGATCCGTAATTCGCATTTCTAACAATGTTACCTGTAGAGGCAAGTGTAGTGTCATGACTTAGACTTTGCGTTGACGAGTATCGGTGGATACATATCACGATGACTATTGAGGCAACTGAAGGATGTAGGATCTTTGTGACTCCAGAGCTATCTTCATGCAACAAGTATCCTATCTAGTTCTTATGGAGTGGTAGATAGGCATATATTGTTTAAAACCTCATTCTTACTTGGTTATGAATTAGAGACTTACAAACTATAAATATAACACAAGTTAGGACTTAGTGTCTGTCATACAGTCATCACCTGCACTAGTTGTTATGTGTTGTGAACATTCAAATAGATAAAGATTCTTCAGATATGACATGAGATATGATAAGTTAGAATTTAAAATATAGTAAAATGTCTTTTTAAGTTATGAATTCACCTAGTTAATAATTTTATATTATTAATTTTCACTTTTACGTTTATTATCGATACATATATAGTTTAGACATAAGCTTAATAATATGTTTATAATACTTGAGTCGGGATCCCAAGATATGACAGGTAAGGTATACATTAGCAACTTCAACTTATGGATTATGAAGGCTAGTAGTAGTAGCTTTAGGATGATTCATTCCCTGGAGCATTTTGTAGTATTTTAGTAATTATATGTATATTTACAGTGTTGTAATATGATGTATATATAATGTGGGCGTGAGACTATCATTTTGTAACCAACACGACTTTGTACCTTATATGTATTATACATGTGTTACATTTTATCTGCCGTGTTCCGACTATATAAGCTCTACTTATATTCTATGATTATGTTTTGTTCTATCTCATAAACACATATGTTTGTTGCTTTAACTAAGACTGTATACAGTCATGGTAAGTTTATTATGTTTTCAAAGTAGTATCGGTGTTATTCCGAAGCAATATTCACGTGCATACACCATACAGCCTCATTCTTCATATTATTCAATTGTATTATTTAGTAATACTATTGAATAGTGTAGGTATAGAGGTGTGGTGTTCAAATTTGGTATCAGAGCAGGTTAGAACAATGCATGACACTTAGAGTCATAGATCTTTGGAGAAATACATTGAGTCCTTTTTCCCTAGGTATTGGGTGGTTGTAAATATTACTAGGTGTATATAATGACTACAAGTAATAGTTATCTGGTTGCGTATTTGTATTTACATATTTTGATATAAGTATTGTTTGTTATTCTTGATTTATATCTCACTTCTTTGCAATAGTGACAACGGATGTACCATGGTCTTGACGAGTGGACCACGGGCAATCAAGGGGAGTTGGAGGAGTATTTATGACAACATAGCAGTTGATGGAGTCAGACATGAGCATTTAGTGGCCAAGTGCTTCTACGACTCCTAATCCTCCCACTCCAATATTTGGATGTTCCAGGCTATCCAAAGATTATGCTAACCATAGTGGTAAAACTTTTAAAGGAACCAAATGGGTGGTTAGTGTCCAGGCTTAGTTAAAGATGTGTGAGCATATATTTGAAAGGATGGGTGTGACGAATCAACAGAAAGTTCAAATCGCTTCAAGACGACTGCAAAAGAGAGCTTTATACTGGTCTGAGTTGCTTGTTACAGAGGAGGATGAAGCTAAGATAACCTGGGATCAATTTAAGTTTTGATTTAAGCAAAAGTTCCTATGCAAGGCAGAGAAAGTTGCAATGGTTCGTAAATTCATTGATCTGAAGCAAGCTCGCATGTTAGTGTTAGAATATGTTACTACTTTTTAATCTCTATCTAAGTTTGGCATCGACATGATTAATAAACGTTTAAAGAAAAACAAGAAGTTTGTTTATGGCCTGAACGTAGCTTTGAGGAAAGCTCTACTTCCATAATTGGGTGCTACCTTTGAGAAGCAAGTTGAAACAGCACTTAGACTCCAGGAAGAAGAGAAAGAAAATGGAGAGGAGGAACCCAAGAAGAAAGTTAGCTTTGGATACAAGTGGAAGTTCCCGTTCAGGATACAAAGGCCTAAGTTCTTTGGCAAGAAGCCGGCTCAGGGAACAACAGCTAGAGTAGGCGATAAGATGCATCTTACGGAGCAGGTGATAAGATGCATCTTAAGGAGCATCGAGCATGCTAATATCATGGAGGAAAAGTGCATTATGTTAAAGATTGTACCAATCCATTGTTTTCTTAGATCAGTTTCAATACATGTAAGGAAATAGGTCACCATGCAACTATGTGTGCAAACAAGACCAGTTTGCTAAATGTTCTTAGAACTGTTGGTGACCGGTCTCAAGCGAGAGGGAGGTACCTGTTATTTTGGAAGTACGATTTTAGTTAGAAATTTACTTATTACAATTTTGTTTCATTCGAGTGCATCTCATTTTTTTATATTTAAGGAATTGGTTGATAAGTTTAATTTGGATGTCATATACTTGGTCACATCTTTAAGGATTTCTAATCCTATCGGAGTATATGTAATTCATGCAATATGCAATGATGTGCAAGAATGTCGAGTGTTTTGCGCTTATCCTTTTATTATGAATTTCACAATTTTGAATATATAGGATTCGACATCACCCTTGATGGATTGGTTGAGTCATTATTAGGCACATTTGTTATGTTTGAAAGGAATTGTAACACTTAGCCATCCAGAATTAGTTGATCGAGTTAGTTTAGCTCTTAGAGATGTTGGTGAGAATTCGAGTGGATTATTGTGCGCTTCTGAAGTCCGAGATGAAAATGAAATAGCACGAATTCCTGTAGTAAGGGTGGTGGTGAGAGTTTTTTCCCATAACACCTTAATTCATGGATTCTTCCATGAAATATGACTCTGCAATGCATCCTTTAAGTCACGCATAGTTCCTTATATAATCTTTAAGTGTTTTCATATACCTTTCGAAGGGGTACATCCAACGAATATGAACTGGTCCACATAATCGAGCATCCTTTTAAAGATGAATTATTAGATGTATCATTATGTCAAAACATAAAGGTGGAAAATATCTTTCGAGATTGCATAAAATTATAAAAATATCATCATCGATTATTGCAGCTCCTCTCTATGAAGAAAATGTGGACATGTTTTATTAAAAAATGAACACAAATGAGTTATTGCTTTCCTTGGCTTCTTAGGGAGCAATCCTCTTATTGCAACCGATAAATTTATTGCATTAAAACATGATAATCATGAGACTTCAATCCACTAAATTTGTAATCCTCTAACGACACACATCTTTTGAAATTTGAGCAGTAACCATCAAGACCCTTAAAGTCATACGATCTTTTGCAAAAAAAATTTTTCAAAACTTAACAATGTATATGGAGCCGGTGGAAGATATGTTTTCTTTCCGTTGGGTTGTGCATATAGACCATGTTGAAATTCCCAATCCTCTAAATCCCTTCTAGAATTAATACCATCTTTCTATTTGCTATCATGCAACATTGTACCGAGTAAACTTTCGCCAATGTTTTTTTCAATATGCATCACATCTAAATTGTGGCGGAGTGGAAGTTCCTATAAACATCAATAATATTATTCCTATAAACATCAATAATATGACAATTTAACATTATATAATTTTATAGTAAGTTTATTATGAATAAAATAAATTTTGATCACTAACATCCCAATATGGTAATTTAAAGAAAATAAATTTTTTCCACCTTGATAGCTCTATTTTTGCAGGATCATTTTATCCTCTTTACTGTTAGTACACTATCTATTCTTACTCATATTCTTTATTATTTGCTTCTTATTTACCTTGTTCTTAAACTTTCTCTTTCCTTTTTCTATTTCTTTATTTTTCAACTTTTCCAAAATCATTTGGAAAATCTTTCAACATAATAGAAATATCTCTACCTGTGATAATTCTGGATTTGTTACCTTTCTCCACGGTATTATCAAATCAAGCCTTTGTTTTCTTAATGGATCCGTCGGAGGTAGGAATATTCCATGTCCCATATAGACATTCTTTCGACTATGATTTAGCCATCTATGATGAGTATTAATACCACATAATGGATAGCCTTTTTGCCTTCTACACAATATTAATAAGATTTTTGTAACCTAGAAAGTCATTTATAGTCTGAAACAAGATTGCTTTTAAGTTAAGAAGTGTCTTGCTAAATGCATCATAAATCTCAACCCAGTTACTCCATAAGTGCTGCAAATCTTCTACCAAAGGAACTAAATATACGTCAATACCATTCCTAAGTTACTTTTGACCAGAGATCAATAATGTTAACATAATATTCTCATTTTATACACAATATAGGCTAGGGATTACATGTCACAAGCATCGTTGGTCAATAACTGTACTTTGAATGCTTAATGGAAAATGGGTTGGAAACATCAGTAGCAAGACCAAGTCTAAGACTATGTGGATCGTTTGAAAATGTTTCGATTTATCATCCACATACTCCATGTCAAATAATCCAAGGATGATGCATTTATCGTCTTGCTTTTTTTAACTAAAATACCTTCTTGGATCTTCTACCATTCGTTGGGATCTAAAATTTCTCCTAAAAATTTGTATAATTGAAAAATATTACTATGAGAAAAAACAAATTAGATGACAGATATGCTCCGTTGTCTGAATGAATACCTATATGTCATCTATTTCCATGCCGTCTCATTACATATTAGACCACAGACATGCACCGTCGTCTGATATGCACTAACACATCAAAAGAAAAAAAAGCATACGTTGTCCGATGTTATAGTATCATTTCTAAAATTTTCTATTAGACAACATATAAATATTGACTGATATGCATATCAATCACACGTATGTTATATTTGCAAAATGAAATAATGAATCACTATTTTATTTAAACAAATATTTTATTTCAAATCAAATTCAAATACGATACAGTTTTCACTATACTTACATTTTCAAATACAATACAACTTTCACTATTCTTACATTTTCAAATACAATACAACTTCACTATCACTCTCATCTATACAAGTTTTCTCTACTCTCGTATATAACATTTTTTTTACTAGCACTCACTTACACTCACTCGAGTTTATTTTTGATATTGATCTTTATTTGCTTGCTCCAGCTTGTATCCAGCCATCTCTTATACCTATCAAACAAACAATGTAATAAAATGGAAAAGAAAGCAAACCTAAATTGCAAAAATAAAATAAAATTTGAATATTAATATTAATATTACCTCAGTTTATGGGTTTGTTTTCTCTTCATGTTTTAGACATGGCCGGACAAATATATATATATATATATATATATATATATATATGTATATGTATATATATATATATGTACGGACAACTTATGATATGCACAATGTATCACTATGAATATCACAAGGCCGGACATCGATTAAATCTCATAGACTATTGCAAAGGTCAAGCTCGAAGGCTCAACAAAGTGCAAATACGCACAAGGTCAAGCCCAAACCTCATCGGCTTAACTTAGGTGCACAAGGAAATGCAACTCAAACCAGAAAATCAAACTAGAAATATACAAACCAGAAAATCAAACTAGAAAATCAAATTTAGATGCACACTCAAGAATATACAATTAACAACAAAGGTTCTACTAATGAATACATGAGCAATTCAAAAGCAGCTCAAGATAATTCAAAATATGGTACAAGTATGTATATAATAGTATATACAAATATGTATCGAGGACTTAAAAGTGTAGAAGTGCGGTTCAAAAAGTCATGTATAAGTGAAAAACAAGTACACAACATATTCTATTTCAGTTCAAAACAGATTGCCAAACCATGGAGCATCAAAATTATGTGCGAGCAACACACATATACACATATGCACGTGTACAAAATACAAAAGATGCTAATATTTTACACATATATACATACATATGTATTTGTGTATATACATAGAAGTAACAAGTGAGAAGACTGCATATAACAGTAACAAGCACACTCAGGTACCAAAATCAAAATGGTTCATAAAAACAAGTTCAACCAGGCAAGAATTCAAGTTAGTGCACATAAACAAGCTCAGACAAAACAATAAGTGCCAAGGCACATAAAATGGCTCAAGAAAATCAAGTTCAACTCAAAATGGTTTAGAAAATCAAAATGGTTCAGAAAATGCACATTTAGGTGCCAGTGCGCATACGTGCAGCTCACTCAGGTGTCAGCACACTCATGGATGTATACATGTATATATGTATACATAATTTCAATAATGGAATATACATACATGCATACATATATATATACACACACACATACGGATGTAAACATGTATATGTGTACAAGACAAGGATGTGTGTGTGTGTGTACGAAACAAAAAAAGTTAATGCAATTAGTTCAAGTGCAAGAAGCAATCCGACTTAGAGTTTAAGAAGTAATCAGTTCAAGAAGAAATCAGTTTAAGCATTTTCAAAACAAATATGTAAACTGGTTTAAGCGATCAATCTAAGCAATCACAAACCACATGTACCAGTTAAAGCATTTTCAAAACAGTATAAGCATGTATATATAAGTATGAACATACAAGTGTATACAAGTTGATACAAGTATATACAAACAACTCACAAACCAGTTCATATATATATATAAATAAGTATATACAGGTATATATATACACAAGTGTACACAAGTCAAAATAGTTCATATACACAAACCAGTTCATATATACAAGGGTATACAAGTCAAAACAGTCTAAGCATGTACATACAAGTATGAACATGCAAGTATATGTACAAGTGCACATATATAAATCGCAATAGGAATTATCCAAATAGAACAATTGCACACATATATACATACATATGTATGTGTGTATATCCCAACACTTGACTGAAATGCCTTGCATTACCTCTTTTGTTCGCTTATTTATCTTTCATCTCGAAGAACCACATTTCGGACAATACTCTTTCCAGAAAAGGCAACAATCATTCTTGCAAACATGAGTCTTCTCAAACCCTATGCTAAATACTTCAAGGAACTTCTTTACTTCATATAAAGTCCTCATAAAGACATTAATTTTGGGTAATAACAATTGCACATTTGCAAGCTTATCAAAACCAGTATCGGGTAATTCGATTTCACACTTAAGATTATACAATGTAGTGATAGCAAATAATTTTGTTTGATCTACGCAATCAAGGTACAGTGGGATTTCTGCATCTTCCAAATGTTTAAGGAAATCATCCATTCATTTTTGTGCATCATCATTATTTTTATCATCGAAGAAAAAAGTATGGTTGACAAACTCTTCATCTTCGAAGCAAATGGCTTGAAATAATTCATATTTGTCATCCAACTTTACCTTTTGACGTGAATATACCACTTATTGCACTTTTATAAAGGACCCATTCTTCTTCTAATCAAATGCTCAATAATGATGTCATTATAATGATGGCCAAGATTTCAACAATCTAAGCATGGACACGATTATTTTCCATATTTTCTGAACTTCTATTTGTGGCATGCACAAAATTCCATGCTCCTTGCTCGTCCTCTCTATTAGTGGGTAAAAATAAAAATGAAGTTATCAACTTAAAAGATCAAGTTTTTATTTAAATTTTTAGATTAAGTTTTAAGCTAAATATTGTATTTTTACAGGTGTAATTGCACCCAATCTTTTTCCATCACCATATATAATATTGCAGCAGGTAAACTTCTAAAAAAACAGAAATACAATTATATAGGTATTGAATTTATTGTGTGTGTGTATCTCTGTGTGTGTATAAAAGACATAATTTGTTATATGGCTAGTATAATAAAAAAAATTACCAATCCTAACTTACAGTGCTAGTGACATTATAATCTATTATTGTCTTCTCTACTCTCAATTGTTTTACAATTACTACAAGGCTTCGCTCATCCTTGGTTCACAATGCAGCTTCTATATTTATAGATGAGATTGCAGTTCCAAATCCATCGACACTTGCTTGTATAAGTTATTTTAATCCACAAAATGACTGATTCTATATAAATAATACACACATGCATGCATGCATGCATGCATAAGTACGTACACACACGTACACGTATGTATATATGGTTTTTGACCATCTAGTCATTTGATTTTGCAGACGAATGGAATGTAGAAGCGTTTGGCTTTGAAGCATAAGTTGGTTTGTAATTGTGTTGTGGGCTTTAAGGAAACAGATTCAGGAGATACACAATTTGGTTTATAGCATATCTTGGTAGGTAGGTAAGACATCAAATTGATTTAAAGGCAAAATACTTTTTTCAAGGTATTCATATTGAACTTGTTTTTGTAAAAGTGTATATTTCACTATCTCGGTCAGCATCTTCATCCATTTATTTAACTAATTAGTTGTACTTTAAGTATTTTAGTATAGTGAGATATCCATTTATCAGACTTAAAATACTTTGTATGACATTTTGGTCAAGTTACTGTTTACTTGTGTTGTAACTTGAAAACTTTATTTTCTTATCATATTTGACTATCCTACCCAAATCTTTTCATGGTTGAAGATACATGGTTATTTACATGGTTTTTTATGGTAAATAAATAATTGTCTACCATGATATAATATAGTCACTTGCTGCTTTTGATGTATCACAATTCTTGTTTATAAGTGCATTTACTGGGTATGCAAATTTTTAGTTGTTTTGGTGCTCATCTATTTTGATGTTGGTGATGTGGAATCATCTAGTAAGTAAGAGGATAAAGTCATGTTTCAAGTCTATATAAAAATATTGACTTATAGAAATATCTTTGATAATTTATTTTAATCCAAATAAAATGATTGGTTTCTATATAAATACTGCATGCATGCATGCATGCATACGTGTGTGTATGTATATATATATATATATGTGTATGTGTGTGTACATATGTATGTATGTATGTATGTATATGTATGTATAGTTTTTGACCATTTAAAAGACTATATTTTTCATTAAAGAGATTAATTTACCATCCACATTTTTATTTCTTTAAAACTTAGTAATTTTATAATAAAAAATTTAAACTTTTTGATCATACTATTTTATCTCTTTTTTCTTCTTTTTCCTTTTATTAAGGTTTTTATTTCATTTATCCAAATATTTCCTTAATTCTCATTACTTATTTTGATAAACCAACAGTTACATATATTTTGAAAATTTGCTTTTGTTACCGTATCTTAGACCCGATAATTTGGATCTGAAAGTTTTAATAAACTTATGAATTTAAATATTTTCTATTAATATTTCTGCTATATTTCCATAACTGTTTTCAATGAACCTCAAATGTTTTTGGAAAACTAGATTTATCTTGACATTAGGATCATGTTTTTTTAGTTTGTTTTGGCTTGTGAACTTGTTTTATTCATTTATTTTGCAATTTGGAAAACTTCTGAACTAATTTTCAATAAAAAAATTAAAGATAAAATTGAGGTGCTTTTATAAGAAAATCAATATGTAGATCAAATTGAGTATTGTACCTTGTCAAATACTAAATCCTATAGAAAGCCTGTTTGAAATTTTGTATAATCGTGCTTAAGATTTGAAAAATATACCTAAACCCAAGTTTGCAAAGACTAAATCCCACTTCAGCTGCCTTGAAGAATCGTGCTTCACCTTAGTTGACGAATCGTGAAATTGATATTGAGATTGATTGGGGAAATGCGCTTTAGCGGCCTTGAACAATCACGAAGTCGAGCAGCCGTTGCGAAGTCATTCTTAAGCGAAGAATCAGTCGGAATCGCCCAAGCCTGCTGTGCAAAACTACTTCAGCTGCCTTAAACAATTGCGAAGTCAAGCTTGGTCATCATTGTGGAGTCGCATTAGAGAATCAGTCAGAATCAAGCCTTGAGGAAGAGAGGGTTGTGGAGCTTTCATATTAAAATGGGATTCGTTATTAAAGAGGGTGAAGAGTAGAATCGGTAGTAGAGAAGGAAGTGGACATGGAAAAGAAAATTTGGCAGTATAGAAATAATATGGAGGGAAATGCAATTGGGACCACCAATTTAATCTCTTAGGTTAATAATTGCGTTAAAATAAGCAATCTTTTTAACCTAAATAGCCACTAACTACTTAACCATAACAAGCCAAGTTTCCATGCAATCCCCACTTGCTATTAGTATAACATTTTCTTATTATGAAGCCAAAGGCTAGAAAGAGATGAAGAAGGTGAAGATTTACATATGTATTAACTTAATTCACCTGAGTGCTTATGCAGGAAGAATAGATTGGTATTTCCTAATATATATGGTCTTACTAAAGTAATAATGGATGATTGCCATCGATCGTGTTACACTATTCATCCTGGCAGAAGTAAAACATATACGGATGTGACATGCTTACACTGTTGGGCTGGAATGAAGCATGATATTGGAAATTATATATTACTTGTTAGCTAGTTAAAGATTAGCATCAAAGACCAAGTGGTTACTTAATTTAGCCACTAGAGGTTCCTCAAGTAAATGGAACAAAGTGTCCATCGACTTTATTAATGGATTATCTTATTCTTAAAGCGATTGTGATAGTATATGGATAATAGTCGATCAATTAACTAAATCAGCTCATTTTTTACCTACGAAGTCGACTTGATCAACACCATACTTAGCGAAATTATATGTGAAAGAAGTAGACTTCATGGAATACCAAGTTCTATCATTTGCGATCATGATCAATTATTTACTAGTAGATTTTGGAGAATCCTTCAAGTATCTTTGAAACAAAGCTGAATTTCAATATAGCCTATCATCCTCAAACAGATGGTCAAACAGAGTGAGTGAATCAAATTCTTGAAGACTTACATCGAGCCTATGTTCTTGACTTTGGTGGAAATTGGGAGGGACATCTTTGCTTAGTTGAGTTTGCTTATAAGAATAGCTATTAGTCGAGCATTAGAATGGCTTCATTTGAAGCTCTGTACGAAAAGCAATGTCGATCACCTTCTTATTGGCTGGATAACAAAGATAAGTTGGTTTTAAGACCTGGTTTCATTAGAGAAGCGCAATGGAAGATTGAGATGATTAAGCAGAGAATGAAAGAAGCTCAGGATCGCTAGGAATCTTATGTTGATCGAAGAAGAAAGGAGTTCACATTTAAAGTTTGGAGATCTCGTGCACGTGAAGATATCACCTCTTAAAGGAGTTATGAAGTTTAGAAAACCTAGGAAACTAACACCTTGCTATTTTGGTCCATTTTGATTATTGAACGTATGGGAAGAGTTGCTTATCGAGTAGCACTTCTAGATTAATTTGCTATAATACATGATGTTTTCCACGTATCTCAATTTAGTAAGTGTTTATGAGATACTGAGATCGTTGTAGAGCCTAGAAAGATACAAGGACTTGAGATTTCTCCAAATATGACCTATGTGCAACATCCTATTTGAATAATTGATTCAGAAGTTCGGCATCTCGTGAGAAAACGAGTTCCCCTAGTAAAGGTGCAATTGTTTGATAATCCATTCGATTGTACTTAGGAGACTCAGGAGCATTGAAGTAGGCTTACCCTGGATTATTTAATGAAGCACATGAGTAAAGTATGTATTTAGATCATTGTTCTTTAATAAATAATATAGTATGTTAGTATTGACTCATTTGTTATAGTTTTCCCCGATAAAGGGGAAAAGACAGTAACAACAAAATGTCATGAAGCAATTAATTATGAACAAAATAATTATTTGAATAATTAAGTCACATTAAAATGATAATTAGTGGGATTAATAATTTAAATGACTTCTAGGTGAAATAAATTAATATTGTTAAAGAATTGAATTTTTATTTTTGTTTGGTGTTAATAAATTGATTTGAATATTTTATCGATACTAAAAATAATTCCAGGAGTTTGGAACTAGAAATAAATAAAACAATTAACTACAAAGTAGATAAGGGGTGTATATATGAGAAGATGTGTATTGTTTGTGTTTGTAGATTTTAGTTAGTTAGAGGAGAATTAGAATAAATATTCAAAACTAATTTAAATGGAAAAGAAAATGAATATATAAAGGTAAAATACAATATAAATAACAAGTAAATTTAGAAAGAATTACTATTGCAACCTAATTAACTTAAACAATCCCTCAAATTGTAATTCTAGATTTTTGTAAATCTAGAGGTTTCGTGTACACTTACAAATATAGTACGATGTGATTTAAAAAGGGGGATGAATCGTCTTCTTCCCAACTAAGACCCTACCAGCCTTCTATCTTTAAAAATCCCAAACAATTAAAATAAATCGCAAAAAACTATAAAGCTTAAAGTGAATCTTTCTGACATGCTTCTACATCATCTAGCAGCAAGAAACCCTAGCATTATTCATTGTTTTTTAGCACTTGGAATTTACAACAAGTGCAAATTCATGGAGAAGAAAAAATTAGAGCAACTAGTTTGAGTTCATCATCTTCAAGGGAGTTATATTCTCACTTCTATGTCCAATTAAATCATGATTTGTATCTGAATCTTCACACATGTTGTGCGATGGTGAATTTTGGGTTACAAGCAGAATATTTTGCTTCATTAATGATATTTCGTGATGTATATTAGTGAACTAGAGGCAAATATGATAAAGTAATGGAAGAGTGTTTATATGTGGTAATCTGTACTGCATCTTGCATCAAAAAACGATTGCATATGGAATGAATCTCACCATTGATCAGTTAACAACAAGTGTTCGCATTCCTTTACTAGGTATCGGTCGACCTAAGACCATGACCGGTCGATCAATGTTCCGTCCAGGTCGACCTATGCTTAGTGCGACTAATGCTATTAATATATATATTTATAAAATTAAAATAATATACATATAAATTATATAAAATAGAGATGATAAAATATAAGAATAATAACATAAACATACTTTACAAGTTTATTCATGAAAATGTTATATACTTGTGTGTATGTGTCTAATATATATTTATATATAGTTATTAATTAATGTCGAATGTGCAATATAGAAAAATATCTTAATTAATTAGATTTATTAATAAATTAAATAATTAACAAGAAGAATGTTGAGGTTATTAAATTAAATATTAAAAGAAATTAGTATAAAATAACCAAAGTTAAGTATATTTTCTTCTTCAAATTAGTATATATATTATGGATGACATGTTATTATAGTGATGATATATGCTATGAGAAATATGCTATAAATGGAGTTATAATATCGTTTGAGATGGGGAATACGGTAATATTTCTCTGATTGTACATAGGACTTGTGGCATAAATATGTTGCATGTGAATGTACTGCATGAGCATCGAGTAAACGACTATCACTCGGTGGTATAGGATGCTGAAGTGATATTTGTTCGATTATTCAATGCAAGTAAATAACACTCAAGTGACATGTTAGTGATATAATGTTGAAATATATTTGAGGGACTCATAATGATACATTAAGCTCGTTGCTAGTATTTATGAGTCGGGCTCTATATGTAGATACTATATGTCGTCTATCATAACGTACTCCTTTTATTTGGTGTTGGAGAGGATCGTGTTATCCTGGCATCCAGCCTTGCGACCTGATCGTGAGGTGGGTATCTAGATCCGTGACACAACATTATTATATAGCTTAGTGCTTAGCTTTGTGCGATTATCCCTGTGTCACTTAGGTCAACAGCTTATAGCCAACACCTTATTACCTGTAGGGGCCAAATGCGGTGTCGTGACTTAGATTCGTGTACCGGTAGATACATATCACAATGACAATTGAGGTAAATGAAGGTTGTAGAGTCTTTGTGAATCTGGAACTGGTTCTGTGCTATCAGTCTCCCGTCTGGTTCTTACGAATAGAATATAGGCATATACCGTTTATATCCTCATTAATACTTGGTTATGAGTTAGAGACTCACGCGATATAGATATGACTCTACTTCGGACTTAGTGTTTATCGTACAATCATCACCTGCTACAAGTTGTTATGTGCTGTAAACATGGAGATAGACAAGATTTTTAAGATATGACATGAGGTATGATGGTAAAAATGTCACTTTAAGTTATGAATTCACCTAAGTAATAATTCTTATATTATTAGTTTTCACTTTTATGTTTGTTACCGATACATCTATAGTTTAGACATAGACCGACCTGTGTGTTTTATAATACCCAGGTCAGAATCCCAAGATGTAACGAATGCAGATACAAATTAGCATTTTCAGCTTATGGATTATGGAGGCTAGTAGTAGTAGCTTTAGGATGACCCATTCCCTAAAACATTTTTGTGGTCTTGTTGTAATTATATGTATATTTACTGTGTTTTGATATTATGTGTTTATAATGTGGGTGTGAGACTATCATTTTGTAACCCGCATGACTCTGTACCTGATACATATTATAAATTTATGTATTATATTTTATCCGCTACGTTCTGACTTTATGAGCTTTATTGTATTATGTGAATGTGTGTTGTCCTATCCCTTAAACGCATGGTTTTTTATTTTGTACCGCGACCGTATACAGTTATAGTAAGTTTATTGCGTATTGAACATATCGACGTTATTTCAAAGCAATATAGCATCGTTTTTTGTATTATTCAACATCATTACTTAGCAATGCTTAGTATACGTAAAGAGGTGGGTTGTTCAAATTTGTCCTGCATCAGTGCTGAGAAGAGAATTCTCTAAAGCCGATTTTTCACGGAAGTAACATAGCGCATGTTTCTCTACCATGTTTCACTTTCATTGCTCTCCACACAATCCGCCCGTATTTGGTATGCTCTATCCCTAAAAATCTATTAGCTCCAGAAGAAAATTTCCTATTGCATTTGATTCGGTCTTCATATTCAAAGAATCAAAGTTGGAAATTAGCTATTTATTGTCCAACCTAAAAATACACCCTAGTTTCCAGTCACGTCTTTAGTAATTTTCCTCTTTTTACTATTACTGCTCACCTTAATTTTCAATTTTATTTTCAATTAGAGCCCAGCGAACATATCATTATATGATTGCTCATGCGAGTAAAAGTTCAGGTTTCATCGCTGATTTCGCCCTATGATTGATTTGGTACCTTGGAAGGGCGTGGTGGGTCTGGAGTCATTGCCATGGTGATGGTGGCGGTTTATGATGAAGTTTCGTGAAGTGATGTGATGATAGAGTGGCTGTTTGTAGGTGCAGGTGAAGATTTCAAATAAGAAGTGGCGGGCACGGCTTTTATTCAGGGTTGTGGATGTTAAAGTTGAGTAATGAAACAAGAATTCGTGAAATGATGGGTTTTCTGATGATAGTGGAGGTGTTTGATGAAATGGGATGATGATAAGGTGATAGATATACATGCACAGATAGCAATAGTGCACAAGAAGAATTGATACGGTGGTTGGTTGTTGTACAAGCAATAGAATGGAGGCAAGTTTCGTACAGGAATAGTTTGTACTAAGAGCATCTTCAACAGCAAGCAAGATCTCAAATAATCACAAATCCGCATCCAAATTCAACTTCAACAGAGTGTAGATAATCCGATGGTGCAGAAATCGAGGAAAAATGTTTCGAGATATGAGATTTATTGAGGTGTCTGTTCAATAGACGCTTGGAAATCAGACGTCTGTTCAACAAACGTCTCAAATTTAGACGCTTGTTGGACAGACGCCTTGTTCCCAGACATTTGCGGGATAGGTGCCTTAATTCTCCACCCGGAATTTGGATGCATGTTCAACAGGCGCCTGATCTGATATCCGTTGGAGAATATTGCTCTCCAACATTTCGAAGTATGGAAAATCGTATATACACATTTCGAACCGTTGGAGATGCTCTAAGGAACGATACGGAGTAGCATTATGTAATGCAAGAATTTGTGGAAAAGAAGATCAAAACTTGTATTGATGGTACAAATGCATCGTGAAAATGCAATGACATGTACAAGAACAGGTTTTCTCAAAAAGGGCAAGAATTGAATATTGTAATTTGAAGAAAATTGGACCAAACAAGACTTGCAATGAAGAATAGACTTGAAATGGTGGAAAGGTAGAGAACAAATAACAATCTGTTGGAAAAATAACAAGAACAGATAGCAAGAAATTGAACAAACAAGGAATGTAAGATTTAACAAAAGTAATTGATAGAAATGTAACAGCAGCAACTGAAATTGCAAGAATTAACAAGGAAGTAGGAAATTATAAGCTACAGGCAACAAGATATGAAACCAAAGAAGCAAGTATTAACGAATACAAGGATTAATTGCAGAAATTAAAGATACTGGAAATGTAAACTGGTGGAATAAGCTAGAACAGACGTTGTATATAAAGCAGAAATATAACAACGGAGGATGATATAAACTAAAATGAATAAGGATAAGAACTATGATTAAAAAAGAACTAACTGACAAGTATTCTAAAAGAAGAAGGAAACTGCTTATAATTTGCAAAAGTACTGAACAGGAAGTGAAATGTAACGTTGGAATTCATACAGAACAAAATGAATGAAAAATACACAAAGTCCCAAATCGCCTAATATACTAAAAAAGCCAAGTATATTAATAGCTTTTTCAAGTGGAGGTGCGAGCGGGTTGAATAGACGCGAACAGTAGTGGGTGCGACCTGTTAGAAGCAAATAGGTGTGAGCCGATCGAAGCGGACGCGGACGAACAGATGCGACCCGACTGAAGAGGCGTGGGCGAAACAGTACCAGGTGGTACGAGTGGGTGAATTGTGACTGTACGAAGAGGTACAGACTCAACTGTTTGAGAGAACGGGTGCAGACACGACAGGAGGAGGAACCGATTCCTGCACTAAGCAAGGAAGCAGAGGTGAGTACGTGGAAGCATTCCGATTTTTTATGCAGAAACTATATTCTAAATTGTCTCGACAATGTGCTATACAAAGTATATCAGCCTTTAAAGACATCAAAAGAACTCTGGAATGCACTTACCACGAAGTATAAGACGCAGAATATCAGTCTTAAGAAATTCATTATAGACAAATTCATGGACTATAAGATGGTTGACTCCAAACCGGTGACTGCTCAACTGCATGAACTGCAAATCATCATTCATGAACTCGAAGCGGAAGGTCATAAGGTTGGAGAATCGTTTTTGGTTGAAGCCATCACGGAAAAACTGCCGCCGTCATGGAGAGATTACCGCAATTATCTAAAGCATACATTAAGGAAATCGTACCAGGTGGTACGAGCGGGTGAATTGTGACTGTACGAAGAGGTACAGACGCAACTGTTTGAGCGAACGGGTGCAGACACGACCGTTGGGAAGAGATACGGACCAACTATAAATAAGAAGGAAAACTGATCACTTTTCTAACTCATTTTTCAGAATCCGAATCTTCTCCTTCTCTTCTGCTACCATACTTTAAATCACAGAGTGATATACTCATTACAATCTCGAGCAGAATACGTCTGTTCTATCTTGATGAATTTTGAAATAAAATTCTTAAGAAAATCGTTACGACGAGTCTCAGACATAATCCCGTTAGAATTCTAATCTGATTGTATATTTATATACATTATTTTATATTCTATACGTTATTCTGGTTATACTATTTATTCAAAATAGTATAACGATGTTGTTGTAATTTATTTACAACATTCATATTGTTATAATAATTACTACAGAATTTCGGTGTAGTGGAAATCTAATTTATAAACTTGTGCGACGAGTTTATTGTAGCGTGCTATCTGTTTTAGTACACTAGCCAAATAACATCTTAAATTTTTTACTGTTTTCTTACTAAAACAGAGATGACAACAGTAGAATTTTCAAAGAATACTACTCACAACAGACCTGAACCGTTCAAGGGAGATGGTGATGATTTCTTGACATGGCAGAATCAGATGTTATTTTATCTCACCACACTCGGTCTGCAAAAGTACCTCGAGGAGGGGGAACCGATTCCTGCACTAAGCAAGGAAGCAGAGGTGAGTACGTGGAAGCATTCCGATTTTTTATGCAGAAACTATATTCTAAATTGTCTCGACAAGGTGCTATACAAAGTATATCAGCCTTTAAAGACATCAAAAGAACTCTGGAATGCACTTACCACGAAATATAAGATGCAGAATATCAGTCTTAAGAAATTCATTGTAGACAAATTCATGGACTATAAGATGGTTGACTCCAAACCGGTGACTGCTCAACTGCATGAACTGCAAATCATCATTCATGAACTCGAAGCGGAAGGTCATAAGGTTGGAGAATCGTTTTTGGTTGAAGCCATCACGGAAAAACTGCCGCCGTCATGGAGAGATTACCGCAATTATCTAAAGCATAAAAAGAAGGAAATCTCTTTACAGGATCTCATAGTCCGATTGAAAATTGAGGCAGATAACCGTGAAATAACAAAACAAAGCGATGAGGCATTTGTGGCTGAAGGGTCAAAGACCAAAAACAAAAAGAGGAATTTCCAGAAGAAAAGGAAAGCTCCTGAAAACAAATCCAAAGACAACAAACAAACCAAGAAATTTAATGGTGAATGTTGGGTTTGTGGCAAAATGGGACACGCCGCTAGAGATTGCAGACACAAGAAGGAACGCAACTCAGAGGCGAATATAGTTGACAACATGGAAATGGACGAGTCCGATTTCTCAGCATGATGGCCTATTTAAGGCAAATGTAGCCGTTGTTGGCAATAAAATTATGTATTCTGATTGTGCTGTTAATAAAATTGAAGTTTCTTATGTGCTTGAACACGATATTTTACTATGGCATGATAGATTAGGATACATAAATTTCCCAAAAAATTGAAGAATACAAAACTGAGGTAGAAAATCAGTTAAATAGAAAGATCAAGATATTGAGCTTTGATCGAGGTGGAGAATATGAATCACCGTTTGAACAGTTCTTTGCAGAAAATAGAATAATTCATCAAACAACATCATCATATTCGCCACAATAAAATGGTTTCAATTCCATATGAGTTATGGAAAGGACACAAACCAAGTTTAAATACCTCAAAGTGTGGGGGTGCTTGGCAATAGTTCCAGTTCCGTCTCCTAAGAAAGCACTAATGAGAGTGTTGGGATATTTAAAGAATACCACTAACTTTTCCTTACACTATGGAAAATATTCTACAGTATTAGAAGGATATAGTGATGCAAACTGGATTGCAGATTCAGAGGAATCAAAATCCACAATTGGTTATGTCTTTACCCTTGCAGGAGCAGCAGTGTCATGGAATCTGAGTTTTCCATTTTGGCCAAAACCTGTGACGGCCATATGTACTCACTGCGATAATCAAGCAGCGCTGAGTAGAGCGAAAAACTTTGTGTATAATGGCAAATCACGACACATACGTCGTCGCCATAACACAGTGAGGCAGTTACTCACCAATGGAACTATTTCCATTGATTATGTGGGAACAAATGATAACCTAGCGGATCCATTTACTAAAGGTTTATCAAGAGAGAAAATTGACTGCGCATCGAGGGGAATGGATTTAAAAGCCTAAACCAACAAGAGTTACCTTATACGGAAACCTATCCTAGCGATTGGAGATCCCACGGACTAGGATCAATAGGCAAACCAGTTCTGAGTAACTCAAGAAGTAATGCATTTGTCTGTACTTGGTCCTACTCCATTCCTATGGTGCAAAATATAATGCATGTCTACAGAAGTTTTAAAGGTTAAAACTATGTTTTTTAATGATGATCATATCTTAGAAATAACAAGTGAGGTATATGTAGGATACTCTTAATGGTTGCGATCACCTATGTTGGTGTGAGCTGGGTCGGCTCTATGAGAATATTAAAAGGCATTTATTCTCTAAAACACTCGCAGAACCAAAAATTGTTCAGGACCAAAATAAACACAACCAAAAGATTGGATGAGAAGAGAATCAATGCTTCGTAAAGCTTATTGTCTAGATATACAATAAAGGCCGACGGTTCAAGATGAAATAATTCACCGATTAGCCAAGTAGATCCGATAAGTTTTAACTAGGGAAAATTCAAAGTGAAATATCTACTTATCCACGATAAAGCATTATTCCATATGTACTCTGTGATATTCGCTTTGTGTGGGGGATATATATAGTATCATTCATGTGGCGGATTGTTGGAATTCCTATAGAACAAATGAATGAAAAATACACAAAGTCCCACATCGCCTAATATACTAAGAAAGCCAAGTATATTAATAGCTTTCTCAAGTGGAGGTTGGGAGCCTGGGGCTTCCAAATGTATGCTTCGTTGTGAGGAGGGAGATCATGCATCTTCACCACACACTCGCGCGCCGCCGCCGTCCGTCTGACCGAACCGGGCCGGGTCGGGTTTGGGTTTGGGTCTAAGTCTAATATGATACTCGTATTTTTACTGCAACTGGACCGGGCTTTTTTAACAGTTGCAGGCTATACGAACGGACGCGACTGTTCATAAGCGGACGCGGATTTCTAAAGAGGTGCGACTTCTGAAGCAAGCGGGTTGAATAGGCGCGAACAATAGCGGGTGCGACCCGTTAGAAGCAAACAGGTGCGAGCCGATTGAAGCGGACGCGGGCGAACAAATGCGACCCGACTGAAGAGGCGCGGGCGAAACAGTACCAGGTGGTATGAGCGGGTGAACAGATGTGACTATACAAAGAGGTACAGACGCAACTGTTTGAGCGAACGGGTGCTAACACGACCGTTCGGAAGAGATACGGACCAACTATAAATAAGAAGGAAAACTGATCACTTTCCTAACTCATTTTTCAGAATCCGAATCTTTTTCTTCTCTTCTGCTACCATACTCTAAATCACAGAGTGATATACTCATTACAATCTCGAGTAGAATACGTCTGTTGTATCTTGGGGGAATTTTGAAATAAAATTCTTAAGGAAATCGTTACGACGAGCCTCAGACATAATCCGGTTAGAATTCTAGTCTGATTGTATATTTATATACATTATTCTATATTCTATCCGTTATTCTCGTTATACTATTTATTCAAAATAGTATAACGCTGTTGTTGTAATTTATTTACAACATTCATATTGTTATAATAATTACTATAGAATTCCAGTGTAGTGGAAATCTAATTTATAAACTTGTGCGACGAGTTTATTGTGGCGTGCTATCTGTTTTAGTACACTAGCCAAAAAACATGTAATTGGTTCAGATTTTTCTCAACGTCATGATCAGTGTATGTTCTCCCATATCTATATAACCCATGCACTCATACAAGATCGATTCAATCCATAACCATTCAACTCAGTTACAAACTAATTCACACATAAAAACAAACCCACTTCACTCATACATATATCAAAAAAATACACTCCGATACACATGCGCACACATATTACTCTCTCCTCGGGCCATGTTTCTAGCAGCCAAAGCCTCTGATACCTTTTTTGCCATCCTCAGTCACCAACTCTGATGATCCATGACCCGCCTCTGATGAACTGGACCTGAAACGACCTTCACTTAAATTTCTGCCTGCAAGAACAGTGACCTTTCTCCTCCAGAACCATGGCAATCAATTCATGGTCGTTACATATCTTTTAAGCACCTCACTGAAATAATTAAATATTAGAAGCAAAACTTAAATTAAAGCTACAAGTTTTATTATAACTAATTGCGTGTTTTATAATTCATTATGTGCACGAATGTACTAGGCGAACGAGGCGGTAAGATCCCGAATCTGGAATCTCTGTTGGTTTTACTTTGGACACGATTTTTTTAAATTATAAATGCACTTGTGCGAACAAGGCTGGTTCAAAATCCAAATGATATATGTTTTGATACAGCCTATCTTTTGTTAATACTGGCAATCTTAATGGTTGAATTTTATATTAATTTTATATTTAGGAATAAATAAAATTTTGTTTTTTTTATATACTTCTTTGTTTTGTTCTGAATTATTTGGCAATGGATGCGTTATTTTATTACAAAATCATCTTCAGCTGGAAGTATAAACTATCATAGCATGGTTATAATTACAATTATAGGTGGCTAAGAATGGGAGCTTTGGGCCCCATTTGGTTTGCTATTTTTAGTTTTGTGTTTTTGTGTAAACAAAAACGCGCAGTTCTTATGTATTGTTGGAAAAAAAATAATTTTGAAAAATAAAATTAACCTAGAAAATAAAAACAAGTTTATTTGATTTTTCATGTTTTGAGACATAACAAAAGAATGGAAAACAATTTACCTCCTCTGTAGCCCGTCTATAAGAATTGTAAAAAAAGTTTTCATATTTTCTTGTATTCTGTAGTGCATGTTGAAAACACAAGACTCAAAACGAAAGCAAATGAGCCCTTAGGTTTTTGTTAGGATGTTCATACACCATTTTGGAATTGTGGCTGTGTGTTTCAATCATGATAGAATAATTTTCCATTGAAGTAACGTGTGTTGTTGATTTAGTGGCCTTAAGTCTTTCCTAAGGTCGCGCCTCTTCTATTACTCTGCATCATACATCTCCATGGTGACTGCTAGTACACACTTCAAGGGCTCTTATGGTGGATGTTGTTTTCTTTTGAGACGGTACTTCTCTTTGCTCTTTTGCTTCATTAGATTTTTTTTCGTTTGTAGCTTTGTCTGGCAGTCTTATTTACACATAACTACCTAAGAAAGATGATTTTATATTGGTGCAATCACAATTAAATATTTGCTAACATTTCTTCATGCCATTAGCCAATTTGAAGCTTTGAAAGGGTATTTTCCTTCCACTTGAGAAACAGCCAGGAATGGTGTTTTTGGAATTTCTATCTCTTGCTAAAATAAACCATGTGTTATGAATATAATTAGATGGTGATGATATCTATGTATATATAGTGGGAGAGGGTCGAAATCTTATGCATTGATGATTCAAAGACTTACGAGTATTTCTTTATTCCAATGCATTGATGACTCGAAACGAGTCAATAATTATTCCACTAACCATCGTGTGAATCAAAATTTATCCCAATACATTATTGAATGTTTATCATGCGTCTTTATTAATTAATTGTTAGTCCTTGAGAAAGATGGTTTTGATGACAACAACCTTATGACTTATTATAAAATATAAATACTAACATTATAGTTTAGATATATATGTATATGCAGGATATAAACATGCAGGTACCAAAAATAAAGTCTGTTCAACATAGAGATACAAGACTGATGAATTTAAAGATCGAAAATATCAAGATTGAAGATTCATGAGTATCAAGATATCAAGAGTTTAAGATTTCAAAGTACAAGATAAGTATTGAGAGTAGAATTATGTTAAAACTTCTTGAAAGCACTTACATCTTTATTCGTGGAATGGAATTCACTTCGAGCCTGTTAAAAGGATGAAACCCTAGTAGGATGGAACCCACGACAATATCCAGTGGAACATATAGTGGCCCTATTTTGATATCCACTAATTTTATGAAAATGCTTTTCAAAAATATATCTCTTATTTTAAAATGTTTTTCAAAATATTCTGTTCAAAAAGAAATCTCTCCTGTTTGAAATACTTTGGCCTCAATATTATTTTTATCATTTTTAATATTTTAATTTCAAAATTATCCTTGATTTTAAACTATCTCTTGTTTTAATATTTAGCTTTTAAATATTTATATACTCGGATTTTAAATCACTTTACAGATTACGATTATATATTAAAAATTACTTTCTAAACTCTTTTATATGTTTAAACTATATTAAAGTATTTTTATAAAAGTTTAGAAATTGTTTTGAAAAATATAGAAACCAATTTTAATAAGAA
Organism: Allium cepa; assembly: GCA_030765085.1. Classification (NCBI taxonomy): domain Eukaryota; kingdom Viridiplantae; phylum Streptophyta; class Magnoliopsida; order Asparagales; family Amaryllidaceae; genus Allium; species Allium cepa. The sequence goes on along the minus strand of CM060945.1, from coordinate 314,964,178 downwards.
AAATCAAAATCACCATTTTTGCCTAGAGCATGTCGACATACTCCTACCCCCCATGTCGACATGGTGCCCGTTAATATTCAAAATTCAAATTTTCAAAAGAAATATCTATTCGTCGCATCCTTTCACGAATAGATATGACTGTTGATCTTCTATAAACACCAGTAGTTCTAAACGAATTTTTAATTAGATTTCACTTATGTTCTCTACTCTTCATCTTCCACATTTATTTTAAAGAATCCGAAAACTATACTATGTTGAAATACCAAGTGAATCAAACTTGAATATCTCTTGTTTGATTCTCTGCAACTCTCTCCATAAGATCTCAGTGCTATTCAAAGTTATAGGATTATTTGTAAATCAAAATGTTGAGTAAAAAGTGCGGTTGAGCCTTGAAATCAATTGGGTGTGGTTGTTGCCTCAGAAATCGATTAGGTGATCTTGTGGGCTGGTAAATCAAGAGAGTTTGCCCCGGACTTGAATACAGGAGGGTGTACCTCGTGGCCTTGAAATCGAGGGTGTAATCTGGGAGATTATTTTGAAAAAAAAAACGCACAATTATGCGGGACTGGATGTAGGGTAACTCCAAAGCAGTATAAAATTCTGATGTGTTCTTTCCTTTACTACTTTTACTTATTATTTGCATCTATGTCCGATTCTGTGATTATATATATGTCTGTGCATTGCATTTATTGGTGATTAAATTGCATAAATTTGAAAAAGATTTATTAAATCCACAAAACATTATTCACCCCTCTCTAGTGTTATTCTAGCCTTAAGATCCGTAATCCGCATTTCTAACATTTGGTATCAGAGCAAGCTTTTCAAAGTTTTCATAACCTGAATTTTGGAAAAAAAAAATTGTGGAATTTTGTTAACCCTAGTTTAAATCTATTCAAATCATCAATGTCTTTGTATTCTGTGCAGGAAGATATATGGTCCTTGAAGAATCAACTCTCAACGGACAAATTGTACAAATCAAGAAGAATAAGTGGATACTTGATAGTAGATGTTCAAGATACATGACTGGTAATCCAGATATGCTGAATGATATTATCTACAAAGATGGAGGATTGGATAATTTTGGAGACAACTCAAAAGGATATGTGATCGGCATCGGCAATGTCGGTAACTCTAAAACTCCTACTATTTCTAATGTTTTATTAGTTAAAAATCTGAAACACAATCTACTTAGTACTAGTCAACTTTGCTATAAAGTATACAAAATTAAATTCGAAAAAGATAAATGTCACATCGAACATAATAATTCAAATATTATATTTGAAAGAATTAAGAAGAAAAATATTTATATTCTTAGTATGAAAATCTCAAATGATAATCTATGTCTTTTGGCTAATACAAGTGGCCCTTGGATTTGACATAAAAGATTTGGACATTTGAATTTTAGACTCTTATCTAAAATTTCTAAAGTTGATCTAGTAAGAGGTCTCTCTAGAATGAATTTTAAAATAGATAGTGTATGTGATGCTTATTAATTAGGAAAATTTAGGAAGAGTTCTTTCAAATTAAAAGATACGATCTCGACTTCAAAACCTCTTGAGTTACTTCATTTAGATTTATTTGGTCCATCTCAAATTTAATCAATAGATCACAATAAATATGGCTCTGTAATTATAGATGATTATTTTAGGTTTACATGGACAATTTTTATGAAACATAAAAGCGATACTTTTGATTCTTTTAATTTTTTTACTAAAAAGACTTCAAAACTAACTCTCTTTAAAAATTATAACTATTCGTAGTGGTCACGGTGAGGAATTTGAAAATGAAAATTTTGAGGAATTCTGCAATTAAAAGGTAATAACTCATAATTTCTCTTTTTCAAGAACTCCACAACAAGACGGAGTGGTAACACGAAAAAATAGGACGATCCAAGAATGTGCTAGAACAATGCTTTCAGATAGTAATTTTCCAAAATATTTTTGGGCTGAAGCAGTTGCTACAGCTTGCTACATTTTGAATAGAATATTAATTAGACCATTAACCAATAAAACACCCTATGAACTCTTTACATGAAGAAACCAAAGGTATCTTATTTTATAATCTTGGAAGTAAATGTTTTATTCTAAATACAAAAGATAATTTAGACGAATTTGATCCTAAATCCGATAAAGGAATCTTTATCGGATATTCTAATAGAAGTAAAGCATACAGAAATTTCATTTTAAAAACTAATACCATTGAAGAAACAATGCGTGTATCGTTCGATGAAAATTTCAAAGATATTGAACAAATTAATGATAAAGAAGATTTTGCTACACTAAATAATGAATCAGTTGAAATGGATAATGAACTCATTCATCCAAATAAAAAGGTTAAGCTTTTAAAAGATCATCCTATAGAAAATATACTAGGAAATATTGAATCTGTTATTAGAACTAGAAATCAACTAAATAACATGAGTAATGTAGCTTTCATATCATCTATTGAAACCTAAAAATCTAAAGGAAGCATCATCTGATGATTCATGGTTTCTGGCTATGCAAGATAAACTGAATCAATTCATCATAAGTGATGTTTGAAAATTTGTTCCTAGACAAAGGATAACACTATAATAGGAGCTACATGGGTTTATGAAAATAAAATGAATGAACTAGGTGAGGTCGTTAGAATAAAGCTCGATTAGTCGCACAAGGTTATTGTCAAGAAGAAGGAATATATTTTGATGAAACCTTTACACCCGTAGCAAGATTAGAAGCAGTTAGAATTCTACTTTCTTTCGCAAATTATAATAATTTCAAATTATTTCAAATGGATGTTAAAAGTTCTTTTTTAAATGGATTTGTTAAAGAGGAAGTTTATGTAGAACAACCCCCACTCTTTGAAGATGAAAAATTTCAAACCATTTTCAAGCTTAAAAATGCTCTATATGGTCTGAAACAAGCTCCTAGAGCATGGTATGACTGACTAATACCTTTTTTTATTACAATCAACATTTGAAATTGGTAAAGTAGATAATACTCTTTTCATTAAAAGAAACAAAAATGATATCCAACTAGTACAAATTTATGTAGATGATATTATTTTTAGATCAACTAATCATGAAATGAATAAAGAATTTTCTGAAATAACGATAAAAGAGTGTGAGATGAGTCATATAGGTGAACTTAATTTCTTCTTAGGTTTACAATAAAATAATTAGATAACGATATTTTTATTAGTCAAGAAAAATATGTTAGGGATCTAGTTAGTAAATATGGTATGACTACTGCGAGTGGACAACCCACTCCTATGCCAATCAATGAAGATTTAAATAAAGAAGATCTTTCAAAACATGTAAATCAAAAACTATATAGGAGAATGATTGGATCACTACTATATATCACTGCGAGTAAACCTGATATTATGCATAGTGTTTGTCTCTGTGCAAGATATCAATCTCAATACAAAGAGACTCACTTAAGAGCTGTGAAACGTATCATAAGATGTGTTAAGCATATTTTTGACTATGGTTTATTTTACCCTAAAAATGATTCATTATATATAATCTCTTATTGTGATGCTGACTATGATGGTTGCAAATCTGACTGAAAAAGTACAAGTGGAACATGTCAATTTTTAGGGCATTCTCTGGTTTCATGGTTTAGTAAAAAGCAAAATACTGTTTCTTTATCAACAACTGAAGCAGAATATATCTCTGCTGCTTTGGCTTGCTCTCAAGTCATTTATATGCAACAAACCTTAAAAGATTTTGGATTAACAGTTTTAAAATCACCAATTTATTGTGATAACTCTGGTGCAATAAATTTATCTAAAAATCCTACTCATCATGCTAGGACTACACATATTGATATCAGATATCATTTTCTTAGAGATAATATAAGTAAAGAGATTATTTATTTTGAATTTATCAACTCCGAGAATCAAATTGCTGATATTTTAACCAAACCCGTAAATCAATCTACATTTATTAAATTAAGAAGAGAACTAGGTATTTGTTTAGTAATTGAGTTATAAAATATAGACATACCAATACTTAAACAAAGGTATAAAAGAAAAACCAAAATTTTCTCATAGGTATGTCGACATACCTCTATCACCCATGTCGACATACAATGGAAAATTTTGAAAATTTGATTATCCCTCTGAGAAAGATTTAGTAGTTATATAAACCTATTATTTTGAATTTTTCTGTCTTCTCACTTCTCTTTCTCTGTATTAAACTTCTGAAATTTAAAATTAATGGCCTCCTCCACAAAATCAAACCAAAATGACACAATTTTTCTTTCCCCGCATTCTGATCCATTTCAACGCACTACACTGGCACGTGTAATAAAATTGAGGAATCTTTGAAGGATGCCATATGTATGTTGACTGAACTTCAAGTTGTGCAAATAAATATAGCAAAAGAACAAGAAAAGCAAGGCAAAATTCTTCGTAATTTGCAAAAATTCCTAATGGATAATCATGAAAATCCTATTGTGATTGAAGAAGATTATTCCAACATTCAAGTGCATAACACTTTAGAGCGCAGTGAATAAAAGGAAGAAGAAGATGAAGAAGCACCTATGGAAGAAGACGACAAGGTGGTCTGCGTAGGCGAAGTGTGTTTTGACAATGATGGAAATATGGTTGATCAACGTGGAAACTTTTGTTTTCATTATCCAAATTATTCAATTCACAAATCTTCAATTATCAAATACTCTCATTAGAAGTATAATTCTATAATTTATGTACCTAAATATATTTGTGTGTTTATAATCCATATAAATATGTAAATATAACATGGTATATAATAGTTTCTGTTTCGCTTATTATATTTCCTTATTACTATTTATTTTAGGTAGTATTAAATTAAGGAGGAGTTATATATATAAGTGTAGGATTAGTTTTTTTTGTTGATGACAAAGGGGGATAATTATAAAATAGAGTAGTTAGAATAGTTAGGCTTAGATTAAGAGAGAGTGATTAGTTTTAGGGGGAGATATTAGTTTTAGGGTGAGTTATAATAAAGATGAAGTATATTTTATAAACATAGGTTGTCATCATCAAAAAAAGGGAGATTGTTAGTCCTTGAAAATGATGGTTTTGATGACAACAACCTTAGGACTTATTATAAAATATAAATACTAACATTATAGTTTAGATATATATGTATATACAGGATATAAACATGCAGGTACCAAGAATGAAGACTGTACAATATAGAGATACAAGACCGATGAATTTAAAGATCGAAGATATCAAGACTGAAGACCCATGAGTATCAAGATCAAGTGTTCAAGATTTCAAAGTACAAGATAAGTACTGAGTCTAGAATTATGTTAAAACTTCTTGAGAGAACTTATATCTTTATTCGAAATTTATTGTGGAATGGAATCCACTTCGAGCCTGTTAAATGGATGCAACCCTAGTGGGATGAAACCCATGACAATATCTAGTGGAACATATAGTGGTCCTATTTTGATATCCACTAATTTTATGAAAATGCTTTTCCAAAACATATCTCTTATTTTAACATGTTTTTCAAAACCTTCTTTTTAAAAAGACATCTCTCCTGTTTGAAATACTTTGGCCTCAATATTATCTTTATCATTTTTAATATTTTGATTTCAAAATTATCCTTGGTTTTAAACTATCTCATGTTTTAATATTTAGCTTTTAAATATTTATATATTCAGATTTTAAATCACTTTATAGATTAAGATTATATATTAAAAATTACTTTCCAAACTCTTTTATAGGTTTAAACTATATTCAAGTATATTTATAAAAGTTTAGAAATTGTTTTGAAAAATTATAGAAACCAATTTTAATAAGAAAATCAAAATCACCATTTTTGCCAAGAGCATGTCGACATACTCCTACCCCCCATGTCGACATGGTGCCCGTTAATATTCAAAATTCAAAAATTTTAAGTGTCTATTCGTCGTATCCTTTCACGAATAGATATCGTTGTTGATCTTCTATAAATGCCAGTAGTTCTAAACAAATTTTAGTTAGATTTCACTTATTTTCTCTCCTCTTCATCTTCCACATTTATTCTGAAGAATCCAAAAATAATACTCTGCTAAAATATCAAGTGAATCAAACTTGAATATCTCTCGTTTATTCTCTACACTCTCTCCATAAGATCTCAGTGCTATTCAAAGTTATAGGATTATTTATAAATTAATCTATTGAGTAAAAGGTGCGCTTGAGCCTTGAAATCAATTGGGTGCGATTGTTGCCCCGGAAATCGATCAGGTGATCTAGTGGCCTGGTAAATCAAAAGAGTTTGCCCCGGACTCGAATACATGAGGGTGTATTTTGTGGCCTTGAAATCAAGGGTGTAATCTGGGAGATTAGTTTGAAAATAAATCTGTACAATTGTGCGGGACTGGATGCAGGGTAACTCTGAACTAGTATAAAATCCTTGTGTGTTATTTCCTTTATTGCTTTTACTTATTATTTGCATCTGTATCTGATTCTATGATTATATATGTGTCTGTGTATTGCATTTGTTGGTGATTAAGTTACATAAATTTGAAAAAGATTTATTAAATCCACAAAACACTATTCACCCCCTTCTAGTGTTATTCTAGCCTTAAGATCCGTAGTCCGCATTTCTAACATTAGTAAGAACATATAATGACAAATTACAATGATGTGCAATTTATGAAGATTTGAAGTATAATAAATATCAATTTATATAACTTTGAAAACTAAATAATTATTAATTAATTTTTAACAGTCTCCCAGTTGGTCTTATAATTATATTAAGCATGCTTAATTGTACAATATTTGATAAATGTGGTTTGTCTGAATTAAATGAATCACGATTGCGAGTCAAGGCGGTTCCATGCTATTCAAAAGTATAGTCTCTTCCATGTACTACAACATCAATTTCAATTCATCCAAGCCTTTAACATTTGGTATCTTAATGGCTTCATAATATCTCTTTTAATGTGAGATTATCTCTGTCAAACAATAATTCATAAATATTTGCATGTATTTCTTAAGAGACAGAAATGATAATAATCAGAAACATCTTCACTGAAATCAAAATAAGATGTGTCATACAACTCAACCAAGTAGCAACCCTTATAAAATTATCCAATACTCATCTCTTTGACATGTTCTAAAAAGGTCTTCGGAGATAGTCCTCTCGTAAGAGGATATGTTATGTTATCATCAATACTGATACGATCAATTGACACTCTATGTTTTTGAACTTCTTTGAACGATAGGTATTTCATCTTAATATGCTTTGCTGCTTTAGAATACCCATCCTTTTCCGAAAAGATGACTGCTGCGATGTTGCAATAAATTTTCAGCTGCTTAGATATCGTGCTCATAATTCTTAGATCTGAAATAAAATTACGCAGCCACAATCCATGATTTGTAGCTTCAAAGCAATCTATGAATTCAGCCTCCATAGTGGATCATGCAAATATGCTCCGCTTAGCACATTTCCATGAGATGGCTCTTTCAACAAAAAGGAAAACATAACCCGAAGTGCTCTTTCTACTATTAGTGCATCCACCGAAATCCAAGTCTGAGTAACCAATTACCTCAAGGTGATCAGTTTTTGTATATGTGAACATGTAGTCTTTAGTACTTGCAAATAACTCGGCACTTTCTTTTCATCATTCCAATGATAATAACCTAAGTTACTTTGATATCTCCTAACATCTCGACTACAAAACTAATGTCCAGTCTAGTACAAACTTGTATGTACATCAAGCCTCCTAGGAGAAAAGCATAAGGCAAAGTTTTCATTTGCACATTTTCCAAATCACTTATAGGGCATTGATTTAAACTAAACTTATCCCATTTTTGAAGTGGAACATCAACGGAATTACAATTGTCCATCCCGAACCTTTCTAAAATCTTAATGATGCACGTTTCTGATACAATCCCAACGTTCCTTGCGATCTATCTCGAGATATTTCTATCCCAATCACGATAGATGCCTCACCTAAATCTTTCATATCAAAATTTTCAAAAAACTATTTCGTAGTTTTACATAGTAAACCAAGATCATTGCTGGCGATAAGAAAGTCATCAACATATAGTATTAAAATGTAAACTCACTCTCACTAATCTTTAGATATATGCCTCGGTTAATGGTATTTTCTATGAATTCAAAGGACGTAATCGAATTATGAAACTTAATGTACTAGTGCCAAGCAGCTTATTGTAGACCATATAATGATTTCTTTAAGATACAGATCATATTTTTCGTTCCTTTTATGAAACATATATGGGCTTCTTCCAAACTCCCATTTAGAAAAGCTATTTTCACATCGATTATCTGCAACTCTGTGTCAAAATGAGCCATCATAGCTAATATAATTCTTAATGAGTCTTTATGTGACACTAGAAAGAAAGACTCATTCTTTTTTTTGATTAAAACGTTTTGCAACTAGTCTAGCTTTATGTCTTTTGATATTGCTTGATGAGTCAAGTTTGATCTTAAAGATCCATTTGCACCCATCTTTTTTGCACTTCTAGCAATTCGACCAACTTCCAAACATTATTGTGATGCACATATTTTATTTCTTCTTTCATGGCATTAATCTATTTATCAGAATCGTTACTTTCTACAACTTTCTGATAAGAAACTAGGTCATCATTGTTTCCTATATTAAATTCAGTCTTATGAAGGTATACCACGTAATCATCAAGAATTGTCAATCTCCTTTCTCTTATGGCATTTCTTATGGTTCTTCAATAACTTCATTGGTTATAGTTTTGTTATGTGGTTATTAAATCACTGGATCATTCATTTGTTGTTCATCATTATCGATTCGGTCAATAACCATTTCAATAATTACATTAGGAACATATTCGATATGAACTAGTGTGTAAATGATCCACATTTTGTAAGGTTTAAATCGACAATAATCCACACATGTTCAACTTAAATAATCTGAAACATAGATAACCATTGGGGTTAAATAAGAAAAAAAGGAAAAAAAACAAACACAGAATCTTGCAGCGGAACGACAAAAATATAATAATCAAAATAAACAGTTCATGGAGCTGTTTATAATATACATTTGATTATGATCTATACAACATTCATTAAAGTTATATATACATCAGCGATAAATAAATAATGCAACAGACAACATGATGTAGGAATAATAATAGTAATAATATACCAGATCTTCATCTTCGTCCTCTAGATTAAATCTTCAATAAGCTGAAACCTAGATCGAAAAAAAGACAGCAGATTTGACTTGCGCTCGTCGAGAGCTTCAAATCGATATATAATTTGATGAGGTTTGGAGAGTTTAAATTTTAGATTTGGTTTTGATTTGAAACTGCAATTGGGAATCAGATTTTTGTCTGCCATTGGAATGAGAAGGAGCAAACGGAATTGTACGTATTGAAATGGGGAATAAAAAATAATATAGGGTTTATAAAGACGTATATATAGGAAGAACACAATAGAAATGAATGGGTTTGATTGGTTTGGAAAGTTGAACGATAAACGACCCGAAAATCTCATTCTGTCTGCAGAACGCAAATGGGGCATCACATAAATCAAAATAGATGTTTTCAAATGTTTTAAACTCAATGGAACAGGTTTCAAGTACCAATTCCATCGTATGAAGAAGTTATGCTAAAATCAACTTATTTTAAATTGATTTCAATTACATTGATTTCTAGGCATTTCGAGCCCGTACGATCAAACGATAAGCCGATCGTGACGAAACTTGAAATCCTATAATAATTCACCGTTATGGATCCGATGAAACTAGTTTCGTCGAAATCCGAGATAGTGGCCAAATGACTATATTTCAATTAATTAAATAAATAAATAATAAATTAATTAAGTCCCTTTTTAATTCAAATTTAATAATTTTGCCATTTCTATCACTTTGGATTTACTTAGTAATTTATAACTCTTTATAAAAAAATTCCATATAATTTTAATGTCGCATATTTCACAAATTCCAAAGTCGTTTTAAATTTCAATTTCAATATAATTAGCAATTATAAATTAAATTTCCAATAGTTCAATTTAACTTTCATTCCATTTATTATTCAGTCAGTTTCATCTTATGGTATAATGAACATTGGTTTATATTTATTGCATTAATATTTCCCATTTCATCCCAACTTAAATTAACGTAGTATTCAATTTCATTTACTTACACTAAATCTATTTATTATAGATTGAATCCCAATTAATTATAATTAATTTCAAATAAATTGATTTGATTCAATTCCAATCTTTTTATTAAGTCCATAATTACTCTATAACCTAGTTAACCATTGTTTACCTCTCATTATCTTAACATACTCCAATTCCTTTCTTTTATTTGTATTAATGACTACATTTCAATTATTTTGAATTTTGTCAGTTTTTTCACATTAACTAAAATTTATACTCTCAATTTATTTATTACAGTTTCATCCTTTTATTAATTAACTTAATTATTATCTTACGAATAAATTTACACTCCCACTCATTCTATTGCATTCCCATTTTGCAATTATTGTTTAAATCTCATTAACGTAACATTAAATCTCATTTAATTCTAATTGATTTCTTATTTTCACTTAGTAGACTAATTAAATAGGCAACTTATGACAATCCTTACCAAACTTTTAATTACACTTATGAATTCATTATTCACAACGAATGATATAGTTCTTATATAATTTTGATTTTATTCAATGGTCATTTATTTCATATTATTTCATTTATTAATTTAACGTTTACATTTGTCTTCTTATATCAATTTATATCCAAGTATAACATTTATATTATTTCATTTATTGGAATTTATTCAAGTTATTAACAATTTACTTACATTTATATTGTTACAATTCATTATAATTATTATTTCCAATAACAATTCACTAATTTTTATTTTCTTCAATATTAAATTACCAAAATCTTATTAAATTAACAAATTTAATTGTCGAAAACTTACGGGTCATTACATACCTTTCCTAATTACAAATTTTACAATTCCTAAGATTGATATCTTCTTTCCAAGACAACATGCAACCGTTTAAACATGCATCTACTTTTTGATGCGGTAAACCAAAAGTCGACATAAGTTTTTTCACTTTATAATGATTTTCGCAAATTAAGTTGTCGAAAGGCATATGCCGCTTCACAGCTTGTACAACAGCTGTAAATCCTGCTTCTGTGAGGTTGTATTAAGATTATGCTGCAATGTATTCTGCAGTTATTGATAATTGGGTGCCGCTTGTACAGCCTTCCCAAACGGGTTTGTTTGCAGAATCTAATAAATCATAAAAAAAATTGCTACAATATTTGGTTCTTCTTCAAGATTAACATCGTCATCAACAAATTGTGCAGTATGAAACATTGAACGTGCTGCATCTTCAACCATATGTTTTACGAGATTCGTCGTAACAATTTCATTACTCACTACCTCCTCAAACCATACAGGATTAGATGCTATAAGTTCTCCATGCCGATCCTATACCAAATAATACAGCACGAAACCGTAAGTACAAAAACGAACTCTAACCATTCTGGTATCAAATGCTTCAACAATTTACACCTACTACTTGGACAATGGATTTTTTCATCGTTTTCATTATTACTTAAAACGAAATCAATAAATATGTGTATGTCATTATTAAAATGTTCACTTATTTAGCCTCCATTTTTCCTTCGTTGTTGATACATTCAGCTTCGGTCTGTAAAATATAAGTATGTCAATTTATTGAATGCGCAAATAGAAAATATATGTAAGTCCATTTATCGAATGCGCAAACTTTTTTTTTTTTTTAAATATAGTTTTCACATTCCAAAAATGCACAAGTTATTTTAAAAATAATATATAGCTTGCGCATTCATACTATATGGAACTGACTTATTTTTACAATTAGTTTTGAGGTTGCATGTTGTTGCAATAATTTTCTTTCATTGGCCTCTTTCAAAAATTTATCATATTTTACTTAAAAATATTTAGTCTTAAAATTACCTTTTAGTCTGGAGGCTTAGTGCTGTTGGCAAGAGAAACCAACTCCCACAAGGATGGATGAGGGTTCGATATTTGCCTAATGTGCTGTTTAGTACAATATAAGACTGAGTACAAGAAAGCGGGATAAACAGTGGGCAGCTTTACCGTATCTCATGTCATTCGGAGTTTACCGGCCAATAAATTCGCAATCAGGTTCTCCTTGGTCTTTAAAAGAAAAAAAAATCCTTTTAAATGTGAATGAGAAATATCCAATCTTAACAAATAGTCTTTTATATTTGCGTGATTTTAGGTACTATATGTAATAATTTGTAAGCATTAGAGTAAAAAAACAGTAAGTTTTATTACATTAAGCATTATTAATAGATTCATATTTGTTATTTATGTTCAAAGTCAGAATGAAGGCAATCATTGACTGTGTAATGTTCTTTACCTAATCCAAATGTATACAAGAATATTAAATATTTCCAACAAAGTTATCCTTTAACTTGTTGAATAAAGCGTAAGAGCATATAAACACAAAAGTTAAAATTACACAGTCATGCAAGCATGCAAATTTAAAATTACACTGGACCAATGTATTGCACATATCTAGTATATATACAGAACTAAGTACTCATATGATTATCACAATCAAGGGTATATATAATACATATACAATGGTTGTAGAACATCTACATCTATCAAATATATTCCAACAGTCTATTCGTACTGGCAAATAGCATCCGGTAAACTATTCAATACATTGGTTCACTGTGTGTACACACACATACATGCACGTGTGTTTATAGAGCAAAGTTGCGTATGTTATCTGCACACATAAAACTTGTCTCTGCACTCAGAAAATAATAATCAAGCAACATGACACAATTCCATTCATGCATGTTATTCCATCATAATTAGAAGTGAAGATAATCTCTTTTTATTAGAGCGGTTCACTAACTACTGATACTTCTTAATTAAAAGTACTTGTGTAAGTAAATCTCCATGCAAAATTCGTATTCTCTATTAACATTGAACTCTACACAAATAGATGAGCCCTTGCTTTTGTAGATGAACAATACTAAGAGGTTCTAAATAATCAAACCAACAAAATCAAGACATAGACAAAGATAATTAAAAGTAAAAGAATAGAAATTTAGAGGATCGGTACGTTATTTTTTTTCTTTCTATATCTACCGAAGTCTCTTTCCGACCTTCTAGAATTCTCCTTTGAATATTAGTAAGCATCCCACTCCAAGAAAATGTATGATAGCGGAAAGTGACTGCATTGCCATAAATAATAATACACACTTTTTTATTCGAAGCTAAATTATCTAACTCGAACAGTTGAACTTATAAGCTTGTCTACATTCGTTGAACAACTGTACCGACCAACAACGAACTAATCTATCTTTTTCTGCTTGTTTGAACTCTCGCTTCTATTCTGATCGCACAATTCCTATATGGGTCCTTCCTCTTTGAATCTTTCAAGTAATTTCACTCCACATGCAAGAAATCAGGAATAGAGATATATACGTGCATCTTTTGACAAAAATAGTTTATTTTAATCAGCATGAGTGAGTCCAAGAACAAAGCACCCAAAGTCTCACGTGCTCTATCAGAGCCAGTTGACGTATATCTCCCCATAATTAACTACTTTTAGTTTGGTTTATGTTTTCTATTTTTCTTTACTTTGATGACTTAAACATATTCAATGATAAGAACGGAGGCCTGTTAGCACAGTTTTCAAGACTGAACCCTACCGCGTTCTGATCTCGAATAACCGCGGAAGGTGGAACACTTCAGGGCAGAACTTAATCAAAATTTAATCATGCACAAACCACATGTAGAACCTTTGAACCAGTAGTCCAACCAGTCACTTTGGATTGTTAAACTGCGATTATTTTATTTTCTATTTGTCACCTTGCCACTCTTCAATTCTGTCGTTGTGCAGTTGCGCATTGTGTGCACAAATGTAATTGTGTTGTTGCAGTTATACAGTATTATACACTACAAGAAAACGTACAGTTTCCGACGGCTGACGACCGTCGATGGCCTTCGGAAACCGACGAAAAAGGCTGTCGCAAATAAACCCATCGCCATACAGTTTTTCCGATGGCTTCCAACAGTCTCCGTTGTAATTTTTCCGACTGCTACCAACACAGGCTCGACTGCTCTAGACGGCCGTCGAAGACACGTAGACGTTCAACAAGGAGGAAAAAAACCGTCGCCAGACGTCGGAATTTTTCGACCTCGAGGCCGTCGCCAGCCGTCGGAGATATTAAAGTTATTTTCACATTTTTCTACTACGTTCTAGCCTACTATACACAATCCACAAATATAATATATTCACACACAAGCACATATGCAATTCAGATATTCAATATAATATCAAATCATACAAATATAATCAAATCACATAAAGAAATAAATCAAGCATAACTCGCATAAATACAAACTAATACTCCGTTAATATAATGTACATACATGTCATTGTATAACATATACACCGTGGAATACCAAATCCCCACTATCAATTCATAAATGTTAAAATTATCATCACCAAATGTACCATCAAATAATATACACAACATTTCAAAGTATCCAACTCCATCAACTCAATGTATCATCTAAAATTACTAAACAATTATGCAAAAAACACACATATCACTCCTGTCAATCACCTCAGAACCTCCGAAACCAGTTGAAGATGGAAGCGGCCACCATACTGCTGCATGTACTCAGCAATACGCTAGTCCAGTAGTTGTGTGATCTCAATGATCTGCCGATGGTTTTGCTGCTCCAGTTGGGCCACCCTAGCTCTCAACTCATCGATCTCCGCTAGATCAATCTGAACTCTAGTTTAGCTGGCTCTCCTCTATCTAATCAGCAATACTTATTTAATTTAGTAAAATTTCAATTATTAAAATCTTACTATCGAATCTACAGCATGATATGTTAATTGTTATATCTATAAACTTATTATTGAAACGAAAGCAATCTAAAGTTCTTTAGACTTGAAAGATTACTAAATTGTTATATCTTAATATATTATTCACTACCACTTGATTGCTAAAACCGTAACGCCTGTGAAGGTGAATCCATGGCTGACTCAAAAATGACATCCTTCTCGTATGTAGTCAGTTAATTTCGACCAATTTCCTTCAAGAGTTTCTGCGATTCTTCCATAAACCTTATCAGCAAGAACAAATAAAAATACATTTGAAATTAATAACATGATGCCTAAATTCATTATACTTTAATAATTAAAACAATTACTAATAGTATATAAACTAAAATATTCTTACATGGCTTTTCCAAGATTTATCGTCATGCCATGTATAACGACCATTTTTTTCGACTTCCGAAAGTCGACATTAATACGTCCACTGTATCAAATGCCGCACAATCGAATGCCGGAAAACCGAAACGCTAGGGTTTAAGAAGAAGAAGATAGAAGAAGAACACAAACAATAAACAGAATCTGACATTTCACAGCGGAACAAATATATAATAGATAAAGAATAATCTTTAAAACAAAAACATTATATCAGTTTATACATCACATTATCAGAGTTTACAACAACAAACAGCGGAAAAGAAATATTACATATATAAGTGATACGCCTCGCCATCCAGCTTCAACTTCCGATCTCCACAACAACTTCTCTTCTGACTTCGCTCCCGAATAACTGATAACCTGAGTCTACGCTGCCCGTGTGGAAAATTATGGGCATCCAGAGTTTAGAAAGGGATCAATAAACTCCAGGTCAGTCGTGGGACTGGTATGAAATCTTAAAAATAGTTATTCTTTAACAAAAGGGAGAACAAAATATTTTAAAAGAAAACCGCAATGCATTTTGGAAAATGGAACTACCATAAGGCCTTCCGGCACAATTGTGTAATCGCACACTTGGGGGAGATTTCTTCTTATGATAGTCAAACATGCTTACTACGCAAAAATCCTTTTTGATATTATCATTAGTGCATAGTGCAGAAAATATTTGTAAGTATAATATTAATCTTAGCCAGCATACGTACCATTATAGTATGCCTACTATAGCTACCATATTAGACGGCATGTTATACAACTAAAACCGTACAAGGCACGTATTGGTGATTGGATTTCCAACAAATGGTCAGGCTAAGGAACTTTCTGGTTCACATGGGTACGCCTCTAGAGGGACGCCCCGAGAACCTAACCGGATCTCTGCCAATACAACGCCGGCTTACCTCTGCAAAAATAGGTAACTACTACACGAGTATGTCATCCCCCGGTCGTAAACAACCTTTATCCGAGGATGCTCAATACCAACAACCAAAAAGTAATAAATTTGCAGCAACCACATATGTTAAGTATTTGGGCTTCATACTATGAAACCACCTCTATCCAAAAGGAAATGAACATACCCTAAGGGGCGCTACCCCCTATAACCTTACTGCATCCTTCCTGTTTCGACCATTCCAGGGTGTAAGGTCGGACGAAGTCTCATCCACAAAGCTACGCTTTTCACAAAAAAGCCATGTTTCGAGCAACAAATGATCAGCAGCACTTCGTATGCCACATTACCAAATTGGAAATGTATTACTAGTAACCATTAACTACATAACCTCTGAGCTCGTACGTCTCAAAGAAGGGTGTTAAGCAAAGAGAATAAATCATCCGCCACCAACAGAAATGTATTTGATAGAAACCGACTTTACATCTCAAAGTGTAACGTCAGACACACATCCATACAAGTCCGTTCCAGGATCGAACGAAACCGAAGGCACTTCAAAGAAGCCCTTGCAAATCCGGATATTTACTAATCACGTCCGGAATCCCCATCACAAAAGGGTGATGAAATCTATATGCCGGAGCAACCCTGTGCAGAGACATTCGACAGATAATCCTTTCGCTTTCGAAAATACCCGGTTTTCAACACCATCTTCAAATGCAATCTCATTTCGTCGTATCATTATTCAGAATGTGTTTTATGACACAAGGTCCTCTCCCGGCTAATCCGAATAACGAGCGCTTATATTTAAAAATAGGTGTTCATTCAGTTTTCAAACAAATCACAACAATTTCCACGTTGACCTTTTAAACAAAAGATCCATCACAATCACAAAGATTCGATGTGGTTTTCGAATATCCATTTGGAATCCGACCACCGGTTGCATCGAAATTAAAATGTCATTTAAAGGCCAATATTGATAGTCGGTTTAACTATCAATCATCATTCACAACAATCGCTGGATTTCAAATAATTTTCCCCCAATTTTTATTTTCAACATATCTTCGCAAGATAAAATTTCACTTTTCAACACTTTGAAAACTAATTCAAATCAATTTTTTTCACACATCAATCCTTTGAAAATAAATTTCAAATCAATTTTTTCCTTATGCTGAAACCATTTTCAATATTTATTCATTTCCACTGAAAATCCGCTGAGTTCAAATATTTTAAAATAATATAAAATATTTATTCAAAATATGCTTGAAAACATTTAAAATAAACTATTTTAGATTATTTGCTTAAATATTAGATAGATAGAATATAAAATAAACTAATATCTCATATAAAAATTCAAGTCCAAAACTAATTTTAAAATAAAATTAGTAGATAGAATATAAATATTCAAATATCCAATTTCTAAAAAAAATATCAGTTTAAAACTTTAAATAATCACTTCCATAATAGTTTAAAATATATTTTAACTTTAAAGATTTCAAAATAACTCAAGTAAATAATTTTTCCAAAACATTCTTTCCTTAAAACCATCTTTACATCTTCAATCTATATTTATAAACTACATTGAAATCATTCTCGGCTTTCAGGAAAAGTACACATTCCATTCTAAAATGGTTCATTCAAATCAATTAATAAATCTTTCTGGATTTATTTTAAATTTACGCCCAAATCCGTGAATTCCTTTCCAACTTTTTTTAAAAAATAAAACGATATTTATTTTTAAAATTTCCCTTTCTTTTATAAAATTCCCATTGTGGATTTAAATTTTTAAATATCCACTAATTTACGATTTTTAAATCGATTTCCAAGTATTCACTTTCAACACCAAAATCAATTTTCAAATTGATTTCCAAATTTATTTCAATTACCAAATCCAATTCCAAATTGATTTCTAAATTTATTTCAATCAACAAATCAATTTTCATATTTATTTCCCAAGGGTTTTATTTTTAAAACACCAAATTAATTTTCAAATTTAATTTCTAAATTTATTTCAACGCCAAATCAATTTTCATGCAAACACTAAATCAATTTTCATATTGATTTTCCAAAGATTTATTCTTTTAACACCAAATCAATTTCCGAATTTATTTTTAAAATAAATTCCTTTATCTTCCAAATTTTTTTAAAAACCATATTTTTAAAATATATTCTTCACCTTTTGAATATTATTAATTGAAATCCATTTATTAAACTTTTTCTCATATTTTGGAATTTTATTCAATAAGATTTCACTATAGATTTTCTACCTAAATTTAAAGATCCAATTTTATTTATTTCTGGTATCCTACGATACCACAAATATATTCGACTAAATTTTAGCCTTCAATGGTTTCAACCACAAATAATCTCACACAGATTATAAATAATCAACACACAATTTTGAAAACAAATCAAAATGTTTTGATGAATCCAGTTGGATCCCTCCAACCTGTTTCCCTGCATCCACAGATGTTAGCACAACAATTAAATACCCATTCCACTTCGAGGTGGAATATCGCGGTGTATGAGATTTATAAAATATCGTCCCCTATTATGCGATGCATAGGGTCACATCCGCTATATAATGTGGGAAATCAATCACTCCAAATACATATATTATACCAACTCCACTTCGAGGTGGAATATCGCAGTATATGGGTTTAATATAATATCATCCGCTATTATGCGGCGCATAGGGTCTAACTAATATAACTGATTATAAATCAATCATCCAAGCACAATCAATTTTAAATCTAACTATTCAAAATTTAAATCAGAAAAATATTTGATTGAGTGAGAAGATCTCACATTTTCTTTTGCACGCAATCCATTTTCCATTCCAGTTTGTTTCCATTCAAATATTGACCTTGTATAAACAATTATACAATTTATTAATATTCGAATCAATCGAACAATTCAATTACCATTTTACGATTTAATTAACTAACTATTTAATTTAAAATTAATACTTTTAATTTTCAACCAATTCCTTTTAATAAATTCATTTAACTAAAAATTAAAGTAGGACTAAATTTTAATCCAATATTTATTTTATAAAAAAATATTCTTATTGATTAAAATAATTTAAATAAGTTTATTAACAGATTAATCCTATATTACATTATTTAAAATACTTAGTAATTGAACAAATGCATATATATGGGTACTTATTTCATTCTTTTTATATAAACAACAATAATTAATAAAAAATTCCAAGCTTTATAAACTAATTTCCAGTTTTACTGTAAAAAAAACTTTGTTTTTCTGCTTTTGAAAATAACAGCAATAACCTATGCTACTATATTTTTATACATATACATATATAAATCTATTAGTTTAAGAAAATAAAAAAATGTTTTAGAAAACTTACTGTTATTATTATTTACCTAAATAAAAATAATGATAAAAAAACTATACCTTTTTGTTGAAATCTCCCTTCTCGCTGCTCGAAAATCGAGCAAAAAAATGACCCCGCGTCTAAGACAATACCCTGGCCTACCCCATTGCTGTCGACCTTCCCTTCGAACGCGAAACGATGCTGCACTGACCTCCACTGCGAGTGCGCGACACTGGTCATGCCATCGCTTTAAATATGCCTCCGCACGATGCTTCAACCATTACGACTGACAACGCGCGCCATCACCCAGCTATCTTGAACGAGAGTCCGTCGTAAAACACAATTTCAATCGAACCTAGTTCAAATTTGAATCGAGCAACTCGATTTGATTTTTATATTTTTTTTCTTGAACGATGGAATACTTAGGGCTAATTCAAAAGAAAAGGGGAAGACGACAATTGAGGAGAAGGGCTTGCCCTTTTTTTCTTTGAGCCTTTGATTCTCGTTTGAAGATTACAGTTTTTTTTTCTTTTGAAATTTTGAACGAGATGATTTTGTAACGAAGAGAAGCTCGGCCATAGTATTTGATTTTCGAACGAAGTGGTTTCATTATTATTTTTTCTTTGAAGTAGACAGAATTTTTTCTTTTTCAACGAGTGTTGAAACCATCAGGGAAAACGAAACACGTAGATAAAAATCCTATACGTGTTACCAAGGTTTGCACGGTAATTATATCAGGTGTTTTTAAATTTAAAATTAAATCATCTCGATTTTTCGCAATTCACAATCTTGATCTCCTATCGAGGCGTTCCGCCAGGAGTTTATAATATTATACGCCTATTTCGAACGCAATGGAAAAGGTTCCGAGCCCAAATTCGATCATATGGAGAAGATAGCTTTTTGAACCAGTTATTGAATTAAATTTCGATATAAATTTTAGCGCGTTTATCAACCGTACGGCCACACGACAAATCCGAATGCTAAGAAAATTGAAATCTGATAATAATACAATATTACGGATCCAATAGAACTAGTTTCATTGAATTCCAAGACTGTGTCTCGGAAGGCTATTTTTAAATATCGATTTAAACGATACAATTTCAAAACTGAATAAATCGTTTCCAAATTCAATTCTGAAGCTGTTATTATCTTCAGTATTATCATTATAAATTTTCTAAAGCTTGAAAATATTTTTAATCAGCTTAAAACCGAAGATTCAATTTTTTTATCCAACTTTAATAAATTAAATTCAATAATTTAAATTGCCAAATTCATAGTTATAATTAAAATTCAAATTAAATCAACTTAAAAATATTGAAATTAAATCAAATAATTCAATTTCAAATATCAAAAATTTTGGGTCGTCACATCCTTCCCCCCTTAAAAGAATTTTGTCCCGAAATTACTAGTTAGAAAGAATAATCTTTAACCCGTTTACTATTTTCCCAAAACTAAACAGTTTCAACTTTCCAAAACAAATCTTTTTATTAAAGACTCGTTATCATCTCAACTAATTTTCCAAAATCAACCCTAAGTTCCAAACAATATTGCTTTCTTAACCAATCCAAATTTAAATTTAAATTCAAATTTTAAATTCAAAATTTTCTCAAAATTTTTCTAATTCCCTAAATTTTTAAAAAATTTCGCCAGCGTCTCCTTTGCGCGGCTAGTTCGGTACGACTACAAAAATGGCACCACGGCCCCCAGATTTCAAAAAAGAAAACGAAAAGCCAAGCGGCTAGACAAGAAAGTCATCAAATTTCATACTGAAATTTGAATACATACCTTTTTGTCAAGCAATTCAATTTTATCTTCGAAATCAAAATCACAATTCCATTTTCCGGTAACACACTTGTATATTCCACTAGCCATAATATCCAATTACAACATTCAAATATGATTTTGCACATTTTATTACAAAAGTTTAAATACTTACTTCTTATATCATTTTTACTTCACTATTGAAGTTATATATCCATTTTCATTCAATCTTGCATTTTTAATTTCATCTGAATTCAATTTACAATTTCAATTCTATTTGGATTCAATTTACCTTCTGAACATTGAATTTTTTTATCAACTATTTTTATTCACAACTGATTCATATCACTATTTTGAATTAGCTTCATTTACTAATTCATTACAAGTTCCAATTCATTTTATCTCAAACCATTTTTTTCCACCTTTATTATCTTTAGTTCACTTCGAACTAAATTCTACAACTTCATTTTATTTCACACAACTCAAATTGGTTTTCAATATTCAGTTTCAATTCCAATTTTATTCTTTTGTTCATTCTCAAAAATTTATTTTCAATTCACTATTTTGGTTTATAACCACTTATATTTAAACTGAACTTCAAATTCCATATGAATTTAATTTATCTTTTATTATAAATATTGAATTCAATTCATTTCAAACCATATCAAATTTGTCATTCCTTCAATTAGCTTCACTTACTAATTTTATTTCAATACTCTGCTTTACAGATCAAATTCAATTCCAATTCCAGTTCTATTTGCTTACAAATTCAAAATGAATTTCAATATTCAATTTCACTTTCATTTAATTGTAACTGTAAATTTATTCATTCATTCAAAATTTTATTTTCCATCTTAATAGATTTTATTCCAAACATTTAGTCTATAAGACTTCTCAAATTCACATTTATACAAATTAACTCAAATTTTCAATCTCAATTCTTTTATTCAATTTTCATTTTTTAATTCCACTTGAATTAAATTTTCCTTCCAACTTATTTTGTTTCCACATCTACCTTTATCTAACTTCTCTTTAAGTTAGATTTTATTTTTAACAACTTTAAACTTTACAAGTTATCAACTTAATGATATTCCATAAATATTTTATATAACATTCCCAAGTCTTTTCAACCTTTCAAAAATCATTTTTGAAAGCAATTCAAATTATTCTTTGAATTCAAAAATCCAAACCAGTTTTGCAAACAACTTTCATTTAAAACAATTTGGCAGCATTCCCTCCTTTGGAAACCCGAAAATGAACATCGATGATGCTGCGATCATCACCGAAGTTATTTTCCAGCGACCGAAAAGAGTTTAGAGCTTTTATCCCTTCAAAATTTTTTTTCCAAAACCTTTGAAATTCATTTTCAAACTAAAAAGGAATTTAATCTTTCCCTAATCTCAAAATTTAAATCCTTTCAAATTCTTTTAAACATTCCTCTGGAATTTTATTATAAATCACATTTACATTTACAATTCCCATTTGTATATAAATTTTATTTCTCAGCTTTAAGTTATGATTTCGATTTCTTAATCACTTCCTAATCAAACAATCAACCATATATATAATATAATAATTTATGGAAATCATTTCCATTTATATACAAAATAGTTTTGGGTAATATTATTTCATTTACCGTACTTTAAAACAATATCGTGTCGAATTGTTCTATACGAGTGTTTAGAGATCCCTATCGATAGAGTTGTACAGACTATATCGACCAGAATCCATATACCACACAACAAACCAATCATCACAATATAAAACATTTTTTTTTTATATTCACTAACAAATACACGCTCATATCTATTATTACACTCAAACTCATTCTAAAATACAACTGACTCTATCTCTAATGAGTAACACCCAACAGAGCCAAGGTTGTCGCTTAACCAAATGCTCTGATACCAATCTATAACGACCCTTTTTTTCGACTTTTGAAATTCGACGTTAATACGTCCACTATATCAAATGCCGCACAATCGAATGCTGGAAAACAGAACCGCTAGGGTTTAAGAAGAAGAAGATAGAAGAAGAACACAAACAATAAACAGAATCTCACATTTTGCAGTGAAACAAATATATAATAGATAAAGAATAATCTTTAAAACAAAAACACTATATTAGTTTATACATCACATTATCAGAGTTTACAACAACAAACAGCGGAAAAGAAATATTACATATATAAGTGATACGCGTCACCATCCAGCTTCAACTTCCGATCTCCACAACAACTTCTCTTCTGACTTCGCTTCCGAATAACTGATAACCTGACTCTAGGCTGCCCGTGTGGAAAATTATGGGCATCCAGAGTTTAGAAAGGGAACAATAAGCTCCAGGTCAGTCATGGGACTGGTGCGAGATCTTAAAAACAGTTATTCTTTAAATAAAGGGAAAATAAAAGATTTTAAAAGAAATCCGCAATGCTTTTTGAAAAATGGTACTAGCATAAGGCCTCCCGGCACACACACAATGCAATCGCACACTTGGGGGAGATTTCTCCTTATGATAGTTAAACATGCTTACTATGCAAAAATCCTTTTTGATATTATCATTAGTGCATAGTGCAGAAAATATTTGCAAGAATAATGTTAATCTTAGCTAGCATACGTACCATTATAGTATGCCTACTATAGCTACCATATTAGATGGCAGGTTATACAACTAAAACCGTACAAGGCGCGTATTGGTGATTGGATTTCCAACAAATGGTCAGGCTAAGGAACTTCTTGGGCCACATGGGTACTCCTCTGGAGGGACGTCCCGAGAACCTAACCGGATCTCTGCCAACACAAGGCCAGGTTACCTCTGCAAAAATAGGTAACTACTACACGAGTATGCCATTCCCCGGTTGCAAACAACCTTTATCCGAGGATCCTCAATACCAACAGCCACAAAGTAATAAATTTGCAGCAACCACATATGTTAAGTATCTGGGCCCAATAGAATAATACCACCTCTATCCAGAAGGAAATGAACATACCCTAACGGGCGCTACCCCTTATAACTTTGCTGCATCCTTCCTGTTTCGACCATTCCGGGGTGTAAGGTCCGACGAAGTCTCATCCACAAAGCTACGCTTTTCACAAAAAGCCATGCTTCGATCAACAAATGATCAGCAGCACTTCGTATACCACATTACCAAATTGGGAATGTATTATTAGTAACCATCAACTGCATAATCTCTGAGCTCGTACGTCTCAGAGAAGGGTGTTAAGCTAAGAGAATAAATTCTCCACCACCAACAGAAATGTGTTTGATAGAAACCAGCTTTACATCTCAAAGTGTAACGTCAGACACACATCCATACAAGTCCGTTCCAGGATCTAACGAAACCGAAGGCACTTCAAAGAAGCCCTTGCAAATCCGGATATTCACTAATCACGTTCGAAATCCCCATCACAAAAGGGTGAGAAAATCTATATACGGGAGAAACCCGGTGCAGAGACATTCGACAGGTAATCCTTTCGCTTTCGAAAATACCCGGTCTTCAACACCATCTTCAAATGAAATCCCATTTCATCGTATCATTATTCGGAATGGGTTTTATGACACAAGGTCCTCTCCCGGCTAATTCGAATAACGAGCGCTTATATTTAAAAATAAGTGTTCATTCGGTTTCTAAACAAATCAAAACAATTTCCACGTTGATCTTTTGAACAAAAGTTCCATCACAATCACAAAGATTCGATGTGGTTTTCGAATATCCATTTGGAATCCGACCCCGGTTGCATTGAAACTCAAATGCCATTTAAGGCCAATATTGATAGTCGGTTATTTAACTATCAATCATCATTCACAACAATCGCTGGATTTCAAATAATTTTCCCTCAATTATTGTTTTTAACATATCTTCGCAAGATAAAATTTCACTTTTCAACACTTTGATAACAAATTCAAATCAATTTTTTTTCATACTTCAATCCTTTGAAAATAAATTTCAAATCAATTTTTTCCTTATGCGAAAACCATTTTCAATATTTATTCATTTCCACTGAAAATCTGTCGATTTCAAATATTTTAAAATAATATAAAATATTTATTAAACATATACTTGGAAACTTTTAAAATAAACAATTTTAGAATATTTGCTTAAATATTAGTTATGAAAAATATTATACTAATATCTCATATAAAAATTCAAGTCCAAAACTAATTTTAAAATAAAATTAGCAGTAGAGTATATATATTTAAATATCCAATTTCTAAAACAAATATCAATTTGAAACTTTAAATAATCACTTCCATAATAGTGTAAAATATATTTTAACTTTAAAGATTTCAAAATAACTCAAGTAGATGATTTTTCCAAAACATTCTTTCCTTAAAACCATCTTTACAACTTTAATCTATATTTATAAAGTATATTGAAATCATTCTCGGCTTTTAGGGAAAGTACACATTCCATTCGAAAATGGTTCATTCAAATCAATTAACAAATCTTTCTGGATTTATCTTAAACTTACGTCCCAAATCCGTAAATTCCTTTCCAACTTTTTTCTAAAAATAACACAATATTTATTTTTAAAACAAATTTCCCTTTCTTTTATAAAATTCCCATTGTGGATTTAAATTTTTAAATATCCACTAATTTACGATTTTCAAATCGATTCCCAAGTATTCACTTTCAACACCAAATCAATTTTCAAATTGATTTTCAAATTTATTTCAGTTACCAAATTTAATTCCAAATTGATTTCTAAATTTATTTCAATCAATAAATCAATTTTAATATATATTTCCCAAGGGTTTTATTTTTAAAACACCAAATTAATTTTCAAATTTAATTTCAAAATTTATTTCAATACCAAATCAATTTTCATGCAAACACTAAATCAATTTTCATATTGATTTCCAAAAGATTTATTCTTTTAACACCAAATCAATTTCCGAATTTATTTTTAAAATAAATTCCTTTATCTTCCAAATTTTTTTAAAAACCATATTTTTATATATATTCTTCACCTTTTGAATATTATCACTTGAAATCCATTATTAAACTTTTTTCCATATTTTGGAATTTTATTCAATAAGATTTCACTATAGATTTTCTACCTAAATGTAAAGATCCAATTTTATTTATTTCTGGTATCCTACGATACCACAAATATATTCGGCTAAATTTTAGCCTTCAATGGTTTCAATTACAAAAATCTCACATAGATTCTAAATAATCAACACACAATTTTGAAAACAAATCAAAATATTTTGAGCAATCCAGTTGGATCCCTCCAACCTGTTTCCCTACATCCACAGACATTAGCACAACAATTAAATACCCATTCCACTTCGAGGTGGAATATCGCGGTATATGAGATTTATAAAATACCGTCCACTATTATGCGGCGCACAGGGTCTCATCCGCTATATAATGTGGAAAATCAATCACTCCAAATACATATATAATACCAATTCCCCTTCAAGGTGGAATATCGCGGTATATGAGTTTAATATAATATCATCGGCTATTATGCGGCGCATAGGGTCTAACTAATATAACTGATTATAAATCAATCATCCAAGTACAATCAATTTTAAATCTAACTATTCAAAATTTAAATCAGAAAAATATTTGATTGAGTGAGAAGATCTCACCTTTTCTTTTGCATGCAATCCATTTTCCAATCCAGTTTGTTTCCATTCAAATATTGACCTTGTATAAACAATTATACAATTTATTAATATTCGAATCAATCGAACAATTCAATTACCATTTTACGATTTAATTAACTAACTATTTAATTTAAAATTAATACTTTCAATTTTCAACCAATTCTTTTTAATAAATTCATTGAACTAAAAATTAAAGTAGAACTAAATTTTAATCCAATATTTATTTTATAAAAAAATATTCTTATCGATTAAAATAATTTAAATAAGTTTATTAACAGATTAATCCTATATTACATTATTTAAAATACTTAGTAATTGAACAAATGCATACATATATATATATATATATGTGTGTGTGTGTGTGTGTGTGTGTGTGTGTGTGTACTTATTTCATTATTTTTATATAAACAGCAGTAATTAATAAAAAAAACATTCCAAGCTTTATAAAGTAATTTCCAGTTTTACTGTAAAAAAAACTTTGTTTTTCTGCTTCTGAAAATAATAGCAATAACCTATGCTACTGTATTTTTATATATATACATATATAAATCTATAAGTTTAAGAAAATAAAAAATGTTTTAGAAAACTTACTGTTATTATTATTTACCTAAATAAAAATAATGATAAAAAACTATACCTTTCTGTTGAAATCTCCCTTCTCGCTGCTCGAAAATCGAGCAAAGAAATCACCCCGTGTCTAAGACAACACCCCGGTTTACCCCATTGCTGTCGACCTCCCCCTCAAACGCGAAACGACGCCTCAGTGACCTCCACTGCCAGTGCGCGACAATGGTCGTGGCACCGCTACGAATATGCCTCCGCACGATTCTCCAACCATTACAACTGACAACGCGCGCCATCACCCAACTATCTCGAACGAGAGTGCGTCGCAAAACACAATTTCAATTGAACCAAGTTCGAATTTGAATCGAGCAACTCGATTTGATTTGTATATATTTTTTTCTTCAACGATGGAATACTTAGGGCTGATTCAAAAGAAAAGGGAAAGACGACAACTGAGGAGAAGGGCTCGCCATTTTTTTCTTTGAGCCTTTGATTCTCGTTTGAAGATTACAGTTTTTTTTTCTTTTGAAATTTTGAACGAGATGATTTTGTAACGAAGAGAAGCTCGGCCATGGTATTTGATTTTCGAACGAAATGGTTTCATTATTATTTTTTCTTTGAAGGAGACAGAATTCTTTCTTTTTCAACGCGTGTTGAAACCATCAGGGAAAATGAAACACGTAGATAAAAATCCTATACGTGTTACCAAGGTTTGCACGGTAATTATATTAATTGTTTTTAAATTTAAATTCAAACTTAAATCAACTCGATTTTTCGCAATTCACAATCTTGATCTCCTATCTAGGCGTTTATAATGTTATACGCCTATTTCGAACGCAATGGAAAAGGTTCCGAGTCCAAATTCGATCATATGGAGAAGATAGCTTTTTGAACCAGTTGTTGAATTAAACTTCGATATAAATTTTAGCGCGTTTATCAACCGTACGGCCACACGACAAATCTGAACGCTAAGAAAATTGAAATCCGATAATAATACAATATTACAGATCCAATAGAACTAATTTCATTGAATTCCAAGACTATGCCTCGGAAGGCTATTTTTAAATATCGATTTAAACGATACAATTTCAAAACTGAACAAATTGTCACGATCTGAAATTCAATGTTCGAAAATTGACGCTAAATACCTCACTTGTATTCGACTGCCAGAGATTCAAACATCGAACTCCAGTCGGATGGAGCTTATAACAACATCAGATGAATATAAAATAGCGGAAACAGAATGAATATTATGCATTTCATCACAGATATAACATCATCATAATATCCATTACTACATCAGGGTATTTTTATACATATATCACAACTCCAAATAAAACATCATTATAGTACAACAAGTGATCATATATCGAAAAAAGATCTTCAAAGGAATGAAGCGATAGAGAACTTCCAAAAACTAAGCACCTGAGATCCCAAAAAGCTTCTAAAATATCTCCAAAGCAAAAGCTCACAAATACTGCTAACCCCAGAACACGGAAACCTGCTACTAGGCTGCCTGTGTGAAAATGATAGGCACCCAGGGTCCCTTCACTCTTCTTCTTCTCCTACTTCCTTCTTCTTCTCCTACTTCCTTCTTCTTCTACTACATATTCTTTCTTCTTTTTTTTTTTTTTTATTTATTTAAGTTTAAGTCATAAACTACAGTGACGCACGAAACATACTCACGCACCTAGGGTCATCACTCGTGCAAACTCCCCATTTTCTCGAGTAATAACTCGAGACGACCCACACACGGAGATGCTGACACCATCGCTGTCGTGCATGTGCACGGCACATCCCCGTCACTCCGGCGAACCATGGTGCCTCCTGCAAGCCACCAAACGACCCCACACTCGAGAGCAAAACCCAGTTCGACGCAAAATACACGAAATCGAAAAGTACCCATTCGCTCGAACCAGCAACTCGAACACACCAAAACGAAATTGCCTTGCCACCACGTATCAGACCACCGGAAGAGCCTCCACTCCGTCCACACCACGTCAATGCTCCATACTACCATCCTCCATCATCACGTGCAACTCGATTACTCCATGGTGACGAAATCACCACACTTCCAACCCACTGCAAACTTCGAACTTAAACCCTAAAATCGCTTCATCCCTTCGATTCGTGCAATGAAAAAATTATTTGATAATTTTCCCCAGATCATCAATGTTCACTGCTGCTTCGCACAAAATTTCGATACCCAGTATTGGATTGATCATTTGAAAATGATCAAAATGCCTATTTTGTTCACATATGAACTGCACATCGAATACTTAATTAAAAATCATCATATTCATTTTAAAAATCATATCTTTGTATGTTTATTCAAATTATGTAATCAAATCAATATTTAACAGCATTCAAATTTATCCAAAAATTCACCTTTTACTATAAAACTAAAAGTTACAGAGTCACACTTCACTTTTAAGCTTTGAACAAATTTTTAGTCTGTGATTCAAGTTTAAACAAACTTGTTTTGTTTAAAAATCCTAAGCTAAAAAGGTTTGTATGAAGTTTATTTAAATTTTTTTCCTGATTCTCTTTGCTCTGAGACCCAAAATATTAGAGAACAAACTGTATGAAGGTTTCCAGTGACATAGAAACATACAGAACAATATTTTCTTTTCAATATACAACAAAAC
Source organism: Allium cepa (assembly GCA_030765085.1). NCBI lineage: Eukaryota > Viridiplantae > Streptophyta > Magnoliopsida > Asparagales > Amaryllidaceae > Allium > Allium cepa. The sequence continues at coordinate 314,934,135 of CM060945.1, read as the reverse complement.
ACAAGGTTCATGAACTAAATACTTAGATTTTAATTTGAAAAATAAGTTTACTCACTTAGAAATGTTGATGAACAAAGCTGCTTTTCTTTGTTGTTTGAAAATCTGCAGATGATCTGCTTTTAAATTTTTTTTCTATTTTATTTATTTGAATGATCTTGAGTTTGAAAAACATAATGATACTTATGTTTCTTTTCTTCCTGACTTTGCTATGTTTTTTTCTTTTGAACGAAATGAAATGAATATGGGTGTGTATATATATAAAGGAGGCAATGTTGTATTAGGTAGGTGTTTTCTGGTGTGGTTTGCTTCTCTCTTTTTTTCTTTTGTATTTTTGTCATTTGATCCGATTTTTTTTCTTTGTTGACCAAGCAATATTAGTTCGGTTGATATGATTTTGTTACATTTGAATTGACTCTAAATTTGTGCTAAAAAGAAAGCATTAAATGCTTGTGTTCCCATCTTAGTTAATAGATAATCTTAGTTGATTTTTTTGTAAGTACTATTTTGTATTATTTTATAGATTTTTTTTTCTTTTTTTTTCATACATTTTTGTTTCCTTGTTTCCTGGTTTACAAATTTACATGCAAGTTTATATGTATTTCATATGTCATTTTATAGCCATATGATTTTATTACAATCTTAAATGTTGAATTTTTTATTTCTATTTGAAGTTTAACTATCAACATTTAATTTATAACATATATTTCATTTTATGGTTTAAAACAATTTCTTGTTTGTTATATGTTTTATTATTATTATTATTTATATAAAACTTAAACTACCAACTATTTATTTATATCCATATAACTTTGTAGTATTAATATTAATAATATTTTATTTCTCTTGAAACTTTTCAAATTAAATTTAAAAGTTCAAATAAATTACCAAATTTAAACTAACAAATTTTTGGGATGTTATAATTATCCCCCCTTAAGAAAATTTCGTCCTCGAAATTGAAAGAGAGAGAAAATCAAACAAAGAATATACGAATTCAGAGGAGAATAAAGAAATGGCTTACCAGTTTAAGCCGAGATATCTACTCTGCAATTGGGATATGATTTTTGCATATTATCTTCGGTTTCCCAAGTGCAGTCCTTTGGATCGCCACTCCACTGAACTTTAACCACTTTCACAACTTTGTTTGCCAATCGCTTTTCATCACGATCAACAATCTTTATCGGTTCGCTTTTGACTGTTAAATTGGGAGTGATTTCGAGATCCTGTTGAGCAGCTTCTTCAATAATACTATCTGGATCGTGCACATACTTTCGAAGATTAGAAATGTGGAACACATCATGCACGCCAAACAACCAGCTAGGCAACTGTGCCCGATAGGCTAAAGAACCGATCATTTCCAGAATAGGAAAAGGACCAATATACCATGGTGCCAGCTTACCGGTCTTCTCAACCTTAATATTCCTCGCATTGGAGATACTTTGAGAAAAACAGAGTCTCCAATCTGAATTCCAAATCCCTTCTTCTGCGATCATAATAACTCTTTTGACGACTTTGAGCTGTCCTCAATTTCTTCCATATCAAATCAACTTTTTCAGTGGCTTCTTTAATCATATCCGGTCCAAGGACGAGTCTATCACCAGCCTCAATCCAACATGCCGGTGATCGACACGGATGACCATATGAAGCTTCAAAAGGAGCCATCTCTATACTGGCCTGATAGCTATTCTTATATGATAACTCGACCAGATGTAAATGGTCCTTCAAAGAACCACCAAAATCAAGTATACAAGCACGCAATAGGTCTTCTAAGATTCGGTTAATCCTCTCAGTCTGCCTATCAGATTGTGGGTGATAAGCAGTGCTGAAATTTAGTTTTGTTCCCAATGCATCTTGAAATGCCTCCCAAAATCTACTACTGAAGATCAGGTCACGATCACTCACTATACTGCTAGGAATACCGTGGAGACGAACAATTTCTTTCACATATAACTCGGCTAAACTTGCAGCCGTGCAGGTATATTTCACTGGCAAAAAGTGGGATGTCTTAGTCAAACGGTCCACAATAACCCAAATTGCTTCATTGCCTTTCCGAGTATGAGGCAAACCGTCGATGAAATCCATCGATACTTGGTCCCATTTCCACTTGGGTATTTCTAAAGGTAAAGTAAACCCGCCATTTTCTTTTGATCACTTTTGATTTGTTGGCAAGTAGCACAGCGACTCACATATATAGATATGTCTCTTTTCATCGTCTTCCACCAGAAAGTTCTTTTGATATCTCTATACATCTTGTTAACTCCTAGATGGATGCAAAGCTTGGATTTGTGGCATTCATCTAAAACTTCACGTATCAGCTCCGGAATGTCAGGGACACAAATTCTGCCTTTTAATCTGATAACTTCTCTACTATCCATCTCAAAACTAGTATCTTCACCTTGGCATATTCTTTTACGAATTTCCCAAAGAAACTTGTCTTTAGTTTTCTTGCTAGCGATCTTCTCAAGGAGAGTAGGAGTGACAACAAGATATGCAGAACAACATGTCTCCTACTTAAAGCATCGGCAACTACATTGGCTTTTCCCGACGTATATTGGATATCTGGGTCATAAGATGCCAGAAATTCCAACCAACGTTGTTTTCGCAGATTTAGATCTTTCTGGATAAAGAGATATTTCAAAGATTTGTGGTCGGTGAATAATTAAAAAATTTCACCTAAAGAAAGAGAGTTCAAAAGGCATATTATTAAGTTAATTTCGTAAATTGTTAAGAAAGCTGAAAAGATTCTTACCCAGAAGATAATATCGCCATATTTTCAAAGCGAAGATAATAGCTAAGAGTTCCAAATCATGGGTTGGGTAGTTTCTTTCATGAGGACGTAATTGTCTACTCGCGTAGGCAATTACCTTTTCATTCTGCATTAATATTGCACCCAGACCATCACCGCAAGCATTGGTATAAACAGATAATCCCTGATTCCCGTTGATAATAGTGAGAACAGGAGTTGTGGTTAATCTCTTCTTCAACTCCTGAAAAGCTTCGTCACATTTCGGAGTCCAATTGAATTTTACATCCTTCATCGTTAGCTTAGTCAACGGACTAGCTATCTTAGAAAAGTCCTGAACAAACTTCCCATAATAGCCTGTTATTCCCAAAAAGCTTCAAACTTCTTTTGGGGTAGTGGGTTTCCTCCAATCTAGAATAGCGAAAATTTTGCTAGGGTCAACAACAATTCCTTCTTCATTAATTATATGGCCGAGAAATTTAATTTCTTTGACCCAGAAGTGGCATTTGGAAATTTTTTCAAATAGAATATTCCTCCTCAAAATCTCCAAAACGATTCTAAGATGCTCGGCATGCTCCTCTTCGGTCTTGGAATAGATCAAAATATCATCAATAAACACGAGCACAAATTTATTCAATACTTCCCGAAACACACGAGTCATAAGATCTACGAAGTATGCTGGAACATTGGTTAGTCCGAAAGGCATGACTAACCATTCGTAGAACATATTAGGACCCCTGAAAGCGGTCTAATGGACACAATCTTCGGCGATTCATAATTGATGGAACCCTTGGGCTAGATCCATCTTCGAAAAGAAAGGAGCGTCGTGCAATTGATCAAACAGATCATCAATTCTAGGTAGTGGAAATTTATTCTTGAGAGTCAACTTATTGAGATCGGGGTAATCTACACACAATCTCAAAGATCCATCCGATTTAGCAACAAATACGACTGCTGAACCCCATTCAGAAACACTGGGTCGAATCAATCCTTTTTCTAGTTGGTCATCGGTTTGCTGAACTAATTCAACCTTTTCCCTGGGTGTCATCCTACGACTTGTGTGAATGACGGGACAAGCATTAGGTACTAGGTCGATTCTGAATTCTATTTCTCAATGTGGAGGTAAAGATTTCACTTATCCGAACACGTCCGGAAAATCTCTAACAATGGGTATGGACTCCAGACTGGGTTCGGGAAACCTAAGTTATACATCAACCCTTCTTTTTTAGGACTAGGGTCCTCACAAGAAATCTCGATGAAATCTCCAAATATGGTTTTGATTGAAATCAATCGATTGTTACAATCCAATTTGGCTTCGTATTTTGATAGCCAATCCATTCCGAGTAAGACTTCAAATTCGTTAAAATCAAGAACAAAGAGACCAATAGGAAATTGATAACGAGAATATGAAATAGGAACGTCTCTACATAAAAGACAAAGGTTCGCGGGACCTCCAACTAGATTCTTTACGCATATAGGCTCATCAACAAATCAGGTTCAAGATTTAATTCATTTATAGCTTGCTGAGAGATAAAACTATGTGTAGCGCCCGTGTCGAATACAACCCTAACAATGCTATCATAAATAGTAAGATTACCTTCCAGAACTCCTTTCCCTTTTTCTTCTTTGGAAGATGCAGGTTGGTCTTTGACTGCGTACACCTTGGCCGTCTGAGCTTGCTTCATAACTGGGCAGTCTTTAACTTCGTGTCCAAGTTTCTGACAATAAAAACATTTCCTGGGCTTCGCTTGAACGGATTGATTGACTTGTCTCTTAGGCTTTGTACATCTGCTAGAATAATGGCCCTTTTCCAAGCAATTATAGCAAGTGATATTCTCTGCTGTGCTTCCTTGAATGCTCTTCTTTTTCTCCTTACCCTGCCATGGTTTCTTACCTCCAAATCTCCACTTCTTCCAATTTTGATTGCCCGAATTTCCTTTCTCCACCGGGGATTCTTGCATATCAAGTGTAGCATATCTATACCCCATATCAACCAAATGTGAAAAGGATTCCTTGACATGACCAGTCATCCTTTCGTGGAATTTCTTATTCATCCCACGAATAAATCTTTCGTTCTTCTTTAAAGGTGTGTTCACCAATTCTGGACCAAAAGGAGACAATTCATTGAATTTGTTCAGATACTGCTCAAATGGTAAACTCCCCTGCTTTAAGTCCATGAATTCCTGGTACAATTGAGAAATTCCAGCTGATGGAAGATAGCGCTTCTCAAATACTTCTTTGAATTTCTCCCAAGTAAACTCGTCTTCTGGCTTATCTATAGTGACTGTCTCCCACCAGGCTAAGGCTTCTTCTTGAAGTTGCCAAGAAGCTATGAGTCGCTTCTGATCGTCTTGCAGCTTTAGCCCTCTAAAGGTTTTTTCACATGTTTCGATCCATGCTTGAGCTTCAACAATCGACTCCTTGCCGGTGAACGGTTTATCACCAAGCCTTGAGAAATTCTTACGTAAATTAGCCAAATTCGGCCGCTGCTAAATAGGCATTGCTGCTACTGCTGTTGGGGGAACTTGACTAGGTGTTGTGACACTTCCTTGACCCCTAGCTCTTCCTCTTCGTCCGCTCATTCTTACTATCTGTAATTAGTTAGAAAATTGATTTAGATATTCGGACAAATTATCTGAAGGAATATCAGCAGTAAAAAGGAAATAGACTAAGAAAATTTGGGGTTTCGGTCTTAGTTATACTCATTCTAGGGTACACTTCACCCTATCTCTAATGAGCCATCTAATGTGTTATACTCCGTAGCTAAATTTCTTACTCAACCTTCAGCTCTGATTCCACTTTTTCACAATCCGAAATCCAATGTTTGAAAATTGACAATAAATACCTCACTTGTATTCGACTGCCATAGATTCAAACATCGAACTCCAGTCGGATGGAGCTTATAACAACATCAGATGAATATAAAATAGCGGAAACAAAATGAATATTATGCATTTCATCACAGATATAACATCATCATAATATCCATTACTACATCAGAGCATTTTTATACATATATCACAACTCCAAATAAAACATCATGATAGTATAAGAAGTGATCATATATCAAAAAAAAGATCTTCAAAGGAATGAAGAGATAGAGAACTTTCAAAAACTAAGCACCTGAGTCCCAAAAAGCTTCTAAAATATTTCCCACGCAAAAGCTCCAAAATACTGCTAACCACAGAACACGAAAACCTGCTAGTAGGTTGCTCGTGTGAAAATGATGGGCACCCGGAGTTTAGAAAAGAAATAATAAACTCCGGGTCAGTCATGGGACTGGTATGAGTAAACAAAAACAGTTGCTTTTACATAAAACAGATTTATAAAGGAAAATCCGGTATGCTTTTGGAAAATGAAACTACCATAAGACCTCCCGCCCACACACAATGCAATCGCAGAATTGGAGGAGATTTCTTCTTATGATAGTCAAATATGCTTGATACGAGAAAAGTTTTTTGATATTATTACTAGTGCATAGTGTAGAAATTCATTTTGAAAGTATAATATTAATCTTAGCCAGCATACAACCATTACTGTATGCCTACTATAGCTACCATGTTTTGGGCAGGTTACCGCCATGCTGCATGGCAGGTTATACAACTAAAACCGTACAGGGCTCGTATTGTTTCTTTGGATTTCCAACAAATGGTCAGGCTAAGGAACTTCCTACTACCACATGGGTACGCTCTGGCGGGACGTCCCAAGAACTTAACCAGCTCTCGGCCAACACAAGACCGGGTTACCTCTATAACTTGGTAACTACTACACGAATATGCCACTCTCCGGTCCTTTGGGACCTTTATCCGAGGGCCCTCTACCCCAAAGCAACAACCACACAGTAAATGAGATTGAAACAACCACATAGGTAAATATCTGGGCTCCATACCATGACATCACCTTTTTTCGGAAGGAAATGACATACCCTAAAGGGCGCGACCCTCATAATCTTGCCACATATTTCCTATTTCGACCACTTTCGGGTTGTGAGGTCCGATGAGGTCTCGTCCACAAAGCTACACTTTATACGAAAGCCATACTTTGATCACAAATGATCAACAAATGATCATCAACACACAGTAGCACTTAGCATGCCACACTACCAAATTGGGAGTATATCGCTGATAAACTTCAACTACATAACCTCTGAGCTCGTACGTCTCATAGAAGGGTGTTAAGCTAAGAGAATAAATTCTCCGCCACCAACAGATACATATTTGAAAGAAATCTGCTTTATACCTCAAAGTGTAGTATCAGACACACAACCATACAAGTTTGTTCCGGATTCGAACAGAACTGGTGGCACTTCGTCCAATAAAGGAAGAAGCCCTTGCAAATCCGGGTATCCACAATCTCGTCCGGACTTTCCATCACCTAGGGAACCTCTATACCGGAGCAACTCAGTGCAGAGACAATCGATATGTTATCTTATCGTTTTCGAACGCACCCGGTCTTCACCACTGGTCTTCAAATGCTATTTATTTCGACGTATCACTATTTGGAATGGGTTATCTGACACAAAAGTCCTCTCCCGGCTAAACCAAATAGTGAGCGTTCAATTTTGAAACACGTAGGTGTATCAATCACAAAGATTCACATTCAGGGTTCGATGTGGGTTTCAGATAACTAACTGAAATCCGACTCCCTGTCGCATTGAAGTTTAAATGTCGTTACAGGCAAAAAGGTTTTCACATCAACACGGAATTAAATCACAAATCATAGTTTAGCACAGAGCAATCTACATCACACAATATCACAACCAAAACAGAAGTATCAATCCAATGTACAACAATAGTTAATTATTTTCAATCAATGTGGGTGTGATTTAATAAATTAACCACATAATTATTTTTGTTGATTATTTTAAATCAATGATTAATTTTGGATAAATTAATTAAATCTTAATTAACATGATTTATTATTTCTTAATTAATTATTTTAATTAACTACTAATTATAAATTGATTAACTTAAATTATCTAATTAACCATTCTTAATTCTAAATAAATTAGACACTTAATTGTTTATTAATCAATTTTAATTACAAATTATAAATCCTTAATATCTTAGTTAATTACAAGTATAAATTAGTATACATTCTTAATTACATACACTTTAAATTAATTAATCATCTTACATTAGCAACCCTTTCTTAATAAGTTTTAAATTAAATCTTAGCTTAACATTAACCAACATTATTTATTTAATTAATACTAAACTTGTTTAACATCTCAACTTACAGTTTGTTAAGCTAACCCCTCAAAAAAAGAACCCGAGGCAAACACCTCGTTTACTCGAGTAAAACTCGAGTTTCCCCTAACCCATTCCCGCGTCCCTTCTCTCTTCTTCTCCTCCTACTTCCTTCTTCTTCTACTACTTATTCTTTTTTGTTTTTTTATTTAAGTTTAAGTTATAAATTGCAGTGATAGCGAAACATACTCACGCACCCAGGGTCATCACTCGTGCAAACTCCCCATTTTCTCGAGTAATAACTCGAGACAACCCACACACGAAGACGCTGACACCATCGCTGCCGTGCATGTGCACGTGCACGGCACGTCCCCGTCATTCCAGCGAACCACGGCGCCTCTTGCAAGCCACCAAACGACCCCACACTCGAGAGCAAAACCCAGTTCGACGCGAAATGCACGAAATCGAAAAGTACCCATTCGCTCGAACCAGAACTCAAACACACCAAATCGAAATTGCCTCGCCACGACGTCTCAGACCACCGAAAGAGCTTCCACTCCGTCCACACCACGTCAATGCTCCATACTACCATCCCCCATCATCACGTGCAACTCGATTACTCTATAGTGACGAAATCACCACACTTCCAACCCATTGCAAACTTCGAACTTAAACCCTAAATTCGCTTCGTCCCTTCGATTCGTGCAATGAAAAAATTATTTGATAATTTTTATGAGATCATCAATGTTCACCGCTGCTTCGCACAAAATTTCGATACCCAATATTGGATTGATCATCAAAAAATGATCAAAATGCCTATTTTGTTCACATACGAACTACACATCGAATACTTAATTAAAAATAATTATATTCATTTTGAAAATCATATCTTTGTATGTTTATTCAAATTATGTAATCAAATCAATATTTAACAGCATTCAAATTTATCCAAAAATTCACTTTTTACTGTAAAACTAAAAGTTACAGAGTCACACTTCACTTTTAAGCTTTGAACATATTTTTAGTCTGTGATTCAAGTTAAACAAACTTGTTTTGTTTAAAAATCCTAAGCTAAAAAGGTTTGTATGAAGTTTATTTAATTTTTTTCTTGATTCTCTTTGCTTTGAGACCCAAAATATTGAAGAACAAACTGTATAAAGGTTTCCAGTAACACAGAAACATGCAGAACAACATTTTCTTTTCAGTATACAACAAAACACAAGGTTCATGAACTAAATACTTAGATTTTAATTTAAAAAATAAGTTTACTCACTTAGAAATGTTGATGAACAGAGCTGCTTTCCCTTTTGTTTGAAAATCTGCAGATGATCTACTTTTAAATTTTTTTTCTGTTTTATTTAGTTGAATGATCTTGAGTTTGAAAAATATAGTGATACTTATGTTTTCTTTTCTTCCTGACTTTGCTATGTTTTTTGCTTTTGAACGAAATGAAATGAATATGGGTGTGTGTATATATAAAGGAGGCAGTGTTGTATCAGGTAGGTGTTTTCCGGTGTGGTTTGCTTCTCTCTTTTTTCTTTTGTATTTTTGTCATTTGATCAGATTTTTTTTCTTTGTTGACTAAGCAATGTTTACTTCGGCTGATATGATTTTGTTACATTTGAATTGACTCTAAATTTGTGCTAAAAAGAAAACATTAAATGCTTGTGTTCCCATCTTAGTTAACAAATAATCTTATTTGATTTTTTTTGTAAGTACTATTTTGTTTTATTTTGTAGATTTTTTTTCTTTTTTTCATACATTTTTGTTTCCTTGTTTCCTGGTTTACAAATTTACATGTAAGTTTATATGTATTTCATATGTCATTTTATAGCCATATGATTTTATTACAATCTTAAATTTTTAATTTTTTTATTTCTATTTGAAGTTTAACTATCAACATTTAATTTATAACATATATTTCATTTAATGGTTTAAGACAATTTCTTGTTTGTTATATGTTTTTTCCTTTATTATTATTATTATTTGTATAAAACTTAAACTACCAAATATTTATTTATATCCATATAACTTTATAGTATTAATATTAATAATATTTTATTTCTCTTGAACTTTTCAAATTAAATTCAAAAGTTTAAATAAATTACCAAATTTAAATTAACAAATTTTTGGGATGTTGCACAAATCATTTCCAAATTCAATTCGGAAGCTTTTATTATCTTCGGTATTATCATTATAAATTTTCTAAGCCTTGAAAATATTTTTAATCAGCTTAAAATTGAAGATTAAATTTTTTTTATCCAACTTTAATAAATTAAATTCAATAATTTAAATTGCCAAATTCATAGTTATAATTAAAATTCAAATTAAATCAACTTAAAAATATTAAAATTAAATCAAATAATTCAATTTCAAATATCAAAAATTTTGGGTCGTCACACCATGTATATGAAACAGTCTCGTTTAGATTCACATTCTCGATGGTATGAGTATGATTAAATACATCCATGTACGATATGGGGCCCTAAGTCTCAGCTTCCTGATATTGATTATTATGTATTATTATTGTATATTCAAAATTATACAGCACAAAAACTATTTACAATTGACATTTAATAAATTTATCAACTCCTGACGATGTTGTTGGAATGACTTGGACCCTCTTCAATGATTGATAAGATTTTTATTCTTATTTGCACAGTTTTTTTGACTCTGCTTGTTCATTTAAATAAACAATACATTATTTACTTATCAAATGTTTTTTAATATTTACATATTAATCAAATAATTAATAAAAGATTAGTACACTTACCTTTGCTTCGTCACTGTGCCAATGTGCCAGTCACCCTTCCCACACACTCGCACTCATCCAGTTTGGCTTCGCCTTTTTATGTTTCACAACCGACATAAAATCCTGATAATTCTTTCTCATCTTATGCAGTCAATGGTGTCGTACCAGCTACAAGTCATTTGATTGTACGTTGACTGCGGCCTGCATTTCATGATAAACAAGCGACAAATAATTAAACAATAAATGGTAAAAAATAAATAAATGACAAAAAAAAACTAAGAATGCAAAACATAAGAATGTACTTGCAATGAAATTCTACCATATACACTCTATAATGTGGGAAAGGGTATTATCCTACTTGGACCAACAAACCATCATCATACTCTTATACGAATCTCTCGAAACTGATAGAACTACAACTGACCACTGTAGGTCGAACCTCCTGTGTTAAATATGATACATATTATTATATCGTACACTAGTTATTTAAGATGCTAAAAAAATTTGATACTTACCCCTCTGCTCTAGGTAGCAGATGTATAGCGGGACACTGTGGTGGCTGCGATGGGCTGTTGCCATCACCCCCTGATGAATGGAAAGAGCTCCTTCTTTTGAAGACACGATACCTGTCATAGACACATCATTTTATAAGACAATAATAGCATAATAATGATATATATTATATAATAATGAAATAAACGACATAAAATGCAAAATATACCTGATTTAGATATGGCCTCATATTTCGACGATAAGTAGAATACATTGTATTTTTAACATTAATTGCTAAATAAATAACAGAAATGGTGAAAACATAAATGACATAAATGACGATAAGCAGATTCGGTTTCATAAATGACATAAATTACATAACTTGAAAAATAAACCTCATCAATTACATAAATTGCATAATACATCAGAATTCAACATAATATTATATCAATCATCATTATCTTTTGTTTCAGATTCGATCTCATATTCTACGTTATTTTTCTCCTGCTCTCAACACTACTAGAAATACAGTATATAGCCACGACAGGTTTCCAACGGCCGCCAACGGGGGTTTCTAACGGCTACCAATGGCTCGTCATTTTTTAACTTGCCATTGGTAGCCATTGGAAATAGAGCCGTTTGGGGCCGTTGGAAATATTCGTGTATACCTGCAGCGAGGCCGAGACTGAAACATTATTACCTCGTTCCCCAAATTCACCAAAACCCTTCCTCCACTCCTCCTCCTTTCTTCCTCCCAGCTTCCCCACGCAACCGGCAGCCGCTTCGATGCCATCACTCAACGCCAGCACCCTCTCTCCATCTCCAGACATCTCCAAAATCAGGTTTTGCCTAAAAACCTAAAATTTTAAAATTTTGTGTTAATTTGTTGTTATAGTTGTATCTAATGGCCTATTGATTGTTTATTATACCAAACTAAGTGCTAATTACACTTATTATCATCCAAATGTCCAAATTGTTTGTGTATATATATTATGCACATATAAACATATGTTTATAATTAGTGTAAATGCGCATTTGAATTAGCATTAGATTAGTTAGGATTGATTTAAATTTGCATTAGATAAATAAGTATATAATTTAGTATATACACACACACGAATTATATATTTTGTGAAATAGTAAAAATCATATAATTTACTATATATTTAGTAAAATAGTAGAATATAAATAAAATAATGCACAATATGCTTTATTTTATATATTTAATAAAAATGGTAAGATATAAACAAAAATTAAATCCCTTAGTGAATTTTTGGCCCCGTCTGACAAGTGTTGTATATGATCGTTGTATGAATATTCGTTTTTATTGCAAAACGGATATTCATATTCATCTGATACAATATCTGTTGGATTTGTCCCTGTATTGGACAAGTTAAAAGTACTATAAAGTAATTATGTTTCGTAAATCATATCGTTATAAACGGTTCACAAAATTTCGACGGCATTCCTTTTCGTTCCTTGTGTACATGCATATGTGTACGATATATGGAACACGGGGGAAGTGCTGTCGAAATTTTGATAAATCGTTTACAATGATATGATTTAAGAAATGTAATTACTATTGTGTTTGTAATGGAAAGTAAGATAACCAACCATCACAAAAGGTATAAAAATGTGAACAAAATATCAAGAAATATAACTTTGTATGTGAACGAAAATGGATTATAAAAAACAGTAAAATCTAAATGTGATTATCGAATTTGATTAATAATTTTTTTACTATTGATCATAGGTTTTACAGTGGGAAAAATGGTCAATTATTTTATTGATCGGAGCTGGATGTATCAAAGAAGAGAAATGAGAGGCTCAATAAGTAAGCATTTTCTTAACGGGATAAATGTGTTGGTGGAATTTGCTTTAAGTAATATTGGAAACGACGTAGAAATTCGTTGTCCATGTAGTAGGTGCAAATTGTTGAAGCATTTAGTACCGAATATGGTTGGGATTCATTTGCACCAATATGGTTTCGTAACCAAGTATTTGGTGTGGGATCGTTATGGAGAAATTATAACATGCAACGAAGAACAGTCAATAGAGGTCATTAGTGATGAATTTAGTACGATGAATCTCATAGAACATATGGTTGAAGATGCAGCACGAGCAATGTTCCCCACTGTTGAAAGTAATAACGACGATGTTAACGTCGAAGAGGAGCCAAATGTTGGAGCGAAAAAAATATATGAATTATTGGATGCTGCTAAGAAACCTCTTTGGAAAGGATGTACTAGCGGCACTCAATTATCGGCAACTGCAGAGTACATTGCAATGAAATCAAAGTACAACCTCACAGAAGCCGGATTTACGGCTGTTTTACAAGCTGATAAACGCCATATGCCATCGGATAATTTAATGTGCGAAAATTATTGTGAAGTGAAAAAACTTATGTCATCTTTCGGTTTGCCGTATCAAAAAATTGATACATGTCTAAATGGTTGCATGTTGTTTTGGAAAGATGATGTCAGTCTTCGGAATTGTAAAATATGTAATCAAGAAGGATACAAAACAAGGAAAAAAAGGAAAAGAAGTTCCATACAAGCGTATGCATTATTGGCCTATCACTCCTAGACTTCAAAGGTTATATGCATCATCTGTAACAACGCATCATATGAGATGGCACAGTATGAGAACACCTGAAGAAGGTACGTTAACACACCCATCTGATGGATAAGCATGGAAGTATTTTGATAAGAAATATCCCAATTTCGCAGCGGAAAGCCGTAACGTAAGACTAGGTTTGTGTACTGATGGATTTTCACCGTTTTTCACCGTTTGGTTCTAAATTTTCATCTTGGCCTATAATCATTACACCTTACGATCTACCCTCGTGGATGTGTATGAAAACTCCATATATGTTTCTCACAATTGTCGTCCCAAGCTCTGATGATCCGACATAGGATATCGATGTTTACTTACAACCACTAATCGAAGAGTTGAAAACATTGTGGTATGAAGGAGTTGAAACATACGACGTATCGAAAAAGTTTTTGGATGTTCGCTTTTTTGTTATGGACTATTAACAATTTTCCTACATATGCAATGCTTTCGGGTTAGAGTACGGCCAGTCGTTTTGCTTGTCCTTACTGTATGGAAGAAACACGAGCATTTTCTTTACGGCATGGGAAGAAAATTTCATGGTTTGATTGTCATCGACGTTTTCGCCATATTAATCATACTTTTAGAAGGGACAAAAAAACTTTATAACTAATAGACATGAGACTTTACAGCCACCAACGATTTGGTCAAGTGAAGATATATATGAACTTGTAAAAGATTATCCAAAGATACATGAAACCGGGCAGCAAACTGAAATCCAAGGTAAATCGACGTTTCTTAATTGGTGCAAACAAAGTATATTCTGCAAGTTGCCTCATTGGAAAAATCTCTTAATCCATCATAACATTGACGTGATGCATAACAAGAAAAACGTATTCGATAATGTGTTTAATACACTTTTGAAGGTTAAGGGTAAGACTAAGGACGATCTAAAATCAAGACGTGATATAGAAGAAATATGTAATCGTCCTGAGCTTCATATGAAGCCAAATGACCCTAAAAAACCCAAAGCATGCTATGAACTAGATAACAACTAAGTTAAAGTACTATTAAAATGGGTGGAAGGATTATGATTTCCTAATGGAATTTCATCTAATCTTCGTAGATGTGTCGACTATATGAACGGAAGACTGAGTGGGATGAAAAGCCATGATTGTCATGTATGATGCAAAATTTGTTACCCGTCACTTTCAAAGAATTGTTGCCCATAAAAGTTTGGAAGGTTATAACAGAACTTAGTTTATTTTATAAGGAGCTTTGTTCAACTACGTTAAGAGTTGACCGTCTTCGTAAACTTGAGGCAGAAATTCCTATACTGCTCTGCAAACTGGAGAAAATATTTCCTCCTGCTTTTTTCACTGTAGTGGAGCATTTACCTATTCATCTTCCATTTGAAGCACGTCTTCGAGGTCCTGTGCTATATGGATGGATGTATCCATTCGAGAGCTATGTTATTAATATTGAGTACGTAAATTTTAATTTGACTATAAATAAAAATCAATATTGATATGAAATATTTTTTATTAGGTATTTAAATCATTCGAAGAAAAAAGTGAGACAAAAAGCTCGACTTGAAGGTTCGATTTGCAAATCATATATCGAAGAAGAAACATCGTTCTTTCTGTCTCATTATTTCAATGATCATGTGAATATATCATTTGAAAGTGTTGCGCGTAATGATGAGGCCGTTGAACAAGATTCTTCTTCTGAAGCAATGTTATCTATTTTTAAACAACATGGTCGACATGCTGGAAAATATGTAGAAGTGTGATTAGATGATATAGATTAGCATATAGCACACACATATATTCATCTTAATTGTCCGGAAGTTGCACCATTTATTAGGTAATTATCAGATTACAAGTTTTGATAAATTTAATTTAATGTTGCATGTGTAAATTAATAATAAAGCAATATATTATGTTTTTGTTTGCAATGTTTATGAATCACAATCCAAACGGCGATTTAAGCAAAAATTTCGCTACTTGGTTTTCGAACTATGTTTGTGATCCTACAAATAATGTGGTCGATGAAGGATTAAAACATTTAGCGTTGGGACCTAAAAGGAAAGTTAAAATGTATTCAATTTTTTTCGTTAGTGGATATAAATTCAACACCAAAGAATACGGTGCTGAAAAATTAACAAACAATACCAGTGTATTTATTAAAGGCAGTGATGATCCTAATAATTATATACGTGATTTTTATGGCGTGTTAACTCAGATTTTGGAATTGACATATTTTATAAGACCCGTAGAGGAAGTTTTTTTGTTTAAATGCAACTGGTTCATCAATGTTCCAGGTTCTGGTATTAACGTGCATCCAAATTATAATCTTATAGAAATAAAACTTACCACCCGTTATCAGCAGCACGATCCTTTTGTACTGGACAAACAAGCCCTACAAGTTTATTACGCCCCTTATCCATCTCTAAAAGGAGATAAAGCGGATTGGTTTGCGGTTTTTAAAACTAAGGCGAGATTTACATTCGATGGAAAGAATATTCCAGAAGAACAAGCCTATCAAGCAGATATTGAGAAAAATGTTGAAATCACAATTACAGACGATCAAACTGATTTTGGACAATTAAATGATGAAACAAATGTATTAATCGAAGCATTTGAGAGTGTAGAGGAAAACGATATAGAAGACGAGACCGAGCCTGAATCAGAAAACGACAACGACTGAGTAATATCCGGTAATTTTCACAATTATTCATGCACACGCATCACATATCATTATCATCATTACATGCACTACCAATTAAAAATGACTTTATTACATGCACCACATATCATCATCATTTTATCTATGTCCATAATTGTATAAATGAAACTTTCAACAGGTATTATGTCAGGCTCCAGACGTCGTAGCTCTTCTCGCTCAGCCGGCGAGAGTAGTGGTGAGCCTCCGGCTCGACCACTTGTATATTTACAGTCGCGGGCTGATGGAGCGTAAGTATCAAAATTAAAATGATAACAATATAAATTTGTTCATACATATATATACTTGTCTATAGTTTTGTTTTATATTTAACACAACGGATTTGATTTGGAGCCCTCAGGAGTTGTGCTTGGCATTTCCATGCAATCATATATGAGCAGGATGACAGCTTGCTGGCCTAAGTGGAATAAGATCCCTATCCAAGTCAGGGAGGCCATCTGGTAGGATTTTCTGGTGAGTTTATACCACTTTACTATATGAATAAGTATAAATGACAATTAATAATATTTTCTCTTTGTACAGGGGCAAGTGGACTTGGCGGAGCCCGATGTCGCCATGGTTCAGCGCCACTGGAATTCGAAGGTCGTCAAAAATTACAGGGACGTAATGTCAGCTCTTAAAAATTAGGAAAGAAACCGAACTGTATGAGCGCTTCCGTATGAGATTCTTGGATGAGTTAGTGGGAGAGCGACGAGTTCAAGGTAAATCTACCAAATATACATGTAATTATTTCGCAATTAGTAAATCTAATGTTCAATTTAAATTGCAGGTGAAGTCAGAGAGGAACTCAGCCAATAGAAGTAGGAATCCTGTAACGCATCATGGTGGATCCTAGTCTTTTCAGCATCACCGTGAGGACTTGGTAAATTTATTAATTACGAATCTAAATCGTTATTACATTTTGTATATTAATCATTTCAGTAATTAGCTAATGAAAAATTAAAATATATAAATTATTTATTGCAGGAAAGATGCTTGGACGTCCTGTGTCTATGATGGAGGTATTTACCCACACCCACGCATCAAGACAAGCAGACAATGCTGACAATATTACATATCAGTGGGATGAGGATGATAAGGCGACGGCTGCATATGTATGCATATTTTAAATCTTATTTTATTTATATCGATAAGTTTAAATTCTATTCTACTACTTTTAACCTGTAATTGTTTTTTATTTTAGGCAAAGTTTCAGGAAGCACGGGCAGAGCTACTTTCAGAATCGGATCGCGATGAGTTGACGGTCGAGGAGCAAGATAATATTTTCGACGTTATCATGGATCCGACATAGCGGAATAGGTGCTATGGCTATGGAAACCAAGCGGTAATCTTATAAACATTGCAATAATATATTTAATAAATTAACCTTTAGATACACTATACATATGATGATTTCTACCTGAGTTAAATCTAACATATACGTGATTTACCATCCTGCACCATTATCATCTAATAAAATATGCATTTCCTTGTGGTATATGCATTGCTTAAGATCATGTCATTTACGTTTCTATATTTTAAAATATGCATTGCTTAAGAAAATGATTATAATACAAATGTGAACATCTCACATTCCATTTGCAGGTTCGGGCAGCTCAAAAGGCGTGTGACAAAGCAGAAATAAAAGAGCTTAGAGCCATGGTTGAGCAGCTGCAAGAGAAGGACCGTCTTTGCGCTATACAAATGGAGCAGCTGAATCAACGTTTAGCAAAGTACGCGCATAGGCATAGTTCCTTCCCTTCGTCGTCTGGTGCTTCCGATGGTGAGGATGATGCTTGAGAGGTATGATGATTATTGTCTTTGTGTTTGGTTATTGTATATATTGACTTTGAGGTGGTGAGGATTGTGTTTGATGATTATTGTGTATATGTTGACTTTGAGGTGGTGAGGTTTAAGTGGTTGCATTGTATATTTTGACTTGAATATGGGTTGGAGTTGGTGTTGGTGAGGGTTTTGTTGTTTATGTACATATTGACTTGTAGTTTGGTTTGAAAATGTAATGTTTGATGTTAATTTTTGGTTGTTTATATTGTTGGTGGTATAATATGTTGGATATGTAATATATATATATGTGAAATGTAGTGGAAATGGAGTGGAAATGGATATATATTGATTATGCGTGGCTGGAAGGCGAATGACTTGGTGTTATTAAAAAAATTCACCCAGATTAGCAACGACTACCAACGGCTATTTGGTCATTTTATTGCAACGGCTTCCAACGGCCTCCATCGGCTATTTGCTGTTGGTAGCCGTTGGAAATACCGTTGTAAATACTCCGTTGCTTCCGTTGGAAGCCGTTGGAAAGCGTGAACGCTATTCCAACGGCTTTTCCAACTGCTACCAACGGCCGCCAACGGCTTGGTGCCGTTGGAATAGCCATTCTCTCTTGTAGTGCAAATGCTTCTACCAAAACGTATGATTCATCATTCAAAAGTCCAAAATTAGTATGAATGTATGTTATAACTATTTCGTTGCTTTGCTCAAGTTCTGCCACATAAGCTTGTTCGTTTGAAATATTCTTCTCACCAAACCTAAATCTTGCCTTTGTTTTAAAGAGTGTTGATCAATATGCTTTATCTCTTTTTTGAGAGAGATAAAAAGCGTAA
Source organism: Allium cepa (assembly GCA_030765085.1). Taxonomy (NCBI): domain Eukaryota; kingdom Viridiplantae; phylum Streptophyta; class Magnoliopsida; order Asparagales; family Amaryllidaceae; genus Allium; species Allium cepa. The sequence goes on along the minus strand of CM060945.1, from coordinate 314,915,058 downwards.
TAAACTTGCAATACTTTTTTGGCTAGTACAAAAAGGTCGTACTTTTGATAATGCGATATACGCTTTATTTCAATAAGATTATAATCTTTGTGCATGTTAATTCCAGAACTTGGAAAATTGCTGAACCAATTGTATCTAAACTGAAAAATATCATTCGCGGGTCGTAAGAAATATGTCAGTTGTAAAATTTGGATTAAAATGCCATGAAAATCATTTATGTAATTTTCTGGATCATTGTTACTTTTAACAAATACACATGTATTATTAGTTAATGTTTCAATACCGTATTTTTTAGTGTAAAATTTGTACCCATTGACGAAATATATGTGATATGAGTGTTACGGCACGCGCTTCGCACGTGAACTGTTTTCCTATAAATTATATATATTTAAATCGGTAAAAAAATAATTTTTTATTTTCGAGTGATATTAAGATTTGTATATTTGTAGAGAAGTATTTTGAATTTGTAAATGAAGTGTGATTTTAGGTCCTATTAATATTCAAGTGATATTAATATTTGATACTATTGTTAAGTGATTAAGATTTGATAATACATGTAGGGGCGTTTTTGGTAGTTCACTTGATACCAAAAAATGTGACACCAAATTTATTGCAACTATTATTAAAGATGTCTTGACATTTCTTTTTGTCCTAACGCGAGATATTTCAATCCTCCGTCGATCACACAATTTCTCGGTTCATAAACGTACTTTGGAAAACAACCGAAAAATTCTTTACGGAGATCTCCATGTGGATGATCTCCTTCATAAATGCTGCATATACTAATAAAATACTGCATTAAATTCTACACGTGTGTGCGTTATTGAAATGAATAAATTAAAATTTATTATTTCATATTACCTAACAAATGGTGCAAGCTCGGCACAATTAAGAAGAATATAAGTGTGTGCTGCATGAAAATCTCTATCGTCTAACCATACATCCACACATTTTCCAGAAGGTCGATCATGTTTTCTTAAAATAGATAATATTGTTTGAGAGGACTCTTGTTCGCCGCCTTCATCGGTATGTGGAATACTTACAAATGATATGCTCACATGGTCACTGAAATAGCAAGAGAAAATGAACGAATCTTCTTTTTCGATGTATGATTTACATATAAAGCTTCAACTCGTGCTTTTTGTCTCACTTTTTTTTCCAGATGATTCAAGTATTCATGAAAAACTAATTTACATTAACTTTAACTTCCGAATGTAATTAAATTAATAGGTAACATATTTCATACCTCTTGAAGGGATAGATACATCCATATTACACAGGACCTCGAAGTCGTGCTTCAAATGGGAGATGAATATGTAAGTGTTCCATTATATTATAAAAACTAGTGAAAATATTTTCTCCTATTTGTAGAGCAATATAGGATTATTTTCTTCAAGTTTGCGTAAACGTCACACTTTTAGCATAATCGAACAATGCTCTTTGTAAAACAGACTAAGTTTCATTATTACATTCTAAACTTTTAAGGGCAGTAGTTTTTTGATTACAATGGAAAATATATTTTCCATCATTATGTGACAGTCGTGGCTTTTCATTTCACAAAATCTACCCTTTTTAAAGTCAACACATCTACGAAGATTTGATGAAACCCCATCAGGAAATCTTAATCCTTCCATCTATTTTAACACAACTTCAACTTGATTATTATCCAACTCATAACATGCTTTGGGTTTTATACTGTCGTTTGGTTTCATATATATGAAGCTCGGGACGCTTTTCATAATTCTTGTATATCGTGTCTTGATTTCAAATCGTCCTTAGTCTTTCCTATTGACATTCAAAATTGTGTTAAAAACATTATCAAATATATTTTCTCGTTGTGCATAACATCAATAATATGACGAAGCAGAAGATCTTTCCAATAAGGCAAGTCCCAAAATATATTTTTCTTTGCACCAATTATAAATAGTCGATTTACCTGCAATTTCTGTTTGCACTTCAGTTTCACGTATCTTAATTTGAATAGTCTCTTACAAGTTCATATATGTCTTCGCTTGACCATATCATTGGTGGTTGTTTGGTTTCTACTCTATTAGCTAATTTTTTCCTATCTCCTTTAAAGGAATGACTGACATGGAGAAAATATCAGTGGCAGTCAAATCATAAAATTTTCTTACCATTCGGTAAAGAAAATGCCCATGTTTCTTCTATGCAATAAGGACAAGCTAGACGATTGGATGTACTCCATCCTGAAAGCATTGCATAGGTAGGAAAATCACTTATAGTCCACAACAAAGAAGAAAACATACAGAGTTTTTTTGAAACGTCATTTGTTTCTATTCCTTCGTTCCACGGTATTTTTAACACCTCAATCAATGGCTGTAAATAAACATCGATTTCTTGTGTCGGATCGTCGGGGCTAGGAATGACGACAGTAATAAACATATATTGCATTTTCATGCGCATCCACAGAGGTAAATTATAAGGTGTGATGATAATGGGGTAGGATGAATATTTAGCACCAAATAGAGAAAATGGTGAAAAACCATCTGTACATAATCCAAGTCTAACATTACAACTCTCCGTTGCAAAATTGGGATAAGTTTTGTCAAAATGCTTCCATGCTTCTCCATCGGCTGGATGTGTCAACGTACCATCTTTCTCTGTTCTCACACTATGTCCACTCATATAGGATGCAGTTACAGAAGATGCGTATAATCTTTGAAGCCTAGGGATGATGGGAAAATAATGCATACGTTTGTGTGAAACTTCCTTTCCCTTTTTTCTTGGTTTATACCTTTCCTCGTTACATATTCTACACTTTCTAAGAGTGAAGTCTTATTTCCAAAAGAAAATGCAGCCATTTAAATATGTATCTATTTTTTTATTAGGTAAACTAAAAGTTGACATAAGTTTTTTAACTTCATCGTGATTTTCATATATTAAATTATCGGATGGTATTTTTCGTTTTGCAACTTGTACAACAGATGTAAATCCGACTTCATTGATGTTGTATTTTGACTTCAACTGTATGTAATATTGATCGTGCTGCATCTTCAAACCATATTTTCTATACAGTTTGTTATAACAATTTCATTAACAGCAAATCTCTAATTCAGACTCTGTAGGAATATGTGCTACAACTTATCCATGAAGATCTTAAATATAATACTGCGGTACGAAATCATTTTTGCATAAATGAACTTTCACAATATTTGGTAACAAATATTTCAAATGTTTATACCTACTACAAGGACAACAAATTTCTACATCATTTCCGTTGTTACTTAAAACGAATTCAACGAATACGTTTATACCATTATAAAAATCTTCTTTTATTGAGTCTCTCAATCCCTTTCTTTGATACATTCATCTTGTTGAGATTAGTCCCACATCGGAGAATTTACAATATGAATTATGCATAAATACTAAGAGACTTTCTATCACATTAACCAATTGATTTTGTGATAATAGAAGGTTCTCTAACATGGTATTAGAGCGAGTTTAATTGTGTCACACGTCACCCTCAATGAATGTCCACGTGTTTGGATGATCATACCCAACACGTGCGGGAGCATATTGAGATTAGTCTCACATCGGAGAATTTACAATATGAATTCTGCATAAATACTAAGAGACTTTTCATCACATTAACTAATTGGTTTTGTGATAATATAAGGTTCTCTAACACATCTCCTCCGATTAACAAAATAATCGATCATTTTTCCTATTTAGAAAAATATGTCATAAATTCAAGAATAGATATTGGCTATTTTACCAATTGACATTTTATTTTTCAATATATTGATACATAATCTTATATGCATCAATTTTATCCCACTTAAGAATACAATATTAAAATGTTAGTTTATGGTTTTATTTTTTAATGGTCAATCATCCTACTTCTCATTATAAACACAGTAAATACTTACATTTTGTATATTATTTCATTTTAAACGATTTAACAAAATTTTGGAAGTACCTCCCCTTTGTTTCTTACATTGTACACAAATGCATATACACAGAAAACAAAAAAGAAAAGTGATGGTGAAATTTTGTGAACCGTTTAAAACGAAATAATGTGCAAAATATAATTATTTACTATGTTTACAACTTATCCAATACATGAACAAATCCAGTAAGTATTGTACCACATAAATATAAATGTCCATTTTATGATAAAAAAATATATCTATATAAAGATCATGTATAACACTTGTCATTCGGGGTCAAAAACTCTCTAAGAAACGTGATAAAAGATTAGTTTATACAAAAATTGAAAGTTTTATAGTTTGTCTTCTTATTTATTATATAATATATTATTGTTTGTAAACGGTTGAAAATTTACTAATTTTATATATTTCTAAGAATTATTAATTTACCATATTATTCCGCGTATTTTCTTGAATAAGGTGGCTTCAATATTGTTGTCATTTTGCAATGCAGTCAATTTCTTTCTGAGACTCACGCATTCAATTTATACAAGTCAAGATGTTTAGAAGCAATGGACGTGGATGATTCTAACTCCGACTAAAGTAGAATGTATCTCCGTTTTTCGATAAGTAACTTGTTTTCAAGTTCTATGACTTTTAGTTTGAGTACCGAGGGAAAATATTCTAACTAATACAAGACAATTCTTGAAATAACACATATATAATGGTTTCACATATACGCAAATTCACAAATTATACCCACTCTTTACAATTTCACGATAACAAATGAAATAGGTACACCATGAGATACTATAAACCATTATTAAGCTATCAAAAACAATTAGAATTACTAAGTAACCATAATTTATCAACTCATACAAATTTAGATTAGGACAAAAATTAGATTTTTCGTTAAAATATGAGATTATACCTAAGATTGACAGCAATAGGGAGTGATTAAGCAGCCGTGGAGGATTCGGATACTTATATCTGGGAATGGGAAGCAAGAAATTGGGTTTTAGAGGTTTAACTTTTTTTTCCGTAATTGCGAACCTCACCTGTCTCGCGGAGCTGTCTTACTAGTGACAGTCCGGCATGGGTTAGGTTCCTACAGCATCGTGGGATACGTATTATTAGCACCCCTATATACTTTCATTATCCTCTATCTGTTTCGGTTTCTCCTGATTCTTCGCCTTATTGTTGCTATTCCCGTTGCTCTCTTCCTTCTTCTTCTTGTGCATTTTCGATCACCATTCCGATGCTTAGTGTAGAGGAGATTGCGATTATTAATGAGCGCCTTTCTCATCTAACCGAGAACTCTGCTCCCTCCAGATCCTCTTCTAGACTGTCCGGTACGAAGGAGAGATTAGGTGCATCTCCGGAGTCCGAGCCACTGCGTCAGCCTCTGCGTCGGTCCTCTCGACGTAGATCGTGTGGCTCATCCGTCATTCCCCGCACTATCCGTACTCGCTTTATAGCGGCGACTGAGCAGATCGATAGGTCTGCTCTTTCTTCCTTGTATCGCATCTGATTTGCGTCTGGGCTGTCTCTCTTGGCTTGTTCTCTTTCTCTCCGATTGTAGTTGCCTTCATGTCGAACTTTCTCTTCTGGAACATTCGTGGTATTGGCAATGAAGCTTCTTCCGCTAGGCTTAAGCGGATTGTCCGTAAGCATTCCATTGGCTTGGTGGCTCTTTTAGAACCTTTTGTGGGTCCTGGAGAGGTTACCAAGGCAGTACTGTCACTTGGTTTTGGCGGTGCTTTGACAAATGTATCGGGTAAGATCTGGATTCTCTGGTCCAAAGACTGCGTTGTTCGCCCTGTTTTCGACTCGTCTCAACTTTTCTTTGTTTTGTGTTCCTCTTCCTTTTTCCCGCAACCGTTCCTTTTTTCGACGGTGTACGCTAAGTGTGACCGTTAGACAGATTATCTCTATGGGATGACATTCTGTCTCTTGCTGACTTCGGGTTCTCGCTTTCTGTGGTGGGTGGTGATTTCAATGTTGTCGCTAGTCAGGCTGAAAAATTAGGCGGGGTGGCCGTCAATCGGCAATCGGTTTCTGATTTCAATTCTTTCATTGTGAGCTCCGGGTTAACTGAAATTCCTTTCGTGGACTCTGCTTATACTTGGTCTAACAACCAGGAAGGTCCGAATCGGATCCTCTCCAGGTTGGATAGGATTTTTGGGTCTGCTGAATGGTTTAACCTTCCATTTACCTTCTCTACTTCTCATCTTCATCGATCTTGTTCTGATTATGCACCTCTAGTTTTACGGTGCGCTTCGCGGTCTTTGACGGACCCTTCTTCTTTCCGATTCCTTAGTACGTGGAGTTCTCACTATAGTTTTCTCCAGGTGGTGGAGGAATCGTGGACCTCTCCCATTGTGGCTGCTCCCATGGGGGCTTTCTCTCGTAAACTGAAGCGTCTTAAGGCATGCCTAAAGACGTGGAATTTCCTTGTTTTCAGGAACATTTTCGACCGTGTTCGAGCGGCAGAAGAGTCCCTGATTCTTGCCGAATCTTTGTTCGACGAGAGTCCTTCAGCCGAAAACAAGGCGAATTGGGCTTCTGCTCAATTGGCTTTCTCTTTCGAACTTCGTATTGAAAACTCCTACCACCGCCAAAAGGCGAGGATCAAATGGGTGGTCGAAGGTGATACGAATTCCAAATTCTTTCATGCTTCTATTCGTAAGAAAGTTAATTTGCTTTCTATTCGTGAGATTTTGAGATCGGATCAATCTGTTGCTTCGACTCCGTCTGAAGTCATAGAGGTAATAGTGTCTCATTTCCAATCATATCTGGGTTCTCCCTCTGTGTCTGATCCGGTTTCGGACCTCTAGTCTTTCATTCCTCGGCTGATTCCTTCGGAGGGAAGTGACGCTTTAGCTTATCCGCCTTCGTCGGATGAGATTTGTGCCTGTGTCTTTGCTCTTAGTAAGGATAGTGCTAGTGGGCCGGATGGTTTCAATGGTTCCTTCTTTCGAAGTACCTGGCATATCACTCAATCTGATTTCTGTCTGGCAATTCAACATTTCTTTTTCGGGAGCGCTCTTCCCATTAGTTGGTCATCCACTAACTTGGTCCTCATTCCCAAGTGTGATAATCCTCGGGCGTGCTCGGATTTCCGTTCGATCAGCCTGTGTAATTTCGCCAACAAAATGATTTCTAAGGTTTTGGCCACTCGTTTGGCTCCGTTCCTTGATCGTATTATCTCCTCCTCCCAGGCGGGTTTTGTAAAAGGTCGTTTGATCACTGATAATGTCCTTTTAGCCCAAGAACTTGTCTCTCAGATTGACCGTAAGGTCAGGGGTTCTAACATTATTTTCAAACTTGATATGGAAAAGGTCTACGACCGTATGTCGTGGTTTTTCATCATCAAGGTTCTTCGTGCCTTCGGGTTTCCTGAAACCCTTATCGATTTGGTGTGGAGGCTCATATCCAACTGTTGGTTTTCTGTTCTCATTAACAGATCGGCCAAGGGTTTTTTCAAAGCAGGTAGAGATATTCGTCAAGGTGATCCTCTATCTCCTTCTCTTTTCGTTATTGCGGCCGAGGCATTCATTCGTGGTATCCACACCTTAACGATATTTGGTCAAATTCACCGTTTTGGACTTCCGAGAGGGTGTCCGCTTGTCTCTTCTCTTTCCTTCGCGGATGACATTGTCATTTTCTCCAACGGAAATCGGACCTCTATTCGCCGCCTGATTCAGTTCATTCATCTGTACGAGAGGTGTTCGAGCCAACTGGTCAACTCTGCGAAGAGTTGCTTCGTTCACGCGAAGGACATGGACCCTTCGAGAGCTTCTTGGGTGGAATCTTTTACCGGGTTCAGGAAAGCTTCCCTTCCTCTACCTTATTTGGGTATTGTTCTCTACAGAGGAAGGAAACTTAACGCCCTTTTCGATCCTCTTACAGACAAAGTAAGGGGAAAGATTATCCGTTGGAATGCGTCTCTTCTGTCCCAGGCAGGAAGATTAGTGCTCATCCAATCTGTTTTAAGTTCTATGGGCACGCATATTTTCGCCGCTATGACCCCTACCTCTTCCTTCTTTCGGTCGTTCCAATCTTTGGCATCCTCCTTCTTCTGGGGATCAAAGGTTGACAATCACCGACATCACTGGGTGTCTTGGGACGTTATCTGCCGTCCTAAGAATGAGGGTGGGTTAGGTTTGCGTAATCCGAAGGACATCTGTTCGGCTTTCGCTTGCAAGTTGTGGTACATGTTTGGGACTAACGACTCCTTATGGGCGAAGTTTCTTCATACTAAGTACCAGAGACTGACGTCTTCTGGCTATTCCGGTTCTCCATCATTTGCCAGTGAGACTTGGAAGCATATGCAATCGGTCAAATTACTCGCTGATTCTCATGACGGCCACTCCGGATGGGATGGCGGTCCGTTCTCTATTCTTAAGGCCTGAAACTCTTCTAGAAACCTCACTCCAGTCCTTCCAATCTTTTCCTTCATTTGGGACGTTCGAATCCCTCCTAAAGTTTCTCTTCTCATGTGGCGATCCCTTCATAATGGGTAACCGGTTGATGAGAACCTTCAGGAGATTGGCATTCCTTTTGTTTCCCGTTGTAGATGCTGCGGCAACGGGGAAAAAGAATCGGTGGATCATCTGCTTTTCTCTGGCTGTTATGCCATATCCTGCTGGAATTACTTCGGTAACTTAGTGGGTGTCCGTGGTACCATCACCTCGCCGAATGATTTACTGACCTCTTGGTGGATTGGTAGATCTGGTAAATCTCTTCAATCTATCATCTTTCGCTTGATTCCATGTCTGATTTGCTGGCACATCTGGTGTGCGCGGAATAAGGCTATTTTTGAGGAGACTCCTATGGATCCCTTCTCCATTATTCGGCGGGTTAGAAATGATGTTTACTTGGCGTTTCGTGGCAGACCTTTCAGAGGAGCGGTCAATGCTCGTTCAGGACGCCTTGTGGATCTGTTATCTATCTCCTGCTCTCAGTCTTCTTATAGAGCGGGAATTGGATGATTCCCGATCCGGAGACTGGTGGTTCTGGCTATCTCGTCTCCTTCTTGACCGTCTTCCCCTCCCTTTTTGTTTTCTTACTGTGTGGCTATTGCTTTCAGGATCTGGTATTTCTGGATTGGATATTGTTTTTCATTCCTCCTTCTATTTGGAGCTTGCCTAGAGGAATTTCGTTTCTCTTTATCGATTGTCGGCCTTTCAGTTATTGGGATGTTGGCCGCTTTTCTTCTATTTTGGTGGTTCGTCTGATGGGATTGCTCTTACTTTGCACGGTTGTCACTCGACATCGTCATCGGGCGGTGGCCTTGTCGGAGCTCGATTACGATGTTGGATGGGCGGTGGATTTTCCGAAGCTCATCCAGATTGATCTGTGCCTGGTCCCAGAGGTCCTTTGCATCTCCTTCTCGCCAGAGTCTATTGTTTTTCCCATTTTGGTTGTACCGTTGTATTTCTTATGTGTTTCCTCGGTTTTGTATTTCACGTTTTGGTACTCTGGTCACCTGTCAGGCTTGTTGACAGCTTTTGTTTTGGGTTTATATATACGTCAATTCTTCAAAAAAAAAAAAAAAAAAAATGGAAGGTCTCGACCGAGACTTGTAATTCCGAATTTGCGACGGCTTTCGACGGTTCGTCGAAAACCGTAAGAAAACAGTCGTCGCCAGCTGCTGTTGGGATTTCAGTCTTTTTTAGTAGTGACACAATTTCAATTTCAAACCTTGAAGATCCTATATACCTCGTCTATTTTTTAATCAGTGGTAAAACCATAGTTGTATTTAAATATGTAAATTTTCAAAAATAAAATAAAAAACACGGTTCCGATGGTTTGATCGGTTGAACCACCACAATCTTAAACCTTAACTTATCATTTCACTCAAAAACCATGTTTGATGCCATATTATCAACTCATCGGAAGCTATATGCAGGTAGGGAGACTCTTAACTGGGATATTAACCGAAGGCTAATGCGTATGAATGGATCTGAATCGTATGCAAAGCTGGCCATAACAACAAAGGACACCATATAGACGTTAACATAAGGCATGTACATGGAGAGGGGACCGAGACATAGGAAACATGCAAGAATGTAAGGAAGGTGTGACATTTTGATGGTGGGCATTTTTGCTCATATCATGTCAAATGGGGGTCCGGACACTCATGTTATAGTCCAGGGTGTAGGCATTGCACCCATGATGTCCCAACCTTTTTCATTTAGATCAGAATCTTTATATGTCCGTTTTGCATAGGGTTCCAGATTTTCTTTTTTAGGCTGGAATTATATGTATGTCTCCCACCCATTCGAGAAGAAACTGATGGTTTGGTGAAGAAACTGGAAATAGTCTACATAAACCACTTCTCTACGTGATAAACACAACAATAAAAGCAGTTTTGAGCTATGAATACTTCGTTACTTGCATATAATATAAACTAATATATTGATTAATAATAAATATTCATTATTGATTATACAAAAATACACTTTCTAAGAGTGATGTCTTTATTCATTATTAATAAATATAATATAAACTAATATAGGATATTTGTATATTTTTTCGATCATGAATGTCTACAAATATTAATGCCAACGAATTGAATCATGCCCTAGTGAATAAGTAGAGCATGCAACTGTTTCCTTGTTTGGGTCACTATATTTATGCATGGGTTACCAATGTTGTTAATTTTAAATGGGAATTTTTACCAACTTACCATACTCCCAAAGGGTATACATTAAGTTGTAGAGCATCAACACCAGTGAATCTAAAAATTACAGATATGTTATTTTAACTTCAGTATTTCTTCCGAAGGGACGATGACGCATCGTAATATTACAATGATCAAAGAAACTCGACTACAAATATAATCGAAGCATGTTGTTCAATCAACAGACGTCCGACACATAAATGCCCACTGAACAAATGCCGTCTACGTTTTGGGTTCACACCGTAATTGGGAAAATTTTGTGATTCCTAGTTGTAATATTGCAAAATTTTGAGAAATTAATTTATAAGTAATACATATAGACATTTCATACATATTTAAATATACATACACAAAGAATTTACAATTATGCGCTTGACATAATGTAAAAATAAATAAATTTAATATGATTAACGGTTCCACACTTGTTTGAAAATTTTGTTAAGAGTTAGCAAATTGAGGACCTAATTGATAAAAAAAAAAATGGTTGATGTAAATTGATATCTTTATGATTCGACCCTTAAATTGAAAATGAATGCTTAGAAGATATTCTAGGGTGTTTTTGAATGGGTGGGAGAGATTTAAATGTTGATGTTAACATTAGAAAACAGATAATGAAAATGTGAATCATTACCATTTATTAGGTCCCATCCTAATATCATTAATGTCACGAAAATCTAACAGAGAAGGTGATAAAGACAAATAAATACGGAACTTATCCAATAAAGGACGGGTATTACTATTTACGCCCGCATAAGCACTCATTAACGCTATTTGAACGGTTAATAAAATTAAATAATAAAAATTGCTGAAAAATAGGCACATGGATAAACTTAAAAAACAATTTAGGCTGAACCACAACAAGTTTATTTTTTAGATTGAAAGACAATGCTAGTTATAACTATCATTTTATATAGTGCAAAACCGAATATAATGCTAGATATAACTAGCATTTTGCATAGTGTAAAAAATTAAATATAATGCTAATTATAACTAGTATTGTTCTTCAACGTAAAAATTAAACTTGGTGTCCTTCGGCCTGTCTTTTTCCCTAATTCCCTCTTAAATTTAAAACCCAAAAATTCTAACCTCCATATCTTTCACATATGAACTCTGATTCATGCACGCTTCCTTCCATTGGAATTATGGCAGAATTTCAAATGATATGACAGTAGGTTTGCTGAGTTTAGAGGCAGTTAGAAAAAGCGTGTTGGTATGAACTATCTAATTTAACTAAATGAATTTGAAACTATAAAATCCATAATTATTTATGAGAAATCGTATTTATTGATATATGCTGTGTTCACTGGGTGAATTTTTTATTGTTATGATATTTTAATTGTATTGTGCCTTGGGCGGATAATTATTGTTGATTATTGTGTTTCTGGATGTTTAATTAAAATAAATTCTTTGATTTGAATTATAAAATAATGAATTGGAATAAAATAGATAATCATAATAAAAAAGATAACAAGTGATAAATGAGGTTATTTATGGATTTTTGACGGTGTTTGTAACTTTATTGAAATCAAAGTATGAATTATATAAAGTTATTATTTATGAATTTCTGCTAAAATTCATAAATAATAACTAAAATTATATTATAAGTTTATATTTAGAAAATTTATTATTAGTTATAAAATGAAACAGGACTCTAAATAATAATAATATTGTTTTAGGAAGCGATTTGACGATGACTACTGTTTTAATTTAACATACATCGTTTGTGGTATTTGAAGATATGTAAGTACGATAAAAAATTTAAAAGGTATTTATCGTTCAAAAAGGTATTACAATTGTTATTTGGATGAATAAATAAACTTGACTTGATAATAAACAATAATAAAACGATTATACACTTAAAAGGATAATGGACGCAGGTATATTATATGGATGTTTATTGAATGTGTGATTGATTGTTCATTATTAGTTATCACAAATGCTTGATTATTTGATGACGGTATCATATAAGGGTATGGATGCGATATTTTACAACTAGACAATGAGTAGTTGATTATAGTTAATTATAACTAATATTGTGTTACTATTATGAGGTGATTAGTATACATTTGATGATTTATACTTACACTGATGATGCGTCATTATAATGAATGGTTAACATAAATGTAAGCATATTTATATTGTTGTTATTTTCTTATTTGATGATTTGGGTTGATGTTGAATGTTGTTCCTGTTTGAAGGCTATGTTTTATTTTTGTTGTTGATCTGAGTGATGATTTTTATGATGGATAAGTATGAATTGTTTTTCTACTTCTACTATTGCCACTAGTTGCAATGGTTGAATTAGTTGTGATAGATGCTATGCTTGTTATGTACTAATAAATATTTGGATGTAGGAGAAGAGCATGATACAGAACTATGTGGGCTTGATCTTCCAAAAGAGGTACATAGGCAGTCTTTTCCTATGCAATAGCTATCAAACCTATGGTCGTGGTGTATAGGGTTAGGCGCAGTCCAAACATAGTTAAAACTTTTTGCGTTCATTCTATTTATATGTTTATTGGTATGTTTGCAGGTGAAAGCAAAGAAGCAAAAGGTCTAAAAGGATTTATGTATACATGATAAAGTAGTATATCTCTTGCATCATAATTATAAAGATGTTTAATAATTGATGTAATGAAATTTATAAATTATGTGGTGTATTTTATTTGAGTAATATCTGATTATTAAAATGATATTCATGTATACCTATACACTGATGTTTCAATTCCATTGCGAGGTTTCTTTTTATTCATTATTTTAGACTTTTTAAATCTTTATACCCTTGGTCGATTGTATTTATTGTTTACATTTAGTTTTAAGCATATTTTGAAGTTGTTTATAACTGAATTTAGATTTGAAAATGGTGGGATGTCATAAAACATGCCATAGCATGTCAATATGTAGACAACCATCGAGCATTGAAAATTAATGATCATCGAAGGTTGATAATAACAATTCTGTAATACTTTACAACTAAATGTTTGCCTTTAAAAGTATGAACTTTTTACCAAACCAACATTATTTATCAAAATCTCACTGGAAAATCAAAATCTTTACAGAATTTTGGCATCAATTCAAAGTGGAAAACTTGCTTTTGTTTTCCACATCATAATTTCTCCAGAAATTATACCTTTTATTGCATTTTGGAAATAAATCCTTTTTGCATAAAATAATTTATATTAAATTGTAATTACTTGGTAACTCCACAAAATTTCACAAAAATCAATATTTACTTTAGTTTATCATATAAAAGTTTCAAACTAAAATAGTTATTTTAAATAACTAAATTTTGAATTCATTCATTTTCTTGATTAAAAATTCATAACAATTCTGTAAATCATGAAATTAAAGACTCATCACCAAAATAATAAGTTAGACATCTTAAAAAAAAATTAGAATATTTGCAGATCAAAAATTTAGTTTTTCGCATCCAAAACCCTTTAGAAAATTCCTCAAATTCGTAAATAATAACCAATGATCCATACACACACACGCATATATATATATATATATATATATATTTATGTATGTATGTATGTATGTATGTATATGTATGTATGCTTATTCAATCCATGTGCATGATAAATGACAATAAAATTCCAATCTACACTCAAATTCGAATCAAACACAAAGAGATGGAAATATTACACATTTTAATTTGTTGAAATGATGGAATTTGCCTTGGATTCTTTTCTTCCTAAGCCTCCCTTCCTCTTTTATTTGTTGAATTATCTTTAAAGGTGGCTCGCCTCTTTTGTTTTAGTTTTAAGTGTGAGAATGTAAAATGAAATGAACAAACAGGCGGGGTGAATAGTATAGGGTTCATCTTCCTGTTTTACCCTTCCTTACTTATGTTAATATTATAATTTCCCTTCTTTAAAACATTCTCCTTATTATATTTCTTAAGGCCAAAATTAATTAATTTATATAAAAAAATCCCACATTTCCAACTTTTCATTTAATCACATAATTAAATATTCAAAATAATGTACAATAAAAGTAGGGGTGTTTGAATAATTATAATTTTCCTTTGCACTAGGAGATATATGGTAGGTTTTGTCTTAGATTGTTTTTTTTTACCCCTGATTGCCGCTATACATCAACCAGATATTGTTGTAGTGCGTATATTTTGATTCTGGGTACTGGAAGTGTAGTTTGGTCATCATATAGAATGAGTTAATTAAGGAGTTTATGAGCCAATTCAAGGTTTATATTATTCGATCAAGGTGCATGTCACTATCCAATGTGAAGTATAAAGAGGGAACTATCGCAAAGTTATTTAGGTAGGTTTAATGCAGCGGCTACTTTTGATGATTAACCAAATACATCAATTCTTATGGCGGTTGTCGCTAGAGTTGATAATTATATTTAGTTAGGAAAGGAATTTATGAGGGATCTGCAAATGGATCTAATAGATTTCAAATATCATACTGAAAAGTATTTACGTCAAGAAGATGTGTATGTTGAAAGAAATTAAGTCAATTATGTTAAGGATGGATGAATATCGAAGCTTTGTTTCGAAAATGATAAAGGAAAGAGAAAAGTTGATGATGGTTTTGGAGCTCCAAAGCATCTGCGGAGTGATCCGAAGTTTTCTTCTAACACCCACTTAATATTACCTTAGAATGGACAAATCTAGCAACTAGAGGAAAATTATAGTATGGAAAACCTCCTAGAGGTTCACTTATGGAACATGACAGAGGAAATGGGAAATTTATTTTTTCCATGAGCAGGGAAGACACGGGACCAACGAGTGCAAGAACATACAAGACTTGATAGAGGAACAAGTTTGGAGAAACCAATTGAAAGAATACATGACGAATCCAATGATCATAGGACAAAATGTTGTCGTGCCGCAAACACAACAATTTGTAGCAATAGACGACCCAATCGCAATACAGGATAAAAAACAGGGTAGAAATCCCATGATTAGAATGGATGGAAGTTAGGTTTGTTTTCTCATTTTACTTTTTTTTTTGCCACAAAAAATCTATGATTGTTTACCCTCGATCTGCTTACCTATGTATGTGATCTTGATTGATTTTATATGCATGCATTGACTTTAAGCCTAGGAGCAACGTGTGATCGTACCATTTTTTTAGGTTTTCGTTTGTTGTAATTTGATTTAGATGCAATAAGGTTGTATAAGCAACCTGATGACTTCTATAATTTCAAATTTATAATGTTTGAACTTCACGAGGCATGACATATTTTAATTTAATATTTATATAGAATGTAAATTAAACAAGATATCCTTTATATTTCAAATGTGAATTGAAAGGTTATTATTTCCTTGAAACTAGTAAGATAAGGCAATGAACTTTGAAATACAAGTCCCCACACCAGAAAAAGTGAGTAGATGGACTTGTATATGATAGAAAGTCCCCTTACCAATAAATAAGCTGATGGACTCCCCTTAAATGTTTAGTCCCTTCTATGTAGAGTGAGTGGGTGAGCTCAATGTATATTTACGATTATCCTATTGTAACACCCTGTAAAATCAACCATAAATAAATAAATTAGATAAATTAATTTAAATAAGATAGAAATTTTGTAAAAGTCGAAACTTGACTACGAAATTTATACCATTGCTTTTGTGGCAATTTTTTGATCAATTTCCATACACAATATATCGAAATGGAGCTCAAATGGAAAAGTTATGGACGTTCAAAGTTTCAGGTTCAAATTAATTTAAATAGAATTCAAATTAAATAAATAAATAGTTCCAAAATTTGAAATTCAAAAGTTAATATAATTATACTTGAGGGTTAAGAAACATTAAATAACGTAAACGTTAAGTTATTATTAAGGAATTAAAAAAAAATCAACGGCAATCAAAATGTTCTCAAAATAGGGGACCGGTCCGATGGGTAGAGGCAGTCGAGTGGTGAAGCTTAGTGGCAACTAAGGTTTGTGCAACAGTTAATGTTTGGATTTTTATTATTTTAAACCAACTTAAATTTGACGGTTCTGATGCATTCCAACCACTATGATAAGAGCCTATTCCTTCACTTTTATTCACAAAATATTTTGGGAACATCAGCGAAGCTCTGTCAGATCATCTCTTCACAGATTCAGAAAACTCTATTAGAATTTCTGGTAAGAAATCCTATATATCTATTTTTGTATATTTTTATTTTCTAAATTTCTTCTCCTCCAAACCTCTAATTATCTGAATCCAACATATATACAAATTCCTTTTTGTATAAATAAAAAAGAAGAGATCTTAAGGAGATTACTATTAGGCATGTCAAATCCCAGAAGGAGGAAAAACTAAGGATCTACAACGAGTGAAAATCTTAGTTTTTATATTTTAGTGATTGAGTAGTGTAGTTTGGATTTGATATATGCCTTGGGGAGTTTTGGATTACGAAAACATCACATTAAAATCCCCAAAATTCTCCCAAAATGAAATATCAATTCTTAGGTTGGAGTCTTAATTGTTTTCTATTAAAATAATGGAGGTAGTGGGTTCTTTGAACTTTATATGTTTTACCTCCTATTCCACTTCTTATTCTTTTTCTTTGGATCTAATTAAGGGGTTCGACTAAGAAATGATGTGTAAGGTATGATTCTTATTCGTAGTTTGCACCGCCTATTTCTAAAAATTGAATAGAAATTCTCTTTTCTAATTTCATATAAAAGAAGTTGAATAAAGTGTAAAATTAATAAATTGCAAGTTTTTCATTATCGTTGATTTATTCCATTGATTTAATATAAGATAAGTTGGATTTAGAATCTAAGTACAAGTCTATTGATTTGATTTTGGAACATTGAAGTTATGGTATATGTTATTGTGGAAATGAGTCTTGTATAGTTTTGGAAGATTTGACATTTAAAATGTTAGTTTAAGGCGTAATCTCCACATGTATAGAAATCAATAAATGCGTATGTGTGTGTAAACTAGCGTAAGTAACGGACAATTATAATGTATTAATGACATAGTAAATTAGGTTAATAATTATCATTTAAATCCCCCTTAGGAACGTAATTAATTATAAAGGTGAAATAAGAAGGATTTCTTATAAGGCTTAAATAATTGATACGGTGAGATGTGTGATAATATACTTAGAGAGTGTTATGATGTATAACTAAGTTATAAGGATGTGAGGTCAGTCACAAGTACACAAACTCTGCCCAACAAATCTGGCTACCAGTAGTGTGACTTTAGGGCTGACGTGAGAAATCGCCTATAATAAGTAACTACGGATGACGTGAGGTTAGTCCCAATTCTGTGGAGTAAATCTACCCAACTAATCTGGCTACCTGTACCTATGAATAGTCGGACTAATGTGAGACGTCTCCATATGGTATGAGTCATAACATGAAGGACCTATTTTGGAGAGTAGAGATATTTAGTGGTTGTTTGAGGTCCTATCTCTTTGCCTTATATAAAGTAATAAATGGTCGAGATTGGGTGTATGCATGGTTGAGGATATCTCGGAAAGGTTTGTTTCGATGGAAGCAGTAATTGTCCTACGAGATTTTCATGCAATGTCAGCTAGATAGATACCTACGAGGAGTCTGCCTTGGTAACGGGTATTAAATGATAGGGGCCTACCTCAATTGAGGTCTTAAAAGGTCAGAGTCAGCCCATTTCCATTAAAAGGTATTAAATAACTTGGGTACCATCTCTTACATTGGCAGATATTAATAACGATGGTTATGGGTTATGGAATTGGATAATAAGAAGGACCTGTTTCGAGGATTGAAGGTATTAAGTGGTTGTTTGAGGGCCCTCCACTTTTCCTTATATAAATTATCAAATGGTTTGAGTATAGTTTAAATGCGAAAGACATATGCCAATTAAAATTATACTATCCAAGTACTGATATAGAAAGGCTCGAGATTTCTATTCACCCGACATTGTTATTCTGACACTCTCCTCATTACAACACATATGGAAGGAGACAATGATCAAGATGGAGTCGACGATGAGAGGATCTTGTGGAAATAGTCTATTTATCTATTTATGCTAATCTATGATGTACCCATTTGAAGATGACAATTTACTTTAAACATGATTATGTAATGGTTATTGCTGACATTATGTTTTGGTTTTGTGACATTTGAAATTTTGATAAGATGGATATTGCTTATGCTATATATTTTATCCTTCTGTTGTAAGTTTTGAATGAATAGATAAATAGTTCTGTATTTTTCTTTTTACCAACCAATAGTCAGCTTTGGAACGGGTCGAAGTTTCAATATGCCTTTTCTGTGTTGGAATTTAGGCCTATTTCATGGCGGGTTGTCATTTGGTATCCAAGCTTAGGTTACTCAACCAATAGGGAAAAGTACACGTATGGGTGGAATATTGGTTATTTTAGAAGGTATTTCTCAAAAACCGTATTATACATACATACATACATACATACATACATATATATACACATACACACACTTATATTGAAGATATGCCTAACTCTGTAAATTTGAATCATAGAGTAGTTGCTATTAGTACCTTAGGTATTGGTTTTGATGACAACAACCATATGAGACTATATAAAATACAGATACTAATGTTTTATCATGTTATATATAGTATATATAGTGTAAGATATTAAACAAGCGTTGATTAAGTAGGTTGTGCAGTGTCAAGAGCAAACTCAAGAGGCTGATAAAGAGGCTAATATAGAGATTCAAGAGTTAAAGATTGAAGACTCATAAGACTGAAGGTCCAAGATGTTAAGATAAGTTATAGAATCATAGATTATATTTTTAAAAGCCCTGGAAATACTTCTTTGATCTTTCTTCATTTTTTAAAAAGGTTTTTACATATATTCTCTAAATTTATGATTTTCAATATTCTAGCTTTCCAAAATACTTTCTAAGAATCCCTATTTTCAAATGATTTTTCAAAATAGCTCTCGAATGATTCCAAACCTTTTAATTATTTACTTAAAAAATAATTATACTAAGTTTTTAAGGCTTTATATTTTAATATTTACTTTTCATTTATTGTATTTAGATATAGATTTTGATTTTATGTTTTCTAAATGTTTATGGTATTCAAAGGTATATTTTGACATTCAATAATACTGATTTAAATATATGTTCACTTATACTTTACATATTAATTTTCAAAAGAAATTCATATTTAAATCCTTTATATGTTAAAATATTTTAAAATAATTTAATAAAATTTTCTTAAGCTTTATTATGATTAATATGTGTATGAATTATGCTTAAATGATTTTAGAAAGTATCAAAATATTTTACAAAATTTAATATTTAAATAACAATTTTTATTACTTGTTTTTTTTCAAATTAAGAAAGGATATGTCAACGTCATGGAAGCTACATGTCGACATATAGTCCGAGATTTTCAAAATTCAAATTTTGAATGGAAGTGTCTTTTCGTCGTATCTCTTCGCAAATGAACATGACTGTTGTTTCTCCATAAATAGGGGTTCTCTCAACGGAATTTAAACAACTATTTTCTTATATTTTCTCTCCTCTATCACTCTCTTGATTTCTAAAAGAAATTCAACTCAAGATCTTCTCAAATTCAATCAGAATCAAATTCAGACTCTATTGAATTGATTCTCTACTGTGTACTCTCTAATCTGTCTCATCTCTCTCACTCAAATCAAGATCAAAGTGCTATTCAAGAGGCGATAGGATTATTTTATTTAAGATCAAGAAAATGATTTTGTAAATTCTATCAAATCATAATTAAATACTCTTGGGTGTGCTTGGTATCCCTGAAATCCAAGTGGTTGGGCCTGCGTCCCGTTTGAATCAAGTGGGTGTGCTTGGTGTCCTGTTTAAATCTAAGTGGGGTGCTGGTATCCTGTCCAAATCAAATGAGTGTAGCTAGAGCTTGGAAAATCTGAAGGGTGTGTGTTGTAGTCTTGAAATCGAGATTGTATAAACTTTGATGTTTGAAATGAAATATGTATAAGAAATTATATGGGACTGGATGTAGGGTAACTCCGAATCAATGTAAAAATCCTATGTGATCTCTCCAACTCTTTATTTTTACCTTTATTACATTTATATTTATCTCTGTGTGCATCTGTGATTGTCAACTTGCATTGTTTAAACTATCTTAAAAAATTCATAAAAGTTAGTAAACACTATTTACCCCCCTCTAGTGGTAAATTAGCCTTAATATCCTTACTTCTGCAAACTAACATTTGATATCATAGCATTTGTTTTCAAAACTTTGTAGTTTGATTTTTGAAAAGTCTTAAGGGAAAAAGTTCTTAATTCTATTTTTAAACTATTATTGAAAAAAATTTGCAAAATCAACATGACATTGTTTCATAAATTTGCATCCACTCGTTATAAAATGCCACTTGATCTTTTGAAAAGGTATAACTTGTAGGAACAAATACGTTACATGGCTAATGATGAACAGACATCTGATGATCAAACTTTAGAAATCAAAATAGATAAGTGGATAATGGATAGTTGATGCTCAAGGCATATGACTGGAAATTTGGAGGTCTTATGGGATATTGTTTACAAAGATGGTGGATCGGTCAATTTTGATGACAACTCTAAAGGATATGTAATTGGCATCGGTAATGTCGATAATTCTAAAACTCCTACTATTTGTAATGTTTTGTCAGTTAGGAATTTTAAATATAACCTGCTAAGTATTAGTCAATTAAATTAAATTTGAAAAAGATAAGTGTCACACTAAAGATAATGAGTCAAACATTATCTTTGAAGGTATTAGAAAACAAAATATCTATATATTAAGTATGAAAGTGTCAAATGACAATTTATCTCTTTTGTCTGAAACAAGCGACCCTTGGATTTGGCATAAAAGATTTGGTCATTAGAATTTCAAACACCTATTTAAAATTGCCAAATATGATCTAGTCAAGGGTCTTCCTAAAATAACTTTTGATGTTAACAATCTATGTGATGCGTGTCATTTAGGAAAACTTAAAAAAGTTCATTTAAGTCAAAATATATGATTTCTATCTCTCAAACTCTTGAACTTCTTTATTTATATCTTTTCGATCCTTCACAAATACAATCTATAAATCATAATAGATATATCTTTGTAATCGTAGATTATTTTTCTATATTTATGTAGACGAGTTTCCTAAAAATTAAAAGTGATGCATTTGAAATGTTTAAAATCTTTGTTAAAAGTATTCAAAATCAAATGTCTAATAAAATTAAAACAATTTGAAGTGATCATCATGGAGAATTTGAAAGTAAAAAATTTTGAAATTTTTGTAATAAGAAAGGTATTACACAGAAATTTTCATTTCCAAGAATACCTCAATAAAATGGAGTAGTAAAACATAAAAATATAATGATTCAAGAGTGCGCTAGAACTATGTTAAATGATATTGATTGCCTAAAAACTTTTGGGCTGAAGTAGTTGCTACATCATGTTATATACTAAATACAATTTCATAAGACCTTGACTAAGAAAACACCATATGAATTATTTTATAATAAAAAGCATAAAGCATCATATTTTAAAGTTTTTGGTAGTAAATGCTTTATTTTGAATACTATTAAAATTTAGATAAATTTGATGCTAAAGCAGATAAAGGTATTTTTATTGAATATTCAAATAGAAGTAAAGCTTGTAGAGTTCTCAATACTAGAACCAACACTATTGAAGAGAGTTACATGTTTCCTTTAATGAAAAAGTTAAAATCAATAATAACAATTATGATGAAGAAGAATAATGAAGTCACAAATAATGAAATTAATAATGATAATAATATTACTAAAAATATGTCTCCAAATAATAAAGCTAAATTATTAAAAGATCATCCTATAGAAAATATCCTAGGAAATATTGAATCTATAGTAAGAACAAAAATCAATTAAATAAAATGAGTAACATATCATTCATCTCAACAAATAAACCAAAGTATCCAAAAGAAGCATCATTGGATGATTCATGGATTCTTGCTATCCAAGAAGAAACGAATCAATTCACTAGAAACGATGTTTGGGGACTTGTTCCTAAACTAGAAAATATATCTATAATTGGAACAAAATGGGTATATAGAAATAAATTAAATGAACAAGGAGGGATCATTAGAAATAAACCCCGCTTAGTAGCCCAATGATATAATAAAGAAGAAGGCATAGATTTTGATGAAACTTTTGCACTGGTAGCCAGATTAGAAGCAATAAGAATCTTACTTGCCTTTGCAAGTCATAGTAATTTTAAATTATTTCAGTTGAATGTTAGAAGTGCCTTTTTAAATAGTTTTAGTAAAGAAGTTGCTCAATAAAAAATTTCCAAATCATGTTAATTTAATTGAAGAAAGATCTAATGGTTTAAAACAAGCGCCTAGAGCATGGTATGATAGACTTAAATCATACTTATTACAATCCAATTTAGAAATTAGGAAAGTGGATAATAAACTATTTATTAAAAGAAATAACAATGATATTCAACTAATACAAATATATGTACATGATATTATTTTTAAATCAACAAATGAACAACTAAAGAAAGAATTTTCTGATATCATGACAAAATAATTTGAGATGAGTCATATGGGAGAACTAACATTCTTTTAGGATTACAAAAAAGACAATTAAATAATGGAATCATTGTAAGTCAAGGAAATATACAAAGAATCAGTTAATATATTCAGTATGTCAAATAACAATGGTAAACCGTCTCCTATGGCAACCAATGAAAAATTAAATAAAGAAGATAAGTCAAAAGTTGTAGATCAAAAACTTTATAGAGGTATGATAGGATCTTTACTCTGTATCATTGAAAGTAGACCTGACATAATGCGTAGTGTTTGTCTTCATGCAAGATATCAATCTAAAATTAAGGACACTCATCTAAAATCAATAAAAGAAATATTAACATATGTAAATAAAACACTAGAATATGGACTTTTCTACCCAAAAGAAGATTCTTTTGACTTAATTTCATATAATGATGCTGATTATGCTAGTTGCAAATTAAACAAAAAAAGTACAGGTGGAACTTGTAACTTTTAGGACACTCTAATTTTCTGGTTAAGCAAAAAATTAAAATTTTGCATATCTAACGACCCTGACTCGACCTTCGAAAATCGACATCCAAATGCATCACCTATATTCGAATGCCGTAGATTCAAACATTGAGTCTGGTTCGCCGGAGCTTATAACAACATTAGATGTTAACAACACAGCGGAAACAAAAGAATAATTTTATTGATACACAACATTGATACAAATGAAATGATCAACACTGTCAGAGATAGATACAATAGCGGAAAGGATAAGATAGCAACAACAGCGGAACACAACATCTCAATGCCAAGATCCAAACTCCAAAGACTCCAAAGATTTGCCAAAAGCTACACCTAGTATCTGTCCATCTGAAAACCTGACTCTAGGCTGCCTGTGTGGAAAATTGTAGGCACTCAGAGTTTAGAAAAGGAACAATAAACTCCAGGTCGGTCATGGGACTGGTGTGAGCAAACAAAAATAGTTTATCTTGAGCAAAACAAACAAAAGGAAATAGAAAGAAATCCGCAATACTTTTTGGAAAATGAAACTACCATAAGGCCTCCCGGCACACACACAATGCAATCGCACACTGGGGGGAGATTTCTCCTTATGATAGTCAAACATGCTTGAAATGCAAAATCCTTTTGATATTATTTTAGTGCATAGTGCAAAAAACATTTCGAAAGTATAATATTAATCTTAGCCAGCATACGTACCATTATAGTATGCCTACTATAGCTACCATGTTAAATGGCAGGTTCTACAAATAAAATCGTACAAGGCTCGTATTGGATGATTGGATTTGCAATAAATGGTCAGGCTAAGGAACTTCCTCCCCAAATGGTACGCCTCTGGAGGGATGCCCCGAGAACATAACCAGCTCTCTGCCAATACAAGGCAGGGTTATCTCTATAACTAGGTAACTAACTATCACGAGTATGCCATCCCCTGGTCGTCACCGACCTTTATCCGAGGTACTTCTACACCAACCAATTCTAACAACCACATAAGTTAAATATCTGGGCACCGTACCATGATACCACTTTTTATCCAGAAGGAAATGCACATACCCTAAAGGGCACAACCCTCATAACCTTGCTGCATCCTTCCTGTTTCGACCATTTTCGGGATGTGAGGTTCGACGAAGTCTCGCCCATAAAGCTACGCTTTTCACTAAAGCCATTCTTCAATCAACAATGATCAATAGCACTTAGCATGCCACATTACCAATTTAGGAATGTATCACTAGTAACCATCAACTACATAACCTCTGAGTTCGTACGTCTTAGAGAAGGGTGTTAAGCTAAGAGAATAAATTCTCCGCCACCAAACAGAAATGTATTTGATAGAAACCAGCTTTACATCTCAAAGTTTAACGTCAGACATACATCTATACAAGTCTATTCCGGGTTCGAATGGAACCGAAGGCACTTCAAAAGAAGCCCTCGCAAATCCGGGTATTCACAATCCCGATCTGACTCCCCATCACATATGGAGATCTCTATACCGGAGCAACTCAGTGCAAAGACATTCGATAGGTACTCCTATCATTTTCGAAACACCTGGTCTTCACCATCATCTTCAAATGCTATCCGTTTCGTCGTATCACTATTCGGAATGGGTTTTATGACATAAAGTCCTCTCCTGCCTAAACCGAATAATGAGTGCTTATTTCAAAACGCATATGGATATATTGGGATCTTAGTTAAGTCACAACTTTCAACACTTGTTTCCCAAAATCTTCCATTTTTAATGGTTTAAACAATTTTCCACTTTTAATCTTTTAAATAAAAGATTCACCTTTAAGATCCTCTTCAAATTGAAAACAAGTTCACCAATCTTTAACAAAGATAGCTTTCAAAATAATTTCCATTAAAATCTTGAAATCTTTTCAAACAAAAACTGGAAGTTCTTACGTTATATGAAAGCCATTATTATTTGAAAACAAATACTTTTCATTTCGGAAAAATGCGATCAAATATAGACAAGTTATAGCCTTTAAAAGTATAAATCAAAAAATCAGCGAACTGCCGTATCATCGGCAAGTTCTATTTGAATTAAATTCAAACTCCCAAAACAATTTATTTAAAATAGTGTTAAATCCATATATATTGTATAGCTTATATAACCCTTTTAAACCACAAGTTCCACAATAATTTCAAAATTTTAACAAGATATAGTATATTCAAACTAAATTTTAATTTCAAAAACTTCCTTTTCAAAAGCTTTTCATATTCAACTCAATTTCACTTTCAAACCATTTTGATTCAAAATTCAACTTTTAAAACCATTTTGAACAAAATAATATTAAATTCAAATATTTGTGACTTAAACAATTCCTCGTGAAATCCATATTTGTGTATGTATGGTGTAGTCCAGTGGTTTTACACATAATAATAAAATATCACAACCATCATCAATTCAAGCACAAGAATATCGATAAGCGGTACAATCCTATAACGCTTATCTTTCATTCATAGATTCACAAATAAATATGTAAATTTATCATAGATATATAAATCACAGTTGACAGCTCAATTCAAAATAATTCACATCACAGAACAATACATATCAAAGATATCAATCAATTCAAAGCATTCAATGGAATCCAGTCATACGTAATTAAGATCAATTAATCATCCGATTAATTAATTTAAACCAGATTAATTACTTATAAATAAATCACTAATCCCGGTTAGTTAACGTTAATTAATTACAAACCATTTTAATCAATTATCCTTTATTTATTTATTAATTAACCTTCAATAATAAATTAATTAACCTTTAATTATTAATTAATCAACCTTTAATTAATAAATCAATCAACCTTTAATCATTAGATAATTAACCTTTAATTATTTAATTATTCTTTAATTAATTATCCCTAAATTATATTAATTAATTAACCCTTAATTAATAAATCATCCCTTAATCGCTTTCATTAATTAATTAACCTTTAAATTAATTAATTATCCTCAAATTAATTACCTTAATTAATTAATCACATAAATTAATTATTCTTTAATTAATTATTCTTTAATCACTTGGTTGATCAACCTTGAATCATTAATTAATTATCCTTAATTACTTTCATTAAATAATTATCTTTAATTAATTAATTACCCTTAATTACTTACATAAGTTAATCTTAATTAATTAATTATCCTTAAATGTAATTACACAAAATAATTATCCCTTAATTAATCACATTAATAAATTAAGTTAATTACATAATTAATTAACCCTTAATTAATTACTATTTAATTTATCAATTACCCTTAAATATTCTTTAATTTAATCACAATAATTAATTAGATTTAAATTAATTACACAAAGTAATTAGCTTTAATTTAATTACACAAAGTAATTAGCTTTTAAATCAATTACACAAAGTAATTATTCAACAATTAACTTCAAAAACATTTAATCTTTAAACCTTTAATCTTTGAAACAAAATTAATATTAATCCATAAATTAACTTAGATTTTTAAGTTAATTAACAACTAAAACCATTTTATCCTTTCAATCAACTTCTTAATTACAACATTAAGTTTATTTGAAAACAAACTTCTTAAAATGGAAGATATATATATATATATATATATATATATATATATATATTACAACACTTTTAAACTTAGTTAATTTTAAAATAATTTTATTTTAAAATCTTTAATTAATCTCAAGCATAAACAACATTTATTATTTAGGAAAGAAAAATGTTTAAGAAACTTGTATGAGTAAACTTAACATGTTTTAAAATTTTAAAACTTCATATATATATATATATATATATATATATATTTCCTTTAAACTTGATGTCATAAAAACCTGAGCTAAACTAATGATATTCCCGAGCCAAATTTAAATTTCTCCAAGCTTTCACATTCCCTCCTTTCCTTCGAGATAACTCACCATCAACCCGAGCTAATACCCGAGCCAACATTTCTTTCCAAATACAACAATCATCACCAGACAACCAAACACATTGTGCACGTGTACAGGTGGTTCGGCCACTTCCGATCGATGCCACAATCATCAACACATCGCGATGATTTCCCTAAGTCTACGACCACCCAGAAATCTAAAACAACGTCGAAATCGAGATCGAGCTACTCGACTAAATCCGGAACTTGAACCTAATCGATAGAACCACCTCTGGCCATCACCTCCGATCACCTGAACTCACGTCACCCCGTCCAAAGCTTCGGGACACCATGACACGTCGATCCAACCCATACCGGTCACCTCCGGTTTCCCCATGGCGACGCGGTCGCCTTGATTTTGACATCGACCAAAATAAGTCGACGAACCCTAGTTCATCGCTGATACGCCACCACGATGACTAATAAATTCCCACACCATTTTTCTCGAGCTTCACCTTCACCGAGCCTTCTCCTGACCAAATCCCGACCACCATTAATGCTTGCTTCGCCAGAATTTGATGAAACTAACTATTTCGTTCATCTTACGATTTCTCACTCGATAACTAACTAAAAATCTTGAATTTTATTTTAAAAATCATGGTTTTCCAAGTCGAACCCGATGATATAGGTGAATCAATAATTTGTGAGATTCGGTTGTAACATGTATTTGAAGTTTTTCAATGTATATTTAAATTTCCAGATAAAATCAAACTAATTTTTCTCAAGAAATTTTTTTAGACCTAGATCTTGATGATAAAAACAAATTTCGTTTAGATCCTAAACCCTAACATGGATTGGAGAAAAAGAATTTGATTTTTAAAACAGGTTTAAAGCCTGTAAAACTTATAACAGAGATACGTATGTCTGTTTCCAGACATGCATAGCCACATCCAAATATATATATATATATATAGACACACACACACACACACACACACACACACATGTTTGTATACATAGAACACCTTATAACTTTACTTCAAGCATAATCCCAAACAACAAGTCAAAAACCAGATTTCAAAAAGGTTTACTCACCTGGAATGGAAGAAATAGAGAAAGCCTGGAAATGCTAATTATATTTGAAAGATGGCATTTGTTTTTGATCTGAACTTTGTTTTTGATTGAAACTGAAGTTGATCTTGATATTGAGTTGTATTTGAACTTGAATTTGCTACTAGACTTTACTGCATGCTTTTGTTTCCAGGTTTTGAATTTGTTCTCCACTGGTTTGTAGTTTGTTTAGTTACTAGGTTTATGATTTTTGGGAAGAGGTTGTTTGATTTTCTTCTTTCTAGTTTTGTTTCTCTCAGGTTTTATTTTTGAATGTAACAAAGAAATAAGGAGGAAGGAGTTAGATATATTTATAGCCTTAATTTCCTATATTCTTATTGTTTGTAAAAACGAAAATAAAACTTAAAAAAATGACACTTGTTAATTTCAAGTAATACTATGCTAACATATGTCATATGCATGATATTCTTATTTTACACTTGTTAAAAACAAATATTTTTATGTTTTAAACCCTTACTTTATTTTAATTTATGAATCATGCTTTATGTTTTTATATATACAATTTCTATAATTTAACTAATGCATTTCCTTTTATATAATCTTAAGAAAAATGAATTTAAAACAAATTATACATAAATAAATAAACACACATATTATATATATATATAAGTTTCTTAAAATAAAGATTTTAACTTTAAACAAGTTTTGAAAATTATTTATATCAAATTCAAAATATAACTTTCAAAATATATATTACATATGTATATTATAATTAGAAAACAAATTTTATAAATTTTATAAAAATTTTAAATCCAATTTATTTTCAAGATAATTATTTTTGAATTCCAAATTCAAAATTCAATTTAAAATCAATTTATATACATATACATAAATAAACAAACAAATATCTTATTTAATTTGGAATAATTCAAATTAATTCACAATTTAATTCAAAAAATTATTTTAACTACCAATTTAAATTTAACTTAAAAACAGGATCATTACAGATTCCCTCCCTTAAGAAAATTTCGTCCTCGAAATTTGCTGGACAAGGTGACCATAAAGAACAGATAAAGAAATGGTTTACCATATCAGGCTGAATATTTGTTCTATATTTGGCTTACCAAATCAGAATATCATCAATAAATATGAAATCAACTTATTCAACACTTTACGAAGTACTCGGGTCATCAGTCTATGAAATATGCAAGGGCGCTGGTTAGTCCGGAGGGATAACTAACAGTTCGTAGAATGTATCAAGACCCCAAAGAACAAACAAGCGGATACAATTCAATTTTAACTTCATATTTTGTAATCAAATTATTCCAATTAAAATTTCAAATTTATTAAAGTTAAAAACGAAAAGCTGAGAGAAACTGACGAAGAGAATACAAAATAGAAATTTTCCTATAACGTAAAAAAAGATTCGCAGGGCCACCACCACACCAAAGCTTTTTTTGGTAGCTGCTAGCATGTAATCAGAGAATTGTAATTGGATGATGATCAAAAGAGATTGAGGAAAAAAGTTGTTTCTTGTTGTTACAGGGTATCAACCATTTGCAGTGGTACTCCGCTGTCCCCTATCTCGTCCTCTTCTAAGACTCATACTCACTATCATCGAATAGTAAGAGAATTGACTGGGACATACAGACAGATATCTTAGGGATATACTCATTGTAGGGCATTTATATCTCTATCTCTAATGAGTCACCTAGTGTGTTATACTCCCGAGCTAAAGTTCTTACTCAACCTTCAACTCTGATACCACTTCTAGTGACCCTGACTCGACCTTCGAAAATAGACATCCAAATACATCACCCGTATTCGAATGCCACAGATTCAAACATTGGCTCTGGTTCGCCGAAGCTTATAACAACATTAGATGATAACAACATAATGGAAACAGAAGAATAATTTTATTGATACACAACATTTGATACAATAATGATACATATCAACACTATAAGAGATAGATACAACAGCTGAAAGAATAAGATAGCAACATCAGCGGAACACAACATCTTCAATGCCAAGCTCCAAACTCCAAAGACTCCAAAGATTTGCCAAAAGCTATATCTAGTATCTGACTATCTGAAAACCTGACTCTAGGCTGCCTGTGTGGAAAATTGTGCACACGCAGAGTTTAGAAAGGGAACAATAAACTCCAAGTCTGTCATGGGACTAGTGTGAGCAAACAAAAACAGTTTATCTTGAACAAAACAAACAAAAGGAAATAGAAAGAAATCCGCAACGCTTTTTGGAAAATAAAACTACCATAAGGCCTCCCGGCACACACACAATGCAATCGCACGCTTGGGAAAGGTTTCTCCTTATGATAGTCAAACATGTTTGATACGCAAAATCTTTTTGATATTATTATTAGTGCATAGTGCAGAAAACATTTCGAAAGTATAATATTAATCTTATCTAGCATACGTACCATTATAGTATGCCTACTATAGCTACCATGTTAAATGGCAGGTTCTACAACTGAAACCGCACAGGGCTCGTATTGGATGATTGGATTTCCAACAAATGGTCAGGCTAAGAAACTTCCTCATTGAATGGGTACGCCTCTGGAGGGAAGCCCCGAGAACTTAACTAGCTCTCTGCTAACACAAGGCCGGGTTACCTTTATAACTGGATAACTAACTGTCACGAGTATGCCATCCTCCGGTCGTCGCCGACCTTTATCCAAGGTGCCTCTACACCAACAAATTCCAACAACCACATAAGTTAAATATCTGAGCTCCATACCATGATACCACTTTTTATCCAGAAGGAAATGCACATACTCTAAAGGGCACGACCTTAAAAACTTTGTTGCATCCTTCCTGTTTCGACCCTTTCCAGGATGTGAGGTTCGACGAAGTCTTGTCCACAAAGCTACGCTTTTCACAAAAGCCATGCTTCAATCAACAAATGATCAGCAGCACTTAGCATGCCACATTACCAATTTGAGAATGTATCACTAGTAACCATCAACTAAATAACCTCTGAGCTCGTACGTCTCAGGGAAAGGAGTTAAGCTAAAGAATAAATTATCCTCCACCAAAAAGAAATGTATTTGATAGAAACCAGCTTTACATCACAAAGTGTAACATCAGAAATACATCCATACAAGTCCGTTCCGGGTTCGAACGGAACCGAAGGCACTTCTAAAAAGTCCTTGCAAATCCGGGTATTCACAATCTCGATCGGACTCCCCATCACATATGGAGATCTCTATACCGGAGCAACTCAGTGCATAGACATTCGATAGGTAATCCTATCGTTCTCGAAAACACCCGGTCTTCACCACCATCTTCAAATGCTAACCATTTCATCGTATGACTATTCGGAATGGGGTTTATGACATAAAGTCCTATCCCGGCTAAACTGAATAATGAGCGCTTATTTTAAAAAGTATATGGATATATTGGGATCTTAGTTAAGTCACAACTTTCAACACTTGTTTTCCAAAACCTTTCATTTTTAATGGTTTAAACAATTTTCCACTTTTAATCTTTTAAATAAAAGATTCACCTTTAAGATCCTCTTCAAATTGAAAACAAGTTCACCAATCTTTAACAAAGATAGCTTTCAAAACAATTTCCATTTCAAACTTGAAATCTTTTCAACAAAACTGGAAGTTCTTTCGTTATATGAATTATTTGAAAACAAATACTTTTCGTTTTGGAAAAATCCGATCAAATATACACAAGTTATAGCCTTTAAAAGTATAAACCAGGAAATCAACAAACTGCCGTATCATCGGCAAGTTCTATTTGAATTAAATTCAAGCTCCCAAAACAATTTATTTAAAATAGTTTTAAGTCCATATATATATATATATATATATTGTATAACTTATATAACCCTTTCAAACTATAAGTTCCAAAATAATTTTAAAACTTTAACAAGATATAGTATATTCAAACTAAATTTTGATTTCAAAAACTTCCTTTTCAAAAGCTTTACATATTCAACTCAATTTCATTTCCAAACCATTTGGATTAAAAATTCAACTTTTAAAACCATTTTGAATAAAATAATATTAAATTCAAATATTTGTGACTTGACCAATTCCTCATGAAATCCATATTTGTGTGTGTGGTGTAGTCCAGGGGTTTTTACGTACAAC
Organism: Allium cepa; assembly: GCA_030765085.1. Taxonomy (NCBI): domain Eukaryota; kingdom Viridiplantae; phylum Streptophyta; class Magnoliopsida; order Asparagales; family Amaryllidaceae; genus Allium; species Allium cepa. Next base: position 314,882,472 of record CM060945.1, on the reverse strand, counting down.
AATAAAATATCACAACCATCATCAATTCAAGCACAACAATATCGATAAGCGGTATAATCCTATAACGCTTATCTTTCATTCACAGATTCACAGATAAATATGTAAATTTATCGTAGATAAATAAATCACAGTTCATAGCTCAATTCAAAACAATTCACATCACAGAACAATACATATTAAACATATCAATCAATTCAAAGCATTCAATGGAATCCAGTCATCCATGAGTAAGATCAATTAATCATCCGATTAATTAATTTAAACCAGATTAATTACTTATAAAAAAATCACTAATCCTGGTTAATTAATGTTAATTAATTAAAAACCATTTTAATTAATTATCCTTTAATTATTTATTAATTAACCTTTAATAATAAATTAATTAACCTTTAATTATTAATTAATCAACCTTTAATTAATAATCAGTCAACCTTTAATCATTAAATAATTAACCTTTAATTATTTAATTATTCTTTAATTAATTATCCTTAAATTATATTAATTAATTAACCCTTAATTAATAAATCATCCCTTAATCGCTTTCATTAATTAACCTTTAAATTAATTAATTATCCTCAAATTAATTACCTTAATTAATTAATCACATAAATTAATCATCCTTTAATTAACTATTCTTTAATCACTTGATTGATCAACCTTTAATCATTAATTAATTATCCTTAATTACTTTCATTAAGTAATTATCTTTAAGTAATTAATTACCCTTAATTACATACATAAATTAATCTTAATTAATTAATTATCCTTAAATGTAATTACACAAATAGTTATCCCTTAATTAATCACATAAATAAATTAGCCCTAAGTTAATTACATAATTAATTAACCCTTAATTAATTATTATTCAATTAATCAATTACCCTTAATTATTCTTTAATTTTAGCTTTAAATTAATTACACAAAGTAATTTGCTTTAATTTAATTACACAAAGTAATTAGCTTTTAAATCAATTACACAAAGTAATTATTCATCAATTAACTTTAAAAATATTTGATCTTTAAACCTTTAATCATTGAAACAAAATTATTATTAATCCATAAGTTAACCTAGGTTTTTATGTTAATTAACATCTAAAAACATCTTATCTTTTCGATTAACTTCTTAATTACAACATTAAGTATATTTAAAAATAAACTTCTTAAAATATATATATATATATATTAAAACCCTTTTAAACATAGTTAATTTTCAAATAATTTTATTTTAAAATCTTTAATTAATCTCAAACATAAACAACATTTATTATTTAGGGAAAAAATGTTTAAGAAACTTGTATGAGTAAACTTAATTTGATTTAAAATTTTAAAACTTGATATATATGTGTCTATATATATATATATATATATATATATATATATATATATTTCCTTTAAACTTGATATCATAAAAACCCGAGCTAAACCAGTGATATTCCCGAGCCAGATTTAAATTTCCCCGAGCTTTCACATTCCCTCCTTTCCTTCGAGATAACCCACCATATATGTTTCCAGACATGCACAGCCACATCTATATATATATATATATATATATATATATATATATATATATATATATACATACATACATACATACATATTTGTATACATAGAACACGTTATAACTTTACTTCAAGCATAATCTAAAACAACAAGTCAAAAACCAATTTTCAAAAAGGTTTACTCACCTAGAATTGAAGAAACGAAGAAAGGCTGGAAATGCTAATTTGAATTTGAAAGCTGGCATTTGTTTTTGATTCGAACGTTGTTTTTGATTGAAACTAAAGTTGACCTTGATATGGAGTTGTATTTGAACTTGAGTTTGCTGCTAGACTTTACTACATGCTTTTGTTTCCAGGTTTTGATTTTGTTCTCCACTGGTTTGTAGTTTGTTTAGTTACCATGTTTATGATTTTTGGGAAGAGGTTATTTAAATTTTTTTCTTTCTAGTTTTGTTTCTCTCAGGTTTTAGTTTTGAGTGAAACAAAGAAATGAGGAGGAAGGCATTAGATATATTTATAGCCTTAATTTCCTATATTCTTGTTATTTTTAAAAATGAAAATAAAACTTAAAAAAATGAAACTTGCTAATTTCAAGTAATACTATGCTAACATATGTCATATGCATGATATTCTTATTTTACACTTGTTAAAAACAAATATTTTTATGTTTTAAACCCTTGCTTTATTTTAATTTATGAATCATGCTTTATGTTTTTATATATATAATTTCTATTATTTAATTAATGCATTTCCTTTTATATAATCTTAAGAAAAATGAATGTAAAACAAACTATACATAAATAAATAAACACGCATATTATATATATATATAAGTTTCTTAAAATATAGATTTTAACTTTAAATAACTTTTGAAAATTATTTATATCAAATTCAAAATATAACTTTCAAAATATATATTACATATGTATATTATAATTAGAAAACAAATTTTATAAATTTTATAAAGTTCTTAAATCCAATTTATTTTCAAGATAATTATTTTTGAATTCCAAATTCGAAATTCAATTTAAAATCAATTTATATACATATACATAAATAAACAAACTAATATCTTATTTAATTTGAAAAAATTCAATTTAATTCACAATTTAATGCAAAATTTTATTTTAATTACTAGTTTAAATTTAACTTAAAAAGGAGATTGTTACAGTCTACAACTGAAGCAGAATATATTTCAGTAGCATTAGCATATGCACGGGTTATTTATATGCAACAAACATTAAAAAATTGGTTTAAATTTTACTAAATCACCAATATACTATGACGATACTAGTGCAATTAATTTATCTGAGAAGCTGGCTTATTGCCAAGAATAAAGCATATAGATAAACGACATCACTTTTTAAGAGACAATGTACATAAAAGAATAATCTTAATCGAAATTATAAATACTGAAAATCAAATAGCAGATATATTATCAAAACCATTAACTCAAACATCATTTATTAAGATAAGAAGAGAGTTAGGAGTATGTTCATTCTTATAAATACAAAAATAATAACGTAACAAATTAAAAATTAAAAATAAAACAAGACATCATATGTTGACATATCTACACCCTGATGTCAACATACACAGTTATTTTTAGAAATTAGATTTCCCTCCTTAATTCCAAATTTGGTATTGCTATATATAATCACTAAATTTCGAAAATAAACCATTTCACTGCCTTCTTATTTCTGGAAATCATCGATAAAAATAAGTTAATGGATCCTACTATTCCAAACATCTAAGACATTAATCGGCTCATTTTCCTTCGATTCACCCACACCAGGTCCTCTCCAAACCTCTACATTGGCCAAAGTAACTAAGACTGAGAGTGATCGGAAGCGCACTCTCAATATGCTTTTTGAAATGGAAGCAGTTCAAATGAGAATGATGAAGGAATAGGTCAAACAATGACATATTCTAAAGAATCTGCAAATATACCTATTGGATAACCCTACAAATCCAATAGTAATTAGGGATGATGCTCTAAATATGGTCATTTATGATCTTGTGAATAAAAATGAAGAGAAAGAGGAAGTAGAGGAAGAGGACAAGGAGGAAGTAGAGGAAGAAGAGCACGTTGATGAGATGAGGTCAAATGTGTTGGAGAAATATTCTTTGACAAGTTGGGAAATTTAGTTGAACAAAAAGGGAATTTATATCTTCATCACCCTTTTTATCCTATTCATAAATCCTCAATTATTAGGATATCACGTTAGTTTAGATTGACTGGTTTAGAATGTATATATCTCGAATTGTTTGATTTTGTTTGGATTGTTTGAAATGTATGATTGATTAAATTGGTTTGTGTCGATATTGGCTTGGATTGGTACGTATAGACTTATATTAGGATTAGAATTGATTTGATTTACCTTTGATTTGGTTTGACTTTAGTTTGATTAGGATATATATTTGTATTGACTTGGATTAGTTTGAGTATTTGTATGTATTGGATTGATTAATAAAACTGGTTTTCCTTATTCATCAACATATCACTCTTATATATCATGTAATACTTTAGTTAGGAGGAGTTTTGGTTATATGTTTACTGATGAAAAATGAGAGAAATATATGAAATATCCAAGCATAGATTAAGGGGAGTTTTGTAACTCAGGGGGAGTTATATCATATTTTATATACATGACTTTCATCATCAAAAGGGGAAGATTGTTAGTACCTTAGGTATTGGTTTTGATGACAAACATATGAGATTGTATAAAATATAGGTAATAATGTTTTATTAGGTTATAGTATGTAGTGTAGGATATCAGATAGATGTTGATTAACAAGACTATACAGTATCAAGAACAGACTCAAAAGGCTGATAAAAGAGGCTAATATAGAGATTCAAGAGTAAAAGATTGAAAACTCATGGGTTTGAAGATTTAAGATGGAAAGATAAGTTATAGATTCATAGATTATATTGTTAAACCCCTGGTAGCACTTCTTTGATCTCTCTTCATTTTTTTAAAAGGCTTTTCAAATCTATTCTCTGATTTTAATGATTTTTAGTATCTTAGTTTCTAAATGTTTTTTGAGTATCCCTGTTTTCAAAAGGATTTTTCAAACAATTCAAATGATTCCTAACCTCTTAATTATTTATTTACAAAATTATTATATTAAGTTTTAAGTATTTTATATTTTAGTGTACACTTTTAATTTATTGTATTTAGATATAGATTTGGTTTTATGTTTTCCAATGTTATGGTATTCAAAAGTATATTTGGACATTCATTAATACTTTGATTTTAAAAATATATTTACTTATACTTTGTGTATTATTTTTAAAAGAAATTCATATTTAAATCCTTTATATATTAAGATATTTCAAAATAATTTAATAAAGTTTTTCTAAGTTTTATTATGATTAAAATATGCATAAACCATGGTTAAATGATTTTACACGGTATCAAAATATTCTACAAAATTTAATATTTACAAAATAATTTTTATAAAGTGTTTTTTTACAAATTAACAAGGGATGTGTCGACAAAAATAAAACCTATATGTTGAAATATAGTTCGATATTTACAAAATTCAAATTTGGAAGTGTATTTTCATCGTATCTCTTTGCGAATGAATATAACTGTTGTTTCTACGTAAATAGGGGTTCTCTCAATGAATTTTAAACAACTATTTTCTTATACTTTCTTTCCTCTTTCACTCTCTTGATTTCTAAAAGAAATTATACTTGAGATCTTCTCAAATTCAATCGGAATCAAATTCAAACCCTACTGATTTGATTCTCTACTGTCTACTCTCTGATCTCTCTCACTCAAACCAAGGCCAAAGTGCTATTCGAAAGGCTATAGGATTATTTGTATTTAAGATTAAGAAATTGATTTTGTAAACTCTATCAAATCATACTCAAATACTTGTGGGTGTGCTTGGTGTCCCTGAAATCCAAGTGGGTGTGCTTGGTGTCCCGTTTGAATCCAAGTGGGTGTGCTGGTGCCCCATCCAAATCTAGTGAGTGTACCTAGAGCTCGGAAAATTGGAAGGGTGTGTCTTGTAGCCTTGAAATCGTGATTGTATAAACTTTGATTTTGAAAAGAAATTTGTGCAAGAAATTTTACAGGACTGGATATAGGGTAACTCCAAACCACTATAAAAATCCTGACGTGATCTCTCCCACTCTTTACTTTTTACTTTTACTGCATTTATATCTATCTATGTGTGCATCTTTGATTATCAATTTGCATTATTTATACTATAATATTAAAAGAATCCAAAAAGGATTCATAAATGCTATTAACCCCCTCTTTAGTATTAAATTAGCCTTAAGATTCTTACTTCCGCAAATTAACAATTGCGACCATATCCTGAAAGGATGAACGAAGTGACTATGAGTTGGAAAAAAATAAACAGAGTTAAATTTATACTCGTGCTTCGATTAAACTTGGGGCGAAGATCACATCTTAAGGTATGGACTAAGAAGAGCATGAGCATGACATATGAAAGCACCTTAGAAGTTGAATGGTACTTGATTCCTTTGTTGGATCTAGACTTTCTTATAATTATAGACTCCATAAACGTATTAAATAATAGAGATAGAAAATATAAATGGAAAAGGTTGTAACTCCAAGATTAATGAGGCAATAAATGTAGAATAAATAGGGAGCTACAAGAACTTAATAGGATATAAATGGACTAATTAAAGAGATTATCGAGAAACTGTAGAGAGATAAGAAAGGCATAGTGGTTAAAAATTAGAATGAATAAATAAATACCTTTAAAAATTGTCCGTTAGAATTATAATCGTTTATTACAAACAATTGAAATTTATAGAAATAGCAAATAACATGTTATGTAGTAAGTAAATATTATAGAGTAGTATATATGTTAACATTTGAAAGAAAGATGTGAAGGAATGAAACAAGCTTCCATAAGAAGATGTACTTTAATTACCACAAGAAGATAATCAGATTTTTAAAGGTTGAGTAGGAAATTTCAAAAGAAGGAACACTTAAAATCAATTTCTAAATCCAACCCCATGAAAAAGAATTTGATAAAAATAATTTTGAAAATTCCTTTAAATATTTTGAAAGGGATTTTCAAAAGATTATAAAATAAAGATCTCATGTGTCATAAGTTGAATATTTTTTGAAAGAAAGTGATTTTAGTCGGGTTTGAAAATATGTTACCAATTGTTTTATGTAAAGCTTGGAAAGAGGATGTAAATTTAAAAGTGCTGGAATTTTAAATTAAAATGGTGTATAAACTTTATAAAAATAAAATTGTAAATCTAATGATTTGAAGAGTTGAAAATGGGGGTTTTCATTTTTGAAAATTTTCATATAAAAGTAGTGGAGTTAAAAGTTTCTAACTTAATTTTTTTTTTTTTTGCATTCTTGAAATTCTTAGTTTAAAATTTATTGAGCCAAAAAGTTTTTGGTCTAAAGATTGTGATAAAGAGGTTTTTCATTTTTAAAATAAATTTTATGTAAGACATAGGTTAGATTTGATAATTTTTCCCAATTTATAAAATTGAAAGTTCTTTTCTTTTTAAAGGGGCATATAAATAGAAACGACACTTGATTACAATATGATAGAAATAATAGAAGGTTAGGAATGCTTGCTAAGGTAGGTAGGAAGAGCATTCCCATATAAGGAACTGTGGAGAACATAGCTGAAATAGATAGTATTAGCATTAGAAATTTATATAAAGTATGATTTGTAATCTAGTCAGCAATGACATAAGAGAGAAATAATAGGAGGGAAGTTATCATTGTCTACTCCACTTTTCATTGTTTACAGGTATACAGTCTATTTTTGAAAAATTGATATGAATGATTATTTGATAGGATAATTGAGTTTTTGAATGTTTTAGGTTAAAAATCATATTTTCAAAAAAAAGCCTTTGTTATTGGACGTATTTAAGAAGGGAAATTTTTTATAGTTCCTTTTTGAAAATCTATCAATTTTAGAATGTTATGAATGAAAAGTCCAACTTTTAAAAGAATAAATCTTTGATGTTGAAAGTATTTGAGAGGGAAAATTGTTTTACTCCTTTTTGAAACTAAGTAATTTTAAATTCTTGATAAATGTTTCTAAGTTTATATTTTCAAAGGTAAAGATTTCAGATTGGCCCTTCATGTTGTTGAAATTTTAGTTTTACAAGGAACGGTTAGAACTAAACCAAATTTTTATGGAGTAGATAGGGATCACTTCCTAGATAAGACAGGTTAATGGTTTTAGGATATGAAATAAACAAGAATAGTATGTACAACCTGATTTGAAAATTTGAAATCAGTCCCAAACATTTATTTGTAGAAGGTGGTAAAGTTGTTAAGATATTTCAGATCTATAATTGGTTGTATTTTAGATTGCCCTAGACGACTTGATGTAGCGGCCTGTAAAGCCACACATTTCAAGTTGACAATAAATCATACATGTTCAACCCAAATTGAATGGAAAGACGGATAGTTATGGGAAAGAAAGAAGAGAAGAAGAAGAAGAAGAGAAAAGAAACTAAAACAACACAAAATCTCACAATCGCAGCGGAATAATATATAATACAATATTAATGATCTTTACTAAAAAAGAAACTGTTATATACACACATCAAATCAGAGTAAAACAACGAATCACAATCATCAACCTGGACAATTATAACAACATATCATTACAAATGTTGTTAATTCCAACAAAAATTCGAAGAAAAAATTAAAAAAATACGGGAATCTGTCATGGAGAACTTCAGCTCTTCTCCTGAGCTCCAACTATCAAAAAGCTATCTGTAAATATGTTCGGTCTAATCCGAGCACTATAATAATATAACATCCAAGTCAGTCTGGTAAACCAGTGTGAGAAAGTACACCTACTTGGATTTTTAAAGTCATTAAACTCTTTTCAAAATAAAGGTATCTTGTAAGACCACGCAGTATAAAAACATGGATGGGTTTTTACTTTACGATAACCAAAACATTTTCTATAGAAAATCTAGTGATATTATGATAATTTCTAGGGATTCAATGTAAATATATAAAATAGCCGAAATGCATCTCCGATCTAGCATATTTGGGCACAACTAAGTCCGTAAAGCTCATGTTAGAGAATGGATTCCATGCTATGACAAGGTAAGGAACACCTTCCAATGGTACATCTCAAGATAAAATGCACCGGGGTCTGACAAGAACATCTTGTACCCCAGCCACATAGGAATGGCCTACCACTTGACTAGTAGTACCGAATATGATCACATGATTAGATAGTAATCAACCTAGATTTTGGCATGACCATATCTTGATGGGAGCGACCCTCTTAGCCCTGGTGCATGCCCAATTTTTGCCATTTTCTGGTTGATGAGGCTTGAGGCTATGTTTTACCTTTATATAGCACTTTCCAGTTGGAATGCTAAGACTACCATCCATGCAATAATGCAATGCCGACATTCATCCATAGAAGTTTGTTCTGGGACTGAACGAAACCGAAGGCGCCTCTCTACTACATTCATTTTGCGAATAACCCCCAAGATCAGTAGAAAGTAACCCTTGCACTTCAAAAGCTCCATTTCGATTATCTTCAAGATATTCCAATTTGAAACACTTATGTCGTTTCAAAGTGGTTTTCGAATAACAGATCTGATCTTGGTCTCTACGAATCGACAATGTTAGTTTATAAATTGAGCGACATTTGACAGTCAGTTATTTAACTATGAAATAAACAACAATCCAACCAGAGATCAAATTTCCAAAGGAAGTAACATTGGTTAAGCACCAAGCAACACTAAGCCTCTTTAATTAATCTTTCCATTAGTTAAAAATACTTGGAAAATATTTATCTCAAAATATCTTTACGAAGATATATTCTCAAAACCATTTTTAATTTTTCTGTATTTGGAAAACACTTCATATACTTATCTCAACGGTATAAGTATATTCACAAACCATTTCATTTTAAATGTTTAGATGATCCCTCTATATACTTAAATCCGTAATAAGTACATTCACGCCTTTTAAGGAAGACATCATATTTTTTAGAGCACACTTTATTGGATCAAAAAGAATGAAAACATCATTACAACAACCCAAAAACACTAGTATAGAGATCCAATTAGTTATATTTAATATCAAATTCCGACATCGAACTCAAACTATTTATCAGTTAACAATGAGTTCGATCGAGTTGGGGTACCATTACTTCTCAGACCTTGAATGAAGGACATTCTTAACTTCAAAATGGATGTAACTTACACATCGAAATTTAACATCAAATAGAGGATATAGATATAAATACCGTAAACTATATAAACATCTTCTTCTAGAAATCAACTAAAATAACAACAATGTTATAGTCTATGTCTTCCTTACTTTCTCGAAAACATTTATTACAATAAAAATATTGAAATCCGTATCTTTTTACCACTTAACACATTTTAAATCACTTTTTAAACCAATAAACTCCTTTTGAAAATATCACTTTCAATATGTTCCTTCAAAAGATTATTTTAACTTTTAATACGTGAATATATTTCCTCGATAAAAAACCGTACTTATTCAACATAATCATTTTCATATTTAAAAAATTATATTTGTTAGTCTCTTTCTATTTTATAAAACTTTCTTTCTATAAAATCCCTTTATTTATAAAACCCCATTTATAACTCTATCCATTTATAAATCCTACATATTCACAAAATCTCATTTAAAACATCAATTACAACCCTTTTGTAACGTTGTCTCCATATGTATAAATATATTTTATAAATTCATTTATATTTATAAAATATTGTTTTACATCTCTCCAAATCTATCATCACTTTCAATTTCCAAATAAAATAGAATTAACTATTTTCTCTAAACAACATTCCGTATCTTATTATAAATCCACAATTGTAATTTTTTCCTTAAATTTATTCAATGAAAACAGTTTCCCTTTTATTTATAAACATCTTTATAAATCAATCCTTTTATTAATAAAATACAATTTTTAAATCCTCACTTTATTTGTAAAATGTCACTTTTATGAATTATCACATTTACAAATTTCCATATCTATAAATAAATCTTAACATATGTACACACATATATTACCACTTTATATAAAACGGTTAATAAGTATTTATACCAAAATATTTCTATCTTCTTTTTGAAATCTATTCCTTTATTATAAAAGGCGGACTTATTTTTAAGATTTTAAAATCTTTAGTTTATAGTTTAAAAATCTCTATTTAAAATATGTTATAAAACTGCTAATTTATAATATCTAAAAACTATACCTTTTATTTTATTTAAATTAAATTCCTTCTTTTAATAATTCAAAAATAATTATTAAAATATGTAAATTTTTGAAATCACTTTTAAATCCTTTTTAAAAGCTAATTCTTCATTTTATAGTATTTCAAAATACTAAAAATATGGCTCAGTGCTACTATAGTACTAAAAAGAGAGAAAAATATCCATGTCATCAAATATGTCATTCAACACATTATATATCAAAATATATGAAAAGTAAAATCAATAGTGTGGGGAATCCAGTTGGATCCTCCAACCTGTCTCATGCATCACATATAGTATAAACAAAAAATATAAATCGACCGCTTCGAGACGGGATCGTATACAACGGGTCATCCATTAGGAACGTAATAAGGTCTCATTCACTCCAGGGGCGGGAGCATATCCAAATTAACAAATAAAATAGTAGATCAACCAAACAATTAACAAACAATTACCAATAAAATTTTCCACACTTATATAAATATATAAGTGGGCTAGAGATTAACTTACTTTGATTCCAGTCTCCGCCAAAATGCTTCGATTTGAATTAAAATTGAATGGGTATTCAATTTTAACCCAACTTCCTACTAGCTCCAAATCCATCCAATCCAACTCCATAACGTAGTATTTGCTGATATGATTGCAATGCAACCTGTCACGGTCAAATCCGACCTTGTATAAAATAGTTATACATTCATAAATATTCGATTTTAGAAGAATTGTTAATTACGTGATTAACCAATTTAATTACCACTTTAAACACTAATCACGTGCGTTAATTCTCTCTTCATCGTTTGCAACAACAACCAGGCTTCGCGCGACATCCTCGATCACGCCACCATCTCTACACCGCCGTACATCACCACGCCATCACCCAGGATCGCCCATAGCAAGCCGAGCCTTCCAACACCAGCGTCGGCTGTCCACGTGCCTTAGATCGTCGTAATTTTTTCAAAAACCGCCGCCGCTTTGAACGTCTATCGCCCCGCCTCCTATCTTTGATCGTCAATTGACCAAGATGGATGAACTCGTGGAAAGGGGAGAAACATGTTTCATGAAGGAGTCGATGCATGAAATGGCTCTGATCTCTTGATGGATCTATGGCCGTTAGATGAGGTTATAATGGCGGCTCTGAATTCATTTAGTGTTTGCGATTGTGAGCTCCTATTTATGGCCAATTAAAATATCTAAACACTATTCACGTCAAATATTTTCGAACTCCAATCGAAGCATACCGTATGACATTCTATATATAATACCCCTATCCCAAACAAAATGAAACTAGTATCGAGACCTAATTCCATCATATATCTAAGCTAGCTTTCAAAATCAAATTATATTAAATTAAATTTCTTTAATTGATTTTTATGCGTTTCAACCTCGCACGACCAAACGATACATTCGATTGCCAGGAAAATCAATGGTATATAATAATTCATTATTACGGATCCAATGACACTTGTTTCGTCAAAATCCAAGACAGTGCCATGAACGGCCATTTTCACACGTTAGTTAAAACGAGTTATTTCCAAAATCAATTTAATCACATTTAATTCCAATTTAAAAGTTTACTATCTCCATTCTTATTTAGATAGAATTTAAATCAGCCTTTGAAATTATTTTAATTCATATTAAATTCAAGAATTAATTATTTAAGCAATTCCAAATACTCAAATAACCCTTATATTTAAACTTTAAATTGTTTAACTTATAAAATTAAATTTTCAATATCTAAAATCAATTAAATATTCCAAATTCTAATGACTAAAATTCTAGGTTGTTACACTTGAAATGTAAATTTCTATGTTTTAATTTATTTGGAGCAGTTTTCGTGTAATTTCCACCAATTATCATACTTTAAAATATATATAAAAGCGCGTTGTTTGAATTAATAAAGAATGTGCCAAAAATGGGAAAGAGATGTGTAAGATATGGAAATCCTTTTTCATAGTTTACACTATCTATCTTAATAAAAGAAAAGAAATAATTCTTTGTAATGTCAAATAAAGCAAAAAATTCATTTGTAGTTAATGTATGGGAAATTATAACAATTATCCTTTTTAGAAGGGTAGCTTTGATAAATTTAAAATGTGGAAATAAGTGTTCTAGTTTAGAAATTGGTATAAACGTATAAACATGCCTGACGACTAAAAATAAATAAATACATATAACATAATTTACGATTATATACAAATTAGTTAGTAATTAACAGATTAAGATTTATGGACATTAATTGCAAATTTAATGGACAACAAATTTGCAGTTAATGAGCATAAAAATAAATTAAATGTGGATTGATTATGAAAAGTTTAATATGGCATATATGGAAGAAATGAATTAGAGTAATAAATGGATTTTAAAATTTATAAAAGATTAAATTAGGATTGAATAAAGATAGTCCAATTTGGCCATTAATAAATAGTTATTACAGGTATATTAACTGAAGTAATAGATGGACAACATTTATTAGAAACCAAGAATTAAAATTAAGCAAAGTGGGCAATAGTGAAATGACATATTAAGAATGCACATTTTAATTTAGTAAGGAGCATTGGGACCTCAATACCATTTATATCAGTTGAAGGTAAATGGAAGCTTCCGGCAAAAATTTCTTTCAGAGATTTTGGTGGTAATCGCTAGGTGTCTCCCTTAGTTTTGCAAAAGCAAAAGATATGGTATAAGATATGTCCATGTTTTATTACTGTAGTAACGACCTGTAAATTCATCACTAAATTTTTTTTTTAAAAATATTCAAATACAAGATCTTTTAACATAAATGATAATTTTTTGAACAATAAATAATATTGGTAATCTTGTTTCGAATAAATATTTATAAAAATATATACTTTGCAAGATATATCGATAAAATGACTGAAAATTGTTTTATCGATAAATAGCTTTTGTGATGACCTGGATTTTTAGGCCAACTAATATTGAACGATCGACCGATGTAATTAATGGAATATTAGATAGAATTAGTCAAATAAATAAATTTCTACTAATTAAAAATATCTGGATATATATATATATATAAGTTAATTAAAAACTGTATTAAATATTGAATTTTAAATTACTGGATATAATGGGTACTATAGGAATGTTTCCACATTTAAAAATTTAGAGAAAAAAATATATCCATAGGTGCATATATATGTAAATATATGCAAGATTTTGGTGTTTGATATATAGGTATATAAATGTGTATAGACGCCTGTATAAAGTAAAATATAGGAAATTGTATAAATGTGAATATGTAATAGTAATGTTTATAAAAGTAATATGTATAAATTGATGTATGTAAGGTGATATGTGTGTGTGTGTATATATGTAAAAAGGTAAATAAGTAGATATATCCACATATGGTATGTGGAAATAAATATATATATACACACACAAGCATATGAACATACCCTAAATGTAGGAAAAGTTTATAAATACATACATGTAATTAAGTAATGTATATAAATATACACCTGTAAAAATATTTGTAATAAAGAGGAGACAACATCATGGAAATTTCATTTCAAGCCTACAAAATATTTTATCAATATAATATATACTTATGGACATTTGTAAGCTAGGAGAGTTATACGCACACAAGTGTCAAATTGTTTCCTTCACTTAAAAAAAGGAAGAAACATAAGGCTGTACAATTATTTTCTCATTTCTCAAACTTACTTTCTTCCATTTTTCCAAAAAAAAATCCAAAAACTAAAATAAAAGAAAACTAAATCATACTACTTCAAGCCTTTAAACGGAACAAAGCATAGCAAGCAAGTACAAGTACATTTCAACTCAAAATATATCAAGCTTCCATTTTCAGATCAGTGGCAGTTCCAGATCAAAAGCTTTCCTCTGTTTAACAGATAATTGTGAGTACACTTCATTTGAATCAAATCTTTTTATCAATTCATGATTTGGGTTTAATGATAAAATAGAAATAACAGATTTGAGTGTGTTATTGCATAGAAATAAAATGTATATTCCTGTATATAGAAATATGAAAACCTGTACATAGTTATTGCCTCTGTTTTGTCTTCCCTGGCGTGTTCAGCTCTTCAAAATTCGATATCTCGTCCTCCAATTAGTTTAGGCCAAAATGTTTAAAGGGTTTATTTTTGCATGTGAGTGTAATAAATTTTAAAAATGATTACATAAAATATAATCAAGTAGAATGCTTGAAAAGGGATTTATAGTAAATAAGTAAATAATTTATGGAAATTTGATCATATTGATTCATGTTTTCTTCTATATGAATGAAATCGATTTGAAAAATGATGAATTTTGATAGCTTCACCTTGAGTTTTAGTTGTGTATTTAATGTAGTGATGTGGGATGATCGATTCGTGGACTTTGGACAAATTATGGCGGTTTAAGCAAGGTGGGAGGTCGACGGTGAGTCAGGAGGTGGCATAGTGTGAGAAAAAGGCACGATGGTTATTAGTGGTCGTGGCGACTGAGCATAAATGATCTAGGGTTGGGGCATCGGAATATCTCGGGTTCAGGTAATCGGCGATAGCGGTAATAGTAAGGGAGATGAGGGTTTGGTATAGGGGGGAAAGCTGGGAAATGAGTGGCGGAGCTGCTGGTGGAGTGGTGTGTTAGATGGTGGTAGGTAGCGACGGAACGAGGGGGAAGAAGGGGTCGGTCGAATTTTTGGGGTCAGTTTTCCTTCGATTTTTGTATATGGGCTGATTGGGGGTTCAGGTGGACGCGGAAGTGGAAGGAGACTGATGGGGATGTTCGACGACAGAAATTGATGGTCGTGGTTGAGTATATGTGCACGGTGGTGCACAGATTCATGCACAAAGGGGGACGGGTTTAATGGGAAAGGAAGGTAGGAAGAAGAGAATTCAGGGATAAAGAAAGAAGGGTTTGGGCCGAGAAATCTAGGCCAAGGGAAAACTTAAGTAAGAGTAAAACAAAAGGTAAGGAAACAAAGAAGTTTTCTTTGGTTTCGGGTTGGGCTTTGGGCCTGAATTTAAATAACAGATATTTTATCAAAGTTTTAAAAAGAAGGGAAATAAAATGATGGAAGCAAACAAGTTTCAAAAAGGGAGTTTTCAAATAAGTTTCAAAGCAAATTTTTGGAACAAGTTCCCAAAGTAAGTTTGAAGCCAAAGAATTTTGAAGTTAAATGTTTTTGAATTCAAATCAAATTGTTTTAGGATAATTATATATTAGGTTAACTATTTAACTTAATTCATAAGTGTTTCTCAAATAAAATGAAATGTAAACAAAGTTCAATAATTTATATCAAGTTTAAAGTTAGATGTTTTATTTAAAAAAAATTATAATAAGTAATTTCAAGGTTTTAACCTAACCCTTGACTTAGGTCAATATTGATGATAATTCAATTAAGTTGAGATAACTATATTTATGTAAATTATTGAGTTAATTACAAAAGTCATTAAGTAAAAGCTAATAGTGTAATTAAGAAATGTTTAAGATAAATGGTTTATACTTTTAATTAATTAAGGTCTTAAGTAATTGCAAATGATGAATTATTAATTCCAATAATTAATTAAAATAAGATAAGGGAATGAAATTAACTAATGAAAATTAAGCAGGATTTATAATTAATTTAATTTATTTTGTGATTTAAATTAAATTAATTAGAAATGGTGGAACCAACTAATCTTGCTTATAAATGTTTAATTTGAATTGAATGCTTTGGATTTCTTAATATCTCTAGTATGTTAAATTTGATATTCTGTGATATAAGTTGCCTTGGATTGAGCTATGATAAATGTGAGTTATTTGTCTGATGAATTTCTTTCAGAATATGACATTCTAAAATTTAAATTAAATTGTTGTTTTACTTAAATAATTTGGTTTAAAAAGGATGGCATTGGATTCGAAGAGATCAGGGTCGGATATCAGCGATATCCGGAACCACTTCGATTTATAAACTACTATAACCCTTTATAGATTTGATTTGTAGAATCAAATAGGTTGGAATGGAATAAACTAAGTAAACTTGGCCATTTAAACTAAGTAACGGTACTTGGATATTATTTTGTGGAATAAATGTTTGGCTATAGCAAGATAAGAACTTGTAGTGAGGTACGAGTTACCCTGGTTTTCAAAGAAGTTTTATAACTTAGTATTTCAAGTTATATGGGTTACTCATGCTGGTTTCCAGCCTGACTCGGGTGTTACTTTCTGGAGCTATATGGTCAGATCGAGTATTACAAATTTTCAAGTTCGGACGTTCTGGAGCTTAGGAGGCGACCAAGAATGCAGGAACATATGGAGTATATTCCGCTGTGTATTCGAGGTTGTATTGATTGTGTTTAGGGACAAGTTGTTACAACTGTCCAATTTATCTGTGAATGAATTGTACTCTGATATATTGTCTGCAAATTGACAGTTACAGCTTTCTTTGTATAAATGCTATTATTTGATATTATATTTAATCCGCTGCGAATGTGAGATTCTGTGTTGTTGTTTTCTGTTTCTTCTTCTACCTCTTTTCTTCTTTAACCTAATAATCTAGGATTTTCGGCGTTCGATTTCTCGGCACTTCTACAGTGAACGTATTAGTACCGAATTTTCGGAGTTGAAGATTCCAGGTCGATACATTTGGTATCAGAGCAGAAGGTTAAGTGAGAACCATGGCTCTGGTGGGGGTTACTCATAGAGACGTGGACATGGTACCCTAGAATGACCTAAGTGTAATATATATAAGAGCGTATTTTTTATTTTCATATATAAAGATTTTAAAATGATTTTAAAAATGATTTTTATATAAGCTTATATTTTGATATAGAAAGCAATAATTTTTCTAATTATTATATATAATAAGATAATTGGTTGATGGTTATTGAAATTAAATATATTAATAAGGTTTAAATGGTAATATATATAATCAAATAGGAATTGGATAATATGAACTATACAAATAAGATAAGCTTAAAATGGATTCAAACCAGAAAATAAAATCCTGAAATTTGTAGAAGTATTTTCAGAATGTTGAAAAGTTTACCTTGATTTTATTTTCCAACAATATATGAGATAATATATAATAAATTGGGTTCCAGATATGATAATCTTGGATTATTATCATAAATATTTGTTGTATATTAATAAAAGGGTGTTTATTTTTTTTTAAAATAAACAATGATAAAGCAAAATGGAATATTTTAAGGAAGTAACAATGACTTATAAATTAAAAAGGATTTAAATTATGATTTTTTTAATCTAAGTCTAGAAAATTTAAATTGTTTTGAAGTGTTAAAAGATATAATAACTAATATTTTTAAATGTAGGCATCTTATTTTAAAACAAAAATTGTTTTAAAAGGAATTTGTTTTGAATTAAAAACCAAGAATGGTTTAAATTGAAAGTATGACTTGGTGTGTAAACGAAATAGATTATTGCATTAATGAATTGCAAAAATATACATATTTGGAAAATAAGAGTAAAAGTTGGAATTCTACTTATCTAGTCTAATATAGGTTAAGAAGTCCCACTAAAATCCTATCTAAGAGAGAGAGTGATGGCTAAAAGTGAAGAACGGAAGGCAACACGCAGGGAGCAGAGAGCAGTTGCACGTAAGGAACGAGAGAAAGCAACATAGTTGTATGAAAGTCGGGTTTAGGAAAGGGCTGGACCAGGACCTTATGATAATGTCACCTTCTACAGATGTTATAATTAGGGTCATTACGCAGCCAGGTGCAGTAAAACAAGGAAGGAATTGAAGGGTGCATTCCAAAGTTTCGCTCCGAGATCTTATGCTTTAAGTGTCATAGGAAAGGACATTTCCTTAACCATTGCCCTGAAGTGAGGAAGGTGAAGCGTAAATCTGTGGAACCAATCAATGAGTCGACTATTTGCTATCATTGTTAGAAGACGAGACACATAGCTAGGAATTGTCCCGAGAGACAGAAGAAGAGTAAGGTCGTGGAACGTCCTGCAGGAGGCGTGAAGGTTATCCAGATTGATGAAAGGGTAGAAACCTTTTGTGGTAAATGTTTTAGGTGGAGATGTCCTGTTGAAAAGTGCATGTTTGGGCGTTGCACATTGGAAGGAAGCACCTAGAGAGGATTCTTGTAAGGATACTAGGGCTATGTTCTTTTCCAAACCCCTAGGTGATGGAGAAGGCGCTTAGATTAGTGACTTCTATAAGACTCATATTTTGGACAAAATGGATGTAATGTTTGAACTACTAGTATGTAGTCTACCAATGTATGGAATATTTTATGGCAGTACAATCTAATAAATTCACTTTTATTTGTTTATGATTGGAATTGAAATTAATTCAAATGGGAAGTTGAATTAAACTAATTAGAATGGGAGATTGGAAAATTGAATAGTTTGGCTCTGAACTATTTTCAAATAAATTGTTTTAATATAAACTATCTTAAAACTATTTGTCCTAGCTACTTACTATTCAATCTTTCTTTTTAAAACCCAAACTATCTTATACTTATTTTACAACTATTTTTGAAACTATTTGACTATTTACAACAATTATGCAACAGCTTTACAAACTAATTACTATTTACAACTACTTTATAACTAATTACAATTTTACAGTTATTTTGCAATTATCTAACTATTCTAAACTATTCAACAATTTTACAACTATTTATAACTACTTAACTATTTACAGCTATTTTACAACTAATAACTATTTTACAGCTACTTATCTACTTTAAACTTTTCAAGCTATTTTCTAAATTCAAGTTGGTCAGAGTGCAAACTGTTTATAATTGAAGTGATAACCCAAATGGAAATGGAAGCAATTGTGAATAGGTGAATAGAATCAAAATGAAGATAAATTCGTTGGATGTACGTATATTGTTCTATTCACATAACGATTTGATTCAGGTCCGAACATAGAATTTCGAGATAGTCTATCAATCCGAGTTGGGATTTTTCACTCGATTTGCAACGACGAACCCTTTTATTAATCAGATCAAGAAATCAGATCTGAGTCCGCACTAGAAAGTCGGGTGGACAATACTAGATCGGAAGTGAAATCGTGTGATCGAGTGAACAATCAGTTTTGATATTGCGTGCGGATGATATATGTAAATCGTACGTGCTTAAATGAAATAGATATTGAAATTTTGTAAAGAAGTGTAAAAATAAGTTTTGAAATAGGAAAATATATTTTGAAATATATGATGAATAAAAGTGGAAGTTGGATATTTCTTTAATTGAAATTCACTTTATAAGGAGTAAGTAAGGTGGTAAATAACTTTATAAGGGAAACCAAACTTGAATATTTGATTTGGTATGAATAAAATTATATATATTTGTTACAAATGATAAACTCCCCCTATGTTGAATCTAAAACTAGAAGAAAAGGTTTTTGAAAAATATTTGAAGTATAAAAGGGAATCTATATAATGAAGTGATCCAAAGATTTTTTTCAAGTTGGAAGGAATAAACTTATATATATATATATATATATATATATATATATAAATGATTTTTGAAAATGGATCTAAAAAGTTTTTGGAACCCATTGATTTTGAAAGACTTTTGATTTTGGAAAAAAATCAATTTTAGGAATTTGGAAAGCCTAGTTTGGAACTATCGATTTGAGATATCGATTTTATGTAAAGGAGATTTATATGTGATTCATATAAGAGTATGATTTGAAAGATACTATATGTATATAGTATAAAATATTTTGAGATTGGATCTGGGGAAAAAGGCGCTCCCATTTAAATGAACTTCTAGCAGGAGATCTACAGGATGGTTCTGTCTTGAGCCCTAAGAGGGGGTTCTAAATTTGATTCTGGGAGGAAGTCTGGACAAACTGAAGTTCCTGAGGATTGTAGTTGGGTAGAAAAAGTAGAGGGCGCTGATGCCTACAGAGACATTTGGGTTATGCTGTGACGACAATGTAACTTGGTGTCACTACGATCTACTATGCACCGTAGCGGAAGTCGAGGGGCAGCGATTGCCTACAGTCTATGTTAGATTTCGCCATGAGGGCGACGTAACATCGATAGACTACGATCTATGAAGACATAGTGGAAGTCGTGTGGCAGTAAATGCCTACAGAATACATTGGGACTCGACTGATGTAGTCTGCGATCTATGTGGTCTGTGTGGAGAAGTTTCATTTGGCAGTGAAATTCGAGGCGCTGATGGCTACAGTTACATGGGTTTTTGCCGTGATGGCGACGTAACCCTGGGTGTAACTGTGATCTGTAGTGGGTTCCATGGTGTAATCGATGGGCGCGGAGTCCTACAGTTTTCTATGGATTTTGCCGGGATGGCAACGTAACCATCGAGCCAACTGCGGCCATGGAGGGGGTAATGATTTCTAGAGCATTCTCACCAAAAATATTTTCTGTATTTTCAAAAATGTTTTCTGAGTATTTTCGCTGGGTGTTGAAAACGGGTCTGCTAAGTACTTATAGATTTTCAATCTTACGCTTGATCAACGTATGACCGAATTTCTGTGAGAACAAGGATGGACTTGTTGAGACATCGAGTTATAAAAAGTATTTTTTTTATAAAACTAGTTTGATGATATTATATAGATTTTTTTAAAAGTATTTTAAAAAATTTAAATAAAAAGAATAGAGAGTTAAGAATATTTAAAGGATAATTTAACTGTTAATAAGCATTGTAATAAAAATTCTTGCTTTGTTCTTTTTCAAGGACAAAAAGTTCTAAAGGGGAAGGAATGTGATGACCCGGATTTTTAGGCAACTAATAATGAATGATTAACCGATGTAATTAATGGAATATTAGATTTAATTAGTCAAATAAATAAATTTCCACTAATTAAAAATATCTGGATATATATAAGTTAATTTGAAAACTATATAAAATATTGAATTTTAAATCACTGGATATAATGGGTACTATAGGAATGTTTCCACCATTTAAAAATTTATAAAAAAAATATCCGTAGGTGTGTGTGTGTGTATATATGCAAGATTTTGGTGTTTGATATATAGGTACATAAATGTGTATAGATCCCTGTATAAAGTAAAATGTAGGAAAGTGTATAAACGTGGATATGTAATAGCAATGTTTACACAAGCAATATGTATAAATTGATGTATGTAAGGTGATATATATGTAAAAAGGTAAATAAGCAAATATATACACATATGATATGTGGAAATAAATAAATACACACACACACACAAGCATATGAATATACCCATGTGAAATAAAATATAGAAAAAGTTTATATAAACACGTACATGCAATTAAGTAACGTAAATAAATATACACCTATAAAAAGTATTTGTAATAAAGAGGAGACAACATCATGGAAATTTCATTTTAAGCCTACAAAATATTTTATCAATAGAATATATACTTATGGAAATTTGTAAGCTAGGAGAGACATATGCACACAAGTGTCAAATTGTTTTCTTCATTTAAAAAAAATAAAATAAAAAAAGGAAGAAACATAAGGCTATACAGTTATTTTCTCATTTCTCAAACTTTCTTTCTTCCATTTTTCTAAAAAAATCCAAAAAATAAAATAAAAGAAAAGTAAATCAAACTACTTCAAGCCTTCAAACTGAACAAAGCATAGCAAGCAAGTTCAAGTACATTTCAACTCAAAATATATCGAGCTTCTAGTTTCAGATCAGTGGCAGTTCCAGATCAAAAGCTTTCCTCTTTTTAACAGATAACTGTGAGTACAATTCATTTGAAAATCAAATCTTTTTATTAATTCATGATTTAGGCTTAATGATAAAATAGAAATAACAGATTTGAGTGTGCTATTGCACAGAAATAAAATGTATATGCCTGTATATAGAAATATGAAAACCTGTACATAGTTATTTCCTCTATTTTGTCTTCCCTGGCGTGTTCAACTCTTTAAAATTCGATATCTCGTCCTCTGTTAGTTTTAGGCCAAAATGTCTAAAGGGTTTCTGTTTGCATGTGAGTGTAATAAATTTTAAAAATGATTACATAAAATATTATCCAGTAGAAACGCTTGAAAAGGGATTTACAGTAAATACAGTAAATAAGTAAATAATTTAAGGAAATTCGATCATATTGATTCATGTTTTCTCCTATATGAATGGAATCGATTTGAAAAATGATGAATTTTGATAGCTTCGCCTCGATTTTTAGTTGTGTATTTATGTAGTGATGTGGGATGATCGATTTGTGGACTTTGGCCAAATTACGGCGGGTTAAGCTAGGTGGGAGGTCGATGTTAGGTCAAGAGGTAGCTCGGAGGTGGGGTATTGTGAGAAAAAGGGCACGACGGTTATTAGTGGTCGTGGCGACCGAGCATAGATGAATTCATTTAGTGTTTGCGATTGTGAGCTCCTATTTATGGCCAACTAAAATATCTAAACACTATTCACGTCAAATATTTTCGAACTCCAATCGAAGCATACCGTATGACATTCTATATATAATACCCCTATCCCAAACAAAATGAAACTAGTATCGAGACCTAATTCCATCATATATCTAAGCTAGCTTTCAAAATCAAATTATATTAAATTAAATTTCTTTAATTGATTTTTATGCGTTTCAACCTCGCACGACCAAACGATACATTCGATTGCCAGGAAAATCAATGGTATATAATAATTCATTATTACGGATCCAATGACACTTGTTTCGTCAAAATCCAAGACAGTGCCATGAACGGCCATTTTCACACGTTAGTTAAAACGAGTTATTTCCAAAATCAATTTAATCACATTTAATTCCAATTTAAAAGTTTACTATCTCCATTCTTATTTAGATAGAATTTAAATCAGCCTTTGAAATTATTTTAATTCATATTAAATTCAAGAATTAATTATTTAAGCAATTCCAAATACTCAAATAACCCTTATATTTAAACTTTAAATTGTTTAACTTATAAAATTAAATTTTCAATATCTAAAATCAATTAAATATTCCAAATTCTAATGACTAAAATTCTAGGTTGTTACACTTGAAATGTAAATTTCTATGTTTTAATTTATTTGGAGCAGTTTTCGTGTAATTTCCACCAATTATCATACTTTAAAATATATATAAAAGCGCGTTGTTTGAATTAATAAAGAATGTGCCAAAAATGGGAAAGAGATGTGTAAGATATGGAAATCCTTTTTCATGGTTTACACTATCTATCTTAATAAAAGAAAAGAAATAATTCTTTGTAATGTCAAATAAAGCAAAAAATTCATTTGTAGTTAATGTATGGGAAATTATAACAATTATCCTTTTTAGAAGGGTAGCTTTGATAAATTTAAAATGTGGAAATAAGTGTTCTAGTTTAGAAATTGGTATAAACGTATAAACATGCCTGACGACTAAAAATAAATAAATACATATAACATAATTTACGATTATATACAAATTAGTTAGTAATTAACAGATTAAGATTTATGGACATTAATTGCAAATTTAATGGACAACAAATTTGCAGTTAATGAGCATAAAAATAAATTAAATGTGGATTGATTATGAAAAGTTTAATATGGCATATATGGAAGAAATGAATTAGAGTAATAAATGGATTTTAAAATTTATAAAAGATTAAATTAGGATTGAATAAAGATAGTCCAATTTGGCCATTAATAAATAGTTATTACGGGTATATTAACTGAAGTAATAGATGGACAACATTTATTAGAAACCAAGAATTAAAATTAAGCAAAGTGGGCAATAGTGAAATGACATATTAAGAATGCACATTTTAATTTAGTAAGGAGCATTGGGACCTCAATACCATTTATATCAGTTGAAGGTAAATGGAAGCTTCCGGCAAAAATTTCTTTCAGAGATTTTGGTGGTAATCGCTAGGTGTCTCCCTTAGTTTTGCAAAAGCAAAAGATATGGTATAAGATATGTCCATGTTTTATTACTGTAGTGACGACCTGTAAATTCATCACTTAATTTTTTTTTTAAAATATTCAAATACAAGATCTTTTAACATAAATGATAATTTTTTGAACAATAAATAATATTGGTAATCTTGTTTCGAATAAATATTTATAAAAATATATACTTTGCAAGATATATCGATAAAATGACTGAAAATTGTTTTATCGATAAATAGCTTTTGTGATGACCTGGATTTTTAGGCCAACTAATATTGAACGATCGACCGATGTAATTAATGGAATATTAGATAGAATTAGTCAAATAAATAAATTTATACTAATTAAAAATATCTGGATATATATATATAAGTTAATTAAAAACTGTATTAAATATTGAATTTTAAATTACTGGATATAATGGGTACTATAGGAATGTTTCCACATTTAAAAATATAGAGAAAAAAATATATCCATAGTTGTATATATATGTAAATATATGCAAGATTTTGGTGTTTGATATATAGGTATATAAATGTGTATAGACGCCTGTATAAAGTAAAATATAGGAAATTGTATAAATGTGAATATGTAATAGTAATGTTTATAAAAGTAATATGTATAAATTGATGTATGTAAGGTGATATGTGTGTGTGTGTGTATATGTAAAAAGGTAAATAAGTAGATATATCCACATATGGTATGTGGAAATAAATATATATATACACACACAAGCATGTGAACATACCCTAAAATGTAGGAAAAGTTTATAAATATATACATGTAATTAAGTAATGTATATAAATATACACCTGTAAAAATATTTGTAATAAAGAGGAGACAACATCATGGAAATTTCATTTCAAGCCTACAAAATATTTTATCAATATAATATATACTTATGGACATTTGTAAGCTAGGAGAGTTATACGCACACAAGTGTCAAATTGTTTCCTTCACTTAAAAAAAGGAAGAAACATAAGGCTGTACAATTATTTTCTCATTTCTCAAACTTACTTTCTTCCATTTTTCCAAAAAAAATCAAAAAACTAAAATAAAAGAAAACTAAATCATACTACTTCAAGCCTTTAAACGGAACAAAGCATAGCAAGCAAGTACAAGTACATTTCAACTCAAAATATATCAAGCTTCCATTTTCAGATCAATGGCAGTTCCAGATCAAAAGCTTTCCTCTGTTTAACAGATAATTGTGAGTACACTTCATTTGAATCAAATCATTTTATCAATTCATGATTTGGGTTTAATGATAAAATAGAAATAACAGATTTGAGTGTGTTATTGCATAGAAATAAAATGTATATGCCTGTATATAGAAATATGAAAACCTGTACATAGTTATTGCCTCTGTTTTGTCTTCCCTGGCGTGTTCAGCTCTTCAAAATTCGATATCTCGTCCTCCAATTAGTTTAGGCCAAAATGTTTAAAGGGTTTATTTTTGCATGTGAGTGTAATAAATTTTAAAAATGATTACATAAAATATAATCAAGTAGAATGCTTGAAAAGGGATTTATAGTAAATAAGTAAATAATTTATGGAAATTTGATCATATTGATTCATGTTTTCTTCTATATGAATGAAATCGATTTGAAAAATGATGAATTTTGATAGCTTCACCTTGAGTTTTAGTTGTGTATTTAATGTAGTGATGTGGGATGATCGATTCGTGGACTTTGGACAAATTATGGCGGTTTAAGCAAGGTGGGAGGTCGACGGTAAGTCAGGAGGTGGCTCGGAGGTGGCGTAGTGTGAGAAAAAGGCACGATGGTTATTAGTGGTCGTGGCGACTGAGCATAAATGATCTAGGGTTGGGGCATCGGAATATCTCGGGTTCAGGTAATCGGCGATAGCGGTAATAGTAAGGGAGATGAGGGTTTGGTATAGGGAGGAAAGCTGGGAAATGAGTGGCGGAGCTGCTGGTGGAGTGGTGTGTTAGATGGTGGTAGGTAGCGACGGAACGAGGGGTAAGAAGGGGTCGGTCGAATTTTTGGGGTCAGTTTTCCTTCGATTTTTGTATATGGGCTGATTGGGGGTTCAGGTGGACGCGGAAGTGGAAGGAGACTGATGGGGATGTTCGACGACAGAAATTGATGGTCGTGGTTGAGTATATGTGCACGGTGGTGCACAGATTCATGCACAAAGGGGGACGAGTTTAATAGGAAAGGAAGGTAGGAAGAAGAGAATTCAGGGATAAAGAAAGAAGGGGTTTGGGCCGAGAAATCTAGGCCAAGGGAAAACTTAAGTAAGAGTAAAACAAAAGGTAAGGAAACAAAGAAGTTATCTTTGGTTTCGGGTTGGGCTTTGGGCCTGAATTTAAATAACAGATATTTTATCAAAGTTTTAAAAAGAAGGGAAATAAAATGATGGAAGCTAACAAGTTTCAAAAAGGGAGTTTTCAAATAAGTTTCAAAGCAAATTTTTGGAACAAGTTCCCAAAGTAAGTTTGAAGCCAAAGAATTTTGAAGTTAAATGTTTTTGAATTCAAATCGAATTGTTTTAGGATAATTATATATTAGGTTAACTATTTAACTTAATTCATAAGTGTTTCTCAAATAAAATGAAATGTAAACAAAGTTCAATAATTTATATCAAGTTTAAAGTTAGATGTTTTATTTTCAAAAAATTATAATAAGTAATTTCAAGGTTTTAACCTAACCCTTGACTTAGGTCAATATTGATGATAATTCAATTAAGTTGAGATAACTATATTTATGTAAATTATTGAGTTAATTACAAAAGTCATTAAGTAAAAGCTAATAGTGTAATTAAGAAATGGTTAAGATAAATGGTTTATACTTTTAATTAATTAAGGTCTTAAGTAATTGCAAATGATGAATTATTAATTCCAATAATTAATTAAAATAAGATAAGGGAATGAAATTAACTAATGAAAATTAAGCAGGATTTATAATTAATTTAATTTATTTTGTGATTTAAATTAAATTAATTAGAAATGGTGGAACCAACTAATCTTGCTTATAAATGTTTAATTTGAATTGAATGCTTTGGATTTCTTAATATCTCTAGTATGTTAAATTTGATATTCTGTGATATAAGTTGCCTTGGATTGAGCTATGATAAATGTGAGTTATTTGTCTGATGAATTTCTTTTAGAATATGACATTCTAAAATTTAAATTAAATTGTTGTTTTACTTAAACAATTTGGTTTAAAAAGGATGGCATTGGATTCGAAGAGATCGGGGTCGGATATCAGCGATATCCAGAACCACTTCGATTTATAAACTACTATAACCCTTTATAGATTTGATTTGTAGAATCAAATAGGTTGGAATGGAATAAACTAAGTAAACTTGGCCATTTAAACTAAGTAACGGTACTTGGATATTATTTTGTGGAATAAATGTTTGGCTATAGCAAGATAAGAACTTGTAGTGAGGTACGAGTTACCCTGGTTTTCAAAGAAGTTTTATAACTTAGTATTTCAAGTTATATGGGTTACTCATGCTGGTTTCCAGCCTGACTCGGGTGTTACTTTCTGGAGCTATATGGTCAGATCGAGTATTACAAATTTTCAAGTTCGGACGTTCTGGAGCTTAGGAGGAGAGCAAGAATGCAGGAATATATGGAGTATATTCCGCTGTGTATTCGAGGTTGTATTGATTGTGTTCAGGGACAAGTTGTTACAACTGTCCAATTTATCTGTGAATGAATTGTACTCTGATATATTGTCTGCAAATTGACAGTTACAGCTTTCTTTGTATAAATGCTATTATTTGATATTATATTTAATCCGCTGCGAATGTGAGATTCTGTGTTGTTGTTTTCTGTTTCTTCTTCTACCTCTTTTCTTCTTTAACCTAATAATCTAGGATTTCCAGCGTTCGATTTCTCGGCACTTCTACAGTGAACGTATTGGTACCGAATTTTCGGAGTTGAAGATTCCAGGTCGACACATTTGGTATCAGAGCAGAAGGTTAAGCGAGAACCATGGCTCTGGTGGGGGTTACTCATAGAGACGTGGACATGGTACCCTAGAATGACCTAAGTGTAATATATATAAGAGCGTACTTTTTATTTTCATATATAAAGATTTTAAAATGATTTTAAAAATGATTTTTATATAAGCTTATATTTTGATATATAAAGCAATAATTTTTCTAATTATTATATATAATAAGATAATTGGTTTATGGTTATTGAAATTAAATATATTAATAAGGTTTAAGTGGTAATATATATAATCAAATAGGAATTGGATAATATGAACTATACAAATAAGATAAGCTTAAAATGGATTCAAACCAGAAAATAAAATCCTGAAATTTGTAGAAGTATTTTCAGAATGTTGAAAAGTTTACCTTGATTTTATTTTCCAACAATATATGAGATAATATATAATAAATTGGGTTCCAGATATGATAATCTTGGATTATTATCATAAATATTTGTTGTATATTAATAAAAGGGTGTTTATTTTTTTTTAAATAAACAATGATAAAGCAAAATGGAATATTTTAAGGAAGTAACAATGACTTATAAATTAAAAAGGATTTAAATTATGATTTTTTTAATTTAAGTCTAGAAAATTTAAATTGTTTTGAAGTGTTAAAAGATATAATAACTAATATTTTTAAATGTAGGCATCTTATTTTAAAACAAAAATTGTTTTAAAAGGAATTTGTTTTGAATTAAAAACCAAGAATGGTTTAAATTGAAAGTATGACTTGGTGTGTAAACGAAATAGATTATTGCATTAATGAATTGCAAAAATATACATATTTGGAAAATAAGAGTAAAAGTTGGAATTCTACTTATCTAGTCTAATATAGGTTAAGAAGTCCCACTAAAATCCTATCTAAGAGAGAGAGTGATTGCTAAAAGTGAAGAACGGAAGGCAACACGCAGGGAGCGGAGAGCAGTTGCACGTAAGGAACGAGAGAAAGCAACATAGTTGTATGAAAGTCGGGTATAGGAAAGGGCTGGACCAGGACCTTATGATAATGTCACCTTCTACAGATGTTATAATTAGGGTCATTACGCAGCCGGGTGCAGTAAAACAAGGAAGGAATTGAAGGGTGCATTCCAAAGTTTCGCTCCGAGATCTTATGCTTTAAGTGTCATAGGAAAGGACATTTCCTTAACCATTGCCCTGAAGTGAGGAAGGTGAAGCGTAAATCTGTGGAACCAATCAATGAGTCGATTATTTGCTATCATTGTTAGAAGACGAGACACATAGCTAGGAATTGTCCCGAGAGACAGAAGAAGAGTAAGGTTGTGGAACGTCCTGCAGGAGGCGTGAAGGTTATCCAGATTGATGAAAGGGTAGAAACCTTTTGTGGTAAATGTTATAGGTGGAGATGTCCTGTTGAAAAGTGCATGTTTGGGCTTTGCACATTGGAAGGAAGCACCTAGAGAGGATTCTTGTAAGGATACTAGGGCTATGTTCTTTTCCAAACCCCTAGGTGATGGAGAAGGCTCTTAGATTAATGACTTCTATAAGACTCTTATTTTGGACAAAATGGATGTAATGTTTGAACTACTAGTGTGTAGTCTACCAATGTATGGAATATTTTATGGCAGTACAATCTAATAAATTCACTTTTATTTGTTTATGTAACGACCCAGAATTTTTAGAAATTAAAATTTGAATATTTAATTTATTTTAAATATTAATAAGTGAATTTATAAGTCAAATAAATTTTTATTTGAATTATTGGATTTATTTGAATAATTAAATCGATAATTTAATACGTTAAATTATGGAAATAATTGAAAAATATAGTTAAATATGATTGAAAATGATTTGTAAAATTTTATTTTATCATATGGGAGTTAGAACGATATTTTAGAACTTTTAAAATCGAATTAAAAGTTAATTTGTGAAAATTGAATATTTTAATATTAAATGGACTAGTGAAAATAGTCAAATTTTGAACAGTCTCAGAATTGAACGAAACCAGTTCCATTGGATCCGTAATAGTTAGTTATTATCGGATTTCAAATTTCGTGTCAATCGGAGTTATCGTTTGATCGTGGCAGCTCGAAACGCATCGATTTATTTTTAATTTTAATTTGGCGAGTAAAAATAGCCATTTTTCAAAAAGTCTCGGATTTCGACGAAACCAGTTTCATCGGATCCGTAATGTGATATTATTGTAGGGTTTCAAATTTCAAGTCAATTGGATTTACCGTTTGTCCGTTACAAATTAAAACGCCTAGAAATCGACTTAAATCGGTTTAATTCAAATTGAGCGTTTACAGCCATAACTCGCACATACTTCCGAATTAGCTTCCGAAACCTGTTCCATTGTGTCCGGAACGCGGGGTAAACCCTAGAAACGCTGGTTACGGCGCGTAAATCGGAGTTCGGAATTTCCGGGATGAATAGTGTCGCTCGTTCTTTATAAATAGCCCACCATCTCATAAATAAATAAATAAAAAAGATAAAAACCCTAATTTCTAACCCTAGCCGGCCCTAGAATTCGATGGCCAGAATTGTCTCTCACTTTCCCCTCAATCTCTCTCAATCTACAAAGAATTAGCCTTAGGTTTCAACATGAAACTTGTAGAGCTCGACGAGAGCTTTAATTTCATACGGAGATGATCGGAAACAGAGTCGTGTGGAGGAAGCTACAGGGGCCGACGCACGCAGGTTTGGCACGCAATTCAAGGCGCCTGGGGTGGCCGAGTGGGTGCGGTCTGGGGGCGGAGGTGCACGTGGGTGAGGCCTTCAACGTGGAGCAAGCTGATCGTGTTCAAGTGGCGTGTGGTGGCTCGAATTCCTAACCCTAATTCCTTTGTTTGGGTTCGGCCTCATTCGTGACTATCTGGAGATGCAAACGTGAGGGGAGAAGAACAACGTGAGGCCTTGGATGCAGATCACACGGCCAGGATTAGCTTAGGTATAAAATTAGTTTATTTATGTTGTAAAATGTTATTAAAATCGTGTACGAACTTCAAAAATACATAACTTTTTCATACGAGGTCGAAAACGCGCGAAACCAGTTGCGTTGGAATCGTATGGACGAGCACTACGCGATGGAGTTGGTTTGGAGTCGTTTGGAGTTAGTGAGAATTTTGGGTAAAATTAAACGTCCGTTTAATTTTATTCGAAATAAATCGCTAAAACGAAATTAAAACCAAGGTGAGAACTTCTCACTCAATCGAATCGGTTTCGATTTTATTTTAAATAGTTAGATTTAAAATATTTGAATGCATGTTTAAATGATGATTGATATTTATTGATTGTTAAAATAGACATTATACGCCGTTAGTAAGCGGATGTTATTTATTAAAAATATATACCGCGAATATTTCATAAACAGTGAAATTGGTATTATATATAATATCAATATATATATATTGGCATATGTATATATTGGAGTTATTGATTTCCCGCATTTATTTGTTTAGCGGATGAGACCCTATTACGCCGTTATTAAGCGGATAATATTTAATAAGAACATATACCGCGATAATTTCGTACTGGAGCGAAATTGGTATTGTGCTAATGTTTTTGGATGCAGGAAAACAGGTTGGAGGGATCCAACTGGATTCCTCAACAGTTTTTATTTGATTTCAGATATTTTGATATTTGATGGATTTTCATATTGATATATGATATCGTTGTAGTCGTGATTGACTATTTGGTGTGTAGCATCATTGGACCAGATTTTGGGATTTTAAAATGATTTCAAAGTGATTTTTGAAAATATACTATATGTTTGGAATTTGATCTATTTTAAATAAATAAACGTTATAATTTTTAAAGTTATAAAAATTATGGTTTTTGTGAAATACAGTTAAAAACTGATTTTTGAGAATATGATGCTAACGATTTTATAAAATAGTTTAATCGGGATTTTAGAATTATTGTGAAAAGTTTAAATATAGGATTTATAAAATTTAATTATTTTAGGAATCAAAATGGTGAAATAATAAAGGAGATTAAAGACGTTTTAAAATATTAATATAAGTTGATTTATATAAGAGATTTATAAATGGATATTTATAAATTGAAATATGGACATTATAAAACGAGTTTTTATAAGTGCTTGAATGAAGTGAAAATGAATTTCATAATTGAATGGAATTTATAGAATTTTATACGGTGAAGTTATAAATGGAATTTTATAAGCAGTAGGTTTATAAAATTTATTAAGTTATTAAAATAATGATTTTGGATAAATGAATGAATCTTATTAGTTATAAGATTTATAATTTGGGAAGTTAAAAGGGAACGATTTTGTAAGATAATCGTTTTATAAGTATTTAACTTATAATATGAACTTTTAGTTTATAATTAGGTTATAAACTGGAATAGGTTAATAAAGGAATTTATAAAAAGGAAGTTTTATAAATAAATAGAAATGGAATTTATAAACGTTGTTCATAAATTCGCAAACAACTTATTTTGATAAGTTAATTGTTGAAACCTATAAATGGAGTTATATTCACATTTTTGAATAGTGAATAATCCTTAGAATTAAAATGAATAAAAGGATGAAATTGTTAACAAAGTATATTCACGTTTTGAATAGTGAATAATATGTTAAAGAAATTGGTTTGAATGTGATATTTAAATTGAATTAAAACGATCTAACGATGTTTTAAAATGTGTTGAGATTCGAAACCATAGATTTCAACATTCATTGTTGAAAAAGACGTTTTCGAGAAATAAAAGGAAATAGTGGACTATAACACTGTTGTTATAGTAAATGATTTCCGAAAGGAAATGTTTTGTATAGTATTGGGATTTATATATCTATTTTAATTTCGAATCCCTATACTAGTGATTTTGGGACGTCGTAACGATGTTTTACGCAACATTCGTTTTGGCCCAAATAAATATGTTTAAGAGAATGATTTCCTTAAAGAATGAAATATATACTTAATCTCGATTGAAGTATATTGAATATTTTCTAAGTGTTGAAAATAAATAAAATTTGTGAATTACTTATAAATAAGTAAGTATGGAAATGTTTTCCAATTTAAAGTGAATATCTTAAGAATTTATCTTTTTGAAGATAAATTGAAATGAATGATCGAAATCGAATATTCATAGATATTTTGGATTATAAATTCACTAAGGAATTTATAAAGGAAGTGGAATTTGTCTAAAAATAAATATTGATTTATTTTTGAAGTATGAAATAATATATCTTGTAAAGATATTTTGGAAAATAAATAATTTGGAAAATTATTTGGAAACTGGTGATGTGTGCATATCCAGTGATAGTTCAATAACCGACTATCAATATTTCCCTTTGAATGGGTAATTGATGTGATTTGTTTGAATGTGAATGCTACACTTATTTTTGAATAAGCGCTCACTATTCGAGTTAACCGGGAAAGGACCATGGGGTCGTATAACCCATTCCGAATATGTGATACGTCGTTATAATTGCATTGAAGATCGGTGTTGAAGAGAGCGATAGGATGACCTGTCGATTTACTCTGCACCGAGTTGCTCCGGTATAGAGTTTTCCATATGTGATGGTGAATCCGATCATGATTGTGAATATCCGGATTGCAAGGACTTCTTTGTAAGTGCCTTCGGTTTTGTTCGATCCCGGAACAGACTTGTATGGATTGTATGTCTGACATTACAAGTTGAGATATAAAGCCGATTTCTTTCAAATATATTTCTGTTGGTGGCGAAGAATTTATTCTTTTAGCTTAACACCCTTCTCTGAGACGTATGAGCTCAGAGGTTATATAGTTGAAGTTATCAGCGATATATTCCCAATTTGGTAATGTGACATGCTGAGTGTTGCTGAAATGATCATTGTGTTGATTATTGTGATAGGATCATTTATTTGATCGTCTATCTTAGTGATCATTGTGTTGATCATTTGTTGACCCAAAGCATGGCTTTTGTATAAAGTATGTTTTTGTGGACGTGACTTCGTCGAACCTCACACCCCGGAAATGGTCAAAACAGGAAAGATGCGGCAAGGTTATGAGGGGTAGCACCCTTTAGGGTATGTACATTTCCTTCTGGATAGAGGTGGTATCATGGTATGGAGCCCAGATATTTAACCTATGTGGTTACTGCGAATTTATTACTTTGTGGTTGTTGGTTATCGGGATCCCGTGAGAAAGGTCGTTTACGATCGGGGAATGGCGTGCTCGTGTCAGTAGTTACCCAGTTAGGGGTAACCCGGCCTTGTGTTGGCAGAGTTCCGGTTTGGTTCTCGGGGATGTCTTTCCAGAGGCATTCTCATGTGGCAATGGGAAGTTCCTTGGCCTTACCATTTGTTGGAAATCCAAAGAAACAATACGTGACTTGTACGGTTTTAGTTGTATAACCTGCTATGGAATGTGGCGGTAACCTGCTATTGAACATAGTTAGCTATAGTAGGCATACGATAATGGTCGTATGTTGGCTAAGATTTATATTCTACTTTCAAAATGAATTTTCCACTACACTATGCACTAGTAATAATATCAAATGTTATTTTAAATGCGTATCAAGCATCTTTGACTATCATAAGGAGAAATCTCCTCCGATTCTGCGTTTGCATTGTGTGTGTGTGCGGGAGGCCTTATGGTAGTCTCATTTTTAAAAGCATTGCGAATTGAATTTAAAAATATTCCTCTATTTTGATTTTAAAGATAAATAAACTATTTTGAGTTCTCACACCAGTCACATGACTGACTTGGAGTTTATTGTTTTCCTTCCTAAACTCTGGGTGCCCACCAATTTCCACACGGGCAGTTAAGAGTAAGGTTTATCAGGATATTCTGGATATTCTGGAGTTGCTGGAGGCAAGCTGGATGGCATGGCATATTACTTATATAGTATTTCTTTTTCCGCTGCACTATTTGTTGTTGTTGTATACTCTGATGATATGATGTAATGAAATGTAATGTAATAACTGATATAGGTCTTTGTTTAAGATTATTCATTTATTATTATATGTTGTTCCGCTGCGAATTATGAGATTCTGATGTTGTTCATGTTGTTTTCTGTTCCGTCCTATTTTCTTCTTTTTTTCTTTTCCTCTATTCTCTTTTGCTTCTATTTCTAAAATTTCCTATCTTCTCTTCTCTCTATTTTAAAATTCTGTTCTATTCTCCTTATTTTCTATTCTCTCTAACTTCTATTTTCCTTTCCCTATCTAAATTTTCTATCTTTTTCTTTTTCTTTTCTTTCTTTCTTCTTTCTTAAACCCTTTTCTTTTCTTAAAATTCTTTTTAAAAACCCTCAGTGTTCGGTTTTCCGTCGTTCGATTCCTCGGCAGTCGATAAAGTGAGTGTCGATGTCGAATTTTCGGAAGACGAAGAATCGTGTCCTGACAGTTGGTATCATAGCTTATGGTTAAGCGACAACCATGGTTCTGTTGGGTATTATTCATTAGAGATAGAGTCAGCAGTACTCTAGAATGAATTTGAGTGTAATAATAGCTATGAGAGCGTATTTGTTAGTGAATATAAAATTGTTTTATATTGTGATGATTGGTTTATTGAGTGGTATATGAACCTTCGTCAGCACGGTATGTACAACTATGCCGAAGGGGTTTCTAAACACTTGAATAGAACAATTCGACATAATATTGTTTTAAATTAGGTAAATGAAATAATTTTGCCTTGATTATATTTTTATATATAAAGGAATAATTTTTCAGAATTATTAAAGTGTATATAAGTTGATTGTTTGGTTTTTGAATAATCTAAATTGAAGAATAATTGTATATGCAAAAGAATTATAAGAATTGAATTATAATTAAAGTAATTTGCAATTGTGAGATAAACTTATATATATAAGAAGTGAAACTATATGAATATATTTATGAATATGAATTGTAAATAAAAATGAATGTGAACTAAAGTTATGCAAATGAAATTCAACTTTTGTAATTGAATTGAATGAATGGATTGAATATTAATCAATTAAATGTGAATAATTGATATGGAATAATGAATATAAGTGTAAATTCATTAAAATCTAATGTTATTGGAAGTTGAATAATTGAAAGAAAAATCAATTTAATTAAACCAATTGATAAGCAAAGGAATTTGGTTGAAATAAATATACATTGGTTGTTATATGATTGTTAGTTGATTGATTGTATATAATTCATTAAGTGTTAATGAAATTGAGTTAATGAAATGGAAAGCTAAAGTAAATAAATTTGAATAGAATTGAATTTGAATTGGAAGTGAACCAACTTGAATATGAATTAGTGAATATAAACTAATTGAAAATGAATGCTAGTAAATCCAATGTATATGAATCAAATGTGATTTAAATTGAAAACCATTTCATTGTATATAAATGAGAATATAAATGAATATTTATTGGTTATGGATGTTAGTTAAATGATAGTTGGTTGATGTTTGAATATAATTGCTTTATTGCAGTTGCTATGTGACATATATAGTTGTTATGGAGATATATGTTGTATATTGAGATTATTGTCATATATGCATGTTCTCATGTTGTTTGTTGAGTAATTAGTAGGTGCGGATCGCGTTTGCTTCGCATTTGGAGCTCGCTTTCGCGCTATATTAGCCGTATATGCTCGCTAATAAAATATAAGGTACATATCTCGGATTAAATACCGTACTTTTACACTTTTTTCCCTGCGGGATGCCTCATTACTTGATGAGATGTATATTTGTGATATATATACTGTCATTTTTTTTTTCGGATCGAGCCGCGCAAAGGAGACTATGGCGAATTTTTCCGAAAATTTAAGGCGTTAGAAAAAATTTGAGAAAAATTGGAAAATTTTGAAAACTTTAAACTTTGATTTGAAGTTGAAAGTTAAACAATAGTAATTGTTTTTGAAAAGATAATTAAGTATGATTTGAAAACTTAGTAAAGTTATTGTAAGAAGTTTAATTATGAATTTTGGGAAAATTAATAGATTCTGTAACTTTTCTTACTTGTTAATTTCGAGGACGAAATTCTTTTAAGGGGGGAAGATTGTAACGACCCAGAATTTTTAGAAATTAAAATTTGAATATTTAATTTATTTTAAATATTAATAAGTGAATTTATAAGTCAAATAAATTTTTATTTGAATTATTGGATTTATTTGAATAATTAAATCGATAATTTAATACGTTAAATTATGGAAATAATTGAAAAATATAGTTAAATATGATTGAAAATGATTTGTAAAATTTTATTTTATCATATGGGAGTTAGAACGATATTTTAGAACTTTTAAAATCGAATTAAAAGTTAATTTGTGAAAATTGAATATTTTAATATTAAATCGACTAGTGAAAATAGTCAAATTTTGAACAGTCTCAGAATTGAACGAAACTAGTTCCATTGGATCCGTAATAGTTAGTTATTACCGGATTTCAAATTTCGTGTCAATCGGAGTTATCGTTTGATCGTGGCAGCTCGAAACGCATCGATTTATTTTTAATTTTAATTTGGCGAGTAAAAATAGCCATTTTTCAAAAAGTCTCGGATTTCGACGAAACCAGTTTCATCGGATCCGTAATGTGATATTATTGTAGGGTTTCAAATTTCAAGTCAATTGGATTTACCGTTTGTCCGTTACAAATTAAAACGCCTAGAAATCGACTTAAATCGGTTTAAATCAAATTGAGCGTTTACAGCCATAACTCGCACATACTTCCGAATTAGCTTCCGAAACCTGTTCCATTGTGTCCGGAACGCGGGGTAAACCCTAGAAACGCTGGTTACGGCGCGTAAATCGGAGTTCGGAATTTCCGGGATGAATAGTGTCGCTCGTTCCTTATAAATAGCCCACCATCTCATAAATAAATAAATAAAAAGATAAAAACCCTAATTTCTAACCCTAGCCGGCCCTAGAATTCGATGGTTCTCTCTCACTTTCCCCTCAATCTCTCTCAATCTACAAAGAATTAGCCTTAGGTTTCAACATGAAACTTGTAGAGCTCGACGAGAGCTTTAATTTCATACGGAGATGATCGGAAACGGAGTCGTGTGGAGGAAGCTACAGGGGGCCGACGCACGCAGGTTTGGCACGCAATTCAAGGCGCCTGGGATGGCCGAGTGGGTGCGGTCTGGGGGCGGAGGTGCACGTGGGTGAGGCCTTCAACGTGGAGCAAGCTGATCGTGTTCAAGTGGCGTGTGGTGGCTCGAATTCCTAACCCTAATTCCTTTGTTTGGGTTCGGCCTCATTCGTGACTATCTGGAGATGCAAACGTGAGGGGAGAAGAACAACGTGAGGCCTTGGATGTAGATCACACGGCCAGGATTAGCTTAGGTATAAAATTAGTTTATTTATGTTGTAAAATGTTATTAAAATCGTGTACGAACTTCAAAAATACATAACTTTTTCATACGAGGTCGAAAACGCGCGAAACCAGTTGCGTTGGAATCGTATGGACGAGCACTACGCGATGGAGTTGGTTTGGAGTCGTTTGGAGTTAGTGGGAATTTTGGATAAAATTAAACGTCCGTTTAATTTTATTCGAAATAAATCGCTAAAACGAAATTAAAACCAAGGTGAGAACTTCTCACTCAATCGAATCGGTTTCGATTTTATTTTAAATAGTTAGATTTAAAATATTTGAATGCATGTTTAAATGATGATTGATATTTATTGATTGTTAAAATAGACATTATACGCCGTTAGTAAGCGGATGTTATTTATTAAAAACATATACCGTGAATATTTCATAAACAGTGAAATTGGTATTATATATAATATCAATATATATATATTGACATATGTATATATTGGAGTTATTGATTTCCCGCATTTATTTGTTTAGCGGATGAGACCCTATTACGCCGTTATTAAGCGGATAATATTTAATAAGAACATATACCGCGATAATTTCGTACTGGAGCGAAATTGGTATTGTGCTAATGTTTTTGGATGCAGGAAAACAGGTTGGAGGGATCCAACTGGATTCCTCAACAGTTTTTATTTGATTTCAGATATTTTGATATTTGATGGATTTTCATATTGATATATGATATCGTTGTAGTCGTGATTGACTATTTGGTGTGTAGCATCATTGGACCAGATTTTGGGATTTTAAAATGATTTCAAAGTGATTTTTGAAAATATACTATATGTTTGGAATTTGATCTATTTTAAATAAATAAACGTTATAATTTTTAAAGTTATAAAAATTATGGTTTTTGTGAAATACAGTTAAAAACTGATTTTTGAGAATATGATGCTAACGATTTTATAAAATAGTTTAATCGGGATTTTAGAATTATTGTGAAAAGTTTAAATATAGGATTTATAAAATTTAATTATTTTAGGAATCAAAATGGTGAAATAATAAAGGAGATTAAAGACGTTTTAAAATATTAATATAAGTTGATTTATATAAGAGATTTATAAATGGATATTTATAAATTGAAATATGGACATTATAAAACGAGTTTTTATAAGTGCTTGAATGAAGTGAAAATGAATTTCATAATTGAATGGAATTTATAGAATTTTATACGGTGAAGTTATAAATGGAATTTTATAAGCAGTAGGTTTATAAAATTTATTAAGTTATTAAAATAATGATTTTGGATAAATGAATGAATCTTATAAGTTATAAGATTTATAATTTGGGAAGTTAAAAGGGAACGATTTTGTAAGATAATCGTTTTATAAGTATTTAACTTATAATATGAACTTTTAGTTTATAATTAGGTTATAAACTGGAATAGGTTAATAAAGGAATTTATAAAAAGGAAGTTTTATAAATAAATAGAAATGGAATTTATAAACGTTGTTCATAAATTCGCAGACAACTTATTTTGATAAGTTAATTGTTGAAACCTATAAATGGAGTTATATTCACATTTTTGAATAGCGAATAATCCTTTGAATTAAAATGAATAAAAGGATGAAATTGTTAACAAAGTATATTCACGTTTTGAATAGTGAATAATATGTTAAAGAAATTGGTTTGAATGTGATATTTAAATTGAATTAAAACGATCTAACGATGTTTTAAAATGTGTTGAGATTCGAAACCATAGATTTCAACATTCATTGTTGAAATAGACGTTTTCGAGAAATAAAAGGAAATAGTGGACTATAACACTGTTGTTATAGTAAATGATTTCCGAAAGGAAATGTTTTGTATAGTATTGGGATTTATATATCTATTTTAATTTCGAATCCCTATACTAGTGATTTTGGGCGTCGTAACGATGTTTTACGCAACATTCGTTTTGGCCCAAATAAATATGTTTAAGAGAATGATTTCCTTAAAGAATGAAATATATACTTAATCTCGATTGAAGTATATTGAATATTTTCTAAGTGTTGAAAATAAATAAAATTTGTGAATTACTTATAAATAAGTAAGTATGGAAATGTTTTCCAATTTAAAGTGAATATCTTAAGAATTTATCTTTTTGAAGATAAATTGAAATGAATGATCGAAATCGAATATTCATAGATATTTTGGATTATAAATTCACTAAGGAATTTATAAAGGAAGTGGAATTTGTCTAAAAATAAATATTGATTTATTTTTGAAGTATGAAATAATATATCTTGTAAAGATATTTTGGAAAATAAATAATTTGGAAAATTATTTGGAACTGGTTATGTGTGCATATCCAGTGATAGTTCAATAACCGACTATCAATATTTCCCTTTGAATGGGTAATTGATGTGATTTGTTTGAATGTGAATGCTACACTTATTTTTGAATAAGCGCTCACTATTCGAGTTAACCGGGAAAGGACCATGGGGTCGTATAACCCATTCCGAATATGTGATACGTCGTTATAATTGCATTGAAGATCGGTGTTTGCGAGAGCGATAGGATGACCTGTCGATTTACTCTGCACCGAGTTGCTCCGGTATAGAGTTTTCCATATGTGATGGTGAATCCGATCAGGATTGTGAATATCCGGATTGCAAGGACTTCTTTGTAAGTGCCTTCGGTTTTGTTCGATCCCGGAACAGACTTGTATGGATTGTATGTCTGACATTACAAGTTGAGATATAAAGCCGATTTCTTTCAAATATATTTCTGTTGGTGGCGAAGAATTTATTCTTTTAGCTTAACACCCTTCTCTGAGACGTATGAGCTCAGAGGTTATATAGTTGAAGTTATCAGCGATATATTCCCAATTTGGTAATGTGACATGCTGAGTGTTGCTGAAATGATCATTGTGTTGATTATTGTGATAGGATCATTTATTTGATCGTCTATCTTAGTGATCATTGTGTTGATCATTTGTTGACCCAAAGCGTGGCTTTTGTATAAAGTATGTTTTTGTGGACGTGACTTCGTCGAACCTCACACCCCGGAAATGGTCAAAACAGGAAAGATGCGGCAAGGTTATGAGGGGTAGCACCCTTTAGGGTATGTACATTTCCTTCTGGATAGAGGTGGTATCATGGTATGGAGCCCAGATATTTAACCTATGTGGTTACTGCGAATTTATTACTTTGTGGTTGTTGGTTATCGGGATCCCGTGAGAAAGGTCGTTTACGATCGGGGAATGGCGTGCTCGTGTCAGTAGTTACCCAGTTAGGGGTAACCCGGCCTTGTGTTGGCAGAGTTCCGGTTTGGTTCTCGGGGATGTCTTTCCAGAGGCATTCTCATGTGGCAATGGGAAGTTCCTTGGCCTTACCATTTGTTGGAAATCCAAAGAAACAATACGTGACTTGTACGGTTTTAGTTGTATAACCTGCTATGGAATGTGGCGGTAACCTGCTATTGAACATAGTTAGCTATAGTAGGCATACGATAATGGTCGTATGTTGGCTAAGATTTATATTCTACTTTCAAAATGAATTTTCCACTACACTATGCACTAGTAATAATATCAAATGTTATTTTAAATGCGTATCAAGCATCTTTGACTATCATAAGGAGAAATCTCCTCCGATTCTGCGTTTGCATTGTGTGTGTGTGCGGGAGGCCTTATGGTAGTCTCATTTTTAAAAGCATTGCGAATTGAATTTAAAAATATTCCTCTATTTTGATTTTAAAGATAAATAAACTATTTTGAGTTCTCACACCAGTCACATGACTGACTTGGAGTTTATTGTTTTCCTTCCTAAACTCTGGGTGCCCACCAATTTCCACACGGGCAGTTAAGAGTAAGGTTTATCAGGATATTCTGGATATTCTGGAGTTGCTGGAGGCAAGCTGGATGGCATGGCATATTACTTATATAGTATTTCTTTTTCCGCTGCACTATTTGTTGTTGTTGTATACTCTGATGATATGATGTAATGAAATGTAATGTAATAACTGATATAGGTCTTTGTTTAAGATTATTCATTTATTATTATATGTTGTTC
This sequence comes from Allium cepa, assembly GCA_030765085.1. Taxonomy (NCBI): domain Eukaryota; kingdom Viridiplantae; phylum Streptophyta; class Magnoliopsida; order Asparagales; family Amaryllidaceae; genus Allium; species Allium cepa. Next base: position 314,839,752 of record CM060945.1, on the reverse strand, counting down.
CGCTGCGAATTGTGAGATTCTGATGTTGTTCATGTTGTTTTCTGTTCCGTCCTATTTTCTTCTTTTTTTCTTTTCCTCTATTCTCTTTTGCTTCTATTTCTAAAATTTCCTATCTTCTCTTCTCTCTATTTTAAAATTCTGTTCTATTCTCCTTATTTTCTATTCTCTCTAATTTCTATTTTCTTTTCCCTATCTAAATTTTCTATCTTTTTCTTTTTCTTTTCTTTCTTTCTTCTTTCTTAAACCCTTTTCTTTTCTTAAAATTCTTTTTAAAAACCCTCAGTGTTCGGTTTTCCGTCGTTCGATTCCTCGGCAGTCGATAAAGTGAGTGTCGATGTCGAATTTTCGGAAGACGAAGAATCGTGTCCTGACAGTTTATGATTGGAATTGAAATTAATTCAAATGGGAAGTTGAATTAAACTAATTAGAATGGGAGATTGGAAAATTGAATAGTTTGGCTCTGAACTATTTTCAAATAAATTGTTTTAATATAAACTATCTTAAAACTATTTGTCCTAGCTACTTACTATTCAATCTTTCTTTTTAAAACCCAAACTATCTTATACTTATTTTACAACTATTTTTGAAACTATTTGACTATTTTACAACAATTATGCAACAGCTTTACAAACTAATTACTATTTACAACTACTTTATAACTAATTACAATTTTACAGTTATTTTGCAATTATCTAACTATTCTAAACTATTCAACAATTTTACAACTATTTATAACTATTTACAGCTATTTTACAACTAATAACTATTTTACAGCTACTTATCTACTTTAAACTTTTCAAGCTATTTTCTAAATTCAAGTTGGTCAGAGTGCAAACTGTTTATAATTGAAGTGATAACCCAAATGGAAATGGAAGCAATTGTGAATAGGTGAATAGAATCAAAATGAAGATAAATTCGTTGGATGTACGTATATTGTTCTATTCACATAACGATTTGATTCAGGTCCGAACACAGAATTTCGAGATAGTATATCAATCCGAGTTGGGATTTTTCACTCGATTTTCAACGATGAACCCTTTTATTAATCAGATCAAGAAATCAGATCTGAGTCCGCACTAGAAAGTCTGGTGGACAATACTAGATCGGAAGTGAAATCGTGTGATCGAGTGAACAATCAGTTTTGATATTGCGTGCGGATGATATATGTAAATCGTACATGCTTAAATGAAATAGATATTGAAATTTTGTAAAGAAGTGTAAAAATAAGTTTTGAAATAGGAAAATATATTTTGAAATATATGATGAATAAAAGTGGAAGTTGGATATTTCTTTAATTAAAATTCACTTTATAAGGAGTAAGTAAGGTGGTAAATAACTTTATAAGGGAAACCAAACTTGAATATTTGATTTGGTATGAATAAAATTATATATATTTGTTACAAATGATAAACTCCCCCTATGTTGAATCTAAAACTAGAAGAAAAGGTTTTTGAAAAATATTTGAAGTATAAAAGGGAATCTATATAATGAAGTGATCCAAAGATTTTTTCAAGTTGGAAGGAATAAACTTATATATATATATAAATGATTTTTGAAAATGGATCTAAAAAGTTTTTGGAACCCATTGATTTTGAAAGACTTTTGATTTTGGAAAAAAATCAATTTTAGGAATTTGGAAAGCCTAGTTTGGAACTATCGATTTGAGATATCGATTTTGTGTAAAGGAGATTTATATGTGATTCATATAAGAGTATGATTTGAAAGATACTATATGTATATAGTATAAAATATTTTGAGATTGGATCTGGGGAAAAAGGCGCTCCCATTTAAATGAACTTCTAGCAGGAGATCTACAGGATGGTTCTCTCTTGAGCCCTAAGAAGGGGTTCTAAATTTGATTCTGGGAGGAAGTCTGGACAAACTGAAGTTCCTGAGGATTGTAGTTGGGTAGCAAAAGTAGAGGGCGCTGATGCCTACAGAGACATTTGGGGTTATGCTGTGACGACAATGTAACTTGGTGTCACTACGATCTACTATGCACCGTAGCGGAAGTTGAGGGGCAGCGATTGCCTACAGTCTATGTTAGATTTCGCCATGAGGGCGACGTAACATCGATAGACTACGATCTATGAAGACATAGTGGAAGTTGTGTGGAAGTAAATGCCTACAGAATACATTGGGACTCGACTGATGTTGTCTGCGATCTATGTGGTCTGTGTGGAGAAGTTTCATTTGGCAGTGAAATTCGAGGCGCTGATGGCTACAGTTACATGGGTTTTTGCCGTGATGGCGACGTAACCCTGGGTGTAACTGTGATCTGTAGTGGGTTCCATGGTGTAATCGATGGGCGCGGAGTCCTACAGTTTTCTATGGATTTTGCCGGGATGGCAACGTAACCATCGAGCCAACTGCGGCCATGGAGGGGGTAATGATTTCTAGAGCATTCTCACCAAAAATATTTTCTGTATTTTCAAAAATGTTTTCTGAGTATTTTCGCTGGGTGTTGAAAACGGGTCTGCTAAGTACTTATAGATTTTCAATCTTACGCTTGATCAACGTATGACCGAATTTCTGTGAGAACAAGGATGGACTTGTTGAGACATCGAGTTATAAAAAGTATTTTTTTATAAAACTAGTTTGACAATATTATATAGATTTTTTTAAAAGTATTTTAAAAAATTTAAATAAAAAGAATAGAGAGTTAAGAATATTTAAAGGATAATTTAACTGTTAATAAGCATTGTAATAAAAATTCTTGCTTTGTTCTTTTTCAAGGACAAAAAGTTCTAAAGGGGAAGGAATGTGATGACCCGGATTTTTAGGCAACTAATAATGAATGATTAACCGATGTAATTAATGGAATATTAGATTTAATTAGTCAAATAAATAAATTTCCACTAATTAAAAATATCTGGATATATATAAGTTAGTTTGAAAACTATATAAAATATTGAATTTTAAATCACCGGATATAATGGGTACTATAGGAATGTTTCCACCATTTAAAAATTTAAAAAAAAAATTATCCGTAGGTGTGTGTGTGTATATATATGCAAGATTTTGGTGTTTGATATATAGGTACATAAATGTGTATAGATCCCTGTATAAAGTAAAATGTAGGAAAGTGTATAAACGTGGATATGTAATAGCAATGTTTACACAAGCAATATGTATAAATTGATGTATGTAAGGTGATATATATGTAAAAAGGTAAATAAGCAAATATATACACATATGATATGTGGAAATAAATAAATACACACACACACAAGCATATGAATATACCCATGTGAAATAAAATATAGAAAAAGTTTATATAAACACGTACTTGCAATTAAGTAACGTAAATAAATATACACCTATAAAAAGTATTTGTAATAAAGAGGAGACAACATCATGGAAATTTCATTTTAAGCCTACAAAATATTTTATCAATAGAATATATACTTATGGAAATTTGTAAGCTAGGAGAGACATATGCACACAAGTGTCAAATTATTTTCTTCATTTAAAAAAAATAAAATAAAAAAAGGAAGAAACATAAGGCTATACAGTTATTTTCTCATTTCTCAAACTTTCTTTCTTCCATTTTTCTAAAAAAATCCAAAAAATAAAATAAAAGAAAACTAAATCAAACTACTTCAAGCCTTCAAACTGAACAAAGCATAGCAAGCAAGTTCAAGTACATTTCAACTCAAAATATATCGAGCTTCTAGTTTCAGATCAGTGGCAGTTCCAGATCAAAAGCTTTCCTCTTTTTAACAGATAACTGTGAGTACAATTCATTTGAAAATCAAATCTTTTTATTAATTCATGATTTAGGCTTAATGATAAAATAGAAATAACAGATTTGAGTGTGCTATTGCACAGAAATAAAATGTATATGCCTGTATATAGAAATATGAAAACCTGTACATAGTTATTTCCTCTATTTTGTCTTCCCTGGCGTGTTCAACTCTTTAAAATTCGATATCTCGTCCTCTGTTAGTTTTAGGCCAAAATGTCTAAAGGGTTTCTGTTTGCATGTGAGTGTAATAAATTTTAAAAATGATTACATAAAATATTATCCAGTAGAAACGCTTGAAAAGGGATTTACAGTAAATACAGTAAATAAGTAAATAATTTAAGGAAATTCGATCATATTGATTCATGTTTTCTCCTATATGAATGGAATCGATTTGAAAAATGATGAATTTTGATAGCTTCGCCTCGATTTTTAGTTGTGTATTTATGTAGTGATGTGGGATGATCGATTTGTGGACTTTGGCCAAATTACGGCGGGTTAAGCTAGGTGGGAGGTCGATGTTAGGTCAAGAGGTAGCTCGGAGGTGGGGTATTGTGAGAAAAAGGGCACGACGGTTATTAGTGGTCGTGGCGACCGAGCATAGATGATCTAGGGTTGGGGCATCAGAATATCTCGGGTTCAGGTAATCGGCGATAGCGGCAATAGCAAGGGGAGACGAGGGTTCGGTATAAGGGGAAAGCTGGGAAAATAAGTGGCGAAGCTGTTGGTGGAGAAGTGTGCGTTGGACGGTGGTCGGTAGCAACGGAACGAGGGGGGAGAAGGGGTCGGTCGAATTTTTGGGGTCGGTTTTCCTTCGATTTTTGTATATGGGCTATGTTATGAAGATTGGGAGTTCAGGTGGATCGCGGAAGTGGACGGTGACCGATGGGGATGTTCGACGACGGAAATCGATGGTCGTGGTTGAGTATATATGCACGATGGTGCACAGATTCATGCACAAAGGGGGACGGGTTTAATGGAAAGGAAGGTAGGAAGAAGAGAATTCAGGGATAAAGTAAGAAGGGGTTTGGGCCGAGAAATTTTGGGCAAAGGGAAAATTTAAGTAAGAGTAAAATAAAAAGTAAGGAAATAAATAAGTTTTCTTTGGTTTCGGGTTGGGATTTGGGCCTGAAATTAAATAATAAGTATTTTATCAAAGTTTTAAAAAGAAAGGAAATAAAATGATGGAAGCAAACAAGTTTCAAAAAGGGAGTTTTCAAACAAGTTTCAAAGCAAATTTTTGGAACAAGTTCTCAAAGTAAGTTTGAAGCCAAAGGATTTTGAAGTTAAATGTTTTGGAATTCAAATTGAATTGTTTTAGGATAATTGTATATTAGGTTAACTATTCAACTTAATTCTTAAGTGTTTCTCAAATAAAATAAAATGTAAATAAAGTTCAAGAATTTATATCAAGTTTTAAGTTAAATATTTTATTTAAAAAAAATTATAATAAGTAATCTCAAGGTTTTAACCTAACCCTTAACTTAGGTCAATAACGACGCTAATTCAAATTAAGTTGAGATAACTATATTTATGTAAATTATTTAGTTAATTACAAAAGTCATTATGTAAAAGTTAATAATGTAATTAATTAATGGCTAAGATAAATGGCTTATACCTTTAATTAATTAAGGTCTTAAATAATTACAAATGATGAATTATTAATTCCAATAATTAATTAAAATAAGATAAGGGCATGAAATTAACTAATGAAAATTAAGTAGGATTTATAATTAATTTAATTTATTTTGTGATTTAAATTAAATTAGTTAGAAATGGTGGAACCAGTTAATATTTCTTATAAATGTTTAATTTGAATTGAATGCTTTGGATTTCTTAATATCTCCAGTATGTTAAATTTGATATTCTGTGATATAAGTTGCCTCGGATTGAGCTATGATAAATGTGAGTTATTTATCTGATGAATTTCTTTCAGAATATGACATTCTGAAATTTAAATTAAATTGTTGTTTTACTTAAACAATTTGGTTTAAAAAGGATGGCATTGGATTCGAAGAGATCGGGGTCGGATATCAGCGATATCCGAAACCACTTCGATTTATAAACTACTATAACCCTTTATAGATTTGATTTGTAAAATCAAATAGGGTGGGATGGAATAAACTAAGTAAACTTGGCCATTTAAACTAAGTAACGGTACTTGGATATTATTTTATGGAATAAATGTTCGGCTATAGAAAGATAAGAACTCATAGTGAGGTACGAGTTACCCTGGTTTTCAAAGAAGTTTTATAACTTAGTATTTCAAGTTATATGGGTTACTCACGCTGGTTTCTTGCCTTACTTGGGTGTTACTTTAATGTAATACTCGGGTCAGACCGAGTATTACAGATTTTCAGATTCGGATGTTTAGGAGCTCAGAAGGCGAGCTGGAAGGCAGGAACATACGGAGTATATTTCGCTCTGTATTCGAGGTTGTATTGATTATGTTCAGGGACAAGTTGTTACAACTGTCCAATTTATCCGTGAATGAATTGTACTCTGATATATTGTCTGTAAATTGATAGTTACATCATTTTTTGTATAAATACTATTATTTGATATTATATTTTAATTCGCTGTGAATGTGAGATTTTGTGTTGTTGTTTTCTGTATCTTCTTCTACCTCTTTTCTTCTTTACCCTAACAATCTGGGATTTTTGACGTTCGATTTCTCGGCACTTCTATAGTGAACGTATTAATGTCGAATTTTCGAAGTCAAAAATTCCGGGTCGTTACAACTTTAGACCATCCGACATTATGCCTGGAGCTAGATACATACACTCATTTACATATATGAGTAAGAATATGTAATAAAATTATTTAATTTATTTTTGAAAAAAAAGTCTATTTATGACATCATCAATTATATCGCTATTTTGGAATAAATGAATTTTGAATTTAAATTGAGTTTAAATGATTAATAATTATTTTAATTTTTAAATAAGTTTAAATATTACATAACGATAGAAATATTATTTCCAAACTTTGTTTACAAATACATATATTAGATAAGAAGTGAAAATATGACCGGAAATCAAAATCAGAATCTATAATGATTCAATGTAGAAAAGTTGTGTAATATCATGAATCATTTGATATATACATATGCACACATACATGTACATATACGTGAACACATTCACATGCACATGAACACATATATACATATAAATAAACTTATACATTTAAATATATATACATTACAAAATATCAAGATATTTTCCATATACTTCATCCTTAAGCAAACAAAAGTCAACATCTTACATCCTAAGTACAAGCACATGGCCATGCACATAGGGGGATGTTCAGCCAAACATGATAAAGGGAGAGGGGAATGCGGTTGTGATGAAATGGTGATGCATTTATGTGTAAATATCATGATATTTTCAGTCTCATTTTTTCCTATAAATAGCACCCACCACTCTTTATTTTGTAAGATTTAATGATACAATATTTCCAATTGAGAAGATTAGGAAGATATTGTCGATTTCAGTGATACACTATTTCAAACTGCAGAAGATTTGAAAGATATTTGACATAATTACTCAAATATATATTTCCTTTTTTATAGTATTAAAAAGAGTGATAAATTGCCTACATGAAAAGAAGAATTATTTTGGAAGATTGAGGCAATCAATTTATTCCCAATTTAGCCGATTAAAGAAGGAACCTTATCAGGTGCATATAAATTGGGAAAAACTAGAAAATCAAATGGATAACGTTTCCTGTATGAATAGAAGAATTAATGAGGCATTGGTCTATGACTATAAATCAATTACTTCAACTTCAAGTAATAATCTCTATATGAAGGCAGAGATTAGCATGAGTAGAATTATTTCTCTCAGTTGTATTTCTTATTCTTCTTCTCTATTATAAATCTTGTAAAATTTTCTCCTTTTAGAAAGTAAATAATCTCCTCTTCCCAAGTGGATGTACACTACCATGCAGTAGTGGAACCGCTATAAATCGTGTATGTTATTTTCTTTTATATTGTGATCTTTGATTTTTTTTAGCTGGTGATTATCTGTTGTGTGTTTTGCTTCACCATCAATCCGGTCCTATTTGTTTTTCTACAATGTTAGACTTTGTCCCTAAGGTGATCCTGAGGGATTTTCCTCCACAGTTTGGTATCAAAGTGATAAGGTTGATTGTGAAAGTGTTAGCCATTATGGAAGGAGATGGGGAGACTCCAATAGTTGTACCAAGACCCTATGTTAGGGGGACTTATACTGCATTAGGACTAGTATAGCAATAGAGAAGTAGGACGGTGATAAAGACTTTGAGAAGTGGCAATGGGAAAGCTGTTCCGATAACAAACGAAGTTCATCCTATGGTGTTTTCTCTTGAGGAGTTGAAGGCTGAAATTTTAGCCATGGAAAGGAACGAGATGGAAAATTGGCCGTTTACTACTTTGCAATTAGCTATGGGATAAAATGTTATTTTTGAGATTAGTAGTGAAAGTACTGTTAAGGGCATTTGGATCAAGCTGAAAAATCTATATCTGAAGAAATCTTTTACTAACTGTCTGATTTTGTTGAAGACATTTTTCACCATGAGGATAAGAAATGGTACTTCTATCAAAGAGCGTCTGAGTTTCTTTGAAGATCTAGTGATGAAGATGAAAACTGTGGATTTGAAGGTAGATAAAGAGAACATGGTTATGATCCTCATGTGTTCCCATCCAGAGCGTTACACAGGTTTCGCTGACGGTCTTATCTTTGTGAGAGATACTTTGATCGTTGAAGATGTGAATTCTGGTCTTCTATTTAAGAAATTGAGCGACCAGGTAAAGGAGATGGGTGAAGGTAGAGGAGGAAGTAATAGTCAAGGCGCCCTATTTGCTGAGAGAGGAAGAGAGGAGAAGAAGAATTCTACGTGTTGTTCCAAATCTAGAAAGCTTGGTAATAATTATAGAGGAAAGTCTTAGGATGGAAAGTGCCACCATTGTAAGAAACTAGGCCATTAGAAAAGTGATTGTCTGGATTGGAAGAAGAAGAAGGAAGAAAATGGTTCTTCATCATCTACGGTGGAGAAAAGTGTATCTAATGATGTGTTATCTGTAGCGGTATTAAATGTATCAAACTATTTGGTGCTTGATTCGAGAGCATATTTCATATGACACCTAATAGGGGTTATTTCAGTTCTTTAGTTGACAAAGAGGGAATTGCAGTAATGATGCTAGTTATAGAGCCATGGAAGAAGGTACAGTGTGGATTAGGATGTTTGACGGAGTGATATGCACTTTTATAGGTGTCCGGTATGTTTCGGGTCTTTGGAAGTCCTTGATTTCTTTAGGGCTTGGGGTGCAATGTCACTTTAAGAAGGATGGTTTGAAGGTTTCAAGGAGTGCTCTTGTTCTTATGAAGGGAGATGTGTTCCAGAATCTGTATTTTCTCAAGGGGACTACAGTTCTTGGAGAGTTGTTTGTTGGAGTTGATAGTTCTTGTGCTTTAGATGCCACCAGACTTTGGCATCTCAGGTTGGGTCATATTTCTGAAAAGGGCTTAGAGTTGCTTCGTGGACAAAAGATGATCAAAAGTGACTTCGGCAAGTTGGATTTCTGCCAGGAGTGTGTGTTAGGTAAGTAAACTAAGGTATCCTTTGGAGTTGGAATCCATAGATCAAAGAGGGTACTTAATCATGTGCATATAGATGTTTAGGGACCAATTGGTACTGCTTCCATTAGAGGAGCAAAGTATTTTATCTCTGTATTTATGATTTTTCTAAAAATGTTTGGGTGTACGTAATGAAGGCTAAATCAGAGAGCTTTGAGAAGTTTAAGGCTTGGAAGGTGCTTGTTGAGAACCAATTTGGCTCTAAGTTGAAGGCGTTGAGATCTGATAATGGTGGTGAGTTTGTCTCTGGGGAGTTCCTCGACTTTTGTAGATAGCATGGCAGTAAGAGACATTTCTCTACACCAGATGATCCGCAATCCAATGGGTTTGCTAAGAGGATGAATATTACTTTACTTGAGAAGGCTTGTTGCTTGAGATTGACGGCGAGCTTATCTAGAGGCTTTTAAGCTGAGGCATTATCGACTGCGATGCATATTATTAATCAGATTCCAAAAGAGAAGTGGAGAGGTAAAGCTGTTCATATTTTTGGTTGTCCTTTGTATGTTCACCATATATGTGATTATAAATTGGAGGGTAAGGAATATAAGGGCATCCTCTTGGGATAAACACATGGTATCAAAGGGTATCATATTTGGCACCCTATTGATAGGAAGATTGTTCATTCCAGACATTTTACTTTTGATGAGTCAACAATGTTCAACCTAAGAAAGACTTAACTACCACATCAGATGTTTCTGATAGTAAATAATTTAAGGAAATTTGATCATATTGATTCATGTTTTCTTCTATATGAATGAAATCGATTTGAAAAATGATGAATTTTGATAGCTTCACCTTGAGTTTTAGTTGTGTATTTAATGTAGTGATGTGGGATGATCGATTCGTGGACTTTGGCCAAATTATGGCGGGTTAACCAAGGTGGGAGGTCGACGGTGAGTCAGGAGGTAGCTCGAAGGTGGCGTAGTGTGAGAAAAAGGCACGATGGTTATTAGTGGTCGTGGCGACTGAGCATAAATGATCTAGGGTTGGGGCATCGGAATATCTCGGGTTCAGGTAATCGGCGATAGCGGTAATAGTAAGGGAGATGAGGGTTTGGTATAGGGGGGAAAGCTGGGAAATGAGTGGCGGAGCTGCTGGTGGAGTGGTGTGTTAGATGGTGGTAGGTAGCGACGGAACGAGGGGGAAGAAGGGGTCGGTCGAATTTTTGGGGTCAGTTTTCCTTCGATTTTTGTATATGGGCTGATTGGGGGTTCAGGTGGACGCGGAAGTGGAAGGAGACTGATGGGGATGTTCGACGACAGAAATTGATGGTCGTGGTTGAGTATATGTGCACGGTGGTGCACAGATTCATGCACAAAGGGGGACGGGTTTAATGGGAAAGGAAGGTAGGAAGAAGAGAATTCAGGGATAAAGAAAGAAGGGGTTTGGGCCGAGAAATCTAGGCCAAGGGAAAACTTAAGTAAGAGTAAAACAAAAGGTAAGGAAACAAAGAAGTTTTCTTTGGTTTCGGGTTGGGCTTTGGGCCTGAATTTAAATAGCAGATATTTTATCAAAGTTTTAAAAAGAAGGGAAATAAAATGATGGAAGCAAACAAGTTTCAAAAAGGGAGTTTTCAAATAAGTTTCAAAGCAAATTTTTGGAACAAGTTCCCAAAGTAAGTTTGAAGCCAAAGAATTTTGAAGTTAAATGTTTTTGAATTCAAATCGAATTGTTTTAGGATAATTATATATTAGGTTAACTATTTAACTTAATTCATAAGTGTTTCTCAAATAAAATGAAATGTAAACAAAGTTCAAGAATTTATATCAAGTTTAAAGTTAGATGTTTTATTTTAAAAAAATTATAATAAGTAATTTCAAGGTTTTAACCTAACCCTTCACTTAGGTCAATATTGATGATAATTCAATTAAGTTGAGATAACTATATTTATGTAAATTATTGAGTTAATTACAAAAGTCATTAAGTAAAAGCTAATGGTGTAATTAAGAAATGGTTAAGATAAATGGTTTATACTTTTAATTAATTAAGGTCTTAAGTAATTGCAAATGATGAATTATTAATTCCAATAATTAATTAAAATAAGATAAGGGAATGAAATTAACTAATGAAAATTAAGCAGGATTTATAATTAATTTAATTTATTTTGTGATTTAAATTAAATTAATTAGAAATGGTGGAACCAACTAATCTTGCTTATAAATGTTTAATTTGAATTGAATGCTTTGGATTTCTTAATATCTCTAGTATGTTAAATTTGATATTCTGTGATATAAGTTGCCTTGGATTGAGCTATGATAAATGTGAGTTATTTGTCTGATGAATTTCTTTCAGAATATGACATTCTAAAATTTAAATTAAATTGTTGTTTTACTTAAACAATTTGGTTTAAAAAGGATGGCATTGGATTCGAAGAGATCGGGGTCGGATATCAGCGATATCCAGAACCACTTCGATTTATAAACTACTATAACCCTTTATAGATTTGATTTGTAGAATCAAATAGGTTGGAATGGAATAAACTAAGTAAACTTGGCCATTTAAACTAAGTAACGGTACTTGGATATTATTTTGTGGAATAAATGTTTGGCTATAGCAAGATAAGAACTTGTAGTGAGGTACGAGTTACCCTGGTTTTCAAAGAAGTTTTATAACTTAGTATTTCAAGTTATATGGGTTACTCATGCTGGTTTCCAGCCTGACTCGGGTGTTACTTTCTGGAGCTATATGGTCAGATCGAGTATTACAAATTTTCAAGTTCGGACGTTCTGGAGCTTAGGAGGCGAGCAAGAATGCAGGAATATATGGAGTATATTCCGCTGTGTATTCGAGGTTGTATTGATTGTGTTCAGGGACAAGTTGTTACAACTGTCCAATTTATCTGTGAATGAATTGTACTCTGATATATTGTCTGCAAATTGACAGTTACAGCTTTCTTTGTATAAATGCTATTATTTGATATTATATTTAATCCGCTGCGAATGTGAGATTATGTGTTGTTGTTTTCTGTTTCTTCTTCTACCTCTTTTCTTCTTTAACCTAATAATCTAGGATTTCCGGCGTTCGATTTCTCGGCACTTCTACAGTGAACGTATTAGTACCGAATTTTCGGAGTTGAAGATTCCAGGTCGACACATTTGGTATCAGAGCAGAAGGTTAAGCGAGAACCATGGCTCTGGTGGGGGTTACTCATAGAGACGTAGACATGGTACCCTAGAATGACCTAAGTGTAATATATATAAGAGCGTACTTTTTATTTTCATATATAAAGATTTTAAAATGATTTTAAAAATGATTTTTATATAAGCTTATATTTTGATATATAAAGCAATAATTTTTCTAATTATTATATATAATAAGATAATTGGTTTATGGTTATTGAAATTAAATATATTAATAAGGTTTAAGTGGTAATATATATAATCAAATAGGAATTGGATAATATGAACTATACAAATAAGATAAGCTTAAAATGGATTCAAACCAGAAAATAAAATCCTGAAATTTGTAGAAGTATTTTCAGAATGTTGAAAAGTTTACCTTGATTTTATTTTCCAACAATATATGAGACAATATATAATAAATTGGGTTCCAGATATGATAATCTTGGATTATTATCATAAATATTTGTTGTATATTAATAAAAGGGTGTTTATTTTTTTTAAAATAAACAATGATAAAGCAAAATGGAATATTTTAAGGAAGTAACAATGACTTATAAATTAAAAAGGATTTAAATTATGATTTTTTTAATTTAAGTCTAGAAAATTTAAATTGTTTTGAAGTGTTAAAAGATATAATAACTAATATTTTTAAATGTAGGCATCTTATTTTAAAACAAAAATTGTTTTAAAAGGAATTTGTTTTGAATTAAAAACCAAGAATGGTTTAAATTGAAAGTATGACTTGGTGTGTAAACGAAATAGATCATTGCATTAATGAATTGCAAAAATATACATATTTGGAAAATAAGAGTAAAAGTTGGAATTCTACTTATCTAGTCTAATATAGGTTAAGAAGTCCCACTAAAATCCTATCTAAGAGAGAGAGTGATGGCTAAAAGTGAAGAACGGAAGGCAACACGCAGGGAGAGGAGAGCAGTTGCACGTAAGGAACGAGAGAAAGCAACATAGTTGTATGAAAGTCGGGTTTAGGAAAGGGCTGGACCAGGACCTTATGATAATGTCACCTTCTACAGATGTTATAATTAGGGTCATTACGCAGCCAGGTGCAGTAAAACAAGGAAGGAATTGAAGGGTGCATTCCAAAGTTTCGCTCCGAGATCTTATGCTTTAAGTGTCATAGGAAAGGACATTTCCTTAACCATTGCCCTGAAGTGAGGAAGGTGAAGCGTAAATCTGTGGAACCAATCAATGAGTCGACTATTTGCTATCATTGTTAGAAGACGAGACACGTAGCTAGGAATTGTCCCGAGAGACAGAAGAAGAGTAAGGTCGTGGAACGTCCTGCGGGAGGCGTGAAGGTTATCCAGATTGATGAAAGGGTAGAAACCTTTTGTGGTAAATGTTATAGGTGGAGATGTCCTGTTGAAAAGTGCATGTTTGGGCTTTGCACATTGGAAGGAAGCACCTAGAGAGGATTCTTGTAAGGATACTAGGGCTATGTTCTTTTCCAAACCCCTAGGTGATGGAGAAGGCGCTTAGATTAGTGACTTCTATAAGACTCTTATTTTGGACAAAATGGATGTAATGTTTGAACTACTAGTGTGTAGTCTACCAATGTATGGAATATTTTATGGCAGTACAATCTAATAAATTCACTTTTATTTGTTTATGATTGGAATTGAAATTAATTCAAATGGGAAGTTGAATTAAACTAATTAGAATGGGAGATTGGAAAATTGAATAGTTTGGCTCTGAACTATTTTCAAATAAATTGTTTTAATATAAACTATCTTAAAACTATTTGTCCTAGCTACTTACTATTCAATCTTTCTTTTTAAAACCCAAACTATCTTATACTTATTTTACAACTATTTTTGAAACTATTTGACTATTTTACAACAATTATGCAACAGCTTTACAAACTAATTACTATTTACAACTACTTTATAACTAATTACAATTTTACAGTTATTTTGCAATTATCTAACTATTCTAAACTATTCAACAATTTTACAACTATTTTATAACTACTTAACTATTTACAGCTATTTTACAACTAATAACTATTTTACAGCTACTTATCCACTTTAAACTTTTCAAGCTATTTTCTAAATTCAAGTTGGTCAGAGTGCAAACTGTTTATAATTGAAGCGATAACCCAAATGGAAATGGAAGCAATTGTGAATAGGTGAATAGAATCAAAATGAAGATAAATTCGTTGGATGTACGTATATTGTTCTATTCACATAACGATTTGATTCAGGTCCGAACACAGAATTTCGAGATAGTATATCAATCCGAGTTGGGATTTTTCACTCGATTTTCAACGATGAGCCCTTTTATTAATCAGATCAAGAAATCAGATCTGAGTCCGCACTAGAAAGTCGGGTGGACAATACTAGATCGGAAGTGAAATCGTGTGATCGAGTGAACAATCAGTTTTGATATTGCGTGCGGATGATATATGTAAATCGTACGTGCTTAAATGAAATAGATATTGAAATTTTGTAAAGAAGTGTAAAAATAAGTTTTGAAATAGGAAAATATATTTTGAAATATATGATGAATAAAAGTGGAAGTTGGATATTTCTTTAATTGAAATTCACTTTATAAGGAGTAAGTAAGGTGGTAAATAACTTTATAAGGGAAACCAAACTTGAATATTTGATTTGGTATGAATAAAATTATATATATTTGTTACAAATGATAAACTCCACCTATGTTGAATCTAAAACTAGAAGAAAAGGTTTTTGAAAAATATTTGAAGTATAAAAGGGAATCTATATAATGAAGTGATCCAAAGATTTTTTCAAGTTGGAAGGAATAAACTTATACATATATATCTATATATATATATATATAAATGATTTTTGAAAATGGATCTAAAAAGTTTTTGGAACCCATTGATTTTGAAAGACTTTTGATTTTGGAAAAAAATCAATTTTAGGAATTTGGAAAGCCTAGTTTGGAACTATCGATTTGAGATATCGATTTTGTGTAAAGGAGATTTATATGTGATTCATATAAGAGTATGATTTGAAAGATACTATATGTATATAGTATAAAATATTTTGAGATTGGATCTGGGGAAAAAGGCGCTCCCATTTAAATGAACTTCTAGCAGGAGATCTACAGGATGGTTCTGTCTTGAGCCCTAAGAGGGGGTTCTAAATTTGATTCTGGGAGGAAGTCTGGACAAACTGAAGTTCCTGAGGATTGTAGTTGGGTAGCAAAAGTAGAGGGCGCTGATGCCTACAGAGACATTTGGGTTATGCTGTGACGACAATGTAACTTGGTGTCACTACGATCTACTATGCACCGTAGCGGAAGTCGAGGGGCAGCGATTGCCTACAGTCTATGTTAGATTTCGCCATGAGGGCGACGTAACATCGATAGACTACGATCTATGAAGACATAGTGGAAGTCGTGTGGCAGTAAATGCCTACAGAATACATTGGGACTCGACTGATGTAGTCTGCGATCTATGTGGTCTGTGTGGAGAAGTTTCATTTGGCAGTGAAATTCGAGGCGCTGATGGCTACAGTTACATGGGTTTTTGCCGTGATGGCGACGTAACCCTGGGTGTAACTGTGATCTGTAGTGGGTTCCATGGTGTAATCGATGGGCGCGGAGTCCTACAGTTTTCTATGGATTTTGCCGGGATGACAACGTAACCATCGAGCCAACTGCGGCCATGGAGGGGGTAATGATTTATAGAGCATTCTCACCAAAAATATTTTCTGTATTTTCAAAAAAAAATTCTGAGTATTTTTGCTGGGTGTTGAAAACGGGTCTGCTAAGTACTTATAGATTTTCAATCTTACGCTTGATCAACGTATGACCGAATTTCTGTGAGAACAAGGATGGACTTGTTGAGACATCGAGTTATAAAAAGTATTTTTTTATAAAACTAGTTTGATAATATTATATAGATTTTTTTAAAAGTATTTTAAAAAATTTAAATAAAAAGAATAGAGAGTTAAGAATATTTAAAGGATAATTTAACTGTTAATAAGCATTGTAATAAAAATTCTTGCTTTGTTCTTTTTCAAGGACAAAAAGTTCTAAAGAGGAAGGAATGTGATGACCCGGATTTTTAGGCAACTAATAATGAATGATTAACCGATGTAATTAATGGAATATTAGATTTAATTAGTCAAATAAATAAATTTCCAGTAATTAAAAATATCTGGATATATATAAGTTAATTTGAAAACTATATAAAATATTGAATTTTAAATCACTGGATATAATGGGTACTATAGGAATGTTTCCACCATTCAAAAATTTATAATAAAAAATATCCGTAGGTGTGTGTGTGTGTGTGTATATATGCAAGATTTTGGTGTTTGATATATAGGTACATAAATGTGTATAGATCCCTGTATAAAGTAAAATGTAGGAAAGTGTATAAACGTGGATATGTAATAGCAATGTTTACACAAGCAATATGTATAAATTGATGTATGTAAAGTGATATATATGTAAAAAGGTAAATAAGCAAATATATACACATATGATATGTGGAAATAAATAAATACACACACACACACAAGCATATGAATATACCCATGTGAAATAAAATATAGAAAAAGTTTATATAAACACGTACATGCAATTAAGTAACGTAAATAAATATACACCTATAAAAAGTATTTGTAATAAAGAGGAGACAACATCATGGAAATTTCATTTTAAGCCTACAAAATATTTTATCAATAGAATATATACTTAAGGAAATTTGTAAGCTAGGAGAGACATATGCACACAAGTGTCAAATTATTTTCTTCATTTAAAAAAAATAAAATAAAAAAAGGAAGAAACATAAGGCTATACAGTTATTTTTCTCATTTCTCAAACTTTCTTTCTTCCATTTTTCTAAAAAAATCCAAAAAATAAAGTAAAAGAAAACTAAATCAAACTACTTCAAGCCTTCAAACTGAACAAAGCATAGCAAGCAAGTTCAAGTACATTTCAACTCAAAATATATCGAGCTTCTAGTTTCAGATCAGTGGCAGTTCCAGATCAAAAGCTTTCCTCTTTTTAACAGATAACTGTGAGTACAATTCATTTGAAAATCAAATCTTTTTATCAATTCATGATTTAGGCTTAATGATAAAATAGAAATAATAGATTTGAGTGTGCTATTGCACAGAAATAAAATGTATATGCCTGTATATAGAAATATGAAAACCTGTACATTGTTATTTCCTCTATTTTGTCTTCCCTGGCGTGTTCAACTCTTTAAAATTCGATATCTCGTCCTCTGTTAGTATTAGGCCAAAATGTCTAAAGGGTTTCTGTTTGCATGTAAGTGTAATAAATTTTAAAAATGATTACATAAAATATTATCCAGTAGAAACGCTTGAAAAGGGATTTACAGTAAATACAGTAAATAAGTAAATAATTTAAGGAAATTCGATCATATTGATTCATGTTTTCTCCTATATGAATGGAATCGATTTGAAAAATGATGAATTTTGATAGCTTCGCCTCGATTTTTAGTTGTGTATTTATGTAGTGATGTGGGATGATCGATTTGTGGACTTTGGCCAAATTACGGCGGGTTAAGCTAGGTGGGAGGTCGATGTTAGGTCAAGAGGTAGCTCGGAGGTGGGGTATTGTGAGAAAAAGGGCACGACGGTTATTAGTGGTCGTGGCGACCGAGCATAGATGATCTAGGGTTGGGGCATCAGAATATCTCGGGTTCAGGTAATCGGCGATAGCGGCAATAGCAAGGGGAGACGAGGGTTCGGTATAAGGGGAAAGCTGGGAAAATAAGTGGCGAAGCTGTTGGTGGAGAAGTGCGCGTTGGACGGTGGTCGGTAGCAACGGAACGAGGGGGGAGAAGGGGTCGGTCGAATTTTTGGGGTCGGTTTTCCTTCGATTTTTGTATATGGGCTATGTTATGAAGATTGGGGGTTCAGGTGCATCGCGAAAGTGGACGGTGACCAATGGGGATGTTCGACGACGGAAATCGATGGTCGTGGTTGAGTATATGTGCACGGTGGTGCACAAATTCATGCACAAAGGGGGACGGGTTTAATGGGAAAGGAAGGTAGGAAGAAGAGAATTCAGGGATAAAGAAAGAAGGGGTTTGGGCCGAGAAATTTTGGGCAAAGGGAAAATTTAAGTAAGAGTAAAATAAAAAGTAAGGAAATAAATAAGTTTACTTTGGTTTCGGGTTGGGATTTGGGCCTGAAATTAAATAATAAGTATTTTATCAAAGTTTTAAAAAGAAAGGAAATAAAATGATGGAAGCAAACAAGTTTCAAAAAGGGAGTTTTTAAACAAGTTTCAAAGCAAATTTTTGGAACAAGTTCTCAAAGTAAGTTTGAAGCCAAAGGATTTTGAAGTTAAATGTTTTGGAATTCAAATTGAATTGTTTTAGGATAATTGTATATTAGGTTAACTATTTAACTTAATTCTTAAGTGTTTCTCAAATAAAATAAAATGTAAATAAAGTTCAAGAATTTATATCAAGTTTTAAGTTAAATATTTTATTTAAAAAAAATTATAATAAGTAATCTCAAGGTTTTAACCTAACCCTTAACTTAGGTCAATAACGACGCTAATTCAAATTAAGTTGAGATAACTATATTTATGTAAATTATTTAGTTAATTACAAAAGTCATTATGTAAAAGTTAATAATGTAATTAATTAATGGCTAAGATAAATGGCTTATACCTTTAATTAATTAAGGTCTTAAATAATTACAAATGATGAATTATTAATTCCAATAATTAATTAAAATAAGATAAGGGCATGAAATTAACTAATGAAAATTAAGTAGGATTTATAATTAATTTAATTTATTTTGTGATTTAAATTAAATTAGTTAGAAATGGTGGAACCAGTTAATATTTCTTATAAATGTTTAATTTGAATTGAATGCTTTGGATTTCTTAATATCTCCAGTATGTTAAATTTGATATTCTGTGATATAAGATTCCTCGGATTGAGCTATGATAAATGTGAGTTATTTATCTGATGAATTTCTTTCAGAATATGACATTTTGAAATTTAAATTAAATTGTTGTTTTACTTAAACAATTTGGTTTAAAAAGGATGGCATTGGATTCGAAGAGATCGGGGTCGGATATCAGCGATATCCGAAACCACTTCGATTTATAAACTACTATAACCCTTTATAGATTTGATTTGTAGAATCAAATAGGGTGGGATGGAATAAACTAAGTAAACTTGGCCATTTAAACTAAGTAACGGTACTTGGATATTATTTTATGGAATAAATGTTTGGCTATAGCAAGATAAGAACTCATAGTGAGGTACGAGTTACCCTGGTTTTCAAAGAAGTTTTATAACTTAGTATTTCAAGTTATATGGGTTACTCACGCTGGTTTCTTGCCTTACTTGGGTGTTACTTTAATGTAATACTCGGGTCAGACCGAGTATTACAGATTTTCAGATTCGGATGTTTAGGAGCTCAGAAGGCGAGCTGGAAGGCAGGAACATACGGAGTATATTCCGCTCTGTATTCGAGGTTGTATTGATTGTGTTCAGGGACAAGTTGTTACAACTGTCCAATTTATCCGTGAATGAATTGTACTCTGATATATTGTCTGTAAATTGATAGTTACATCATTTTTTGTATAAATACTATTATTTGATATTATATTTTAATTCGCTGTGAATGTGAGATTTTGTGTTGTTGTTTTCTATATCTTCTTCTACCTCTTTTCTTCTTTACCCTAACAATCTGGGATTTTTGACGTTCGATTTCTCGGCACTTCTATAGTGAACGTATTAATGTCGAATTTTCGAAGTCAAAAATTCCGGGTCGTTACAACTTTAGACCATCCGACATTATGCCTGGAGCTAGATACATACACTCATTTACATATATGACTAAGAATATGTAATAAAATTATTTAATTTATTTTTGAAAAAAAAAGTCTATTTATGACATCATCAATTATATCGCTATTTTGGAATAAATGAATTTTGAATTTAAATTGAGTTTAAATGATTAATAATTATTTTAATTTTTAAATAAGTTTAAATATTACATAACGATAGAAATATTATTTCCAAACTTTGTTTACAAATACATATATTAGATAAGAAGTGAAAATATGACCGGAAATCAAAATCAGAATCTATAATGATTCAATGTAGAAAAGTTGTGTAATATCATGAATCATTTGATATATACATATGCACACATACATGTACATATACGTGAACACATTCACATGCACATGAACACATATATAAATATAAATAAACTTATACATTTAAATATATATACATTACAAAATATCAAGATATTTTCCATATACTTCATCCTTAAGCAAACAAAAGTCAACATCTTACATCCTAAGTACAAGCACATGGCCATGCACATAGGGGGATGTTCATCCAAACATGATGAGGGGAGAGGGGAATGCGGTTGTGATGAAATGGTGATGCATTTATGTGTAAATATCATGATATTTTCAGTCTCATTTTTTCCTATAAATAGCACCCACCACTCTTTATTTTGTAAGATTTAATGATACAATATTTCCAATTGAGAAGATTAGGAAGATATTGTCGATTTCAGTGATACACTATTTCAAACTGCAGAAGATTTGAAAGATATTTGACACAATTACTCAAATATATATTTCCTTTTTTATAGTATTAAAAAGAGTGATAAATTGCCTACATGAAAAGAAGAATTATTTTGGAAGATTGAGGCAATCAATTTATTCCTTATTTAGCCGATTAAAGAAGGAACCTTATCAGGCGCATATAAATTGGGAAAAACTAGAAAATCAAATGGATAACGTTTCCTGTATGAATAGAAGAATTAATGAGGCATTGGTCTATGACTATAAATCAATTACTTCAACTTCAAGTAATAATCTCTATATGAAGGCAGAGATTAGCATGAGTAGAATTATTTCTCTCAGTTGTATTTCTTATTCTTCTTCTCTATTATAAATCTTGTAAAATTTTCTCCTTTTAGAAAGTAAATAATCTCCTCTTCCCAAGTGGATGTACACTACCATGCAGTAGTGGAACCGCTATAAATCGTGTACGTTATTTTCTTTTATATTGTGATCTTTGATTTCTTTTAGCTGGTGATTATCTGTTGTGTGTTTTGATTCACCATCAATCCGGTCCTATTTGTTTTTCTACAATGTTAGATTTTGTCCCTAAGGTGATCCTGAGGGATTTTCCTCCACAGTTTGGTATCAAAGTGATAAGGTTGATTGTGAAAGTGTTAGCCATTATGGAAGGAGATGGGGAGACTCCAATAGTTGTACCAAGACCCTATGTTAGGGGGACTTATATTGCATTAGGACTAGTATAGCGATAGAGAAGTAGGACGGTGATAAAGACTTTGAGAAGTGGCAATGGGAAAGCTGTTCCGATAACAAACGAAGTTCATCCTATGGTGTTTTCTCTTGAGGAGTTGAAGGCTGAAATTTTAGCCATGGAAAGGAACGAGATGGAAAATTGGCCGTTTACTACTTTGCGATTAGCTGTGGGGTAAAATGTTATTTTTGAGATTAGTAGTGAAAGTACTATTAAGGGCATTTGGATCAAGCTGAAAAATCTATATCTGAAGAAATCTTTTACTAACTGTCTGATTTTGTTGAAGACATTTTTCACCATGAGGATAAGAAATGGTACTTCTATCAAAGAGCATCTGAGTTTCTTTGAAGATCTGGTGATGAAGATGAAAACTGTGGATTTGAAGGTAGATAAAGAGAACATGGTTATGATCCTCATGTGTTCCCATCCAGAGCGTTACACAGGTTTCGCTGACGGTCTTATCTTTGTGAGAGATACTTTGATCGTTGAAGATGTGAATTCTGGTCTTCTATCTAAGAAATTGAGCGACCAGGTAAAGGAGATGGGTGAAGGTAGAGGAGGAAGTAATAGTCAAGGCGCCCTATTTTCTGAGAGAGGAAGAGAGGAGAAGAAGAATTCTACGTGTTGTTCCAAATCTAGAAAGCTTGGTAATAATTATAGAGGAAAGTCTTAGGATGGAAAGTGCCACCATTGTAAGAAACTAGGCCATTAGAAAAGTGATTGTCTGGATTGGAAGAAGAAGAAGGAAGAAAATGGTTCTTCATCATCTACGGTGGAGAAAAGTGTATCTAATGATGTGTTATCTGTAGCGGTATTAAATGTATCAAACTATTTGGTGCTTGATTCGAGAGCATATTTCATATGACACCTAATAGGGGTTATTTCAGTTCTTTAGTTGACAAAGAGGGAATTGCAGTAATGATGCTAGTTATAGAGCCATGGAAGAAGGTACAGTGTGGATTAGGATGTTTGACGGAGTGATATGCACTTTTATAGGTGTCCGGTATGTTTCGGGTCTTTGGAAGTCCTTGATTTCTTTAGGGCAGTTGGCATCCATGGGGTGCAATGTCACTTTAAGAAGGATGGTTTGAAGGTTTCAAGGAGTGCTCTTGTTCTTATAAAGGGAGATGTGTTCCAGAATCTGTATTTTCTCAAGGGGACTACAGTTCTTGGAGAGTTGTTTGTTAGAGTTGATAGTTCTTGTGCTTTAGATGCCACCAGACTTTAGCATCTCAGGTTGGGTCATATTTCTGAAAAGGGCTTAGAGTTGCTTCGTGGACAAAAGATGATCAAAAGTGACTTCGGCAAGTTGGATTTCTGCCAAGAGTGTGTGTTAGGTAAGTAAACTAAGGTATCCTTTGGAGTTGGAATCCATAGATCAAAGAGGGTACTTAATCATGTGCATATGGATGTTTAGGGACCAATTGGTACTGCTTCCATTAGAGGAGCAAAGTATTTTATCTCTGTATTTATGATTTTTCTCAAAATGTTTGGGTGTACGTAATGAAGGCTAAATCAGAGAGCTTTGAGAAGTTTAAGGCTTGGAAGGTGCTTGTTGAGAACCAATCTGGCTCTAAGTTGAAGGCGTTGAGATCTGATAATGGTGGTGAGTTTGTCTCTGGGGAGTTCCTCGACTTTTGTAGATAGCATGGCATTAAGAGACATTTCTCTACACCAGATGATCCGCAATCCAATGGGTTTGCTAAGAGGATGAATATTACTTTACTTGAGAAGGCTTGTTGCTTGAGATTGACGGCGAGCTTATCTAGAGGCTTTTAAGCTGAGGCATTATCGACTGCGATGCATATTATTAATCAGATTCCAAAAGAGAAGTGGGGAGGTAAAGCTGTTCATATTTTTGGTTGTCCTTTGTATGTTCACCATATATGTGATTATAAATTGGAGGGTAAGGAATATAAGGGTATCCTCTTGGGATAAACACATGGTATCAAAGGGTATCATATTTGGCACCCTATTGATAGGAAGATTGTTCATTCCAGACATTTTACTTTTGATGAGTCAACAATGTTCAACCTAAGAAAGACTTAACTACCACATCAGATGTTTCTGATAGGGCTAATGAGATGGAAGAGGTTCCTTTTTTACATCCTAGTAATAGAGTTGATGTTGTTGAAAGTGAGATAGATGCAATCGATGTGACATCACAGAGTAGACCATAGGTGCCTTCTAGTAGTGTTGGTGATGTTCATGAGATTAGAGGAAGTTCAGTTCTAGGTGGAGCTGAAAGGAGTTTAGGTGAAGTTGTACCTACTCGAACCAGTCATAGGACTATTATGCCGCCCGAGAGGTATGGTGACTGGCAGTATGCAAAGCTTAGCCTTAGTGATCAGCTTGATTATGCCCTACATGTGGTTCATGAGAAGCTGCTTGACCTTGATGAAGTTTTGAAGTCAAGTGATAGTTTGAAGTGGATGTGCACTATGGAAGAGGAGCTAGAGTCGTTGAAGAAGAACCAAACTTGGGATTTGGTACCTCCTCCTCAAGTAAGCCCATAGGTTACAAGTAGGTGTTCAAGGTGAAGGATGATGGAAAATGCAATGCTCGACTTGTTGTTAAAGGGTATTCATATAGGATGGGATTGGAATATGATGAGATTTTTTCTTCTGTAGTGAGACACGCATCCATCTGTATTTTGCTTGCTATAGTTGTGGTTCATGACTTGGAGTTGGAGCAGCTTAATATGAAGACTGCTTTCTTGCATGGTGTAACGACCCGTAAATTTTAATGGTTTTAATAACGTAGTTAACTGTTATTTTGTGAAATTTTAAATAATTGAATTTTGAAATAAAAATTTGATATTTGAAATACGTCTATATAAACATAGCAAATGGTAAATTTTCATCAGGTAATATGGAAGTTTATTTTATTGTATAATTTTATTCAAATATTAAATCAGTTAAATTTAATGATAATAAAATACTCTTCAAACCTGGATATTTTTATATAATAAAATTTTAAATTATCTTCTGAGTGAGACGTCATATTTTGTTTCGTCGAATTTGTACTGCTATTGCTCCGTTTATCTTATTTTTGGCATTTTATAAGCATTTTCGGTACCGAATATAGACTTTTGATAAGTTGGTCGTATCGTTGATATCTGTGCACCATTCTGTTTGTCTCATTGCGCTGATCTCTGCAATATATTCGTTTGTGTATTCCGAAGTCCGGTACGCGGTAAAATCCATGGAAACGGTTAACCGTATCGATACCCATTATAAACTTTTGATATTCTGCGTCCATTCAAATTTCAAAACAGCTGACATAAATGGCCACTAACATTTATTTCAATTCTGTTAGTTTAAAATATAATACATATATATCATAATAATATCTGTCTCCATTCTACTGTTGGTTCATTCGTCATCTTTCTCTGTCAAGTTAAGAAATATAAATACCAATTTATATATAAAAGTTGTCCCTGCTCTTTCACATCATCTCTCAGTTTAAACTATAAAAATAAAATATATAAATAAATAAAATGGAGAGAGAGCAACTTATATCTTTCCTTGCAATGTTCGTTTCTCCTTCAGGAAAAAATTTCGAGTACCCCTTCAGCCCTTCATGTGCGCAACAACCCCTCCACTGAACATCATCTCTCCACCCTCTCCCTCCTCGAGAAGCATCTGCACTACCTACCACCACACTCTCCCTCTCTCCTCCCTCTCTCGCCTTCCCCTCTCCTCACTCTAGTCACAGTCTCAACCATGAGCATCACCAGGCTGAAGCCTACCCACGCAGCACCCCTCACCCTCGGCTTTCCATTCCACCCTCACTTCCTTCGTCGCTCCTAGCCCACGTCCTTGCTCCCCTCAACCTGCGCCCTGACCTACACCTCTACCCCTCCACGTTTCTCCAGCCCCACCATCCCCAAGCTTGGCCAAGCCCAGCCGAGACCCCTTGGTTGTCGTTCCACCTATTGGTTTGCAGTCTTCTTTATGTATATATGCAAGTTATGAATTTATGTTATATATTAGTTTATATATGTTAGGTTGCATTATATTTTAGTTTGCATATAGGTTAAAACATACATTAGCCTGGATATACAATATTCTTCCTTGTTGTTTGCGTATGTGTTGTCTACAGAGTTTGTACAAGATCTGTTAAGATAAATATATTTTATAAAGTAAGTTTATATATATACATGTGTGTTTAAAAGTATATATATAATATGTTATATGCAGAGATTATTATATATATATATGTGTGTTAGTTATATATATATATATATATATATATATATATATATATATATATATATATATATATATATATATATATATAGTTTTCTTTTCAATAGTTTGCAGCTTGGATAATATGTTAGTTATATATGTTAGATCGTATAAAGTATATATATGTTTAAAATATATTAATTATGTTAGTATACATATGTATATGTTTCCAGAAACTTTTGTGGATGTCTTGTTTATATAGGTATTTATAATAATGTTGATTTTAAGTATACGTATATAGCTAATATATGTCTGTCTTCCTAATATAAAATGTTAGTTATATATGATATAATATGATATAATAAGACAGGTTTATACTGATTTCTATAATAAATATTGTTTTAAAGTATAAAGTGTGTGTAAGTTTGTATTAGTACTACATAACATGTTGTTGTATATAAAAGTTTATATCTGTCATGTTTTATACATATAATGTTTGTAAAAGTTTTATATATATGTAGCTTTTTATTATACATTGATATTTAAGGTCTGAATTTAAATTAAAGATATATTAAAAGTATGATTTTAGTATAATATGTTTTAAAGTATTTATATTAGAGGTCAGTATGCATACAATGTGATATTTAAGGTCTACATATAAGTTATATTGATTTTTTAGTAAGTATGTAAGTTTATACCTATGTTTATATTTTTGTTTTTGTAGATATGTAGATATGAGTTTGGTTTACATATTTATATATATATATATATATATATATATATATATATATTAAAATTGATTTTGAAATATATATATATATATATATATATATATATATATATATATATATAACATATTTCTTTTCAGTCTATATCAAGCAGATTCTAATTTGCTTCATCGATTCTTATTATCAACTTTGTTCGTCAAATTCGTGTCAATCTTGCTTTGTTTGGAATTCGTGCTTGGATTCGTACCTCATTCATTATCGAATCTCTCTAGCCTCCAAGGGTGAGAAATCACTCACGATTAACATCCTTATAATTAATAAATTTAATTTCACATGAAACGACAAGTGAAATATGCTGAAAAATTTGAATTGTTAAGTTATTTAATTGTTAAATATGATATGCCATTACCTGTAATTGTTCACCTGTGATATATGACATAATATCCTGTTGTATAATTTTACTTGGTTTGTTACTGATGATATATGTCTGTTGATATATTAGTATTATATTTGTTCTCACTCTGCAAGTTCCCTGTTAATTTATAATTTCCTATGGATCGAAATGATACATACCCGAACGATATCCCATGATAGGAGAAAATTATTATGGGTTGAAATGATAAACCCAAGCGATTTTCATCGATTTTGAAATTTGTGGATTGCGGGTTGAAATGATACATACTCGTAAATATTTAAATTGCGGATTGAAATGATAAATATACGTATCACTTGACCATAGGATAGTTAATTATATACGAACACCGTTGGTCTATATTTTGAAAAATGATTTCTAGAATTTGAAAAAGAATATATGGATTTTATTAAATATTAATTTTTTAAAATCTTAGTTTAAATATGTGTAAGATTTAGATTTTTAAATTATATGTTTTGAAAATAAGTTAGTTTTGAAATTATATTTTTAAGATTTTTCCTTATAAGTTTATTATTTTTAAAAATATATAAAATAAGATTTAATACAAAATAAATTTGATAATAAGATTTAATTTAATAAAAATTTAACTTAATTGGTTCATAATACGTTTAAGTATTTATTCAAATTTATATTAATAATTTAAAAATGGATTTTATAACTTTAATAATAAAGGTTGGGAAGATAAATTAATGTTGACTAGGAATTTAAATTGGTCAAGAGTTGAATTTAAATAGGAATTTTTTTGAACTTATTGATTTTGAAATTTTGAAAAAATATGATTTATAACTTGATTTGATAAAAGTGATTTAATGAATATTCTCAATTTTAAATAAAATTGAGATTGAATATCTAATATTGGTTTAAGTTTATAAATTGGGGTTCTAATAAATTGTTATTAAAATGATTAAGTGAATACTTTCCTTTTTGAATAAAATTAAAGTTAAATGTTGAAATAGAAATGAAATTTATATCGTACATGTTCAAATATTTAAACTTGAATCTTATTGGAGTTGAAGTGATAGTCCAAACTTGGATTTGAAATCGATATGAATTGAAATGGTTTATGGAGAAACTGAATTGAATCTTTGACCTTTAAATTTGAAATGGTTAAACTGGAATTGATTTAAATTAAAATTTGGAATATAAGATGATTTAAATCGGTTTGCGAAATTGGAGGAAACTAATTCTATTATATAAAGTATTTGTAACATATAAACTATTTTAATATATAAATTATTTTATTATATAAACTATTTAATTTATGCTATTTATTTTATATACTATTTTCAACATCTGAACCATGTAATCGAAAGTGTTATGATTTCAAAAGTGTTATGATTTCCAAAGTGTTACGATTTCCAAAATGTTGCGATTTCAAAGGTGTTATGGTTTCGAAAGTATTATAAATTTGAAAGTGTTATGATTTTGGAAATGAATATTATTTAAAGTGGATAATGATATTGAATTTATATGGCTTTGAATTTGAATATGATATTTCGATATGAAGTATGAATTATTTGAAAAGAAATGACCATGGTGTGAAATAAGCGTTTGGTTGTTAAAGAGACCGGGATTGGATATTGTCATACTCTCCGCCAATACCGAAAACCACTTTAATAACTGTGTACATGGTGGAGATTCCAGAATGAAGTAGGATGGATTAGTGACGATTCTATATGGTATTTACGTAGCCCTAACACCCGTGAGTCATCTTGATGTGGCTAAAACAGGAGCCATGCCGAGCCAAGTAAGGTCGTTCCCCCGATCGGACACATTTCTTCAATACTATTCTATTGTTTTTGTGATTTGATTGGGTGCACCTTTGATTTGGGAGTGTGTCACGAGGTAGGCGGTAGTAGCTGCTATGCGTTACCACCAGTCCGGATCCGCAAACGGTATATCTACCCTAGTATTGCCTCGTGTGACTTGTCAGATGCCCTATCGTGCCTTCTATAAGTTTGTTTTGTGTCATACCTATGGAGTGCTCTCTGATAGCCCACTTGCGATTGGAGTTTACAGTATCTGTATAGACTACGACATTATATAAAATATGTTAAGGGGGATATGGGCAACGCCTTAATGCTATTTTAATACTTTTATTTTACTATAGACATATTATAATAGCTTATATTACTACATAGTAGATAGTTCCACGGATCCTTGAGGACGGAAATCCCAAACATCTTTCGAGTTACTTGTATTTCAGTTGACATTTCGCTTGAGTTGAATTTATTAATATAAGAATGTTAATCCTGACTCAAATGTTTTATGTTTTGCTTTACGCTCAGGTCAGATTGAGTGTCACAGCATTTGAGACTCACCTTTGGAGCTTTGCTTGAAGATCCATCTATACCTGTTCTACTGTCAACTATCCAATTGTTTTGTTCAGACTTGTCATTTGTTTGTATTCGAGACTACCCTGTATTTGAGATTCTGTTGTATTTTGTTTTAGACTCTGATGTTTTGTAGTAGCTTCTAAACTACTATTTATCTATTCCGCTACTTATTGTTGTAATACTGTGTGTCTATGATTCTATGATTGATTTATTTACTTTATATGCTGAGTTTTGCCAAATATAAATTAACAATATGATATTTTAAGCAATTCAAGTCTGATATGTGTGGATGCGAATGGTTTGAAATACCGGCTCGTTACACAGGGAGACTTGGATGAGAACGTTTACAAGAAGCAGCCAGATGGATATGTCATAGATTGAAAAGAGAATTGGGTTTGCAAGCTAAAGAAGTTATTGTATGGACTTAAGAAGTTGCCTAGATAGTAGTACAAAAGGTTTGATTCCTTTATGATTTCACTTGGTTTTGATCGTAGCATCAAAGATTTTTACTTCAAGCATTTGAAGAACAGTCATTAGGTGTATTCACTCTTGTATGTGGATGAAATATTGATTGCTTCCAAGGATAAAGCTGAAATTAATACTTTGAAGTTGAAGCTTTAGGCGAAATTCAAGATGAAAGACCTTGGATAAGCGAGGAAGATTTTGGGTATGGAAACCCAAAGGGCTAAGAAGCTTGGACTTTTGAGGCTCATTCAAAAAGAATATATTCTTAAAGTGCTTGCTTGCTCTATTTAGCATGGAATGAGTAAAGGCAATTAGCACACCAATGTCTTTGCACATACAGCTTTCTAGTAGAGGCTCTCCTATCTTGGAGAAGGACAAGGCTTATATGAAGAAGGTTCCTTATGTGAGTGCAGTTTGTAGTCTGATGTATGCCATGCTTTACACTAGACCTAAAATTGCACAGAAAGTTGGATTAGTGAGTAGATTCATATCAAATCCAGGAAAGACGAGTTGGGAGGTAGTGAAGTATATTTTTAGATATCTTAGAGGGACTCCAGACCATGGACTTGTCTTTGGTGACAAAGATAAAGATTTCAACTTGGTTGGATTTTGTGATTCTAAATATGCTGGTGATAGAGATTGAAGGAAATCAACCTTGGGTTATGTGTTCACCATTGGTGGGACAGCTATTAGTTAGAGAGCGAGATTGTAGACGATTGTTGCTTTGTCTACTGCAGAGGCAGAGCTTATAGTTTTTGTTGAAGCGGTTAAGGATGCACTTTACTTCAAGCATTTTTTGTGTGACTTGAGATTCGTGTATGAAGGTATAGAAGTGAATTGTGACAACTAAATTGTAATTCACTTAGCTAAAAATCTGGCTTTCACCTCAAGGATGAAGCATATTGAGGTAAGAGAGTCCTTTCTTGTCCCTATGGATGAAGAGAAGCTTCTAATTCTTTAGAAAGTTCGCATAGAGGAGAATGCAAGGAATATGTTTACCAAGTCGTTACCCATTGCAAAGTTCAACCATTGCTCAAACTTGATTCGCTTGATGAAGTGTTAGGTTCCATAGAGTGGCACAAGGGAGAGTAAATTGGTAGATGGAGATGTTTTTTGTTATGGGGATTGATAAGTCCTACTTGGGAGGATACTTACAA
This sequence comes from Allium cepa, assembly GCA_030765085.1. Classification (NCBI taxonomy): domain Eukaryota; kingdom Viridiplantae; phylum Streptophyta; class Magnoliopsida; order Asparagales; family Amaryllidaceae; genus Allium; species Allium cepa. The sequence goes on along the minus strand of CM060945.1, from coordinate 314,808,669 downwards.
CACTTTGTTTGCGGGCGGTGGCCTTGCCGGAGTTCGTTGACAAAGTGCAATGGGTGATGGCTCTACCAAAACTCATTGATAAAGTATATGTGGTGTCTTGTCCAAGAGCTACTTGGAGTAAGAGGATGTTGGTGGAATTTATAGGCTTGTGGAGAAATATAGTATCAAGGTGAGGATAGTAAGATTTGATGATACAATATTTCCAATTGCAGAAGATTTAGAAGATACCGTTGATTTCAATTATATAATATTTCCAATTGCAGAAGATTTGAAAGATATTTGAGATAATTACTCAAATATATATTGCCTCTATTATAGCATTAAAGAGAGTAATAAATTGCCTACGCGAGAGAAAGAATTATTTTAGGAGATTGAGGTAATCAATTAATTCCATAATTAGCTGAGTAAAGAAGGAAATGTATCGGGTTATGTAAATTAGGAGAAACTGGAAAATCAAATGGATAAACGTTTCCTGTATAGAAGAATTAATGAGGCATTGATTTATGACCGTAAATCAATTACTTCAACCCCAATTAATAATCTCTATATAAAAGCAGAGATTAGTATGAGTAGAATTATCTCTTTTACTTATATTTCGTTTTCTTCTTCTCCATTATCAATCTTGTAAACTTTTCTTCACTTAAAAAGCAATAAAATCTCCTCTCCCCAAGTGGATATACACTACCTCGTGGTAGTGAAACCACTATAAATCATGTATGTTATTTTCTTTTATTATTTGATCTATGATTGCTTTTACCTGGTGACAATCTGTTGTTTTTTTGCCTCACCATCAATACAGTCCTATTTATTTTTCCGCAAGGTTGGGTTTTTTGTTCCTAAGGCGATCTTGAGGGATTTTTCTCCAACACACTTCATTCACAATTTTTATTCATAAATTCCAAAGCTCTTTATCTTCTTCTTTTCTACATTAATGGCTTCTATAGCCTAAGAAAAAAAATTACAAAATCAAAACAAAGTTATGCCAAAATCAATCGAATCTATACCACTTCAAACAAAAGTTCAAGCTAGTAATATCTTCCTTCTCCTCCACCAAGGTCATGTGCAACCAAGCCCTCCATCACCATTTTCTAAGCAAGGTCGAGTCTTCAAAGTCTCCGAGACCAAGGGCGAACCCCGTAGGAGCATTTGGGCTAGTAGTCATGAGCTTTGATTTCGAGATAATAGAGCTATAGCCATATTAAAGTTATCCCGATCGAAAATCAAGTGAGAAACACTATATATATATGATGTGACATGATTGCTATGGATATTTATGATGCTTTGATCATCAAGTTTGGTTGTTTAATATAGCCGTTTAATTGTGTAAACAAGTCACGTTAAATACACGACGATATTACACAAGGAAATCACTTTTCGAATCAAGTTATAAAAGTGATAAAGTGTAACGATCCCGATTTTTAATCAAATTTAAATTGATAATTAAAATGAATTTCTGAATAAAATTAAAAATTAATTTGAATTTTTCACATTAAATAGGATATTTATTTATTTAGACATTGATTTTAAAATTTAACTGTGGATTTGAGATTGGATATTTAAAATCTTATAAATAAAAAGTAACCTCCTAAAATTTTGTCAATATAAATTAATAATATATTTTAAACTTTTGAAATTTAATTTAAGAATATAATTGGAAAAAAATCTTTACAAATAAAATAAGTAATAAATTATACATAAATAAATTCCCATTTATTTTGAGATTAAATTATTAAAATAATGAATGTTTATAAAAGTTATTTTTATTTAAAATCTTATATATATGTATATTACATATATGAGTAAAATAGAGTACACATTGAAATTTAACTTAAATCTTTTTTAGGTGAGTGTGAATATACAAAGGGACATGGAAGTTTATATTTCAAGTTTACAATTGAAATTGAAATTGAAATTGAAATTTAAAAATAAGTGGCATTAAAAAATGTTAAGGAATAATGTATGTAGTAAAATATTGGTTAAAGTAATTCCTCTTTTTCTACATTGTATAAATGTATATGCTAATGAATAAAAGGTATATTCATTTATAAAATAAATATGATATAAAGAAATTTGTAAACATTCTTTTGTCTTTAAAAAAAATTAAATGTAAACATGTACATAAGGAAGTAAAGAAATATACATGCACATGGGTTTCGAGTAAAGAGATTAACAAAATTTTATATCATGATGATTTCTTACAAGTGGCCTTCAATGCAATTAATTAAAAAAAATTACAAAAACCTTTCCATCTTCCCATGCTCAATCATTTAATATCTCAGCAAAATCTGAAAGAAAAGAAAGTAACAAAGATTTGAGGCATTTAAAATCTCAACACCAAGGAAAGAAGAAAATAAGAAGTGTAACGACCCAGAATTTCTGTCAATTAAAATTTGTATATTTAATTTATTTTAAATATTAATAAGTGAAATTTATAAGTCGAATAATTTTATTTCGAATAATTGGATTTAATTGGGTAATTAAATCGATAATTAAATATTTGAAATTACAGAAATAATTGAAAATTGGGTATAATATGATTGAAAATGATTTGTAAAATTTTTGTTATATCATATTGGAGTTAGAATGATGTTATAGAACTTTTAAAATCGAATTAAAAGTTAAATTGTGAAAATTGAATATTTTAATATTTAATTGACGAGCTAACATAGCCATTTTTCAAACAGTCTCGGATTTCGACGAAACTAGTTTCAACGGATCCGGAATATTATATTATTATATGGTTTCAAATTTCGTGTCAATCGGATTTACGGTTTGTCCGGAGCGAGCCAAAACGCATAGAAAATCGTTTAATCGGTTTAATTTAAAATCGATCGTTTATTGCCGTAACTCACATAGATGATCGAATTAGCTTCCAAAGCCTATTCCATTGTGTTCGAAACGTGGGTTAAACCATAGAAATGCCGGTCACCGCGCGAGATTTGGAGTTCGGAAAATCAAGTGAATAGTATTTTTGGTAGAATTTCTATAAAAGGACCCATCCTCTTCATAATTTCAGAAACCCTAACTCTTCTAACCCTAGCCGCCGGCTATGCAACAAATGGCCAGAAATTCACGATCTTTCTCCTCCGGTCTCTCTCAATCCATCTACTTTTACGAAAAATTTTCAACTAACAAATTGAAGAGCTCGTCATGCTCTTTAAAATCAACGGTGGAGATGGAGTTTCACGTGGTGGATCGGCGACAATTTCAGTTCAAAGTCACTGCATTTTTTCATGTCGTTCGAGGCTATGATGGGGCCGAGCTTCATGGTGCTCTGGTCGAGTGTAGTGCTCGTGACAAGCTTCGCGATGGAGGTGGCCGATCGTCTTCAAGTTGAGTGTGGTGGTCGTGAAAATTCGACAAAGAAGTGGCGGCTATGGGTTTGTCTACGTGAAGATGAACGTAAGGAAGGAGAAAGGGAGGAGCGACCCTGATGTGCTGCAGCTGAATCGACGGTCCAGATCTATTTTAGGTTAAAATAAATAAATTAAATTGTAAATTAATTATCTTTTAATTCGTGTAAACTTCAAATAATCATATCTTGTTCATACGAGGTCCGTTTTGGACGAAACGAATTGCATTGGCTTCGTTTTGTCTAGCACTACGCAATGGAGCTGGATTGGAGTCGTTTGGATTTAGCGAAAATTTCGGGTACAATTAAACGCACGTTTAAATTTATTCGAAATAAAACGTTACAACTGATATCGGAAACCCAAGGTGAGAACTTCTCACTCAATCAAGTGTTTCGATTTAAATTTTAAATAGTTAGATTTAAAATTATTGATTGTATGCCTGAATGATAAATTATTATCTGTTGATTGTTGAAATAGACATTATACGCCGTTATTAAGCGGAGGTTATTTATTAAAAACATATACCGCGATAATTTCACTGCAAAGTGAAATTGGTATTATTTATGTACTTGGAGTTGATTTCCCGCATTGTATAGCGGATGAGACCCTATTGCGCCGCATAATAGCGGATAATATTTTATAAATCCTATATATCGCGATATTCCGTATTGGAACGGAATTGGTATTGTGCTAACATCTGTGGATGCAGGGAAACAGGTTGGAGGGATCCAACTGGATTCCTCACCAGTATTTATTTGATTACAGATATTTTGATATATGTTGATTATCATATACTGATATATGATGTCTTTGTTGTCGTGATTGACTATTTGGTGTGTTGCATCATTAGATCGATTTTGGAGTTTTAAAATGTTAAAGGAATGATTTTTAATTTAAAAGGATTTTTAAAATGATTTCGAAAAAATACGTTTTATTTAAAATTTTGAAATCGTTAAAATAAATGAACGTTATAGTTTTTATTATTATAAAAGTTATGATTTCTAGAAAATAATACTTAAGTATGATTTTGGAGTTATATAAGCTTTAATAACGATTTGTAAATTATTAAAAGTATTTGTTTATTTAAATTGAGATTTTTGAATTATTACAAACGGTTTATTTAAAAAGATTTATAAGATTGATATTTAAAAATTAAAATGTCGGAATTATAAAACGAGTTTTTATAAGTGTTAAAAAGAATTATAAATGTATTTCATAAGAGAATGAAATTCACAGTTTTATAAATTGTGAAGTTATAAAATGAATAGATTTTGTAAAATAAAAGATTATAAGTAATTAACTTATAAATTAGATTTTGGTATATAAATTAAGTTATAAATTGAATTGGTTAATAAATGAGATTTATAAATCGAAATTTTTATAAAATAGAATAGAATTTATAAACATTGTTTTATAAATCCGAACTCAATTGAATTTGATAAATTAAACACAAAAGTTTATAAAAGGGGATATATTCACGATTTTGGATAGCGAATTTTCAATTATATGATAGGTGTAGTAATGAAGAGTTTGGTTGGGAATTTTTATTCACGATTTTGGACAGTAAATATATTATTAAATAAAATGGATATGTTTGGGAAAATGAATATTATAAAATGAAGTGAATTGTTTTAACGATGTATTAAATGGTGTTAAACATCGAAACCATATATTTCAACATTCATTGTTGAAATAGACGTTTTCGAGAAACAAGGAAAAGATGGACTATAACACTGTTGTTATAGTAAATGATTTTCGAAAGGAAATGTTTTTGTATAGTATTGGAATTATATATCTATCTAAATTTCAAATCCCTATACTAGTGATTTTGGGTTGTCGTAACGATGTTTTACGCAACATTCGTTTTGGCCCAAATAAATGTGTTTAAGTGAATGTTTTCCTTAAAGAATGAAATATATACTTAATTTCGATTTAAGTATATTGAATATTTTCCAAATGTTGAAATTAAATAGATTTGTGAATTACTTATTATTAAATAAGTATGGAAATGTTTTCCAATATGAAGTGAATGTTTTGAGATTTTATCTTTTAAAGATAAATTGAAAATGAATATTAGAAATCGATTTGGAAATCGTATATTCATAGATATTTTGGAATTGTAAATTCACTATGAAATTTATAAAAGAAAGGGAAATTTGTTTAAAAATAAACGTTGATTTAGTTTTGAAGTGTGGGAATAAATTTATGGATTTGGAACGTAAATATAAAGTAAATTGGTAAGGATTTATTTAATTGGTTTAAATGAACCATTTTAAAATAAAAGTATATCCCGTATAGGGAAATGATTTGAAATTTGTTTTCAAAAGTAGTAAAGGTGAAAAGTGATTTGAAAATTTGTTTTCGAATGGTTGAAGTGTGGAAATTATATATCTAGTAAAGATATTTTTGGAAAATAAATAATTTGGAAAATTATTTGGAATTTGGTGATGTTGAACAAACCTATTGATATTTAAATAACCAACTATCAATATTTACCTTTGAATGGGTATTTGTTGGGATTTGCTTGAATTTGAATGTCACACTTATTTTCAAAATAGGCGCTCACTATTCGGGTTAGCCGGAAAAGGACCTTGGGGTCGTATAACCCATTCCGAATATGTGATATGTCGTTATGGATTGCATTTGATGACCGGTGTTGAAGACCGGATATTTGTGAAAACGGAAGGATTACCGTCGAATGTTTCTGCATCGGCTGATCTCCGATATAGAAATTTATTACCCTTTGTGATGGGAAGTCCGGTCGTGATTAGTGAATATCCGGATTGCAAGGACTTCTTTGGAAGTGCCTTCGGTTCCGTTCAATCCCGGAACGGACTTGTATGGATGTGTGTCTGACGTTACAATTTGAGATGCAGAGCTGGTTTCTATCAAATATATTTCCGTTGGTGACGGAGAATTTATTCTCTTAGCTTAACACCCTTAGAGGTTACGTAGTTGATGGTTACTAGTGATACATTCCCAAATTGGTAATGTGGCATACGAAGTGCTGTTGAGCATTTGTTGAACAAAGCACAACTTTTGTATAAAGCGTGGCTTTGTGGACGAGACTTCGTCGGACCTCACATCCCGGAAATGGTCAAAACAAGAAGGATGCGACAAGGTTATTAGGGGGTAGCGCCCCTTTAGTGTATGTCATTCCTTCTGGATAGAGGTGGTATCATGGTATGGAGCCCAGATATTTAACCTATGTTGTTGCTGCAAATTTATTTCTTTGTGGTTGTTGGAAATCGAGGATCCTCGGATATAGATCGGTTACGATCGAGGAATGACATATTCGTGTCAGTAGTTACCCAGTTTGAAGGGTAACCCGACCTTGTGTTGGCAGAGATCTAACCGTAACGTTAGGTTCTCGGGTCGTCTTTCCAGAGGCGTACCCATGTGGCAATGGGAAGTTCCTTGGCCTGACCATTTGTTGGAAACCCAAAGAAACAATACGATCTTGTACGGTTTTAGTTGCATAACCTAATATGGAATGTGGCGGTAACCTGCTATTGAACATAGTAGCTATAGTAGTCATAAGTGCGAAATTCCTATGCTGGCTAAGATTTATATCTTTACTTTCGAAATGTTTTCCTACACTATGTACTAATAATAATATCAAATGTTTCTTTTTAATGCGTATCAAGCATCTTTGACAATCATAAGGAGAAATATCCTTCGATTCTGCGTTTGCATTGTGTATGTGTGTGCGGGAGGCCTTATGGTAGTCTCATTTTCTAAAAAGCATTACGAATCTATTTTAAAATTATCCTGTACTTTGTTTTAAAAATAAACTGTTTTAAGTTCTCACACCAGTCCCATGACTGACTCGGAGTTTATTGTTTTCCTTCCTAAACTCTGGGTGCCCACCAATTTCCACACGGGCAGTCAAGAGTCAGGTTTATCAGGTTATTCTGGAATTCAGGAGTTGCTGGAGGCAAGCTGGATGGCATGGCGTATTCACTAGTATATAGTATTTCTTTTCCGCTGTTTGTTGTTGTTTGTTGTTGTACACTCTGATGATGTAATGTAATGTGATGTAATGTAATAACTGATATAGTTCTTTGTTTAAAGATTTTTCATTTATCTATTATATGTTGTTCCGCTGTGATTGTGAGATTATGATATTGTTCTGTTGTTTCTTTCTGTTCTGTTCTATCTTTTTCTCTCTTCTTCTACCTTCTTCTTCTTCTTTAACCCTAACGGTACGGTTTTCCGGCATTCGATTGCTCGGTAGTTGATACAATGGACGTATTAATGTCGGTTTTCGAGCGTCGAAAAGTCGCACCCGTCACGTTTGGTATCAGAGCTTATGGTTAAGCGACAACCTTAGCTCTGTTGGGTATTGCTCATTAGAGATAGAGTCAGTAGTACTCTAGAATGAGTTGAGTGTAATAATAGCTATGAGCGCGTATTTGTTAGTGAATATAAATTGTTTTATATTGTATTTGCTTATCCGTTGAGCCGTTTGTGAATTTTGGTCGGTAGATGGGACGCCATATTATCGATAGGGGTTTCTAAACTCTTAAACGAGATAAACCGACATAGTATCATTTTAAAATTAGGTAAATGAAATAATTTTACCTTGATTATATTTTATATATAAAGGAATAATTTTTCAGAATTATTAAAGTGTATATCAATTGATTGTTTGGTTGTTGAAAATGTAAGATATATGCAAGTTAATAAAAGTTGTTTGAATAAGTTAAATGAAACATATTGTAAAAGAATAAATTTTATAAGCGAAGAATTATAAGTAGGTAAGTTATAATTAAAATGATTTACAATTGTGAAATAATCTTATATATACAATAAGTGAAATTATATGAGTAAAAGATTTATAAATGTGATTTATAATCTGAAAACAAAAAATTCCAGAGAAGTGTATTGAAAGGATTTGATATTTTGGAAAATTGTTTTGGAGAAATTAAAGCTCTAAACTCCTTTCGGTCGCTGGAAAATAATTCCGATGATGATCGCGACATCATTGGTGTTCATTTTCGGGTTTCCAAAAGAGGAATTGCTGCCAGATTATTATAAATGAAAGTTGTTTGGATTTGGTTTTGGAAATTCAAAAGATAAATTGAATTGGTTTCAAAAATAGTTTTGAAAGGTTGAAAAGACTCTGGAATCCTATTTAAAATATTATAGGAATGATAAATGAATTGATAACTTATATAATTTGAATTTTAATAGAATAAATTTAACTTAAAAGATGGAGTTAAATTAAAGGAGGTATAAGTGAATCAATAAAAATCCAAGTGGTAATTGTTGAATATAAGTTGTATAACTTATAGAATGGGAAAGGATAAGTAAAACCAATTATTGAAGTGGTTAAACAATTTTGTTAAGCAAAATGAGATGGAATTTGAATAAGTGGTGGAATTTACTTCGGTAAAAAGTTAAATAGAATTTACTTTAGAATTGGAATTTGAATTGAATTTATAAGTGGAAATTAAAGTTAAGATTAAACAAAAGATGTTTAATAAGAATATAACTTACGTGATGAAGTTGAAATTGTTATTAATAAGTGAAGTTATGAATATGAACTTGAGTTATATAAATGAAATTCAACTTTATATAGTTAAAAGAATTAGTAATTGAATTAATAAATGGATTGAATATTAATCAATCTAATGTGAATGGATGGAATGTTAATCAATTGAATGTAAATAATTGATATAAAACAATGAATATAAGTGTTAATTCATTAGAAGCTAATGAAGTTGAGAAATTGAATAAATTGAATGGAAGTCAATTTAATATAAACCAATTGGAAGTAAAAAAAAATGTTGGACCAAATTGAATGTAAATTGAATAATTTGGTTATGTTGAATATACATTGGTTGTTATTTGATTGTTAACCGATTGTGTATATTTCATTAAGTGTTAATGAAGTAGAATTGATAAATGGAAAGCTATGAAATTGAATTTGATTGAATGGAAAGTAAACTAACTTGAATGTAAATTAGTGAATGCAAACTAATTGAAATTGAATATGAATGAATGAATAATTATAAAATCCAATGTCAACAAATCAAATGAGATTAAATTGAAAACCAATTCATTGAATATTAATGAGAATGTGAATGAATATTTATTTGGTTAGTTGGAAGATAGTTGGATGATGGTTGGATTGTTGTTTTGATTGCATTTGTTGCTCTTGTTGCATTTGCTACGATGACACATGTAGTTGTTATGTTACTATATGATGTATATTGATATTATTTTCATATATGTATGTTCTCATGGTTTGTTGAGTGTTTGGTAGGTGCGGATTGCGCTTGCTTCGCATTTGGAGCTCGCTTTCGCGCTATATTAGCCGTATATGCTCGCTAATAAAATATAAGGTACATATATTGGATTAAATATCGTACTTTTACACTTTTTTCCCTACGGGATGCCCCATCACTTGATGAGATGTATATTTGTGATATATATACTGTCATTTTTTTTCGGATCGAGCCGCGCAAAGAAGACTATGGCGAATTTTTCCGAAAATTTAAGACGTTAGAATATTTTTGAGAAAATTGGAAAAGTTTGAAAAGATAACTAAGAATGATTTAAAAGTTTGAAAAGATAACTAAGAATGATTTGAAAACTTAGTAAAGTTATTGTAAGAAGTTTAATTATGAATTTTGGGACAGTTAAACACTTAAGAGATTTGAAAAAAATCCAGTTTGAATGGTTTGTTTTGGAAAGTTAATGGATTCCGTAACTTTTTCTTACTTGGTAATTTCGAGGACGAAATTCTTTTAAGGGGGGAAGTTTGTAATGACCCAGAATTTCTGTCAATTAAAATTTGTATATTTAATTGATTTTAAATATTAATAAGTGAAATTTATATGTCGAATAATTTTATTTCGAATAATTGGATTTAATTGGGTAACTAAATCGACAATTAAGTATTTGAAATTAAAGAAATAATTGAAAATTGGGTATAATATGATTGAAAATGATTTGTGAAATTTTATTATATCATATTGGAGTTAGAATGATGTTATAGAACTTTTAAAATCGAATTAAAAGTTAAATTGTGAAAATTGAATATTTTAATATTTAATTGACGAACTAAAATAGCCATTTTTCAAACAGTCTCGGATTTTGACGAAACAAGTTTCATCGGATCCGTAATGTTATATTATTGTATGGTATCAAATTTCGTGTGAATCGGATTTACGGTTTGTCCGGGGCGAGACAAAACGCATAGAAAATCGTTTAATCGGTTTAATTTAAAATCGATCGTTTATTGCCGTAACTCACATAGATGATCGAATTGGCTTCCAAAACCTATTCCATTGTGTCCGGAACGCGGGTTAAACCCTAGAAATGACGGTCACCGCGTGAGATTTGGAGTTCGGAAAGTCAAGTGAATAGTGTTTTTGGTAGAATTTCTATAAAAGGACCCATTTTCTTCATAATTTCAGAAACCCTAACTCTTCTAACCCTAGCCGCGGGCAATGCAACAAATGGCCAGAAATTCACGATCTTTCTCCTCCGATCTCTCTCAATCCGTCTACTTTTACGAAAAATTTCCAACTAACAAATTGAAGAGCTCGTCATGCTCTTTAAAATCAACGGTGGAGATGGAGTTTCACGTGGTGGATCGGCGGCAATTTTAGTTCAAAGTCACTGCATTTTTTACGTCGTTCGAGGCTATGATGGGGCCAAGCTTCATGGTGCTCTGGCCGAGTGTAGTGCTCGTGACAAGCTTCGCGATGGAGGTGGTCGATCGTCTTCAAGTTGAGTGTGGTGGCCGTGAAAATTCGACAAAGAAGTGGCGGCTATGGGTTTGTCTACGTGAAGATGAACGTGAGGAAGGAGAAAGGGAGGAGCGGCCCTGATGTGCTGCAGCTGAATCGACGGTCCAGATCTATTTTAGGTTAAAATAAATAAATTAAATTGTAAATTAATTATCTTTTAATTCGTGTAAACTTCAAATAATCATATCTTGTTCATACGAGGTCCGTTTTGGACGAAACGAATTGCATTGGCTTCGTTTTGTCAAGCACTATGCAATGGAGCTAGATTGGAGTCGTTTGGCGTTAGTGAAAATTTCGGATAAAATTAAACGCATGTGTAATTTTATTCGAAATAAAACGTTACAACTGATATCGGAAACCCAAGGTGAGAACTTCTCACTCAATCGAATTGTTTCGATTTAAATTTTAAATAGTTAGATTTAAAATTATTGATTGTATACCTGAATGATAAATTATTATCTGTTGATTGTTGAAATAGAAATTATACGCCGTTATTAAGCGGAGGTTATTTATTAAAAACATATACCGCGATAATTTCACTGCAAAGTGAAATTGGTATTATTTATGTACTTGGAGTTGATTTCCCGCATTATATAGCGGATGAGACCCTATTACGCCGCATAATAGCGGATAATATTTTATAAATCCTATATACCGCGATATTCCATATTGGAATGGAATTGGTATTGTGCTAACATCTGTGGATGCATGGAAACAGGTTGGAGGGATCCAACTGGATTCCTCACCAGTATTTATTTGATTACATATATTTTGATATATGTTGATTATCATATACTGATATATGATGTCTTTGTTGTCGTGGTTGACTATTTGGTGTGTTGCATCATTGGACCGATTTTGGAGTTTTAAAATGTTAAAGGAATGGTTTTTAATTTAAAAGGATTTTTAAAATGATTTCGAAAAAATACATTTTATTTAAAATTTTGAAATCGTTAAAATAAATGAACGTTATAATTTTTACTATTATAAAAGTTATGATTTCTGGAAAATAATACTTAAGTATAATTTTGGAGTTATATAAGCTTTAATAACGATTTGTAAATTATTAAAAGGATTAGTTTATTTAAATTGAGATTTTTGAATTATTATAAACGGTTTATTTAAAAAGATTTATAAGATTGATATTTAAAAATTAAAATGTCAGAATAATAAAACGAGTTTTTATCAGTGTTAAAAAGAATTATAAATGTATTTCATAAGAGAATGAAATTCACAGTTTTATAAATTGTGAAGTTATAAAATGAATAGATTTTGTAAAAAAAAGATTATAAGTAATTAACTTATAAATTAGATTTTGGTATATAAATTGAGTTATAAATTGAATTGGTTAATAAATGAGATTTATAAATCGAAGTTTTTATAAAATAGAAATGGAATTTATAAACATTGTTTTATAAATCCGAAATCAATTGAATTTTATAAATTAAACATAAAAGTTTATAAAAGGGGATATATTCGTGATTTTGGATAGCGAATTATCAATTATATGATAGGTGTAGTAATGAAGAGTTTGCTTGGGAATTTTTATTCACGATTTTGGACAGTGAATATATTATTAAATAAAATGGATATGTTTGGGAAAATGAATATTATAAAATGAAGTTAATTGTTTTAACGATGTATTAAATTGTGTTAAACATCGAAACCACAGATTTCAACATTCATTATTGAAATAGACGTTTTCGAGAAACAAGGAAAAGATGGACTATAACATTGTTGTTATAGTAAATGATTTTCAAAAAGGAAATGTTTTTGTATAGTATTGGGATTATATATCTATCTAAATTTCGAATCCCTATACTAGTGATTTTGGATTGTCGTAACGATGTTTTACGCAAAATTCGTTTTGGCCCAAATAAATGTGTTTAAGTGAATGTTTTCCTTAAAGAATGAAATATATACTTAATTTCGATTTAAGTATATTGAATATTTTCCAAATGTTGAAATTAAATAGATTTGTGAATTACTTATTATTAAATAAGTATGGAAATGTTTTCAAATATGAAGTGAATGTTTTGAGATTTTATCTTTTAAAGATAAATTGAAAATGAATATTAGAAATCGATTTGGAAATCGTATATTCATAGATATTTTGGAATTGTAAATTCACTATGAAATTTATAAAAGAAAGGGAAATTTGTTTAAAAATAAACGTTGATTTAGTTATGAAGTGTGGGAATAAATTTATGGATTTGGAACGTAAATATAAAGTAAATCGGTAAGGATTTATTTAATTGGTTTAAATGAACCATTTTAAAATAAAAGTATATCCCGTATAGGGAAATGATTTGAAATTTGTTTTCAAAAGTAGTAAAGGTGAAAAGTGATTTGAAAATTTGTTTTCGAATGGTTGAAGTGTGGAAATTATATATCTAGTAAAGATATTTTTGGAAAATAAATAATTTGAAAAATTATTTGGAATTTGGTGATGTTGAACAAACCTATTGATATTTAAATAACCGACTATCAATATTTACCTTTGAATGGGTATTTATTGTGATTTGCTTGAATTTGAATGCCACACTTATTTTCAAAATAAGCGCTCACTATTCGGGTTAGCCGGGAAAGGACCTTGGGGTCGTATAACCCATTCTGAATATGTGATATGTTGTTATGGATTGCATTTGATGATCGGTGTTGAAGACGGGATATTTGTGAAAACGGAAGGATTACCGTCGAATGTTTCTGCATCGGCTGATCTCCGATATAGAAATTTATTACCCTTTGTGATGGGAAGTCCGGTCGTGATTAGTGAATATCCGGATTGCAAGGACTTCTTTGGAAGTGCCTTTGGTTCCGTTCGATCCCGGAACGGACTTGTATGGATGTGTGTCTGACGTTACAATTTGAGATGTAAAGCTGGTTTCTATCAAATATATTTCCGTTGGTGGCGAAGAATTTATTCTCTTAGCTTAACACCTTTAGAGGTTATGTAGTTGATGGTTACTAGTGATACATTCCCAAATTGGTAATGTGGCATATGAAGTGCTGTTGAGCATTTGTTGAACAAAGCATAGCTTTTGTATAAAGCGTGGCTTTGTGGACGAGACTTCGTCGGACCTCACACCCCAAAAATGGTCAAAACAGGAAGGATGCGGCAAGGTTATTGGGGGTAGCGCCCCTTTATTGTATGTCATTCCTTCTGGATAGAGGTGGTATCATGGTATGGAGCCCAGATATTTAACCTATGTTGTTGCTGCAAATTTATTACTTTGTGGTTGTTGGAAATCGAGGATCCTCAGATATAGATCGGTTACGATCGGGGAATGACATATTCGTGTCAGTAGTTACCCAGTTTGAAAAATAATCCGGCCTTATATTGGCAGAGATCTAACCGTAACGTTAGGTTCTCGAGTCGTCTTTCCAGAGGCGTACCCATGTTGCAATGTGAAGTTCCTTGGCCTGACCATTTGTTGAAAATCCAAAGAAACAATACGATCTTGTACGGTTTTAGTTGTATAACCTGCTATGGAATGTGGCGGTAACCTGTTATTGAACATAGTAGCTATAGTAGATATAAGTGCGAAATGGCTATGCTGGCTAAGATTTATATCTTTACTTTCGAAATGTTTTCCTACACTATGCACTAGTAATAATATCAAATGTTTCTTTTTAATGCGTATCAAGCATCTTTGACTATCATAAGGAGAAATCTCCTCCGATTCTGCGTTTGCATTGTGTGTGTGTGTGGGAGGCCTTATGGTAGTCTCATTTTCTTAAAAGCATTGCGAATCTATTTTAAATTATCATGTACTTTGTTTTAAAAATAAACTGTTTTAAGTTCTCACACCAGTCTCATGACTAACTCGGAGTTTATTGTTTTCCTTCCTAAACTCTGGGTGCCCACCAATTTCCACACGGGCAGTCAAGAGTCAGGTTTATTAGGTTATTCTGGAATTCAGGAGTTGCTGGAGGCAAGCTGGATGGCATGGTGTATTCACTAGTATATAGTATTTCTTTTCCGCTGTTTGTTGTTTTTTGTTGTTTTACACTCTGATGATGTAATGTAATGTAATGTAATAACTGATATAGTTCTTTTTTCAAAGATTTTTCATTTATCTATTATATATTGTTCCACAGCGATTGTGAGATTATGATATTGTTTTGTTGTTTCTTTCTGTTCTGTTCTATCTTTTTCTCTCTTCTTCTTCCTTTTTCTTCTTCTTTAACCATAATGGTTTGGTTTTTCGCCATTCGATTTCTCGGAAGTTGATACAGTGGACGTATTAATGTCGGTTTTCGAGCGTCGAAAAGTCGCACCCGTCATAAGAAGAAAAAAAGGTAAAGTCAGAAATATACAAATCTGAAACCAAAAGTTTCAAATTCAAATACAAGAGCTTGGGACAATTCAAGCAAATCATCACAGCTTTAAAAACAAAGCATTACAGTTCAAAACAGAAAAATCAAGCTCAGGCAGATCAAATAATCAAGCAGGAATTCCAGATCAAAACAAATGAAAGTAGAAGATAAAAACTGTCTCTGTTTTTGGAACAAGCAAATCAAGTTCAGCTAGGCAGTGCAGTTTTTCTCTGGAAATCAAATAAAGGCAAGTAAAAAATTTCTTAAAGATTTGAACTTAATATTGTTAATCAGTATTAAAACAAAGATTTAAACAACTTTGTTAACAAGTTGCAGGAAAACAAAATCAAGATCAAAGACTTAATCCATTTCTGGATTTCAAGTGCAGAAATAAAAAGCGTTCTCTGTGTATAGCAGAGATTCATACTGTAAGTAAAATAAATAAATAAAAACTACTGTTATTAATGACTTAAGTATATGAACCTGACTGAGTATAAGCAAAGATTTCCATTTGTAATTTGCAGAGCCAAACTCCAAAATTAAAGTAGGAAAGAGGAAAAAGTTACAGGCCCTCATCTATCTTTGAAAACTGTAAGGAAAGCATTTCTGTTTTCTAGAAAAAAAAGTGAGCAAACCTCTTTTATTTAAATCTTTAAATTTTGATGCGCTAGCATGATTATGTTATGTATGCATGTTTATGATGATATAGGTATGTTCAGATATACATATGTCCCTGTTAGAGTTACAGGTGTGTTCAAATTCATACTCAATGAAAAAAGAAAACATAACGGGACTCAAAAAAATTATAAATGAATTCATATCCTCTAAAACAAATCAATCTTAGACCTTGATTTTAAAGAAGTGATGATAGCCTTGTGACATTTTTGGTAAAAATAATTTCCAGTGAAAGTATTTGGTAATTATTTTAAAATTTTGAAAAACAACAGTAAAATTCAAAGGTATGACAAAATTCGATTTGAATAATTTGTTGATTCGTTTATAATCTATCTCGTAATCAAAAACCATGATTTTTAAAAATATTATCAAGATTTTTAGCCTTGATTTAAGGGTGGATTTGCGAGTTGAACAGAAAACTTAGCTTTGTTAAATTCTGGTGATCGGGTTGATGTTTTACCACGTGATTATAATTGAAGCTTGCTGAAGGGTCGTAAATTACCAGCAAAATGCAAGATGATTTTATAATTCATCGAGAATGAAGATTTGAGTCAATCTAAGTTTTTAACCTAGTTTTTGCAAAGGTTAGATTTTTGGTTCGTACGTCATCGGAGTGGAGCTGGAAGGGTGCGCACTGGGGGGGATCGAATCATGGGAGGCGATGTTTTGACCAGGAGTGTGTGACCTCTGATGGTAGGAGGTGGTTGTACGTGGCATTTGTTGGTGACCCAGTTTTTTTTTTGAATTTGGGTCATATAGTCAAATCACGTGTTTATCGTAAATTCGTGCTGCTGGGGGTTTCGATGGACTGAGTGGATGATGGTTGACTGGCCGATGATCGTAACCTCGACCAGAGGTGGTGGGAGTAGTTGTGCATATGCACAACAGGTTTGGTGTATTAGCAATGGGAGAAGAAGAAAGGAACTCAAAGCAACCTTCGGGAGGATCGGGCGCTTACTCTAGTTTTAACTCGGGTGGATTCACGTGAGTGCCGTGTAGCACTTAGAACAATTTTAAGTTGGAAAAAAATAAGCACACGAGTAGACTTGTGGGAAAACCCGGAGCAAACAAGAATTGGTCTCGGGGGAGACTCGAAGCAGTCTCGGGTCTGCCCTGTTTTTGCTTTAAAATTTATTCAAACCTGTTAAACATTTTTACTCATGTTTTCAATATGATGATTTGATTTTAATTTGAATCAATTAAAGTTTTAAGTATGATACCTTTCAAGGAAATTAAAATTTATTAAATTTTGATACATTATTTTATAAAGTTAATTATATTAATTAAATAATACTAAAAGGGTAAGTAAGATAAAAAAGTTATCTTGACTATCTTAACTTTTTTAAAGCAACTAATATATGAGAATGATGATTAAATAAGATTGGAAAAATATCTAAAGTGATTAATGAAAAAAAAAGATTTTTTCTTTTAAGTTTATCAAATAATTAATGGTTTGTTAATATAATTACTAAAAGGGTAAATACTTAAATTTATTACTTAATAATTAAAGATTTAATTAATCAAGGTAAATTGACGTAAAATTAATTATGAATTAACTAAGAAGTAATTAATCAATAAAAGTAATTAAGATTTAGTTAATTACAATTAAGGATTTATTAACTAAGCAATTAATTAAGAAATGATTAATTACTGAAGGTGATTAAGACTAAATCAATTGTAGCTAATGATAATTAACCATTGATTAAAGATTGCTAATGAAAGTAATTATGTGAGTAATAAATTTAAAACCACACGATTTATTCTCCTTAATCAAAGATGTTGATTGTTACTGTATGTCGTGTGATGGATTGATATATTTGATATGTGATGTGATGTTATGTGATGCTTTGTGCTGAGCTGTTATATTTGTGATGAATATACTGTTGTATGAATATGAAAACCCCTTGACCCGTAGAACGACATTTGAATTTCAATGCGACAGGGAGTCGTATTCTAGTTGGTTATCCGAAACCCATATCGAATTGTAATGATAGATCTTTGTAATCGATAGTTTATTTTATCTATGTATTTTTGAATAAGGATAAGCGTTATGGGTTATACCGCTTATCGATATGATTGAATCTGTGATGATGATATTGTGCACTATTCTGTTGTACCCCTGGACCACACTTATATACACACAAATATGGATTGCACGTGGAAATGGGTTAAGTCACAGATTTTGAAATAGTTTTAAAAATTGAATTTTTGAATCCAAAATAGTTTTGGAATTAGAATTGGAAGCTTTCAAAATGAATTTCAAAAATAAAGGTTATTTTAAATAACTGGATTGAGTTTTGAAATTTAAACAAGTTGATTTAAATTTGAATTCAATATTTGAAATTGAATTCTATGGTTTGGAAACTATGGTTTAAAAAGGGTCATTCAACTTATAAATGTGTTTATATAGGTTTTTAAATCTTTTTTAAAAGTGTGTTTTGGAAATTTAAATTTAACCCAAGATTTTAACTTGTACAAGTATAATTGGAATTTTCTGAAACGAAAACTATTTGTTTTCAAATAATAAAAGCTTTCACATAAAAAATGAACTTTCAATTTATGTTAAAAGAATTTCAAGTCTAAAATGAAAATGGTTTTCCAAGTTATGAATAATCTTTGGAAACGTGTTCGAAAGCCATAAAATTAAATCTTAAATTTAAAGATTTAATGTGTTAATCCAATTGAAATGGAAATTGTTTTGGAAATCTATGAATAGATCTTTGTGAATCTAGGTGAACTTTGTGAAACAAATCTTTTTAAAGAAAAGATTTAAATGGTAATTTGTTTAACCATTTGAAAGAAAATTGTTGGGTTTTAAGTTGTGACTTAACTGAAATCCCATATCCATATGTTTTTAAAATATTGCGCTCATTATTCGGTTTAGCCGAGAGAGGACCTTGTGTCATATAACCCATTTCGAATAGTGATACGACGTTATGGATTACATTCGAAGACCGGTGTTGAAGACCGGGTGTCTTCGAGAATGATAGGATAACCTGTCGATTGACTCTGCACTGAGTTGCTCCGGTATAGAGTTCTCCCTAAGTGACGGGAAGTCCGATCGGGATTGTGGATACCCGGATTTGTAAGGGCTTCTTCGGAAGTGCCTTCGGTTATGTTCGAACCTGGAACAGACTTGTATGGTTATATGTCCGACACTACACCTTGAGATATTAAACTGATCTCTATCAAATACATTTCTGCTTAGTGGGGGAGAATTTATTCTCTTAGCTTAACACCCTTCTCTGAGACGTACGAGCTCAGAGGTTACTTAGTTGATATTTATCAGTGATATATTCCCAATTTGGTAGTGTGGCATGCTGAGTGCTGCTGTGTATCATTTGTGATCAAAGCATGGCTTTTGTATAAAGCGTAGCTTTGTGGACGAGACTGCATCAGGACCTCACACCCCGAAAATGGTCGTAACAGGAAAGATGCGGCAAGGTTATGAGGGTCGCGCCCTTTTGGGTGTGTCATTCCCTTCTGGAAAAGGGTGGTATCATGGTATGGAGCCCAGATACTTACTCATGTGGATACTGCAGATCTATTACTTTGTGATTGCTTTGTGGTTTAGAGGCACCTCGGATAAAGGTCCCAAAGGACCGGGGGATGGCATGCTCGAGTAGTAGTTACTTAGTTACAGAGGTAACCCGACCTTGTGTTCGCAGAGATCCGGTTAGGTTCTCGGGACGTCCCGCCAGAGGTGATCCCATGGACAGTACGAAGTTCCTTAACCTGACCATTTGTTGGAAATCCAATCAAAACAATGCGCCCCTTATACGGTTTTAGTTGTAGAACCTTCCATTTAAAATGGCAGCTATAGTAGGCATAACATCATGGTACCTATGTTGGCTAGGATTTATATTATACTTTCGAAAGGTTTTCCACTATGCACTAGTAATAATATCCAAGAATTTTTCTCGTATTAAGCATATTTGACTATCATAAGGAGAAATCTCCTCCAAGTCTGCGTTTGCATTGTGTGTGTGGCGGAAGGCCTTATGGTAGTTTCATTTTTCAAAAAGCATTGCGGATTTCAAATTTAAATTCCTTTGTTTGTTTTAAAAGACCAAATGTTTTGTTTGCTCATACCAGTCCCACGACTGACCTGGAGTTTATTGTTCCTTTCCTAAACTCTGGGTGCCCACTATTTTCCACACGGGCAGTCTAGAGTTGGGTTTTTCAGATAGTCAGGTTTAGTAAATTATCTGGAGCTAGTTCAGTCTTTGGATCAGGATTGCACTTGCTTATCATTGTGCATCGTTATTGGGAGTTCGAGCTATTTCTGGATGGCTGCTTTGGAGATGGAGATTTCCGATACTGGAGTTCTTCCTTGAAGACCATATTGGAGATTTTGTTCCGCTGCTAGTGTTATCTTTTCTTTCCGCTGCTATTGTCTTGTATCATATCTCTGATGTATATTCATTGTATCATTCAGTTGTATCATATTGTATCAAATGTTATATATATCATATGTATTATTCTTTTTCTTCCACTGTGTTGTTATACTTAATGTGTTATAAGCTCCGGCGAACCAGATTCGACGTTTAGATCTACGGCATTTGAATACGAGTATCGTATTCGGTGCCGATTTTCGAAGTCCGAGTCAGGATCGTTATATTTGGTATCAGAGCTGAAGGTTAAAACTTTAGCTCAGGAGTATAACACATTAAGTAACTCATTAGAGATAGGGTGAAGTATACCCTAGAATGAGTATATCCCTAAGATATCCGTTCGAATGCCTCAGTAAATTCTCTTACTATCCACTGATAGTGAGTGTGAGTGCAAGAAGAGGACGAGATAGGGGACAGGGAAGTACCGCTACAAATGGTCAATGCCCTGCGGCAGTGGAAATAACTTTCTCTATCAATCTCCTTTGATTCGATTCCAAATTCTTTCGATTTCTTCGTGACAGCTCCAGAAAGAAGCTTCAGTGTGATGGTGGCCCTACATATCATTGTAGAAAATCCTTACTTTGTATCTTCATCGGTTTTTTATCAGCTTTTCGATCTAAACTCTAATGAATTTGAAATTTGAAATTGAAAATTTTAAATAAATTGGAAGTTTTAAATTGAGTTAAATTGGTTAACAAATATGAAGCCAAATTTGAATTGTATCGATAAAACGATATAGGTTAAAACCAAATTTGAGATTCTATTGTAATTTCTTATGTATATCAAAGTCCGAAGAGGGACAAATTAGTATATGCTTTGGAGCATTCCGACCTGAATTTGGAATCCATATCTAATGTTTGAGAAATTATTGAAGATTAAATCCATCTATCTATTCTCTGGGGACAGATATATTCTACGAACGATTAGTTATCCTTTCGAACTAATCAATGCCCTTGCATATTCGTAGATCGATGGACCCGGGTATCTTGTGAAATAATTGTATGAGTTTGTTCTCATATTGTCGATATTCTGATTGGTAAACCAAATGCAGAATTGATATCCAGTTTGATTTGGAAAGATATTTCTCTATCTTCCATCTATTCTTTCTTGTCTTCCTTGCAAATTTCGAGGACGAATTTTTTTTTAAGGGGGGGAATCTGTAACGATCCCGATTTTTAATTAAATTTAAACTGATAATTAAAATGAATTTTTGAATAAAACTGAAAATTACTTTGAATTTTTCACATTAAATAGGATATTATTTATTTAGACATTGATTTTAAAATTTAACTGTGGATTTGAGATTGGATATTTAAAATCTTATAAATAAAAAGTAACCTCCTAAAATTTTGTTAAAGTAAATTAATACTATATTTTAAACTTCTGAAATTTAATTTGAGAATATAATTGGAAAAAAAGCTTAAACAAATAAAATAAGTAATAAACTATACATAAATAAATTCCCGTTTATTTTGAGATTAAATTATTGAAATAATGAATGTTTATAAAAGTTATTTTTATTTAAAATCTTATATATATGTACATTACATATATGAGTAAAATAGAGTACACATTGAAATTTAATTTAAATCTTTTTTAGGTGAGTGTAAATATACAAAGGGACATGGAAGTTTATATTTCAAGTTTACAATTGAAATTGAAATTGAAATTTAAAAATAAGTGCTTTAAAAATAAGTGGCATTTAAAAATATTAAGGAATAATGTATGTAGTAAAATATTGGTTAAAGTAATTCCTCTTTTTTTACATTGTATAAATGTATATGCTAATGAATAAAAGGTATATTCATTTATAAAATAAATATGATATAAAGAAATTTGTAAACATTCTTTTGTCTGTAAAAAAAACTAAGTGTAAACATATACATAAGGAAGTAAAGAAATATACATGCACTTGGGTTTCGAGTAAAGAGATTAACAAAATTTTATATTATGATGATTTCTTACAAGTGGCCTTCAATGCAATTAATTAAATAAAAAATTAAACAAAAAGTTTTACAAAAACCTTTCCATCTTCCCATGCTCAATCATTTAATATCTCAGCAAAATCTGAAAGAAAAGAAAGTAACAAAGGTTTGAGGCATTTAAAATCTCAACACTAAGGAAACAAGAAAATAAGAAAAAAAAGGTAAAGTCGGAAATATACAAATCTGAAACCAAAAGTTTCAAATTCAAATACAAGAGCTTGGGACAATTCAAGCAAATCATCACAGCTTTAAAAACAAAGCATTACAGTTCAAAACAGAAAAATCAAGCTCAGGTAGATCAAATAATCAAGCAGGAATTCCAGATCAAAACATATGAAAGTAGAAGATAAAAACTGTCTCTATTTTTGGAACAAGCAAATCAAGTTCTGCTAGGTAGTGCAGTTTTTCTCTGGAAATCAAATAAAGGCAAGTAAAATTTTCTTAAAGATTTGAACTTAATATTGTTAAGCAGTATTAAAACAAAGATTTAAACAACTTTATTAACAAGTTGCAGGAAAACAAAATCAAGATCAAAGACTTAATCCATTTCTGGGTTTCTAGTGCAGAAATAAAAAGGGTCTCTGTGTATAACAGAGATTCATACTGTAAGTAAAATAAATAAATAAAAACTATTGTTATTAATGACTTAAGTATATAAACCTGACTGAGTATAAGCAAAGATTTCCATTTGTAATTTGCAGAGCCAAACTCCAAAATTAAAGTAGGAAAGAGGAAAAAGTTACAGGCCCTCATTTATCTTTGAAAACTGTCAGGAAAGCGTTTCTGTTTTCTGGAAAAAAAAAGTGAGCAAACCTCTTTTATTTAAAACATTAAATTTTGATGCGCTAGCATGATTATGTTATGTATGCATGTTTATGATGATATAGGTATGTTCAGATATACATATGTCCCTGTTAGAGTTAGAGGTGTGTTCAAATTCATACTCAATGAAAAAAAGAAAACATAACAGGACTCAAAAAAAGATTATAAATGAATTCCTATCCTCTAAAACAAATCAATCTTAGACCTTGATGTTAAAGAAGAAGTGATGATAGTCTTGTGACAATTTTGGTAAAAATAATTTCCAATGAAAGTATTTGGTAATTATTTTAAAATTTTGAAAAACAACAGTAAAATTCAAAGGTATGACAAAATTCGATTTGAATAATTTGTTGATTCGTTTATATAATCTGTCTCGTAATCAAAAACCATGATTTTTAAAAATAGTATCAAGATTTTTAGTCTTGATTTAAGGGGGGATTTGCGAGTTGAACAGAAAACTTGGTTTTGTTAAATTCTGGTGATCGGGTTGAGGTTTTATCGCGTGATTATAACTGAAGCTTGCTGAAGGGTCATAAATTACTAGAAAAATGCTGGATGATTTTATAATTCATCAAGAAGGAAGATTTGAGTCAATCTAAGTTGTTAACCTAGTTTTTGCAAATGCTAGATTTTTGGTTCGTACGTCATCGGAGTGGAGCTAGAAGGGTGCGCACTGGGGGGGATCGAATCATGGGAGTCAGGCAAAGTTTTGACCAGGAGCGCGCGACCTCTGATGGTCGGAGGTGGTTGTAAGTGGCGTTTGTTGGTGAACCAGTTTTGTTTGAATTTGGGTCATATAGTCAAATCAAGTGTTTATCGTAAATTCATGTTGTTGGGCGTTTCGATGGACCGAGTGGATGATGGTTGACTGGCCGATGATCGTAGCCTCGACCAGAGGTGGGGGAATAGTTGTGCATATGCACGACAGGTTTGGTGTATTAGCAATGGGAGAAGAAGAAAGGAATTCGAGGCAACCTTCGGGAGGACCGGGCGATTACTTGAGTTTTAACTCGGGTGGATTCACATGAGTGCCGTGTAGCACTTAGAAAAAATTTAAGTTGGAAAAAAAAAAGCACACGAGTAGACTTATGGGAAAACTCGGAGCAAACGAGAATTGGTCTCGGGGGAGACTCGAAGCAGTCTCGGGTATGCCCTGTTTTTTCTTTAAAATTTATTCAAACCTTTTAAACATTTTTACTCATGTTTTCAAAATGATGATTTGATTTTAGTTTGAATCAATTAAAGTTTTAAGTATGATACCTTTCAAAGAAATTAAAATTTATTAAATTTTGATACATTATTTTATAAAGTTAATTATATTAATTAAATAATACTAAAAGGGTAAGTAAGATAAAAAGTTATCTTGACTATCTTAACTTATAAATGTGTTTATATGGGTTTTTAATTCTTTTTTAAAAGTGTGTTTTGGAAATTTAAATTTAACCCAAGATTTTAACTTGTATAAGTATAATTGGACTTTTCTAAAACGAAAACTATTTATTTTCAAATAATAAAAGCTTTCACATAAGAAATGAACTTCCAATTTGTGTTAAAAGGATTTCAAGTCTAAAATGAAAATGGTTTTCCAAGTTATGAATAAATCTTTGGAAACGGGTTTGAAAGCTATAAAATTAAATCTTAAATTTAAAGATTTAATGTGTTAATCCAATTGAAATGGAAATTGTTTTGGAAATCTATGAATAGATCTTTGTGAATCTAGGTGAACTTTGTGAAACGAATCTTTTTAAAGAAAAGATTTAAATGGTAATTTTTTTAACCATTTGAAAGAAAAGTTTTGGGTTTTAAGTTCTGACTTAACTGAAATCCCATATCCATATGTTTTTAAAATATTGCGCTCATTATTCGCTTTAGCCGGGAGAGGACCTTGTGTCATATAACCCATTCCGAATAGTGATACGACGTTATGGATTGCATTTGAAGACCGGTGTTGAAGACCGGGTGTCTTCAAGAACGATAGGATAACCTGTCGATTGACTCTGCACTGAGTTGCTCCGGTATAGAGTTCTCCCTAAGTGATGGGAAGTCCGATCGGGATTGTGGATACCCGGATTTGCAAGGGCTTCTTCGAAAGTGCCTTCGGTTCTGTTCGAACCCGGAACAGACTTGTATGGTTGTATGTCCGATATTACACCTTGAGATTTAAACCGATCTTTGTCAAATACATTTCTGCTTAGTGGGGAAGAATTTATTCTCTTAGCTTAACACCCTTCTCTGAGACAAACGAGCTCAGAGGTTATGTAGTTGATATTTATCAGTGATATATTCCCAATTTGGTAGTGCGGCATGCTGAGTGCTGCTGTGTATCATTTGTGATCAAAGCATGGCTTTTGTATAAAGCGTAGCTTTGTGGACGAGACTGCATCAGGACCTCACACCTCGGAAATGGTCGAAACATGAAAGATGCGGCAAGGTTATGAGGGTCGCGCCCTTTAGGGTGTGTCATTCCCTTCTGGAAAAGGGTGGTATCATGGTATGGAGCCCAGATACTTAGGATACTGCAGATCTATTACTTTGTGATTGCTTTGTGGTTTAGAGGCGCCTCAGATAAAGGTCCCAAAGGACCGAGGGATGGTATGCTCGAGTAGTAGTTACCTAGTTACAGAGGTAACCCGGCCTTGTGTTGGTAGAGATCCGGTTAGGTTCTCGGGACGTCCCGCCAAAGGCGATCCCATGGACAGTAGGAAGTTCCATAGCCTGACCATTTGTTGGAAATCCAATCAAAACAATACGCACCTTGTACGGTTTTAGTTGTAGAACCTGCCATTTAAAATGGCAGCTATAGTAGGCATAATATCATGGTACCTATGCTGGCTAGGATTTATATTATACTTTCTAAAGGTTTTCCACTATGCACAAGTAATAATATCAAAAAAATCTCGTATTAAGCATATTTGACTATCATAAGGAGAAATCTCCTCCAAGTCTGCGTTTGCATCGTGTGTGTGGCGGGAGGCTTTATGATAGTTTCATTTTCCAAAAAGCATTGCGGATTTCATATTTAAATTCCTTTGTTTGTTTTAAAAGACCAAATGTTTTGTATGCTCATACCAGTCCCACGACTGACTTGGAGTTTATTGTTCCTTTCCTAAACTCTGTGTGCCCACTATTTTCCACACGGGTAGTTTAGAGTTGGGTTTTTCAGATAGTCTGGTTTAGTAGATTATCTTGAGCTAGTTCAGTCTTTGGATCAGGACTGCACTTGCTTATCTTTGTGCATCGTTATTGGGAGTTCGAGCTATTTTTGGATGGCTTCTTTGGAGATGGAGATTTCTGATACTGTAGTTCTTCCTTGAAGACCATATTGGAGATTTTGTTCCGCTGCTAGAGTTATCTTTTCTTTCCGCTGCTATTTTCTTGTATCATATCTTTGATGTATATTCATTGTATCATTCAGTTGTATCATATTGTATCAAATGTTATATATATCATATGTATTATTCTTTTTCTTTCGCTGTGTTGTTATACTTAATGTGTTATAAGCTCCGGCGAACCAGCTTCGACGTTTGGATCTACGGCATTTGAATACGAGTTTCGTATTCGGTGTCGATTTTCGAAGGCCGAGTCAGGAGCGTTACAAAACAATCATTAAACCCCTTTGAAATGATTTAAAATGGTTTATATATGTTTTCTAAACACTAAAATCCAATTTGGTGAAGTTTTGACAAGTTATAATAATTGAGTCAAAAATAGATGTTGCGTTATGGTAGTTCGCAATTTTGCACCGTAAAAGTTTAAATCCATTTAAACAGTAGATTCAAAGTCAGAACCCTTTAGAATAAGAATTTTTTGAACTCTTATAATCATAGTTTTCCAACAAAAGAAAAAGATAGAGATTTCGTTTAGTAAATTTTAAACTAGGAGCAAAACAAGTTTTCAAAATAGTCGCGCTTTAGCAGTTCGAAAACCAAAGCAATAAAATCTTTAAAAGTGATATTTTTAGTTCTTTAAAAAAATGGAATAAATTCTGTAAGTATTTAAAAAATTAAAAGAGATTTGAGTTATAAAAATGGATTTCTAAATGATAGAATTTTTTTTGATCAAATAAGCCTTAAAAGCACTATTTGCAGCACTTTTAATAACTTTTGGAATATGATTTTAAACTTAAGTATTCTTTAACAAATATTTTATAAATGTTTAAAAAAAAATAAATATCTAAAAGATAATTTGGAGGTTTTATAATTTATTTTAAAGAAGTTAAATAAATGATTTATGGAAAAGCTGTTATAATTAAGTGATTTAGTTTTGGCTCTAAAAGCCGTTAAGATTGAATTTTTCTATTTATGATATCCTAATGGAAAGTGCTTAAACTAAGGAGATATTCAGGAGCAACAAGTGCCATGGCTCCCTTGGCCTCTTTCTTGGGCGAGGAATAGATAAAATCGAAATGTTAGAAACGAAGCTAGTAAAATTGATTTAATTTTTCCAAATTTAATACACCTTGGATTTTATAGAAATAATCTTATTATAATTGGTATCAAATTTCAAGAAGAGAACATGTACTATCCGTGTGAATTTAAAAGGTAATTTCACCGCTATTTGACGGATAATAAGGGTTGAGTACGGAAATTGATGTTGAATAGAATTAGTATAATTTCTATCGACATTTTTTGCATAAAAATGTTTTGCAATATGATTTATGAGAAATGATTTTGATTTGGTTAAAGAGAAGTTTGATGATCCCGTATATACCAGAAAGAAATGTTTTAAAGATATATATCTCTCGAAGATATTTTTGATAAAGAGAGTAATTAATAAAATAATAAGCACCTATTTACTTAACATCATTTTATCGATGACTAGTGCAAGGAACTGGGGTCAGATTTGGGTAATTCCTATCCAAAACCACTTTGAACCAATTTACGAGTTCGAAAGCGAAGATATGTTGAAGACAGTGAAGTTGAAGGTAGGGATCTTTATAATGTAAGGACTTCTTGTTGATAATTTCCGAGTAGCTCCCAAGATAAATAAATAGCAGTGGCCCCTTCATTTTAGGTTCTTTGTATGTAAGGGCTGCTCATTACCAATCCAAGGGGATGTGGTAGGAGAGTGCCTTCGGTTTGTCCTATTCTTACACAACTCGTATGGATGAATGTTTGACATTGCATTTCTAAGATCACAGTGCATTGATCTCTACAAACATATATCTGTTTGGTGGTGTAGGAGGTAACCCCTCTTATACTTAACACCCTTCTCTAAGAGTACGAGCTTAAAGGTTGTATTTTTATGGAAATCAATAGTATGTTAGTGGAAATGGAAAAGTGGCATTTTAAGTGAAAATGTCCTAAGAAAGGTAAACGTTACCTCAAGCCTCATAACCGGGAAATTGTGAAACATGGGTAGCTTTAAGACTAAATGGATCGTAACCATTAGGGTATGATATCACCTTCCTAGATTTATTTATTTTTACCTGTTATGATGTCGGGTTTAAATTATATGGTGCATGCTATGGGATCCCAAATTGGTCGGGAACGGCCGGGGTGATATCATATGGTTCCACCTGCCACCAGATTGGTCTGCGGGTAGGTCGGTCTTAATTTGCAGTGTTTCGAAAATGTCGACCCTCAAACATTCCTCTAGAAATGTACTGTACAAGAGGTGGCCTCTTACCCCACTATTCATTGGAAATCCAAATATCTAATAAGTGCCTTCAGTTTAGTTGTAAACCTATTATGCCGTCAAATGAAACCAATGTAACAATTTCAGCTATTTGAATATGTTTATTTGAAAAGTTTCAAAGAAAGTCGTTAAAAATAATATCACTGAATTTTACATAGAAATGATTTGGTTATCATAAGGTAAAAACCTTTTTTGTGTTTATTTGGGGCGTGGTCTTATGAGATACCCTTTGTTTTTCAAATATTTGTATTTTAATTTTCTCATTCCAGTCTCATGACTGACCTGGAGTTTAATTTCCTTTTCCCTTAAACTCTGGTGCCTATTTTTCAGAACATCCAAGCAGTCAGGTAGCTTGTTGCATTTTGGAAGGAGCATGGAGCATGAAGGCTGGAGGGTCCTTTTATCAAAAGTGGTCTATTTCGAATTTCCGCTATATCATGTAATATGTATTTAGTATCTATCAGCCTCTGTAAGGATAGGTAGTTATAACTATCCTTGGTTGGGTTGGTACTTATCGTAACTCTGATGAATCACTTGGAGTGATTGTATGTACTTTCCATATGCATAATTAACATGAATGTGAGATTCTATTGTTATTATATCTTCTATCTTTATTTCTTTTAAAAATCCTTGATTATCCGCCTCTCTAGCACTTGAATCTACGGCATGTGAATACCGAGGATGTATTAGTGTTGATCTTTGAGGGCCAAAAATGCGGATCATCGCAATTATGTTGATTTTATGGATAGGATTGAAAACGAAGCTCAAACAGAGAAGTTATGGATGTTTGAAGTCTCAGGTTCAAATTAATTTAAATAGAACTCAAATTCAAATAAATAAATAATTACTAAATTTGAAATTCGAAGGTTAACATTAATTATGGTTAAGAGTTAAGAAAATGTTAAATTTAATATAAACATTAAATTATAATTAAGGAACTAAATAAAAATAAATCAACGACAACCAAAACATTTCCAAAATAGGGGACCGATCGACCCCTGGCCTATGACCGGTCGACCGGTGGTTGGAGGCGGTCGATTGATGAAGCCTAGCGGCAGCTAAGGTTTGTGAATGTTCGGATTTTTATTATTTTAAACCAATTTAAATCCGACTATTCTGATGCATTCCTACGACTATAAATAAGGGTCTAACCCCCTTACTTTTATTCATAAAATATTTTGAGAAAATTAGCTAAGCTCTATAAGTTTGTCTCTTCATAGATTAAGAAAACTCCATTAGAGTTTCATGTAAGAGATCTTATATATTTATTTTTGTTTATTGTTTATTTTCTAAACTTCTTCTCCTAAAAACCTCTAACTTTCTGAATTTAACATTATACAAATCACTTAGTGTATATATAAAAAAGAAAAAATTAAAGGAGATTATTATTAGGCATGTCAAATCTAAGAATTTACCAAGGACCTACAGTGAGTGAAAATCTTAGTTTTTCTATTTCAATGATTGAATAGTGTAGTTTGGATTTAATATATACCTTGGGGAGTTTTGGATTACGAAAACATCACATTAAAAATCGCCAAAATTCCTCCAAAGCAAAACTTCAATTATTGGGTTGGAACGTTAATAGTTTTGTATTAAAATAATGGAGTTTGTGCGAACTTTGCAATTTATGTATTTTACCACCTATTCCACTTCTTATTCTTTTTCTTTTGATTTGATTAAGAGATTTGACTAAGAAATGGTGTGTAAGGTACGAATTCTTATTCATAGTTTGTACTGTCTATTTCTACAAATTGAATAGAAATTCCCTTATCTAATTTCATATTAAAGAAGTTGAATTGAGCGTAAAGTTGATTAAATTGCAAGTTTTCATATTAATGATTTATTCCATTGTTTTAATATAAGATAAGTTGGATTTGGATTCTAAGTGCAAGTCTATTGATTTGATTTAGGAATATTGGATTTATGGTATAGGTTATGGTGGAAATGAGAGTTGTTTCATTTTGAAAATTTTGACATTTAAAACGTCAGTTTAGGGCATAATCTCCACGCACATAAAAATCAATAAATGTGTGTGTGTATAAACATGTATATTTATAAACTAGCGTAAATGCATATAATTATAATGTATTACCGGCGTAGTTAATTAGGTTAATAATTATAATTTAAATCCCCATTAGGAAAGTAATTCATTATAGAGTCCAAATAAGAAGGATTTCATATAAGCCATAAATAATTGATATGGTGAGATGGGTAATGATATACTTAAAGAGTGTTATGAAATATGACTATGTTCTAAGAATGTGAGGTAAGTTAAAAGCACATAGAAGTCATTCCAGCTAATCTGGCTACTAGCAATATGACTTTGGGGCCGATATGAGACATCGTCCATAATAAGTAACTACGGATGATGCGAGGTTAGTCCCAATTCCATAAGGTAAATCTGCCCAGCTAATATGGCTATCAATACCTACGAATAGTCGGATTAATATGAGATATCTCTGTGTGGTACGGGTCATAATACAAAGGACCTGCTTTAGGGATTGGAGGAATTAAGTGGTTGTCTGAGGACCCACCTCTAAAAGAAGTATTAAATGGATGAGATTGGATTTAGGCACAGTTGAGGATATCTTGGAAAGATCTGTTTCGATGGAAGTAATACATGTCTGAAGAGATTTTCGTGTAATGTCAACTAGATAGATACTTGTGAGGAGCCCACCTAGGGAATAGGTACTAAATGATGGGGACCTACCTTAATTGAGGTCTTAAATGGTCAAAATATACCTATTTTCCATTTATTAAATGGCTTGAGCACTATCTCCTGCATTGGTAGACATTATAAAGATGGTTATGGGTTAGGGAATTTGATAATACGAAGGACCTGCTTTGGGGTTTGAAGATATTAAGTGGCTGCTTGAGGGCCTGCCTCTTTTCTTTGTATAAAGTATTAAATGATTTTGAATGTAGTTTAAATGAAAAAGATATTACCTTAATTAAATTATACTGTCCAGGTACTGATATAAAAAGGCTTGATATTTCGGTTCATGGACATTGTTTTCTGACTCCCTCCTTGTTACAACATAGGTTAAGGAAGGAGATGAGGATCAAGATGGAGATGACAATGAGAGGAGCTTGTGACTATAGTTTAATTATCTATTTATGCTATTTTCTAATATACCCATTTGAAGATGACGGTGTATTTTTGAACATGATTACGTAATGGTTATTGTTGACATTATGTTATGGTTTTGTGATAGTTGAAATTTTAAATAAAATAAGTATTGTTTATGCTATTATATTTTATCCTTCCGCTATGAGTTCTGAATGAATAGATAAATAGCTCTATATTGTTGTTTTTACCAACCAACGGCCTGCTTTTGAATGGGTCTAAGTTTTGATGAGCAATTTCTAGATCGTGATTTAGGCCTATTTCGGGACGGGTAGTTACACATATCCGAAGAGATTAGAACTTAACTTCAAGGTATGAATAGCTTCCAGGCTGACTTGATTATGATTATTAAATGACTAATATGTATCGGTGACCTGATCTGGTTAAACTTACTTTTAATAGGATGTTGGGAGATACTAGACGATTTAAAAGTAATGCTTCAACCAGGGGAAGTACGCAAACATGACAATTGATGTGATATATGACAACTTATTGGTAATGCTTTGATTAGGTTGAACATGCTTGTAATGGGATGTTGGGAGATGCCAACTGATTTGCAAGTCATGCACCAACAAGGGGAAAACCCATAGTCCTATACACTGACTCAATATATATACTACATGATATCCAAACATATGATTTACGTATGATATATGAACCCTAAGGAAACACAGGACGATATTGATTTATGTCCATCATTTAGGCACAAATACTATCCTTGACCCCGATGGTTCAAGAGTGACCTCTGATTCGCAGGTGAATCTGAGGGAACTAAATGACTCACCACAATTAGTTTGATAGATGATCTGTGAGCACTGTTATCAATGCATGATTTTTTTATCAAAGCATGTTACGTATTCATAAAATCATGTTTTGGGGGCAGATGTTACCGATAAATTTTTCATAGTCTCAGAATTGACTAAAACCTGCAAAAAATGTTTAAAGCGAAAAATTATGAATGTCGATCATAATTGCATCCAAATCCGAGTTATTATGACCATGACATCGGGGTTTGATAACGGATCATCCCATTTTCCCAATTGAACCTACCAGGGGGAAGCCCTTTTAATACCTTTAAGAAAAGGCAACAAAGTAGGTTACGATGTTCTATATAATGAAAAAATATAAATAGTTTGAACTACCAGCTAATCCAACTTTGTTGAATATGCAAGTATATGATTTTTGTTTGATGATAATAAACACACACACACACACACACATATTCATTTGAATGTATTTGTTAATGATTTTATCTTTCACATAATAAATAAAT
This sequence comes from Allium cepa, assembly GCA_030765085.1. Classification (NCBI taxonomy): domain Eukaryota; kingdom Viridiplantae; phylum Streptophyta; class Magnoliopsida; order Asparagales; family Amaryllidaceae; genus Allium; species Allium cepa. Next base: position 314,775,320 of record CM060945.1, on the reverse strand, counting down.
ATTTGCTGAATAAAATAAATAACACATCATTTAAATTTAAACAGATATTTTATTCAAACAAATATTTTGTTACAATTTTAAATAGTACAAGTTTGTGCTCTCACTATATATATATATACACAAGTTTCAATTACAATACAATTTGTCACTATACAATAATCATTTACATTTACACCTCACTACATATCACTCGTTGACTCATATTTATCTTCAACTCTAGTCCAGGTTGAATCCAGCATCTGAATTATCTGCAAAGAAAACACTGACACGGTAAAATTGAGAAAGAAATATTATTGCAGGTAAAATAAAATGTATTTTGAAAATATTATTTGCCTCGGTTATTTGGGTTGTTCGTCATTATTTAATTTTGAATTCATCATACAGGAACAACTTGTGACATGCACAATGTATCACCGTACATGCCACAAGGCCGTGCATACCAATATACACTTGATAAAATTACAGGGACAGGTGAGTACAAGGTCAAACCCAATCAAAAGTCGGGTTCAACTCAAGTGCAATACAAATAAAGTCACGACACGAGCACAAGGTCAAACCCAAGCTATAAGCTAGATTCAACTCAGGTGTAATTCAAAATGCAAATAATTCTCGAATGAAACCAAAGCCACAAATTTCAACTAGATTAATGAGCAATACAACATGCACAAGTAATTGTGATCAAGCAACTCGATCCAGCATATCATATATACAAAAAGCGCATGAATGCACAATGAAAACTACAACAGAAGTGTAGCCACATAAAGACTCCAACCAAAACAATAAGCAACATAGATGCATGCAGACTTCAAGACACGGTGCATAGCATATAAGACTCAAGCACATAAAACAACAATGAAGTCAACAATGAATCGGTGTGACAACATGCTACGGCAGACATCAAGTGAAGACTAGAAAATCAAGGAGCAACATCATGGATCAGTTCACATACAAGCTCAGACTCAAGTGAAAACAACAGTTTCAAACAGGTTTAGAGGCACCAAAGCATAGCACATATGGACATATAATCGAGCGACAACATGTACACAATGACAACCGGGAAGCGAACTAGAATCGAGCTAACAGTTAACATGGAGTCTCAACAAAATGTCACATGAAACAGTACATTGGAACTAAACATTAAAACCAAACCGCAATACAGTAAACAAGTCAAGCAGGTTTTACAAGTTTCAAATCAGAGTTCAAATGCTAGAAATTCACAGCCGTGGTGGCCAAGGTGATCGATCAAGTCAGAGAAAAAAACTTCCATGTTATCACAAAATCGAAGTGGCCGAAGTCAACAGAGAAATGCACGAAACAAGTTCGTATTGAATAAATCAAAGTGTCTAAGTCACATGAGAAATGAAATCAAAATCGAAGCCATGTTAAACAAGCAATGAAATTATACGAATTTAAGAAGTCATAGAAATCACCATCATTCAAGAATAATCTAATGGCTGAGCTAAAGTTATTGACAAATTCAAAGATAAATTCGAACGAAATAATAGGAATTCAGATCCTATATAAACTCTTTAACATCATCGGCAACGACATCGATTTCAATTAAATTAACCAATAAAGAAAAGAGAAAAAATTACATACCGATGTCATATCGAACTCGACAAAATTGAAGTTGCCGAGTGTAGTAAACAGCAAGACAATCAATTGACGAAGCAAGCGGTAGAAGATTATATACTCGATTGATCAATTGAAGCGGTGCCACAATTTCCAAAGCCCTAATTTTTGCACAAAGAAACAAAGAAGAACGCGACCATTTTTTATCACAAAGCAAGGATACGGCCAATAATAAAAGAAAAGGAGAAGGGGGCATTCGTTTACACTACTTTGTGTTGGGTCGGCCTTTATAATTTACATTGGGCTATCATAATTTTAAATTAGGGTTTTTGTCTTTAATTGTTTTTAAATTTGTATTTTTCCTCTAAACTTTTGTAAAGTCTAGTCGTGTGACTAGGGGAGGAACTACGGTGGTATAGTTTGAGAATTCACAACTCAATGGCTGAGTTATGGTAGGGTTTTAAGCATAGAGTTTGGTTAGTCGATAACGGGTGTGGTGAGTTTATGTATGTAAGCATCTGACTACTTAATTTTGAGTAGAAACCGTGGCGGCAGCACGTAGGTAGGGTTTTGCCGAAGCTGGGTAAATCTGTGTGTTCTATTTTCTGCTTTTTATATTCTAGTATTATCTGTGCTGCTATTATTCTGCTGTGATCGGTGTTGAAATTATTTTATACTTCCACATTAAATTTTTATAATTATTATTATCACCCTATTCACCCCCCTTTGGGTGAAATTGATCCTACAAACTTAATATAAGTAAGTTATGGTACGATCTTCTTTTTTCCTTAGACGATCCTTATCGATCAACCCCTATTGACAAGTGTGCAACAATGGATAGGTACCTTAAATGATAAATGAAAGAATAAATAATGATATTGAGGTATTATATGTGATGATGCAAGATGAATGGTTTGAGTTAAAATGCAATCTAACTTTAGACAGAAAAGATATGAACGATTAAGAATAGAGCGGAGGCTATCTACCTACACAAAGATGTCATAAATTTAGCTAAGTGATGGATCAATACCGATCCTTATAGCAAATACCAATCCTTGTATTTAGGTAAGTTATTTTGTTAGTTATCTAGTATTCCTCTACTTTTTGCTATTGTTCCTCTCTACTTTTTGTGGTTCGTTATGGAATTGATATATCTCTTTTCTACTATTCTTTAATAATACATCATAGATCTAGTAGAAAAACCACTAGATCTTCATTATTATTTTTTGTTGGAAAAGAAAGATCCATAAGAACGCTTAGAAATCTGTAAAATGCAAGTCCAAAATTGTATCTAGTGACTTGGGCTCTTTCAGATATTGATATTAGGGTTGTTGGATCATTTTTTGGACTAACACTTGCCTCCATCGAAACAACCAAAATCTATCAAATCAAAGTAGAAACAAGTGTTTGCGCAAAGGGAACTAAGAGGAATCATTACCGACCACTAAATTAATTAGTGGTACTATAATTGAGTTTTTGAGATTAATCTTTACTATGATAATTTTATTTCATGTTTTTCCAATTTTGAGGTGAGTTGTTCTATACCGACATACTATCAACCAAAATCTTACCCACATGCCGGTATTTAAAATGTCACTTGCACCATAGCTACATCACGACAGCAATTTAGGACAAAAATTCCACATCTTCAAACAGTAAGGATGGCAATGTTAACCAAAAGGTAGTTCTGACTTCAATGAACATCCGGTGAGGAGGTGACAAAAAGCAAGAAGCCAACCGAGATCCTACGTTGCAGGCATTTGGAAGACCATACCTGAATATTAAGAGCATGCGTTAGAGATCTGATGAAACAAGAACGAGGTTGAAATGTATAGGATGGTAGAGTGTTGAGTGAATCACCAATTGGTAGGAAAATTGAGGCTAGACGAAAAGGCAAAAAACTCCTAATATGGATGATTAGGAGATAAGATGTGATAGATAAGAATGATGGGAAGCGAACGAGAGGTGAAGATGGAGAATTAAAGCATGATGAGATGAGTAAATGCCGACGACTGCAACCCCTGCTCTCGTTAATATACTTTTTGGAGATTTTTAATCAGTTTTTAAATTAAGACACTTATATTTCAGATTAAATAATCAAATGACGTTTAAAATTTTGGATGTTAGAAATAGGATTATGTTAAATAATCGGCCAATTGGGATTTATGGATAATACCATAACCAATATTGTGATGGAATTATTAACACATTAGCTATCTCAATTTAATTTACCCTTAAATTTGATGTTTTGATGGAGAATTATTGTATAAATATGAATTAGATTAACCAATATTATGCTGACACTTGATCATTAGATGTTATTAGTTGTTATGTTTGGATTGTACGATTATTTTACGTAATTCTAGTTGAATATTATTGTTATGTTTGATTCTTATGTTTTATTCCATGTATGTTGCTCGAATGATTATCTAAGGAGGGAAAGACTCTGTGAGAGATGGATAAATCAAATTTTTGTACAGGGATCCAATGTTAGCATTTTAGAATTATACGGAAGTTTTTGGGAAAATGCTTCATGGAAGAAAGTTGAAATTTTGGCCAAGTATTGAAGGATGTCCAAGTTGATGGATATGTAGAGAACCACTGTCGTAAACATCCTTCTAGGCCTCCGATTAGGCTACCTCTAAGCGCTAGACAAGGCTTGCCACTTAGCGATTTTCCTAGACCAGCCTAGACAATGTTTATTGCCTTAAGTAAAAATCAAAGCTGTATTTAGGCACCGGTTAAACATTATCTAAGGTTCATTACCACATACAAGCATTAATAAGCTAGTTTTAGGCGATCTTGCCTCCTTAGCTACTCCAAAACGCATCTAAAATTCCAAAAATTTAATTTATATCGATCGACACTAAATAAAACACTAAAATTTTGTTCAAAATACATGAATTATCAAAATGTCTAGTTTCGATTAATCCTCGATCAATCCCCACCTAGACGATTAATCTCTAACATATACTTACCTCCTAGAGCCTGCCTAGTGATTTATATAACCTTATAGAGAACCAATACTCAGTACAACCATGAACAAAGAGATTGGAATCCTAAGAAGACCAAAATGATGGAATGATAAAGAAATTGGGTCAACTTGGCCAAAATTCGATGAATTGAATCGATCTTAGCTAGACCTAAAGCAATCTTTGAGTTTTGTGAACATTTACCTAGAGCAAGTTTCGAGTCTAACTCTTAATACTAACCTAAGTCATGGATTAGGCCAAATGCAAATCGACTAGATGCATTCTTCAGGTCTGACAAAATATACACATAACAAAATTTGGCTAAGTTTATGGTTCAATATTTCAATGGAACCAACATTTCTATTTGGTTCAGGTTGGTCTAGGCCAATCAAAAGTATTAGGTAGAATAGATCAAAAGTATTGGATAGGAATAGATCAAAAGTAATTGAGTGTTTTCCTAGTAGTGTATGAACATTTAACTGAAGACATATTCTCAAATTTTAGTAGGGGTGGCCAATGGTTGGTTTGGTGCGGTTTGAAACCCAAACCGCTTCCTCGCCGCATCAAACGGTTAACTAAACATACAAACCATTATACTAATCTTTTAAATGGGGTTTTGGTACGGTTTAATATAATACGGTCCAGTTTTGGTCAGTCTTATTTGAACCCATATTAACTATGGAATAAGAGAATCGCTTCCATCAAAAGTCAATTTACAAAGGCAATTATGTGAAGCTTTTACACGTAAAGGTTAAAGCACACGATGTTATACTGAAATGAAAGATTAGTTCTTATTGAACGAATATTTTAATTGACATTTAGCAACAAGTGATATTTTTTTAGTAGATTAACTAATCATCAACGTTAATCAATGCATAATCATTAAATAAAATGACTAGAATAAGATTATAATTAGCATTTATCTAAAAAATTAAGATGAAAAATATCGTGTTAAAAGTATAATTTCTTCTTTTATGACAACGATTATCATTTATATAAGCTGAAAATAGAATATACATTGTTAGAATATAAAATAAGATGAGAGTTGCTTATATTTTTATCATAAGATTACTAGTGTAAATATTCGGTTCAGTCTAGTTTAATATTGTCCGTTCAATCGTCCAAACCACAACCGAACCACATCGATGCGGGTTGGTCCGGTTTAGGGTATTTACTTTGGTTAGAAGATTCAGTACGTATTTCCGTGCCGTTTTTATGATTCAATACAGCCGGTTTTCGTATAATGGTGCGGTTTATGCCCACCCCATAAAACACATCACAAGATAAGATTGAAGGTCCTTCGACCTTGCGCCTCCTGGATGCAAAAGAATTCAATGGGGGTGTTGAAGGATTTTTTTTTTTGGTGTTAACAGGATGAAACATAATAGTTGAAAAAAGAATAAAAAAGAAATTTGCATTGCACCATTGCAAAGAAGGTAATTGGCAAGGATGACAGTGAGGTAAGAATTTCCTTTTCCTAAAATTAATAAAGAGAGATTCTAAAAGCATTGGGGCACTATGCTAAGAAATACCCAAGAATTTTTTGTTGTTTTTTTACACTATGTTTGCAAAAAACCGCCGACCATGATGCCATAAGCATGGAGCTAGGTGCTTTTAGCAGCAGCTTTATAAATTCCCAATTCGGCAGTTTGAGAATTACACCAAAGGTTGGTCTTTGTAAATTTATTTTAATTAAGTTTATAGTTGATTTTAAGTTATGAATTCCATAAGACGAGTATTAGTTTGAATGCTAAATTTGACGATAAACAGGGTTGTTTGCTTAGAAATTTAATGATTAATGTTTTTTAGTACAATTAATTAGAACCAATAAGTGTCAGTTTTGGAGTTCGAATGCGTCACCTATTGTTCTGCAATTGGAACAATTGACCAACCGAACCAACCATGTTAGCATGATTAGTGTTCTTTACCCAAATCTATTGAAAAACAACTTTTGCTTCAAATTACTATGTATAAATAATTGTGATAAACAATTGTTTACAAATATGATTTTGGACTCTTAATGATTTTGACAAATTAATTTCGCTCTATGAATATAATTTTTGTTAAGGACTCATTTTGCACTGTTGTTTGTAAATAATTTTGTTGTTTGTGGATAAAAAAAGTGCTTTTATTAATAGGAAAAACAAGGAGGAGGAAAAACATCAATAACATTTTTGAATGAAGGACGCAGCCTAAAAATTAAGCTGAACAAAAAGTGAACAGCTGACAGCGTAAGTGAAGATAGCATCAGAGGCATAAGTGGGCAACAACGCAAGCGAAGGCGGGCGACAATGCAAGCGAAGGCGAGAACATCCAAGAAGGCGGCGGTGAACTGCAGACAACCCGATGAGTTCGATGACGACTTTGACGACTCCAATGGTGATTTGGGAGACGAATTTGGCATAGGGAGGCGGTGATGACGACTTTGACACTAAGTAGTTAATATCCATATCGGATGCATGCCAGTCAAGTATCGATATGAGATATTTTAATATATAATGTAACATCTTTAATATATCAAACATGTCTACAACAAGTTATAAATGATATTTTATAAGGTTATAGTGGTATAATTATGTTATGCTCCTAAATATATGTGTGTATCGATCTATGTTACTAAAGATTGATGACCTATAGGTTATGGATTACTATCTCTCTATTTGGATATTCTACTAAATACAAGTCATAATATTAGCTTGTAAAATGTAAGAATTCTTTATAACGTGCGTCTTTTTTATTTTCTTCATTTTAATACGATATTCTTTGTTTTTTCAATCACCTAATCATCTCTATTATTTTTCAAATTTCATGTTCATTGTTTCTTTGTTATCTATCTTACTTAAATTATCGAACAAGGAATGTTGATTTTATACAAATCGCTACTTCTAGCCCCTTCTTATTAAGGGCCTCTACCTCAAGTGGTTATGGTGTGACGTTTTAGATAGAGGTTCTAAAGGTCGAGGGTTCGAAGCTTCTGAGATATTAGAAAGAGTGCTCTGCTTTAATAAAGTATACTCATATTATCAAAATAGAAAAACTTCCAGCCCCTTCTTTATCGATATAGATATATCACTTTACTTTTGTTCAACTCTTTATTCTCGATGTAATTTTGTTTTCAGTGATAAGTGTTAACACAAAAATACATGTATCAGGTAGAGTTTTCTTTATTGCAAGGTCAATGAAGAGGGCTAAAATTATATGGTTAAAAATGAAAAGTTGTAGTATTTGGATTTTGAATATGGTATACATAATGTTATTTACAATATATTAAAAACAAACATAAAGAATGTGAAGATTTTTATTTGTCATTTGATTCTCATTGATAGTTATAATGATTATCGATATTCATTAAAAAAAATTGGTGTTCTGCTCTAAAAATCGTGGCAATATATCAGCAATATCGAACAATTTACTGGGAACAATGAATTAAGCGAAAATTTGGAGAAAAAAAATATCTACTATGGAGCAATATGAGATACATCGATGATATATTGGCGATATTAAACTTAGCTCCGACACGGGAGTGTAGGTGAGCAACGGTGAAGTGAGGATAAAAGTGATAAGTGGCGTAGGTGGCGGGTGCTGAAATGAACTGTGAAATGAATGCTACATTAACTTAACATTTTGTTGTGTAATTAACTTAGCATTTTCGGAATTGTAAAAATGAATACCATTTTAGTTCATTTGATTATGGTTTAATTTAACATTCAATTTATATGATACTAATTCAATATAACATTATGTTTTATCTGATGCTAATTTATTATAACATTCTCTTGGTTTTTAAACTAAATTTTAAAACTTAAGTCCTTGAAACTAGAATTGATTTTCGATTGTTTTCTTTAAACTAATTCTCTTTTTTGTTGGCTGTTACTTGTTTTAGTTATATAAATTATTGGTTATGATAATCCATTTCCTATGGTTTTTGATAATCAAGATAAATTGTTTACCATCTTTTGTTAGAAAGGTTGTTTATTCTTGTTTCTTTACTTATCATTCATGCTTTACCTAAACAAGTTAGATTTGTTCAAATCTAACTTGTACAAGGACCTTCATTTATAAATGGTTTCCCATACCATAAGTCTCAGAATCATTGATAGAACCACCCGCAATTTATTAAAAAATGCTTGGTAATTAACAGTATTAATTACTTTGGGAATCAATCTAATTAGAAATAAGGGAGACAATTTGAATATATGTCCGGTTTTGGTCCCCAGCACCATACTTACGACGTACATTATAACCTTAATATATTGCTCAATCATTATTATTTACATAGTTTAGCTGTTGATGCATACTTAAATATGAGAAGTACCGCAGCATGTGAGGCACATTGGCTTTGACCCCTATAGTCCTATTGTTTACATTAACTAAATAATAACTAACTTGAATCATACGCTATTTATGCGAATTTATAATCCGGCCCATGCGATTACTGTAACATATCTTTTCACTTAATTTGCACTTTAATATTTATTTACATGATGATACTTCCAATCACTCTTTACTGGTTTGGAATTGATTAAAGTTGTCATGTCAAACATTATTATAATGGCAACTAAGAGTTAAAATGGTATTACTTTTCATAAAAGCCTTTTTGACTATTAAATAGTAAGCTAAAAAATGATTTATTAAACCATTCTTTATAGTTAACACATCTTCGTTTACATTAAAACAAATAGTCACATAGTATACTATTAGTGTAGCTTTATAAATCAACTGTTGTTTCACTTAGAGCAGCCCTGGGGGCAGGCTGTTAAGGTCATAGAGCAAACCATCGTAAGAACAAGTTGAGCTATCAATAACAAATTCTGTGCTAAAATATTTTATTATGTAGTATTTAACAACTATTGCTTTGATTGGGTTGTTGTTGTGTGTTGTGTGCATTTCCGGATTTGCTCGCGGTTTCTTTTCTTTTGCATTGAGGATTATATTAGTTTGTAACTTATGCGTTGCAGACGGTAATGTTATTAAAAACATTATTTAAATTTCAATTATTGTTAAAAATAGAATTTTATTAAATAATGCATGATAAATTCATAGAAATAAAGAAATTATAATTTAAGATGACATATATGCTAATATATAGGATAGACGGTTCAATTTACGCCCACCACATATGCTCGTGGGAACTAATATCCTAGCCCTCTAAATAAACACACGCATACAAAAATAAATTAAATCGTTATTACTATATACATGTAAATAGTTAATGTTATGTGATACGTGTGTGTGTGTATGGATGAAAAAATACTTTATCATTTTTGTTAATATGAATGTTGTACGTATATATTGAATTGTTTTTTTAGGAGTTTATAAATGAATTAATGAATATTTCATAACTGAATGTGTTTAAATAATTTAAATCAACGATTTACTTAACTAATTAAATATAAGAAGTTGAATGCTAAAGCAAGGAATAAGAAAAATGAGAAGAGCTTCGCGTGTATTTGTAGTTGAGAAGAACATCTTATGATCAACTTATATACACATGAACTTTTACCCATTACTTAAGATTTCAATTATTAAACCATTTAAACTTTGTCGTTTATCATAAATTTCATGTTGCTGTAGAAGGGACATGCTTATAACTTAGATAATTGCAAAAGGATGTTATATAACATTTAATTGAGTTATAAGTTGGGCAAGGTTTAAGAAAATGCCCACGTAACCTAATTTTTATTAGTGTATTTCACATCACGATGTTGTAAAGTATTAATTTATACTTTAAAAGCTGTAAGAAAATGAAATTTTGTTATGCCACGTATAGTATTTTTTAGATAAATGAATTATAATTTAAAAAATTTATTATAACTTATACATTTTATGTTATGCAATTTATATATCTTTATGTCTGAACGAATATAATAATTATATCAGCTTTGCTCTCTCACACACACACGAGAGTGTTGTATACATACGAAATTGGCTTAATTCAGGATTTAATAAATGAATTAATAAATACTAGTAAACTGAATTTATTTAATAGTTAAAATTAAAGATTACATATGAATATAAAATATTATGAGAGAATTGAGAAAAGTTTTTAAGTTATTGCGCTGATTTTAAAATATTGTTATTTAAAGCGAAAAATATAGTTTTTCAGTGCAATGCATCATAATTTCATTGAGATAAATAAATTTATTATTATTATTGATGTATGTAGTTTAAACTATGCGATTTATATATCTTTGTATCCAAATGAAAATTCAATTTTACCAATTTATGGATATGACTACGGTATTCTATTGAAACTGACATACTTTAAGAATTATTTGATGGATTGATCAATATTAATTACCTAAGTTTTATCAAATGATTTAAATTTTGAATTATATAATTAATTTAAGTGTACGGACTTAAATGTAAATTATTATGACAGAATTGAAAAGACACTTATGAATAATCATAATAAAAAAATTAAAAGTATGTACTGGAATGTAAACTGACATGAGAAGTTTAGTAGAATAGCTATAAAGTAATCCTGTTATAAAAATATAAAAATTATATATATATATATATATATATATACATATATATATATATATATATATATAAAGTACTAAGGAGAATGAAGAAACTTATACAATCAATAAGAGTGCAGGAGAATTCTTTCGTTTTACTATTATTTAATAGATTCTCATGTTTCAATAATAAAATAAAACTTAGAATAATCTTATCAAAATTTAAAGGTTTGTTTTTATAAAAATATCATGATTTGTCCGCGGATGCGGCGCGGTGAAAATGTGGCTTGAGTTCTGCTAAAAAGACACAGGTTCGATTTCTACCATGCGTTTTCCTACTCTATATAAATTTATCTGGAGGTTGAGGGCTTGGATCAGCGGACGACTTCACTATATTCTCCTCAGGAGTTTACCGACCCTCCGGATTCTTCTGGGTTTTCAAAAAAAAAAAAATATCATGGTTTTGTTTGCAATGGTGGACCATTATTTGTTATATTTGTACTTGAATTTATTATTGATTAATATTATGTGAGCTTCTTTTATATAAAAAAAGAAGAGCATAGAAAACAGTCATACTGAATAGGACAATCCATTTTTCAGAACCTGTCCCGATGGAGAGTAGGTTAATGAAAAATCAAGCATGAAAAATAATACTAAATACTTACATAAACGCAACGTACTTGAATTTTTTTTTTATTTATTTATATAAATTGAATGGTGATATACATGTAATGTTTCCACTAAATAAAGGCACGAACAATGTGATGTGTTGCCAAACTAATAACAAATTACACAAGGGTTCTAGTCGTTTTTCCGTGGCCACAGTGGCCCTTTCGTATTTTCAGTAAACTTACAAGGGCTTTTGGTCATTCATAGTCTTTATGAATCCCAAGCACAATCCAGCAATAAATACGACCCTGACTATATTATATATTTAGTTCACATGACGAAAGTGAGAAAATAAATCAAAAGAAATATTCACTTACGAAAATGAAAGCAAAGTAAGCAAAATCTCACTGGCACTGTACAATATCATATCTTCTTCTTCCTCTTAGCATTTACTGTTCGTCAAAATTGAAGCTTTATCCTTTGGCATATCCTGTGGAAGTAAATTAAGGTAATTTATCTATTAATTTTATGTTTTGTTCTAAATTCGTATCCTTTTTCCGAACCTTTTCAAATGGGTTCCCTTCAGTGTTAACAATTTCCATTACTAGCCTTAGTTTTGTTGATTTCTATATAAACGCATTGTGTTTTTTAGCAAAATGATCAAATTCTATCTGTTGCTACTATTTTTGTCTTCTTGTTCCTATTTTCATGTCTTAAAATGACAAAAATAAGGTGCTGCATGTCTTCAAATTTCCCAACTGCTTGAAGATGCTGTCTTTTGCTTTGCAGGTGGATAGGTTTCTCGGTTTGGGATTAAAGGTTGGAGTAATGCATATTTCTCTAGTTTGAGAATCTGAACTTAGAGATCTCAAATTTGAAATAGGTGGCTTGATATTTGCATACGTATGTAAATTAGTCAGTTTAGTGCTCTTTAGTTGTCTCTTTGTATTGTTATTTTTTAATTGACAAGTAAGTTTGATGAACTCATCAGTCCATATTATATAAAATCTTCAAAGCCATATGATTCCGTGCTATGTGGGCGGCTGTGTCAAGTGTTTATGAAACAAAGAACATTTTCTTTAAAGCGCATCTTTAGCTAAATTGGCCTTTACATGTTTGGCTCTTAATATGAAGAAAATTTGCTGTACCACCGTCTTACCTTATCCTTTCATTTCTCTTAAATATTCTTTTTATTTTTGGTACAGTGTGTTCAGGAGTTTGTTCTAGAAATGAAGTACATGAAGCTTGGATCAAAGCCCGACTCATTTCAGACTGATGGGAATAATATCAGGTACGTTTCTTAGAACACAGTTCTACTCATTCATTCTTTTCGTTTGAAGTTGCTGTCAATTTCTCTTATTAGTTTCTAATCGATTGATTAGGAAATTTAAATACCTAGGTGTAACCATATTTGAACATGCTATAGTAGCTTTCTCCCATTTATTTTGAGTTAGACGGCACCTTTTATTTATAATAACTACTTAAAAATAGTTTTGGTTCCTGACTTATTTAGCAATAACTTATTTTAAATGTTTCTAAAATGACATTTGAAGAGTAACTATAATTAGTTCTACATGAATATTAACTTATAAGTAGAAATTATGAGAAAATATAGTTGTGAAATTTGAAGAAGTCATAAATTACTAAATTAGTATTTGTTCACTTATGGTTTATCAATTTATTTGTTACTTCTAAATAAATAAATAAAACTAAGCGGTTAATTACCAAACATATCAAGTTGCATAAGTAATTTCAAAGTTGTTTTTACTACTCATAAGCTATTGGCAATTGGCAAACAGCATTATAAGTTTTAAGGGGTTAATTAAATAATAAAAAATAGAAATGTTTGGATAGGTAAGAAGAAATTTTCGCAAAATATAGTTGTAAATTATATGGTAACTCATAACTTAACAAATGTTTTCAAGTTACAGAAGTAACTTATATACTATTTTTTTCTTTTGTGTATAAGCTATTGCTGAACACCCTTATGGGGCATTGCTAGGGTTGTTACCTAATAATACCCATGTTTGCTATTACTTGTTTTGGTCACCAAACGAGCGGTGTTATTTTTTTAGTTTTTATTTTATTTTAATTTTTTTTCTTATTGACTTGGGTAAAAGTAAGAATTGGGTGATAATAAGTTTTAAAAAAAAACATAAAACAATGCTCTCTATTCAAGTGACCTTGCTTACATGGTAATTGAAAACTTTTAATTGGAGAAGCTTCAAGTTCATATCCCCTGGACCACCTGTATGCATGGGGATTAAGTGAACTTAGGTTTCATGGTGGTCTCTGACAGGCTGTGTGGATCCCACACTCAAAATGTTTCGTGCACATCTTTAAATCATTTAGCTGTTTGTGTGGTCACATGAGTTATGTTTAGGGTCACAGTGACAAAAATAACATGTGTATGTTAAATGTTGATGTTAGGCTATGTGAAGTGCAAGGGACATTACATTATCCTCAGTTTAGTTGTATCTTAGATTCTTTGTCCCGCTACTTGTATGGTGGTTGACGTACATGTAATTTATGTTTCTGTATTCAATCCGTGTAGCAATAATTTACAAACTATTAATTAGGTGTCATGGATCCCAATCTGATTTAGTGCACTGCATCTGATGACTGGTTATTAGGAAAACTGTTCAAGATCTACTTTATCCATGTTTTAAATATAGGAGTTTAGTTTAATTAAGAAGCTGTAGTGGGTCCTTGATGTGCTTAACAAATGTGGAATCTCTCATGTGCCTCCATCAAAATTGAAATTGTGACATTTTCTCTTTTATAATTGTTTCTTTTTTGGTCTTTCCAGCAAATTTATTAATTGTTAGCAATTTTTTGGGTTAGTTTTTGATCTTTTAATGAGTGAACCATGTTAATTATCTTGAAATTTACATGTTTGCCCATCCCAGTCCATTTTGAATTAAAGTAAGATGGCGACGAGAAGTTGCTTATGTTTGAGTATGGTAATGCTTGGTTTAAAGTTTACCACGTTTTATGAGAACGAGAATAATGGATTTTGTTCTGGAAATTTAAAATTGTAATTAAAAAGCATTGGGGTCTTTTCATCCTGTACTCAAATATCTTATCATACAATAATATAAAGTATTAACATTGATGTTCAATCGTGAATCATATCATTAGTAATTAAAATTGGTAAAAATGAAAATTAACAGTGTCACCGTTACAGATATGTAGCAACTGACTTGGCAACAGATATCACTGTGATTGTTGGGGACGTGAAGTTTTGTTTGCACAAGGTATCAATTCTGTCCTTTGTTGAACAAGCGTTATTTAGTTCATAATTGCTTGCATACAGTGCTTTCACGTTCCTCATTGTTTTATATGTGCAAAATTGATAAACCACTCTAAATTTTTTCTACTAGTTACTTGGTTATTGTATGTCTTTATTACCAATGCCTTAACATGCATATAGAGCCTTGTTTTCCTTGATGAGTTAATGATATTATTCTATATTATCTGTAATTTAGACTGTTTTGGATAAATCTAATGGCTCAAACGCTTGGGTGAACAAAGTTTTGTATTTCATCAGAGCAAGTGATCTCAGTTCATTTTTATAATAAGTACATGGGATCCTTAAATTATTCTTTGTACAAATTTGCAGTTCCCTCTCCTATCTAAAAGTGGACGCTTGCAAAAATTAGCGAGTTTAGCAGAGGAAGAAAACAACAATGGGATCAGCATCCCTGATATTCCAGGGGGGGTCAAAGCCTTCGAAATATGTGCCAAATTTTGCTATGGCATGACCGTTACTCTCGACCCATACAATGTGATTTCAGCCCGCTGTGCCTCAGAATATCTTGAAATGCATGAATCAGTCGACAAAGGCAATCTCATATACAAAATCGATGTTTTCCTCAACTCTAGCATTTTCAGAAGTTGGAAAGACTCCATTATAGTACTTCAAACTACAAAAGCTCTTTTGCCTTTCTCTGAAGACCTAAAACTAGTCACCCTTTGTGTGGAATCCATATCTTCTAAGGCTTCTATCGACCCTTGCGAAGTTGAATGGTCCTACACTTACAATAGGAAGAAATTTGCTTTAGAAAACGGAGTTGATCAGTCACAGTGGAATGGTGTGAAAAAAGACATTTCTGTCCCTAAAGATTGGTGGGTCGAGGATTTATGTGACCTCGATATAGAGTCCTATAGAAAGGTTATAATGGCCATAAAGAATAAAGGGAGATCGACTTGTTATATAGTCGGTGAAGCTTTGAAAGCTTACACATATAGAAGAATTCCAGGCTTTAGTAAAGGGATGATAAACAAAGGAGATGTTATGAGAAACCGAGCAGTTTTAGAAACTGTGCTTTTATTGCTGCCTAAAGAGAAAAGTTCGGTTTCTTGCAGTTTTATGATCAAACTTTTGAAGCTTGCAAGATTGGTTAATGCTGGTGAGAATTGCAAGAAGTATTTGGTTAGAAGAATAGGGAAGCAGCTGCAAGAAGCATCTGTGTCCGATCTTTTGATTTTTAGCTGTGAAGGTGATGAAATAGCGTATGATATTGATTTAGTGATGAATATAATTCAGGAATTTCTAATGCAAGAGAATGCAAGTGGTCCAAACGAGACGAGGTGTTCTGAAGAGGTTGAAGAAGTTGTGGTTCCGATATTTGTACCAGTTGGTTATAAGACTGCCGTAGCGAACTTGATTGATGGTTACTTGGTCGGGGTTTCAAAGGATCCCAAATTGACTGTTGTAAAGTTCGTTGAATTGGTGGAGATGATCTCTACTTCTTTTAGGCCCGTGCATGATGGGCTTTACCGTGCTATCGACATGTACTTGAAGGTAACACTTTGGAAACTTTATATGCATGTTTTTCCGTCGTTGTGTACTTTATATGCAGGATTCGCTGAAGGCAAGCCTTTTCATCTCACCTTAGTATTTAGGCGGATGTCTCCACAATACATAGCTATGTTTGAGAGCTATGAATGAATACACGCTAAATAATATGAAATTTTCAGTTTACTCTTACCTTTAAAATTGAATTTCAAGGATTATATATAAATGTATTTTATACAGTAGTATTTTTATTATAAAATATTACAAGGTTTATAAAAATACAGCAGCATATCAAATATACGTTGATCCCACGTATCAATAAGATGATCATGATGAATGATTGGGATTCATTCGGGGCATAAGGTGATGGAGAAATTGAGAAAAGTAGAATTGAGCTGTGAACTTACTACCGAGGTAATTTTAAAGGTGTGTGTTAGAGAACCATATATTATCATAAAACCAATTGGTAATGTGAAGGGAGGTCTCTTGGTATTTATGTAGAATTTATATTGTAAATTGTCCGATGTGAGACTAATTTCAACAACGTGTTCAAAAATTTGATACTTGAACCATATACATACAGGAGCATCCAGAACTGCCGAAGCCGGATAAGAAGAAACTATGCAGCCTGATGGACTGCAGAAAACTAACAGCGGACGCGACCATGCATGCAGTCCAAAACGAGCGTCTTCCGCTGCGGCTTATAGTCCAAATCCTCTTCTTCGAGCAGCTCAGATTACAGTCTCTGTCCCTTCCTTCAGTTGCACCTGATCCAGACATGGCACGTTCTCTCCTACCAAGAGAGAACGGTGCCTCCAATGGCAGCTCTGCCTCCACCAACACGACCAACACAGAAGAGGACTGGGACAGGGATGTGGTCAACTCCATCAAATCTGTAACTTTGGTAAATGATAAGAAGAAGGGTGTGGTGTCGAAGAAACTGATAAGCAAGCTGTGGTCGAGCAAAGGGCAGAGTGTTGAGAACAGTGGCTCTGATACTTCAGAAAGTTTTAATGTCGATGAGGTGAAATCGACGCCTTCAAGGAGTGTTAGGCATTCAGGTTGAGGAAAGCTTACAATATTTTGATGAAGGGGAATGTGTTAACATTGGCTAGGTTTTATTGATACAGAAGATGGAGTTTGATGCTTGTATTTTTGATTTTCTTATGAAGGATAAACTAGTGTTTGATTCAAGTGTAATATACATGTTTTGATCTAATTATAGGTGGAAAAGAACGTGTTTGGTTTTTCATGTTATTAGATTAAATTAGAGGGTAACATGTACCATTCACACCCCTCTAGATTTCCAGACCAACATGATTTTAAGTCGAATGAAAATTTATAAAAATGTTCTTAACAGCTAAAATGTATAAAAATTATCTTCACAAAATTTTATTCAATTTGGATAATTCTTTTGATCAAAATTTTATTTCAAACTTTTCAGGAGTTGATATTGTCTTAACATGCTACTGCCATGACATAGATCAATTTAACTTTCAGTATAGTACTACTATGACAAAGACCAATTTAACATTTAGCTATCATCTAGAAATTAGAATTAATGAATTGGTTCTTGATGCCGTTGGGTTGAGACTTGAAAATCTGACTTGCAGATGAAATTTGACACAGCAGAATTATTTGCAAGAAAGGAAGAGTGATTTTATTGAATGATAATCTCGTTAGTGAGAAGTACATCATGTTGTATTTAAAGAAATAATGATGGGCTGAGACTGATCTTGGCCCAACAAATAAAAAACAGAAAACAAACGGTGCGGGTATTATACAAAAGGGTTACCGCACCCGTATCTCAGAGATTATATCATACACTAGGGTTACTGCTGCATCTCATATTCTTTCAGGCATGTCGCTTGCACACCATTCTTCTCTCCGATATGAAATTTTGAGAGAGTGAGAAACTTGAGTTTCCTGCGTACTTGAGAGGAAGCGAAAACTTGATTATTGATGTTGGATTATGATAAACTTTGTTTTCCCTCTCTTTCCATATAATTCTGGTTTGAGATCCTGGATGCTGAGGCATTTAATTTGGATCTCTGGCCTTTGAGACTATTTCGAGAGAGTCCCTTTCTCTACACGATCTTTGATTCGAGATTTTGATGTTCGCGACTGGTTCGACAGAGGTATGGTCAATATCTGTATCATGTCTGATGATGCCCTTCACCTTTAGATCCTCTCTGAATCTTATGAAGTTGCTGTAAGTCAGAGCCTTGATAAGTACGTCAGCTCTCTGGTAAGTCTCAGGTATATGATTAACAAGTAATTGACCCTTAAGAATCTGTTCTCGAACAAAATAGACGCCAATCTCTATGTGCTTTGTTTTTTAGTGTAGAACTGGGTTGGCAGACATGTATACTATGCTTTGGTTATCACACTATAGCACTGATTTGATATCAGATTTGATCTTTAGTTCACCAAGTAAAAATTGAATCCACATAATTTCTATATTCAGTTTCTGTACTGGATCTACATATGGTTGATTGCTTTTTTGAACACCATGAGACTGGATTATCTCCAATGCATATGCAATAGCCAGAAATTGATTTCCTATCACATGATATGTTTCCCAGTCAGCATCAGAAAATTCTGTCACATTAAGATTTTTGCATGCCTTTAGAGATAAACCATAAGTTGTAGTTCCTTTCAGATATCTCAATATCCTCTTTACAGCCTTTCAGTGCTCGTTAAGAGGTTCCTGCATGAATTGAGACAGCTTATTAACACTGAATGATATACCAGGTCTGGTTATGGTTGCATATTGTAATGCTCCCATAACACTTCTGTATTGTTTGATGTTAAGTATTGGTTCTCCCCTGTGTTTTGAGAGTTGATGATTACATATCATAGGCGTTGGTGGAGATTTGGCTTCTGCCATGTTTGATTTGTACAGTATTTCATTGATATACTTTCTCTGGCTTAGAATGATTTCTGATTTTGATTTTCTGATAACTTCTATGTCTAAAAAATAATTTGGATCTCCAAGATCTTTGACAGAAAATTGCTTGTCTAGATAGTGGACAAGCTCACTGATTGCCGCCTCATCATTCCCTGTAATTAGTAAGCCATCAATATAAATTAGGATATATAATAGATTCTTTATTAATTCCAATGAACAAGGAATTGTCAGATTTTGTAGGCTGATAACCCAATCTGACAAATGTGGTCTTTAGTTTCTCAAACAGACCCTTGGGGCCTGCTTAAGACCATATATTTCCTTGTTTAGTTTGCATACATGATTCAGCCTTTGATTGTAACCTTGTGGTTGTTCCATGTAGATTTCCTCTTGCAATGTTCCATTTAGGAATGCATTATTGACATTCAACTGTCTGATTTTCCACTATTTATGTAGAGCAACAGTGAAGATTAGTCTAATAGTAGTGGGTTTGATCACATGAGAAAATGTTTCATTGTAATCAAATCCATACTGTTGAGTATACCATTTGGCCACAAATTTGGCCTTATATCTGTTAATTGTCCCATTTGCATTTTTCTTTAACTTATGTCCACTTGCAGCCAACAATGTTTTTGTTCTTTGGAAAACTGACTAAGTCCCAGGTTTTATTTTTGATAAGAGCATTGTACTCTTCATCCATGGCTGTTTTCGAATTATTGTCCTTTATAGCTTGTTCAAAGTTCTCTGGTTCTTCTGTTGTTCTAATAGCTGTGTAAATTTTTGGTTTGAATATACCACTCTTAGATCTTGTGATCATTGGATGACCTGACCTAGCCTGTGTAGCCTCAGTGTGTGTCTCACTATCATTGCTTCTGTCTTGATTCAGTTGAATATATGTAGACCGACTGATTTGTTGGCTTTGATTATTTATACAGGTAGGAGACTGATTGAGATAACTGGATCCATCTACTGGTTCATGGCTTGTCTGGTCTGACATAGTAAGTTGTGAATCACTAGTACCTGCAATCCTCTCAGTCTCCCGTTGCCAGATTTTGGAATACATATGTAAATCAGGTATAGATGCCTTTGGATTGTACACCTTTTTGGTTGTCTCCATGTCTAAGTTGCTAAAAGGAAATACATGTTCATTAAAGACTACATGTCTGCTAATAAAGGGTTTTCCCTTATTGTCCAGACACTTGTACCTTTTCTGATTGTTAGGATAACCTAAGAAAGTACATGGTTTTGATCTAAAATCTAATTTATTGGCATTGTTCTGTCTTAATTTAGGAAAGCATAGACATCCAAATGGCTTTAAAGCATGATAGTCAGGTTTAGTGCCAAATAGCTTTTCCATGGGACTTTCACCTTTTAGCATTCTTGTTGGCAATCTATTGATTAAGTATACAGCTGTATAAAAGAGTCTGGCCAGAATTTTAGTGGTAGATGTGCCTGCGCTAAAAGTTTAATTCCTAATTCCACTACATGTCTATGCTTCCTTTCTATCAAGCCATTTTGGTCAGATGTATAAGGACATGTAGTTCTATGTATTATCCCCTTATTGTTAAAGAAAGTAATGAGTGGCTTGAATTCAGAGCTCCCATCAGTTTGCATAATTTTGACATGATGACCTATCTATTTTTCAACTAAAGTTATAAAGTGCAGCACTGCATTGCATGGTTTAGATTTAGCTTTCATTAAATAAATCCAAGTGTATCTAGAATGTGCATCAATAAAAGATATGTAATATTTATAACCATAATCAAAACACACTGGAGCAGGACCCCAAATATCTGCAGCAACTAACTCAAGAGGATTAGAGTACTCGGTAAAAGAATCATTAAAGGCTAATTTATGACTTTTGCCCATTTGGCAATAAGTACAAATATATGGGTCAGAAATATTTTCAAAAGGAATATATTTTCACTAAGTACTTGTTTAAAAAAAGTTGCATTTGTGTGTCCCAGTTTGTAGTGCCATAGATCCAAGTTACTCCTATTCTCTTCTGTTTGATTCACCTCTGTCAAATTACAACTATTTTGCTATTTTACAGTACTGATAAAGTTAACAAAATTGAATCTGTAAAGGCCTTTATCAGCATCACTCTGCAAAAGAGTTTCATTAGTCAAAATATCTTTTACTAAACAGTACTTAGGAAAAAACTCAAAGTAAACATTGTTATCTCTTGCAAATTGAGAAACACTGATGAGATTCTTTTTTATCTTTGGAACTCTTAGTAAATTATTCAAGAACAACTGCCTGGCACCTTTAATACAAGTCTTACCAGTATGAGTTATTCTAATACACCTACCATTCCCCATGCAAATTGATTGTCTACCTTTATACTCTTTATTTCCAAGATTAAGGTTGTCAAGATTGCTTGTTGGATGATTGGTTGCTCCAGAATCTGGATACCGTGCTTCATCTTGAATGTGTTCTGGTTTAGTAATCTGATTTCTACACATATTTGACTGCCCACTCTGATCTTGTTGAACCTGTGCTAAGTTTGCACTTGGATTGCCATTCCTCTGATTGTTTGCATTCTGTCCTGGTACATAGTTCAAGTTTAATCTGAAGTAGCATTTAGCACAGTGTGACCTATTTTTTCACAAATTTAACATTTTGGTTTATTGTTGTTGCTCCATCTTCCTCTGCCTCTTCCCCATGTGGGTTGACTGTTTCTTTGTTGATTCTGTTCTGACTTGTTGCTGCACTGGCTTTTACTTTTGGAATTTAAGGCACAATTGGCTGGCATATCTATCTCATTGGATTTCTTGTACTCAGTTCTTCTTTCATAAGCAAGAAGTATTGAGTGCACATCCTCAATTGAGGGTGTCATTCTTTGTGATGATATGGCAGCCACTACAGCTTCATATTCTTCACTTAACCCACTTAATATGATTAACACTGGTTCAGAGGTGGGAATTTTGTGACCTGTTGATGAACATATTTTTCTGTATTTTAAACCGTTTGTTTCATATATTTTTATTTTAATAAAGTGGTGTTATACGGGTATTTTTTTGTGGTTTTGCAGATTATAGATTCCAAAGTGCAACATTTTGAATACCGTCGAAGAGAAAGTACATATCGTTCATGAAGAAATGCATCTCACGTCACCAACATGTGTATTATTCATGCAAGAAATCAATTGCAAATATTGAAAATACACATTCAAAGTTTGACCTGAAAATCTCTCAAAGCAAGGCCACTTGTTAATCAAATAACAAAGTAAAGACCAATTCAAAGTGAGGTGGCCTTATTTTTCTCCTAATATCAAGCACATGGACCTAAATAATAGGGTTATTTGTGGAGGCTGAAGTCTTTAAATAGAGAGAGGAATGCAAATGGAAAATCATCTCTTACCTTCTCACTTTTCTTCAAGTTTAGATTTAAATTCAGCACTGTTTTTATTTTCGAACAGAATACGTAGGATTGTTGATTAGATTTAGCAATTTATTTATTCTTGTTCTTAGTTATTTTCTGCACTCTTTTCAGTTAGTTAATAATTATTTCAGTTGTTTGCTCCGTTATCTTCTTTTCCGCAATTTCAACTTCTGTTTTGATTTTTTTTTTTACAATTCTATATTTTTGTTGCAATTTTGATTAGTTTCGAAATCGATTCGGAGTATATTATTGTTTTTATTTTCTGTTCAAAATTCACCGTCGAATTCGTTTAACACACCTAAGATTTAACTATGCATTTTAATTGTTTTAAAATACAATTCCCTGTGTTCGACCTGCATACTACACGCCTGTGCGCTTGCAGAATTTATTAAAATTTGTGCTTTTCTAATCAATAGAAAAGTCGCAACAAGTTTTTGGCGCCGTTGCCGGGGAGTTGCTATTTTGAGATTTTCGATTTTTCATTTTTAAGTCTATTCGTGTTAATTTATTTTATTTTATTGCATTAGTTTCCAAAAAAAAAATCATTTTTTTTCTTTTTTCAGTTCCTTTCGCCAAAGTAGCGTTTTACTTAAAAAAAATATATCGCATTTTGTTCGTTCGCTGCATTTGCTTTTTCCGTTACATTTTGCATGTGAGTTGCATCTCATTTAGTTGGTTTCTGTTCACATACCCAGCTTACGTTAGTTTAAATTTTGTTTCTCACGTTCATGTGTATGCTATCACATATAATCTCATTTTAAGCATTACTAGCTGTCACATATACGTGAACTTCTCCTTTTATTTTTGTGTGTCAACTTACTGCTGCTACACGTTATTTAGTTGCATTGCTATTTTGGTTTCCACGTAACAAAAAAAAATTATTATTTTTTCTCGTTTTTCAAAAATCACGTTTCACATAGCCACACTTTCGGTTTCTAATCATTCAAATTCTCTCACTCCTGCATTTTTCGCGTTGCTTTGGTTTGTGACTCACATTGCTTCGTTTTCAAACTCACACATTTTTCAGTGATCACTACAGTACACATTTTCATGTTTTCTTATTTCATTCATACATAGTTTTTCACTTAACTAAGATATCTGACAGGTAGCAACAGCATAGCAACCGCAAACTTTGGAGTTTGATCCGCTAGCGCTACTCAGCTGCATTGGACGGGCTATCATACACCTTTGTAAGTAATTTTCAACTCTGCAGGTGCCCAACTGAAAACTGATTTAATTTACTTTTGCCTGTTACACCTTGATTTGTTTATGCGCGTTAGGGCAAGAAATAATTTTAACCGTTTAGAAAGCCAAAATATTTCATTAAACAAATCAACGGAAATTTCAAATCAAACAAATATGAGCAATCACGGTTCACAACACAGTTCACACCACAATTCACCGAAATTATCACCTAAATCACATGTTGGAAATAATGAATTTCATGAGAACCGACCATTATCCCTTAGAGACCGATGTTATCCAACACGGACTGTTCAACCTTCGGTTATTTCATTTCCACCTGGAAATAATTTTGAGCTAAAACATTTTTTTATCCAAGGGGTACCAAAATTCACTGGGTCTGAAAATGCATATGAATTTCTTAGTGAATTTGAGTTACATGCTTCTACAACTAAAATGCAACAACTTTCTAATGAATCCATCAAGCTAAGACTTATTCCATTCGCACTTCTAGAAAGTGCGAAAAGATGGCTTAATTCTCTTCCTAAAAATTCAATTAAGAGTTGGGACAATTTCGTTACTATATTTTTGAAAAAGTTTTTTCCTTTCCACAAAACTCTTAAAATTCGAACTGAAATCAACCAATTCTCTCAGAATGAAGGAGAAACTTTTTCAAAATATTTTGAAAGGTTCAATCAATTGTTATATAGTTGCCCACATCATGCAATCCCTAAACACGTTTTGTGCCAAATCGTTTATGAAGGGCTTAACTATCAAACAAGATCCCAACTCGAATCAATGTGCGGAGGAGAATTCATGGCAAAAACAGACGAGGAAGCTTGGGAATTTTTAGAAGAGTATTCGGAAAAGGATATGCAATGGGAAACAATTCGTGTTCCAATTCGTGCTCCAAATAGAGGAGTACATGTCATTGACCCATCACATCTTCCTATAGATGCCCAAATTCCTCAAGAAGGAGAAGGGCTACCTCATTACTACACACAAGACCAAATCAATGCTATAGCTCGAAACAGTCCTTATTCGTCCACATATAATCCTAACTGGAAGCATCACCCCAATTTTTCATGGTCAAATCCTAACAACGTGGCTAATCCATCACATATGTATTCAATGATACCAAATCCGAATTATCGAGCCCCAACCTCTAATGCTCAAAATTCTCAACCGGCTCCTCAAACGAAACCTTCGAATCAACCGTACAGGCATCCTAATTTCAATCCACCAACCCAACCTTCTCGGCCTTCACAAGAAATTGCTCGATTGGAAAAACAACTCTCTAAACAAAATGAACAAATCACTAACCAAGATGCAAGAATTGAGCAAATCACCAAACAAAATGAACAAATGTTGATAATGATGAAGGATCTCATGAAAATCAATGAGAAAGGTAAATTGCCTAGTCAAACCGAAGTGAATCCAAGGTATAACTCTCGAGGAGTAAATCTTTGTGAGAACGAAGATGTAAATCCGGTTAATACTGTCACCACATTAAGGTCTGGAAAGAAGGTGGACAACCATGTCGGCAACCCCGACATCCTTCTTAAATCTTCCCATGTTCCAAATTCTGAAACTCAGTCGACAACCACAGTTGTCAATCAAAACGATTCTAATTCTTCATCTAAGGTTGGCAATCCCGACCACTCTTCACCTTCTGATGTTGGCAACCCCAACATTCCAGCTCCCTTATCTTCACCCTCTAATATAACACCTTCTTCTTCGAATGAAAAAACTTACGAACGAGTCTATAAACCCATAGCTCCATTTCCTCATAGACTCAACAAAAAGAAGAAGCCCGCTAATTTTGACCAAATTCTTGAAATCTTCAAACAAGTTCGAGTCAATATTCTACTTCTTGATACCATCGAGCAAATTCCTCAATATACCAAATGTCTGAAAGAGCTATGTACTCAAAAATGTGCCACTAACGTTCCTAAGACTGCATTTCTAACTGCAAACACTAGCTCTATTCTTTCAAATCCCTCCCCAATCAAGTATAAGGACCCCGGTTGTCCTACGATCGGTTGTAAAATCGGTAACACTCACATCAGTCATGCCTTACTCGATCTTGGAGCGAGTGTGAATCTTTTGCCTTATACTGTGTACTGTCAACTTGGACTAGGGGAATTAAAACCTACAAACATCACAATTCAACTAGCTGATCGATCTGTCAAAAAAACCATTGGGCACAGTTGAAGATGTTTTGATACAAATCGAGCAATTCTATTTCCCAGTCGATTTCATAGTCCTAGAGACTACACCCGTCTCAAATCCCAATAGTCAGATTCCTTTGATATTAGGTCGTCCATTTTTAGCAACATCAAATGCTATCATAAATTGTAGGAATGGTCAACTCCGACTTTCCTTTGGGCACCTAACCATTGAACTAAATATCTTCAATCTTAACAGACAACCAAGGGATTTTGATACAGAAGAAGTTGACATGACCCAAACAATTGTTGAAAATGATTTTAGTGATACTACGGAGTCTCTTAGCATGTTCCTAGATCATTTTAATTCCAACTTCCACGAAGATGAATACATTTATGAATTAAATGATATGCTATGCTCTTTTTATAATTCACTAGGATTCAATCAGTTGATGTCTATTGAAGCCTCAAAAGAAGTACGCCCTAAATTAGACCTCAAACCTCTTCCAAACGATCTTAAGTACGCAAACTTAGATTCTTCGGAAAATTTCCCTGTAATCTTGGCATCCGATCTCATTAAGGACCAAGAAGAACAACTTTTGAAAATTTTAAGGGAAAATAAAGAGGCAATAGGATGGGTAATCGCTGACATTAAGGGAATTAGTCCATCAATTATTGAACATCGAATACATTTAGTCGACGAGGCTAAACCCACTCGCGAAGCTCAAAGGCGATTAAACCCTAATATGAGAGAAGTGGTAAAGGAAGAAATTATCAAATGTTTAGACAATAACATTATCTACCCTATCTCTGACAGTACTTGGGTAAGTCCGGTACAAGTTGTACCAAAGAAGTCTGGAATCACTGTGACAACAAATGAGAATAACGAACTTGTTCCGACAAAGGTCAAAACAAAATGGCGCGTTTGCATCGACTATCGAAAACTCAATGCAGCAACAAGAAATGATCATTTTCCCCTCCCTTTCATTGATCAAATGCTCGAACGCTTAGCCGGTCATGAATATTATTGTTTCGTTGATGGTTACTCTGGCTATAATCAAATTCCCATTGCGTTAGACGACCAACATAAAACAACATTCACATGTCCCTTCGGAACTTTCGCTTATCGTCGCATGCCCTTCGGTCTTTGTAATGATCCTGCTACCTTTCAAAGATGTATGATGAGTATATTTTCTGATATGGTGGAGGATTTCTTAGAAATATTCATGGACGATTTTTCAATCTATGGGTCATCTTTTGATCAATGCCTCCTTCGTTTAGAACGTGTCTTAAAGCGATGTAAGGAGAAATCTCTTGTTCTTAATTGCGAAAAATGTCATTTTATGGTTAAGCAAGGAATAGTCTTAGGTCATGTTGTCTCTAAAAATGGCCTAGAAGTTGACAAATCTAAAGTTGATCTTATTGTTGGCTTTCCTCCTCCAAGGTCCGTAAAGGACATTCGCTCATTTCTCGGCCATGCAGGATTTTATAGGAGGTTCATTAAAGATTTTTCAAATATTTCAAAACCTCTTTCAAATCTTCTGGCTAAAGACGTCAAATTTGAATTTTCCAATGAATGTAAAAAGTCTATTGAAACCCTCAAATCGATCTTGACCACTGCACCTATCATCCAACCTCCAAATTGGACTTTGCCTTTCGAATTAATGTGCGACGCTTCTGATTATGCCATCGGAGCCATCTTAGGTCAACGAATCAATAAACTTCCTCGAGTCATCTATTATGCTAGAAAAACTCTTAATGAAGCTCAATTGAATTACTCAACCACAGAAAAAGAGTTTTTAACGGTTATCTTTGCCCTCGATAAGTTTAGATCATATCTCGTAGGTTCTAAGGTCATAGTTTACACCGATCATGCCGCCTTGCGGTATTTACTCACGAAAAAGGATACCAAACCCCGCTTAATCCGTTGGATTCTCCTTCTTCAAGAGTTTGACCTAGAAATACGAGATAAAAAGGGTTCTGAAAATGTCGTAGCTGACCATCTTTCTCGTATAGTTCATGAAAACTATGATAACTCTCAAATCAACGATCATTTTCCCGATGAACAAATTCTTTCACTCTCTAGTGCACCATGGTATGCGGACATCGTAAATTATCTTGTCACAAATGAAACACCTTCCCATTGGTCAAAACAAGATAAACAAAAATTTCTATCCAACGTTCGAAACTTTTACTGGGACGATCCTTGTCTTTTCAAATATTGCACCGATCAAATCATTCGCAGATGTGTCCCAGAACATGAGTTCCATAACATCCTCTCTTTTTCACATAATCAAGCATGTGGAGGACATTTTGGAGCAAAGAAAACTGCTGCCAAGGTGTTACAGTGCGGTTTTTATTGGCCTTCTCTTTTTCGTGATGCCCACGAATTTTGCTCCAAATGCGCTAGGTGTCAACAAACAGGTCGTATTTCCAAACGTGACATGATGCCCCTAAATCCGATCCTTGTCATCGAAATTTTTGATGTTTGGGGCATCGATTTCATGGGTCCTTTTCCTAATTCTTTTGGAAATCTCTACATCCTACTTGCAGTAGATTACGTGTCTAAATGGGTTGAGGCCATTCCTACCAAAACGAATGACAATAAAGTTGTTGTCAAATTTTTGAAAGAAAACATATTTTCCCATTTTGGCACACCTCGAGCCATTATAAGTGATAACGGTTCTCATTTTTGTAATCATGCTTTTGAATCTCTTCTTAAGAAATACTCTATCACTCATAAACTATCTACTCCATATCATCCACAGACTAACGGTCAAGTCGAGATTTCCAATAGACAAATTCTTGAAAAGACGGTTAACTCCAACAGAAAAGATTGGTCATCTAAATTGATAGACGCCCTTTGGGCATTTCGCACAGCTTATAAAACCAATTTAGGAATGTCACCATATCGATTAGTCTTTGGAAAAGCATGCCATTTACCCGTTAAGCCCGAGCACCGCGCACTTTGGGCAATCAAATACCTTAATTTTGACATAGAAAAAGCCGGATCGCATCGTAAATTACAATTGTCAGAAGTAGAAGAACTAAGAAATGAAGCGTACGAAAATGCAAAGATTTATAAAGAGAAAACCAAATTCTATCATGATAAATCCATACTTCATAAGACATTCGAAGTAGGTCAGAAAGTTCTCTTATATAATTCCAGACTTTATTTATTTCCGGGAAAATTGAGATCCCGTTGGACAGGTCCATATATTGTGAAAACAGTATACCCTTATGGCGCAGTTGAAATTGAAAATCCTAGGGACGGTTCCATTTCAAAGGTCAATGGACAATGCTTGAAGTCATTTCTAGAGTTTGAACAGCACGAGGACGATGAGTTCGTGGATCTTCACGAACCTAGCTATTCGGCATGAGCCTCTCACTATCTTGCACATATCAAGTTGTATTTTTTTTAGTTTTTTTCTTCTATTTTGCATTTGCATTCTATTTGACAGTTGGGACACTGTCTCATTCCAGTGTGGGGGACGCATATCTCATTCTGTTTGTTCATATTTCATAGTGTAGCATCATTTTTTTTTAAAAAATCATCTCATTATTTGTTTTCAAATTTCCTTTCAATTTTTTTTCATTTCCCAATATTTTTAGGACTTCGATTTATTTTTAATTAGTCAAGACAAAGTAAGTAAGCAGTTGAAGTCAATTGATGAAGCTTTTTGTGAATCACTAATTTCAAATGTAAAATATAATGAAAAGTTGAATTACAAGCGATAATAGTGAGGTTAGTATATAGGGGGATTCATAGGTGATGGTTATGAAATCTTTTCTAAACTGTAGTCTTTGTTTTAAAAAAAATGGCAGATTTAAAGTACATGCGTTAACATCTCAAATCATTAAAGTTAAGTGGTGCTAAGTTGATTTGCATAACACTCTTTAGCTCTTCTCAAAAAAAAAGGGAAAAAGAAAAAAACTAATAAGAAACACCTACAGTCGATAGGTGTGCACACTTGTGAAAGTGTGTGCACTCGCCACGCTCTATACTCTTCTCACGTAAGCCCGCAAGGCAGTGCATGGATGGTATATCTGGCCTCAGCATTCTGAGTTAGGTGTATAAATAATTAAATAAATAATCACCTAAGGATCACCGACCTTTTCTGACATAGTCAGCGCCGGTTTGCACAATCCGCCAAGCTCTGTCCCAACTCTCACGTAAGCCCATGAGGCAGTGCATGGGTGTTATACCTTGGTCCAAAGGATAGGTGTAAAAAAAAAGAGAAGAAGAAAAAAAAAACTAGTAAAGAGAGACTAAGCTTTGAAACCCAAATACTTCTTGACTTTGTTGATTTGGCTTGTTATACAAATGGAAATGAAAAATACCATTTTGAAAAAAAACTGTGATCAACAGTGAAGAATTTATTTCATGGCTGCACTATGTTATCGACCGAAACAACTGGCCAAACTAGAATCTAATGTATGAAAACTTGAGTTACATTGAAATTTGTGATTAGTGGGGAACCAAAAATTTGAAGAAGTTGACTAAAACTGATATACATTATTTTGTTGCAACTATTTTGAAGTAAATCGAGTCTCCATTTGTTTAAAATTTTGCATTCATGTAGTACAGTAGAATCATCACATAATGCATTTGGATTTTGTGGGTAGTATCCGCTGAAAACCCTCACGAGACACCACTCGTCCTATTAGGGACACCTAGAGTTTTAACGGCTTGTTGCATGCGTTCAATGCAATCGTGTTTCCTACGAAAAAGGATTTAGTTAGTTTTTATTTTCTTCTTTATTCGAGGACGAATAAAGTTCAAGTGTGGGGGTATTTGATGAACATATTTTTCTGCATTTTAAACCGTTTGTTTCATATATTTTTATTTTAATAATGTGGTATTATACGGGTATTTTTTTTGTGGTTTTGCAGATTATAGATTCTAAAGTGCAACATTTTGAATACCGTCGAAGAGAAAGTACATATCGTTCATGAAGAAATGCATCTCACGTCACCAACATGTGTACTATTCATGCAAGAAATCAATTGCAAATATTGAAAATACACATTCAAAGTTTGACCTGAAAATCTCTCAAAGCAAGGCCACTTGTTAATCAAATAACAAAGCAAAGACCAATTCAAAGTGAGGTGGCCTTATTTTTCTCCTAATATCAAGCACATGGACCTAAATAATAGGGTTATTTGTGGAGGCTGAAGTCTTTAAATAGAGAGAGGAATGCAAATGGAAAATCATCTCTTACCTCCTCACTTTTCTTCAAGTTTAGATTTAAATTCAGCACTGTTTTTATTTTCGAACAGAATACGTAGGATTGTTGATTAGATTTAGCAATTTATTTATTCTTGTTCTTAGTTATTTTCTGCACTCTTTTCAGTTAGTTAATAATTATTTCAGTTGTTTGCTCCGTTATCTTCTTTTCCGCAATTTCAATTTCTGTTTTGATTTTTTTTTTACAATTCTATATTTTGGTTGCAATTTTGATTAGTTTCGAAATCGATTCGGAGTATATTATTGTTTTTATTTTCTGTTCAAAATTCACCGTCGAATTCGTTTAACACGCCTAAAATTTAACTATGGATTTTAATTGTTTTAAAATACAATTCCCTGTGTTCAACCTGCATACTACACGCCTGTGCGCTTGCAGAATTTATTAAAATTTGTGCTTTTCTAATCAATAGAAAAGTTGCAACACCTGTTGCTTCAAGAAGATCAGATAATGTTTTTATCCTTGTTAGATATTCTCCCATGGTTAGATTATCTTTCTTGATACTGTGTAATTGCCTCTTATGATGCATGATCTTGGCAGCAGATTGAGAATTAAAGATTCTCTCTATTGTTGACCAGATTCCATTTGCTGTCTTGCTTCCAATTACTTGTGGCAGTAGCTTAATGCTTATAATGATAGCAACCATGAACAGATTAAGCTGTCATGTCTCTGATGTTTTATAAATTCATCATTACTGGCAGTTTTATTTTCTTGGTCAGTTATGAACCTGGGTGAAACAGTAATGGTGCCAAGAAGAAACTCTTCGAGACCATAGCCTCTAATGGCAGTCTCCACTTGAACTTTCCAAAGAAGATTGTTATCTTCTTCAAGATGTGCAGTAATCAGCTGATTATGTGGGCTAATCACAGTTCTTATGAGGCTTTCAGTGGCATTATGACGTGAGTTAGATGAAGTACTTGATGTGGCAGAACTGTCATTATCTGTTGCCATGATATCTTGAATGATATATGATCAACAAATGAATCAGAAATACTTACGAGTCAGTAGAAATTCAAACAAAGAAAGAAACAGGTTAGTTACAGCCAGAATTCAAGTGATGAGGTTTGACTGATGAGTTCTTGGTGAGGTAACAGCTTTCTTTATGATTTCTTGATGATTTTCTTGACTCTGATGATGAGTTTTTTTGATGTACTTCTTTCTGGTTTGCTTTTTTTTATCTGATCAGTTGCAACCAAGATCTATGATCTTTAGGTATGACACTGATTTATACTCAGATGATGATAATTTTCTGATGAGTAGACTGAATATCAGATGGTGATATTGTATCTGATGATAATTCAGATCCAATAAGCCAGATGAGCCGCTGTTAGGCGATGATGGTTCCGATACCAAGTTGAAAATCTGACTTGTAGATGAAACTTGACACAGTAGAATTATTTGTAAAAAAGGAAGAGTGATTTTATTGAACGATAATCTCGTTACTGAGAAGTACAACATATTGTATTTAAAGAAATAATGATGGGCTGAGATTGATCTTGGGCCAAAAAATAAAAAACAGAACACAAACGGTGCGGGTACTATACAAAAGGGTTACCGCACTCGTATCTCAGAGATTATATCATACACTAGGGTTACTGCCGCATCTCATATTCTTTCACTTTGAGTATACGTTCTAATTCAGTGTAAAGAAGAAGAATTTGGAGCGTTCTCATTAATTGTAGAAGTTATCTCTATTCTGTTTAATTCTCTCAAATATATATTTATTTTCAAAATCCTATAATTTACTACTTTACAATTATTCTACTAAATTTCACATTTTTTACATTCGAATACCCACTATTGAAAGAACGGACGGTTTGACTAAAGTTCCTATTAAGTTTCAAAATACCTCAAACATCCTTGCCAAAAAGTATATGAATTGGTTCCATAGAATTAAGTTACTAAATAATTACATACATTTATGCAATTATTCAATAAATAATTGCAGACATTTATGCAATTATATCAAAATATTGTAGACATGTCTGCAATTATTCATTGGAAAATTGTGGAATTTTCTGCAATTTTTTGAAAAAGTTGCGGAAATTTCCGCAATTGTTCACAAAAAATTGCGGACGTTTAAGTGATTATTCATCAAAAAAATTACGAAAATTTCTGCAATTATTCAACGAATAATTGCAGACATTTATGTGATTTTTGGATATAATTGCATAAATATGTGCAATTATTTACTGAATAATTGCATAAAATTTTGTAATTATTCAATAACTTAATTCTAAGAACCTAATTTACAATCTTTTTTTGGAGAGAAATTTTCGTGTATTAAGTTTGATTTTAAGGACCTAAGCCTAATATTCGCTAAAAGAATCTGCAACTATTTACAAATCTTTCATGGTTTTTTCCTAAAATTTTACATTATAGTTCGTACATTTAAATTAATCGCATAGCTCAAAATTTAAATTAATGGATAAACTTAGTCAACTATAATTTATTAATAAATCCCAAAAGATAAAAATTTCAATATGTATACACAAGCGCACCAACATATTGGTAAAAAAAAAATTAATTTGGATGCAAATATACATAAATTACATACAACAATGACAATAACAATTTTATTTTATAATTTACTTACTAAATGAATTTATCATACTTGCACTATAAAATTCTATTTACTTCAAATACCTAAATTTTTTTACAATTATTTGGATACTCTTCAAAATTATCTTCTAATATTTTACATTCAAGTCCATATATTTAACTAATTGTGTAATCTTAAATTTAAACTATTTAAATAAATACGATTAATTAATATTTATTAATCCATCTAACAAATCCTATCCTAAAAATACGAGAATTTCAATATAAAAAAATTAATATATATGAGAAAATAATAAATTATTTCTTTCTATTCATATATATGAAGATATTTAAATCATATAACATAAAATGTATATACATAAATAATAATAACTATTTTGACTTCTAATTCGTTTATCTCAAAAAAATATCATACATTACATAATATAATTTCATTTTTAACAATCTTTAAATGATAAATTTATATTTTACAACATTACAATATAAACATACAGATTACACCGATAAATATTAGATTATCTAAATCTTTCAACATGTTATCAGATCGTACCCAACTCATAACTCGACTAAATATTACGAAACATTATTTTGAGATTATCGAAGTTGTATGCGTGATCCTCCTACATGAGCATGAAATACATGGTTAAATAAAATGATAAAATTTTTTAAAAATGAAAACTTAATAATGAATAAAAGTTCACATATCTGATTCGAAAAAAAAAATTATATGCAGATAAGCTAACCATAAGATTTACGTTCTTCTCAATTACAAATTT
The DNA here is from genome assembly GCA_030765085.1 of Allium cepa. Taxonomy (NCBI): domain Eukaryota; kingdom Viridiplantae; phylum Streptophyta; class Magnoliopsida; order Asparagales; family Amaryllidaceae; genus Allium; species Allium cepa. The sequence goes on along the minus strand of CM060945.1, from coordinate 314,740,676 downwards.
GTACGAAACTCTTCTCAATTTTAACTTTTTTTACATTAAACTCCTTATATTTAATTAGTTATGTTGACATTAATTCTAATTGTTCAAAAAAATCAATTATTTAATGTACATCAATCTATTTGTAAATCCTTTAAAATAGATGATAATTCAATATATATATCTACATAACAATCATATTAACAAAATGGCGAAGTTACCTATTCACTCACACATATAAAATACATATATATCACATAACATAAATTGTTCACATACACAATATTAACAAATTTAATTTATAATTTATTTTGAGTTAGGACGTTAATTTTTACAGGGATATGTAGTTAACATGTTTTGAGTCCTAACCTTATATCTGAGCGTCACAAGTCATTTTAGTTTATGATTAATATGTCATAATTTTTTTATATTATAGTGCATAATAACATATATTTTAGCAATAATTAAAATATAAATACTATTTAATAATATTACCGTATGCGACGCATATGTTAAACGTAGTGTAGACAAAAAACCAAATTCATAAGTTATAAATGTTGAGTTGTTATAATTAATGAATGATGTTCTTAGTTTCATGACAATTTGAAACATTAATTACTATACAATCCAAAAACCATGGTACAAAAGAATTAATAAATGATGTTCTTAGTTTGATTTGAGATGCGATCTCATCCATTTTGCAGACCAGTTTTGCACAAAATTGGCATTAATTTGAAAAAAGAAAATTCTATGTTCAAATTGTCTTTCCAAAATATTAATGTTGAATCAAGTGCATTGACATTGGGGTAAAACGAGAAAATTTCAAAAAAATTCTTTTTATTAATTTGCACAAAATTGCTTTTGTGTTTACATGAATAAATATTTTGTACTAAATTATATTTAACAGTGATTGATAAATGTGTTTGGGGTTTAATTTTAATTAAGTTGATCTGTATTCAACATTTGTGTGTATATTTTGATTTGACTATAACATATGTTATATTTTATTTTTTGAAATATAATTTAACATTATATTTTAATTTTGTGAAATGTTCATATTCATAGTAGAAATATTATAACTACAATAAATATGATGATCTATCCTAGGGTACATATGATGAACATAGGCCATAGGTGGATAATTGATCATTGTGATTTATGGTTAATAAATCTAGCGCCAAGGTAATAATCACTGTCAACATGGGGTGAGTGTGTGTGTGTATCATATAACATTTTATGTTCTCCTTGATCACGGGGTGCAACTTCGTCTACAAGGCATCACAAATTTCAACAATGGAGGCTAAGACTATGAAGAGGTTGGCTATTTATAGTTATCTAGATCACAAATATCTAGCAACTTTCTCTCCGAATCTGGAGACAAAGTCTCCACCCTCCACTCCTATGCTATAGCCATCCTTCTTCATCTGGGTTTACAGACTTTGAGTTCAATTAATTTAACAATGAAATCAATTACTTAATTAACTTATTTAGTTGTTCCTTAATTAGATCAATATATAATTCATATACATCATTTTAATCAATTTTTAGTCTTCAAATAAATAATTAAAATGTCATGAAAGCGAATATAACATTTGAACTAATTTACTTATTAATGTATAACATTTATAAATAATTTTAAATTGGCCGAGATCAACAATTTACTAACAACAAAATTGTGTTGACTCTTTGAAGTGAACTTAGTCCTCGGTCAATATTTAAACAATTAAAATACTGAAGTCTATACGGACTTGCCAATATCAGATAATAGTTCAATCGCTTATAGTTCGTTTAGGCGGAATCTAATTTCTAACCTTTATTAAGCTATAAAATATTTTGTGCACGTTTTCTTTTCATCAACGTTCTCTTTTCTTCATCAATATATCATTATGATATCTAGAGTTTGGACTAAGGTCAAAAGCTCTATTAATATCCATAGCAAATTCTGTAGACTACATTATAGTCCTTGTCCAATCTGATATCATTTATCGATTAACCGATTAACTCTTTCCTAAGATTTTGACTTTAAGTTGATCATCAATTATGGTGATACTAACCTTCTGCAATGAAGGAAATGAATGCTCTCTCGAGCAGTGTTTTACTTTAAGCAGTTCAGCATATACCAACTATGGTTATAATGTGGTCGCCAGCCATGTGCTTGACCATAATTAAAGTACAACCTAGCTACTTAAGATCGACATTATCTGAAGGCTACTTCACATCATTACAATAAGATCATTTATTTTAACTTAGATATAATAACCTAAAGAGGACTCTTGTTGAGTCGTTCTGTGATGGTTCCAAAAAACCACAACCATAAGACCTATTGGTGTCTACATTGGTCATGAGTAATTTGTTGTCCATTGTGTGAAGATAATTATTTACGCTAGCCTCCAGGACATATCGATATTATTTTCTTACTACATCTTGCTTAGGAACATTTAAGGAATAAGTAGTTAAATGTCGATTCAATGCTCATGATTTTAAATTCATTCGCAACCATAATCGATAAAATGCTTCTTCTAGGGATTTTCTACTTATACACACATACACATACATGTATTTAATGTTTTGATACCATTGCTACAATTTTTATATAACATCATATATAAAAGAATATAAAACCAAAAAATACTTTATTTCGAACAAGATTATTTATAAGAGTTAAGTTATATATTCAAATTACATGATTACCTATGGACACAATGTTAACTCTATCAATCTCCCACTTGTGCTTGGGATTAATCATCATGCTCATTCACATACATTCGATCATTCAATCTAAAGTAGACTGAGAAGAGGCCTTAGTGAATGAATCTGCAATAATATTAATTTGTATATACTTTTTGATTATACTTGTCGTTATGGATAAACTCTTTTATCAAGTGTTAATTACAAAGAACTACCTCGACTTCTTATTAAATTGTTGGCTACCATTATTATTATCACAATACGTTATTAGACTTTTCAATGGTGGGAACCACCCCTAGATTTTTTTTATAAACTTGTGCACATATACTGCTTTTATTGCAGCCCTATTCAATGTGATTTACTTCGAATTGGCCATCTTTGCTTTAGAACATTTCTAATTTAGAGCTTCTTAATCAAGGGTGAAAATGAATTTAAGATTTACTTACTATATTTGATCACTTATGAAGTTTGAGTCCAAATACTTTTTCATACGAAATTCATTATTTCCCTAAATAATTCTCCAATATTTCGTAAATACTCTTAAATACTCTAATACCATTTAATGATTTTACCATATATTTTACATTCGATTATGTTGCTAAATTTTTTAGCAAGTATCCAGCATGCTAATTAATGACAATCTGGCCAAAGCGCAGTCAGTCTAATTGGTCTGACATTGGCTTGAAAGGCTGGCCCAAGCCATGGTCTCAAATCAACCTTTCTACTCACCGGCTCCAAGATGATGCCTACTTGTTTCATCTCGATGCAAACTTTACACTTAGACAAGATCTAGACCAAGCCCAGCTCGGTCCTAACCAACTCTCTTATATCAAACTTCCAACATTAGCTACAAACCAACATAGTTTGCCCGATGACTTATGACTCCTATCCTAGCCCGCCCTGGTAAGTAGCAGATCAGGTAAGAATGACCCTAGCATGTTCCGTCTTTCACATGGCTTCCATATAACCAATTCCAAGTGGCATCAACCTCCCTCCCTATTGCCTCACACCCATTCATTTACCTGTCTAACCTGTATGGTGCTTAATAAGATTCCAAGCCATTTCTGTGTTTCCGTGTCGGGGATCTCCATTCCTACTGCACCCAAGGAACTTCCAAAACAATCTTAGTTTGATCTAGGATCACACAATTAAGCTATGATTCAAAGAAAAAACAAGTTGAAATACAAATAAAATTTCCATTTCTACCAACATGTCCCATATTTCTTACAAGAAGCAGCCATGATAAGGTCGAGCTATCAGCACTGGTCACGTCCATCCTCGTCAAGTGCCTACTCATAGCCCCCCTTCGCATCCGAGGTGCAAGGGATCATACTCATGAAGTGGCTCGAGTGAGGGCTCTACATCCATGCCAACAATCAACCTTTGTTCTCTTTTAGTATTGCTCTCACTAGAACTAGACTCAGTGTCCAAATCTACGTGCGTCGTCTGACGATAAGGGATAGGAACGTCAACTACCACTGAGGAACGTATTCCTCCTACTACCGTAGCACAACATCAACTAAAACGACCTGACTTATCAACCCTCAAATGCCGACATTAATACATTAATGGTATTTGGAAGCATCCAAGCGCCGGAAAGACAGATCATTAGGGTTAAATAGAAAGAAAATGAAATCGAACAAGAAAGAAAGTACGTAATATCAGAACCTCATAAGCAGAACGATAATGTATAATATCCAAAAATACAATACAAAGGCTTACTCTAAAATATAGAATAATTTCAAAGTTATAAAACCTAAGAACTATCATCACCCTAAACTATATAACTGTCTATCCTCACAATGCTGATACATACATAAAGATAATGCAGCAGCATAGAAATGGATAGATAAATGAAACCTACAGCCCGTCTCCTGAAGCTCTGAAGTGTCCATAGTCAAACCTACTTTACTCAACCTACTCGAAGAGTACATGGGGAATTTAGCTGTGACGCCCCACCTCTATACCCACGCTAGCAAAGGGTATTAATAGATAATACCGTCTGCTAACACGGAGAATAAGGCTGTTTAGGAGCGACCATCTATGGCCTTGCTTTAATTATCTATTGAATACATCGACAATTGCCTTACCAAGCAGATCGACATATCCAATGAATACTTAAAGCAAAACCATAGGTGGCTAGAGGATCTATCAGAACAGAATATAACAACTCAAATGCAATATACATCACAGAACAGTAAACCATCATATACACACATATACTGATACAAAGCAGAGTATACAAAATAATACATGTCAAGTGGTATAGCCAACCACAATATACAGACGAGTTCACAAGAATACATATCAGAGTTACAACAGATGAGGACTACACAAAAGCTAAGACAAAAGAAACTAGCGGAATAGTCTGTATGGAAGCAAAAGAGGCTAAGTCCAAAAGCACCTAACCTGAAACATCTCGGTCTGACCAGAGTATAAAATACACGGGTCAGTCTAGCTAAACAAATCAGTTAGATAAACTGAATGATAATGAACCTGCGAGGTCATATAGTATAACAAATATCTCTAAGGGAGATAACACAATCATCTAACATAAGATGAACATAATAAAACAAGCCTCATATCATCGGCATCATAAATAATCAAAGGATAAGAATATCCCAAGGCAAGCCAAAAGGCAAATAACAAATACCAATTGCAACAAATCCAATATCTCATGAGCGGTGGTGAAGAAACCACCCCAATATCTCTCGAGCGGTGGTGAAGAAACCACTCCATTATCTCTCGAGCGGTGGTGAAGAAACCACTCCAAAAGCGATACTAAAGGCACAAACCCAATATCACCCGTGCGGCTCATAAAGACCAACATCGTAAGCGATACTATAGGGCGACAAACCGTAGTGGTGAAGGTCGAAGACCCAGTTCTGGACACCACTAACTGGCGGAATGTGTCACAACTCTCGAAAAGGAATCCGAAAAGTGTTAACGTGCGTCCCATAACCACTCGTTCGCACTAAACGGTTTACTATCCGTCAGTCACTTTCACACTCAAAGCAGTACAAAGTTCACCTCATATCATCAGTAAACCAAACCCGAAGGTCCAAAACGATCAATTGAATAGGTCGGGGATTAATCGAAAAGATAAACGCATGGATTCATGGTCCGTGTTTTACCTAACCATTTAATCTTCCTTCCACTTCGCTCGAAGTGCGAAATCGTGTGTGTGCATTATAAATGGAATTTATGAATTGGAGATGGAAGCTTTTAATACGATTTAGAGGGATTATTTATAAAACCCGTGAATGAAGTCAAAAATAAGTTATCAAAATCAAAGATGCAATAACAAACACTAAAAACCAACTTGAATCGATAAAATCCGGAAAATCAATCAAATATGCAAAATAGGCAAAACAAGCAGAACAGAGCAGGTCGGTCGACCGGACTACATGGCTCGGTCGGCCGGCCAGATGCAGGAAACAAAATATGGCTCGGGGCAACAGGTCGGTCGACCGGCTACAGGGCTCGGTCGGCCGAACATGATGATTTTGCACTTCCTGCCCTATTTCAATGAAATGCAAATTCTTTCTAAATCCAAAGCAATGGCACATGCATACTTGTTAGGAATTCATACCCAACACCCATGAAATCAAGAGAAGTAGATGTGAGTTCAAAACTCACCTTTTTACACAAAACAAAGAAGATGAAGAAGCACAAATGTAAGGAATCAACCAACTACACTCCACTTCAACACTACAAGCTTCAATCTAAAATCAAAGCAAGTATTTCCTAAGTTAGGGTTAGGAAATTACTGAAATTGAAGAGGAAAAGAGATGGAGAAGATGAAGATGAAGCTTACCTATTGCTTCTCTTTGATTTTGGAGCAAGAATATGAGCTAGCAAGAAGAACTAGGGTTTGCAATTTCTATTTCCCTTTCCCTTCCACCATTTTCAGTTGGAGCTTGAGTTTAGAAGAGTGGAATGAGAGAATGAAGAGGAGAGGGCTGAGTTAGGGTATTAGTTAAGCTAGTGGGCTGAACCCAAACCCTAAACCCAATAGAAAAAGTAGCAAAATTCAACTTACTCCAAACATATCAAAGATTATACTAAAAAAGATCGCAAAGGACATTTTGGACTCAATGGAAATGTTTTCGAGTCCCAATTCGGTCGTTTGTAGAAAGTAGCTTTTCGGACCATAATCCGACAAACGACGACATATTTAAATAAAATATTTAAATATGCCACCGATAAATATGCGGGTTGTTACATTAGATAAAATAAAACCACATGTGAGACATAGGCTGGTATGAGAAACTCAAGATACATGCATCCATATAACAATAACTTTGAGACCGTACGAATCACTAACGATATAATAGATAGTCATAGGTTGTAGAATATAAATCAAATAATAGTTGTGTTGCTTACATCTTACAATACAACAATATTAGAAGTACATCTAAAACCGCTACGGTTCGTTCGTATATGGATTTTCCATTGAAGCCTCCCTTTGTACGTCAAAGCGGACCTCCTGACAAGGGTAAAAATTGACCTTTCGAAACCACGTATTTCTCCAGATAAAATACACTACTAGGAAAACATAGCCGGTTTACGCCCAAACACGTGATACCATCAACTCTCGCTAGCAACAATCGTAAGCATCTCCAAGTACTGGGAGTTGATGTACCCTTGGGTCAGCTAAACCACTGGCTATGAGGCCTACTCCATTTTTTGTCATTTATGATGGTGAAATCATGTTCAGCATCTCCCACACTAGTCTTCATCACTCAAACAGACACGAATCTCTTCATGGATTTCTACACAAGTCGTTCGATAAATGCTAATGCTAACCTCACCCTTGGACTTAACCTTAGGATAGATAGTTCAACTTTATAACATTTGTCTGAAATGTTAATGCTGACCTCTTACTTGGACTTAACCTTAGGATAGATAGTTCAACTCTATAACATTTCACTTCACAACCACTTCCAAAATATAGACTCTATCCTAGTTTTGAAGTGGTATTCGGTAAGTATTACATAAGTATACCTATCTGATTTTATTCAAAATTAAATCGGTGAATTTTTGGTTAACTCAATTCCTATTCTTTTAGAAGCAAACAAATGATATTAATGAGTCCTCCCAAGTGTTCTCGTATATATACATTCTTAAAATGAGAGACTTTTATACCAATAAGTCCTCCCCAAGGGATATAAAACTGTATGAAGCAGTGAAGCTTTTACATACTTTCAAAGTTAATTTGGTCAAGTGCGATAGTCGATTAATTGGCTATCTAGTTCTAACACGATCGCATATGGAAATCTAGTCTCACACACTTATCACATTTTCGACCTTCTTAATTTATACTATCTCATGGTCAAGAGTGAAGCTGGTAGGTTAGAGCATTATTGCTTCCAAACCCTACTCGAACTTAACTCTCACAGAAAGAACAAGTCTTCTTGCTTTTAGTGCTAAGTACAGAATTAATTACTTTTCATAAACAAGTAAATAAAAAAAGCACAATTAAGTTACTTAAGTGGCTCCTAACCCCTTTCAAACAAAATTGTTTATAATTTAAAAGCCTTTCTTAAAATTATATATATGTGTGTGTGTGTGTGTGTGTGTAACGTCCCACCTTTTCACACGCTTTAAATCGATAATAATCCACACACATCAGACTTAAAACATACAAAAGGGCGGATTGTTATGGGGTAAATAAGAAAACAGAGAAGAAGAAAAACAAAATAGAATCTCATAGCGGAAGGATAAAATATAGTAATCAAATATACAGTTCATAAAACCGTTTTACAAAACATTTGATTTCTCTTTATACAATAAACATCAGAGTTCACATATCAAAGAATAATAACAATGCAGCGGAATTAAATGGTACAGTGGAATAGTATAGTAGATAATAGCAATATAAATTTTCATCCTCCTCCTCTAGAGCTAAAGTCTTCGAATCCTGAAATGCTCAGGCTGACTCGAATGAATTGAAAAGACAAAACATTCGAGTCAGAACTAAAATATCTTATGTGAGTTAAATCAACAGAAATAAATATGAGTGCAGTAACTTAAGAGGTGCTCGGGATTCACATCCGCTAAGGATCCGTTAAACTATTTACTATGTAGTATATTTCTCTATTAAAATAATGTCTATTTGTAAAATAAACTTACTTTTAAATAGCATTAAGGCTTTACATTTTCCACCTTAACACGTAATAGTCCAAGATTTCCATCCAATATCATAGTCCCTCCTAATCGGGAAACCACCAGAGGATACCACACGGGCTACGAGAGAAAACCAAACTCGTACAAGGCGCGATAGGGTAGGTGATACGACACAACTAGGCAATGCCAGGGTAGATATACCAATTACGCTTCCGGGTCGGTGGTAACGCGTAGCGCGCAGCTACCATCCACCTTGAGCCACACCCCTAAATAAAAAACAAAAGTGGCCACCGAATCAATCCAAAAGTCAAAGTATAATATCGAAGGGATGTGTCCGATCAAAGGTGCTACCTCAATTAACCCGTCAATCGCTCCTGTTTTAGCCACCTTATGCCAACTCATGGGAGTTGGGTCTACGTATTTATCTTAAAGGAAATGCCGCCACCATCCTACTTCATTCTGAAATCTCCACCGCATACACGGTTGTTAAAGTGGTTTTCGGAGTTGGCAGGAGTATGACAACATCCGATCCCGGCCTCTTCAACAACCAAACGTTATTATAACACCGCGGTCTTTTCAAAATAGTTTATATTTTAAAACCGGAATATAATATCCATTCCAAAAACTATAAATACGATATCATTTCTATTTTTAAAACCCAAATCAATATGATATCATTTTTATCTTTAAATATATCTTTTTCCAAAATCATAATACTTTCACATATATGTATATTAAACCCCATAGCTTTGAAACAAAATTTCTAATACTTAAATGGTTTAAATATTTAACCACTTTATATAATAAAATAGCTTTTTAAATTTCACAAGTAAATTACAAATATAGGTTTAAATTCCCAAATAAACCGATTTAGTTTCCATATATTTCAAAGCTTAAATATTCTACCATTTCAAAACGATTTTTTTTTGATAATTTCATATATATCAAATCCAATTCCTATTATTAAATTTGAAATGTTTACTTAATAAAACCAATACTATTTAAGTAAAACCCTTAAATTCAAATAACAGGATATTCTTTCAATTAAATTAACTTGATAATATTCTTTTAAATCAATTTGATATTCATTTAAATCCTCTATCAAAACAAGTTATAAAATCACACCCTTTAAATCTCAATTTATTTACATTTCAAATCAAATTTTTCGACGATAGTTCTTAAATATTTTAATTCAAATCATATTCACATTTATCTTCAACCTTAATTTTATTTGAGTCATTATAGACTCTATACAATAGAAAATTTAAATAGATACTTAACCATATTATATAAAGAAATCAAACTTCATTATCTAGCTTATTTTAAAATTCGAAACAAATTTATACATAGCTATATTCAATAACAAAATAGCATTTATATAGTATCTAAAATCAATATCTATATACCCATATATTTCTTTACAAAACCACAGAAATCATTTCAAAAATCATTTTATATACATATGTACCGTGGTGCCTGTATATAATTTTCTATCCTATGGTCAAGTGATACAGATATTTATCATTTAAATCCATAATTTAAAAATAAAATTTACGGTTATATATCATTTCAAACCGCAATCCCGAATGAAATAAAAATGCATAATAACTTGTAGTTTATAACAATATAAAATACAGCATCCATTCATCCAATATCAACCATTTATCGCAATCATCATCAAATTCAAACAATAGAATCAATATAGAACGGAATATAAACAACAGGTATTAAATAGCATTTTAATTCAATAATAAGTTAAATAACTGTTTAACTGGCAGTTTATATGCAAGGAATAATTAATTAACAATTTAACTGGCAGTTTAATGCAATGAATAAATTAAATAGCAATTTATTATAAATAAATGAAATTAACCGAGATGATGATAAAAAATATGCCAAACAACCATAAATAAATTTTAAAACACATCATATATCAATTTAACAGACATAAGAAATTTTAGAAGTTGTGAGTGGGTTAAAACACTCACCTTTTGAATTTAAATTGAATTTAAATCCAATTTAAAACCAAAAATTTGACCGTCTCAGAATTCATCCAAACCAGCGTCATCAAGTCCGGAATTTCAATACGATCCTAACAAAAAAATCGCGCGTAAAATGGATATCGTATGTGGAAGTTATACCGATTATTGAGATTTAATTTTAAAAAACTAAAATAAAAAGTGAACACATTCTCACCCATTCTAGTGCCATGTCACACTCGTCTTCTTCCAGATCGCACGCACGCTATATACAGAAGACATGAACCTTAGAATGAAACTTAGCCCCCGCCATGTCATGCCGAGCTCCCCTCCCTCTGCACGACGCCGCACACCTTGGACGAAGCCGATCCCCCCTGACACGCCATCACCTCTCGACCTAGCACCACGTGGAAGTCGATACAAATTTATGCACAGCCGCCACCATTAACCCATAACCAAAGTCAAATTTTCAGGGCAATCTAGCCTCCGTTCCCTCTACAATACCCAGAAAGGGTTTGACGATCCGACAACTTTGACCGACGCGTGATGGACGGCCGAGACTTCTTCGATATTTACCGTTCAAACGACAATCCAAAACGAAAAACGAATTTCACCAGAAGATTACGCACTTCGAGAGCTTCAACATATATTTTTTTTGGATTTTTCTGAGGATTTTGAATTTTATGCTTTGGATTTGATTTGCAGTAGGATTTGGAAATATAGAATTTTGTCTGCCACTGAGAAAGAGGAAGAATATAATGAATTTACGTACAGGCAGATGAGAATTAGAGAGGCTAGGGTTTATAGCAGAATATTTATAGAGAAATTTGAAATAGAATAAATGGATTGGGTTGAATACGCGCTAACGACAAAGTGGCCCAAAATGCCCGTTCTGACCCTGAAACGAAATTGGGTAAACCCATATATCAACATAGGCGTTTTAAAATATTCTAAACGCAATGGAAAAGGTTTCGGATTCAAATTTCATCTTATGAAGAAGTTATGCTAAAATTAGTATTTTTTTCAAATTGATTTCCATATATTTCAATTGCATTAATTTCAAGGCGTTTCGAGTCCGTACGATCAAACAACACGTCCGATCGCTACGAAACTTGAAGTCCTATAATAATTCACCATTACGGATCTGATGAAACTAGTTTCGTCGAAATCCAAGTTAGTGGCCGAAATGGCTATTTTTATAAATTAAATAAATTAAAAATTCATTAATTAAATCACTTTTTCAATTTCACTTCCAAAATTTACAAATCTTATCATTTTTGTTTTCTTAAACAATCTCAGTGATTTAAGCCAATTTAGAGGTCAATTTAAATGTTGATTCAATCATAAATTTCAACGTTAACTCAAATTCCATTATATTCATCAATTTTAAATTAAATTTTCAGTAATTCCATTGAATTCACTATTCATTCTTATTATCCAATTCATTATAGTCAAATGGATGAAATTAACAATTGGTTCAAAGATATTACATAAATATTTTCCAATTTCAACTTAATTTTAAATTAACGTAATAATTAAATATTTGATTTCATTCATTTGCAATTAATCCAATTATTATAAATTAAATAAATTAACTCACCATTTAAAATTCAAATTCTAGAATTCATAAATTTTAAAGTAAATAAATTCACCAATTATAGTATTTATTTCAATTTCTTAAAATAATCCTTTTATTATAAATTGAATCCAATTTATTTTAATAAGTTTCCAATTAAACGAATTAGATTCAATTCCAACCCTTAAATTGAGTCTATTATAACTCTATACCACAATTAACACTTGTCTCTCATTTCATTCCATTAATATATTCAAATTTCATCTTCATTTCAATTAGCGTAATACATTAAATTTCATTTATAATAAATTCATTTACCAATTAATTTGGTAATTTTTAATAATTCCTCTTATACGTTCGTTACTTATCAATCCAGATTAAAATTCCATATATAACGCTAATTTTATTCCATTGCATTAATATAAGCCTGTTTACATTTTAATTTGAATGAATATTACGTTTTTAAATGTGTACTTCTATCAATTGAATACATTAATTAAGGTTTTTAAATACTTTACATACTTTACGTATTAATTTCTCAATTAACATAATTTGAACTTATTTCCCAATCCACCAATTACTACTTAAAATAAATTTACGCTTCTATTAATTTTATTTTACGCTTCTATTAATTTACATTCACACTTCCGTTACTATATTAATAATCATTAAAGTAACGTTTATTATCAAAAACAATATTATAATTACTTAACATTTAAATGAACTTTATTTCCAAATACACTCTAGTTTAACACTTCTAAACATTGTATTAGTTCTCACATTAATGTAACTTTTATTTATTTTATTAACATTTATTTCAAATTCAAATTCCATCAACTAATTTAATCGGTTAACTTATAACATATGCTTACCAACCAAATATTTTTAACAAATTTTCATATTCTGAATGGAGTTAGCATTAAATTCAAAAATTATCTAAATTTACATTAAGATAATATTTAATTACCTTTAATGAAATTAAATTATCAATTTATTTAATGCAATAAATTTTGACCTTTACCAGTTTAATACATTCATTAATTGTCATTTAAGTAACCTTTAATCACTTCTATTTTTAAAACTTACTCAAGTGCAACAATTACACTTTCCATTATTATATTAATTTGAATTCCATTTTAGTTAATAATTTTTATTATTAATTCACAAATTCAACATTCCCATTATATTATTTTATTTTAGCGTTCATTACAATATTAATTTATAGAGTTTTTATTTAAACTAAATTTAATTACAAAAATCTCGTTAATTTAACCAATTTAAATTGTCGAAAATTACAGGCCGTTACAGTGTGTGTGTGTGTGTGTATGTATATGTATACTAATTTATTTACAAGCTAATATAAATAATAAAACTCTAAAAACAATTTAAAAGATAAAATGTTACATAAGCTTTTCAATACTTTACTAAATATTTGATTGATTTCTAAAACTATATTGTATAAAAATACTTTAAAATGCTTATAATTATGGTTTAAACAATCATTAAATATTACTTAAAATAACCATTTTATCATTTATTTAAAAACTATAAAAAAACACGTTTTCATTTTTTGAAATAAACCTTCCACTTTAATAATTTATAATTAATTATTAAATATATATATATATATATATATATATATATATATTTCAAACCACTTCTAAACTAATCTAATATAAGTTATTAAATACATGTAAAAAAGATTGTAGAAAAATACTTTAATTAAAAGTCATTTTAAAATAATTTAAAGTTCAAACAGCACATTTTCAGAATGCTGTCAAAAAGGTTTAGAGCTACTACAGCGGCTAGAAATGCTGCCGTTAATTTCTGTAACGGACTATAAACTAGGCAATTTTATATGTTAGAAAGTTTGGCCACTTTTCGATATGATAACAATCCTTAAGGTCCAATTTTTTTATAGTAAACAATATATTCCATATATGTCACAAGCGTACAAAGAAACCCCTAGGGTTCTCTTTACAAAATATTATAGAAATTCAACAACGTAAGGCATTTCGAAGTGCTTCTATAGCGACTGCTCGTTATAGAAACCATTCTATATTCAAGTCTCATTCAATCACAATCCAACCAAACCTATGTGCATCATGTCAAGGCCATGTAACAAAGTCATAGAAAGTCATAGATGTCCAAATACACAATTTACATATGCCATTTACTTTCCAAAGCATGAATCACAAAATTTATAGCATTGCATAGTTAACTTTGCTACAGTTTTAACAAACATATAATACACTTCATATACATTCAACTAGTGAGTTTTATCACCCCTTTTTAACCTTACAACCAACCACTAGCCTCAACCTTGATACCACATCCTACCTCAACCAAAGAAACTCTAAAATTCCTCCTACCCTTCTCATTTGCTCACGGCCTAAGCAAGATCTTGCTTAAAATGCTCACGATGTTGGTCCTTTTGGGATTGTGTGCTATACTCCTTTAAGCTTAAAGTTGATAATACTTGTTGTTATCTCATTTAAGGCTTATAGTAAGAGTTTGGTGCAAGTTTGGACTGATTTGGTACGTGTTTAAGAAAGTTGAATTGAATAGACTAAGAGAATAAAGAGCTTTCCTTTTGTGTATAAAAATGCGAAATGTATTTGTGAACCCCTTACTGGACTTATATAGGCATTCAAGAGGTTACCATAGCCCCCTTCACCTTCTTTAGCCGGCCAAAGCCATCCCTCCATGCAACCGACTTTCCACCTCATAAACCAAAGAAAATATCTCTTCTAAAATATCTCCTTCCTAACGACCTTCTATAAGCTTTCAAAAGTAAATTAGTTAACCATATTTAGTCAAATTATTTTAATTATCTATTAATGACTTCATATGTTATTTAGACATGTTCACAAAGTTTGGACAACTTATAATGAATGAATCAATTTATCGATAAACGATTTTCGGTCACATTATTGATATTTCTTCAAAGTATTTATTTCTGTAAACAAATTTCAAAAATAAGTTTCTTATCATCATTAACTAAATAAAAGGAGTTTAACTAGCTTATAAAATCACTTTTAACACTTATCCATATCTCAAATGTTCTAATATTCAAAGACGAAGTATCCAAAATTATGAGTCGCTGCATCACTAACTTATCAAGATCTATGTGTGGCGACTCCTCTGTTTCATCACCCAGATCTAGGTCGTCATACGTTTGGTTGGCATAAGTTACCAGCCCCGAGTCAAGATTATTGAACCTTCTCTGGGACCGGTCCCTCTTCAACTTGGTCATCTCTACCCTTTCAACCACCTGTTTGGACTGCTTCCTCCTCTATTGCTCCCCGACCATTATCTAGCCTTGCTTAGCAGCCTGACCCATTGAAGATTGTTATTTACTAAGAGCTGTAGGATCTATTTCACCCTAGAGGGAAGGTGAATAGGGTGATACTAATAATTATTAAAATTTAATGCGGAAGTATATAAAATAATCGCAGCACTGATAATAGCAACATAGATAATATTAGAATAAAAAATAGAAATAGAGCAACACATATTTACCTAGCTTCGGCAAAATCATGCCTATGTGCTGCCTCCAAGGTTTCTACTAGAAATAAATAGTCAGATGCTTACACACATAAACTCACAACACCTCGCTATCGACTAACCTAACACTACGCTCAAAACCCTGTCATTGAGTTGCGAATTCTCGAACTACACCACCGTATTTCGTCCCCTAGTCACACGACTAGAAAATTACAAACGATTAAAAGAAAAAATACAAATTAAAAAACAATTTTAAAACACAAAACCCTATAATATACTAAGCCCAAATAGAGAATAAAAATCCTGGCCCAATATGTTATGTGATAAGAATTATCCCTCTTTTCTCTTTTACACTATCGATCGTATTTTCATGGCTGCCACTTCATTCTTTTTTGTTCTGAAAAGTTAGGGTTTCATGGGAAATTGAAGTGCCGCTTTCTGTTGATCGATCGATTGTTTCTTTTATTTGCAAGCGGCCGCTTCAATTTTGGTGAGTTCGATAAATCTGGTATGTGATTTCCTTTGATACTCTGCTAGTTATGCTTTAAACTCAATTGCCCTGAAAGCAGATGATGTTAATGGTTTGTATAGGGAATAAACCCTAAATTATCATTCGAATATTTTCATTTGAATTTGTCTGTTAATTTAAGCGCGATCACTGATTTTTGATTGAACGATGTTGATGTTCTATGACTTTTTCAAATTCTTGTATTTTTCGTTCGTTGAAGGCTTTGATTTTGACTTGCTCGATTTTACCTTGGTCACCAGAGCTTTGAATTATTCAATTTTCTATGCTCGGCCATTTGGATTTTTCCCCATGACTTTGGCACTTTGATTTTGAATTTGTTTCTCTTATGACTTGTTGGCATTTGACCTTGAGAAGTGCTCGACTCTCTTAATTGTTCATTTACGGCTTTGTGAAAACTGCAATGTATGACCACGGCTTTGCTTTAATATTGAACTTTATATTTATTCATGTTTTCTTTGACTTGATTTGGTTATTTTGAAATCCCCTATGACATTTAAACTACTGCACCTCATTATTCACTGTCTTTTTGTGTACTACCCTGGTGCACTTTCTCATTCGATATGTTGTCTTCATTATGTCTTGGTCAAGGTGTTGTTTTGCTTGACGTTGCACTCGGTTTCACTTGAGTCTTGTTGCACTTCATTGTTCATTGTCTTGTGTTGGCGTTGTAGTGTTGTTTTGTGTTGTGTCTGGTCTTCGAATTGAGTTGTAGTTTGGTTTGACTTTGAATCATGTAGAGTCTGGATGCTCTTACTCACATCTCAGAGTTGTATTTAGTTGTTTGTGTTCATTATTTCATTGTTGGTCTCTGGTCTATATGCATTAGTGCTTCTTGGAGCGTGTTTGCTTTACTTTGACTAACACTTGCTGTCACATACTGTCACTTGATCATTTCACGTTGTATTGAAATTTGATTTCCACTGCATATATATGTGTGTGTGTGTGTTCACGCATGTATATGTGTATGCTGTGATGCCTGATGTATGTCATCATTCTCTAGAGTCTGGTGTGTTTATGTGTATTGTTGCATTGTACTTGAAGTCTGTAGCTTCGTTGCACTGTCAATTTCCTAGTATCACCCTTTGTACATGTTGAAGTCTGGTTGTCTCGAGTACATTTGTATATATGATGTTGTGATATAACTGGACTCTTGTTTTACTTGAAATCAAGTCCGCACTTTAATTCCATGTGCTTGCTGTCTTATTATGGTCTTGTGCATTGAGTTCATATTCTAACTGTGTCATATTGCTTCGAGGCAGTTTGCATTTGCTTCCATGTTGCCAGGCTTGTTGTAGCTTCTTCCAATCTTTGTTGTTTTGACATTTGAACCTTTGACTATTGAGGCTTCACCATTGACTGCTGAGACTTCACCATTGACTGTTGACATGTTCATTTTTTTGTTGCACATTTTAGTTTTGTGATTTTCTCTACTGCCTTCTTTCTTGTGTTTGGTCTTGGCTATTCACTTGTTAAGGCTGCTGCTTCGAGCCTCTGTGCATTGAACTTGTATATTTCTTGTGTCCTCACCATGATCATTGCTATTGCATTATGTTGTTGTGTTTAAGTGTATTATTGTACTTGAAGTCTAGTTCATGCATTTTGAAGCTTTGTAGATGTGAAATCTGATTCATTGTTGCATGAGAACTGGTACTTGATAATTTTGTGATGTTTTTGTGTTGCACCTGAGTTGAAACTAGCTTTTGGCTCGGGTTTGACCTTGTGCTCATGTCGTGACTTTATTTATATTGCACTTGAATATTTGTACTTAAGTTGAATCTATCTTTTTATTGGGTTTGACCTTATGCTCACCTATCCTTGCAGTTTTATCAAGTGTATATCTGTATGCACGTCCTTGTGACATGTATATTGATACACTGTGCATGTCACAGGTTGTTCGTGTATGATGAATTCAAAATAAATAGGATGATGAACAACCCAAATAACTGACGTATATAATATTTTCACAATACATTTTATTTTACACTACATAAATATTTCTTTTTCAATTTTACTACGTCAGTGTTTATTTTGCAAGTCGCTCAGATGCTGGATTCAGTCTGGAATAGATTTGAAGACAAATATGAGTGAATGAGTGATATGTAGTGAGGTGCAAACGTAAATTAAAAATTGTTATATAATCGACATTGTATTTTAATCAAAAATTATATATATATAGTGAGAGCTCAAATTTGTACTATTCAAAATTGTAATAAAATATTTGTTTGAATAAAATATTTGTTTAAATTTAAATTCTTTGTTTTTTATTTTATTCAACAAATATTTATTTAATTATGTGAAAATAAAATAGTACAATAACAAATACATTTAAATGAATATATATGTTTATTATCATCAAACAAAAATCATATACTTGCATATTTAACAAGAGCATCCTCAAGTCTAAGCGTCGGTGGCCGACAGCTTTCAATCGCTTCAGGTTTGAGGTCAAGGTAGAGAGTCCAATGCCAAGATAATTAGCATTACCTATTAATATATAAGGTAACCAAAGGAAAGCAGCGAAAAGAGGAAGTAGGAAAAGAATAAGGTGGAAGCTTATGAGAGGAGTGGAAAGTGATATCGGATTAACCCCATGCGGCATAAAGAAGTAATTTGTCGACTAGCCAAGGGCTACCTTGCTAAGAAAGGCAAAAAAATCGTAGACCTAGTGGTGGCTTGAAAATTATAAAAGTGCAACAATATTAACATTAGGTATCGGGAGACCTAGAGAGACACAAGCAGTGTAGATACCCTGCAAAAACCAATAATTACTTGGCATCAACTTCCCAGTGGAAAGTCGGCATACTTAGATGTGGAAACAAGGAAAAGGCGGAGGGGCAGTCTTACCCACACCTTGAAATAACCGACCGAGAATGCAAAGTAACCCACGGGGGGAAAATGGGGACATTTGTATGGGTTTGCATAACATATTGCCCCTATATTTACCCCATGATTAGCTAATATGTTAACCAAGTCGAAGATACCCGGCCTTAATATATAAGCCCTAAGGGTGGCGCTGTAACACATTGTAAAATTTATAAGAAATTATAATAATATCGCTAAAATTAAGGATATTACAAACTTTAGAATTTGACCACGAAAGTTACACAATTGTGTTCATGGTAATTTTCTGATCAACTTTCATATATAAAGTTTTGTGATCGGAGCTTAAAGGAGAAGTTATTGACGTTTTAAATTTTCAAATAGAAAATAATTCAAAAAAAATTTAAAATTAAAATTTAATAAAGTTAACTTTGAAATTAAAAAAGGTTATAAAATATTTTAACGTTAGAGGCAAGCTTAATGTTTAAGCAAACGTTAAGGATAATGTTAAAATGAGAAAGAAATAAAAAAAATAACATCAACAAGTAGTTTATAGCCAGGAGCAGGAGGTCGGTTGACCCCTTCACTAGGCCAGTTGACTGCCATTGATCGACCACCCAAGGAAGAGTGGTCGATAGGTTCTCATATGGCGGTTAGGGTTTTGCCAAGCCTGAATGGCCTGAATTTATTATTTTTAACAAACACTGACCATACGGTCTAGACACGTTCTAACCACTATAAATAAGAGGCTAGCCCCATCTTATTTATTCATAAGAAAAATTACAATGCTAGTGAAACTCTATCAGTTCTCTTCCTCCTCCATAAACATTCTAGATTCAAGATTCAAAGTTTTAGGGAAAATTCAATCTGATTAAAGGGAAAAGTAATAAGTTATATATATATATATATATATATATATCTTACGTCTATTCTTCCCTAAACTTTGAATTCTGAATATAATTATATACAATTGAACTATTGTATATTGTGATATTAAAAAGAAGATTACTGGAGGAGAAAATAGGCAAGGGTATGGAATCGAATACTAAGGAATTCAAGGAAAGCTATCTATGAATGGAAATCTTAGTTCTTCTCTTTATAGTAATTTGTGTAGTAAAAGTTTGGATTTGTTTTATGTCTTAGGAAATTTTGTATATGTAAACCTTAAATCTTGAACCCCAAAATTCCCTCATAAATTATTAATTCTTGGATTAGTTGGAATCTTAGATTATAATATATTAATATAGTAGCATTAAATTTTTTATTTGCAATATGAATAATTTATGTTCTATTCAACCTATGCTTTCCAATTTATGTTTTTTTTTGATGAAGGGTTCTAAAAGAAAAGAATTAAGAAATGGTGTGCAAAGTACGAATTTTTCCTATTTGTAGTTGGTACCGCCTATTTCCATAATTTAAGTAAATATGAATCCTTTTTCACTTCACTCTTGTATATGTAAAAGTCAAGTGGAATATAAAGGATTTAGACTGTAATGTTTTGTTTCTTTGAAATAGAGGTATTAATTCTACTATGTTAATATAAAGTAAGTTGGATATTTTGATTCCATTCTTTTGAATATATATATATATATATATATATATATATATGCAAGTATGTTTTGTTTGGCTAATTTAATTTGTGATATTAGCTATTTTAAAAGCAATTGTATTAACTAAGACTTTATTATAGATGTGGACGTTTTGACATTTAGGTTATCTTAACAACTCGTTTAGGAAGTGAAAACCTTAGTATATAAATAATTTTATGCATGCTTAGGAATATTTAATAACAACCGGTTAGTCTAATATTTATGTTAAGTATAAATATATTAGTAGCGTATGTTGTAACGAATAAAATAAATAAGTAATATATAACATTAGCCCCTGTAGAAAGTTAAGGATAATTATGGTAATCAATCTATAACTAAAGGCAAAATTAGGAATTTTCCTTATATGGCCTTAATGCATAAATGCAGATGAGGTATATATATAATATATACAATGTGTGTATATATATCTTAGTATATTTTTTAGTGTTGGAGAACAGGAATACGAATAACTTATATAGATGCGAGGTTAGTTAGAAGCACAAAAAAGCCTGTCCATCTAGTCTTGCCACCAACAATGTGACTTTGGAACTGATGTGAGACATCAACTATAACAAGTACCCATGGTTGTGCGAGGTTATTTCTAAATCCTTAGAATAAGTCCACCCAACTAATCTGGCTATCAACACCAATAAATGGTTGGACTAATGTGAGACGTTATAGTTTGGGTTACAGATCATAGAATGAATATCCTAGTACGAGTCTACTTCTGGGTTGGAGGTATTAAATGGCTACTGTAGGGTATGTTTCCTTCTTATCCAAGAAGTATTAAATGGTCGGGATTATCTTTTAGATGTGGTAGCGAGAAATATCTAGAGGGGGTCCACTTTGAGGTTGAGCTATTAATTGGCTATTGGAGGGTCTGCCTCTTCCCTATTAAAGAAGTATTAAGTAGCCTTATGGATTTATTACGATGTCAGTTAGGAAGCACTAGAGGGGGGCTCGCCTTGGGTCTAGGTATTAAATGACAGGAATCTATTTAGTGTGTGTGTGTGTGTGTGTATTAAATCATTGGAGTCTACCAACTTCCCACTAAAGATGTATTAAGTGGTGCATGTACTTTCTCTTACATTATTAGGAAAAAGTTGATGGAGATGGGTCATGAGACCCCTATAGTAGCGTCACACCTGCGTTATAGTTACAAAGTTAGACTGAAAAGGGCCTTTGGCCTATAGCCGGAGATACGCTATGGAGCTGGACTAAAAGAGCCTTTGGCTTACTGTTGGAGGTATACTCATAAATTTCCAACAACAATCATACTTAGCATTTCAAGGCCTCTCAATTCAAGAAGATGAGGAGTACAATGACCAAACACAATGGCCAGGTACATACGAACATGATCCTTCATCTTATTACTACGAGAATTATGGGGGCTTATCTTACTCTTCAAACTAGTACAATTAGCATTTTATTTTAGCTATCTTTTTACTATTTTTCCATTAACTATGCTTACGCTTGTCTTTTTAACTGTTTAAAATTTCTGCTACATTTGTCTCTGATTTTATTTGAACTTCTTTATTTAGTTTTAAATATTCATGATCTTATATGTATCTTATATCATTCTATTAAATGTCTAGTTAACATTTACATATCTTATATCATTCCTTCCATTTTGATAATGATAAAGGGGGAGGAATTTATGCATATACATAAGGGGGAGAAATATAATAATTCTTCCATTTTTGATTGTATAGTTGTCATTGTCAACATGGGAAGATTGTTAGAACCTCCAATTTATGTTTCAATGATAACAACTATACAATCATATACTTACACATACACTTAATCAAGATTACAAGTATATGCTATAAAAAGACACCATGCTCGAAGATAATGAGACTCAAAGAGAAACAAATATCTATCGACCATATTATAGTTAGTAAGGTTATTCTACTGTAAAAGAGTCTTAGATAAAATATTGTTAAAGCATTCTTGAGTATACATACATATAAAATCACACACTATTTCATATGCATTGAAATTAAGTTGAAAAACTGTTTTTACTACCCACAGACGCCTGAGGTAAAACCACAAACGTCTGTGAAAATCCTAGGGTAATTATTTTCTAAAGTAATAGACGTTTGAGGTTTTACCACAGACGTTTGTCATATGGAAAAACTGCAAATTTTGAAAAGACACTTCTATTGAGACAAAAAGAAATTACCCTTCAGCGAAAGGTTAGAGCCACTACAGTGAATAGAACTTCTCTAATAGTAACAACTCTTCATCTGCATCCTTTTGAGTCTATAAATACTGCTTTGATTGAGATGTAGAAACTAACTAAACATGAATTAATTGAATCTTTTCTCTCTTGATTTCTTATCACTATCCTGTGTATACATTGCTTACATACTCTCAATCTATTATAACCAAAATATAATTTTCGATAAACCACTTCCTACAACTCAAGCATTCACATTCACATACTCAAAAGAGATTATAAGAAGATTTGTACTATCAGCCAAAAACCGTGTTATTTGGAACACAAGATTGTCAGAGATATATTTTTGCATTAGCTTATTCCTCTAGGCGAAGTGAGGGTCAGTCGGTTAAAGGAAATTCCAAACATGAGATTCGGGACTATACATTGGACGGGAGTCCGAACCAGTATAAAATATCTGGGTTGATTGTTTCTAATATTTACCTTGCATTCAATTATTATACTTTGCTTATCTTACTTAGTAATACACACACACATATATAAGTTGCATTTTTTATAACGATCCTATAGACTTTCACATACTGATGTCAAAACATTTCAAATCTACAATAGAATTTGCTTAACAATTAAGGCCCTTTATTGGCTGGAGAATAAATGAATATTAGAGAATTCAACCCAAACAGGAATGGAAACAATTTGTTCATTGGTCGGGTCAACTTATGGACTCTAAGGAATTATAATGAAAGGCTTGCCATCAATGAAAATTGGGTTAGATTCATGAATGTGAAGAAGTTCTTCTAGGTTGGAGAATTTAAAAAAGAACATAGCATTGTCAAAGTGATCTTTAAGAAAGAAACCCACTAGATAGTCCTTCAAAAATTCCTTGCCTACTTCAATGACTTCTTATAGAGGGATAGTAACTCCATTCTCTTTAAACTATCTCTAATTTTCTAGAGAGAAATCTCTGGCATTACAGGGAAGTTTCATGAATAACGATGACTACTTAGGCAGGGCAATAGGAACAAGGGAAGTAGGAGAGCAACCAACAACAAAATTATTTGAAGCAAATTCACAAACGGTTGGTACGCACTCCACTGAATCAACCTACCGTGCTTCAACTAAGGCCACAGGCAACAAACCTCTTCTTTTATTTCCATATATTTTGTTCATTATCACTAATGTTTTCTAAAACTTCATTCATTGCAAGGTCAACCCCACCCAAAGAAACAAGGGATTGTGGATTACCCGAATTAGTTTGTGAACCACGTTCCAATGACGCAACTGACATCAGCTTGACCAAAGATTCATAATCTAGCACAACAACATCGTTGTTAGTATACATCATCGCAGGGTAAGGTGCTGGAATAGACAAATGGGGGAAATCTAATGCCGATGGGATTAGGGAAGCTACAGTATAAAATGTTTTGCCCAAACACATTATGGATACTTGAACCGTAGAGGAGAAATCCAGATCAAGCTTCATTTTGCGATTGTTCTTCTTTTGATGGGTCATGTGGATGTGAGGGAAAGGTAGAAGACAAAAATGAAAGGAGACGAGGGAGAGGCTGGGAAAGTAGTAGTATGGTCAAGGAGGGAGACTTTGGGGGAGAGGACGTGAGTAGCCCAAGATTTTAAATCTCATATTCTAGTCGCATTTCTTCTCCAGAATTTTATAAATAATCTCTTGTATTGGACCAGATCTCGGAGATGAGCGTATCACAAGTGTATATTTCAGATTGACATCTTGATTATTTAAGCCCACCTTGAAACTATCTTGGAGTAACTTAACCATCTAAAGTTGACATTTTAAAGATTTTTATAATAATTATTATGAAAATATAAACTTTTAACACATAAAATTTATATAAAATGGTAATAGTAATTTTTCTTTCTAGAGTAGAGTGGTGACATGATTGACTTATATTGATTGAATGAATTTTGCTAATCTAAATATTAAACATAAAGAATATAAAACAATATTTTATTTTTATTTCTTGTTAAATAATGAACAAAAAATTAGAGGGTTAGTAAATATCATTAGAGTGCAATTTCTATTTGATCAGCATAAGAAGTAAAAGATATAACTAAATGAAAAAAATATAACTTCGTATAAGGTCTTATATTGAAATATTACCTAAAGTTTCACTCGAGATCTCAATATCTTGAATGAGATCAGTGTCAAATAAAATACAAACAAAATTTAACGTCTTGTTTCGCTAAATCTCGTCTTGCTCAAGTTCAAAAATGAGATCTCAAGAGAGATTTTGGGCGAGATAACGTGATTTGAAACAGTGGAGTAGATTCTTTCAATTTAGTGAAAAAAAAGTGATGTCATGAAACTTTTTCGCTTGTGGGAAAAATATATTTCTAGCGAAATGGAACTATTTTTTTAATAGAAAATTGTTTACTATATGAATTATTTCTTTATATTCAATAGATTTGATCTAAAACTCTCGAAAGTAACTAAGTCATTGTAGTTGAAATAAATAACTTATAATAAATGGTTGAATGGAGCTTTACATTTCATGCACTGTTATAGTAATAGTAGAAATAGTGGGAGCATACTATATAACACTTATTAGTGTATGCATAAAATTACGAAAGAATACCTACTTTTTATATGTCAAGTAATATTTATGAAATTATAACTATTTTTGGTATTGATTGAAAATAGATGTAGTTTAATTTTAATATGAATATTATGAGTATTCATTATAAAATAAATATATTATAGTAATGGTTTCCCAACCATGGTCGTGCATTAACTATTGAAAATGCAGAAGTACCACAAATTTTTTGCAGTTATTTTGAAATAATGGACCAAGCCATATTTTTAGAAATAATTCTTTAATCATATGATTATGATTCATATGGTACTCATGAATTGTATCTCAAAATATTGAAAGCAAAGTACACATTTAGTAGGAATGACAAATAAGTTATTAAACTCTTCATACTGATACATATAAATATATGCAACCTAAGGTCTATTGATACCAAAACGGATGCACTTACTTCGTTGCCCACACCAATTGATGAAGTAGTTACCTCGTTCGAAGCCACGACCCAGCCTTCCCACCGACTCACGACTCATCGCCACTTCCCACCGACTCACGACTCATCGCCCCTTCCCACGATCCACGACTCATTCCCAAACCACGACTCACGACTTAACCCCACCGCGACACACGAGTCAAATCCAGTACCATCGACTTGCTCCAGTCCCTACCGCGACCTTATCCATATCTCGCAAGCGACTCATCCTCTGCCGAGATAAAACTCCTATGTCGCAATTCAAAATTAGGTCGTGCACGACCTAATTCAAATTCCCTAAACCGCAAGTTGCCTTCTCCTCTATATGTCGCGAACGACATAACTATATCGCCGAGAAATCCCCAAATCGCTGATTCGAACTTCATTAAGTCGCGGCCGTGTTATCTCTTAAGGCGCTGATGATTTCATAAGTCGCGAAGCTCCATTGAGTCGTTACCGAGTTATCCTCAAGTCGCGAAGAAGAAAATTAAGTCGTTGCCGAGTTTGTTTAAGTCGTGGCTCGTATTGCGTAAGTCGCTGCATTTTGTTTTCTTAAGTCGTGTACTGTTTGTGTTGTAATTTCTTAAGTCATTTGTGTTGAGTCATAAACCCTATAAATAGGGATGTAATGTCATTGTAATAGTAGTTGATTTTTGAATAAAATTTTGTTTGTGAAGCTTTGTGCCTCCATTAAATTGGTAGTCGAGTGTTAACTCCTATCTCCACTTTCGGCATTCGAGTGCGCTCGAATCAACGAACGTTGAAACCAATTCGCGGAATCAAGTGCGCTTGATCAACGCTCAAAGAATTGTAGATCTTTCTTCACGGAATCGTGCGCGATCAACGTGTCGAAGATTGCTAAAATCCGGTATTTTCGTGATCAACGGATTTGGGCCTTACGGTATTCATAAATCCATCGATTCTTCGTCGATTCACCGATTATTTTTGCTAATCGTGTGAGATCCTGGACGGATCGATTTACATCGCCGAATTCGCTTCCCACGTTGCGTCAGTTTGGTATCAGAGCTAGATCGCAAGAAGTTGCTTCATTTGGAGACTTGGTTTTCGAGGATTTGAAGTTTGGAGATCGTACTTGCAATTGTTGAGAAGTTTAGTGTTCATCGTGTTCATCGTGAAGTTGCAACAAGTTGGGAGTTCGATCCATTTCACTTTGGATCAAAGTTCGGAAGATGTTTGAAATTTATTTTGGAGTTTGTTTGAAGTTCAATCATGCCTACGAGACGAGCTCAACGCCATCGAAATATCAATGCTTTGTATGGAAGAGAAGAAGCTGATGAAATGGAACAACGAATCAATGAGAGTTTCACTGAGAAGTTGAATGAAGGAATTGGTCGATTAGAGAGAATGATGCTTGAAATGAATCAAAGTAGAAGAAGATTTTCACCTGAATCGAACCATGGGGGAAGTAGAGCTTCGATACATTCAGATCGAGAGAGAAGAGAAGATCAAGATCATAGAAGTGTTGATAATCGTGATAGGAATGTTGATCGAAGGAGTGGTAGTAGAGATGTTGGAGGTCGTGATCGAATCGATATACTTCAGATTTTGATGAGGAGTTTGATGGTGAT
Organism: Allium cepa; assembly: GCA_030765085.1. Taxonomy (NCBI): domain Eukaryota; kingdom Viridiplantae; phylum Streptophyta; class Magnoliopsida; order Asparagales; family Amaryllidaceae; genus Allium; species Allium cepa. The sequence continues at coordinate 314,713,082 of CM060945.1, read as the reverse complement.
AGGGGAAGTGTTCATTACCGAGATAGAGATCCAACACGACGTCAGTTTCGAGATGTAGTGGATGATCGTCGATGGGAATCAGGAATGAAGATGGAAATTCTAGAGTTCAAGGGTGGAATGGTTGCCGAAGAATTTTTGGATTGGTTGTCTAATGTTGAGGAGATCTTTGATTTCAAGGAGGTTCCTAAAGATCGACGAGTGAAGCTGGTTGCTATTAGATTGAGGGGAAGAGCTTTGGCATGGTGGCAGCAAACTAAACTTAAGAGAGAACGGATGGGGAAGTCAAAGGTTGTTGAGTGGGATAAGATGAAGAAAATGATGAGAGCTACATTTTTACCATACAACTATCAGTCACTTATGTACCAGAGATTGCAAAACCTAAGGCAAGGGACGAAGTCAGTCAGTGATTATGCAGATGAATTTTACCAACTCATTGCCAGGAACGATATAATGGAGACGGAAGAGCAGCTGACCGCTAGGTTTGTTGGAGGGCCGAGGATGCAGATCCAGGATATGGTTAATATGTTTGATCCAAGATCTGTGGTGGAAGCACACCAAAAGGCGTTGGCTTGGGAGAAGCAGGGAAGGCGTGGAGGTGGTGTGTTCACAAATTCCAACAATCAAGTGAAGGGAGCTAGTGGCAATACTACTGTTTCGAAGGCTGTTACTAAACCGGCCGTGAATGAGGCTGCGAAGGCAAAGGGCAACAGCAGTTTCAAATGTTACAATTGCCAGGAAGTGGGTCATAAAAGCAATGAGTGTCCAAAACCAAAGAAACGAACTATGATAGCTGAGGCTGAAGTGGAGGATGCTGTTGAAGGTGAAGAAAGTCCAGTTGAGGAGAATGAACAGGATATCGCTTCGGGAGATGAAGGGTGTAATCCAATGATGAGAAGATCTTGTTTAACGCCGAAACAAGAGGATGAGGCTAGTTGGTTGAGGAGAAACATTTTTCAATCTACATGCACTATTCTGGGAAAAGTTTGTAAGTTTGTGATTGATGCAGGAAGTTGTGACAATATTATTTCTACTGAAGCTGTGAGGAAGCTGAAGTTGAAGACGGAGAAACACCCTAATCCTTACAAGTTAGCGTGGCTGAGAAAAGGAGGAGAGGTGAAGGTGGATAAGCGAGTTCGAGTTCCATTTTCTATTGGGAAGAAATATAAAGACGAAATCTGGTGCGATGTAGTTGAGATGGATGTTTGTCATTTGCTTTTGGGAAGACCGTGGCAGTACGATCGAGCAGTGCAGCATGACGGTCGAACCAATAGTTATAGTTTTATGTTTGAAGGCATTAAGATTATTTTAGTTCCAAAGAAGAGACAGCAGGGAGAGAGTAAATCTGAGGAGATTGAAGAGATAAAAACTTTGCTATCGTTGAAAGAGTTTGTTAAGGAAGTTGAAGAGGAGCCTGAAGTATTCCTGTTGATTGGGCGGGAGTGTAACGAAGTGGTTGAGATTCCCGAAGAAGTGAAACCGGTACTGGAAGAGTTTGACGATGTATTTCCCGAGGAGCTGCCAACGGAGTTACCACCATTGAGGGATATTCAACATCAAATAGATCTTGTTCCAGGAGCTGTGTTACCACATCGACCACATTATCGTATGAGTCCCAAAGAACATGAAGAGTTGCGAAGGCAGGTGGAAGAATTGTTAGAGCAAGGGCGTGTGCAGGAAAGTCTAAGTCCTTGTGCGGTTCCAGCCCTGTTGGTGCCGAAGAAGGATGGAACATGGAGGATGTGTACCGATAGTCGGGCGTTGAATAAGATCACTGTGAGGTACAGATTCCCAATACCCAGATTGGATGATTTGTTGGACCAGTTAAGCGGAGCTACTATCTTTTCGAAGATTGATTTAAAGAGCGGATATCATCAAATTCGTATTAGACCAGGTGATGAGTGGAAGACTGCTTTTAAAACCAGGGAGGGTCTATACGAATGGTTGGTTATGCCATTTGGGTTATCAAACGCGCCTAGTACATTCATGCGGGTGATGAATCAAATCATTAGACCATTCATTGGGAAGTTCGTGGTGGTGTATTTTGATGATATTCTGATATATAGCAGGAGTACGGAGGAGCATGTTCAACATTTGATGGAAGTGTTGATTATTCTTCGTGAGGAACAATTTTATGCTGCTACGAAGAAATGCGTGTTTATGACGTATAGTGTTTTATTTCTGGGTTATGTTGTTTCAGGAGAAGGTATTCAAGTTGATCAGAGTAAAGTTGAGGCAGTCAGAAATTGGCCACAGCCCAAGACGATAACAAAAGTTCGGAGTTTTCATGGGTTGGCTTCATTCTACCGAAGATTTATTCCACACTTCAGTAGCGTGATGGCGCCTGTTACCGATTGCATGAAGGGTAAACAATTTTCGTGGTCAGAGGAAGCCGGGAATGCTTTTGGAAGGATCAAGGAATTGTTGACGTCTGCACCAATTCTAGTTTTACCAGATTTTCAGTTAGTGTTTGAGCTACATACTGATGCATCAAAGGTTGGAATTGGGGGAGTGTTGAGTCAGAGGGGACGTCCTATTGCGTATTTCAGTGAAAAGTTATCAGGGGCAAAGATGAGATATAGTACATATGATGTGGAATTCTATGCTGTTGTACAAGCCGTTAAGCATTGGAGACACTATCTATTTCAGAAAGAATTTGTTCTATATACTGATCATGAAGCATTGAAACATTTACAAGGACAAGACAAGATTTCAGCGAGACATGCATCATGGATTGCCTATTTGCAGTAGTTTACTTTCGTTGTGAAACACAAATCAGGGGTGACAAATCGTGTAGCGGATGCTTTGAGCAGGAGGAATCACTTGTTGACAACGCTGAAGGTTGAAGTAACAAGATTCGAATTATTGCCCGAGTTGTTTGAGGAGGATCCTTACTTTGCAAAGTTTGTTGAGAAAGTTAAGGGTGGGAATACCGATGAAGTTGTATTGGTTGATGGATTTTTGTTCAAGGGGAATCGATTATGCATACCAGACTGCAGCTTAAGAATGAAGATTATCAAAGAATTACATGAAGAAGGCCATGTAGGCAGAGATCGTACATTGCAGTTAATTTCTCAATCTTATTTTTGGCCATCAATGAGAAAAGAGGTAGAGAGATTTGTGGAGAGATGTCATACCTGTCAAGTGTCGAAGGGAACAGCTACGAATGCGGGATTATATATGCCGTTACCTGTGCCTATCAGACCATGGGTTGATATCAGCATGGATTTCGTTTTGGGTCTGCCTAGAACTCAGAGGGGAAATGATTCTATATATGTTGTAGTGGACAGGTTTTCGAAGATGGCGCATTTCATAGCTTGTAAGAAGACAGCTGATGCCGTCCGAGTGGCTCAATTATTCTTTAAAGAGGTGTATCGATTGCATGGTTTACCAGAATCCATCGTTTCTGATCGAGATACTAGATTTTTAAGCCATTTTTGGTTGAGTTTGTGGAAGATGGTCGAAACAAAGCTGAATTTTAGTAGCGCTTACCATCCGCAAACAGATGGGCAAACAGATGTGGTGAATAGATCGTTGGGGAATTTGTTACGATGTCTTGTGAAAGACAATTTGAAGAGTTGGGATGTGAAGTTGTGTCAAGCTGAATTTGCTCACAATCATGCAAATAACCGAAGTACAGGTTTCAGTCCATTACAGATTGTATATTCAAGCTTACCAAAAGGGCCGTTGGATTTGGCAATAGTACCACAACCGAAGGGGACAGTTAAGCGGGCTGTTGATTTTGTTGATGGGTTGACGGAATGCCATAGAATCGTTCAGGAACGATTGGAAAAGGCAAATGAGAAGTATAAACAAATGGCGGATAAGAAACGAAGAAGTGTGGTCTTCAAAGAGGGTGATTTTGTTTATGCGGTATTAACGAAAGATCGTTTTCCAATTGGAACTTACAACAAGTTGAAAGCACGAAAGATTGGTCCAGTAGAAATCCTGAAGAAGATCAATGATAATGCGTATCAGTTAAAGTTGCCGGGAAATGTTCATACTTCTGATGTTTTCAATGTCAAACATTTAATTCCGTATTGTGGGGAGGATTTCATCGAAGATGACGAGAGTGTGAATTCGAGTACGAATTCTATCCAACAAGGGGAGGATGATGAAGTAGTTACCTCGTTCGAAGCCGCGACCCAGCCTTCCCACCGACTCACGACTCATCGCCACTTCCCACCGACTCACGACTCATCGCCCCTTCCCACGATCCACGACTCATTCCCAAACCACGACTCACGACTTAACCCCACCGCGACACACGAGTCAAATCCAGTACCATCGACTTGCTCCAAAGTCCCTACCGCGACCTTATCCATATCTCGCAAGCGACTCATCCTCTGCCGAGATAAAACTCCTATGTCGCAATTCAAAATTAGGTCGTGCACGACCTATTTCAAATTCCCTAAACCGCAAGTTGCCTTCTCCTCTATATGTCGCGAACGACATAACTATGTCGCCGAGAAATCCCCAAATCGCTGATTCGAACTTCATTAAGTCGCGGCCGTGTTATCTCTTAAGGCGCTGATGATTTCATAAGTCGCGAAGCTCCATTGAGTCGTTACCGAGTTATCCTCAAGTCGCGAAGAAGAAAATTAAGTCGTTGCCGAGTTTGTTTAAGTCGTGGCTCGTATTGCGTAAGTCGCTGTATTTTGTTTTCTTAAGTTGTGTACTGTTTGTGTTGTAATTTCTTAAGTCATTTGTGTTGAGTCATAAACCCTATAAATAGGGATGTAATGTCATTGTAATAGTAGTTGATTTTTGAATAAAATTTTGTTTGTGAAGCTTTGTGCCTCCATTAAATTGGTAGTCGAGTGTTAACTCCTATCTCCACTTTCGGCATTCGAGTGCGCTCGAATCAACGAACGTTGAAACCAATTCGCGGAATCAAGTGCGCTTGATCAACGCTTAAAGAATTGTAGATCTTTCTTCACGGAATCGTGCGCGATCAACGTGTCGAAGATTGCTAAAATCCGGTATCTTCGTGATCAACGGATTTGGGCCTTACGGTATTCATAAATCCATCGATTCTTGGTCGATTCACCGATTATTTCCGCTAATCGTGTGAGATCCTGGACGGATTCGATTTACATCGCCGAATTCGCTTCCCACGCTGCGTCACCAATGATTATTATAGACATGAGCATGTGTATTTGATATGCAAGTAGTATATCTTTGATAAGTTGATATAATTTAAAGCGAAAGTAGAAAACACAACATGCAATGGAAATTAAGCAATTCAATTTGATCAGGTAGGTGAGTATATTGGAAAGAGTCGCAAAAGTACCTAAAACGAATAAAATTCAATATCAAAATCACTTCACCCTTTGATGCATAACAATGCATCAATATGGATTAATCATACTTTGTTGGACAAAGTACAATCGATGACGAGTGATGTTGAATTAGCTTCTTTCTATAAGGATACGTACTTAGGAGTAACACATATGTTAAATTTAATTTCATACAAAGCACTGTTTATGAAATCATATAAGATATGAATTAACATGAAACCCCTACATGTTTTAGGTCAAAGAGTTGTCAGGTTGTGTGAATCGAGAGGCTTTATGTAAAATTCAATCGTAAGGGATCTTGTGCAAACCACCATAAAGGAGTTTATGACTGACTAATAATAATTAACTAATTTATGTTATGAACAAAAGTTTTGTAAACTCAAAATTGAATAAGTTTTATATAAATATTGGATACGATCCAAACACTCTAACATGAAAACTGATTATATGTAACAACCCACCATTTCCTGGCCCAAGTCTAAAGTGGCACCGACACTATGGATGCCATTGATGGTTGATTAAAATAAAAAAAATAGATCACATAGTTAGCTACAAAATATACATTTAGTGAAACTTACATCGGAAGGAATACCATATAACTGTAATAAATAATACAATCCCAGATGGAAATACTGAAGTAACAAATAAGCTCCAACTATAGCATATTTTATACCGATAAAGGAAAAAGGTCTAATGTTTGAGAATAACTAAAATAAAATAAATTGTAGATAGCTAATAGATAAATTCATGTCTCCGTCGTACAACCTCATCTTCGAAATCACCACCGGTCCTCTCCACCTACCTATTAGAGTAAACAAAAAGGAGAGAAGAATTAGGGGGGGAGGGGTTAGAAATACATTTGGTGAATAATACACATTATATAAGTGTATGGTACTAAAAAGCTAGTAAAACAACATTTATGCTCGAAAACCATACCTTGACCTATGCCACTTGCACTCAGCAAGTCAGCTAAACACAATCATATGCTAAGTTCTCACTAAAATCTATCCCATACCTAATCATATGCACACAATTAGCCCAATGTCCCAACTTACATGCCAAAACCGCATGATCGAGATTAAAGTCCAAACTCACTATCATCGAAAATGCATGCACACGATCGAGCCTAAAGTCTCAATGTATGTTAAAAATGACTGCGGCATAATTGTTCCAAAGTCCTAACTCGCTTTCGTTGAAAACTTATACACAGGACTGAGGCTAATGTCTCAGCTTATGCATTGAAAACATATGTACATGACCGAGCCCAAAGTTTTAGCTCATATGTCGAAAACGTCGCAATTCGATTGAGCATAAAGTCCCAACCCACTATTGCAGAAAACGTTTCTGATGATTGAGGTCATGTCTAGGCCAGTCATTTTCATAACGGTCTGCGAAACTATTAGGATCATTCCCAAAACACATCATCACCCCACATTGATGAAGCTATTGGATCAAGCCCCAATCCGTCATTGCCAAATGCCACTGGTAGAACCGAGGACCAATTTCTCCATACCTGTGTTGAAACACCCTAGTAAAAATTCCCTTGTACAATGAATCTACTAAAATAATGCATTTTTATGAAACATCTCAAAATATAACGAAAAATACACCAAAACTTTCATCATCTCGCCATCATCACGCTACCGGAAGTGCATGTGAAATGGAGGACATATGTGAAAGTTACAATCATTTAAAGATCAGGGGAATCTTCATTGCCTAACGGAGGTCGTAAGTGAAATAGAGATCATATGCCAAATGCTACGACACTATCGGGATCAAGCCAAAAACTCGTGATCACCCCATGTTTATGAAGTTACTGCATTAAGCCCCAACCCATCGTCGCCAAATGCCACTAGTACATCCAAGGACCAATTTCTCATACGTGTACCAAAAAACCTTAGTAGAACCCCCGTTTAACAATCTACTAAAATAAGGCATTTTTTTGAAGTATCTCAAACACAAAAAACAACATATCAAAATGTTCATCATTTCACCAAGAACATGATGCCCAAAACCACGTGTGAAGCGCAGGTCATATGCGAAAGTTTTTAGCTTTGAAAGATCAAGGGATATTCCTAATTTATTAAGTAATATTACTTTATATCGTCCAATGAAAACAACCAATGAATTCATATTATCGAGAGTTATAATTTTACTATATATACATATGTGTGTGCATGTATAATATATTGAATTGTAAGCATTTTTAGGCTTTATGCTTTTCTAGTTAAGGAGTGGTTAACTTATGTGTAATTGGAAACAAAAAGTAACTTTTTTTTAACTATCTAACCATGACATACAACATCCTAGTCATGTATAGAAAAAAGTTAATTTTTAATTAACAATTTCATCATTTGTAATTTGATTTTAGATCATAAGGAGTGAATTACTACATCTTATCAATAAATACACAAATAGGAAGATTCCTACTCACCGAAACACTTGAGTGAAGAAGACCCAACACTGTCTCCACTGTCCTATCCCTTTAGTACCTAGAAACATCCACAATTTGCACTAGTGTCTACACCAGATCATAGTACTAATTCTCATGGTCATTTTTATGGGTAGATCATTATAATTCATTAAGAAACGAGAGAGATACGTCATTTTGAAGATTGATAGAGAAGGACAAAAATGATATACGAGATTTCACCATTGTTCTTTGCTTTATTATACCTTTATCGCCTAGATACGTAACCACTTGGCCCATGATCCTTTACTAAACTGTCGTCCTTTTCTCCACAGTTATTTCAGTGGATAAATTGTCAAAATCCATTAAGAAATGAACGAGTACGCCATTTTGAAGTTTGATACAGAATGAAGAAAACTACAGAATTCCACAATTTTTCTTCGTCGTTCGAGTCTGCTACACCTCGATCTACTAAATTGTATATCTAAACTGATATGATATCGTAGTATTCTTTGTACCCTCAATTTGGCACTGGTTTCGTCGAAATCTATTGATAAACAGTGAAGTTATGATTTTTCAAAGTTTGGTGAGGAAGAGGAAAGAGGAAGAAAAACGGGAGTTTTGAATTTGGTTGGGATTTGATTCAGAGTATTGGAATTGATTTAGGGATTAAATTTTAGAAGTGGTGGTAATATTTTAGAGCTAAATAGATTTAGGGATCTATTTATAAGCGGATAACAGTAATATTTAGGCTTAATTTCATATTCAGTATATTCTCAGTTTGACTTCTTCTAATTTCTAGTATGTTTAACTAAATTTAGCAAGTTATAATGCTTTTAGACTTTAAAAACATTTCAGACATAATGAAATAAGTCTCAAAGCCTAATTCTAGCTCTTATAGAAATTTACTATTTTTCCCTTCATGTAAATTTATGATTCTACCTTTTTAATTAATTTGTTTAAATGCGTAAAATTTTGGGGTGTTATATTCTCCCTCTTTAAAAGAATTTTATCCCTAAAATTCCAAGAGAATGACAATGCAAATCGCTTTATGACATCAAACATACAAAGCAAACACAGCTACAACTACCTAACTTTCATCATACAACACAAGTAATACCACAATCAAGAGTCTAAAGTGTATATAATAGATAAAATAGAATGATATGATGTGAGATGAGTGCAATGCAACTAACTCAACCTCTTATATGAATGCAGATGCAGTAACAACCAAAAATGTATGTAAACGTCCTAATATATGCATACATATACATTTTAATTTGTATGCATATCCATTCACCCATATGCAACAACCATATTGAAAAGCAAGTAAATAACCATGCATATGAACTATAAATAAGTAAGAGCATGTATAGGGAAATAATAAATAGTGTATATAATCATATAGCTTCAATTAAAACACCAAAATCTAGGTTCCTATCCTGGGTTGCTATCAGAGACACACACAAACACAAATGCCAACATGGTATAAACTATACTGGTAAAACTTAAACAAAGCAACAATAACAACCAAAACACATCATTAGTACCGGTATACAACAAATCCTAGCATCCATACATCCATGCCCATATCAACTAGCTAGCTAAAGAAACCATGCAACATACAAATGAACTAATGAGCCAACTAGCTTACAAACTAACTAAAAGAAGAACTTATTGGAAGAGAGCTTATGATGGGAAACTTGGATCCTCTCCTCAAGTTTCAACATACTTCCATCCAACCTTTTTCCTCGCCATACTTGGACCAATTTTATTTCTTCATTCTTATATCTCATCAGTGTAACAACCCAAGTTCCAGTGGTCCGGATTCTTCGCAAAAATGATAAAATCCAAGCCACTGAAACCCTAATTGGAAATCTGGCATCCTGCAAATAGGTAAAGACAAATATATCGGAGCTTAAATAAATATCTCACAGCGGAATTGATTAAAATATAATAATAAGTAAATACTCACCAATATAATAACACTTTCTAAACAAGTGTCTTAAAGCTGGGAAGTATCTGCCATCCACCTAACATATAGGATGTTATGAAGAGGGGGTCTGAACTAAAGTTCTGGTGAATGGATAAATTATATACTTCTAGGCTTAATTCTACATATATCGTTTTTTTTCGATTTACTCTTATATCAGGTTCATTAGGTTACAATACTCTCGCCTCTGTTCGTGAACTATGCCCACCTACTTCGTAGTAGATTAAGACCTAATAACTAATATTTACATATACGTAGGCTATATGCCCAATGACCATATTGGCCATAGGTACCACCCATGGTATCTTTCGAATCCTCCTCGAAAGGGTTCCATCGTCTTGCTTCGAGAGCGTTCTGTAACTACATCTGTAATGGACTGCTTCTTAAGGCCTACAATACAGATGCTCCACTATTTACTATGAAAACGTAAATCGCTTCCGCACTAGTCTATGCCAGTACTCGGACATCCACAATGTACCACCCAGTGCGTACATTGAAGACCACGTAATCGTTCTGTCTACTATCTGAATCCCACTAAAAATGTTTACCTTGTATGGAATCCAGTTGGGGTTTTTCTATATCTGTAAATGACTGCTTCGTTAGGCCTACAATACAGATATTCTAGTTGGTCTGTCTCTTTTTCATCGTAGCTATGGCCCCACCAACCACTCCTCAACCAACCGAAAGACTACTAAAGAGTTAAGTGGTCGTGCCCTACTGCAAACAATCTAACATCCAAATGGCAGTTCCCCTCATCCAATGTCTCGATAGTAAAAGAATCATTAGCCTGATCGTTTAACTCTAGTCTTTCCTGAAATCGCTCTTGGTTTTGATGCTGGCCGATATCTGCATGTGACTATCCTTAAACTTACTTGCAAGTACTGGACATACGAATATCCTACTCCGAACACCAAGCCCTTTTAACTACCTACAAAGGTCTTCTTCCTTAGGCCTACAATGCAAATGCAGTCAAGACATACTCTCTTGATGGAACATCTACAGACCTGCTTTCGGGGGTGCAGCTTCATTAGGCCTACCCAAAGGGCCAACCTAGAGTATCCTCACGTCCTATTGAAGTCTCGTACTTCCTTGAAGCTCAAAAATACTAAATTGGAAATGCTTCTCCATTTATGAAATCCTTGATGAACTATTTGTTAGGCGCTTCATCCTTTGGGTTGCTCCAAACACATCTCTATTCTTTTATTAAACCCTAAGTCTAATCTTTTAATTTGCATTTAGTTTATTTTTCTTACTCTGTTGGCTACTTATTTACCCTAATTAGCATGTTCTTTCCCTCGTCTCGCTTCTGCCTATTGTGAGACCACCATTGATCTACTAGGGAAAGCTATTGGTATTGCCACTTCTTGCTTATTAACTTAATCTAAGTCTTAAGTTTATTAAATAAGCATCTTTTGTTCTATTTGCTTATTAATTTAATAAAAATCTAAAATAAGCTTTTACTATTTATCTTTTCTATCATTGTTTATTTATTCTAAGTTCCCAAATAACCCTTACTGTTCTTTTACTTAATCATAACTTAAGTTATAATTATACTTGTAATTGTTATTATTATTTCTTTTAAAATCTGTATATAATTGCAAGTGTTTCTTTTCTGTTCTAGTCTGTCTTTTTTATTATTATCATATAGAATATTCTTTTATTCTCTTATATTATATAGTTTACTTATCATAATAATTATCTTCTTAAATAGTCTGCGTAGTGAAAGCAGACCTAGGTTCATTATCGTTTACAGCTTCAAGTTCTTATCTAATAATTTACTTGATTCATATCATACTTTGCATTATTATCTTTTATTATAGGAAGTACTTCTATTTTATTTGGTTGGTTGTGAAAACTATATTTAAAAATCCATTTTCATATTTTAATATTAATTAATACTATAAACAATAAATCGTAACTACAAGATATTTCTTTTATTATTTTAGGATAGTGTAAAATATAGTGGTCCCTCTATTTTACACCAATTCCCTTTTTCTTTCTTTTTATTCTTGCAGTTACGTTTATCGTTATCTTTTAATTATTAAATTATAAAATGTATTCTAGCTTCTAAACCAACCAGTTAATCTGTTACTTACTCCCTAATTAAATTATCAGATAAATTTATTGTTTTCGTTTGGCGTAATTTATTACAGAATTCCACTTTTCTAATTTTATTCCAATTTTTTATTTTACATCTACTTCTATAAATCTAGCATTTTAATCCATAACCGTGAATCCTCTTTCGAACTATATTATTCATGTAAAAAGGGAATAAAAGGAACCAGTATTAAGGCTAATATATGAATTTTAAAATAGATGTAAATAATCGTAAATTTCTTACTTTTAGGCCTACGCCTTTTCTAACTGTCAAGCCTAATTAATTATAAATAACATTTACAGTGTTTGTATAACTAATAGAATTAATTACTGGAATAAACTATCTAACGAAATTTAATGATAATATATATTATAAACATAAAATAATATAATTAAATCCACTCACACATCGTCCTTAGCTTCACTTCCTGTCCCTTTCAAACTGCCACACTTTTTTTCCGCTTTTCCCCCTTTTTAATTCGCTGTAAATTTTCTAATTTTTTTATGCAATTCTCTGATTTTATTTTATGTTTATCCTTGCTTAATTTTATTTTCTGTTTGGGGAAAGATTTGATTGATAGAGGAGAAAGAAAGAGGGAGAAGAGAAGAGGAGCTTGCTGTAAATGACAGCAACTGATTTAGAGAAAATAGTGTGGGCTAGGGTTAAGTTACGTTCAATTTATAAGTGTAGTGAACAACTACGAAACATCTCGTTAACCATAAAAACAATCCTCACCATCATTTATCGATTTGTTTACGATAGCTTATAACGTATAATTCTCCAATGTTATTCATTTATTCTTTTGTTATACGACCCTATTAATTCACATTTCTTTCTAAATAAGATTCTCCCATTAATTATCCAATTAATTAGATCATACATACATAAATACATACATACATACATACATACATACATACATACATATATATCTAATATTAACTGATTCTTATACGTTATAATTTTTTACGCATTTGAACATGTCAATTAAGACCTCTATTAATTGATTGTATATAAAAGTTATACTTTTTTAATTTATTCTTATTAACTTAACTTCATCATATACTTAATTATTCTATTTGATTTCTATGCGCATTCCAATTCTTTTTTCTTTCTTTTTAACTTAGAAACAAATAATCCTATAACTAGTGGTTTCTTCTAAATAATTAATTTACATTATTAGCTATTGTAAGAAGGGTATATTCTTTGATTAATTGACACCTTTTTAAAATGCTCAACTAACTGCTAATCAATTAATTGATACGTTTCTCCATTTTAATCGATATCCAAATTAATTCCTACGCGTCACTCAATCATGCATTTATTAGTTGTATGTATTTAAACCTCCAATTCATTACCCAATTAATTGATATATAAGTTTCTCTCTTTTATTAGCTGACGCCTACTTAATGTCTTTAATTAGTAATTAATTGATTGCATCAATTATAAATTAATATATGTACATTTTCATTTAATTTATTTCCCACATACATTTCCCTTTATTAGAAGGTACCTTAATTAATTAATGTTATAAAAGTGACATATTCTCTGACTAATTGATGCCTTTATGTCTTTTTGTTACTTCCCTTTTTATCGATTGATGCGTTAATTAATCACACACTCATTGCTTGCGTAAATCTATATAACCTCTTAATTCTTAAATGCATATATTTAACATTTATATTCTGTTTTGCAATTATGTTAATTCAATTGATTTTATTTAATTATATAAAAATGCAGGGTGTTACAATCAAGATCTAAGATGCAAATAAACTTGTAGTTTATTCTAGACTCCACATATATATTCACCTCATCGAGCTAGCTAGACTCTACCATAACAGCTAAAACATATGCTCATAAATGTAATGATTAATGTGCGTAAACACCAGCCAACTTTTCAAGAAGCCCATTCAACATGTTGACGTCCCTACTATCTATAGAATAGGGAAAGGCCCAATAATGATGGTGCTAGTTTTCCCACATAAGATATCTCAATAGCGAGTACTTCACTTATACCATGCCAACCCCCACGAACTCACTATGTCTATCTATCCTATGCGGTTTCCATCATGTCACTTCAACTTTTAATGAAATGAATCTAATCATATACTATTCAAGTGTGACTTTAATTTAAATAAACTTCATTATGCTATATCTCCATCGTCAAATACCTTGCAACATACTCTACCACTTGCTTCTTCATGTTTGACCAATAGAAAACCCTCTTTGTTTCCTTTAACATTCCTCACTAAACTCCTTCTTTAAGTCCATAGTAATGATTGCATGATAATAGATGGTATCTACCCTCTAGTTGAACTAACATTTAGGATTCTTAGGTGGACCCCATATTCCATCACCCTTTAATTTTCATACATCACAAATGGATGATGCCTTAATTCCAGTGAATACACTATTACTTTAACTAAACAACTAAATAAAACTAAACCTAACTGATAAAAAACCCAATAAGTCCTAATAAAATAATCTTAGTTGTCACATTATACTGCCCTAAAATTCATCCTAGCAATTACTATAACAAATTTATAGACTAAATTGTGTGTTCTTTACTTATTTTTCACGTGCATCGAGAATTAAAAATAGGATATGCATAAAATGTCACTATTTAGGAATGTCAACTTAATACGATTGCTCCTTCAATGCAAATAATGACTGAAAAGAACAAGTCCTTGCTCATTACCAATTTTCTTCCAAATTTCCAAATATATCATTCCTTCGAAACCACCTTTGTACCTTTATCCATGCAGGTCAACGCATTTACTTTATGCCTTGAAATCAAACAACACTTGATACATCAAAAATAATATTAGCTCCACTAGCTTGTGAAGTCATTTATACTAACATATGGTTAGAGTAACTTTGTGTACATCATTGTACCCTAAAAAGACAGTTTACATTTAATTTCTTTCGCTATACTATTTAACCTAGAGCGCTCAATGACTCATTTCCAAAGTATAATAAATGATGCAACCCAAAATCGAACAGTGCCACACCACTAACTTAAAAATATAACACCTAGTCATCAAATAGCATAACATCTGTAAACTACACGAACTTTATATCGAAACATCGGAGAATGGACTGATGTCTAACATAATGAACGTGACATTGAGCATCTATCCCATTCATCTACTCATACACGATGTCAAGATAACACCCTAATGGTACTCACGGAAACGCTAAACATTGATCCAAATGGAACAAATTTCACTACTGGGTACTTAATACATAATAAAATCTCAATAGAAACATACTTTCAGTTGTAACGACAACCCAAGTATATCACAATACAATAATAACCAAAGAACATCTATTGTGGAATAATAACCAATACGTGTGTGTATCATAAACCAAAACAAACATATATGTCATAATGCTAACCGATACGTTTGTATATTGACACTCTTCATAAAAAAGTATAGTCATCCTACCATCGATGTCTTATGCAGCCATCATTTATTATTCAACAATTGAGGGAAACTTCAAAATAAACTATGCTCTTATGCTTCACAACATCTTATCGGAGTGTAACCCAGCCCCTAACTTCAACATATTACCGTTTGGTTTAACGCTTCTTCACTATGACTTACCCTTGTCTTACTTTAAAATAAAAGAAGTTTTAGCCAAATCACATCTTCTAAGTCATTTTTCATTAAGCTTCCATAATTTGGACCATATTTAGGGTAAAATGACACGAAATGGTATGTACGCTTTATTATTGTGAAAAAAAATGATTTTGTACTCTACCCATCCAACTCAAATGTCGATTGAAAAAGGTTAATGAATCTCAATGCTAATTTTCCCTTCATCCAAATTGTAACGACCTATCACTTTGATAAATGATATTTAATTTTGAAATATTCAAATACAAGGTTTATAACACCAACTATAAAGATTTAACCCTAAAATTATGATAAGAAACTTGTTTTAAAATATAACCATGAAATATAATTTCATAAATAAAGCACGTGCTTCGTAAACAAATTTTCAACGATAAATTAGTTTTCAATAGAAAGGAGATTTTCTCAGTATTTGAGCGCATGAGTCTGGACACATACACTAATAATCTATTTAAATAAGATTATGAAATAAAATTATTTATTTTATTTTTAGAAATAAAATGTATTTATGGCATCACCAGAGATGTCATTGCTTTTATATATTTCTTCAGAAATTCAAGTTAAATTTAAATAATTAAATAATTGTTTTAATATGCTAATAATTCATTTTAATTTGAGGTAAAGTGATACTAAATCATTTGTAATAGTTTTGAGAAGCTATATACTTGATTTGAAAATATAAGGAAAATTGATAACGCTGTATTGATACGATAGCACGTTTTGTAAACACTTGTTAATATTGACATATATGGTTTTATAATTCAAGTGAGATCATTTTAATTCAATTAAAATGATGAGAAATATATTTTTAAGTTTTGGTGACTAATATATATAGTTTAACTAAAAACTAAAAATGTGACCAAGAACCGGAATTCGTAACGGTTTAACGTATAGAAGTTGTAAACAAATCCATACAACATTGTGATACATATACACATACATAAACACATATACAAATGTATACACATATACGTTTAATTATGTTTAGGAATTAGTCAAATCAAGCAAAGAAAATATCCAAACACATACGTATATATACACAAGCTCCTTATGTGCAAGCAAGAGATAAAAAAAGTGCCACATCATATCATAAGCCAAGCACATGGAGGGGGGAGTGGGCTTCATGGTTGTTCGAATGGTGATGGGTGGGGATGAGGTGGAATGGTGATGCAAGCATGCTTAGGTAAGGAAATAATATCATGATATTTATGGAGAAAAACTTTTCTATAAATACCTACCTCCATTCTCACTTTCCTACGCACAAATTCTCTTCATCTTCTCCTTTCTAACGAGCTTTTTCAATGGCCTCCTAGCTTAAGAAAAAATGGTGAAAAATATTGCAACAAAAAAATATTAAATTAATATAGTATACATATTCGCAATCCACTTCAAAACCAAGTGCAATCACTTCCTTTCCTCCTTCACAACACATGGCCACCAACCTCCATTACCAAAGCCCACCTCCACCTGTAAGCATACGTCGAGCTTTCCCAAGGTCCCGGGCTTAATTCCATAAGCTCTGGTTCGCTCGCAACAAAGCTATAGTCCGTTTTTCTATGTTCGATACCCAACAAAGGTGAGCAACTCTATTTATATATATAATGATGATGTGATATGATTTTTATGGATGTATACTATGCTTTGATCATCAAGTATTGATTGTTTTAATATAGTGTTTAATTGTGTAAATAAGTCACGTTAAATACACTTTGATATTACATAAGGAAATAACTTTACGAATAAAGTTACAAAAGTGATATGGACTTATTAAACCCTTTTGAAATGATTTAACATGGATTATAGATGTTTCATAAACATTAAAACCCAATTTGGTAATGTTTGGACAGGTTATGAAAGTTGAGTCAAAAATGGGCGCGTCGCCTAACGACAATTCGCGATGGAATCAGGGTCGAAATTCTTTGTAATAAGAATTTTCTAAACTCTTATAATGATAGTTTTCAAACAAAAGAAAAAGATTGAGATTTCATTTAGTAGATTCTGAAATATGAGCAAACCAAGTTTTAAAAATAGCCGCGCTTTGGCAGTTCGGAAACCAAAGCGATAAATTCCTTAAAATTGATATTTTAAATTATTTAAAAACATGAAATAAATTCTATAAATATGTTAAAATGTTTTAAAATAGAATTTAGTTATAAAAATGGATTTCTAAATTACAGAAAAGTTGTTTTGATCAAATAAGCCTTAAAGGCACTATTTGTAGCACTTTTTGTAGCACTTTTAAATAACTTTTGAAATATAACTTTAAACTTAAGTATTCTTTTCCAAATCTTTTATAAATGTTTTCAAATAAATAATTAAGTATTTTAAAGATGATTTGGAGGTTCATAATTATGCTAAAAGAGTTTAAATAAATGATTTAAAGAAAAGCAGTTATAATCAAGTGATTTAATCTTCGCTCTAAAAGCCAATGAGTATACTGAATTTTTCTATTCACGAGCTCCAGATGTGAGGTGGTTAAAATAAGGAGATGTTCAGAAGCAACCAATGCCTTGGCTCACCTGGCCGCTTTCCTGTGCGAGGAATAGATAAGGTCGAAATGTCGAAAATGAGGCAAGTATAAAAGATTTAATTTTTCCAAATTTAATACAACTTAGATTGTATAAACAAAATCTTTTTATACTTGGTATTAAATTCTTAGGAGGGAAACCATACTATCCATGTGAATTTAAAAGGTGATTTCACCTATATTCGACAGATAGTAAAGGTTGAATGCATAAATTGATATTTAGTAGAATTAGTATAATTTCTTTTGACCATTTTTAATCCATTAGGTTTTGAAATATGATTTATGAGAAATAATTTTGATTTGGTATTTCCAAAGTTAGAGAGGTTTAGTGATTCCGTATATATTAGAAAGAAATGTTTTAAAGATATCTATCCCTCGAAGATATTTTGGATAAAGATAAAGTAATTAATCAAATGATTAGCACCTATTTACTTAACATCTTTTTATTGATGATTGGTTCAAAGGAACCGAGGCCGAATTTGGGCGATTCTTATTCGAAAACCGCTTTGAATCAATTTACGAGTTCGAAAGTAAAGACATGCTAAAGACAACGAAGTTAAAGGTAGGGATCTTCATAATGGAAGGACTGCTTGTTGATAATTTCAGAGTAGCTCCTAAGATAAGCAAATAGCACTGGTCCCTTCGTTTTGGGATCTTCGTATGCAAGGACTGCTCACTACTAATCCAAGAGGTGATGCCGACAGGATGTGGTAGAAGATTGTATTCAGTTTGTCCTATTTCTAGACAACTTTTATGGTTGAACATCTGACTTTGTATTTCTAGGAATACAGTACATTAATCTCCATAAGCATACATTTGTTTGGTGGTGTAGGAGGTAACCCCTCTTATAATTAACATCCTTCTCTGAGACATACGAGCTCAGAGGTTGTACTTTTGTTGAAATCAATAGTGCGGTGTTGGAAATGACAATGTGGCATTTTAAGTGAAAATTTCCTAAGAAAGGTAAACGTTACCTCAAGCCTGATACTCGAGGAATTGTAAAATAGGGTTACTTTAAGGCTAAGTCATTCGCGGCCATTAGGCTATGATATCACCTTTCTCGATTTATTATTTCTACCCACTATAATGTCGGGTTTAAATTTTGTGGTGTATGCTATGAGACGTCTCAAAGAGGCCTGTAAGGCTGGGATGATATCATCTTCGGTGCTATCCCTACCATTTATTGGTCTTGGGTAGGCCAGTCTTAATTCGTAGAGGACCATCTATTGGTGGCCTTGGTACATTCCTGTAGAAATTTAACCAATGTCATAATTTCAGCTATTTGAATATGTTTATTTGAAAGTTTTTCAAAGATGTCATTAGAAATAACACCACTGGATTTTACGTAGAAATGATTTGTTTGTCATAAGGTAAAAACTCATTCTATGTTTATTTTCTTCCCTTTAAACTTTGGGTGCATTATTTTTCATGACAGCCTAGTAGTCAGGTTTAGTTTGGAGCATTTTGAAAGAGCTTGGAGCATAAAGCTAGAAGATTTTTCTGAAGATTATTGTCTATTTTCACCATACTCATGTACTATTGTATTTCACATTTTTAAGAATAGAGATTTATAATTGTCCATGTTGATGTTAAGTCAAACTCTGATAAAAGTATTTAAAATTTTCCGTTGTAAAGTTTATATGTTGAAATAATATATATTACTCCATTCGTGCAAGATTTTGTTCTACATCTATTTTTTCTTTACCTCATAACTATCCAGCTTTTCGTTCAAATTGAGTTATACATATGTGGTTTATTGTCAACTTAAAATTATGGAATTGTGGATCATTACACAAATCTTCCAATGCTTCATAAATCCATTACGTTCAATGCTAGCTAGTCGTTAGCACATTGGCTTATGGACTATTTTATCTAGTTAACTGTAATTAATTCAAAATTTATAGGTTGTATAACTCTTTTCTAACTAAAATACAAAGTTTAAGTGAAAATACCAATAAAAATAATTCAATTTAGATTTTAAACCAAATCTTTTGATTTCTAACTTTATTTTTCACAAAAAAACAAATTTCGAAGACTGTAATGTTCTCCTCTAATATTAATAAACTTTTATAAAAATCATAACACATTTTTTTTTTCAAATCAAATTCTCTAAATTAAACTTAAATAAATTTTCATATAGTTTTAAATTGACATTTCATGTTAAATCATTTCATGGGAAATCATAACCCAAATTTAGTTCAATTTTCCTAGCTAATTTCTTTTAAACAATCCTTAAATTATTTAACTTCTAAAGCTCAATTCTCTATAAATTTACCAATTCAATTTTAATTACTCAAAATATAACTAGATTTGAAATAACTATGGTTATTTTCTAAAATAATCATACTTTATGTTTGCAATATTATTTCATATTATATATAACATTTTATCACATATATAAGTATATCTCATTTTCTTAACCAATTTCGTACACCTTTAAATAATACACCATGTATATACATAAAATAAATAATTTAAAATTCATTTTGGCTATGACCCTATTCCTATCGAATCTAGAAATAATTTCCAAAATTTTAAAATTATTTATTACTGCATTTCCTTAAGTAAATATTTCAGTTTCCATTCAAAAATGTATACATATTAAGATAGAAAAATTCAATAATTTTAAAATAATAATTTTAAATCCTCTCTTTTTTAGTGAAAATTATATATAAATGGTTTGATTAAACTTAGAAAAAAGGCATGTAAAACATATTCTTTAGTTTTATAAATAAGAAAATTTCAAAGATAAACTTCGGGTACTCAAATTTTTACGACTAGCCAAGGGATCCAGGTTAGCTTTGACGAATTCTAGAGGAGCAATGGAGCATGAGCCTTCAGCGTTTGTAGATATATAGGTGGTTCCGATCTCTGAGTCAATTGTTTGTGTTGTATTTGAGTTGTAATGACTAGACAGGTATTTATAACTGTCTAGTATGTGATATATAATCTGTGTAACTCTGATAGATGTTGTATACTATGTAATACTTATGTGATTAATATAATTTATTCATTCCACTATTGAGATTCTTGTGTTGTTTTTTTTCTTTTTTCTCTATCTTTCTCTTTTCTATCCCTTTCTTTCTTAATGATGATGCGTCTTTCTGTGGAGAGAAAGGCGGGTCGTCCCATTTGGTATAAACTGTAAAGTCAATGTAATAATTTTTTTCAAAGTTGACAAAAATATTTATAAAATAAAATACATTCAAAAAATGTGTTTTTACTTTTTTATTCTACTTCCAAAAGTTTCTTTTGTCAAAAACCAAGTACACATCAATATATAAGTGCAATAATGTGCATTACACTAATCTTTTTTACAAAAATACAAGCTTTACAATAATTATGGAAAATTAATTCTTTTAAAAACTTACCATGTTTGAATCTTAAAAGAAGAGATTATTATTTCAGCAAATCAAACAAACTTCAAAACTACCATGTTTTTTCGAAAATCTCAAACACCAATTTTTTTAACTTTTTAGAAAAACATTCAAATAATTTGAATACTTTAATTAGAATTGATTATAACTTACACAAGTCCAACTAGGTCTTGCAATATAACAATGCTTCCATAATGCATTATCAACATCACACTTAATTTCTATGGACTCAGGGTACTACTCTCCTTCTTACTCATCCTTATTAACATAATTTACACCATTGCTGGTTGGTTTAGAGAATCATTACTAGTAATTCTTTACGGGGTAAATTATAATAAATGCGATGGATTTATTTTTCACCCTGAAACTATTTTTTAATCTTAATATTTATTTAACTTGTAGTTATTTACTTCTATGAGGGATAATTCAGCAACAACACCTAGGAGTCCGAATATAGGGCGTTGCATGTGTGTGTGATAGAAAATTACAAATACGCTCTCTTACATGTCGTATTACAATAGGAATTACTTAAACTAAGCTCAACACCACATGTAATAACCCACCATCCATGATGTCTTGGCCCACAACTAAAGTGGCACTAGCACTGCGGATGCCTTTGACGGCGGATCATTTTATATAAAACAAAAAATCACAAAGCTATCTACAAGAATCTATACTTTTGAAACTCATGTTAAAGGAATAAATGTAATGGTAATAAATAATATAATCGTAGATAAAAATAATGGAGTATCAAATAAACTCCAAATATAACATCTTTTATACCATTAACGAAAAATAGTATAATGTCTAGGAATAATTGAAATAAAATAAATAATATAATGCTAATAGATAAACATCTCCATAGTATTTCCTCATTTCTAAAATAATCGACGGTTCTCTCCACCTACCTATCAGAGTAAACACAAATGAGATACGAATGTAGGGGGTATTACATACGTCTGGTGAGCGATACACATCATATAAGAGTATAGTACTAATAAGATAGTAAAGCAACACTTATGCTCGAACTTAACCTGTGCCTTCTGCACCCAATAAGTCAACTAAACAGAATATAATACTATAGTGACATCGTATGCTAACATCTCGCTAAAATCTGTCCCATACCTGATCATATGCACACGGTTGAGTCCAAAGTCCTAACTCGCATGCCGAAACTGGTTGTGATACGACTAATCCCAAAGTCCTAATTCGACATCACCAAAAACATATGCACACGACTAAGTTCCAAGGTCTTAGCTCATGTGCCAAAAACGACTATGGCACAATTCAGCCTAAAGTCCCAATTCGCTATCCCCGAAAATATATGCACCCAACCAAGCCCAAAGTCCCCTCTCATATGTCGAAAACATATTCATTACCGAGCCCAAAGTTTCAGCTCAAATGCCAAAAATTCCATGATATGATTGAGCATAAAATCCTAACTTGTTGTTGCGAAAAATGTATGTGATGATTGAGGTTAAGTCCGTGCTAGTCATTCATCGAACAATCTGCAAAACTATTGGGACCAAGCGCAAATTACATCATCACCCCATCATTTTCGAAGATACTGGATTAAGTCTCAACCCACCGTTGTTACGGGACACTAGTACAACCGAGGAACAATTTATCCATACAGTACTGAAACACCCTAGCAAACCCCATTGTTCAACAAATATATTAAAATAAGGCATTCTTCTGAAATAATTCAAAACATAACAAACAACATACCAAAACATTCAACATCTCACCATGATCACGATGCCATGAACCACGTGTGAAACGGAGGTCGTATGCGAAAATTACAATCATTTAAAGATCACGGGCATTTTTATAATTTATTAATTATTTATTATTAATTTATATCATCGGATGAAAACCACCGGTGGGTTCGTGTCATCACAAACAACATTGAATTTGGAGCATATTTACATTTCAAACTTTTTCGAATAAAGAGAAATTAACTTGTGTCCAATTAGAGATATAAAAAACACCATTTTAATTATCTAGCCATGACATACTATATCCTAGTCATGTATAAAAAATCACTTTTTAATTATTAATTTCTTTATTTATAATTTGATTTCAAGCCATAAGAGGCGAATTACTATGTCTTGTCGATATATATGCAAATCGAAAGAGTCCCACTCACCTAGACTCTCAAATGAAGGAGAATCCAACACTATCTCCGCTATCCTATGCCATAAGCACCTAGAAACCTCCATGATTCACACAATCTCTGTAAAAACCCTTACCTCCTGACACATCGATCCAAAGCGTAAGGCGACTTTCAGACTCGTGCCATGCCAAGAAATACGAGCTGTTGGGTTTTTAAAACATTACAAGCATAATTATAAGGATAAATTCCTAGACATTCTACACTTCTAGATCTCACAGTGGAAGGAATAAAATTATACGTACAAAAAATAGACATTTTTAGGAAAACAGTCTCCAAAATACTTGTTTTACATATACATTATTTCCAAAGTACAATATAAGCTTGACAAACATTTAGTATAATAGGCAACTACATGAGAACCAATGAAAAATATGAGAACTCTACCATTATGCTCCTTCCTCCCCATACTATGCCTATCATTTGGTAACCTATTATTCTATGATGGTGAAAAAATGAAAAGGAGGGAGTAAGTTAGACAAAAGTCTACTGAATGAGTACAAGTTTAACATGTGATGATCATATGCAGTTAACTTTAATTCTACTCTAGATGACATAGGGTGTAAGACAAGTGTCCATGAATTCCATGAATTTCTAAGGTCCATTACATAAGGGTTCTTATCTAATACATACCTAAACTACGGCTTGTGTATGCTACTATAAGGGTTGAACTATAGATCAAACCTCAAGATGACGATTGGCCACCGCTCCTAGAGCTACCCAATATGTTAAACACCGCCCCTTGGTTGCTAACTATCGAAACACTTCCACTAGGAAATTGTGGGAATAATTTTCCACTACTGTCACTTCCATTAGGCTACTGCGGAAATAAATTTCTACTAAGACCATCGTATAATGCTACTTTGGGAACTACTCGACACTAATATCACCACCAGTAGGCTACTGGGGAAATGGTTTTTTACGTAACCTAACTATGCATTGAAGGGGAACTCGCAATGCTGACTCATCGAAATGTCTCATCGTCCGCATCCATATCCACCTCTCGAATGCAGTGTATGCCTCTTATTGCACACACCGGGATCGTCCATTTGAAATGTATCATCTTACGTCAGAATCCATGCATACTTGGACTCCCATTGTACTGGACCATACTTCATCAGGCATCCTTGTCGGTGCTATGCGTTTACCATGGAACCTTATGTGAATGTCTTTTGCGATAAGAATTGCTCCTGGCCGAATAATAGACCCGCAAATTGGGTAAACAACATTTACCTAATATCGCAATGACCTAGCATCCTCTCATAAGGAACTAGCTTCCCTACTATCTCTAATCACTTAGCCTAAAATATGCTCACACAATATAAGCAATTATATAAATATTTATTATTAAACCTGGGCCTTAGGTTGAAGTTCATATTATGCATTTTATGTGTTAACAGGTCGACCACTTGTGGTCGACCAGTAACACCCCCAAAATCAGCCCAAATTAAATAAGTGAACTGACAGAAATTCAATTAATCAAGGTAGAGATAAAAATAGAAATTTTATAAAAGTTAGAATTTGACACCAAAAGTTATTTCATTGCGTTTATGGTGAAATTTAAATCCGTTTTCATATATAATATGCTGAAAACGGAGCTTAAACAAAGAGGTTATGAGCTTTGAAGTTTTCAGGTTTAAATTAGTTTAATTCGAATTCAAATTCAAATAGGTAATTAAATTTACTGTTTGAATTTCAAAAACTAATCGTGATTAGACTTGGGGTTAAATAAACGTTAAGTTAACAATTAGCGCTAAAAGTTAATCAAGGAATAAATAATAAGCAATTGAAACAAACAAAATGCTTCTAAAAAAATGGAGCGGTCAACCACTACGACCCAATCGGTCGACCCCTAACAGTCGTTTGGTCGATGGGAGGCAGTCGACCGCTACATATGGTGGCGGCTAGGGTTTTTGATGGTTAAACGGTCTAGATCTATCTGCTTTCAACCTTATTTTCTCCTACGATTCTGGTACATTTCAACTTCTATAAATAGAACCCTATCCTCTCCACTTCCATTCATAAATATTTTGAAAACATCAGCGGTGCTTTGTCAATTCATCTCTTTTTAGATTCAGACAACACAATTAGGGTTTCTGATAAGAAATCAGAAACTATCTTTGTTTATTATTTAATTTTTAAACCTTTTCACCTTTAACCATTCTGAATATAATATGTATACAAATCACTTGTTGTATATATAAAAAAATAAGAGATCTGAAGAAGATTATAACTGGCATTGCAAATCTAAAGAGAATCAACATTAAGGGCCAATTATGAGTGGAAATCTTGGTTTTTCTATTTTAGTGGTTGAATAGTATAGTTGGAATTAATATATGCCTTGGGGAGTTTTGGATTACGAAAACATCATATTAAAACCCCCAAAACCCCCTAAAGCAAAATATCAATTCTTAGGATTGGAACCTTATTTTTTTGTGTTAAAATATTAGAGTTTTGTGAATTTTGCAGTTTATGTATTCTACCTTATATTTCACTTCTTATTCTTCTTCTCTAGATCCGATTAAAAAATTTAATTGGGAAATGGTATGTAAAGCATGAATCTTTATTCATATTTTACACAGCCTATTTCAATAAAATTTAATATAATTTCCTTTGCCTAGATTCATACAAAATAAGTTGAATAGTCTATAGTATTACTAAATTGTAAGTTTCCATTTTTGGTTTATTCTATTATTTTAATATGAGATGAGTTAGATTTATATTTTATATACAAATCTATTAATTGCAATATTGGATATGAGTATTGAATCCTTATTATGGATATTAGAGTCCCTTGTTATAGATATAAGAATTTGGATATTACTAATAAAATTGGAAAAAAGGAAAGGCTTTTGTTATTATGGTTAAAATGGAATTGACATTTAACGTTAGTTAGGGCATAGTCTCCGCATGCATAGAATAATAAGTGCATATTTATTTATATACTACTTTGCGTAATAAACATATAATTGTGTAGTTAATTAGGTAATAATTTTCATTAAATCCCCATTAGGAAGGTAATTAATATTTTATGGCGTAACAAGAAAAATTCTTTGTAAGGCCATAGTTATGGAATGATGAGATGAGTATTATATATATAGAGTATTTAAATTATGGATAAGTCATAGGGATGTGAGGCCAGCCAAGATGCATACAGAATTCTGTCCAGCTACTAGCTACAAGAAATGTGACTTTGGGGCTGGTGTGAGATATCTCCAACGATAATTATTTATAGTGATGCAAGTTTAGTACCAAATTCTGCAGGATAAATCTGTCCAGTTAATCTACCAGTTCCTATGAATACTCGGACTAATGTAAGACGTCAGTATGAGTATGGTTCATAATACGAAGGGCTTGCTTCAGGGTCTTAAGATATTAAGTGGTTGTTTGAGGGCCCGCCATTTTTTTCCAAATGGAGCAGCAAATGGTCAAGAGTTAGTTATTAAGAATGATATGTGGTATCTCGATAGGGGTCTACTTCGGGATAAGTTATTAAGTGACTGATTGAGGGTTCGTCTTCCCACAAAGAAGTATTAAGTGACTTAAGAGATTCCATGCAATGTTAACTAGATAGTCACTAATGAGGTGTCCTCCTTGGGAATAGATATTAAATGATGGGGTCTGCCTCAACTGAAATCTTAAATGGCCAGAATCCACCTATTTGCCAACAAAAGGTATTAAGTGGTTTTGGTACTATCTCTTGCATTGATTAGACATTTATGACATTAGTTATCAGTTATGGGATTTAGAATCCTGCTTCGGAAATGGAAAGTATTAAGTGGTTGTTTGAAGACCCGCTTCCTTTCCTTGTATAAAGTATTAAATGGTTTAATTACATAAGACATATTCTTATTTAAATTATACTGCCCAAGTACTGAATTAGTAAGACTCAAAATTTGTATTTAGCAAACACTTATTGTTCTGACTCCCTCCTCATTACAACACAAGTTAGAGAAGGAGTTGGCAATGCATGAAGATGACGAGAGTGAAGCTTGTGGTAGTTGTTATTTATCTTTTCTAGTTATTTTCTATTGTACCCATAAAATGTATTTTTGAAAAAAAAAAATCTTGCAATGGTTGTTATTATGTATTATGACATTTGAAATGATTTAAAATGGGTACTATTATTGTTATTATATTTTGTTTTTTCCACTGTGAGTTCTGAAAGAATAGATAGATAGTTCTACATTATTTTTCTTTTTACCAACCAACGACCAGCTTTGGAATGACTTTAAGTTTTGATGGCCTTTTGTGGATTGGAATTTAGGTCTATTTCAGGGCAGGTTGTTACATTCGGTATCAGAGCTTAGGTTGCCCGATCAATAGGGAAAAGTATATGTATGATTGACGTAATTGTTATTTTTAAAAATATTTTTCAAAAACCCTACTATACACACACACACCCCTATTTTGGACTTACACTCGTATATATAAATTTTGATGATAAAAGTAGTTACTACCATATCCGAAAGGGTGGGCGAAGCAACTGTGAGTTGCAAAAAAAATAGAGCTGAATTTATACTTCTTTATTGAACTTAGACTTCCTTATCATTGTGGACTCTATAAGCATATTAAATAAGAGGGATAGGAATCATAGGTAGAAACGTTGTAACCTCAAAAATTTAATAGGTAATGCATGTGCTATAAGTGAGGAGTTGTAAGAAATTAAATAGATTAGTGATACCATTAAGTTAATTATGGAAAGATAAGGAAGAAGTTAAATAGGTAACGTTGAGTGGGCAATAAATGTCTTTAGGAACGTTTGTTAAGATAATATGTGACGACCCACATTTTGAAAGGTTTAAATTGATAATAATCCACACATATCCAACCCAAACAATCCGAAATATAGACAATTCAATGGGATTAATTAAGAAAAATAAGAAAAGTAGAAGAAAACAAACACAGAATCTCGCAGCGGAATAACAAAATATAATAATCAAATAAATAGTTCATGAAGCTGTTTATAATATACATTTGACTATAATTTATACACCATTTATCAGAGTTATATATATAATAAGGGTAAATAAATAATGTAGTAGAACAACATGATACAAGAATAATAATTGTAATAATATACCAAATCTTCGTCTTCGTCCTCTAGAAAATGATCTTCAATGCGCTAAAATACTCATGGCTGACCCGAGGTAATAAAAAGACAAAACACTCGACTCGGGATTAAAATATCCTTATGTGAGTCAAATCGACATCAAATAACAAGAGTGTAATAGCGTCAGAGATGTTTAAAGGATTTCACATCTCCTATCTAGTGTATAAGGTATGTTCAATAACTAAAGAGATGTTATGGAATTTTCCATCACCTAAGGATCCATCAAAATATTTATATATAGTAGAATACGCTACATATACAATGTCTAATCAGTAAAATAAATATTGAAAAATAGCATTAAGGCGTTACCATTATTCCCCTTAACACATTTTTATATGCATCGTAGTCTATACAGTGCTATAAACTCCAGCGTAAACTGGTGGGCTATCAAGAAGCACTCCATAGGTACAACAAAAACCAAAGTCGTAGTAGGATCGATCAGGACAAATATGACAAGGCACACGAGGGTATGCCCACGGTAGGATTCTACCGGATTCCGGAACCAAGCTGGTGGTAACTCCTAGCCGCAGCTACCGCCCACTTCGAACAACACTCCAGTAATCAAGGGTGGCTACCAATCAATCACAAAGTAAGAGATATGGTATCGAAGAAGTATGTCCGATCGGAGAAGCGACCTCACTTAGTTTGGTTATGGCTCTTGTTTTAGTCATTTTGATTATGATTTGAGAGTCAAGGCTATTCATCATCGTTCTCTTACTTCATCCAACAAACGCCTCTAATTCAACCTCTACATTCTGGATAACATCCACAACGTACAAGGTTGTTAAAGTGGTTCCAATATTGACAGAGAGTATGCCAATAAGAGGCCCCGGTCTCTTTAACAACTAAATGCCGTTTTACACACCGGTTAGCACTTTTTTATTTCAAAAACAATTCATCCTTGATATAAAAATATCATATTCGCTTCAAAAATCATATTTTTAATTCAAAATGTCAATCCAGTTCGATATATCGATTTCACTTCAAATTTGATTCGAACTACAATTTAGGTTCTAACATCATTTTAACCCAATTTGCTTTTAAATTCAAGATTTAAATATAACATTTCATCCTTTCACCATTTTGAATTTTTAGAAAAATAATTTGAATGTTTTTAAATAGTTTTAAAAAATTTAAATTAGTCTGATAGAAAATAGTTTTATAAAATAGTTTATATTTATTAATGGTTTATATAGGAAATAGTTGGAAAATAAAAAAAATTGAATATTTAAAAGATAGATTTTTAAACTGTTTATATTAAAATAATTTATTTAAAAATAGTTTCAAAGTCAAAATGATCCAATTCCTAACTTTCCAATTCAAACCAATTTCAATTTTCATTTCAATTTAAACGATTCAATTCCGATTTCAATTCGAATTAACTTCGATTTCAATTTCAATTCAATCAATTTAAATTTCAAAATAATTTCAATTCCAAATCGATTTCAATTTCAACTTCAACTATTTGATACAGTGGTTAAATTTCAACTCAATTCTCAATTTTGAACCATTTCGATTTATACAAAATTCGAGCTTGATTTTAAAAATTTCGACTTAAACCAAATTTTACTTTGATGTTCAATTAAATGCTCAAGTCCTTAAAATAATTCAATTCCAAGCACAAATTTTGAAATATCAATTTAAATTACTTTTGCTTAGCAATATTCAAAGTTCGAATAAAAGTCCAATCTTTTAAAACAAATCAATTTCCGAAATTCAAATCATATTTCAATTACAACTTCAAAATCTCAACTTCAATTATTTAAACAATTCCTGTACCAAATCTAAATTTCAACATTTCGAGCTCAAGTTCGAAAATATTTCAATTTGTATAAATTCAATTTTTATTTCTTTAAATTAAAATCATTTAAATAATTTCAAATCAAAATTTTTAAATCATTTAATTTAACCAATCCGGTGTCCATATATAATTTTCTATCCTACGGCCAAGTGATCAGTTATTTCAATTTAGTTTTGGAGATGAATATATATCATTTCTATCCAAAATTAATATCATGGGTATATATCATTTCAACCTATTTTTAGTATATTTGAAATAATTCCAATAATAGTTTTATATACTGTTAAGTAATTTACATGGTGATAACAGAATACATAAAAATAAATATATCCAAATCATCCAAAATCTCAATCAATTAGCATTCATCACAAAAAAAAATCACCTAAACAGCCAATAAATCACAACAATAACCCATTATCAATGATCAAAAATTTCACTAGCAGTTTACTTCTAATTCCCATGTAACCGCTAATTCAAAATTTCTAATATATAAATTTCTATATCGATCACCATGTTAGTTCAGTTTACCAAACAAAAATCAATAATTTAAATCACTTCAGAATTTCAATTTAACTAACATAAAAATAATTTAGTCATTTGTGAGCGAACACTCAACGTTTATTTGAAACTGAAAATATTTTCATCCTTAAATAAATACCACTTCGATGCGAAGCTGTAGAAGACGACGATGCGATTCCAACGCCTCTCGTTTCGTTCAAATCAGACCTCGTACGGAAGAATTATGAAATAATTAATATAACGGTTTTAATTAATATAAATTTACAAACCAAATTAACTAAAAATAAATAAATGAACAAAACCTTCATGCTCCTGCTCCTCACCCTCTCCTTCATCTTCACGCAGACCCAAATCACGCGACCACGGCCCCACAGATACACGCAACTCAAGATGACCGCAATTTGATCCAATCCTACGAACGCGTGCACGATGTTGACCTCTACCTCCGCCTGGAACGCCACCTTATGAGCCGCATTTGTTCGTCGTGAAAAACCCTAAAACAAGCAGCCCTAATCGGTGATC
Source organism: Allium cepa (assembly GCA_030765085.1). Classification (NCBI taxonomy): domain Eukaryota; kingdom Viridiplantae; phylum Streptophyta; class Magnoliopsida; order Asparagales; family Amaryllidaceae; genus Allium; species Allium cepa. Next base: position 314,681,614 of record CM060945.1, on the reverse strand, counting down.
TTGTGAAGCTTTGGCACAAACCAGCCGTTGGATGTGTAGAGCTTGTCAGGCTCTACAACTTTGCTTTTGAAAGTTTTTGAATTCGATGAACGCATTGAGAGAGATCGAGGAGAGAAGTTTGGTGATTTTCGATCGTTAATTTCATTTGAACGAGAAGCCACAACATTCTCAAGAGTTTTGGAACGAATGAAAATAATCGATATGACCTGTAATGTAAATATCAGACCCAATTGACGCACGAAATTTTAGAATTCCTAACGAAGCATGCCGTCTGGTGTTCCTAATGTACTACCCCTATTCCGAATGCAATGGAACTAGTCTTGAGACCTAATTCGATCATATGCAGAAAATTACTTTTTAAATTCAACTTATTTAAATTAAATTCCGTACATTAATTTTTAAGCATTTCAAGCTCGCACGGCCAAATGACAAGTACGATCGCTACGAAACTTGAAATCCTACAATAACTCACTATTACGGATCCAATGAAACTGGCTTCGCCGAAATTCGCGACAGTGGTCAAAATGGCTATTTTTACTAGCTATTATAATATAAATTTCCAATTTCTAATTATTCACAGTTAAATCCAATTTTAAGTGTTAACAACCTTATTTCATATTTAAATAAAATTTTAATCAATTTCTAATGTCATTTTCATTCATATTAAATCCAGAACTCAATAATTCAAATAATTTTCAATATTAAATTTAAACAGTTAAATTATCCAATAGATCACTATAATTGAAATATAAGTTATTTAGCTTATAAAATTTACTTTAAAACGAATTCAAATAATAAAACAGTTACTTTTATTTTACAGTCATTCATTATCCATTATTCAATTCGTACTACTGATTATAACCCATTCAATATACAGAATTCCATTTCAATACTGATTATTGCCCAAATCATCGAAATTTGTTACTTCAAAATTTTATCCAAATTCGAATTCAATCAAATACATAAATAAGCAATAAAAGTTTTCCAACCATTATTATTCAATCATCATATTAATCTAATAATTTAAAATAGTTAAAAGTATGTGTCGTTACATAGTAGCCATTTAATACGGACAAAGTGACATTTATGGGAGTAGTGAATATTTATGTTAGGTAATAGTTAGATGTTATAAGGCATAGTATGCATAAACATATGGAGGTAAGGGATATAGTAGTGAAACAAGCGTCTGCAAGAAGGTGTACATTATTCACAACGGGAAGATAATTTTTTTTTTAGATGACCGAGGAGGCAGTTCAAAGGAAAAAGTAATAGGCAGTTCAAAGGAAAAAGTAATTAAAGCCAAATTTTAAGTCATATCGCATAAGAAAGAAAGTGGCAAAAAGGTTGAAGACTCGTTGAAATTTTTGAATGAGCTTTTTCAAAAGATTATTAAGTGAAAACCTTATGTATTGTAAATTGAATTTTTTTGATAGAAATTGATTTTGACTAATTTGGAAATATACTATAATTTGTAAAAAGTTTAGAATGAAGTCGTGAGACATTTTAACCAAAAAGTGGATGATTTCTAATTACTTGAAAAGTTGGAAAAAAAAGAAAAGGTTCTTATTTATTAACTTTTCAATTTAAAATTTGTTGAATTAAAAGTTTCCAATTTTTAGATTCTTTGTTTTTTGAATTATTCTATTTTTATAAATTCTTTTACTTTAAGAATTTGGAAGCTGTTATTTTGAAAAGTGCAAGGAAATTCGGAGATTTATAACTTATAAATAGTTGGGTTAGAAAGTTCTAAGTTAAAGGGATTTTGCATTCTTAAATTCTTAGTTTAAATTTATTGAGCCAAAAGTTGTTGATCCAATTTTATTTTTTTGGTGAAATGCATGAATTTTCCTACCTTATAAAATTAGAAATTATTTTCCTTAAATTTCTTTTGAATGGTGTACTAACGGAAAAGACACTTGATAAACATAGGATAGAAAGAATAGAAGGATAAGAATGTCAAACAAGATAGAAGGAACATTCGCGTATAAGGAAATGCGAAGAATGATAGCTGAATTTAGGTAGGGATAGAATTGAGAATTTTAATCCAATAATAAATGATATATAAGAGTGGTAATAGGAATAAGATAGGAGTTATCTTTGTCTACTCCAGTTATAATTGAATGAATTTGATCTATAAATGAGTTTGGTATTTTTGGAAAGACAGTTGTCTAAAGATGAGAATTTTATACAAAAGTTTCCCTAATTTAAATTGATAACTTGTTTGAATAAGAATATTATGGAATTGGTAAGAAAATAATTGCAAAGGATTTTAAAAGTTTTGAACAAAGTTACAAAAAGCTTTTTGTCAAATATTGGTATATTTTGCGTAATAACGCAATAGATATTAATCTATATTTTAGAATGATATATTGTTATTTTGAAATGATAATTGAGGAAAAACTATAATTTTGGAAATGATAATTCGTATAACTAGGAAACTCTTGGGTAGTTCTCCATGGCGATTAACCGTTGTACTTAGAAAATAACAGGTTACATTCCCATATTTGAACTCCGCTTAGGCAGGAGCCGCTATTTTTTTGTTCATACTGCGATGACTTCTTCATACTCACTCGGAATCAAGTAATACTTTGACCGAACTCCCACGTAAACTACAGGCAATATGAAACGCTCGGATACTTCATCTCTTGAATGCACACTGTGGTTCTCCATGGTGACTTGCAGTTGTACTTAGAAAATAACAGACTACATCCTTATCGTTGAACTCAGAATAGGTAGAAGCCGCTATTTTTTTGTTCAGATTGCAATAACTTCTTGTCACTAACTCGTAATTATACGAGAATTCGACCGATGAACTCCCACGTAAATTACAAATAATATGAAACAATGGGATACTTAAGCTTATGAACATATATTGTATCTCTCCATGGTGATTAACATGTGCACTTAGAAAATAACAGGTTACATCCCCATATTTGAATACTATTTCTCTATGAGATTTAAAAGGGTATATTTGGATTTCAAAAAGACAGCGAGTAAATCTATGCAATGAATTCTTTTTATTAGTAGTAAAGATAGTGGGGTATCATATTATATTGTATATTGCTTTATATCTGAACTGTATGTATTTGTTGGTAGAGGCTTTAAACATAAGGTCCATATTTTTGATGTTGCTACAAGAAAGTTACTGCAGCAATGAGTATGTAAATTCGGTCTCTATTTTTTCTAAATCAGAAAGCACAAACTAGCTTGTAGTCTGTGATAGAAACTACAAGTTAACTTATGCTTTACAAAATTTTCAATTTTTTTTTTCAAAATTATCAATAAAAATTTTAAAATTAGAAAACTGCAAACTTTTTCTACATTTAAAAAATAGTTACCAAATTTACATATTCATTTCTTTAGGGACTTTTCTTATAACAACATTTAAAACAGAGACTTGTAGCTCCTTTTTTTGTTGTTGTGTTGATAAGCAATAAAGAATGCCGTGCTCCTTTATCCTAGACTGTACCGCGATGGCTTAAGACCTGGTTTTTAAGGATGCGGTTAGACCCATTTTAAAAAATTAGTATGAAGCCTATGCTTCGCACACGGGTAGGTTTTGGACAAAGTGGTATTGGTGTATATGATTATGTACTTATGACAATCAATATGTAGGCATGTCTATTGGAAATATGCATAAGAAATCAGAAATAATGAACAAATTCTTATCTTGGTGCAATTACTAAAAAAAATTCGGCTCCCTCCACATTGACACCCAAAACATACAATTCTGAGGCAAATAAGTGCATAAACTTCTTGATATTTATAGAAAATACCATCTCAAGTATAGTATCTTCGTTTGAGAAAGTGCTAACCCATCACAATTTCAAATTGATATTTGTACAAATTATACAAGGCAATTACCGCTTCTGTCTTCAAATTAAAACTACCACTCCAGCACATCTATTTTCTTTTAAATTTTAGAAAAAATAATAATATAAACTACATAACAAATTATTTGTACTAAGGCAGATCTGATGGATGTGTGCAAAGGAAAAAAATTAAAGGTTGAAATAAACCATTTGAATATACAATTATATCTTAGATGCATGCATGACGGTTATGCAATGACAGAGGAGGATGAAGACTCATCGATCATGCATATGCCACTAAAGCGTAAAGACTTTTATACATGTGAGTTTGGCCATTAAATAGTTATGCAGTGTGCATGGTTTCCTTTTACCGTGCAACATCAGCAACACTAAGTCTAATCTTCAATTTCTCCACATTCACCGTATACATCACGAACTCCATCTACACTTCCCTTTGCATCATTTACCTTGCACCAACTTTATAACTATTTTTCTTTTAGATAATAATTAAATGCACTAGTTTAATTCTTTTGGGTAATAATGAAAGATTAACTCTATCATCATAAGATCAGTTAATAGTGCTTAAAAGAAATTAAAAGAAAAAGTGCCGTTAAATTTGAATTACATAGTCTTTCATCTGATTCAAAGACCCTATAAGAATAGACATATCCTCTTCTTAGTAGGGCTATTATGGTAATGGTTACCATTATCATTTCACAAATACTGTTACCGTAACATTTTTATTGGTAAACGAAAATAGCTTACCGTTACCGTTACCGATAGGCTGGTATACTGAAGACTGGTATATCGATAATCTGATAACCGTTACAATGGTAATGGTAAATTATCGTTTTCCTAAAAATGGTTAGTAGCATAATACGTATTCACGCCATAACAGTACTTCATTAAACAATTTATAGTGTTACTTAATAAACACAACTAGAATACTTTAAAATGGGGACAGAGTATGGAGTTGGCCGGAGTCGGCTCCGTCTCCTATTTGGAGTCGATTGGGGACGACATAAATTTTTATTGAGCTTTGCGTCGGCTGGAGTCGGCCTGTGACGGTCCGAGACGGCTAGCGCCGGCTATTTAATTATTTTCTCAATCTACTTCTTATATACACCTATTTCATTTAAAAAAATGAAAAACAATACTAAAATGGCCAAATAAAATGAAATTTACATGTATGATTATTAATATTCACTCAATGACGGGTTGTGATATATTAGATTTATATTTTCGATGATATATGTTCGTTTAATTCAAAAAGTTATCGTTGTTGAAAATCTAACTCGCACGACCAATCGAAGCAACTTTTAGACGATCCGCTATACAAATTCGATAAAGGTGGTTATATGTAACATTTTAAAGAATTAAAATAATTTTTTAAACCATTGGTTAATCAATTATGAATTTTTAAATGTATTTGGTATAATAAAATTATATAAAATGAATTATGCGGCGTAAAATTAAATTCTTTGTGTGCTATGTCTACAAAATGACATATTTCTTGGATAATTTTATTTTCGATGATTTTTTTGTGAATCCAACCAGACGGATTCGATTAAAATACTACAAAGCATTACTGGTTCAAAATTGGTCTAGTTTGAAGGTCGTTCGGCCGTCGAACGTAGGTTTTTTGTCCGAAAGTCCACGAACGGTCATAAATTTGAAATTCAAGATTAACACCCCAGATTCGTTTATTTTTAAATCATATTCTAGAAACATGCCCAAAATATCTTAGGTCGACATAGCACACAAAGAATTTAGTTTATGCCGCATAATTTATTTATATAATTTTATTATACCAAATACATTTAAAAATTCATAATTGATTACCCAATGGTTTAAAAAATTATTTTAGTTCTTTAAAATGTTACATATAACCACCTTTATCGAATTTGTATAGCGGATCGACTAAAACTTGTATCGATTGGTCGTGCGAGTTAGATTTTCAACAACGATAACTTTTTGAATTACACGAACATATATCATCGAAAATACTATTCTAATCTATCATGACCCGTCATTGGGTGAATATTAATAATCACACATGTCAATTTTATTTTATTTTATAGTGTAGTAGTGATTTTTATTTTTTGAGGAGAAATAGGTCAAAAAAAGAATTAAAAAGAATATATATGGCCGATGCTAGCCGACGCCCCACGGGCCGATGCAGGCCGACGCCATGTTCGCGTATACAGGTTTCAACCGAACCCTTCTTCGTCACTTTCTTTGCTCCCCTAAAAAAACGATTTTTTCTCCTCCCCATCACCGATTCCGACCCTCTCCAACCGTCATCCTCCGTCGTTGTCGCCGTAGAAGCCTAGAACTCATCGGAATCTCTTCTTCCTTTTGAATTTGGTAATTTTTTAGACCCTAATTTCGAATTAAATTGTTTAATTAGGTTTAAATGTACATTATTGTGATGATAATTAGGTGTAGGCAATGCTAATTTAGTGCATTAGGTTATTTTTAATTAGTATGAAATCGTTGAATTTGAAAGTGTGAATTTAGAATAATTGAGGTGTAGGTATTTAGAATTTGAAAGTGTAAATTAGGAATTGGGAATTTGAAAGTGTGAAAGCGTGAATTTGAATGTGTGAAAGTGTGAATTGGGAATAATTGGGTGTAGGTATTTTAGTCAATCTCTAGTTAATATAAATAATTTAAATGAAAATAAAACAGCAACAAAGCCTTTAGTCCCAAAAGGCTTTGGTAGATTAGAAAATACGATAATAATCACATAAAACTTTAAATGCAAAGTCTATATGCGTATAGGAATAGGAAAGAAATGCTGTCGAAATTTTTAATATATATATATATATATTTAAAATAGGAAAAATGTTCAACTATCTTCTCGACCGTACCTGGATGTATGAAAGTCGAACAGGAACGAAAGGTTCGACGAAAAAACATTTTAAGAATGGTGTAGATGAATTTGTTAAATTCGCTAAAGCTAATAATGAAGAAGGCGACACACAAATTTATTGTCCGTGTCGTAAGTGTCGACATTTGCATTATCGAAAACCGGATTTAGTTATTGTACATTTGTGTAAATCCGGTTTTGTGCCAAACTATTATTTCTGGGATCGTCATGGAGAAAAAATTGGTGCACCTAATTCTATAGTGCCCGAGGTTGAGGTGAATAACAATAATGTTACGACAAATCCAATAGTAGATATGGTGGAAGATGGCACGGTCAATGTTCCCTACTGTTTAAGTTAATGATGTAAATGTCGAAGAAGAACCGATCGAGGAGGTGAAAAGAATTTATGATTTACTGGATTCTGCGAAAAGACCGTTGTGGGATGGTTGTAGTAGCGGAACAGAATTGTCAGCTACTGTCGAATACATTACTATGAAATCAAAATTCAATTTTACAGAATCTGGATTTACAGCAGTTGTACAAGCTGCAAAACGACATATGCCATCCAATAATATGATGTGCGATAGTCATTATTGTGACGCCCCACCTCTATACCCACGCTAGCCAAGGACACTACGGGGTAATGCCGTCAACTAGCGCGGAGAATAAGGCTGTTGAGGAGCGACCATCCATGTAATTGCTTTGTGCGAGCACCGATTTGTCAGATAGTTTAAGATGCATTTCATTTTAAGAGGAAATCCGACATGCCGATACAAACTCAAAGCTACTACACAGTGGCTATATATATAATCTTCGGAAACAAATATAGAAATAAGCGTAACATAAATCAGTCATAGATATCCATATCACAAAGACGGAAATAGATATGAATATAACACATGAAAGTGTACAACAGAGTAGTGGTCAGCAAGATCCACAATATCACAAAAGAATAGATACAAGTGTGAGGCAAAAGAATAAGTATACATCAAGGAGTCTCCATCTCGAATGTATACAGAACAAAAAATACTAATCTAAAGTAGTTAGCCAAAAGTCAGGCGATAGTCCCTGATAAGAAGTCAAGAGGAAGCACCTGTAACGTCTCGGTCTGACCCGAGTATTATTTAATAAGAAAATAAAAAACGGATCAGTCTAACTATAAATATCAGATGAAATTATATAGAATAAGAGATATGAAAAAAACGTATAATAACCATAATGCCATACTGTGATAAGTATGTAATTGAAAATCAACTATAGATTAATCAATATCACAAGAATCTTCTCAAAGATCAAAAGAATGTCATACTCTTTATTTTTATTCACCAAACCATAAATATTGACAATTATATCAATGCCAATCACAAAAGTTAATGACACACAAATTCACCAATGCACAAATAATGATAAAACTTATCAATGTAAATCACGAAAATTTGCGAAACACAAATTCTAGAAATCAATCAATAGAAATCCAGAAATCACAAAAAGGGGAAAGAGGCCTGTCACTAGAATGGGAGCATGAAAACTCACCAACACGTATATCACAAAACGGAAAGCTATTCCATAGTTGCTAATCATTAATTTTGAGCCGAGGCTCCACTAAAACGGCCCGAAGACCATGAGCTGAAGCTCCCCTAAAATGGCCCAAAGACCATGGGTCGCTACCCCACCAAGCCGAAGCTCCACTAAAAACGGGGTTTAGTCTCCCTCGCAGACAAAGAGACGTCGCACATTGCTAGTCTAAATCAAAAAATGATCATCATTGATCGATGAGCGTAAATTACGCTAAGCTAGTAAATAAACGAGTTTAGCTTCATGTCCCATAACCATTAGCTTAACTTAATTATTTACGAACAAATTGTAGACTTCCACTCGAGGTTAAGTGTAAATTACACTAAGCTAGTAAATATATGAGTTTAGCTTCATGTCCCATAATCACTAGCTTAATTAAATATTTACGAACAGATTGTAGATTTCCACTCGAAAATTGTCACAAGAGATTCAATCGAACAAGTACAAGAATTAACCAACGAAGTAAACGCAAGCGTTTCATACCACTTGTTTTGCTAAGCCGTTTAATTAGATTTCTCATACGAATGAGGTAAAGGTTTGTATATGCTAGTAGACAGGAAAACGGTTTAAGAAACGAGCTTTGTAATAAAATAGTGTTGAAATCATTTTGATGAAAGAATTTTGATATTTACTACTAATATTGAAAACCTTTATATTTTGAAGTGACAAACCACAAAAATGATTGTAGGAACAATCAATCACTAAAATTCACATTCGAAGACGTGAATAAAAATCCAAAGAAATCGATACCGAATCCATCAAAGATGAAATACCCAAAAATTCCAAAAACAGAAGTTTTCAAAGTCGACAAAGGTGATAACAACTAATCGGAGAAGAAGAATCAATCAAAGATTGGAAAAACAAAGCAAAATGAGCATAAATAGGCAAAACAGGGAAACAAGAGCAGGTCGGTCGACTGAACTCTCTGAGTTCGGTCGACCGGACCAGAAACAGAGAAGTGTTCTGGTAGCAAGTCGGTCGACCGGCTTACAGAGTTCAGTCGACCGGAACCTGTTTCCAACACTTCCCAGCCTATCTAAACGAGGGCCAATCTCGACCAAATTGCAATCGTTCGAGCATCGGCGCTACTGGTTTATGCCAGTTGACTACCCGGCCCTATATGCCCATCGATGCATCACCAAAAGCATAATCAAATAGAAAGCTATGATTTTTAAACATTTGACTTCAAAACACCAAAAATTGGAATATTTACAACACCAATCCAACTCCAAATCAAATGCACATGATTGAGTGTTTGGAATTCATACCCAACAATCAAAGATAGTTATAGACAAAGATGTGAGATAAAAATCTCACCTTTAAACCCAAATTAATGAAAGAGAAGCCTTTAAAACAAGCTAAGATCAATTCCTCTTCAATAACAACTCAAGAGGCTTCAATCTAATCTTACAAGTAAAATATTTCCTAAGTTAGGTCTAGGAAATTCTGAAATTGAAAGGAGAATGAGTTGGAGAAGAAGAAGGAGATGCTTACTAATGGCTTCTCTTAGAATTTGGAGCTAGAGCTTGGATTTTGCAAACGAACTAGGGCTTGGAGTTTTAATTTCCCATTCCTTTCTCCATTTTTGATGAAGCTTGAGTGTTAGGAAAATAAGAATGAAGTGAAGAGGAGAGGTGGACTGAGCTAGAGTATAAGTGGGATTAATGGGCTAAAACCCAACCCAAAGCCCTTAGAGAAAAGTAGCAAAATTCTACTATCTCCACACATATCGAAGTTTATACTCAAAAAGGTCGCAAACGGCATTTTGAACTCAATGGAAGTGGTCTTGAGTCCTCGTTCGACTGTTTGCAAAAAGTAGCCTTTTGGACTAAAATCCGACGAACGATGCTATATTTAAATAAAATATTTAAATATACAATCGATAAATTTGCGGGTTGTTACAGACTCCCCTCCTTAAAGAAATTGCGTCCTCGCAATATTTACGAAGAAAATAAAGAGTAACAACCATAGAAGCATGTCAACACAAAAGGAAATTTGAAATAAGAAGTTCACCATAAAGAGCACAAAAGAGTTAGCCCGAACGTGTTTGCTCGAAGAATTCTCTAGATTCCCAAGAGAAATCCTTAAGATTTGAGAACCATCGGACTTTCACAAAAAGAACATCTTTATTTCGAAGGCGCTTGACCTCCGAAGCAATAATACGAATATGATGTTTCTCATAAGTTAAATTAGGCAAAACTTCAATTTCTTCCACAACACCGGGCTCAAGAATAGAATCGGAATCTCGAAGGCATTTCCGTAATTGAGAAACGTGAAACACGTCATGAATAGTAGAAAATTGAGCCGGTAATAAGAGGCGATAAGCCACGGAACCAATGCATTCGGTGATAGGAAATGGACCAATATATCGAGGTGCTAACTTTCCCGATCGACTGAAACGCACAACACCCCTCATAGGTGAAACACGAATAAACACAAAATCTCCCACTGAAAATTCTAATTTCCTTCTTCGGTTATCGACATAGGATTTTTGTCTACTTTGGGATTCTTTCATCCTATGACGAATAAGATCAATCTTTTCTGTGGAATCACGAATAAAATCTGAACCTAAAACCAGTCTCTCACCGGCCTCAAGCCAACAAGAAGGAGATCGGCATGGTCTTCCATAGAGTGCCTCGAATGGTGACATGCCAATACTAGATTGGAAGCTATTATTATAGGAAAACTCAACAAGAGAAATATGATCTTCCCAACTTCCACCAAAATCACGAACACATGCATGAAGAAGATCTTCAAGAGTTTGATTCACACGCTCGGTTTGTCCATTGGACTGAGGGTGATAAGCGATGCTAAAATTAAGCTTCTTTCCCAAAGCTTTTTGAAGACTCTTCCAAAATCCACTCGTAAACAATGGATCACGATCACCAACAATAGAAGTAGGAACCCCTTGCAATTTAACAATTTCTTTGATAAAAAGTTTGGCCAAAAGAGGTACGGTTCGGTTGGACCGAACGAGAATAAAATGGACGGATTTAGCATGTCTATTAACTATCACCCATAGGCTATCACGACCCGAACGAGAATGGGGAAGGACGTCTGTAAAAGCCATGGAAATATGGTTCCACTTCCAAATTGGAATTTCTAAAGGTTGCAATAACCCAGCGGGCCTTTGATGCTCGGCCTTAATGAGTGGGCAAGTCATGTAACACTTAACAAAGTTAGAAATATCAGATTTCATTCCCTCCCAATAATAAAGTCGCTTCATATCCGCATACATTTTACTACTACCGGGATGAATGGTAAATTTAGAACGATGAGAATCTTCTAAAATGTCTTTACGAAGATCACTAATATTTGGCACGATAAGTCTACCAAATTTTCGAATACTGCCACGAGAATCAATATCAAAGTCTTTCAAACCTTCAATATCAATTTTATCCCTAAAATTCTGGCTAAGAAGAGCCAATTCGGGATCTAGCCTTTGATCTTCAATGATGCGGTTTACAAGAGAAGGATGAGCCTCAAGGCTACATAAAGCCAAAGATGAACATAAATCGGACTCACGGTCTCGAATCTCACAAGTGGATAAAGTCTCGAGATCATTCCATTCAGATATCATCAAATAAATAACCGCTTGTTGCTTACGACTAAGAGCGTCGGCAACACGATTTCCCTTTCCGAAAGTATAAAGAATATCAAGATCATAAGATGCAAGGAACTCGAGCTAACGCCGTTGACACAAATTAAGTTCCTTTTGAGAAAATAAATACTTCAAAGATTTATGTTCGGTGTAGAGAACAAATTTTATCTCCCAAAAATAATGATACCAAATTTCTAAAAGCGAAAACAATAGCCGCGAGCACTAGATCATGAGTGGTATACCTAGTCTCGGTAGGCTTTAATTGTATAGAAGCATAAATGATAGAACATTCTCATTTGCAAGAGAACGACACGCAAACCAATACAACTAGCATCGGTAGAAACAGTGAAATCTTGGTTCCCTTCGAGAATCACAAGAATAAGAGTACCGGAAAAGAGTTCTTTTAAATAATCTTCTTTCCCGAAAAGCTAAAACTTTCAAAATCACAATTATCTTTATGTAATAATCCTTTTAGAAAAATTTACTTTCGATAACGTTTAATCAATTTATTATGTCTGACTGTCTCATCAAAGCGTTTAGGAAATTCCTTTCGATAACGTTGATCATGCGCATCGACCAGAATTCTTAAAGCACTCAATGGGAAATACAATCACCAAATCATCTTCTATATGATAAATAAGTCTCTTAAAAACTTTATGAATATTCTTCGTTCGTTTTAAGAACAAAATCTAATTATACTTATAAATAAATCTTATGAAAAAGTTTTGCAAAATTTTAAATTTTGTTTTCATCCAAAATAAATAAACACAAGAATGGAGTCATCGAGATATTCGTAGAATACTCGATACATAAAATGGATGAAATAAGCTGGACAAACTGAATGACATAACAAGTCATTCATAAGAATCATAACGAGTGCGGAATGCGGTAAGTGGAATGCTAACTCCCGCAACTCGTAGCCAAATGAAAATCGGTGGCTAGGTCGAACTAAAAAGACCTTAACACCACTCAAAATATTGCTTAGGAGATAATCCTAAGACAAGCTCAAAAACACCAGAAAATTCCACAAAGTACCCGAATGAGAAAAATAACGTTTTCCACATCTTGTGGGTTTGAAGGATAAAAATGATTCCATCAAGTTGGAATCGGAATCACAAAGAAAAAATACAAATCTGTTTAACAAATTAAGAATGTCGAAGATGAATAGTCCACTCGGGACATGGAATATGGCTTCATAAAAATCAAGCCAATCCTTTCACAGAAATCGATTTTCGAAACCTAAGTAATGCATAACATGCAAATCGTCTTGGAAAGAAAAATTCATATAAAGTAATTTTGACATCAAAACAAAGCAAATTGAGCATTGCGGATCGACCAACCGGATTCAAAATTCTTAAAGAAGTCATCAAGCCCAAAATGTTTTAAAGAAAAAGAATCAACAAGTTCTTTTGATATAAAATAGTGAGATGAACCCATATCGACAAGAACTCGAAAGGATAATCACAAAACAAATGAAATCAAGGATTGAATGAGAAATACCTTGACCAAGAGAAGAGTTGCTAGGAGCTTGCACACCATTCAGCTCTCCTTTCCTCTTGGTTAGAAGTTTGGGGCAAGAAGATAAAAGATGACCCAGATTCTTGCAATAGCGACAAGTAGAGGGTTTTGGACACTTAATTACAAAGTGTTCCTTAGAATTGCAATTGTAGCATCCTCCACAATTAGGGATTGGAGTCTTTACTATGGAAGTTTCCTGCTTCCCTTTCTTGTTGGGATTAGGGCTTTTGAACTTAATATGCCTCTTCTCAGAAATCCCAATATCACTGTCACCTCCTTTACCAACCTATTCATGTCGAAGAGTAACATCCACAAGCTGATTGAAAGGAACTTCAAGTTTCAAAGGTAGAACCACTTCGGGGTTCTTACTTAAAGCACAGATAAACCTTTGATTCTTTACAAGATCCAAAAGTTGTTGGACAGGCATGAATATGCCATCCAGAGAAGGACTACTGGATTGACCAGCGCTAAGACTGCTAGAACTAACCATTTCTTCTTCTTTAAGAAAGAAAGAAAGAAGAGGGAAAAGGTTATTCTCAAAATAATTATCAAACAATCATGATTGATAAAATAAGGAACCATAAAAGAAAATAGGATAGAACGGTACGAAGACACGAATTTAATCCTAAGGCATGACTCCTAAGAAAGACTTAGGACAACGATCCTTGCTAGATTATTCTACATTGTTCCGAAGTTTGGCTTTGATACCAAGCCGTGACCCCCCACCTCTATACCCACGCTAGCCAAGGACACAACGGGGTAATGCCGTCAACTAGTGTGGAGAATAAGGCTGTCGAGGAGTGACCATCCGTGTAATTGCTTTGTGCGAGCACCGATATGTCAGATAGTTTAAGATGCATTTCATTTTAAGAGAAAATCCGACATGCCGATACAAACTCAAAGCTACTACACAGTGGCTATATATATAATCTTCGGAAACAAATATAGAAATAAGCGTAACATAAATCAGTCATAGATATCCATATCACAAAGGCGGAAATAGATATGAATATAACACATGAAAGTGTACAACAGAGTAGTGGTCAGCAAGATCCACAATATCACAAAAGAATAGATACAAGTGCGAGGCAAAAGAAAAAGTATACATCAAGGAGTCTCTATCTCGAATGTATACAGAACAAAAACTACTAATCTAAAGTAGTTAGCCAAAAGTTAGGCGACAGTCCTTGATAAGAAGTCAAGAGGAAGCACCTGTAACATCTCGGTCTGACCCGAGTATTATTTAATAAGAAAATAATAAACGGATCAGTCTAACTATAAATATCAGATGAAATGATATAGAATAAGAGATATGACAAAAACGTATAATAACCATAATGCCATACTATGATAAGTATGTAATTGAAAATCAACTATAGATTAATCAATATCACAAGAATCTTCTTAAAGATTAAAAGAATGTCATACTCTTTATTTTTATTCACCAAACCATAAATATTGACAATTATATCAATGCCAATCACAAAAGTTAATGACACACAAATTCACCAATGCACAAATAATGATAAAATTTATCAATGTAAATCACGAAAATTGGTGAAACACAAATTCTAGAAATCAATCAATAGAAATCCATAAATCACAAAATGGGGAAAGAGGCCTCTCACTAGAATGGGAGCATGAAAACTCACCAACACGTGTATCATAAAACGGAAAGCTATTCCATGGTTGCTAACCATTAATTTTGAGCCGATGCTCCACTAAAACGGCCCGAAGACCATGAGCCGAAGCTCCACTAAAACGGCCCGAAGACCATGGGTCGCTACCCCACCAAGCCGAAGCTCCACTAAAAACGGGGTTTAGTCCCCCTCGCAGACTAAGAGACATCACACATTACTAGTCTAAAACACAAAATGATCATCATTGATCGATAAGTGTAAATTACATTAAGCTAGTAAATAAATGAGTTTAGCTTCATGTCCCATAACCACTAGCTTAACTTAATTATTTACGAACAAATTGTAGACTTCCACTCGAGGTGAAGCGTAAATTGCACTAAGCTAGTAAATATATGAGTTTAGCTTCATGTCCCATAACCACTAGCTTAACTTAAATATTTACGAACAGATTGTAGATTTCCACTCGAAAATTGTCACAATAGATTCAAGCGAACAAGTCCAAGAATTAACCAATGAAGTAAACGCAAGCATTTCATACCACTAGTTTTACTAAGCTGTTTAATTAGATTTCTCATACGAATGAGGTAAAGGTTTGTATATGCTAGTAGATTGGAAAACGGTTTAAGAAACGAGCTTTATAATAAAATAGTATTGAAATCGTTTTGATGAAAGAATTTTGATATTTACTACTAGTATTGAAAACCTTTATATTTTGAAGTGACAAATAACAAAAATGATTGTAGGAATAATCAATCACTAAAATTCACATTCGAAGACGTGAATAAAAATATAAAGAAATCGATACTGAATCCATCAAAGTGGAAATACCCGAAAATTCCAAAAATAGATGTTATTAAAGTCGACAAAGGTGATAACAACTAATCGGAGAAGAAGAATCGATCAAAGATTGGAAAAGCAAAGCAAAATGAGCATAAATAGGCAAAACAGGGAATCAGGAGCAGGTCGGTCGACTGAGCTCTCTGAGTTCGGTAGACCGGACCAGAAACAGAGAAGTGTTCTGGTAGCAGGTCGGTCGACCGGCTTACTAAGTTCGGTCGACCAGAACCTATTTCCAGCACTTCCCAGCCTATCTAAACGAGGGCCAATCTCAACTAAGTTGCAATCGTTCGAGCAACGGCGCTAAGGGTTTATGCCAATCGACTACCCGGCCCTATATGCTCCTCGATGCATCACCAAAAGCATGATCAAACAACAAAGCTATGATTTTTAAACATTTGACTTCAAAGCACCAAAAATTGGAATATTTACAAAACCAATCCAAATCCAAATCAAATGCACATGATTGAGTGTTAGGAATTCATACCCAACAATCAAAGATAGTTATAGACAAAGATGTGAGATAAAAATCTCACATTTAAACCCAAATTAATGAAGGAGAAGCTTTTAAAACATGCTAAGATCAATTCCTCTTCTATAACAACTCAAGAAGCTTTAATCTAAGCTTACAAGTAAAATATTTCCTAAGTTAGGTTTAGGAAATTCTGAAATTGAAAGGAGAATGAGTTGGAGAAGAAGAAGGAGATGCTTACTAATGGCTTCTCTTAGAATTTGGAGCTAGAGCTTGGATTTTGCAAACGAGCTAGGGCTTGGAGTTTTCATTTCTCATTTCTCTCTCCATTTTTGATGAAGCTTAAGTGTTAGGAAAATAAGAATGAAGTGAAGAGGAGACTGAGCTAGAGTATAAGTAGGGTTAATGGGCTGAAACCCAACCCAAAGCCCTAAGAGAAAAGTAGCAAAATTCTACTATCTTCAAACATATCGAAGTTTATACTCAAAAAGGTCACAAACAGCATTTTGAACTCAATGGAAGTGATCTCGAGTCCTAATTTGACTGTTTGTAAAAAGTAGTTTTGGACTAAAATCCGACAAACGATGCTATATTTAAATAAAATATTTAAATATACAATCGATAAATTTGCGGGTTGTTACAGATATAAAGTGAAAAAACTAATGTATGCTTTCGGTTTGCCCTACTAGAAGATAGATACATGTATAAAAGGTTGTATGTTGTATTGGAAAGATGACATTAATCTTAAGAAATGTAGAATATGAAATGAGAAAAGATACAAACCAAGAAAAAAGGAAAGGAAGTTCCATACAAGAGAATGCATTATTTACACATCACTCCCAGACTTCAAAGGTTATATGCGTCGTCCACGATAGCATCACACAGTGTGAGAACGCGGGAAGAGGGGACTTTGGTACATCCATCGGATGGAGAAGCATGGAAACATTTCGATAAGACTTATCCTGCGTTTGCCACAGAGAGTCGTAATGTGAGACTTGGTTTATGTACAGATGGATTTTCACCATTCTCTCAATTTGGTAGTAAATATTCGTCTTGATCTATTATCGATACACCTTATAATTTACCTTCGTGGATGTGCATGAAAACTCCATATATGTTTCTTACAATTGTCATCTCTGGTCCTGATGATCCAATACAAGGAATCGATGTTTATCTACATCCATTGATCGAAGAGTTGAAAACATTGTGGTATGAAGGGGTGGATACATACGATGGGTCGAAAAAAAAGAATTTTCGTATGTTTGCACCTTTGTAATGGACTATTGGTGATTTTCCAGCTTACGCAATGCTTTCAGGCTGGAGTACGGCCGGTCGTCTGGCTTGTCCTTATTACATGGAAGATACACGGGCATTTTCATTACCGTTTGAAAGGAAAATTTCATGGTTTAATTGTCATCGATGTTTTCTCCATGTTAATCATACTTATAGAAGAGATAAGAAAAACTTTGTAGTGAATAGAGTAGAGAACAGATAACGACCAACAACTTTATCAGGTGAAGAATTATATGAACTAGTTAAAGAATATCGGAAGATACATGAAAATGGATTACAGACTGAAATTCCAGGTAAATCGAACTGGCATAATTGGTGCAAACAAAGTATATTTTGGCAGTTACCTCATTGGAAGCGTCTCTTACTACGACATAATATTGATGTGATGCACAACGAGAAAAACGTATTTGATAATGTGTTTAATACAATTTTGAATGTCAAGGGTAAAACTAAGGACGATCTCAATTCAAGACGTGGTATAGAACAATATTGTAAACGTCTCGAACTTCATATAAACCCTAATGACAGTAAAAAATCCAAAGCATGCTACGAGCTAAACAACAATCAAATAAACCTGTGTTGAAGTGGATTGAAGGGTTGAGATGTCCTGATGGGATTTCTTCAAATCTCCGTAGATGTGTTGACTTAAAAAACAATAAATTGAGTGGGATGAAAAGTCACGATTGCAATGTCATGATGAAAAATTTCTTATCCGTCGTTTTCAAAGAACTATTTCCCGTAAAAGTGTGGAGTGCTATAACATAATTAAGTTTGTTTTATAAAGAGCTTTGTTCGACCACATTAAAAGTTCAGCGTATTCGTAAACTTGAAAATGACATCCCTATACTGCTCTGCAAACTTGAGAAAATATTTCTTCCAAGATTATTTAATGTAATGGAGCATTTACATGTTCATCTTCCACATGAAGCGCTTCTTCGAGGTCCTGTACAATATGGATGGATGTACTCATTTGAGAGGTAATTATAAATATTTGAAATAATAATTTAAATTTGAATTTGATGTAAGTAAATTTTAATTGAATAAATTTTGTAATAGGTACTTGAATCGTCTCAAGAAAAAAGTTAGACAAAAAGCACGAGTTGAAGGTTCGATTTGCAAATCATATATCGAAGAAGAAGCTTCATTCTTTCTCTCTCACTATTTCAGTGACCATGTGAACTTATCATTTGCAAGTGTTTCGTGTAATGATGAAGCCGTTGAACAAGATTGTTCTGAATCAATGTTTTCTATTTTTAGACAGAATGGCTGAGTTGCTGGAAAATGTGTGGAAATATGGTTAGATGATAGAGATTACCATATAGCACACACATACGTTCTTCTTAATCATGCTGAAGTTGCACCATTTATTAGGTATATTGAATGATAATTCTCAATAGTAGTACATATTTGCATTATTTACGAGTTACCCAATTTAAATTGATTTTGCACTTAATATACGTATACATATATTTGCAGTATTTACGAATCAGAACATCCACTTGGCGATCTCAGCAAAGAATTTGCTAACTGGTTTACGAAATACGTTTATGATCAAAGAAATTGTGTCGGTGATGAAGCATTGAAATGTCATGCGATAGGACTAAAAAGAAATGTCAACACTTATCCAATATTCTTCGTGAATGGATTTAAATTCAACACCAAGAAATACGGTGTTGAAAAAATGACTTATAACAGTGGTGTATTTGTCAAAGGGACTGATGGTCCAGACGAACATATAAAAGATTTTTACGGCGTCTTAACACAGGTTTTGGAATTGACATATTCTGCCCAATCTGCAGAAAAAGTATTTTTATTCAGATGCAGTTAGTTTAGCAATGTTCCGGGCTCTGGTATCAACGTGCACAAAGACTAAACTTATTGAAGTAAACCATAACTCAAGTTACTCAAAGTATGATCCTTTCGTGTTAGCCAAACAAGCATTACAGGTTTATTTTGCCCTCTATCCATCACTAAAACGAGATAAAGCAGACTGATCGGTTGTTTTTAAAAAAAAGGCAAGATTTACACTTCACGGAAATAATATTTCAGACGAAGCAGCTTATCAAGCAGATTTTGAACCAAATAATGAATTAATAACAATTGATGATCATGCTGATATAGTGCCTTTGAACGATGAATCAAATATTCTAATAGAAGCATTTGAGACTTTAGAGGGAAATGACGATATAGAGTGCGAGACCGAGTCAGAATAAGAAAACGACGAAGATTGATTATTAATTAGTGATGATATAATGTATATAAGATAGAAATTTGTATCGTTTGTTGTATTATGTCAATTCTAGAACCTGTGTTAATGTAATGGAAATTCGTATCATTTGTTATATTATTCTTTTATTATATATTCTGCTATGAGCTATGTGTATGTGATTATTGATCAGGCATGTTTTCTAATTATGAAATGATATATGTTTTTTTATTATATAATATATATGTATGTTTCTAGCAGATATTATGTCACACAGCAGGCGGTCCCAAGGTTCACGAGGACCTGATCATGGCGAGGGTAGTAGTGGTATGGCCGATAATCGCCAGAGAGCATGCTTAGTGTCGAAGACCGATGGAGGGTAAGTATTTAATTTACTGCAACTTCATTGTATTATTTAATGCATGCTACTTGTATATTTATGATTTAGTAACTGACAATATCAAAATGTATTCAGGGGTTTCGATTTACATCCGTCCGAGCCCATTCTAGCCGTGTCTCAAAACAACTACCGTAGTAGAATGACGGACTTGTGCGAGCATTGGGATAGTATCTAACTTTATATCAGAGATGCCATATGGGATGACCTCTAGGTAAGAATAAAATTCTAATTAATTTGAGATTGACATATTTGATCTTTGAAAATTAATATACAATTTATATAATTTATTTAAATTTCAACGTGCAGGCGTCCTTTATTGTGGATCCCGAAGATTTCGGGACGTTCATGACGCACTTGGAGAGGAAGATGAGGAAAAACTACAGAGATACGCTCTCCAAGATAAAAGAGGCCGGTAAAAAGCCAAACTGGATGAGTGAAAAACTATATGCACAGTTTCTGCAGTATTAAAAAAATGAAGACGTGAAGGTAAATTTTCTACTTTCATATGTCTGTAATTATAATTCGTTTAAATATTTATATAATAGTTAAATTATACAGGCGGTAGCATCGAGGAACTCCGCAAACAGGTTTAGGAATCCTGCAACACACTCGGTGGATCCAAGTCTTTTCAGCAATACAAAGAAGAAATGGTAAATATAAAAGTTGTTATTTGTAATTTACTTATATACATTCTTTAATCATATCTAATTTCAGACGAGGGAGAGATGTGGTGTTGCACTGTCTCATTTGGACGTCTTCACCCGAACACACACCGTCGAGCATAAAGATGAATATGGCAACGTAACATATGAATGGTCAGACGGCAAATCAGCGAATATCCGGGTATAAAGATTATAAATTTTTCCTCTTATTTGACAGTACGCTAAATTGAATATTCATCTTCTCAAAATTATATTTCTAAACACAGGAGAGATGCGATCAGGTGATTGCTCGCGTGCTTGCAGAGTCTTGCAGAGAGTAGTTGACCGTTAAGGAGACAGACAGGATATTCGCTCGTATTACCGATCCGCCGACCAAAAATAGGCAGTATGGATATGGCAATCAAGCGGTAATATTTATTGAATTTAATTAATTTATTAACCAGTTTATAAATTTTATTGAATATTACGTATAAACTATAACTATGAATTTACTAATATACATGTCGTGATGCAAGCCGCTTACAATAAACAACAGGCTGAAGAAACAATATCGGCCCTACAAGCACAAGTCGTCGTGTTGAATGATTGGAGGAAGACTGGCTTGAAGCAGCAACTAGACGAGGCGATTGCTGCTTACTTGGCAGAGCATGAGACGAATATACCGCCATCACAGCGATCTGGTGCTGATGATGATTGGGGTGAGTGGTAGCATATTTTTATATATGTTTTCTGACGAACTTTTGGTTGAATTTTGTAAATATTATGGATATTTGTGATGATGAACGTTTGGAGATGTATATTGATGTTTGTGCTTCTTAGTTGGACTTATTTTTGATGTATATTGTTGTTTGATGAAGTATGTTTGTGGAATATATATGATTGCGTGGATGGATGTCAGAAATGGGTGCTGGAAATACAGAAAAAATTTACCCAAATTAGCGTCGGCTGGCGTCGGCTAGGGTCGGCCTATGGTATTTATTTACACGTTTAGCGTTGGTCGGAGTCGGCTAGTCGACGCTAAATTAGAGGATGGAGCCGTCCCCTTTGTCGTCACCATTTCACTTGGCGACGAGCTATTTAGCGTCGGCCTTTAGCGTTGGCTAGAGTCGGCCGGAGTCGGTTGTAGGCCGACGCTAAACAAAGTTATCCTTGTAGTGAAAAGACATAAATGAGAAAGAAGTGAATTGTATTTAACATTATTTCACTTGATTAATAAACTAAATTTAATCATTTGTTTGGTTCTAAATGCCTTTAATAAAGTATTTTATATGAATATACATGTATTATAAATTGACTGGTAAAATTACCGTTACCGTTGGTATTGAAGAAATGTTACCGCTGATTTACCGTAGAAACGACAAAATTACTGTTACCATACCGATTAAACTTGTATACCGATTTTCGCTGAAAACGGTAACCGATTGATTGGTAATGATATGGTAATGGTAAATTTACCATTACCATACAAGCCCTGCATCTTAGTATCACACAACATGTGTTAAAAACGTGTTTCTCCACATGTGATCACATCATTACTTGGTCAATTTTCCCTGGATTGAAAATACTGTTTTTAGTACATCAAAAGATCGGTTCATCAGATCAAAGTATAGTTAGAGCTGTATTACATTCAAATTTTACCGAAATGCGCCTCTAGGCCATTACTCAGCCTACATAGGCTATCGGCCCTGTTGCTACAATTCAAATCCGTAGCGTACAAAACAGTCTAGTTGTAATATATGCTTGATGGATAGTTTCATCTAACCATAACTAAACTCAAAACACAAACCAAATTCATTTTCATAGTTACATCAGCATCGATTTACTTTTCAATTTCATTCAAAAGTACTACTGATTACATCCAACATTTTATTTCATTTTAAATATAGCATGTACTTCAGAATATAAAACGGTCAAAAAATACAGCATTATTCTGAAAATAATGATGGGGTGAAATATAGCATGTGCAACCGTTTACTTATTTTACCCCGCCTGTTCATGGCGTCCATAAGTAAGTCTTATATCCTTTTAGTATCTTTGGGTATTATTAGAGTAATTGAACTTGAATTAAGCGCCTAATATCTTCCAGTAAATTTAGCACTACCTGTACAAACTCCTACTACTTTTAGTTCATGCATCATGTGTGATTTGGTTTGTTAGATGAACAAATAGTAATACTAGGAAACTGATGCAATTTCTATGTTAACCATATAATTTTCATGCTTTAATTTCAGAAACTCCCATAAAGTTCTAGGTTAAGAAGAGGAAATCTAATTACTACTACAATGTTTGTGTCAAAAAAAATGATAAATATAAGCTTACAGATAGGCGCGATTGTTATATCCTTAATCCATGAATATCAATGCTCCAACCCAAGCTATCCACTATTAGTCCACGTGCACGCTTAGCATGTAAAAAGGCACAATAAATGAATAATGCATAGCAGTTAAAATATTAGTAACATCATTTCAGTTTTGATTTTCTTATAGTGCACAGACAAACATTACAATTAGTACCTTACGTTGGATCGGGTGGTAAGTTGTGACGCTCAAACTCATCAAACATCGAGCAATTGACCTCTAGAAAAAGAAGCAGTAAGTGTGAATCAGTCATAATTCACTAATTACAAACCAATGACCCGTAGTTGTTGAAGAAATTAAAATAAAACAACTATTTTGTACGTGTACAAATCCCTTTCTGAAATCCTTATGTAGTTTAAAAAAGTTCTCCAGATATCACATCGTTTATAGTTTTGGTACAGTTAAAATCATATTTGGGATATATTTTTTAGGAAACCAAAAAGAATATGTAACATGGACTAATTTGTGAGTTCCACCATCGAGTGCCACCACTTTCCTTGGTTATCAAGCGAAATCAGAATGATTTGCTTCATCACAAACAAACATCTATCTATGTTATCGAACTAAACTAGCACAGAATAACAAATTAAAAATATAATTAGAAAAATGTTTTAAAATGGGGTTAATAACTGAAAAAAAGAAGAAGAGAAGTTGGCTATGTTTATCAGAAAAGCTATAATAACTTTTCTCTTTAATAGTTTGTGGCTTTAATATATGGTTGAATGTACACGACGTTATGTCCATGTCAATTCAAATATAAGCACAATTACCCGTTGTCAAAAATTTCTAAAAATCAAACCTTAGTTTGATTTAAATTACCACAATAATACCAAATTGGCAGTGAATACACAAAAATACAGACGGGATTAGAGGACTTGAAAAATGCATGAATGGATGAGGTAACATTGGAAGAAAACATATCGTCCACAACTGGTTGAGTACACAATCTTGAAATCTTCAGCATTTCATTGAAAACTCTATTCACAGAGAGTTGGAAATATTGGTTACTGTTTCCGTCAGCGTAGATAGCAAGTTAGAAACACAGAAATATAATTTTCAGCAGTTGTATTGTATAAACTAACAGTTGGAAAATCTACTCTCATTTTGTTTTTCTTATTTGATTTACTGCAAAAAATAAACTGGAGACCAAATAGTACATGCACACATAACATGCAGTAATTTTTTTGCTTAACTAATGCCTCATGGCCATTGTAAATCTTTGTCATGCAGCGAGCATCAATGCATTTCCTAAAATAAAAGGACCTGCGGTTTATCTCATTTCTTGGATTATTAGTATATGTACGTATACTTTAATTTACTGCCATGTTTAACTATACTTTATCATGATTTTTGTTGGTTTTTATCAAATCTAAAGACATGGCGTTGCAATATGCCATGAACTATAGATTTTGTTGAAACATGCAATTGCATATATATCATAATCCTCAAGTATTTAACATCATGATTTGCTCTATAATTTATGATCAAATCGCCTACGTAATGTAGTCAAAAAAATGAACTTGAAAGTAGAATGGAGTCCTCAATGGATAATGTTTTTATAAAGATAACCCTCATCTGTAAACTCATGAATTTTTTCACATTACTCAATGGAAAAAGAAATATTACATCACATAATTTTATCTATAATGATTATGAGACTTATTAGAAAAGCTTAGATGAAATTGACTTGATCGCTGTTATTAGCTTATAAATTATCCGAAGATTAAAACCGAGTAGGATCATGGGTATTAAAAATTATCTTTGTAAATTGTAGCATCAATTGGAGAAATGAATGCGAACTTGTAACTTTATGTCTACATTGATCATCATCATAATTATATAAATCTCTTGAAAATATAAGAAATAGCAAAATTTACAAACTAAATTGCAACTTATTGAAATAAGAACTCAACTATAACTGAAATACTAACTAACGACCCCATTATATCATGACACATGCAACTTAATTTTTTTAATTTCTTTTTTGAAAACAAACTTAAAAAAAATTATTAGTTGAAAACTTGAATTTATACTTATGTGCTCTGGTGCTAACCATTGTGGATGAGAAACTAGAAAAGTATAGATAATTATAATCATGTGAAGGCATAAAACCCTTGTAATAAAATAAATTCAATAGCGGTGAAATAAGTATTACCCTGAGTAAAGTTTCAACAGAGAATATATGTGAAAATTAAAAGAAGATGAATATTGTCTTTTATTGATTATATACTCTTTGATAGACAATTTGATATTCGGAATTCTGAGACTATACAAAAGTATATTTTGTTACAGTAAGCATAAAGTATATATAAGCTGAAATATGGGCTTGTAACAATGTGGCCCAAAAAAGTGTTTTCAGCAAATAAAGAATAAGTGGTCAGGATGCAATCAGATGGTCTCAATGGATGCGATGGCTTCCTTCAAATGATAAAAGAGTGCTGCAGCATTACCGTCTTCATTTATTTCCCCCTTCGAACCCTAAACCGATTTCTAGGGTTAGAGTTTGTGAGGCGAAGTCACTTAGTTCTCTAATTAAATTGATGCAGTCCACAAAATTCTTGTTGCTCCTCCGAGTTGTGCCCTTTTGATGTCTGATTTGGGTTGGGTTGTTCTCTTGAGTTTCTGGTCTGAGCAGTTGCGATTTGAGTCGAGACTGATTTGAGTCGAGAACAAGTTGATTTCTCAGATGTTCTTTCTTCTTATGCCCTCCAATTTGGAGAAGATCTTGCTTATTGAGCTCGAGAGAGGGCTGAATTTCAGTTACTCCTAGCTCTGACCTGAACTTCTCCAAGTTCCTTTTTGACAATGATTTGGTGAGTGTATCGGCTTTCTGGTAGGTGGCAGGTATATGGTTTACTTGTAAATTTTCTTTAATGACTTTATCTCGAACGAAGTGTAGATCTATCTCAATATGTTTGGTTCTAGAGTGTAGTATAGTATTAGCTGTCATATAGACAGTACTTTGATTGTCACACCACAGTGTTGGCTTGATGTCTGATTTCAATTTTAATTCATCCAAAACTGACTGTAACCACATTATTTCGACCGTGGCACTGCTACACTCCTATACTCTGCTTTTGTACTAGATCTTGAGATAGTTGATTGTTTTTTGAAGCACCATGATATCAAGTTTTTACCAATGAATATGCAGTATCCAGTGACTGATTTTCTGTCATCTAAATCTGTGGCCCAGTCAGCATCTGCATATCCAATTAAATTAAGATTTTTGCAATCTTTAAGAGATAAGTCATGATTTATTATTCCCTTTAAGTATCTAAGAATCCTCTTGACTGCCTTCCAGTGTTGATCCAGTGGATTCTGCATAAATTGAGAAAGTTTGTTAACACTGAATGCAATATTAGGTCGTGTCATAGTAGCATATTGTAATGCTCCTATAACACTTCTATATTGTTTAATATTATTTATGGCTTCTCCCTTATTTTTCGGTAGACTTTGATTGCTTATCATTGGTGTTGGCATCGGTTTTGCATCTTCCATTTTTGTTTTAGCCAGCAGTTATGTTATGTATTTCCTCTGACACAATGTTATCTTAGAATTTGTTGTTCTGTGAACTTCAATTCTCAGGAAATAATTGAGGTCTCCAAGATCTTTAATTGAAAATTGCTTATCCAGATAGCAAATAATTTGTTTGATTTCATCTTGATTGTTACCTGTAATTATAAGATCATCAACATAGATTAGAATGTAAATAGTTGATAACTGGCTGATTTTAATGAACAATGAAGTATCTGATTTGATAGACTGATATCCCTTTGATATTAAAGTTGATTTCAGTCTGTCAAACCGTACTCGTGGTATTTGTTTAAGGCCATATATTTCCTTATTTAATTTGCACACAAGGATTGTATTTTGTTCATAGCCAGGTGGTTGCACCATATAGATCTCTTCTTCTAATATGCCTTTTAGAAAGGCATTATTGACATCCAGTTGTCTTATTCTCCAACCTTTGTGTAGTGCAACAGTGAGTATGAGCCTTATTGTAGAGGGTTTGACTACTGGAGAAAAAGTTTCAGTAAAGTCAAGCACATACTGCTGGGTATAACCCTTGGCAATAAATCTTGCCTTATATTTATTGATAGCCCCATCAGAATTTCTTTTTATCTTGTATGTCCATCTACATCCAACAATATTTTTATGTGCTGGTGGACATACAAGATCCCACGTCTTGTTCTTTATAAGAGCATTATACTCTTCACCCATTGCTACTCTCCAGTTATTGTGCTTTGCAGCTTGCTCATAGCTTGATGGTTCATCAAGGTTTATGTTGGCAATGTATACTTTTGGTTTAAAGATGCCACTTTTAGCTCTACTGATCATGGGATGACTTGATTTGACTGTGGAATCAGTATGAGGTAAGCTGTTAGTGTTTCCATGACTGGTACTGTCAATTGAATCATTTTGTTGATCTTGAGCTTTTTGACTTTCTTCATTTGTTGAAAGTGCAGGTGATTGACTGGCATGACTGGGATCATCAATCCAATAAGAATTTTGTTGAATAGAGACTACAGGATGAGTTTGATGATTTCAAATAGTCCTCTTCACCTTTATTTGATTCTCATTCTCATAATATATAGGCAGTTGAGGTATTGATACACTTGGATTATATACCTTTCTTGTTTTCACTTCTGAATTTCTAAAGGGGAATTCATTTTCATTAAATACAACATGTTTGCTAACAAAAAGTTTTCCACTATCATCTAGAAATTTGTAAACTTTTTGATTGGTGGCATACCCAAGAAATGTACATGGCATTGATCTGAAGTTTAGTTTATTGTTGTTGTAAGGCCTTAAGTATGGAAAGCATAAGCACCCAAAGGTTTTTAAACTATAATAATCTAGCTTCACCCCGTGTAATTTTTCTATGGGTGTTATACCTTCTAAAATTTTGGTCGGTAGTCTATTAATAAGATAGATTGCAATACTGAAAGCTTCAGGCCAAAATTTTAGAGGTAAGTTTGCATGAGCTAATAAGCCAAGCCCTTTTTCAACTATGTGCTTATGCTTTCTTTCAACTAAGCCATTCTGTTCAGATGTATAGAGACATGTGGTTTTATGAATTATTCCTTTATTGCTAAAGTAATCTTTAAGGGTTTTGTACTCTGTTCCACCATTTGATTGCAAAATTTTAACATGTGAAATAAGTTGTTTTTCAACCATGGTAATAAAATCTAATACGACTTTGTGTGTATCAGATTTATTTTTTAAGAAATATATCCAAGTGTATCTTGTATAAGCATCTACAAAGGATATATAGTATTTATAGCCATAATCTGAGCATGTTGGTGCTGGTCCCCAAAGATCAGTAGTAACAAGTTCTAGAGGCTTGGAATATTTGGTTAAGGAGTCATCAAATGGCAATTTTTGAGTCTTACACATTTGACAGTGTATGCATATGTAAGGAAGAGAAACATCATCACAAGATATATAATTTTCAGTAAGAACTTGTTTAACAATTTTAGTACTGGGATGACCAAGTTTGCAATGATAAAGATCAAATATACTACTACAGTTTTTCATTTCACACTGATTACAACAGTTTTGCTCCTTTGTAGAATTTGTACAGCTGACAGATTTAAATCTATATAATCCCTTCTCAGCATCACCCTGCAATAAAACAACTTTAGTCAGTATATCTCTAACAAGACAGTATTTAGGATAAAATTCAAAGTAAACTTTATTGTCATTAGCAAATTGAGATACATTGATAAGATTCTTTTTGATCTTTGGCACTCTTAATAAGTTATGTAAGAATAATTGTTTCTTTCCTCTAATAGAAGCACTTTCTACATGAGACATTTTGATACACTTACCATTGCCATGCAAATAGAATGTTTACCTCTATACTCCTTGTTGCCAAGATTTAAATTTTCTAAGTTGTTAGTTATATGATTAGTTGCCCCTGAGTCAGGATACCAGTAGTCATCATGCACATGTTCTAATTGACCATTTTCACTTGAGCATTGATCTTTGTTGTCTGCTTGACCGCTGGAGCTTGCTTGACCCACATTGACACTGTGATTATCATTTCTTGGATTGTTGTTATTCTAATTTGAATACTTAAAATAGCATTTTACAGCTGTTTGCTAATTTTTTCACAGATTTGGCATCTTAGTCTGTTATTGTTGTTGTATCTGCCTCTTCCCCTTGATCTATTGGAGTATCCTCCTCTCTATGATTGTTTATCACTTTTATTGTTGTTTTGATTCTTGTTTCTTGTATTGGTGGTATAATTGATAGTAAACTCAGATTCTTGGGGTCTTTTATTGTCTATCCTGGCCTCATGAGCCTGTAGGATAGGGTGAACATCATCTACTGATGTTAAGACCTTATGAGATGATATAACTGACACCATAGCTTCATATTCATCACTCAAACCATTTAAATATGGTTAAAATCTATTCAGAATCTGATACTTTGTAGCATGCAGCCTTGAGCAGGTCACAAATTATCTTGATTTTGTATAGATATTCTCTCATAGAACAATTTTTTTTCCCTTTCTGATGTTTTGAAGCTGTCTCTTGTGATACATAACTTTTGCTGCTGACTGAGTATTGAAAACTTTTTCAATGGTTGACCAAATTTCACAAGCAGATTTACACCCAATAACATGTGATAAGAGATTGGTGTTTATAGATGACAGTAGCTAGGAGCATACCAGTCTATCTTGTCTGTGATGTTTGACATATTCTTCATTGCTAACTATCTTATTTCCTGGAATAGTGATGAATTTTGGTGGAGTTGGTATTGTGCCAAGAAGAAAACCTTCAAGGCCATAACCCTGGATAGCAGTTTCAATCTGCAGTTTCCATAACAGGTAATTATTCTCATCAAGATGCACTATAATAAGTTGACTCTGTGGGCTTGTGACAGATTTGATTAGCTTTGCGGTTGCATCAAATTGCTGCTCTGAAATTGCATCATCAGATGTTGTTGAATGATCTTCAGTCATGATGAAACAGTCTCTGTCTAAACTGAAGAGAAGGCTTCAGATATGGTTCTTGAACAAGAAAATACTCAAGAAGTTGATGAATAACAGGTATGATGCAGCTAGATCCAAATGGTGAGTGTTATCTGATGGATCTTGGCGTGGCACTAGTCTTGTTTTCAAGTTTGCTGTGATGATTTTCTGATTTCTTGAATTTGGTTTCTGTTGCTTTCTTGATCAAGTTGTCTTTAATGAAAATCTGAGTGCAGCCAGTGTATAGGTTGGCAAGGCACTAGATTTGAGAAGATAAACTTGTCTTACCTAAATGATGGTTATAAAATCTGACGGGTAAAGAATGACTCTCCAAATGATGAAGCATCTTTGATGGAGAAGCTTTGATATCTCGCTCTTGTATCTTTCTTTGATATTGTGCTGTTAGGCTTGCAGCTCTGATACCAAGTAAAGTTTTAACAAAGAATATATGTGAAAACTAAAAGAAGATGAATATTGTCTTTTATTGATTGTATACTCTCTGATAGACAATTTGATATTCGGAATTCTAAGACTATACAAAAGTATATTTTGTTACAGTAGAGCATAAAGTATATATAAGCTAAAATAGGGGCATGTAACAATGTGGCCCAAAAAAGTGTTTTCAGCAAATAAAGAATAAGTGGTAAGGATGCAATCAGATGGTCTCAATGGATGCGATGGCTTCCTTCAAATGATAAAAGAGTGCTGCGACATTGCTGTCTTCATTTATTTCCCTGTATTTGTATTTGATCATCCGACCTTTTTTAAAAACTTTAATACTCTGTTATTTGTAATCCAGTAGCTTCCAATACTCTGTTATTTGTGATTCAATAGCTTCCAATACCTTGTTATTTTAATTTACAAAGTAAAGTACATTTATCAAAAAATATGGAACATTACATCAACAAAAATTTCATGAAACAAATTGTATATCGGTAATATAATTTGTTTACAAATTTTTAGATGGTCATTATTATTTCTAGGATAAAATCAAGAAAAAGCTTACACAATGTACAATTGACACGGCCACTTTAAAACCGGCTTAACCAAAGGTCAGGGCGACATAGTCTCCCTGTCCCCAAAGTTTTTTGTCAATTTCTAGTGGTCCAGTGGTTTCGACATAGTGGATGTTGCTACATTGTGTTGTAGTGGCACCAGATCGATTCCCAGCGGCTACAATAATGAGACATAGTGCACGGCCACTTTAAAACCGGCTTAACCAAAGGTCAGGGCGACATAGTCTCCCTGTCCTCAAAGTTTTCAACCCTTCCCTTTCAAAAATGGGGTCCCCTCCTTCAACTATTCTTCTTCCCGCTAATCAGTCCCATCCCATTTCTCCTCTTCAACCCTGTCCTTCTTCTCCGATTCTTGTACCACCGTCAGTATCTACCCATCTCCCTGTGACAGTCCCCTCTTCATCCATTGTCAGTAAAACTGTAGTGCTTGCTAATGTTTCAGTTGCTATAACTAATCCATCTCCTCTTCTCCCTGTGTCCATTCTCCCATCTTCTGCTCCATTGCTACCTCAACCTTCTCCTTCACCTCCTCGTTCTTGGAATTCACTCTTTAAAGCTAAGCCCAGCAATGCAGGGAAATATGTACCTCGTGATTTTCAACTTGACTATATTGGTAACTCTATTGTGCCAACACCTGATGTTGTTCAGGCTGGCAATACTATGTGGAAGGAGTATCTTGTTGGATTTTTCCTTGATAACCCTCTCCCATATGCTACTGTGGTGTACTATCTCAAAAAGGTGTGGAAACTTAGTGGTTCAATATCTGTAAAGTCTGATGGTTTTTTGTTTCTCTTCAAATTTACTAATGATGAAGATAGGTCAAGAATTGCTGAATCTGACCCTGTTATAATGAGAAACAAGCTTTTTATAGTGAAGCCATGGGATGAAAACATTGGCAATACTTGTAGTAGTATAAAATCAGTTCCAGTTTGGATTAAACTTTACAATATACCACTTTATGCTTGGTCACCGTTGGGTATCAATTGGTTAGCCTCAAGAGTTGGGAAACTTCTTTGTTTGGATGCATCAACTGAAAAATTTGAGCGCATTTCTTTTGCGAAATGTTTAGTTGAAGTAACTCCAAATCAAGATTTACCTGATGACTTTTCAGTTAGATTGTTAAATGGTTCTGAGAAGATAGTAAAGGTAGAATACTTGTGGAAACCTGAGATATGTATTGTATGTAAAGAGTTTGGTCATACTGTAGAAAGTTGCAAGAAAGTTGAATGTGAAGGTGTTGTAGAGCAATGTTTAGAAAGAGAGCAGCTGATTACAAGTGATGGAGGAATGAATAAGATGAAGAATGGGCAAAGCATAGTTAAGCAGGGCAAAGTAAAACAGATATGGCAAAAGGTTGTGAAGAACAAGGGGAAAAAAGTTATAATTTGTGAACAAAAAGCAGAAGATGTTATGAAGAAACTAAGTGTTAATGGAACTGAAATACATGATGGTCCTGAGCAAAGCAATAAGGATAATGGAAAGGAGAGTGTTCAAACCAGTGTTGAACAAAGTTGCACAGTTACCACACAAAACCAGTACAACTTGCTACAAAGTGCAGACAATGAATGTTATATAATGGAAATGTATGATGAGGAGGAAGGAGAAATAACAGTTGAAGACAAAAGTAGACAAGAACACAATGTGACAACCAAGTATTCAAAAGAGACTGAAATTATTGATAACCAAAATGAAACTTGTACACAACTCCAGGTTGCAAAACCTAGTGTGCAAGAAAGTGAAAATAAACTTTCCACCCCAATAATGAGTGGCAAGGGGGGTGAAAAAGTCGCAACTGAAAAAAATGCACACTCTCAAGTAACTGCAGATGATTTTGAAAGAAGTTGGTGTCAATCTTTTGAAACTCAAATCTATCAACTTATAACCACCTTGCATTTTGCTTCTATTCAAATTCAACCACCTACCTCTCCACATTACAATTTCTCAATACAACTTTCTGGTTGGCCTTCATCCAACTCTATCAAACATACTCAAACAGTAACACATCATGTCTCTCCTACTCATACAAAATCTCAACCAACCTCCCTTCGATCTGTACCAAGAAGGAAAATTGAAACAAGGTCTCTGTCAGCTCAAAGGAGGAATACCAGCTACCAAAATCAATAATTTTTTAATGTTAAAAAATATTGCATCTTGGAACATAAGAGGAGCACATAATACTTTGAAACTTGATCAAGTGAAAAGCTATATAACAGAGCATAACATTTGTATATTTGGAATTCTTGAAACTAAGCTCAATAGTACGTTATCCCAAAAAGCAGCAAACTACATCAATCCTAAATGGTCAATACATCATAACCTTGAAGCTGCTGCTTATGGTAGAATTCTTGTCATTTATGATCCTACTGTAATAACTCTTTCTCCTATACTGACAGTTAGGCAGTATATTCACTTTCATGTCCTTGTTTGTCAATCTCAAATTTCTTTCTACTTAACATTTGTATATGCTGATAATTCTGTCATCTCAAGAAATGCTTTCCTCAATTCAATGCCACCTTTAAGACAAGCATCTCACCCCTGGCTTGTCTTAGGTGATTTCAACTCCTGTTTTGCCTATGATGATAAATTTGGTGGATCTCCTCTTCTACCTAGAGACATTGAATCACTCAATCTTGCAGTTTATGATTCTGAATTGTTATTGGTTAACAAATCTGGGGCTAAATTTTCATGGAATAATAGTAGTAGAAGTGGTGTTCGTATTTTTACTACTATTGACCATGCTTTTAGTAACTTTCAATCTCTCATTCAATGGCCCTGTCTCTCTGTCTTTCTTCCTCAGCCTATACTATCAGATCACTCCCCCCTTGTCTTATCTTTTGGGAACCATTTGAGAAAGGAAAAAAGAAGTTTTAAATTTTTTAATGCCTGGACTAAGCATGAACAATTTTTGAGAATTGTCAAACAAGCTAACTCTGATTTTTCTTGTTATGGTAACCCTATGTACAAATTTTGTAGGAAAATAAAAAGTATCAAGCTAGCTATCAAACTGTGGGTATCTACTACATTTGGTTCTGGTAGCCTACTGTCCACTACACTGAAAGAGCAACTGAAGATCAGACAAGAGTACATGATGGACCACCCTCTTGATATCCAAGCATCTGTTGAAGAGGGGAAATTACACAAGGAAGTCCACAATGCCCTCAATTTGGAGGCAAGCATGAAGAGGCAGCAATTGCACAAAAAATGGATTGATGAGGGGGATAGAAATACTAAATTCTATCATGATTCTATTAAGGTTAAGCATTCTAGAGAGAATATATTTAGTATTACTGATGAACATGGTTCTCTTTTTTCCACTGCAGACACTGTTGATCAAGCTTTTATCCAATACTTCACCAATTTGTTTGGCAATGCTAATGACTTCATTCCTGATTTGAACCTCATATCAACACTTGATCTTCCTTTCATTTCTACTATGGAAGCTTCCTCTCTTATTTTGCCTGTTACTGATGAAGAAATCAAAGCCACCCTTTTCTCTATGAACAAGCAATCTTCAGGAAGCCCTGATGGATTAAATGTCATTTTCTTTATATCAACCTGGAATGTATTAGGTGTTGAGTTTTGTGCAGCTATACACAACTTTTTCAATAAGTGTAAGATGCTTGGGGAAGTCAATAGCACCAACATTGCCCTGATCCCTAAGGTCTCTACACCAACAAGTGTTACATCTTTCAGACCTATCTTATGCTGTAATGTTGTTTACAAGTGTATTTCAAAAATTCTAGCTTCTCATCTTGTCAAAGTACTGCCTTCTGTTGTATCCAATAATCAATCTGCCTTTATTCCTTCTAGAGACATAATTGATAATGTTCTCCTTGCTCAAGAATTACTCAAGGGGTATGGCAGAAAGAATGTGGTTCCTGCAGCTACTCTAAAACTTGATATATCCAAGGCATATGATTCTATCCATTAGGACTCTATAGTCAGGTTATTGGCAGTGATGGGTTTCCCTAAAGCTTTTGTGTCCTGGATATATGTTTGTATATCCACCCCTTCCTACTCTGTTGTTATAAATGGCAGACCTGTTGGTAATTTCAGAGGTAGTAAAGGAATTCGCCAAGGTGACCCTATATCATCTTACATATTCTTGATGGTCATGGAAGTGTTAACTGTAATTCTCAGAGATAGGTTCAAACACAAAATCATTAAGTATCATCCTAAGTGCACTGATCTACAAATTACTTCTATTATGTTTGCTGATGATGTTATGGTGTTTACCAAACCAGAATTGCCTTCTTTAAATGGTGTTTTGGAAGTATTGCAAGAATTTCATAGTATGACAGGGCTCTGTATTAATCATGGCAAGTCTTCTCTTCTGGTCTCTGGTGTTAGTCAGTTGCAGGCTACTGCTCTTCATAACCATACTGGTTTCTCTAGCATGACTAATGATATGAGGTATCTTGGTCTACCTTTAATATCTAAAAGAATAACTAAGGCTGATTGCATTCCCCTATTCAATAAAATCACCTCTGCATTAACTAGTTGGGATAATAGGAGCTTGTCTCAGAGTGGTAGGCTAGTTATCATTAAATCTGTTGTTTTTCCCTCCATGGTCTACTGGGCTAGAACCCTTATCCTTCCTGTTAAAATGTTGCAACTCATTAGGTCTGCCATGATTAGATTTTTTTGGACAGGAAGTATACACAATAGAAAGATTGTGCCTTGTTCCTTTTCTAAAATTGAGACACCTTTGAAACTAGGGGGGCTGGGAGTCATTGATATCAGGAAATGGAATACATCTGCTATTAGTAAACAATTTGATGTCCTACTGAATAAGAAGAATAGTTTGTGGGTTAGTTGGACATGGAATCACAGTATAAAGAACAAGCATTTTTGGACAATGGAAACACCACAGAACTGTAGCTGGATTTGGAGAAGTATGTTGAAACTCAGGCATGTTTTCCTCCATATGATACAATATACTATAAATTCTACAATAGCTGTCAGCTTTAGGCATGATCCATGGGTTAGAACTGGTCATATCCTATACAATGTTTGTGATCATGCTCAGATAATACAGTCTGGTATTCACCAAAATGCTTTAGCAAATGATTTTTTTCATAATGGTAAAATTCTGTTACCATCCACCAGTAACCAAGTGATTAAGCAGATGTGGGGTGATATTCAACAGCATAATTTCAGTGTGCATCAGGATGCTTGTGTTTCATGGAATAAGAAAACTCACACTGTTAAAACTGTATACAATTATGTTACTGCTAGTGTTCCACTCCCTGCCGCGGAGTGGTACAATGTGATTTGGAATTCTGACTCAACTCCAAAAGAAAATTTAATGACGTGGAAAGTCATAAATCAGGCATTACTTACAAGAAGAGTTATCAGTAGTTTTGGTATGGCTTGTTCCAAACTGTGCTTGTTCTGTCAACTTCATGATGAATCAACTGAACATCTATTTTTTGGTTGTCCTGCCTTGCACTTCATTTTAGACAAGATCAGTTGCATTACTGGTTATCATTTACTGGTTCTGCAACAAGTTTTCTCTGGCATATAATCTATAAAGCAACTAGGTGAAGAATGGAACAAGGAAGAGTATTAGTTGTTGTATTGAAAATAAGTATGTCAGTGATCTGGGCGGAGAGGAATTCCATGGTTTTTGATAATGTTAGAAGAACTGATGCCTTAATATGGAAAGAAGTCAAAACACGAACTCATTCTCAGCTGATATTTTGTGCTGCTGGTTTTCCACTTTCTCTGGTTAATGCTTGGGGATGAGTCTGTTGTTCTTATAGTTTCTTGTTTTTATTCATTTTCTTTACGTTGTACTTTTTTTATTGCTGTCTTTCAATAAAACTGGTAGGGGCCCAGTTAACCCCGCTGGCTTTTCCAAAAAATTACATATAAATTTGATGGTATGTGAAGTTTGTCATATATATGAATGCATCTCGTTAAGTAAACTATACAATGAATAAACATTGATAGCCTTTGTATTATACTTAATTAATCAAATCAGCTATGACTTATGAGGAAAAATTCTCTAAATTGTTACATATGATAGAAAATAGATTATTCTAACCTTTTTATGAATATTTTATACAAATACTTATTACTGGAAGTGGCATCTTAGAAAATAGATATCAAAATAATGATTTTTTTATAGAAGTATTGACGATCATTTATGTTTTTTTTTAATTTGTAAAAGCACTTAAATTGTTTATATCCATTATAAAGAGTTTTTATCAATCATATATAATGCGATACATAATGAATAATAGCGAATGAACTAATTACAACACACATGGTTATAGGATTGGTAATTTATTTTAAAGTTTACTTTTATTGACAGGCTCCATCACTAATTTTGCTATGGCCGACAATAAACCAATGAAGCTTTTGTAACATAAAAGGTTAAAAATAGGAATAATCTATATTTAAAAAATATACACGATACTTAATGTCTATGCTTAATAAGAAAAAAAAAGAGTTTTCGATAAGGAACTGAAATCGTTCGTAGCATAGCAAAATTACGAATAATTTTATTAAGAGAAATTGAATATATCTAGACATATTTCAAAAGGTACAATATACCATGTTAAAATAGATTGGAAAAATAAATTCTCATAGATGAGGGATAAAAATCATATTAGGCACTGGCATGTGAAACTTTGCGAGATAGTATTTACCTAGAGTGGAATGAGATGCCGCTATTTTGAAATGATGTGGCTAGAAAGCCCGGAGCTTTATTTGTCAAAATGAATGAATTTGTGATCTTACGGTGGAAATCGAGGGTTATGATGTGGAACATTTTTTCATATGGCCATAATCTTTCTGACATTATTTCTTACCCTAATTTCTGGGTCTTGAAAAATTATTGATTTTGAAATGAGGAATTCAGACAATGCCATGTCAGCATGATTAGGTTTGTATTTTTAGGTTTAATTAATAGATAGATTATATTTTATCCTTGCATTGTGAGATATTTGATAGGTTTCATGGTTGTTTTATATACCATACCACCTCTTGGCAACTATCCTACATCGGTCAGGCACCATCCTAATACACTATAAAAGTATATTTGGTGTCGAAGGTGTAATACAGTCGTCATATTTGGTATTAAAGCATATGTTGCGTATTACTAGGATCCATTAGAGAGAGTAAGTGGAACACTCTAGAATGGAACAGGATTATACAAAAGAGCGTACTTGTTCTATATTTTGATTTTTAGAACTATGTATAGCATAAATCGTGTTGCACATATGAGTACCATTGATGCAACTTTTCTTTATGGTAGACTAAGCATTCTTATTACATATTCATAATGAGCCAGCGTATAAAAATGCTACTAGGAACTCCATCTCTAGGGTTGAAGAGGAAGCAGCAGGCTCAGAGCTGCTAACCCTGACTTGCAGAGAATGTTCGACACTATGATGAGGAACATGCTGCGAAATACTTAAATGACCACTCCGAATACTGATTATGAGGGTGGTCTCAAGTTTAGGCTTCCAAGGCCGATTTTGCTAAGCTGAACGAGGATTTTACCACTCTTGATGGAAAACCGCTCTAAGGAAGAAATTTGGCTATGGAATCGTAGGATTGGCTAGACACTTTCGAAAGAATGTTTGGTGACTTGGAGTTATATGATGCTATAAAGAGAAGATTTCCTCCAGACAATTCCAAGGAAGATGAATTGATGGAATGCTTTTTGAGCTGCAATCCATGAGGATAGTTCACTTGAGATCAATTCATGACAACGTTAGAGGAGAAATTCATACAGCCAGCTAAAAGGTCGGTATTGTTCAAGAAGTTTGCGTATTTGAAGTAATGCGACTCATCTATTTTGGAATATGCTGTCGAGTTTAACACTTTTTGAAATACGGGTCGATACTCCATTAAAGAATAATGAGAAGTTTATTATTGGGATGAATGACCATCTTGGGAAGCGACTGATTGGTCATATAGACGAGTGCTTAGAGAACTTAGTCGAGAAGGCTTCGTGACATGAGGGCCTATACCTAGTGCAAAACGCTGTTATTCCTAAAGATGAGCTAAAGTTACAATCTAGCATTGGAGGCAAATAGAAATGGAACAACAAGAGGAAGTAGTATCAGAAAAAGGATGTCAATAAAAGGGTAAGTTGGACCCTATTTGCTACAATTGGGGTAATAAGAGCCATTTGAGAAAGAATTGCAAAGCTGTAGGAAAGAGGTGACGTAATTGCAATAAGATTGGGCATATGTAGAAGAAATTCCTTGAACCAAAGAAGCAGAGGAAAGTAGTGAAGGCGTATGTAATGGATGTTGTTTCAATTTCCTTGAGTGTTCCTTCGATGATGGAGAAGGGGAAGAGCAATATTATCCAAGGTATGCTTTCCATTTATGATGTTCTGTACATGTTTTATTTGATATTGGGGATTCATATTCCTTCATATCTAGTTATTTGTTGGATAGATTGGGATTGAAAACTGACATATTAGGTCGACCCTTGATTGTGACTAACCCAGTTAGAGGCTCGGCTAGCATGTCCGTGGTTTATCACGATATTACCTTATCGAGTCATGGATGTTCTTTTGTGTATGATTGTTTTTTGGGTTTTTCAGGGTTTGGCGTTATTTTAGGAATGAATTGGCTATGGAAGTATTCAATAATGGTGAATTGTGAGAGTTGGTTGGTGGGATTGAGGACAACAGAGGGTAGAGTTGGGCTACCTACTAGAGGATGGTATAACGGTTAGCTTTCTAAATTTTTGGAGGTCCAACAAGATGAGTTGTTATCGACGCCTATAGTTAGGGAATATCTAGACGTATTCAAGGAGGTGACCAAATCACCGCTACATTGAGAGATAAAGTTCATTTTTGATTTGGTTAAGGATGCAAGACCAGTGTTTCTTCCTTTAAAGCGTATGGCATCTAAGGAGCAATGAGAGCTTGATGTGCAAGTGAATGACCTATTGAGGTGAGGGTTCATTTGATGGAGTATATCCAATTAGGGAGAGCACTTAGTGTTCTCCGTAAAGGTAGATGACTCTCTTAGTTTATGTGTTTTTACCGTGAGATAAATAAGGTAGTGAAGAAGAAAAAGTATCCATTCCTTCATATTGACGACTTATTCAATCAGCTCTATAGTGTGAGATGTTCTCTTAGTTGGACCTTGTGACAAAGATTCATTAATTATAAGTGGCAAAGAAGTGTGTGTTCATTATAGCATTTTGTAGGCTGTCTCGGCTTTATGAGTGGTTTGTTATACCATTCAGCCTAACCAATACATCAACATATTTGTTGATCTCATGAACCATATTTTTAAGGATAAAAAAAATAAGTTAATGCTTGTGTTCTTCGGTGAATATTATTATTTATAAGGACGGAGGAGGAATACAAGGTACATCTAAGGATTGTGATGAAGATTTTGAGAAAATGCCAATTGGAGGGAAGTTTTTGTAATGTCACTTTGGAGGAGGAAAGTGAGATTCTTAGGTCATGTTGGCTTAAAGCAGAGCATTACAGTGGACCCTGCAAAGGTAGTGGTAGTTCAGGGCTGGAGACAACCCAAGAATGCTATAGACATGAGAATTTTCCTTGGACTAGTAGGATATTAAAGACATTTTATCAAGGATTTCTCTTGTAGCGACAACGTTAAATAAGTTGATGAAGAAGAATCAGGCTTTCACCTGGGATGCGAGTTGTGAATAAATGTTGGTGA
This sequence comes from Allium cepa, assembly GCA_030765085.1. Lineage (NCBI taxonomy): Eukaryota > Viridiplantae > Streptophyta > Magnoliopsida > Asparagales > Amaryllidaceae > Allium > Allium cepa. The sequence goes on along the minus strand of CM060945.1, from coordinate 314,640,706 downwards.
GTCTGAAAGAGAGGTTGATGAGTGCGCCATTGTTGGTCATTCCGAGTAGAAATGAAGAGTTGAAGATACACACGAATGCTTACGGTATGGAACTAAGTGCGACACTAAAGCAGAGAGAAGAAGTTATCGCATACGCAAGTCGATAGCTAAAACCACACGAGAGGAAGTACCCAACTCACGATTTGGAGTTGTTAGCAATATTATTTGCTCCAAAGACTTGGAGGCACTATTTTATTAGAGAGAGGATCGAGTTATTAATGGATCATAAGTCGTTAAAGTATCTCTTCTCCTAATAGGATCTCAACCTTTGCCAATAGCAATGGTTGGAATTCTTGGCCTCCTATAACTTTGGCAATTCGTACACGGTTGGTAGGTGAAATGCGTTCGTTGATGCTTTGAATAAAAGACATGCATGTTTAGGAGCGATATTCCTAGAGTGGAATAACCATGAATTTATCACTAATTATGAATTCAAACATCAATATGAGCCAGAGACAAAGATGTTTGCTAATTTGACTGTCAGACCTGCTTTGATTGTAAAGATTGGCAGTAGTCAGAAGCATGATGCTAAACTAGTGGATATAATAACAAATATAGAGAAAGGAGTAGAGTCGAAGGGGATGAAGAAAGACGAGATTGACCGAGATGGTAGGCATCTTAAAGGTGGAAGATTGTTTATTCCAAATGCCGATAGGTTGAGGGAGGAGGTGTTGCAAGAGTTGCCATCATTAAAGATTGACTATATATATATATATATCTGTAAGGTAAAAAATGTATCATGATATGACATGGACAATTTATTAGGAAGGAATGAGGAAGGATGTTCAAAAATTCATCCCAAAATGCTTGAACTGCCGGTTTGTTAAGGCAGAATAGAAGAAGCAAGTAGCTTGATGCAACCACTTGACATTTCTAAATAGAAGTGGGAACAATATTGACGAAATTTCGTCGATGGATTTCTGAGGACCAGAGGAGGGCATGATAGCATCTTGTTTGTAATCGATAGGTTGACAAAGTGTAGTAGATATATACCTTAAGTCTAATAGAACGATATCCAAGCTGGCCGGGTTGTATGTGAAGTGGATCATACGATTTTGATTCCACGATGTGGCAAAGAGAATTATGGGTGACCATAACCTTTTTTCACTAGTGGGTTATGGAAAAGTTTGAAAGAGTCATTGGTGATGGAGATGCATCTTGGTATAGCTTATCATCCGCAAAATAATGGGCAATCCAAGAGGGTGAATTGTATTATAGAGTATCTCTTACTGGCCTACATACTCGACTTTGGAGACTCTAGATGATCATTTGCATTGGTGGAGTTCACAAACAACAGTAGTTATCAGTATAATATCAGTATGATAGCATTTGAGGCATCATATGGCCAACCGCGTAATCTTACTTTGTATTGGTGGGAAGCAGGCGAAAAGCTGATATTAAGGCCAAATTGGTTAGGTATACTTTAGGGAAAATTGAGATCCTTCGACAATGAATGAAAGCTTCTCAAGATAGACATAAGAGTTATGCGGATAAAAGACCTAGAGATTCCATGTTCTCTATCGACGATATGGTATTTGTGAAGATTTTTCCACTAAAAAGTGTCGTTTGATTTAGTAGGAAAGGGAAGTTGGCACTGAGAATTGTAGGTCATTTTTCGATAATAGAGTGGAGTGGGAACCTAGCATGTTGACTTCCCTAGAAGTGGAGTGTATGCACAACGTATTATAAGTTTTTCATTTGTAGAAATTTATGCATGGTTCAAGCAGAATAGTGGAATCGAATCAACTTGATGATGTTGAAATTCTACCATAAGCATTGAGGCCTCGTAGATCTATTCGTATCGTTAAGTGTAATATAAAACGGCTTCGAAGAAAGACGGTGGAGTTAGTAAAGGTTTAGTGGAGTGAAAGTGAAAATGATTATACATGGTAAACTAAAGAAAAGATGAGGAACACTTATCCAGAGCTCTTTACCTGGTAAGATTTGCTACCTATCACATTTAATTTCACTTTTGATATCATGAAAGATATTGTTTGATTTCTAATGAATGCAATGTTCCATGTTTGATGTTTCAAATGACTGCTTAGATTGTTAGGCATGCAAGGTAACTATGGTTGACTTTTTTAGTTTATTTAGGGATTTTAAGGGCGAATTTATAAAGTAGACGAGAGAGTAACGACTTGTATTTTACATATCGAAGGATCTTAAAATATCATTTTAAATCCACAACGGGTTGTATTTAACCTATAACTTTTGGGTAATATTAACTAGTAATATTTTTCACCCGTGGGATTTTTATTGGATAGTCTAATCCTTGAAAAAAAAATTAGCTTTATAACTTTTGACATGAGATGAAATAGGATCTGAAACCACTTCCATTGGAAAGATATGATAGTTTCTCTAGAGTGGTGATAATAAATTTTTAGACTTAGTGTTTAGAAGATATGACCATTCGATATTCCGACTGACTTTAGGCAGACTAGCGGGTAATTAGTGGACGATTAGTGTAGCTAATCATTAGTAGTCGCTATTCATTCCTTTTCATCTCTATACCTTCTAACCTCAATTAGTATGAATTCAGCCTAAATTCCATTATTTCTTCAAGATAACTAGCCTACTTAAGTTATTAAATTGAGATTAGCGAAGGAGCATTGAAGATCTACTACTTGGACCACCCAGGGATTTGCGCTTACACTGTTTATTCTTGGATTTACCTTTGGATTTGTGTATTTTAGGTATAAGGTGAATGATTCAACCTCTCTACCTATTCTACGCATAGTGATATAGCAAAATAATGATTTTTAAGACGGATTTTGATGTTTAAAATGATTTTAAACCTAAATCCAACTTTCATAACCTTTTCAAAACAAATTTGTAAAGATAAAAATGTGATTTGTTCTGTTCCCCACTATTTGAAATCATGTCATCATTTTAGCATATGGTTGGATCTAGGATAATATAATTATCTAAATTGCATTTTGATGGTTGATATATGTTGTATGATGATTGTATACCATTTTTTGACGTGTTTGATGCCTTCGTTTGTCTTATTAGTGTAGTTAGAAAGTGGTTATTATTTGAGAAAATCAAACATCAAAAATTTTCAAAACGTGATGAGGTTGAAGTATTTAGTTGTTTGAAGCCAAGGATGGCCACACATTTTAGGAGGAGAAAATCAAGTCGGTGGAAGGCGGAAAATCATGTTGGTGGATGGATCATATTGGTGGTGAATCATGTCAGCAGTGGTTTGCTTTGAGGAAATGATGCAAGGGCTTCGAGCAATATGGTGCTTGGCTTAGGGCTTGGGGCTTGTGGCATAGGACAAGAGGCTTGGACATCAAAATTTGTCTATATGCCAAACTTGGTGCGGACATGCATTAGCTCAAATTAACTGTGCAGTTTCTTCGTGAAGAGAATGGGAGCATTAGACATGGAGTTTTGATAAGAAAAATTTGTCAATTTTGACTAAGTAATCATGTCAGTGTCGATAAAAAGGGTCATATCGATACCGACATATCTGATGGTTGGTCAATTTTGACCAAACTTCATGGGGGCAAAGGTTTTTCCTTGGGAAGTGTACCGTGCTTGTTCCCTTTTTGGGTTGACGTTTGATTTTGATGTCATAGCACGAAGAGGAATGATCTTCAACTGCATTGCAAAATGACGTGACGCTTCGACGTAATGGCTTTGGGACTTTTACAAGACGATTCTAAAACACACGATGGAGATACATGGATGTTTCGATGATGACGAACCGATGGCGATGGAGTTGCTTTTAGGTGATAGTAACTCGATAAGGATGGTGTTGTGCTTTAGTGATCATGAATCGATGTGGATGGAGTCATGATAATGGTCCATAGTGACAAGTTGGATGAGGATAGGAACTGGTATAAGGAACAAGAGGAATGTGTTCTGCTATGGATATGAATAGAAATAGAATGAGGATATGTTCGTCCACATTGACACATGCAAAGGGATCATTAGTACTCAAAGTGTTTCAAGTTACGCTCGTAAAGCAAGGGTATGTGTGGACGCTCAATGGACATGAGGATACATTGTCTTGGATCAAGAATGTGGATTCGTGTACACTAGACCTTAAGGATGCGGGGTCTTGATTTCTCAAGCGTTGAAGTGACATAGATTCAAGCACTGAGCAACTGAGATTATTCCATTATTATATAGTAAAGGATGTCCATACGAGTTATCATATATCCAACGCACATGAATGATAGTGAGGATTGTTTGATGGATGCTATGTTTGTTTATCACTCTAAGGATGCCACATGACATAGTGATTGTGGACTTGGATACCTAGACATCGAATACTATACTTAGACTTGTAGTACACTTATATGATGATGATAATAGTTTAGCAAGTGTTGTTATGTGCTAACTCTTAGGATACAGGGATAGGACATGAATGATTCTCTATACCTTATGTCCTATAGTATATTGACTTCCTTTGTATTTTTGAAGTTGTTATCGCTCAAACATGATTGTTTTCTGACCAAGGTTTTGTGCTTTGGTTCTTTTTATTTCGTATACTCTTAAATGAGTAAACAAGATAGTAGGTGTAGACGATGCAGTGAGTTTTGCAAATGGACAAGTAGGAGGCGACACTTACTTATATTTATATTTTTGGGCTAATATTTTTTATTCCATTGTGCGACACTGTGGAGCCTTGATAATGTTAAGTTATCTTTATTTGGATACAAATATTTGAGTTTGTTTATCATTTGTATTGACACTATTATTGCTTTGTATAATAGTATTGAACCTATGCTTTGATATATGATTGTTCTTATAGTTATATTTCTTCCTTGTTTGTTTTATAGCTATGATGATTATTATATTTTATCATCGAGCTATGAGATATATGAAAGGTTTTATTTACCATACCATTTCTTAGCAACCATTCTGCATTGGTCGGGCACTATCACATCGCATTATATACGTATGTGTGGTGCCGAAGGTATAGGGAAGTTGCCACAAAAATCAAAGCGGAACACCTTGCCACTAAGATAAAAGCCCATGATAATACTAACATCTCTAAAACATTAAGGGGACGAACTTAAATTTTATCCCTTAATCCCGTTATGGAGACCTTAAGCCAATTTATAACTCAAAATAAATTAAAGGATGTGTAACAACCCTCCATTTTCAACCTTTTGATTTAACAAGAAAATCGACATTCAGACAACAAAAGCCCAAAATAATGGATCATTAGGCAATGAATACAAGAAGTGAAATAGATTCAAACTCATCTTTCGAAACTCACAGCAAAAGGAAACAGCATATAAAATAATAATATTCAAACCAATCCAACTACATAGTTATATTTATATATTAAATCCCAATCAACATTATCATAAAGTACTCTCATATGGTACGCGGGCGTGTGTATGTATAATATAGAATGTCTCCATCATTCACACATTTAACATCACCAATGCCGGTGTAACATCCCGTATCTAGAGGCTAAAAGTTGAGCGCTATGGATGCCGCAGACATCCATAATATTGACTTCTGATGACGAAATACGGTAATGTTAATGGTATATCAGAAGCACTTGAATATGAACAAAATCAAAAATTCCCAAAAACATCAATTTATAGTAATTACATTTCAAATAATATCATATTCAAGTTACAAAAATCCCCAAACGTATTCCCAGGCAATAATAAAATATAATTACAACAATACGCCAAGAGCGACATATGTAGACGCCCCCTTGGATGATTAAAGTAATACAGACATAATTGTCTTAATACACAGCGGAAACCATTTTAAAATAGAATTTCCAGATTAGCTATCCATCAACCACCTGCTAGTTTTTGAAAGTTTATTCGCCAAAATCTGCTAAAACCTGAAAACCTAAATCCTCAGCTTACTCAAATAAAATTTTGAGCACTAAGAGTTTAAGGGGAAACAAAAACTTCAAGTCAGACTTAAAGCCTGGTATGAATAATTTCTGTTACATCTCAGTTTACTAACAAATAGCGGGACCATGCCGCTTAGCGGAATAGGTTTTCCCTCACTAATATCTCTTTTCAAAACATATATTTTGCAATTCCTTTCCTGCAATCAAACCGGTTAATCAACTGTTTATAATAATAATATAGTAATATCCATTATGCTAAAATAAGATATAAAATAGGCTATCTATCTAAAATATAAACTATCGGTTCTTTACTGGACTATCTGTCCTTAATTCTGATTATACCAAAATAGCAATACCTTTTATGCCAGATAATGGGCTATCTTCCCAAAACAGGTAAAAAGGTGAATTAACTGTCCTTAAAATTTTAGCAAGATCCGTTACGCTAATAAATGAACTATCTGTTCATATCAGATTTGACTGCTCTTTCTGGACTAATTGTCCTCTGGGATGACTACCCTCAAATGGACCAAATGTCTGAATTTAATATGAGTTGACTGCCCAAATTTTCTTTTGGGTTAACTACCCTTCAAAATATCTGAGCTAACTGCTTTACAATATTTGAGCTAACTGCTCTTTAAATTTTCCTTGAAACCTTTTCAAAATGATTTAATCGGTAAACTCAGATACAAACAAGGAAAAAATATATTTAGCTTTACTCTAAGCTAATTTTGCTCCGTCATATATATTTTACTCAAAATAATGTTGATGATGTTCATTAAAAATTATCTATCATTTAAAATAAGTTGAAGTCCTGTATAACCTAAAACACTTAGACTATCTGTCTAGTTATTTTATTCAAAACCTTTGGTTAAAACCCTTAAGCAAACTTTTGAAAACATAGAAGGTAACTCCCTCAAAACCATTCATAAAACCATTCGAAAGTATTAAAGGTAACTCCTTCATATCTTAATAAACCTTTCGAAATCATTGAAGGTAACTCCTTCTAAACCCTTTAAAAGCCTTCCTTTTACAAGCTTTAAAACATATGTCATCCGCCTTTAAATCCTTTAAACCTTAGCCTTTCGAAAACATTGAAATACCATACCTTTTGACCTTAAGGTGTCTTTTCAACCTATTTTTAGAAAACAAAAGATAACCTTTGACTCCATTTGGGCCGAAAGGTTAGGAAGCAGCAACTACGCTTTCGGCCTTGTCAAAAGCTATACCTTTCGTACCTAAACCTTTCGACTCCATCCAATCCACTACGTACAAGTTTCCTGGTACCATATGCATTGGTATTTGACCTAGCTGAAAGGTTTGATACCTTTCGAACTTGTCGGAAGGTCCGGAATGAAGGTGGAAGCTCCGACGAGAGCGTTGAAATAGAAGAAAGACTATTTATTTGTACTTTTAAACAGTACTTTTGTACCCAACCTGCCTTTTTTTGTCTAAATTTGATTAGTTGCCAAGATTTTATATTCAGAGGTGCTGTTGACTTTCCTTATTTGGAAATTTGAATAATTTTGGAAAAACCCCCTTCTCCTTTATAATTATATAAAAAATTTAAATCCTATACCTTAAATAATTTTATATAACTATTAAAACACCTTGAAAAAATATGGAATTTTTTAGAAAATCTAATAATATGTTCCCTTCAAACATATAAATTTTTTGAATCCAAACTATAATTATTTTACCCATAAATAATTATATAATCCAAATTAACCTTTTCTTTCTTAGAAAATTCATAACAATTCCACAAAAATTCTAAAAATTATAAAAATCTAAACCCGTCTCTAAAATAAATTTTTAGACCATCATGAAAATTCGTAAGGCTAACGGATGTCCTTTAAAAGGGTTTTCATCTTAAAACATGTCATAAAATCTGTATGAACATACATAAATCATCTACATGTATATATATTCACTTTATCATTCAAAACATGGCAAATCTTTGCAAAATTACTGGGTTTAACCTCAAATCCAAAACCGTAAAAGTTTAAAGATGTAAACATTGTTCACGTTTGCTTTAATGATTAAGGTGCTTGAGATTTGAATGAGTCTGATTTGAATTTGCTTTACTTAAGCTTCTCTTTTGTTTCCTCTTCTTCTTCCTTTGTTAATGGTGGCCGACCAAGCTTTTCAAATTTTAGAAAATGAGAATGAACATGTGTTTTAAGATACACGACCCAAGAAAGGCGATGTAGGAATGGCTTCTTTCCCATAATACCCCCCTCCAATTCATTTTAAACCCTCGTCTTAATTTATTTGTTAAAAGGAATGGTTACCTTAATTAAATCAAATCTCAATCCCCTTATCGACGCATTATTTTATTTACTTTATCTAAATAAATCTCCTAAATAATGTTATAAAAAATCGGGGGTGTTACAGACTCCCCTTCTTAAAGAATTTCATCCTCGAAATTACAATAAGGTTCAAAACAAACAAGAAGGTAAAACATACTATCGAAACAAGTTTGGATAAGTATCTCTAATCTTGCTCTCAACCTCCCAAGTATTGTCTCTGTCATCGTCACTCCACTGGACTTTAACTTATCTGACCGTCTTGGTTCTAAGACTCTTCTCATCTCTTGCAACAATGTGAAGTGGCTACCTCACTATGGTCAAGTCTGTTTCTACCACTAAATCATCTAGCTATATCGGTGCAATAGCAGTCTCCGGGTCTCTAACATACTTTTTGAGATGAGAAATATGAAAAACATCAAGGACACCTACTAAACTACTCTGTAATTCAAGTCTATACATGAGCTTCCCGATCCTCTCAAGAATAGGAAAAGGTCCTATGAATCTAGGGGATAACTTCCCCGACTTCCTAAATCTAAGCACACCATTCATCGGTGATACTTTGATGAAAATCTAGTCCCCATCTGAGAACTCCAAATCTTTTTGTTTCTTATCAACATAACTTTATGCCTAGACTGAGCTTCCTTCATCCTATATTGAATGACCTCAATTTTTTCTGCAGCTTCTCTGACCAAATCTGGACCAAGAATCAACCTATCCTCAGTCTCCAACCAACATATAGGAGAATTGCATGGCCTTTCATACAAAGCTTCAAATGGTGCCATCCTGATACTAGTCTGATAACTGCTGTTATAGGAAAACTCGACTAGATGTAGATGATCCTTACATGATCCTCCAAAGACCAAAACAAAAGCTCTCAACAGATCTTCCAAGGTCTTGTTAACTCTTTCCGTTTGCCTATCTGTCTACGGATGGTAAGCAGTATTCATTATAAGCTTGGTTCCCAAAACTTCCTGCAGACTCTTCCAAAACTCGCTAGTGAATAAGGAATCTCTTTCACTAACTATGCTGCTAGGAATTCCATACAATCTAACCACATTCTTCATGAACAATCTTTCTAAAATAGGTGACGTCCTGGTTGACTTAACTGGAATGAAATGGGCACTCTTGGTCAATCTGTCCACTGTAACCCATATACTTTCATTTTCCCTGTTCGACCTTGGCAACCCGTCTATGAAGTCCATAAGAATAGAATCCCACTTCCACACTGGAATATCTAACGATTGAAGCAAACCACTCAGTTTCTGGTGTTCAGCCTTTGCCTGCTGGCAATTCAAGCACATTCTTACACACAAACCAATATCCCACTTCATTCCTTCCTAGAAGAAACTCCTTTTCATATCCTGATACCTCTTGGTACCTCTAGGATTTATAGTGAACTTCGAACGATAGCATTCATCTAAGACTTCCATTCTTATGTTTCCCACAGTCAAAACACATAATCTTCCATTTTTTCTCAGCCACCAATTCTAGTCAAGACTGAAATTTTTCAAGTCACCGCTCTTGGTTCCTTCCTTTAGCTTATCCGTTCAGACAGTACTGGATCCTCTATCTGCTTAGAAGCAATCTGTTCGATCAAAACTGGTAGGACTTCAAAACATGACAATACAACTGTATCACCATGAGACCCTACCTCGTATCTCCACTGCACTCTGCAATTTGCTAATGCTTCTAAACCTATTCACTTAGCCATCATTGTTAGTACTGCATTTTGATGTTTCTAGCTAAGTGTATCTGTAATCGGTTACCTTTCCTTGGTGTGTATTCAATCCCAAAATCATAAGTGGCTATGAATTCTAACCATCTCTACTGTTTCATGTTCAGCTCCTTCTAAGAGAACAAATACTTCAATGACTTATGATCGGTAAACAGCTCAAACCTTTCTCCTAAAAGGCAATGTCTCCACACCTTCAAAGCAAAAATCACTACAGCTAACTCTAGATCATGCGTTGGATATCTGACCTTATACGGTCTAAGCTGTCTAGAAGCATAGGCAATCACTTTACTTCTCTGCATCAACACAACTCCTAATCATGTTCCACACGCACCGGTATAAACTACCAAGTCCTGATTTCCCTCTAGAACTACCAACGCAGGTGCATGGGTCAATAAGTGTTTCAAACTCTAGAATGCTTCCTCACACTTATCGGTCCACACAAACTTCACATCCTTCCTCATTAACCTGGTCATCGGTGTTGCTATCTACGATAAATTCTTATTGAATCTTCGATAACAACCGGCCAACCCAAGAAAACTCTTATTCTCGGTTACTGTCTTGGGTCTCTTCCAATTATTCATTGCCTCCAGCTTAGTCTGATTTACTAATAACCCTTCCTTTGAGACGACATGACAAAGAAACTTCACCTCCTTTTTCCAGAAGTGACACTTCAAAAACTTTGCTTTCAGCTGATGCTGCCTCAGCGTCTCAAGCACTACTCTAAGATGAACTTCATGCTTTCTTTTATCCTTAGAGTAAACAAAAATATCATCTATGAAAATCAGCACAAACCTATCCAAGATCTGTCGAAAAATCTGGTTCATCAAATCCACAAAGAAAGCTAGAGCATTCGTCTGTCCGAGCAGCATAACTAACCATTCGTACGATCCATATGTGGTCTTGAATGCTGTCAAAAATATACTATCCTATGCTACTCAAAGCTGATGGAAACCCATTGCCAAATCCAACTGAGAAAACACCTTTGCTCCACTTAGCTGGTCGAATAAATCGCCAATTATGGGCAATGGATATGGATTCTTTATGATCCACTCATTCATATTACGATAATCGATACACAACCTCAATGATTCGTCTGGCTTCTTAGCAAACACAATCGCTGCACCCCAGGACGAACTTCTCGGTCCAACAAAACTCTTGCCCTCTAAGTCCACCAACTGCACCTTCAAATCCATCATCTCTAAAAGGATCATCTTGCTTGGCGGTCTACTCACCGGTTTTGCTCAAGGAACCAAATCTATCCGAAACGCAATAGCTCATTCAACGGCAGTCTAATTGCAGGCTCAAACACATCTGCGAATTATCTAACCTCGAAACTAGGCTCATCTCATCATCTGAATCTAATGCACCCAAGAAAGCAAACACTGCACTGCTAGAACCTCTACGGTGAAAAAAATATGATCGGTACAATCTGGGTGACTAAGAGATATCTTCCTACACTGTGAAAATATCTTGGCATCATACTCACTTAACCAAGCCATACCTAGGATGATCCTAAACCCCATAAAGTCAAACACATGCAAACTGCACTCAAAAGTACGACCTAACAGGTCAAATTCAAACTGGTCACACCTCAACCCTAGAGTTGCATAGCCTCCTATTAGATTTGCAACCTATAAGGAAGTAACTAAATATGTGGGTTTCAACGTTAAGCTACTACCGCCTACCTCGAGAGACAATCCCATAATCAAAGGTGCACCCAATCAAATCACAAAGTAATAGAATGGTACCGAAGAAGCATGCTCGATCGGAGGTGTGACCTCACTTGGTTCGTTGCGGCTCCTGATTTAGTCACATCAAGCAAACTCGAAGGAGTCGGGACTGCATACATACCTCATACAGATATCGCCAAACCATCCTACTTCGTTTTGGATTCTCCACTATGTGCACAGTTGTTAAATGTTTTTCGGTATTGGTAGAGAGTATGACAATATCTGATTCCGGTCTCTTTAACAACAAAATGCTTATTTCATACCGTGATCATTTTCGTTTCAAACAGTTTATACTTCATATCAAAATATCATATTCATTTCAAAACCATATCACTTTCGAAATCATATTCACTTTTGAAATCATACCACTTTTGAAATCATATTCATTTCCATATCATAACCACAAAATAGGTTAAGCCAACGTATCAAAGTATTCACATTTAAATCTATTAAATTTAAAATATAAAAACTCCAACTTAAACAGTTTTAATATTGAAAGTAGTTTATATATATTGGAATAGTTATACATTAAAAATAGTTTATATTTAAATATAGGTTATAGATTAAAATAGTTTATATAATAAAGATTATATATTTAAAATTATTTATAAATTTAAAATAATATATGTTAAAATAGTTTATACATTTAAAAGAGTTTATATCAAAAATATTTTCACATTAGAATTGTTTCTTCCAATTTCGCAAATCAATTAAAATCAACTTCAGTTCCAAAAATTCAATTTAAATCAATCTCAGTTCAACAATTTCAATTAAAAAGGTTAAAGGTTCAATTTAAATTCTCATTAAAAGCATTTAATTTATATCGATTTCAAATCCAGGTTTGAACTACAAATTCAATTAACCTCCAATTCAATAGGTTTCAAAGTTTAAATATTCAAACAATAGATAATAACTAATTTTGATAAATTTCATTTATATCTCAAAATTCAACTTTAATTTAATTTAAATTTGAAAATATTCACTTAATCATTTTTAATAACATTTAAATAAAATCTCAAATCATAAATTTAAATCAATATTAAATATCCAATTTCAGTTTTATTGAAATTTGAATATATTCATTTAATCACCTTTAATCAAATCAAATTATCAAGTTATAAAAATCATATCTTTAAAATCTGTAATTAATAAGTTCAAATCAATTCTTATTTAAGTACAATTCTTAAACAGATAAAATTTTAAATAAATTTCAATTCATCTTTCCAACCTTAATTTATAAAAGTTATTACAAAATCTATTTTTAAAATATTAACAAAATTTTAAATAATTACTTAAACATATTATATATATATATATATATATATATATATATATTAGTTGAATTAATTTTTTTATTAAGCTAAGTTATATTAAAAACTGTTATTAAATCTATTTTAAATCTTATTTTGTATATTTAAAAATAATACAAATATAAGTAAAATCTAAAAATTTACCTTTTCAAAACTTAAATTTTAATTTTTATAAATTTCCAAACGTATAATTTAAAAATCTAAATTTCACACATATATTAAAAAAACTCACTATATTTTATTTTAAAGTCCAAACACATATATTTTCTTTTCTCAAAATTTTGGAAATCATTTAAAAATAGACCAACGGTGTCCATATATAATTTTCTATCATATAGTCAAGTGACACATATATTTATCATTTTAATCCGTAATAGCGTAATGTGTACGGGAATATATCATTTCAACCCACTATCTCGAAATTTAAATTCAATAAAATTGCTTAGGTTTATCATTTCAACCCATAACGATTTTCCTCTAATTTATAAGATAATTCGGATATATATCATTTCAACCTATAGGGATTTCTAACTAACAGGGAACTTGTAGAGTGATTGGAAACAGATAATTAACAGCATAACATATAAGGAACTCGCAATTGTGAATCACAAATTAACACATCATGCATGTCAATATAAGTGTTATAAAAAGCAATATATCATCATATAAATCAAAATGAACATCACATCATATCATCATCTATGTGTCAAAGTGAACATAGTAACATATAAAATCATATGTATATTAACTAAACAAAAATCCTGGCTATAAAAAACATTTCAAGGGTCAATTGAAGTGATGTTTATTTACTTAAACATAAAATTGTTAATCGTAAGTGATTGCTCACCTTTCGAGGCTAGAGAAAATGGACAACACAACAAGCAACGATTTTGTATCACAAAATCGACAAGCGAAGAATCCGAATGACAATTTCCAAACAAAGCAAGGTGAACACGAATTCGATAAGCAAAGCAAAGCTTATAACTTAGATTAAATGAAAAACAAATCAAAACTAGCTTGATATAAATAGAAACAATATATATATATATATATATATATATTATATTTTTTCCTTAAAATTAATATTCAATTTAAAACACATATTTAGAATAAAAATCTTCATATTGTATTTTATAAATCAATGTTTATCAAAACCCATATTTTTCAAAATTCTTTAAATAAATATTTAAACATAATATGTATATATATATTAAACTTATTACAAAAAATCTTTTTTAAAATATTAACATAAATTTAAATAAATAATTTAAACATATTATATATATTCCTCGGATTTTTTATAAGGAGAGTAGTGTAATAGTTTCAGTCGAAGTGGAGAAGCAAGCCTGCTCGGTTGGAGGAAGGCAAAGCTGTGCTTGGCAATGGGCTGAGCGGTGGAAATAAGGCGGAGGAAAGTGAATAAGATGGGTGCTGTCGGCTGCTTCGGAGCAGTTGTGCTCGGCTCAGATGGTGCCAGGGGTTGTCACGTGGGAATTGCTCGAGAGGGACTAGATTGTGTGCTGGCTACATGCAGGTCGAGAAGCAGTAGGCTGTTTGGCTACTCGTGAAGTCGGCTGAAGGGATATGGAGGTTGTTAGTGGCTGTCAGTGCAAAGGGTTGGAGGCAAGATGGAGTGCGGTCATGAGGCGGGAAGAAGCGGTGGAGTGCGGTCATGTGGCAGGCTGTACTGTGGTGGAGGGAAGGGAAACAACGAGAAGAGAGATGGTCGGGTGGCAGATGAGCTGTAGGAGAGGCGGATTTGGTCGACAATGTGGTGAGCTACTGTGAGGCCGAAGGTAGGAAGGTGTGACGGTGGCTGTGCTTCTTCAAGTTGTTCAGCCTGAAGGTGGCATATTCGACGAGCGTTTTATTTTCTTTAAGAAGGAGATGGTAGTGTGTCGTTTGCGTGGAAGGTTGCGTGTGTGGAGTTGATGGCCTGCGACAATAAAAGGTGGACGAGGTTTCGATGGGAAAGATGGAGATGGGCAGCTGGCAATGAAGAAAAGAGAAGAGGCAGGTCTCAAGAAAATGAAGAAGGACGAGCTTGAACCTCAAATATAGATAGTGACATATATTTATTTTTATATTTTTTCTCAAGTGAATGAAAAGAGAACGAAGAAAGCAAAGAAAATGAGAATCGAGCAGTATATTGGAACCAGAGGAATAGAAGCAAGCGGTGGAGTAGAGAAAGTCAAATTATTTAATTTCTAGGAATATTAAAGTTATGGCTATTAGATTTCTCGCGAAGGACAACTGAATAGACACAAGAACCCAAAAGGCTAAAATTGGGTACGAATATGGCTAATCGTTTCATAGATTTTGCCACGTACCGGACAGCAAAATGCACAAATGAATATACTGCAAGATCAACGCAACGAAATGAATAGAATGGTATATAGATATTAGAAATACGACCATCCTATCAAAACTCGATTTTCACTGCCAAAATACTGCTAAAACGCTGCAAATAATGTAAATGGAGCTAGAGCAGTTCAAATTTGCGAAACGAAATGCGACATCTCACTCAAAAAATGTTTTGCATTTTTCTTATATAAAATATTCAGATTTTGAATTTTTTTAATTTCCATCTAATTTTAACTGATTTAAATTTTAAATTGAAATTTCACAATAGAACAAACTTGTATATTTTCATTTCTAAAATTTAATTGTTTATTTTCATGAATTTTTTTGCTTAACTACGTTATTTAAATCATTAAAATTTCCAGGTTGTTACACTTTACTCAAAATAATGTTGATGATGTTCAATAAAAATTATCTATCCTTTAAAATAAGTTAAAGTCCTTTATAACTTATAACACTTAGGCTATCTGCCTAATTCTTATATTCCAAACCTTTGTTTAAAACCGTTAAACATCCTTTTGAAAGCATAGAAGCTAACTCCCAAAAAACCATTCATAAAACCCTTCGAAAGTATTGAAGGTAATTCCTTCATATCTTTTAGTATACCTTTTGGAATCATTGAAGGTAACTCCTTCTAAACCTTTTAAAACCCTTCCTTTTACAAGGTTTAAAACATATGATATCCGCCTTTAGATCCTTTAAACTTTATCCTTTCAAAAACATTGAAAAACCTAAAACTTTCGACCTTGTCGGAAGGTTTCTTTTCAGCCTAGTCGAAAGGTTTCACCTTTAAACTTTGCCAAAAGCCTGGGGTACCTCCCCTATATAATAAACCTTTCGAAAGCAATGTAACCAAAACCTTTCAAAGACATTAGGTTCAATTTAAAACAGGTGGAAAACCTTTCAAATCCAATCAAAGTTAACCACTTTGAAACCTTTAAAACGTTTGACTTAAAACATTTGGATTATGCAAAAGGATCAGAAAAACATTGGAGTCGAAAGCAACTGCTTCGAAACTTTATAAAACCTTTCGAAATCCTTCGAAAATAATGAAGTGTCGGTATTGTAATCAACCATTCGAAATCAATGAAGCGAGGCGGCAAGTTTTAGAAAACAAAAGATAACCTTTGACTCCATCTGTGTCAAAAGGTTAGGAAGCAACAACTATGCTTTTGGCCTTGTCGAAAGCTATACATTTGTCCTTAAACCTTTCGACTCTATCCAATCCACTACATACCAGTTGCCTGATACGATGTGCATTGGTATTTGACCGAGCCAAAAGGTTTGATACCTTTCAACCTTATCGAAAGTTCTGGAATGAAGGCGGAAGCTCTGCCGAAATGGTTGAAATAGAAGAAAGACTACTTATTTGTACTTTTAAAATAGTTCTTTTGTATTCAACTTGCCTTGTTTGTCTAAATTTGATTAGTTACCAAAATTTTATATTCAAAAGTGCTGCCGACTTTCCTTATTTGGAAATTTAAATAATTTTTGAAAAGCCTCTTTCTCCTTTATAATTATACAAAACATTTAAGTTCAAAAACTTAAATATATATAACTATTAAAACACCTTGAAAAATTCTAGAAAAATTTCAGAAGATAATATGTTCTCTTCAACATATAATTTTTTTTTATCCAAACCGTAATTAATTTTCCTGTAAATAATTTTATAATCCAAATTAACCTTTTCTTCCTTTGAAAATTTCATAACAATTTCACAAAAATTCAAAAATTCTAAAAATCGAAACCCATCTCTAAAATAACTTTTTAGATCGTCATAAAATTTTGCATGGCTAACGGATGTCATTTAATAGGGTTTTCATCTTAAAACATGTCTTAAAATTTATATGAACATATGCAAATCATCAACATGTATATATAATCACTTTATCATTCTAAACATGGCAAATCTTTGCAAAACTATTCGGGTTTAACCTTAAAGCCGAAACTATAAAAATTTAGAGATGTAAACATTATTCACCTTTTCTTTAATGATTAAGGAGCTTGCGATTTGAATGAGTTCGATTTTAATTTTCTTTACCTAAGCTTCTCTTTCGTTTCCTCTTCTTCTTCCTTTGTTAATGATGGTCAGTCAATCTTTTCAAATTTTAGAAAACGAGAATGAACGTGTGTTTCGAGACACACGGCCTAAGTAAGGCAATATAGGAATGACCTCTTTCCCATAATATCCATCCTCTAATTCATTTTAAACCCTCCTTTTAATTTATTTGTTAAAAGACACAACTACCTTAATTAAATCAAATCTCAATCCCCTTATCAACACATTATTTTATTTAGTTTATCTAACTAAATCTCCTAAATAATGCTATCAAAAATCTAGGGTGCTACAACCGGCTTGACTTCGTACTTTATCAACCCATTAATAACAGGTACCAAAACAATGTAGATAGGGGTAGACATATGTTTGAGTGAGTGCAACAATCCTATTCCATATATATTACAATTATACTCATATAATGTCATAGGTATCTATGTTTTACCTAATAATCATATCTTACCCTTTATCACCAAAAACCGTATGGTTAGTTCAACAACACAATTTAGCTAATAGCTTAATTAAAGTCATGACTCCACATAAACATCATATAGAAAGTGACACAATCAAATCTACATGCAATGCTGCACCCAAGCTTAATGCATATGTAAACACTTCTTGAATCCACCCTATGCATTACAAGATCTTGTTACAACCAACTAAACACTTCCTGGACCCACCATATATGCTATGGGATCATCTTATGGAATGTGACATGGATTCTTGCATTTAGACAATACCACACTAAAACAACAAACATCGCATGGACGGTAACACAGATTCCAACATTTAGACATTGTCATGCGATGATGATATGTGGACTATGACATAGTGTGGCGATTGTCCTATACCACTGGCACCAATAGTATACAAATATTGCACTGTCCATGCCCGACTGATATAGGACGATGATCAGGGTTGAAATAAACCAGTATAGCATATAACCAGTAATATCTCATAGCGCATGGATAAAATATAATATCATAAATATAATAGAAGAGGCAGTAATAACTATGTGAACAAATCATCATTAGAGCAATAGATCCATAGAGTTATACATCAAATGCAGTAGAGTTTATACAATAGAAATAAACCGTCTTAACAAATATAAATAGGCAAACACTGTCATGGGTTTGATAGTATTGCTTGACTGAAAAGCATAGAATTCTATATATGTATATAACATGTTATCCCGCCTTTTGGCAAGGCCGTGACACCAAGGACTTAACTAGAAACCAATGATAGTTCGTCCTGAGTATCGTTATTACATATGTCTGCTATGGATGTCGATAAAAAAATTCGAGTCCGGATCAAGCTACAATTTATATGACACGACAAGAAAAGCTAAGAAAGCTAACATTCCAAATTTCAAGTCAATCGGAGTTCGTATGCTCAAGATATTGATCGATCACGGTTGAGAAATCCAAACTTGCATCGATCATAACTCAAGATCTACAAGTCTAAATGCCACTAAATTTTCACAGTAGCTTACTGGCAACATAAGGAATGTTCACGCCAAATTTCAGCTCAATCGGATCAAATCTTGATCGATTCGAAATTGCTTCGTATCGATCACGAACCAACTTGAATCGATCATATCTCACAATCCACGTGTCCTAATGCTATGAAATTTTCACAGTATCTTACTGGCAACATGAGAATGTTCATGCCAAATTTCAGCTCAATAGGATCAAATCTTGATCGATTCGAAATTGAGTTCGAATCGATCCCGGAACGGGCCCCAATTTCCTAAGGATGGGCATGCGGGCCCCCTCACGTGTCAGAAGTGGTCTCCCGAATTTTCAACGAAATATCATCCTCCAGCACCTATAAATAGAGCCCCTGGTCATTCAGAAAGGGGATCGGAGAATTTTTAGAGAAAGAGTACGCCCGGACGCTGCAAGAATCACTCCATATCATCATCACTACCATTGATTTAGAATTTTGACTTACTATCTGCTGTATTTTGACATAAAAAGTTGTATTCCCCGAATATCGAGCAATAAAGTGACAAAACTTCATAGTGGACGTAGGTGATACGCCGAACCACTCTAAATTACTGTCTTCCGTGCAATTTACTTTTCTGTGACTTGGAGTTTTTGTTAGATAATCCTCATTTTCAACTTGATTTCTTCATTTATTATCTCTTAAAAAACTTCCGAAGAGTGTTGTGCCCAATTTTGGTGCAAACACTTTGGTGCTTTCACGAGAAAAACCCAGTTTTTCTCCCGTTCGTTGGATCTACTTTCGATATCGGATTGCATAAATCTAAGGAGAAGATCCAGATCTATTGTTCATTGGTTCCTTCTATTCTATTCAGATTGCTCCAGATCTAAGAGGAACCATATTCATCATGAAGTCCGTACCCATATTTTCGAATCCAGAAAATATGCTGTTTTTCGTATCCATATTTTCATATCCATGAAAATATGATGAATTCTGTACCCATATTTTCGATCCAGAAAGTATGCTGTTTTTCGTACCCATATTTTCGAATCCAGAAAAAATGCTATATTTTGTACCCATATTTTCGTATCCATGAAAATTTGGTGATTTTCGTATCCATCCTTTCGTATCTAGAAAATGTGATGTTTTTTCGTATCCATGTTTTCGTGTCCAGAAAATGTGATGATTTTCGTATCCATGTTTTCGTATCCAGAAAATGTGATGATTTTCGTATCCATGTTTTCATGTCCAGAAAATGTGATGTTTTTCATATCCATGTTTTGGTGTCATGAAAATATGATGTTTTTCGTATCCATGTTTTCGTATGCAGAAAATGTGATGTTTTTCGTATCCATGTTTTCGTGTCCAGAAAATGTGATGATTTTCGTATCCATGTTTTCGTGTCTAGAAAATGTGACAACATTCGTATCGATCACCTATTGACGACTTCGTATCCATCGGGAAGCGCTACTTCGTATCCTTCCATCTGCCTCTAATTCGTATCGATACTCACATGCTGTTCGTATCCATCCATCTGCCTCCAATTCGTATCGATACTCACATGCAGTTCGTATCCATCCTACTGCCTCCAATTCGTATCGATACTCACATGCAGTTCGTATCCATCCATCTGCCTCCAATTCGTATCGATACTCACATGCAGTTCGTATCCATCAATCTGCCTCCAATTCGTCTCGATACTCAACTGCAATTCGAATCGATCAAGAACTCATCCGATGGATACGAAAAGTGATCGATAAGATATCAGATCGATACGAATAGTGATCGATACGAAATCAGATCGATACGAATAGTGATCGATACGAAATTAGATCGATACGAAAACTGACCGATACGAAATCCTGATCGATACGAAGATTGACTTTTTGTTGATGGATACGAAATCGACCGAACCTTAGCCGTGTGCGTTCCATTTCGACGCTCAGATAACACTTTATATCGTTCAAACATTACCAAGAATGATGATGAAATTTCCAAAAAAAAGGAACATTCTGATCGTTCCATGACTGGACGGGAAGTAGGAGATTACAGTAGCAATTTTTGAGTTGCAATCAAGGAATGGGTAAAGAAATACTACTCAACCGTGCTCTCAAAGGCTGGAGAACCTAGCTAATATGCCAAGAACTGGAGTTGATTAATATATCATGCTTCTAGGATGGACTACAACTTCCTCCAATTGACCTGCTTTTAAAACTCTTGAATTGACAACTATGGAACGATGGCTAATATGACGACTGCCCTACACTGTCTACTGTGCCAACTCGAAACATAGCTAGTCACTATTGAACCATCTTCAAATGCCCACATCTTAATCATTCCTCCTCCATATGACTAAAAGCATGGCATACAACCTTAAGAGGACTTCCTCACTATCTTATACAGGCCTCCTTCCTGGTGAAAATTAGAAATAATCACCAATCT
Source organism: Allium cepa (assembly GCA_030765085.1). Lineage (NCBI taxonomy): Eukaryota > Viridiplantae > Streptophyta > Magnoliopsida > Asparagales > Amaryllidaceae > Allium > Allium cepa. The sequence goes on along the minus strand of CM060945.1, from coordinate 314,619,439 downwards.
ATGAGCCCATCCTAATCTACTCACCATCCAAACGGCATTACCAACCACTCGAACGTTGGGCAATTGTTCATACATCATTCACTAGTATTACAAGACCTTGAAGCCATAAAATGGACTTGACAATGTTGATTGGAGTATCTTTCCCAGTCGGGACCTATTCATATAAACCGTACTACATGCAAAAATTTAGCAAAAATTCGGCATGCTGACTGTGTCAGTGTACAATGGAAATTCAACCTTCGACACTATCTCATGAAGTGAGAGTGGTGCATGGATTCCACGAAGAGTGATGCATGCCATCAATGCAGATGTCTCCCCCTATCCGTCAAAGAAGATTGTCAACCGTGGTTAGACATACCATTCCTACTTCTCATGTTGCTAAAGGGAATAAAGAAGCTGGCAGCCAACGAATTGATCAAAATCCACAGCCCGTTGCTGCCAACACTTATAAATGAAATCAGCACAAAAGCTTATTTCTACAGTTTGATAAGAGAACTGGCGGATAGCCACCAACAACTACACCAACATAACGTGTCTACTGTTGAATTGATGAACTAGATGAAGGATCAGTGTCGCAAGATAAGGAGGAAACCTACTCCATACTCTAAATCGAGAAGCTCCTCTTCTCTACATGGCTACCGTGGATGTCAACGCCATAAGGCTGCTTCAGAAAGGATAGCTCTGACAATATGTTCAAGCCCCATAAAACGAAGGGCCGAAAAACCCTGACCCCTATCAATCAAGAACTTTGATCAAACTGAACCATTTACGTTAGACTTCCAACTGTGAAGGGCTGGACCGAAGTGCAATAGCGAGCATACGACGTCGCTTCACACATCAATGAGATTTAATCCAATCTCTTTTGAATTAATTCTATTTCAATTTTGTTTATGTTGCGAAATATGACCGACTTGAATTAAACTACTTGCAAATGATGCAGGTAACCGAGTGCTTAAGGATGGGTGCAAAACAACCTCCGTGTACTACACTCAAATCATTGAGGTATCATCACGACGAGCATGATTCAACCACTCGTCGACTGCTGTATGCACCTGACTTGGGGGCAGGGCATTAAAGCAGAAGAGACTGACAAGGTTGGGACTCCAGTACAAAGTGGATGCAACCGACCATCCACCCATTTGCCTATGCAATTTAATTAGGAGATTTGAGAAAGACTTGTAGGTATATGTCCCAACAATGCACTCTCCATCTCGTACTTGAAGCTCGCCAAAATACTTATGCTTCTTCTGAGACCCAGTGGAATCAGAATCATACAAAGGGTGGACGTGACCGTCCATGCATCCAATCCTGCATTAGATGCTTGTGGTTACTTAATAACACTTGTTTAAAGTGGATATGATTTGACCATTCACTCTCCAGTTTGCGTCTGTGATTCAGCAAAACAATCGTGCCTTAAACCGACTTCATCAGGGGCCAACCCTCAATTTATAGAAATCAACAACCAACTGCTTACTCGCTAATCATCATAAGCCATCATTTCAACTCTCTTCCTCAGCTCGACCGACCACTCACTAAGTGAAACCTGATCTCGGGGGCAAGCCGTCACATTAAAGGCTGAACTGGATCGACACACGACAGTCCTATAACTAACTCCAAATTCCCAGAGTGCGAGTTGGAGTATAAACATCAACTCTGGGTTCCCAGAGTGCAAGCCGGAGTATAAACGCAAACTCCAAATTCCCAGAGTGTGAATTGGAGTATAAACATCAACTCTTGGTTCCCAGAGTGCGAACTGGAGTATAAACACTAACTCCAAACTCCCAGAGTGCGAGTTGGAGTATAAAACTTATAAATACGGCTTCGAAGAGGGTGGACCCGTCCGCCTAACGACTTTGGCCGTATCCTGAACAAGTTCGAGGAGGATGGACCCATCCATCTAACGACCTCGCTTGTTAACTCGGGGTGGATGTGATCCGACCATCCACGATCCCGATAAATCCGTCGTTCCCAGAGTGTGAACGAATACCTGAAAAGCCTAAACAAACGTGATTGACCGTTTATTGGCCAACTCCAAACTCCCAGAGTGCGAGTTGGAGTATAAACTCATAAATGCGGTTCCGGAGAGGGTGGACCCATCCTCCTAACGACTTCGTCTGTATCCTAACCAAGTCAGAGGAGGATGGACCCGTCCATCTAACGACCTCGCTTGTTAACTTAGGGTGGATGTGATTCGACCATCCACGATCCCGATAAATCCATCGTTCCCAGAGTATGAACGACCTCCTAAAAAGCCTAAACAGATGTGACTGACCATCCGTCGGCTAACTCCAAATTCCCAGAGTGCGAATTGGAGTATAAACACCAACTCTAGGTTCCCAGAGTGAGAACCATAATGTAAACGCCAACTCTAAGTCCCCAGAGCGCGGACTGGAGTATAAACACTAAAATGGGTGTGATCGACCATCCATCAATTAACTCCAGATTCCCAGAGTGCGAACTGGAGTATAAACATCAACAGACTCCAGATTCCCAGAGCATGAATTGGAATATAAAACACCGACTCACTCGAGTCCTGAGAGCACGGACTGGAGCACGAATGCCAAATGGGTGTGACTAACCACCCATCAACTAATTCCAAAGTCCCAGAGTGTGAACTAGATTGTAAACATCAACTAACTCTGGTCCTTAAAGCACAGACTGGAGTATAAAGACCTAATGGGTGTGACATACCACCCATCAACCAACTCCAATCCTTGAAGCATGGATTGGAATATAAATACCATAAGGGATGCGATTTGATTGTCCATCTATCAACTCTAATTACGCAGCAAGTTCTATAGTAAAAAAAGCGGATATGGTTTGACTTTCTTCTTTCCAACTCTTCCCCTGACATGGGGGCACACTTATCATAAAAAATCGGATGCGATCCAACTATCTTGCAATAAGCGGGCACGACATGACCGTTCATGCATCAACACTTATCCCCGGCACGGGACCTATAACATAATCTCATAGGGATGCACTCCAACCCAGCAAGACAAGATTTCTTCCTCGATTAGACAGGGAGATGTAGATTCGCAAAACGGACCTAGCTGAACGTCTTATTCTAAATGGATGTAATTACACATCCTACCGCAAATGAACGTGACACGACCGTTCATCCGCTAACTCTAGCCAATGATCTGGCGGGTTGTGCTTGCAACGTGGACGGATGTGACCCAACCATCCGCCAATCAACTCCTTCCTCCAATTCAGTAGGAGAAACATCAAATTAAAGTTGCCGCAATGTGACCGACTGCACTTCGACTTCCGCAATTGACTAGTGCCAGAGGAATTAATCGAGGAAAATGCGGTTGACCGTTTTCTGCTACAATTCTTAGTCCCCAGAGTGGGGACAGGGGTATAAACATCAAATAGGTGTGACTAATGTCTCTTCAACTGCCTCTAGTCCTCAGAGTGCGACTGCGACCATAGACAGATGAAGAATGTCATTCGACCATTCATTCACCAACTCCTACCTAAAGTCGACGAGAGGAGTACAAATTCGCTACAGATGCAATTGGACCGTCCACAAACTAACTCTGCTAACCCAAGACTGGGGGCAGAAGAGAAAATCATTGAAAGAAGACAAATGAGACTCGCTACATTGCTAGCTATTCAGATTCCTTTACAACTTAAGGCAACGACTGCAAGGAGCCTTAATGCTAACCAATCAGAATGATGCTCGAAGTTACGAGAAGCCAATTATATCGTACCGCCGGATCGATGGCAATATCAATCTGCACATTTCATATCAAACCAATGGATCGATAGGCAATGAGGTTCGTACATTCTGCATTGTGTCACTAAATCGACGGCCAATATCGATCCTCTTCGACTACAATTCGATGTGACACGAGCGCCCATCGAATACCTACGACCACCAGAGCATGGATAGAACCACGAATGAGTGTGAATTGACCATTCATCCTCCGTCGCCTTCCTTCGATCCACCAGGAAGAGCATAAGAATGGACGACCATGACCTGACTGCATTTGTGCTGACTTTATCCCTAAATCTGACGGGAGAATGTAAACCGAAACGGATGTGGTTGATCGCCTAACTCCAAAAGAATGCAATACGACCATTCATTCTTTGACTCTTACCACGATCCGACTAAACGAGCTATTCACAATGATTGCAACCTAACCGTCCACACACCGATTCTTACCCTCGATTCGACAAGGGAAGCATCAATCCTGCATTTGATCTTACTGGATGATTCACTCTTCAGTTTTTGCCCAGAGTATGACGACATAAGAAGCAAAGTGAATGTCGACGAGGCAACGAAGTATTCTACCTAGAGGAAAGAACTAGGATAGAATGCAGAATATGGCACAACTCAGCCTTCCATCGGTTAACTCGATCCCATGGTTCAACTGGATAGAATGCAAAATTAAAGTGAACATTATCTACCTTGCCACTTATCGAGATTTTCCCCTGACTTGGGGTCACGCACGATAAATAAGATGAAAATAATTTGATCATTCATCAAACAACTCTGGCTCTTACAGCTTGGACTACAGTATAAACACAACAAAGGCTAGGCTCGATCATTCACACAATACACCCATCAACCCAAGACTGGGGACATGAATGTGATCATCCACGAGCTGGATACAAGTACTCAACCCAATAGCTTATGCCTAGTATTTATAACAGCTTGACGTTACGGCCGAAATGATGCTTAGAGATAGAATCCTCAGATTGATGCCTGGACTTATGGGCAATTGATCATCATTCTGACCCTTCTAATGAGCAATGGATTGTGAGTACATTGAATGGAAAACGCATTGCTTGGAAACACATATAGATTCAAACTCGTAGTTGGAGCCAGCTATGCAGTAGCACACAATACAGGGCTAAACTTTACTAAGCCTTTAATTTAACATACCTATAAGGCTAATCATTTATCATTGCAAATAAGCACATGGAGTGCATACAACCCATCACGAGTATTGTAGATCAGATCATAACTCTACGCAATGATTGTGCAAGTGTCAACTGCATTGCTCCAGGTGAATTTGATATGTTCGCTTGGACTCAATCTCATGTGTATATATGGACTCTCACCCACCATTAAGAACTCTGCATTAAGTGTCAACCAGCTGCATGTTTCGGTGAATAAAAACGAAGCGACATGGATCTAGAAAGATCTACTGCACTTAAGGAGGAGGCGAATCTACTCAAAACCAATAGGTTTCTCCGCGATGTCCTCTACCTAAAATGAGTATTCAATCCTTTTCTTATGAGAGAAACAAAATAAGAGTGGCGAACGTACGTTGACTACTCAGATTTGCACGAGGCATGGCAAAGCATAGCTTTCCACATCCAATGATCAACCAACTAATAGACTCAACCATCATACATGAATTACTCTCATCCATGGACGCAAACTCCAGATACAATCAGATACCGAAACAAGTCCCAGACTAGGAATACGACTGTTTCATTACTGACGCGAGCCTATTGTGCTTTGCTGCGTTCCTTGGATTCAAACTGGAGAACGCTTATGCTACTTACCAAAGGACGATTAACAAATCATTCGAAAATCAGATCGGCCGATCAATGAGAGTATATGTAGTTAACATGCTTGTGAGATCACGACCATCAAAAGACCATATCGACGACTTGGCAAAGATATTCAGTGCTCTCCAACAACTCCAGAATGAAACTTGATCCTTTGAAATGCTCTTTGAGCACTGTATAGGAAGAATTATTTGGTTCCGTCATCAATTCTCGTAGGATTGAGGCTAATGTCAGAAAATGCTGAAGATCAAAGTCACCCATGTAACGAGGAAACCAAGCAGCTCTGATAGATCGCTCAAAGAGACCTCTCATTTTGTCCAAGCCGTTGGATCATGAAGATCTATACCTCAATTGGGTCATGTCAACACATGCCATAAGCATTGCAATGCTATGTGAAGATAAACTAATCCAAAGACCAGTATACGATGAAAGCTAGCTATTGACAAGCTTACCCCGTTAATGTTTGTATCGACCAACCGTTATGATAGGTCCAATGGAAACCTTAAATGTCTGAAAGGTTACTCAAATGGAATAATGAAGCTAAGTATGAAGCCTTGGTCGCCACGCTAAGACTTGCAAAAAGAATAGGAATGGAAGCTTTACATATCTTATACGATTTCTAGTTAATGTGCCAAGTCAGGGAAGACTATCTGACTAAGGGGCAACGTCTTGCTCCTTATCTCAATTGGATCCTAGAGATACTAGCCGACTTCAAGTATTACACCACTATACCAATCCTTAGAGAACGAAATGAAAAGGCCGAATCATTGGCCAAGCTAGCCAGTTCTGGGGATGCGCAAAAAATAGATTTTATCCCAGTAGAAATACTTATTATTCCAAGCACTGATAGATGAAGATCGACTAGATTTTAGAGATGGATCCAAGAAAGGGGTCATGGATGAATCCTATCAAAGGCTATCTACCGTGGGGAATTCTTCCTGAATAGACGAATGAGAGATAACATATCCTCCGCGAACAATCACTGCATGATTATGTCTGGATCGTTCGACTCCATCGACACAAAGCATTACACTTGTATCCATCAATCCAAGATCCAATATTACGTATCCATCGATACGAAGCATACATTCTAACATCCCAAATCGATCCAGGAGAGGATCGATACAAAGGAAGGACTTAAAACAATTATCGAACGTTGTTACAACTCAAATTTCACTTCGATCCAGGAGAGGATCGATATGAAAATCAATCCAAACTAAAACTAAAGAACTTGATAACAATCCGCAAATGTGCAAGCATAAATAGGAGTTAGGCTAACATATGTGCGTGTATGCCAAACTAACATTCAATTTTCAAAATTACCAGGAATTGAGTGCTTACCTGATGATGATCAGAACGATGAACAAAAAATCGCTACTTCTCAACACTCAGTTACAGCAAAACAATGCATGATCATTGACAATCAACAGTTTGACATATACGTCACTGAAGATCAACCAAAGGCTACAATTTTTGACGAAAAAATAGCAACTACTCAGCGAACCGGATAGAACTTTTCAGAATGAAGATGGTAGTTTTCAAAGAACGTCATGTTCACACAAGACGTACTTTGGGGGAAAAATGTTATCCTGCCTTTTGGCAAGGCCATGACACCAAGGACTTAACTAGAAACCAATGATAGTTCGTCTTGGGGATCGTTATTACATAGGTCTGCTATGGATGTTGGTAAAAAATTTCGAGTCCAGATCAAGCTACAATTTATACGACATGACAAGCAAAGCTAAGAAAGCAAAAATTCCAAATTTCAAGTCAATCGGAGTTCGTATGCTCAAGATATTGATCGATCACGGTTGATAAATCCAAACTTGCATCGATCATAACTCAAGATCTATAAGTCCAAATGCCACCAAATTTTCACATTAGCTTATTCGCAACATAAGGAATGTTCGTGCCAAATTTCAGCTCAATCGGATCAAATCTTGATCGATTCGAAATTGCTTCGTATCGATCACGGACCAACTTGCATCGATCATATCTCACAATCCACATGTCCAAATGCTATGAAATTTTCACAGTATCTTACTGGCAACATGAGGAATGTTCATGCCAAATTTCAGCTCAATCGGATCAAATCTTGATCGATTCGAAATTGAGTTCGAATCGATCCCGGAACGGGCCCCAATTTCCTAAGGCCGGGCATGCGGGCCCCCTCACGTGCCAGAAGTGGTCTCCCGAATTTTCAGCGAAATATCAGCCTCCAACACCTATAAATAGTGCCCCTGGTCATTCAGAAAGGGGATCGGAGAATTTTTAATGAAAGAGTACGCCTGGACGCTGCCAGAATCACTCCATATCATCATCACTGCCATTGATTTCGAATTTTGACTTACTATTTGCTGTATTTTGACATAAAAAGTTGTATTCCCCGAATATCGAGCAATAAAGTGACAAAACTTCATAGTGGACGTAGGCGATACGCCAAACCACTCTAAATTATTGTCTTCCGTGCGATTTACTTTTCTGTGACTTGGAGTTTTTGTTAGATAATCCTCATTTTCAACTTGATTTCTTCATTTATTATCTCTTCCAAAACTTCCGAAGAGTGTTGTGCCCAATTTTGGGACAAACATAATACAAGATAGCTCCATCTAGCTCGTCCTTTGAACAACTACTACATCACCAAGACTTCTTATCTAGCCCACTCATTTAAGAGTACCCAAGAAATAAGAAGTAAAGCATAAAACCTTGGTTCAGACAACAGTCTGTTGGGAGTAGTAAATGACTCTCAAAATACTATATAGGTAAATATGTTAAAGAACAAGAGTATACGAATCATACATGACCTATCCCTTCAACCAAAGAGTTAGCATATAACACTATAATATGGTACTCTACAGTATCATAAAGATATACCACAAACAAAATAAAGGATGTGAGTCTTCTAGGTATTCCTATCTCCAATACCTACTTCGCCTGATGCCTATGAGTGATAGCCTACTAAAGAAAACAACCAAAGCATCCATAAACATGCCTAATTATCACTCCTTGTGTTCTAAATATATGATAACTCGTATGGCCCCCAAGCCAGGGACTAATAGAAATCATGGTTCTCTGTTATATTCCCATATGTCGCAGCATAAAGCTGGATATGTGTCTCGTTGTCCAAAGTTGGACACTAGACCCAAAGCTTAAGGTCCAAGGTATACAGATCCCTCAATTGACTCATGGGCGTCCCATTACAATACCTCTGATTCGAGAACAACTAAAAACTCTCCAAGCATCAATGATTCCTTAGCATATATACCTGAGCCTACCTTTTCTCCATTTGGATACTAAGCCCCACTTGCTCAATCTATTTTCTAATATTCATAAGAAATCCTTCCACATTCCCCGATCATATGGCTCACTCCTTTACGAGCCGCCATTTTCGGAACCTACTCCCAATATGAGCCAACATCCAAAGACCATATTTTTTCATCATGCTATTATATCATCATCCAATAGATACGAACGAGTCAACACCTCCATCACGATCTACAGAACCTAAACAATAGTCCTTTGAAGTTCCAACTTCATATCATGCACCATGATAACTGGTGCAAGTTATAGGTATGACTCGGTGCCGAGTTATAGGTATAACTCAGTGCCGAGTTATACATGTAGCCAACTGATGGCTAATTCCTCTTTCATGTCTATAGCACTATCCATCTAGTGCCTTAGACCCCGACTCATCCCTTCTTGATAATTGGGCATTCTATCCAAAACTTCTTCTTCTAGTTCTAGAGAAAACTCAGTGGTACACTCAACCTTTAGCCAAATCTCTTGCATCATTCATTTAGAACACTTGATCTAACCATGATGACCACCGACTCATAGCCTCCTTCCCCATAACTCAGTACCGAGTTACAGGCATAAATCAGTGCCAAGTTATGTACTTAGATCCATTTGAGTTGCGACTCATCATGTATCTTCCCACCATACTCTGGTGCATAGCTACCAAGTTTTGTCTAATTCCAACCAGTCATTATAACTCATCGCCAACCTAACTTGATAACTCATCCTAAAATCAAGCACTTAGCCAATCTTCTAAAACCTTTCCATAGACAACCTCTATTAGCCATAGTTTTCCAAGCCGTTAAGTCGAATATCACTCACAAGCCACCACCATAAGTTGGGATTGACCTATCCTCTTAACTCGGGTATGAGTTATCACCTTGCATCCGATCAATATGCGAGTTATCCTATAGCCTCTTACCATGCTCCGGAGCCTATCCGCTAGAATTCATTCGATTTCGACCAACTTTGCCTTTGATTTGCTCAATTCTCCGACCTACCTTTCTATTCATGCATAACACTAACAACTACTATTAAATGACAACATAAAAACATGTCATAACAAGCAATATCATCCATTCTAATATGCAATTCATAGGAATAAGATAAACAAGTCAATTAACATAGCTCTACATATAGCATGAATATATGAACATAAATCAACGTGACTTCTAATCAACCTATACCATATGCATGGATTAATATGCCATTAGAGTTAGAAAATGTTTTTATGGCCAAAAATTAATTTAAAACATTTTAAATAATATAATTCAACCATATAAACATGTATAGTATAGTGAGAAGACATAAACCACTCATCAATTATCAAATCCAATCAATTTGTGTGCGCATCTAATCCGAACAGCGAAGAAGAGCAATCCAAATTAAGTAATTTGATGATCTCTAGGTTCTAATTGAGGATATAATCTCTAACCTGCAATCTAGTTTGATTAAGAGAGCTATTTGGCTTATTTTAGATGAAATTAGGATGGATCTAAGGTTAATTAGGGTTTAGATCTGATTTAGAATGAGATGAAAAGGTTTTATTTTGACTCTCCAGCCCTTTAATTATAATATTCTCTAATAGACTAATAGATTCACTAATGGGCTTAATTAATTATATACTAATCTTGACCAGTAGCTTTAAAATTTAGAACAGGCATAACTTTCCAACCTTAAATCTGTTTTGCTGTTATGACCATTCTACGTAATGACAAACCATCATCCTGAAGTATTGGAACTGGTTTGAGACCCTAATTTGACTTCTATCAAAAGTTATAGCCCATACAAGGTTTCCAGGATCAAAATGGTCACATAGAAATTCGGGAAAAACCATATGTGTGTAAAATATTCCTAATAGTCACATCATAGAATTATAGAATCATTCAACCTCATATGGATAAAATAAAAATATTTTACGATCCTCTGTTACGTAAAATAAGGATCGTTAGATTCCGCCATAGGAATTTTGGGCCCGAAATCCCCAAACAAGCCAAAGTATAAGCAACCTTGGCCATGGCATGCCTACTAATCATAAACAATCATCACACATATCAAATAAGCAACCATGCAATCAATGTATAAGTGACTATCTTAGCAAGAAGAATACTAACCTATAAAATACAACATATAATGGTGAAAGTAGATACGATAAATAGTGGATCTTACCATTTGAAGAGCTCCGAACATGTAGTCCTCATGCCCTCCTCCGCCTCTCATGTATAATCATAATTACTTCTGCTCAATTATACCTTCACTGGCTTCATCATCTTTCTCCTAAGCTATTTTTATATCATACCCAACAATACGAAGAGGCCTATGAGGTATAGAAATTTCTAGTTCTATCTCAACATCTTCTAGCTGACCCAGTGTGATCATCATGCCCGATTCATGCGCAAACTTCCATAGATAAGAGACATGAAAAACGTTGTGCATTCCCGCCATCTTCTGAGGTAAGTCGACCTGATATGCTAGCTTCTCGATTCTCTCGACTATCGAAAAAGGACATACGAATCCCAATGCCAACTTCCCCTTTCCACTAAATCGAACTACTTCTTTGGAGGAAAACCCTTTACAAATACCATATCTCCGATAGAAAACTCCAAACCTCTTCGTCTTTTATCCACATAGCTTTTTTGTCGATTCTAAGTAGCCTTTATTTGTTGTCAAATGGCCTTAATCTTCTGATGTCTCTCTAATCATATATAGTCCATGTATCGATTTCTCGCCCATTACCCACCATCATAAAGGAGTGTTACCTGGTCTTCCATACAATGCTTCATATAGAGCCATCCTAATACTCGACTAATGACTATTAGTGTACGTAACTAAATGCAAATGATCGTCCCATGATCCACCAAAATCTATGATGCATGCTCACAAGAGATCCTCTAATATACAATTTAATCTATTGGTCCACCGCTCCATTTGCAGGTGATAAGCTGTAATAAGATGCAACTCTGTCTCTAATGCCTCTCGTAAGCTCTTCCAAAACCCACAAGGGAACAACGGGCCTCGTTCGCTCACAATGCTCTTCGGCACATCGTGGAATCATACGATTCATTTTACATACAACTCCACCAAATTGGATGTCGTTCTACTAAACTTAACGGATTTAAACCTCACACTTTTTGTCAATTGATCTATTATGACCCAGATGCTATCATATCCTGCTCGACTCCCCAACAATCCATCTACAAAATCCATCAATACTTGCTCGTATTTCCACTTAGGAATCCGTAATGGTTACAACAATCCACTAAGTTTCTTTTGCTCTACATTCACCAATTGACAATTTATACACTTCGAGATGAATGCCCCTACATCTCTTCATAACTTCACAATAATAGGTTTGCCTAATATCCTGGTACATCTTATTACCACCAGAATGAATGGTTTACCTGGAATGGTCGCTTTCTTATCACTTCATCTCATAATCCATCAACATCAGGAACAAACAACCTCCCATCCTTACGAAGCCAACCTTCTTGGTCGAGTTTGTATTTCTTCATATCTTCAGATTCTAGTCCTTTGGCTATCTTCGTTATGATCTATGATAGCCTAGCATCTTGATTCTAACTAGTACCGATCCTTTCAGTCAAAGTATGTCTAATCGATAAGTTTGCCAACATCTCAGTTCAAGCTCGCAGTGAGGCTTAAAATCAAATCCATGAATATACTCTATCTACTTCCATTCCAAGAACATTGCTCCCAACCTAGCATGTCTTCTACTTAATGAATCTGCGGCTACGTTCCCTTTTCCTGGAGTATAGGAAATACTGAAACCATAAGAGGCCAAGAACTCTAACAACTATTGCCGATGAATGTTGAGATCCTTCTGAGAGAAAAGGTAGTTCAAGAATTTGTGGTTCGTAAACAGCTCAATCCTTTCTCCCAATGAATATTGCCTCCACATGTTCAAAGCAAAAAAAAATTGCCATCAATTCTAAATTATGAGTTAAGTAATTCCTTTCATACGAGTTTAGCTATCGACTGGCATAAGCGACAACCCTTCCCTTCTGCATTAACAACAAACCTAATCCAGTACTATGGGAATCGGTATATACTGTTAACTCTTTAATTTTACTTGGAATGGTCAACATGGGTGCACTCTTTAACCTCTCTTTCAGATTCACAAATGAAAGCTCACACTTCGCATCCAAAACAAAAGTCTAATTCTTCTTTGTCAAACAGGTCAATGTTTCTGCTATCTTTGAGAAGTCCTTGATGAAGCGTCTATAATATCTTGCCAATCCTAGGAAACTCCTCGCATCTGGGATAATTCCAATCTTGGACAACTGTCACCTTCGCAGGATTCATAGCTATACCCTATCCCGAAACAATGTGTATCCAGAATCTCACTTCCTCTTTCCAGGAGTGACACTTAGAGAACTTTGCTCTTAACTTGTGCTTTCTCAAATCTATAACAAACTCCTCAAGTGCGCCTTGTGCTCCTCCTTAGTTTTGGAGTAGATTAGAATATCATAGATGAACACAAGCATGAAATTATTCAGCTGGTCTTTGAAAACCCGACTCATGAGATCCACAAAGTATGCCAGAGCATTGGTTAACCTGAATGGCATCACCAACCACTCATAAAAACCCGATGACGTACCAAGCACAATAATAGGCACACTCTCCTATGCTACTCTAAGCTGGTGAAATCCCGTTGCCAAATCCATTTAAGAGAACACCTTTGCATTGTGCAGCTAATCGTACAAGTCATCAATGCATGAGAGTGGATACTCGTTCTTCTTCGTCACTTTAGTATGCTCATGATAATCCAACATAACCTCTTATATCCATCCGCCTTAGTTGTGAATACTACTAATGCACCCCACTTGGATATGCTTCTTCGAATGAACCACATCCTTAATAGGTCATTGACTTGCACCTCCAACTTCTTTTGCTCTCTTGGTGCCATGCGCTTCAAAGGAATAACTAAAGGTCTGGCTTCTTTACTGAGTCAATCCAAAAGATCTTTTTCTACGATGGCAATCCGGTCACTTCCTCAAAGACATCCGGATACTCTCTAGCGATCGGTATAGATGATAATCCCTTCTGTAGATCCTTAAACGAATATAGCAAGCTAACCATCATCCCGTCCTTTGGTAGGCAGTCAATCATTATTGTCCATCCATCCACATCACTGATTGTCACCAATATCCTCTCGTAATCCACAATTGTTGCATACTTTATGTAACAAACAGAATTTTCGACTTCCGAAAATTCAACATCGACACTCACTTTATCGACTGCCGAGAATTCGAAGGTCAAAAACCGGGATGTTATGGGTTTTAAAAAGAATTTAAGAAAAAGAAAGAAGAGAGAAGAGAAGATAGAAAATTTTGATAGGGAAAAGAAAATAGGAAATTTGAAAATAGAAGATAGAAGCATTTTAAAAATAGAACGGGATAGAAGAAAACAACAGAACAACAACAGAATCTCACAATTCGCAGCGGAACAACATATAATAATAAATGAATAATCTTTAAACAAAGAACTATATCAGTTATTACATTTTATACATTACATTACATCATATCATCAGAGTGTACAACAACATACAACAAACAGTGCAGCGGAAAAAGAAATACTATATAAACTAGTAATACGCCATGCCATCCAGCTTGCCTCCAGCAACTCCAGAATATCCAGAATATCCTGATAAACCTTACTCTTGACTGCCCGTGTGGAAATTGGTGGGCACCCAGAGTTTAGGAAGGAAAACAATAAACTCCGAGTCAGTCATGTGACTGGTGTGAGAACTCAAAACAGTTTATTTAACTTTAAAAATCAAAAAGAGGAATATTTTTAATTCAATTCGCAATGCTTTTAAAAATGAGACTACCATAAGACCTCCTGCCACACACACAATGCAAACGCAGACTTGGAGAAGATTTCTTCTTATGTTAGTCAAACATGCTTGATACGCATTTAAAAAGAGCATTTGATATTATTATTAGTGCATAGTGTAGGAAAAATTCATTTCGAAAGTAGAATATAAATCTTAGCCAGCATAGGTACCATTATATTATGCCTACTAATAGCTACCATATTAAATGGCAGGTTCTACAACTAAAACCGTACAAGTTTCGTATTGTTTCTTTGGATTTCCAACAAATGGTCAGGCCAAGGAACTTCCCATTGCCACTGAGAATGCCTCTGGATGGACATCCCCGAGAACCAAACCGGATCTCTACCAACACAAGGCCGGGTTACTCCTAACTGAGTAACAACTGACCGAATATGCCATCCCCCGGTCCTTTGGGACCTTTATCAACCGAGCGCTCGTAATCAATTCACACAATCATAAAGTGTTTTCAACATGAGTAAGTATCT
Organism: Allium cepa; assembly: GCA_030765085.1. Classification (NCBI taxonomy): domain Eukaryota; kingdom Viridiplantae; phylum Streptophyta; class Magnoliopsida; order Asparagales; family Amaryllidaceae; genus Allium; species Allium cepa. The sequence goes on along the minus strand of CM060945.1, from coordinate 314,604,274 downwards.
GGGCTCCATACCATGATACCACCCTTTTCCAGAAGGAAATGGACACATCCTAAAGGGTGCTACCCCTCATAACCTTGCTGCTTCTTTCCTGTTTTGACCATTCACGGGGTGTGAGGCTCGACGAAGTCACGTCCACAAAAACATACTTTATACAAAAGCCATGCTTTGGGTCAACAAATGATCAACACAATGATCACAAGGATAGACGATCAAATAAACGATCCTATCACAAATAATCAACACAAAGATCATTTCAGCATCACTCAGCATGTCACATTACCAAACTGGGAATATATCGCTGATAACTTCAACTATATAACCTTTGAGCTCGTACGTCTCAAAGAAGGGTGTTAAGCAAAGAATAAATTCTCCGCCACCAACAGAAATATATTTGAAAGAAATCGGCTTTATATCTCAAATTGTAATGTCAGACATACAATCCATACAAGTCTGTTCCGGGATCGAACAAAACCGAAGGCACTTACAAAGAAGTCCTTGCAATCCGGATATTCACAATCCTGATCGGATTTCCCATCACTTAGGGAGTCTCTATACCGTTGCAACTCAGTGCAGAGACAATCGATAGGTCATCCTATCGCTTTCGCAAATACCGGGTCTTCAACACCGATCTTCAATGCTATTCACAACGACGTATCACATATTCGGAATGGGTTATACGACCCCATGGTCCTTTCCCGGTTAACCCGAATAGTGAGCGCTTATTCAAAAATAAGTGTGCATTCAAATTCAATCAATTCACATCAAATACCCATTCAAAGGGAAATATTGATAGTCGGCTATTGAACTATCAATGGATATGCATACATCACCAGATTCCAAATAATTTTCCAAATTATTTACATTTCCAAAATATCTTTACAAGATATAAAATTTCAACACTTCAAAAATAAATCAATATTTATTTTTAACCAATTTCACTTTTCACATATAAATTCCATAATGAATTTATATTTCAAAATATTCGTGCATATACGATTTCAATTATTCATTTTCAATTTATCTTCAAAAGGATAAATTCTCTATATTCACTTCACATTGGAAAACATTTCCATACTTATTTAAATAAGTAATTCACAATCTTTTATTTTCAACACTTAGAAAATATTCAATATACTTAAATCGAATTAAGTATATATTTCATTCTTTAAGGAAATTATTCACTTAAACATATTGACTTGGGCCAAAACGAATGTTGCGTAAAACATCGTTACGACAACCCAAAATCACTAGTATAGGGATTCGAAATTAAAATAGATATATAAATCCCAATACTATACAAAACATTTCCTTTCGGAAATCATTTACTATAACAACAGTGTTATAGTCCACATTTCCTTTTATTTCTCGAAAACGTCTATTTCAACAATAAATGTTGAAATCTATGGTTTCGAATCTCAACATGTTTTAAACCATCGTTAGATCGTTTTAATTCTATTTAAAACATCACCTTCAAAACATTTTATTTAACGTGTTATTCACTATTCAAAAACGTGAATAAACCATGTTCACAAATTCCATTATTTCTATTCTTTTTAACTTAAAGGATTATTCACTGTTTACAACGTGAATATAACTCCATTAATAGGTTATAACAATTAACTTATCAAAATAAGTCGTTTGCGAATTTATAAAACAACGTTTAGAAATTCCATATTTATTTGTTTATAAAAACTTCCTTTTTATAAATTCCTTTATTAACCTATTCCAGTTTATAACTAAATTATAAACTAAACGTTCACATTATAAGTTAATCACTTATAAAACGATTATTTTACAAAATCGTTCATTTAACTTCCCAAATTATTAATCTTAACTTATAAGATTGTTTATTTATCCAAAATTTATTCTTTCGATAACTTTATAAATTTTATAAACCTATTGCTTATAAAATTTCATTTATAACTTCACAGTTTATAATTTCATAAATTTCATTCATTTAGGAAATTCATTTTCACTACATTCAAACACTTATAAAAACTCGTTTTATAATGTCCATAATTCAATTTATAAATATCCATTTATAAATCTCTTAATATAAATTAATTTATATTATTCTTTTAAACGTCTTTAAATTCCTTTAAAATTTCACCATTCTCTTGATTTATAAAATAATCATATTTTATAAATCTTATATTCAAAATTTTAATAATAAACTCAAAAATCCAGTTTAAACTATTTTATAAAATCATTGGTTCATATTTCTCAAAAATCAGTTTTTTTAACCGTATTTCTAAAAATCAGCTTTTTAACTATATTTCACAAAAACCATAATTTTTATAACTTTAAAAATTATAACGTTTACTTATTTATAATGGATCAATCCCAAAAATATAGTATGTTTTCAAAATCACTTTTAAAATCATTTTAAAATCCCAAAATCTGGGTCCAATGATGCTACATACCAAATAGTCAATCACGACTACAACGATCCATCATATATCGATATGATAATCAATCAAATATCAAAATATCTGAAATTAAATAAATACTGTTGAGGAATCCAGTTGGATCCCTCCAACCTGTTTCCTGCATCCAAAAACATTAGCACAATACCAATTTCGCTCCAGTACGAAATTATCGCGGTATATGTTCTTAATAAATATTATCCGCTTAATAACGGCGTAATAGGGTCTCATCCGCTAAACAAAAAATGCGGGAAATCAACAACTGCAATATATACATATGCCAATATATATATATTGATATTATATATAATACCAATTTCACTGTTTATGAAATATTCGCGGTATATGTTTATATTAAATAACATCCGCTTACTAACGGCGCATAATGTCTATTTTAACAATCAATAATTTACAGTCATCATTCAAACATGCATTCAAATATTTTAAATCTAACTATTTAAAATAAAATCGAAATCCATTCGATTGAGTGAGAAGTTCTCACCTTGGTTTTAATTTCCGTTTAAGCTTTTATTTCGAATAAAATTAAACGCGCGTTTAATTTTACCCAAAATTCTCACTAACTCCAAACGACTCCAAACCAACTCCATCGCGTAGTGCTCGTCCATACGATTCCAACGCAACTGAGTTTGCATTTTTTCGACCTCGTATGAAAAAGTTATGATTTTTACAAGTTTGTACACGTTTTTTATAACTAAATTTACAACATAACTTTTATAATTAAAACCTAACTCAACTGCAGGCCATAGGATCCAACACCAAACTGATCACAGCCCTCCATCATCTCTTCCCCACTCATGCAACATCTCCAGGCTATGAACATTGAGGCCGAAACCATCATGATTCCTAGGGTTAGCATTTTCACTCAAATCACTCAACTATACATCATCATACCACTCCCATGTCGAAGAGCACGACCACCTCTACCTCTGGCCCCATCCCCAGCAAGCTCGGCTGCACAAAACGCCTAGAAAGGCGTGCGAAAACTGATGGGAACGGCCCATCCTTGCTCCCTCTACGCAACTCCAAACTCGATCATATCCGTATGGATTTCAAGCTCTCTTCATGCTCTACCTTTTTCGTGTTGAACACTTCTTCTAATTCCTTGTAGATTGGGAGAGATTGAGAGATGAAGGAGATGGATTTCTGGCCATTCAGTTTTAGGGCCGGCTACATGAATGAATTAGGGTTTGGAATGATATTTTATCAAATTTATGAAGAGAGAGGTGTATTTATAGAGTTTCGTTCGACACTATTCACCCGGAAATTCCGAACTCCGATTTAGACGCCGTAACCAGCGTACCTAGGGTTTATCCCGCGTTCTGGACACAATGGAACAGGTTTCGGAAGCTAATTCGGAAGTATGTGCGAGTTATGGCTGAAAACGCTCAATTTGAATTAAACCGATTTAAGTCGATTTCTAGGCGTTTTAATTTGTACCGGACAAACGGTAAATCCAATTGACTTGAAATTTGAAACCTTACAATAATATCACATTACGGATCCGATGAAACTGGTTTCGTCAAAATCCGAGACTTTTTGAAAAATGGCTATTTTGACTCGCCAAATTTAAATAAAAAATAATTCGATGCGTTTCGAGCTGCCACGATCAAACGATAGCTCCGATTGACACGAAAATTGAAATCCGGTAATAACTAACTATTACGGATCCAATGAAACTGGTTTCGTTCAATTCTGAGACTGTTCAAAAATTGACTATTTTACAGTCGATTATTAAATATTAAAATATTCAATTTTCACAAATTAACTTTTAATTCGATTTTAAAAGTTCTAAAATATTTCTATAACTCCAGTATGATTAAATAAAATTTTACAAATCATTTTCTATCATATTTAACTCTATTTTCAATTATTTCCATAATTTAACATTTTAAATTATCGATTTAATTATCCAATTAAATCCAATAATTCAAATAAAAATTTATTTGACTTATAAATTCACTTATAAATATTTAAAATTAATTAAATATTCAAATTTTAATTTATAAAAATTCTGGGTCGTTACAATCTTTCCCCCTTAAAAGAATTTCGTCCTCGAAATTACAAGTAAGAAAGGTTACAAAATCTATTAACTTTCCAAAATTCATAATTAAACTTCTTACAATAACTTTACTAAGTTTTCAAATCATACTTAGTTATCTTTTCAAAAACAACTATTATTGTTTAACTTTCAATTCTAAATCAAAGTTTAAAGTTTCCAAAACTTTCCAATTTTCTCAAATTTTTCTAACGCCTTAAATTTCCGGAAAAATTCGCCATAGTCTCCTTTGCGCGGCTCGATCCGAAAAAAAAAAATGACAGTATATATATCACAAATATACATCTCATCAAGTAATGAGGCATCCCGAAGGGAAAAAAATGTAAAAGTGCGATATTTAATCCGAGATATGTACCTTATATTTTATTAGCAAGCATATACGGCTAATATAGCGCTAAAGCGAACTCCAAATGCGAAGCAAACGCGATCCGCACCTACTAAACACTTAACAAACAACATGAGAACATGCACATATGCAAATAATCTCAATATACAACATATAGCAACATAACAACTATATATGCCAACATAGCAAATGCAACATATTCAATATATATTCAACCATCAACCTACTACATCCAACTAACATCCATAACCAATAAATATTCATTTATATTCTCATTAATATTTAATGAAATGGTTTTCAATTTAAATCACATTTGATTCATTTACATTGGATTTTATCAACATTCATTCTCAATTTTAATTAGTTTGCATTCACTAATTAAATCCCATTCACATTCAATTCTATTCAAATTTATTTACTTCTAATTTCAATTCAATTTCATAGTTTTCAATTTCATTAACTCTTAATGACTTTTATACAATCATATAACAATCATATAACAACCAATTTATATTAATTACAACCAAATTCTTTTCACTTATATTCATTCAATTTGGTTTAACATTAAATTGATTTCCATTCCAATTTATTCAACTTCTAATAAAATTAGATTTTAATGAATTAACACTTTCACTAATTATTCCTTATCAACTTAAATTACATTCAATTGTTTTAACATTCAATCCATTCATTCAATTCAATTACAAAGTTGAATTCTATTACATAACTTAAGTTATATTTCCATCTCTAAAGTAAATTTCCATTTAACTTTAAATTCATTTTCATTTACAACTCATATTCATATAATTTCACTTTTTATATATATAAGTTTATTTCACAATTGTAAACACATTAATTATAATTCAATGCTTATAATTCTTTTATTTATACAATTACTCTTTTATTTAGATTATCCAAACAACCTAACAATCAACTTATATACTTTTAATAATTCTGAAAAATTATTCCTTTATATATAAAATATAATTAAGGTAGAATTATTTCATTTACCCAATTTTAAACAATATTGTGTCGGTTTATCTTGTTTAAGAGTTTAGAAACCCCTATCTACGATAGTTAGCTAGACTAGATCGATCGAAATCTATAAACAATCAACCGATAAGTCAACACAATATAAAATAATTTTTATTCACTAACAAATACGCTCTCATAGCTATTATTACACTCAAACTCATTCTAGAGTACTGCTGACTCTATCTCTAATGAATTATACCCAACAGAACCATGGTTGTCGCTTAACCATCAGAGCTCTGATACCAAATGTAACAAACAGCTTTTATTTCTCGAAAACGTCTATTTCAACAATAAATGTTGAAATCTATGGTTTCGAATCTCAACATGTTTTAAACCATCGTTAGATCGTTTTAATTCTATTTAAAACATCACCTTCAAAACATTTTATTTAACGTGTTATTCACTATTCAAAAACGTGAATAAACCATGTTCACAAATTCCATTATTTCTATTCTTTTTAACTTAAAGGATTATTCACTGTTTACAACGTGAATATAACTCCATTAATAGGTTATAACAATTAACTTATCAAAATAAGTCGTTTGCGAATTTATAAAACAACGTTTAGAAATTCCATATTTATTTGTTTATAAAAACTTCCTTTTTATAAATTCCTTTATTAACCTATTCCAGTTTATAACTAAATTATAAACTAAACGTTCACATTATAAGTTAATCACTTATAAAACGATTATTTTACAAAATCGTTCATTTAACTTCCCAAATTATTAATCTTAACTTATAAGATTGTTTATTTATCCAAAATTTATTCTTTCGATAACTTTATAAATTTTATAAACCTATTGCTTATAAAATTTCATTTATAACTTCACAGTTTATAATTTCATAAATTTCATTCATTTAGGAAATTCATTTTCACTACATTCAAACACTTATAAAAACTCGTTTTATAATGTCCATAATTCAATTTATAAATATCCATTTATAAATCTCTTAATATAAATTAATTTATATTATTCTTTTAAACGTCTTTAAATTCCTTTAAAATTTCACCATTCTCTTGATTTATAAAATAATCATATTTTATAAATCTTATATTCAAAATTTTAATAATAAACTCAAAAATCCAGTTTAAACTATTTTATAAAATCATTGGTTCATATTTCTCAAAAATCAGTTTTTTTAACCGTATTTCTAAAAATCAGCTTTTTAACTATATTTCACAAAAACCATAATTTTTATAACTTTAAAAATTATAACGTTTACTTATTTATAATGGATCAATCCCAAAAATATAGTATGTTTTCAAAATCACTTTTAAAATCATTTTAAAATCCCAAAATCTGGGTCCAATGATGCTACATACCAAATAGTCAATCACGACTACAACGATCCATCATATATCGATATGATAATCAATCAAATATCAAAATATCTGAAATTAAATAAATACTGTTGAGGAATCCAGTTGGATCCCTCCAACCTGTTTCCTGCATCCAAAAACATTAGCACAATACCAATTTCGCTCCAGTACGAAATTATCGCGGTATATGTTCTTAATAAATATTATCCGCTTAATAACGGCGTAATAGGGTCTCATCCGCTAAACAAAAAATGCGGGAAATCAACAACTGCAATATATACATATGCCAATATATATATATTGATATTATATATAATACCAATTTCACTGTTTATGAAATATTCGCGGTATATGTTTATATTAAATAACATCCGCTTACTAACGGCGCATAATGTCTATTTTAACAATCAATAATTTACAGTCATCATTCAAACATGCATTCAAATATTTTAAATCTAACTATTTAAAATAAAATCGAAATCCATTCGATTGAGTGAGAAGTTCTCACCTTGGTTTTAATTTCCGTTTAAGCTTTTATTTCGAATAAAATTAAACGCGCGTTTAATTTTACCCAAAATTCTCACTAACTCCAAACGACTCCAAACCAACTCCATCGCGTAGTGCTCGTCCATACGATTCCAACGCAACTGAGTTTGCATTTTTTCGACCTCGTATGAAAAAGTTATGATTTTTACAAGTTTGTACACGTTTTTTATAACTAAATTTACAACATAACTTTTATAATTAAAACCTAACTCAACTGCAGGCCATAGGATCCAACACCAAACTGATCACAGCCCTCCATCATCTCTTCCCCACTCACGCAACATCTCCAGGCTATGAACATTGAGGCCGAACCCATCATGATTCCTAGGGTTAGCATTTTCACTCAAATCACTCAACTATACATCATCATACCACTCCCATGTCGAAGAGCACGACCACCTCTACCTCTGGCCCCATCCCCAGCAAGCTCGGCTGCACAAAACGCCTAGAAAGGCGTGCGAAAACTGATGGGAACGGCCCATCCTTGCTCCCTCTACGCAACTCCAAACTCGATCATATCCGTATGGATTTCAAGCTCTCTTCATGCTCTACCTTTTTCGTGTTGAACACTTCTTCTAATTCCTTGTAGATTGGGAGAGATTGAGAGATGAAGGAGATGGATTTCTGGCCATTCAGTTTTAGGGCCGGCTACATGAATGAATTAGGGTTTGGAATGATATTTTATCAAATTTATGAAGAGAGAGGTGTATTTATAGAGTTTCGTTCGACACTATTCACCCGGAAATTCCGAACTCCGATTTAGACGCCGTAACCAGCGTACCTAGGGTTTATCCCGCGTTCCGGACACAATGGAATAGGTTTCGGAAGCTAATTCGGAAGTATGTGCGAGTTATGGCTGAAAACGCTCAATTTGAATTAAACCGATTTAAGTCGATTTCTAGGCGTTTTAATTTGTACCGGACAAACGGTAAATCCAATTGACTTGAAATTTGAAACCTTACAATAATATCACATTACGGATCCGATGAAACTGGTTTCGTCGAAATCCGAGACTTTTTGAAAAATGGCTATTTTGACTCGCCAAATTTAAATAAAAAATAATTCGATGCGTTTCGAGCTGCCACGATCAAACGATAGCTCCGATTGACACGAAAATTGAAATCCGGTAATAACTAACTATTACGGATCCAATGAAACTGGTTTCGTTCAATTCTGAGACTGTTCAAAAATTGACTATTTTACAGTCGATTATTAAATATTAAAATATTCAATTTTCACAAATTAACTTTTAATTCGATTTTAAAAGTTCTAAAATATTTCTATAACTCCAGTATGATTAAATAAAATTTTACAAATCATTTTCTATCATATTTAACTCTATTTTCAATTATTTCCATAATTTAACATTTTAAATTATCGATTTAATTATCCAATTAAATCCAATAATTCAAATAAAAATTTATTTGACTTATAAATTCACTTATAAATATTTAAAATTAATTAAATATTCAAATTTTAATTTATAAAAATTCTGGGTCGTTACACTTTAAGCCAGTCCATTCCCAAGATAACCCTGAACCTAACAAAAGCCTAAATGAAGAATTCACAAACAAAAAGCATCCATGACTTGATAACATTAGGCCATGACAAACCATGCAAAAATTAGTAGAGCCTCAAATAGGATTTTTCACAGTTAAGAGCCGGTCTACTATCTTAGGTCTCAATCCTAATCTGTCTACTAGGTCACTTGAATAACGACTCCTTTTCCCTTTTCCTTTGTACAGGGAGAAATCGATGAAGTTGGGATTACTTCCAAAGTATAAGGCTTCACAACCTGCTTATCCTCCACTGATTCTAGGAAATCCTTTTTCACACCTTGCCTTAAACCTTTCCCGACTGAACTGATCTTCAAGTGTAGCAATAGTCAGAGCGGTCCTCCATTTCATGGCCTGCCTATGACGTTGTGTAGAAGCTAACTTTCTCTTCATAGCTTCATCCACTTCCATATCACTGAAGATGCGTTCGCAATTATTAATTCAATCTTGCACTTATATGGTAGATTCCGTTCCATAAAATGGCTTTCCTCCTAAAGTAGAGTAAACTTTGTTCAACTTAGAGAAATCAGACTTACGCGCTTGCATGGAAGCACCTTCACCAACAGTCATACAAGGAGATTCCTGATCATCGTCGCCATCATAGCACTAACGTCGCTCGAAAATCAGGCACAACAGCTCTGAATCCTACTTCTTCAACTCCCAAAACAGATCTCATAGAATTCCTTGTATGTCGGCTCATTCTTATCTGTAACAAGAATGGTCATTCACTCATAAAGAAAGCCACGTCTATAGTGTTCATGTGCATACAACTTATATTATATAATATATTGACGTATAGTTTGAAAATCAAACTTATAAAAGTACACACTCTCTTATACACACGCACACACTCAAGATCTTCGGCTAATATAGAATGACAATTAGAGTTAAAATAAACCAGTATAGCATATAATATATCATATCTCACAGCGCATGGACAAAATATAATATCATAGATATAACAAAAGGGATAGTAATAACTATTTTAACAAATCACATCAGAGCAATAGATCCATGAGTTATAAATCAAATGTATTAGAGTTTATACAACAAAAGTAAACTCAAATAAACTGTCTTAACAAACAGAAATATGCAAGCACTATCATGGGCTATACAACGTTGCCTAGCGGAAAAGTGTAGAAATCCACACACACACACACACACACACACACACACACATATATATGAGACAGCTTTATCCAGCTTGTCCTTCGAACAACTACTACATCACTTAGACCGATTATCCAGTCTACTCATTTAAGAGTACTTAAGATAATAATAAAAGCATAAAATCGTGGGTCATACAATAGTCTGGTGTGAGCGGTTAATGAGTCTCAAAATACTATATAGGTAAATATGGTAAGGAACAATAGTACATAAACCATACCTGAGCTGTCACAGCAACCAAAGAGTTAGCATATAACATTATATTATGTTGCTCTGCAATATCATATAGATATACCACAAACCAAATAAAGGACATCAGTCTTCCAGGTATTCCTATCTCCAATACCTACTTTCCATGATACCTAAATGATATCCTACTAAAGAAAACAACCAAAGAATCCATCAACAATCTTAACTCGTATGGCCCCTAAGTTTGGGACAAATGGAAATCTTGGTCCTCTATTGTACTCCCCTATTTCGCTGCCCTAAGCTAGATATTTATCTTACAGCCCAAAGCTAGACACTGGACCAAAAGCTACTAGTCCAAGGTATATTGGTCCCTCAATTGACCAATGAGTGTCACCACTTACAAAACCCCAGCTTCGTGTACAATCGAAAACTCTCCGAGCATCAATCGTTCCTCAACACATATACCTAAGCCCAAATTTGCTCCATTTGGATATTGAGCCCCCTTGCTCAATCTAGTTTCTAATATTCACAAGAAACCCTTCCACATTCCCTGATCATACGGCTCACTCCTTTACGAGCCTCCATCTTCAGAACCTACTTCCAACATGAGCTAACATTCGAAGACAATGGCTTTTCATCATGCTGTTATATTGTTTTTCCACCTGATATGAATGAGCCAAGGCCTCCAGCATGATCTACTTAACCTCAACAATTGTTGCTAGAATTTCCAGCTCCATATCATGCACCATGATAAATTGATATCGAGTTATAGGTATAACTCGGTGCCGAGATATACACTTAGCCAACTTGTAACGACCCGCTATTTTGGATTATTCGCATCCGCACACGTCGGACTTGAATAATTCAAAATACCGAATTGTTAATTTAAAATTTGGCAAAACTCAGATATACAGTAAATAAATAATCACAGAATCACAAACATGGAGTAATAATATGCAGCGGAAGTAAAAGAGATAGTAGTTCATGAAGCTACTATATAAATATATAAGATACATCAGAGTTTACAACAGAAGAGTAACACGATACATCAGATACAAATCAAAATACATCACTGAAATCATCGAATACTGGAAGCAGAATAGATGGCTGGATCTTCAAGCAAAGCTCCAACTCCAAAGGTGAGTCTCGAAAGCTGAACCACTCAGTCTGACCCGAGCGTAAAGCAAATCACAAAACACTCGAGTCAGGATTAATATTCTAATATCAATAAATCCAACTCAAGTGAAATAGCAATCGAAATACAAGTGACTTAAAGGATGTTGGAATCACCATCCTCTAAGGATCCGTTAAACTATCTACTATGTAGTAATGTACGCTAAATAGATAATGTCTATCAGTAATATAAATATCAAAATAGTGTTAAGGCGTTACCATTATCCCCCTTAACACATTTTATAAGCATCATAGTCTATACGGCACTGTAAACACCACCGTAAACTGGTGGGATATCAGGGAGTACTCCATAGGTATAACACACAAAAAATTCGTAGTGGTTGCGTATATCGGGATACAAGTATGACAAGGCACATGAGGCAATACCCAAGGTAGTGAAACTACCATTCGCTTGATCCGGACTGGTGAGAACGCATCGCCGCAGCGATCGCAACACCGCGAAACAACACTCCTGAAAAGTACGAGGGCACACCAATCGATAACAAGTAATGAGTAGTAGTTACGAAGAAGTGTGTTCGCTCGAGGTGGCTAACCCCATTTGGCCCGGCACGGCTCCTGATTTTAGTCATTTCCAATTTGACACAAGTGTCAAGGCTATCCATTATCGTTCTCTTTCTTCAGTCATCACGTATATCATTCCAACCACTTCATTCTGGATCATCCCTCCGCGTATAGTTATTAAAGTGGTTTCGGTTTAGACAGAGAGTATGTCCATAACCGATTCCGGTTTCTTTAATAACTTTCGTAATTATTACACTGATTGGTCGTTTAATATATTTCAAACCAAACAATTTCAATTTCAATTTCAATTCATAAATCAACATTTCATTTGTCTTTCTAAATTAATTTCCAAAATTTACGTTTCAAAACTTCCAAATAACCATTTCAAAGTCTTACAATTAAATTTCAAATTTTGATTTAAACAATTCAAATATTCAATTAATTACGATAAGTTTCATTCCATAATCATTTAAACCAATTTAAATTCAACATCCAAACCAAATTAAATTCATTTATCGATTTCATTCCATATTCGTTACGTAAATTGTCATTTAAAACAACTTCTATTTAAATTCCAATTCATTTAAATCAATTACCTACGTTCAACTTCATTGTATCAAAACATCAAATTGAAATAAATTAAATTCATCAAATAGATTCTTTGAATTACAAGTCTTACGCTAATATCAATAAATCACGTTTTATTTCAATAAATTACATTTTTATTTCTTGTTAAAGACATTCAATTTTCACTTATTTATTGACTTCATTACAAAGTTCAAACTCAATTAATAAAGAACTAAATTTCACATAATCGAGAAGTTTCAATTTCACTTATTAACTTACTACATAATTTTTTCCAAAACTTAATAAATAAAACTCAATTTCATTTATTAACAAAGTTCAAATCCACTTATTCAAAAGTTCGATTTTCTCTTATCAAAGAATTCAATTTTTATTCAATTATCAAATAATTCAATCTTATTCAATTACTAAATAATTTCAATCTTAATTATTAATAATTTCAAAACTTAATAATTTTATTTTGATTATAAATTCAACTTAATTATTAAATCATTTCCACTTAATTATGAATTCAAACTCAATAATCAAATCATTTCAACTTAATTATAAATTCAACTTAATAACTTCGGCTTAATTATAATTTCAAACTTAATTATAGTTTCAAATTTAATTATTAAATGATTTCAACTTAATAATTTCAAAACTCAATTATTACCAGTTTCAAATTATTTATTAATAATTCCAAATTTAATCATTAGATAATCGAATTTCAAACAACGTTGTTTCATCTATTACTACATTTATATTTGTCTCAGATTTCAATCTTTACATTTTCCTTTCAAAAATTCAAATTCCAACTTCATTTCAAAACTTATTCTTTGTTCGAATAAAATTATTATTTTATTTTTAAATCATCGAATTTTATTTAGTTCTCTATCCTAGGTCAAATTCATTTGGGTATATATCATTCAACCCGATTCCAATTCAGTTCAAAAATTAAAACATAGCAAAGGGAACTTGCAGTGTGATAACTGGGTTGGTGTCAAATTAAATAAACAAACAATAACAACAACCAATGAAAACCCAATAATCAATTCAAATAATCCCGAAACAATCGTATTAATTCGCATTGTTGTTTGTGCGAATTAATATAATTATCTCTAGAATCTACACTATCATTTCATGTAGATTAAAGATTATTACATTACGGTTTTTCCACTTGTCGTTCAATTTCAATCTCAAATTTAATACTATAGCAATTAATCCAATATACGTTCAAAGGTTCAAAGTATAATTTATCAAATTCTACGTGTCAATTAACTTAACAATTAAAAGGGGTCATATTATTCAAATTAACTAATCAAATTCAACACATATGTCGATTCAAATTTTTAAACTATCCTACGCCAAATTCAATTGCATAATATTTATCACTTTATACATTACAATTTACATCTAATATAAACAACAATCAATAAATAAATTATCAACCAAACTGTATTATCATCGCATAAATAATTAACAGATAATGGTGTCAGATGTTGTAGGTGAACAGATTCAGGTAATAACATATATAACAATGTAAATAACTAACAGCAGCATATTTCAATTGTCGTTTCAATTGAAATCAAATTTAATAAATAAAAGAACATTAATCGTGAGTGATTTCTCACCTTTCGAGGCTAGAGAAGATATATGACACTGAATTTGAATTACGAATGCAAGCACGACTCCCAAAACAAGCTAGATTGGCACGAATCGATGAACAAAGCTGATAAATCAGAATTTGATGAAACCAATCAGATCATTTTGATAGAAACGGAAATTATATGTGTTATTACTATTTCTTTGAAATCAATATTTTATTTTAAGACAAATATAAAAATAATATATACAAATTAAAGTCATTGTTTCAAATTACACCAATGTATACTAGCATCCATATATACAAATAATATAAACACTTGTTATATCTGTATGCTTAAAATATAACTAAACTAGAGTACAAACTCTGACTACTTTTCAAAATGTATACAGTTCAATTATAAAACATGAACAATGTAGTACTGTAGACCCATAAACATAGTGGATTTCCAGAAAACAAAATAAATGTATGTACATTAACTATAAATTTTGTCAAAGCTAATTTATACTATACTACCTATATGCATAAATATATATTAATGCTATTTAACAAATATACTTATGTAAAACGAAGTATTATATAACTTAAAACTGGTAGTTTCAGTTCATATACCAACAGCTCACATACTTCTTTATTTTATTTTATTTTATTTAAAAAAACAGAACTATTCAAACTCTTTATCGCATATATAGTGGCATACTTGAACATATATACTTATATAACATATTACATACCCTTACTTTACTTATAGTATCATATACAGCAAACATATATTCAATTTTCAAATATCCACATTTTTAAAACAAACCATAACATAAACAAAAAACCATAGTTTAAAAACTTACATATATGTAACATAAGAAGACATGGCTTCAGCTAACACCAAATTTCGATAAAACAGCTGATGCACACGCCAGTTCTTCACTAGACGGTAGGATGTGGCGTGTTCGATCCGGAGTAATATATGGATAAGAAGTAAGGCGTGGTGTAGCTGCTGAGTGGGAAATGAGAAGGAGATGGTGTAGGCGGAGGGGAAAGCACGGTAGTGGGCGCGTTCTTGTGCTTCTCGGCTGAGATGGCGAAGAGTTACGAAAAGGAAGAGTGGTGGGTGATCAGCCTGCTTTGTTCGTGGCGCGAGGAGGAGTGGTTGCATGCGTAGGGAACATGGAGGTGGTGGTCGGCTACCTCATGCTCTGGCACATCAGGGTGGTTGAGTTTGAGATGATGGTGGAAATCGTAGTGGAAGGAGGAAGGACGAAGGTGGGAGATAGGGTATAGCGTCTATGAAGTGCTTTATTGCATCGTTGAAGTTTCCAGCGGCAAAGGCTGCGTTTCCCCTTGCCTTCACTTCATCGGCTATTGGTATGCTTCTTATATGATTTGACAAATTAGGTTACAAAGAGTAGAGGTGGAAATGCAATGTTTTTTTAGTGTCTGAAACGAAGGAAGAAAGAAGAAGACTGAGTGGAGGATGCTTAAACGAAGAGGCCATACCGTAGTAACCATCAGGTTGAAAATAAAATTCAATAGAAATATAAGTGTCAGAATGGAAAAAAAATAAATGTTTGAAGCTTTCAAGATCAGAGTGAAAAAGGAAGACAGCGTAGTGTATGGTCATGTTACCAATGGAAACTTGAAAGGCTGGCGATGGAACAGGTTCCCATGCAAAAGAAGACGAAGCATCTTATATTTTAGTATATATATTTTCTTTTCAGAAGAAATGGACACGAACAGGTTAAACAAAAGATGAGTAAGTTATGCTACAGAATATTATTATATATTTCGAAAGAAAGTAACAGGGCCGATTTAACAAAAGAAAGAGAAATGGAAACAAAAGGCTTGAATACGGTCCGCTAAGGCTAACCGTTTTGCGGTTATCGCTGCGAACCAGACTTCAAAACACAGAAGCGCATATACCGTAGAGATCAGCACGACGAGACGATCAAAATGGTATATAAATATCAGTGGTACGATTGAATTATAAAAATTCGAATTTTATATAGCGGAAAATGCATGAAAAACGTAGAAAAATAAGATCGACGGAGCCAAAGATGTCCGAATTTGGAAAAACGACAACTGACATCTTGCTCAGAAGATGGTTTAGAATTTTTCTATGTAAAAATATTTTGGTTTTGAAATTGTTTTACTTTCATCGCTTTTTAACTGATTAAATTGAAGTAAATTTACGCGCGAAATAAACTTTCGTATTTTCGGACGAAAATTTACCAGTTGCTATGTTTAACTAGATGCATTCCAAATATCAAATTTATATTTCAAAATTTTATCGTTTATATTATTTTTATTTTCACACAAAAACGGTAAATTAAATTAAATAAAATCGTTAAAATATCCGGGTTGTTACACTCTCCCCCACTCAAAACTTTTCGTCCTCGAAACGGAAGTAGGTAGGAGAAAAGAAGCAACCAAAAGAAAATAGACTTGAATTACATTATAAACAATTAATTTAAACCATATAAATTTCAATTTAAATTTTGTTTATATTCAACAATTGTCTTTAAACTCAATGGATTTCGTTAACTTGGTTTTATTTCCAATTTATCATTGTTTTTTACACAATTTATTTCAACAAAAATTTATTTTATTAATCCATTTGTTATTCAACTAACCTAGTACTCAACTTATCTTTATTAATCATTTTATAATTAAACTTAGGTGTATATCATTTTTATACGTACTCAAATTTATTCATAAAGACAATTTATATTATATATTTATCTAATTATCTTAAATTAACAATCTCAAAGATCATAAAGTTGAATAGTTATTTATTATAACCATTTTTTTATTCGACAAATTTAATTTTTCTCTATTCCAAATTATTATTAAATTATTCTACTTAATATATCCTATCACATTTATATTAAGTATATTTACATTTAATATAGCTACCCAAATTTATTTAAAAATTTCTTTGATATCATTTATATTGTATAATATTCAATTACGTAGTTAACTTTTGAAAATTTAGGTAAAATATATTGAATGCAATTGAATATTATACAAATAAAATTTTCTAATTCCATTATCTCAAACTTACATATTTATTCAAAATTTTGATTTATTAATAATTGAAATCATCCCTTATCATACCTTTAAGAATTAAATTTTTGAGTAGCTTCAAATTTTTCTTTAGAGATGAATAAATATATAATATCAAATCAGATTTAAATCATATATCAATATATATTACAAATCAAATCATACTTTAAGAAATTCAACTCAATTTATTTTCATGACAAACCATAGCAAAGCCACAGAATAGTCTCTCTACTTCGAAACTCGAAAATGAATGTCGATGATGCGGCCATCATTACCGAAATTATTTTCCAGCGATAAAAGAGAAGAGCTCTAATTTAAACATTTAAAATTCTTTGAAATGATTCCAATTTGAAAATATTTTAAAACTATACACTTTAAAACTTTCAAATCAAAGTTTGAAATCACCGGAAATTAAATTCTCAAATTCTAATTTAAATACATCTCAAATTCCAAATCAAATTATAACCAAATTTTATAAATTCATTTAATTATTTTATGAAATAGTCAATGATTTATAAAACAATAAATGAAAATTAATTTTTCACATTTCGGATAACCGATTCGTTAACATTTTAGTTTCAGAAAAATTTATTCTTATTTATAATATAATCGTTCAAAATTATTTTATTTACTAAATTTGAAAACAATATGGTGTCAGTTTGCTCTGTTAAAGTGTTTTGGAAATTCTATCGATAGCGTTGATCAGACGATTCGATCGAAAACCCAAATCAACATCAACAACTCAAACAACACAATATATAAAACATTTTTAATGAAAACTTACAAATACGCTTCCTCGCTCGACGATACAAGAATGGATTTCAAAATAAGTATAGAGATTTAAATTTGATGGAAATCAAATTAAAGAGAATTTTGATTCGATAATAAGTTCGAACAGATGATAAGATAATTCAATTAACAGAACCGGGAGATGGACAAACTTATTTAATTCACGGGCAACCTTAATCGGGTCGACCGTAACTTCAAGAATAAGATCGATGTAGAATTCTGAGACAAATTGGCATCCGATCTCAAGAAATAGAATACAGGTATAGCAGGAGATAGATAGCATCGTAAACCGAGGATACAAAAATCTTCGGTAAATCGATATCTATTGTAAAGGAGTTTCACCCATTTACAAATCATTTCAAGTTTGGCGAGACCGCCGATTCATTACAAAGATCATTCGAAGTGGAGTTATGAAATGCTCCAGAATTGAAAGAAGGCGAATAGTGAGATGCACGAATGAATTTTGGAACCGCAGGGAACGTTCCAAAATTCAAAGGAATTGAGTCAAAAGGAAGAGACTGAAATTCGAATGAGAGTGATTCTGTAAATACATTTACCCTATATGCTAAGTTTTGCCTAGAGCTACCAAAAGCTCTGATACCAACTGTAACGACCCGCTATTTTGGACTATTCGCATCCGCACACGTCGGACTTGAATAATTCAAAATACCGAATTGTTAATTTAAAATTTGGCAAAACTCAGATATACAGTATATAAATAATCACAGAATCACAGACACGAAGTAATAATATGCAGCGGAAGTAAAAGAGATAGTAGTTCATGAAGCTACTATATAAATATATAAGATACATCAGAGTTTACAATAGAAGAGTAACACGATACATCAGATACAAATCAAATACATCATTGAAATCATCGAATACTGGAAGAAGAATAGATGGCTGGATCTTCAAGCAAAGCTCCAACTCCAAAGGTGAGTCTCGAAAGCTGAACCACTCAGTCTGACCCGAGCGTAAAGCAAAACACAAAACACTCGAGTCAGGATTAATATTCTCATATCAATAAATCCAACTCAAGTGAAATAGCAATCGAAATACAAGTGACTTAAAGGATGTTGGAATCACCATCCTCTAAGGATCCGTTAAACTATCTACTATGTAGTAATGTACGCTAAATAGATAATGTCTATCAGTAATATAAATATCAAAATAGTGTTAAGGCGTTACCATTATCCCCCTTAACACATTTTATAAGCATCATAGTCTATACAGCACTGTAAACTCCACCGTAAACTGGTGGGATATCAGGGAGTACTCTATAGGTATAACACAAAACAAATTCGTAGTGGTCGCGTATATCGGGATACAAGTATGACAAGGCACATGAGGCAATACCCAAGGTAGTGAAACTACCGTTCGCCTGATCCGGACTGGTGAGAATGCATCGCCGCAGCGATCACAACACCGCGAAACAACACTCCTGAAAAGTACGAGGGCGCACCAATCGATAACAAGTAATGAGTAGTAGTTACGAAGAAGTGTGTTCGCTCGAGGTGGCTAACCCCATTTGGCCCGGCACGGCTCCCGATTTTAGTCATTTCCAATTTGACACAAGTGTCAAGGCTATCCATTATCGTTCTCTTTCTTCAGTCATCACGTATATCATTCCAACCACTTCATTCTGGATCATCCCTCCGCGTATGGTTATTAAAGTGGTTTTCGGTTTAGACAGAGAGTATGTCCATAACCGATTCCGGTTTCTTTAATAACTTTCGTAATTATTACACCGATTGGTCGTTTAATATATTTCAAACCAAACAATTTCAATTTCAATTTCAATTCATAAATCAACATTTCATTTTTCTTTCTAAATTAATTTCCAAAATTTACGTTTCAAAACTTCCATATAACCATTTCAAAGTCTTACAATTAAATTTCAAATTTTGATTTAAACAATTCTAATATTCAATTAATTACGATAAGTTTCATTCCATAATCATTTAAAAGATTAAATTCAACATCCAAACCAATTTAAATTCATTTATCGATTTCATTCCATATTCGTTAAGTAAATTGTCATTTAAAACAACTTCTATTTAAATTCCAATTCATTTAAATCAATTACTTACGTTCAACTTCATTGTATCAAAACATCAAATTGAAATAAATTAAATTCATCAAATCAATTCTTTGAATTACAAGTCTTATGCTAATATCAATAAATCACGTTTTATTTCAATAAATTACATTTTTATTTCTTGTTAAAGGTATTCAATTTTCACTTATTTATTGACTTCGTTACAAAGTTCAAACTCAATTAATAAAGAACTAAATTTCACATAATCGAGAAGTTTCAATTTCACATATTAACTTACTACATAATTTTTTCCAAAACTTAATAAATAAAACTCAATTTCATTTATTAATAAAGTTCAAATCCACTTATTCTAAAGTTCGATTTTCTCTTATCAAAGAATTCAATTTTTATTCAATTATCGAATAATTCAATCTTATTCAATTATTAAATAATTTCAATCTTAATTATTAATAATTTCAAAACTTAATAATTTCAAATTTGATTATAAATTCAACTTAATTATTAAATCATTTCCACTTAATTATGAATTCAAACTCAATAATCAAATCATTTCAACTTAATTATAAATTCAACTTAATAACTTCGGCTTAATTATAATTTCAAACTTAATTATAGTTTCAAATTTAGTTATTAAATGATTTCAACTTAATAATTTCAAAACTCAATTATTACCAATTTCAAATTATTTATTAATAATTCCAAATTTAATCATTAGATAATCGAATTTCAAACAACGTTGTTTCATCTATTACTACATTTATATTTGTCTCAGATTTCAATCTTTACATTTTCCTTTCAAAAATTCAAATTCCAACTTCATTTCAAAAATTATTCTTTGTTCGAATAAAATCATTATTTTATTTTTAAATCAAATTATTGACCAATCGGATTTTATTTAGTTCTCTATCCTAGGTCAAATTCATTTGGGTATATATCATTCAACCCGATTCCAATTCAATTCAAAAATTAAAACATAGCAAAGGGAACTTGCAGTCTGATAACTGGGTTGGTGTCAAATTAAATAAACAAACAATAACAACAACCAATGACAACCCAATAATCAATTCAAATAATCCCGAAACAATCGTATTAATTCGCATTGTTGTTTGTGCGAATTAATATAGTTATCTCTAGAATCTACACTATCATTTCATGTAGATTAAATATTATTACATTACGGTTTTTCCACTTGTCGTTCAATTTCAATTTCAAATTTAATACTATAGCAATTAATCCAATATACGTTCAAAGGTTCAAAGTATAATTTATCAAATTCTACGTGTCAATTAACTTAACAATTAAAAGGGGTCAAATTATTCAAATTAACTAATCAAATTCAACACATATGTCGATTCAAATTTTTAAACTATCCTACGCCAAATTCAATTGCATAATATTTATCACTTTATACATTACAATTTACATCTAATATAAACAACAATCAATAAATCAATTATCAACCAAACTGTATTATCATCGCATAAATAATTAACAGATAATGGTGTCAAATGTCGTAGGTGAACAGATACAGGTAATAGCATATATAACAATGTAAATAACTAACAGCAGCATATTTCAATTGTCGTTTCAATTGAAATCAAATTGAATAAATAAAAGAACATTAATCGTGAGTGATTTCTCACCTTTCGAGGCTAGAGAAGATATATGACACTGAATTTGACTTACGAATGCAAGCACGACTCCCAAAACAAGCTAGATTGGCACGAATCGACGAACAAAGCTGATAAATCAGAATTTGATGAAACCAATCAGATCATTTTGATAGAAACGGAAATTATATGTGTTATTACTATTTCTTTGAAATCAGTATTTTATTTTAAGACAAATATAAAAATAATATATACAAATTAAAGTCATTGTTTCAAATTACACCAATGTATACTAGCATCCATATATACAAATAATATAAACACTTGTTATATCTGTATGCTTAAAATATAACTAAGCTAGAGTACAAACACTGACTACTTTTCAAAATGTATACAGTTCAATTATAAAACATGAACAATGTAAAACTGTAGACCCATAAACATAGTGGATTTGCAGAAAACAAAACAAATGTATGTACAGTAACTATAAATTTTGACAAAGCTAATTTATACTATACTACCTATATGCATAACTATATATTAATGCTATATAACAAATATACTTATGTAAAACGACGTACTATATAACTTAAAACTGGTAGTTTCAGTTCATATACCAATAGCTCACATACTTCTTTATTTTATTTTATTTTTACTTAAAAAAACAGAACTATTCAAACTCTTATATCGCATATATAGTGGCATACTTGAACATATATACTTATATAACATATTACATACCCTTACTTTACTTATAGTATCATATACAGCAAACGTAAATTCAATTTTCAAATATCCACATTTTTAAAACAAACCATAACATAAACACAAAACCATAGTTTAAAAACTTACATATATGTAACATAAGATGACAAGGCTTCAGCTAGCACCAAATTTCGATAAAACAGCTGATGCACATGCCAGTTCTTCACTGGACGGCAGGATGTGGCGTGTTCGATCCGGAGTAATATATGGATAAGAAGTAAGGCGTGGTGTAGCTACTGAGTGGGAAATGAGAAGGAGATGGTGTAGGCGGAGGGGAAAGCACGGTAGTGGGCGCGTTCTTGTGCTTCTCGGCTGAGATGGCGAAGAGTTACGAAAAGGAAGAGTGGTGGGTGATCGGCTTGCTTTGTTCGTGGCACGAGGAGGAGTGGTTGCATGCGTAGGGAACATGGAGGTGGTGGTCGTCTACCTCATGCTCTGGCACATCAGGGTGGTTGAGTTTGAGATGATGGTGGAAATCGTAGTGGAAGGAGGAAGGACGGAGGTGGGAGATAGGGTATAGCGTCTGTGAAGTGCTTTATCGCGTCGTTGAAGTTTCCAGCGGCAAAGGCTGCGTTTCCCCTTGCCTTCACTTCATCGGCTATTGGTATGCTTCTTATATGATTTGACAAATTAGGTTACAAAGAGTAGAGGAGGAAATGCACTGTTTTTTTTTAGTGTCTGAAACGAAGGAAGAAAGAAGAAGACTGAGTGGAGGATGCTTAAACGAAGAGGCCATACCGTAGTAACCATCAGGTTGAAAATAAAATTCAATAGAAATATGAGTGTCAGAATGGAAAAAAAATAAATGTTTGAAGCTTTCAAGATCAGAGTGAAAAAGGAAGACAGAGGAGTGTATGGTCATGTTACCAATGGAAACTTGAAAGGCTGGCAATGGAACAGGTTCCCATGCAAAAGAAGATGAAGCATCTTATATTTTAGTATATATATTTTCTTTTCACAAGAAATGGACACGAACAGGTTAAACAAAAGATGAGTAAGTTATGCTACAGAATATTATTATATATTTCGGAAGAAAGTAACTAGGCCGATTTAACAAAAGAAAGAGAAATGGAAACAAAAGTCTTGAATACGGTCCGCTAAGGCTAACCGTTTTGCGGTTATCGCTGCGAACCAGACTTCAAAACACAGAAGCGCATATACCGTAGAGATCATCACGACGAGACGATCAAAATAGTATATAAATATCAGTGGTACGATTGAATTATAAAAATTCGAATTTTATATAGCGGAAAATGCATGAAAAACGTAGAAAAATAAGATCGACGGAGCCAAAGATGTCCGAATTTGGAAAAACGACAACTGACATCTTGCTCAGAAGATGATTTAAAATTTTTCTATGTAAAAATATTTTGGTTTCGAAAATGTTTTATTTTCATCGCTTTTTAACTGATTAAATTGAAGTAAATTTACGCGCGAAATATACTTTCGTATTTTCGAACGAAAATTTACCTGTTGCTATGTTTAACTAGACGCATTCCAAATATCAAATTTATATTTCAAAATTTTATCGTTTATATTATTTTTATTTTTCACACAAAAACGGTTAATTAAATTAAATAAAATTGTTAAAATATCTGGGTTGTTACACAACTAATGGCTAATTACTCTTTCACATCTCCAGTAATTCCCTTCCAATGCCTTGGACCCTGACTCATCCCTCCTTGATAACTCGGCATTCAATCAAAAACCACTCATAGTTCTAGAGATAACTTAATGGTACACTCAACCTTTAGCCAAATCTCTTGCGTCTTTGATATAGAACGTCTCATGTGGCCATGCACTATCCATCCATGTTGACCACCGATTCATAGCCTCCTTCTGTATAACGTGGTACCGATTTATAGGCATAACTCAATGCCAAGTTATGTACTTAGCTCCATTTGAGTTGCGACTCATCATGTGTCTTTTTATCATAGTCTAGAGCACATCTACCAAGTTTCTTTCAATTCCGACCAGCCATTATAACTCATGCCAACCTAACTTTATAACTCATCGTAAACTCAAGCGCTTAGCCAATCTTCCAGAACCTAGCAATAGACAACCTCTATTAGCCATAGTCTTCCAAGCCATTAAGTCGACCATCACTCATGAGATACCACCATAAGTCGGGTTAGATCTATCCCTTTAACTCGTGTCTGACTTATTACTTTGCATCCAATCAACATGCGAGTTATACTATAGCCTCCTACCGTACTCCAAAGCCTATCCCCCAAGTTTCATCCGATTTCGACCAGCTTTGCCTCCGATTTGCTCAATTCTCCGACCTATCTTTCTATGCATGCATAACACTGACAAACACTACCAAATCACAATATACAAACATGTCATAACAAACATTATCCATTCTAACATGTAATTCATCGGAATAAGATAAACAAGTCAATTTCTATCATAGATCTATATATAGCATGAATATATAAACATAAATCGAGGTGACTTCTAATCAACCTATATCGTACGCATGGATTAACATGTCATTAAAGTAAGAAATAGTTTTTATAGCCAAAAATTAATTTAAAACATTTTAAATCATATAATTCCACCATATAAACATGTATAATATAGTGAGAAGGCATAAATCACTTATCAATTATCAAATCTAATCAATTTATGTGTAGATCTAATCCGAACAGTGAAGAAAAACATTCCAAATCAAGCAATTTGATGATTTCTAGCTTTTGATTGAGGATCTAATCTCTAATCCATAATCTATTTTTGATTAAGAGAGCAATTTGAGTGATTTTGGATGAAATTAGGATGAATCTAGGGCTAATTAGAGTTTAGACATGATTTAGAATTAAAGGAAATTTTTTTAATTTGACTCTCCAGCTCTCTATTTATAGTGTTCTCTAATTAGACTATGAGTTCACTAATGGGCTTAATTAATTACACATTAATTTTGGCCAGTAGCTTTTAAAACTTATAAAAGACATAGATTTCTAACCATAAGTCCGTTTTTTCTATTATGATCACTGTACTCAATGGGAAACCATCATCCTGAAGAAATGGAACTAGTTTGAGGCATAATTCGACTCCTATCAAAAGCTATAGCCCAAACAAGAGTTTCAGGGTTAAAATGGTCATATAGAAATTTGAAAAAAATCATAAGTGTGTGTAAAATGTCCATAAGAGTGATATCCCAAAATTATCGAATCATATGACCTCATGCATATAGACTGACAAAATTACGATCATCCGGTATGTAAATAAGGGTCATTACACATAGCCTAACCTTAATATGCTTGCATACCATCAACGATATATCGACCATGACACGATCTACCCTGTGTATGCATTCATACGATTAACATTAAACAAATCATTTGTTACAATATCAATCATAAATACAATATCACATATGACTTGTGCATCAACCAATATAATATCTAACTACAATATTAGACCCTAACAAAACAAATCCCAAAATACCTTCCTTGAACCAATGGACACATCACAACTTACACCTAAAGCGCACATTTCCCCCTATAAAGGTCCTATTCAGTCCATCCACCATGTTCTTCATTTGACAGATTGGCATCAACCGGTCAACCAATTTGTCGCCTGTAGGTTGAGACCATCCTATTGTTGTTTTTATATTTTCTTTTTTCAAATTTTTCTTCACCATTTTTATTTAATACTTATATCTAATATTTTCATTAGTTCATACTTCTAATTAACTATTGTTTGCCATATTTATTTCATTATTTAAACATTCATTTTATTTATTTATATAATTTAACTTTAACACTATTCAATTATTCTAACTTACACATATCAATTTTTAGTTCAAAATACATTGAAATTCGGAATAAATCACTAGAATTATATAAAATAACCATATTACATCTTCTAACATCATTTAACGCACTTCAAGATCATATTTCAATGTATATAGAGAATATGGTTTATTGTACTATATAAATATAAAATTTCATATACTTCCAATCTATGTAATTAGTATTAGATAATATCGCCGATACAATGTCGATATATGTCATATTGCACTTTAACCAATATATCTTTCAAAATATAGCCTAAAATATTGTTACTGATGTATCAACCAATATTTGCTGATATTTTTCTCCTATATTTGGTGTAAAATACCTAATATTTTAAGAATATAGACCATTACTTTATGTGTAGGAGAAAATAAATTTATAGATAAATATCTTCACGTTCTCAATATTTTCTTTTAAGATATAGTGAATAAAATGTGTAAACCACATTAGAAATCCTAATGCACTAATATTTGATTTTTAACCATTCTTCTTCATTAGTCATTCGATAAATAACATTCTACTTATTTAGTTACTTATATGTTTTATTTTGTTTTGAAGAATTTACCACTAAATACAGGATCAAGTAAGAGCTACTTTTCTTTTTAGTTATTTTTTACCATTTCTATTTGGCAAGTTAGCTTATAAAATAAATTTTATTAGTACTTATCATACATCAAGAACTGAAACTTGAACATCATTAATATTTTATATTTGACATATCTATAAAGAATATGCTAGAAGTGGTAATCGATATCAAACAACATTAATTGTTTAATAAATTAAGTAAAAATGAGAATGAAGAAAATATGCATGTGGAAAATTTTGAAAGCTATAATGATAATTAGATAACCGAAGAAGTAATGAATATAGTATAAAAATGAAGAAAATTGCACATTATAAAATTTCTTATTTTCTATGATCCTATTTAGTGACTTATATTTAATAAAATATGCCTGCTGTAATTTGTAAACTATAAGCAATTAGCCTTTAATGGTAATTTGGCAACATTGATCCAAATATATCAAAACTTATGTCATTATAACATTATAACACGATATTATATCATTTGTAACAAGTTCAACACATGTACGATATTTAACCAATATTATCCGATATTATCATGATATTTTAAAATATCTCATATCGGTACTTATGAGTCGTTTCCACCTCAATAGTGGATCATTCTTTTTCTTCAAAATTTATCTCATATGGATACTTACCGATACACCCGATAACGATATTAACTACTAGATTTCAATAATATGAAATATTTACATATTAAACTATGTATTAAAATTAGTTTTAATTACTGTTAGTTTATATATTAATCTCAGAAATCCATTTTATAAGTTTTTAAATATATATATATTGATTTCAATACTTTTTCTCATAATAGTTTGTCTTCCATCAATCAAGGCATATATCATTTTATAAATTGACCTAGGGCTCAATCCTAAATTTAATTCCATAAATAATGATTATTCATAGTTTAATATTTGTCATAGTAAATTAATGAAATAATTTTGAAATTTGACCTCCCAATCATGGCCAACTATAATATTAAACAAGTATAATGAAGAATACGTCAAAATTGAAGGGTTCACTCAACAACAATGTCCGACATACCAAGTCATGCTAAATCCTTCATGATTCCCCACACCGTCTAGAATTAGGCGTACTCCAAAACTCTTATATTCCATTCACATAGCTCTCCTTACACTCATAGTTTTCGTAAATTATTTGTTTGAATCAGTTAAGGTTTGAGTAAGTTATTTGAATTTGGAGTTGGTTCGAGAAGTGGATTTGTGAGAAAGGAGAAAGAAGTAAAGAACATTTTGGTTTCTAAGATGGATTAAGATTTTCTAATGTGCCTATTTATATAATTCTAAAATGTTCGTTCAAGTTATTGGGCCAAGCCCATTTAAATTATTCAACCCGTTTATGAAAAAGCTTATATCTCTCTCCTCCTATGAAACAACCCGTATATTTGGACCATTTAAATTGACAATAATCCACACATGTCAACTTAAATAATTCAAAACACGAATCATTATGGGATTATAAACTCATAAATGTAAATGAGAATCAATACAACATCACAAACACATAACAGTCACATAATAATGCAGCGGAAAATACATCGTCATAATAGCAGTTCATGAAGCTACTACATGAAGTACAACAATGTCTCAACATAAAGTGACTGAAAAGAAATACATAAATGTTTAACAGACTTGGACATCAATACTGGAATATAAATAGACTGATAAAGATAAATGCTAAGCCTTTAGCGTCTTCAACCAACCTTGATCAGCAACTGGATAGCTTCAGACTGACCCGAGCATATACAAAAAGAAACACTCGAGTTAGGACTCAAAATCTTAACAAGATAATCAAGTGCAGGGAATAAAGTCCATAACTCAAAGATGAATAAAATAACATCTCTAAGGGTCCGATAAACTATCTATATATATACAATAGAATACGATATGTAGATAATGTTTAATCAGTAAAGTACGATATTAAAATAGCATTAAGGCGTTACCATAATTCCCCTTAACACATTTTATAATGCCATAACCTATACAGCACCGTAAACCCCACCGTAAACTAGTGGTTATCAGAGGGTACCCCATAGATATAACACAAAACAAAACGTAGTGGTCGCGAATAGGATAATCAGTATGACAAGGTACATGAGGCGATACCAACTAGGATACTAGTAGTTGCGTGATCTAGACTGATGTTGAGCATAGCCAGTAGCTACCTCAACACCTTGAAACAACACTCCCAAATCAAGGGGTGCACCCAAATTGAATCAAAAAAGTAATAGATATGGTATCGAAGAAGTGTGTCCGCTAGAGGTGGCGAACCTCAATGGCCCGGCGCGGCTCCTGTTTTAGTCATGTCAGGGGTCATCCAATATCGTTCTCTTTCTTCAGTCAACGCGTTCACCAACCCATCGACTTCATTCTGGATCAACACTCCACATATAATAGTTATTAAAGTGGTTTTCGGTATCGACAGAGAGTATGTCCATATCTGATCCCGGTCTCTTTAATAACTACGTATTTATTACCCGATGGTCGGTTAAATTAAAGTTTAAAAAAATCAAAGTCCAAAAGTCAAGCTGCAAATTTTGACTTTCAAAATTTGACATTTCACGATTCAATTTATTTCAGATATTTAAACATAGTTCCAAATGCAATTTTAGTTCAAACATTTGAGTTAACAATATAATTAGACATTCAAGCTTGATTTAATAAGATCTAAATTTTGCTTATTAGATTTTGTTCATAATCGATGAATTCAATTTAATGCTCAATTTAATTCGAATCATTAAATCAAATTCTATTCATTTCAATTCATATTTACATTCACTGTTATCATAAATTCAATTAAATCAATTTCATTAACTAAATTCCTTTCATCAAAATAGCTTCATTTGATTTATTTACCAATTCAATTGAATTTCTATTTAAAGAAACCTAATTTCATTTATTTGGTTCCATGATTTACAAAACACGAATTCGTTATTTATGAGTTACAAATCAACTCAATCCATATTCTGTTTACAATGTCCTAATTTGATTAATTCATTAAATTTAAAATCATTTTGAATTTAAATTATCACTAAATTAAGTCCATAAAACTTTAGTTAGTTTATATTCCTCTTAAGTCAAATTTCACTTAGTCTCCAATTTAATTCATAACAAGTTTTAAGTCTATTTAATTAAAACCGAGTTTAAATCTTAATCTAATAAATCTAACAAAATTATAAATTATTAAATTCTAAAACTTTACTTGTTTTTAAATTTCATTTCAAATATTCAACTTGCTTAACTTTAAGTTTTCCTAAATCAAAATTACAAATTTCTCACTTTTAAATTTGTCAATTCATTTTAATCAATTAAATAGATTTATTAATCCATTTCAATTAAATCCACAAATTTACTTCAATTAATCCATTAAGTTCGTTACTTAATTTCAAACAAATTGTTAAGTTCATTCCTTAATTTCAAATAGATTTCATTTCAAAATGATCTTGTTGACCAGTCGGGTTTCTTATTTTAATTAGCTATCCTAGGCCAAGTTATTTAGTTTGGGTATTTATCATTTCAACCCAATATCATTCAATAAAAAAAAAGAAAAATCAAAGCATAGCAAATGAAACTTGCAGTGTGATAACTGGGATGGTGTCAAAGTAAATAAACAAGCAATAGCAACCATACATAACAATTCAACAATTTATTTAAATAATCCCGAAATATTCGTATTAATTTACACTTGTTATTTTTGCAAATTAATATAATTATTCCTAGAATCCACACTATCATATTATGCAGATTAAAGATTATCACATCATGGTTTTTCACTTGGTGTCTATTTTCAAATTACTACATCAATCATACATTCAATGGTTCAAAGTGTAGTTAACCCTATTTTTACGCGTCGATTTATTTAACATTTAAAGGGGTCAAGTTCAACATATATGATCTATTTTAAATGGTTAACTATCCAATATCAAATTCAGTTTCATATTAAATTTCACTTATATTAGCAACCAAATTCAGAATCACATAACAAATTTAGTGTCACAACTATTTACCATAAACTAACATCAGATCACAATTTAACACGTTAAATCAAATTAAACAATACATGGCATCAATTTAGAAATTTAAATATTAACAATTTTCAATTTTTTTAACTTGTATTGAAATTTACAGTCTATGTGAACAATTTTAACATCAACCATTTTAACATTCAAATTAATATTAACAACATCTATCACTTGATTATCGTAGCATAATAGATTTGAGTCGTGAATGAAATATTCACCTTGCGTGGTTAGAGATTTGACGACGAAGCACGAAGACGAATAGATGAGAGGCACTAACAAGCACGGCACAAAAGCGAACACAAACTGCAATCAAACAATAATTAAATTGACAATTCTGTTTAATACAATATATATATATATATATTATATAATCATACCAAAGCAAAGAAACTAGATAGATCCGACAAGCTGAATGGAAGCCTAAGTCTCCGAAGCAGTAGATGAAACAAACACAGTAAAACACTATATGTGAGCAACCAGAATTTTCAAAGTTATGTACCGCTATTATAATATACAGTTTCATATATATTTATATATAAAAAACGCTGAAATACAGCTGCAGCCAAGGTGAGGCACAGTAATGACGGCGAAGCAGGGACATCGCGGTGGTCGGAGAAGGCGGTTGCGGGCTGGGGTTCGGCTGGGGTCGCTGGCGGGTTCGGGTGGTCTGGGGCTCGGTTGGGCCTGGGTTGGAGGCGGACGTGGGCAGTGGTGCTGGGTTGGCCGTGAGTGGGTTCGGGTGGCGGATGGTGGCAACGGGGACACGGGCTGGACGTGGGTGGGTTCGGGTGGCAGATGGTAGACTGGGCGAGTGGGTGTGTAGGCGGAACAGTGGGGAGGGTGGAGCGGGCCGTGGATTGGGTAGGGCAGTGGACGGAGGCGGCGTGGCAGTGGGCGAAGGCGGGCGTGGGGGCGGATGGTGGAAGCACACAGTGGTGGGGGAGTTGCGTGAACTGGAGATGCAAGTTTAAAATAAAATGAAACAATGGGGAAAGAGAAAGAACACGTTACCAGATAGTTTAATTTGCATCTGAACAAAAGGAGAAAGGCAGCTCATACCAGAGAATTTTAGTGTGAAGTGAGTAATTAATGAAGGCAGAGGGTAGCTGATATATACAGAGATGTTTAGAGTCCCAAGGTCACAACAATGATGTCCTTGGTAAACATGGTGGCTATTGGGTTTCCTAGAAGCTGAATGGTCAAAGTCCCTTAGAATTCTGAGCAGGAGATAGTTGGGTACCGGTTCGGGCTGCGTAACGGACCGGTTTATAATCTATTAAACAATTTACCAATTTCAATGTCGAGCTCTGATTGACGCAAATAAATGTACCGTTTTGATCAGCGCGACGAGGCGAACGCAACGATATGAAGATTTTGACGATTTGACACTGTTTGTGAAATTGTTAATTACTAATTTAGTTGTTTGCTTGCGTGAACAATTTAACTATCAATTAAAAGCGAAATTTGACGAAACGAAATGCGCCGTCATGATCAGAATATTTTTCTTATGCAACATTGTGAAAAATATTTGGATTCGGGCAATAGAAAATTTACACATAAAATTTAAACTAATATGTTAATGTGACGAACGAAATTAACTTCAATATTTTTCAATGAAATTTTACGTACGCCTATGTCTATCTAGACGCATTCCAAATGTGAAGTTTGGGTAGCAACGGAAGTTGTTTGTGAAGATTCGAATTTCTACAGTAAATAAGCGATTTTAAAATTTTAAACTGGGTTTGAATTTCAGGGTCGCTACATTCTCCCCCACTCGAAACTTTTCGTCCCCGAAAAGGAACGATGGAATGAGTAGAAGAATAGATAGAAGAGATACGACGGATATAGAATAGATTATGGAATAGAATATAAAACATAGAATAGAGTTTACCTTCAACAAACAATTCTGGATTAGAATCCTGAATGCTCTCCTCAGTTTCCCAAGTATAATCACGGTCATCGGGACTCCATTGGACTTTGACTAGGCTGACAGATTTCCTTCTAAGCTGCTTTGTATCTCTATCAACAATACGAAGTGGTCTCCTCTCTATAGTCAAATCCGGCTCAATATCAACCTCATCTAACTGAGCAATAGGAATGGTCGTGGATGGATCATGCACAACCTTTCGAAGATGAGAAACATGGAATACGTTGTGCACGCCCTC
The DNA here is from genome assembly GCA_030765085.1 of Allium cepa. Classification (NCBI taxonomy): domain Eukaryota; kingdom Viridiplantae; phylum Streptophyta; class Magnoliopsida; order Asparagales; family Amaryllidaceae; genus Allium; species Allium cepa. Next base: position 314,570,871 of record CM060945.1, on the reverse strand, counting down.
AAATTTCTCCGGCAGTGTAACTCTGTAGGCTAGTGTACCAATCCTCTTAGTGATAGTGAATGGTCCAACAAATCTAGGAGCGAGCTTCTCTCTACGACCAAATTGAATAACATTCTTCAAAGGTGATACCTTAAGAAATACCTCATCCCCAACCTGGAATTTTAAATCTCTTCTACGCCTATCTGCATAGCTCTTCTGCCTATCCTGTGCGGTTTTCATCTTCCTTCTGATCTCATTAACCTTCTCGGATGCTTCAATAATCATATCTGGGCCAAGAATTAATCGATCATCAGGCTCAATCCAACAAGCTGGCGATTTGCATGGCCGTCCATATAAAGCTTTGAACGGTGCCATATCGATACTTGCCTGATTATAAAGATAGTTAACTTTCAATTCAATTTTACGTATTTAAATAATTTTTTTGATTTACCTGATAACTGTTATTATAAGTGAATTCAACCAAATGGAGATGGTCTTCCCAAGATCCACCGAAATCAATAATGCAAGCTCGGAGCAGATCTTCCAAAATTTGATTTACCCTCTTAGTTTGGCCATCTGTTTGAGGATGATAAGCGGTGCTCAGATTCAGTTTAGTGCCCAAGACGTCCTAAAATGGCTTTCAGAATTTACTAGTGAACAAAGGATCCCTATCGCATACAATACTAGATAGAACTCCATGAAGCCTAACAATCTCTCTCATATAAATCTCGGCCAAACTCGAAGCAGTACGAGTGGTCTTAATAGGAATAAAGTGAGCAGATTTGGTTAACCTATCAACAATCACCCATATACTCTCTTTACCTTTTCTGGTCCTCGGTAATCCATCAGTGAAGTCCATAGAAATCTGATCCCATTTCCAACACGGAATCTCTAGGGGTTGAAGTAATCCTGCCGTCTTCCGGTGATCGGCCTTGACTTGCTAGCAAGTCGTGCATCTACTGACATATACAAAAATATCTCTCTTCATCCCACTCCACCAATATAAACGCTTCATATTTCGATACATCTTGGTGACGCCAGGATGAAATGAAAGTGATGACTGATGGTTCTCTCTAAGCACATCTTGTCTCAATCCATCGACATTTGGAACACAAATACGGTTGTCAATCCTCATAACTCCATTACTATCTATCTGCGCTCCCATTTTACTGTCAGCATTTCCAACTCTATCAAGAACTAACTCCTTTATGCGATAGAGCAAGGTGTCCTCATATTGCTTAGCTTTGATGTGATCCATAAGAGATGGGGAGATAACAAGCTAAAATAACATGCCTTCTACAAGATTACAACATGACAATGCTTTGCTACGTCTCAAAGCATCAGCTACAACATTTGCTTTCCCAGGAGTATAATTGATGTCGAGATCATATGCAGCTAAGAATTCGAGCCATCGGACTTGTCTCTGGTTCAAATCCTTCTGAGAAAAAATATACCTCAAGGACTTATGATCAGTGAATAATTCAAATTTTGTTCCCAAAAGATGATGCCTCCATAGTTTCAAAGCAAATACAACTGCAAGAAGCTCTAAATCATGAGTTGCATAGTTTACTTCATGGGACTTCAACTGACGACCAGCATAAGCAACAACCATACCGTTTTGCATCAAGACAGCGCCTAAACCTTCTCGACAAGCATCAGTATAGACAGTTAATCCTTCACTCCCATCAATTACCGCAAGAACTGGGGTTGAAGTCAACTTACGTTTCAACTCATTAAAAGCTGATTCGCACTTCTCACTCCAAATAAACTTGACATCCTTTTGAGTTAAAGCAGTAAGTGGGGCAGAAATTCGGGCAAAGTGCTCAATAAATCTGCGATAATAACCGGCCAAGCCCAAGAAGCTATGAATCTCTGTAGGAGTTTTGGGAGTCTCCCAATCCTGTAGATAAATTTTAAAATTAGAAAGGAATAAGATGGATCGAATAGAAATAACGAATAGGATAGAACTTACATTGATTACGGCGATCTTAGCTGGATCGACCGAAATCCCATTTTCAGAAACAATACGGCCAAGGAATCGTACTTCGTCTCGCCAGAAGTGGCATTTCGAGAACTTGGCTTTAAGCTGATGATTTCGGAGAGTTTCCAGAACATAAGCAAGATGTGTCTCATGCTCTTTGTCATCTTTGGAGAAGACAAGAATATCATCAATGAAGACAAGAACAAACTTGTTTAGGACATCACGAAAGACTTGATTCATCAAGTCGACGAAATAAGCAGGGGCGTTGGTCAACCCGAACGACATAACCAACCATTCATAGAATCCGTTCTCGGTACGAAAAGCAGTCTTATGAATACTATCTTCTGCTACTCTGAGTTGGTGGAACCCAGTAGCTAGATCAAGTTGTGAGAAGACTTTAGCTCCATAGAGCTGATCGAATAAATCATTTATGTGAGGTATCGGATAGCAATTTTTGAGAGTGCGTTTGTTTAGTTCTTTGAAATCAACACACATGCAAAGAGATCCATCTGATTTGGCGACAAATACAACTGCGGCGCCCCATTCAGAACAACTTCTCCTAATCAAACCCTTAGCAAGCAGATCATCAATTTGAGTTTTTAGTTCAACTTTTTCCTTAGGAGCCATCCTTCTGTGAGGGAGAACTACGGGAGTAGCTCCAGGAATGAGGTTAATGCGAAAATCGATCTCCCGTTTAGGCGGTACAGAGTTGACCTCTCCAAATATGTCGGGAAATTTATGAACAATCAGAGTGGTACTAAGATCATCCGGGTAAGCATCACGAGAGAATATGAAGCTTCCGGCATATTTCTGAGGAGATTTGCATTCAATGACAAGCGGTAGACCCTTGTCATTGACTAAAGAAACAGAACGAGCTTTGCAAGAAATAACAGCATCGAACTTTCTTAACCAATCAGCACCAAATAAGATGTCAAATGCTACGAAGCCAAGCACATAAAAATCCCAAGTGAATCGATATCTTCCATACAAAAGCACAACCTCTTTACAAATTCTACTGAGGTTGGCAAGTCCTCCAATAGGGTTGGAGACGCATAAGGAAGTAGTAGCAAGAGTAGGTTCTAATTTGAGCTTATTACAAAGATCAATAGATATGGAGCTATGAGAAGCACCAGTATCGAATAATACCCTAACAGGTAAATCATGTAATGAAAAAGTACTTCGTAAGGTACCTTGGCCATCCTGAGCATGCGGTGGAAGTGTTGCAGGAGTGGTGATAGCAAATACTCCAGATGGCGTGCCTCTCTTACGCAATGGGCAGTCTTTCTTGAAGTGACCGGGCTGGAGGCAGGCATGGCATAAATCACTCCTCATCTGCGAAGGTGGTGGAATAGCAACTCCGGTAGATGGACAGCTATTATCATAATGGCCCTTCTTATCGCATTTGAAGCAAGTGATATTAGCAAGGTCGATTGGGCTTTTCTGGGAATATCCTAATCCTGTAGTCTTTTGCCAAGCTTTCTTTTGTTGATCAAAGTTCATCTTCCTCTTTTCGGGCTGGCTAGAAGAGGGCTGAGTAGGAGTGGCCTTGGCAGTGGGTCCCCTTGGCTTTGCCTCATATCTAAGAGCATAATCAACAAGCTCTGTGAAGGTGCAGTGGGTCATAATATTTTGGTCTAGCTCCCAAAATGAATTTCTCGTTCTTCAGAAGTGGTATATCAATCAAGCCAGGTCCGAACTTTGAGAGTTCATTGAACAAAAGGAAGAGAAAGAACACGTTACGAGATAGTTTAATTTGCATCTGAACAAAAGGAGAAAGGCAGCTCGTACCAGAGAATTTTAGTGTGAAGTGAGTAATTAATGAAGGTAGAGGGTAGCTGATATATACAGAGATGTTTAGAGTCCCAAGGTCACAACAATGATGTCCTCGGTAAACGTGATGGCTATTGGGTTTCCTAGAAGCTGAATGGTCAAAGTCCCTTAGAATTCAGAGCGGGAGACAGTTGGGCACTGGTTCGGGCTGCGTGACGGACCGGTTTATAACCCTTAAACAATTTACCAATTTCAATGCCGAGCTCCGGTTGACGCAAATAAACATACCATTTTGATCAGCGCGACGAGGCGAACGCAACGGAGTGAAGATTTTGACGATTTGACACTATTTGTGAAATTGTTAATTACTAATTTAGCTGTTTGCTTGCGCGGACAATTTAACTATCAATTAAAAGCGAAATTTGATGAAACGAAATGCGCCGCCATGATCAGAATATTTTTCTTATGCAACATTGTGAAAAATATTTGGATTCGGGCAATAGAAAATTTACACATAAAATTTAAATTAATATGTAAATGTGACGAACGAAATTAACTTCAATATTTTTCAATGAAATTTGACGTACGCCTATGTCTATCTAGACACATTCCAAATGTGAAGTTTGGGTAGCAACGGAAGTTGTTTGTGAAGATTCGAATTTCTACACTAAATAAGTGATTTTAAAATATTAAACTGGGTCTGAATTTTAGGGTCGTTACATCCTAACTTTGATTCAGACAAGTTTATAGTCAAAATTTATTAAAATATTAGATTGTTGCAATAGCTCAACTCTGATCATGTGATTCATTCATTTGTAAAATGATATTTTGCCCTTAGAGTTAAGATTACTAAAATACCATCATTCAATTTAGTTATCAAAATTACATGGTATTCCATTCCCCGCCCTCTTAAAAATAATTTTATCCGCAAAATTCGTAAAGGATAGAGAATGAAACTCACAGACTCTCATATCATGCTTCGCCTAGCACCATTTATAAAATAAGTAAAGTGCCTGTCAAGCAATCATCTATACAAATCCTCCATAATTAATCACTATATGTTATCTGGGTTTTTAACCTAGTAGAATCCAGAGGAAGTCGAGAGAACTCCATCGATTTAGAATAGCTCAAAAGCCAACCGAAGGGACCAAAAAAAGGAGCCAAAGAATGTCAGGAAAAAAGAAAGGAAAATACTACAAGGGCATGGATCGCTAGGATCTCTAGCGATCCATGCCTATGTATTGCTACCAATCCATGGAATCAACTCGAGGGTTCATGAATAACAGCAACACGAGATAATAGACGCGATCCAAAGCCAAATCTTAGAAAACCACTAAGTACATGGATTGCTAGCTATCCATGCACTATGGATCGCTAGTGATCCATACCTTTTGGCCAGATCGCCATAAACTCAAGAAGAACATAGTCCAAAAATAAACCAAGTATATTGGATCGCCAGCGATCCATATACCGTGGATCGCTGGCAAACCATACCATTTCATCAATCAGCTGCGATATTCATGGTGCAGAGCACGGGGAAAATGCTAAGGCATTGGCTCGTCTTCGAACCAAACCTACGGATCGCAAGCGATCCATAGCCATTGGATCGCTAGCGATCCATCCTTTTAGCTCTGGTCGCAGTGTAACCTCTAGTGTGCCTTTCTGTGATAATTTGCAAACAGCTGGCGAGCAGACGTGGCCCTATAGCTCTCCATCTCTATTAATACCATCCTATTGCAACATAAAGGGGATCTCCTCTAGACTGTTTGTTGAAACTCTGCTGGAAGCTTTCTTCATTCTTCATCACCCTCACAACAATCTTCAAAGAAGTCCACTGTAATTCTTCAGTGGGTTCAAACTTTAGAGATTCAATCTAGTTAGGGACGATCAAGAGCTTTGTAATCAAACACTGCTCGTAACAGCATTTAGTCTATAATAAAAATTATAAAGTGGATGTAGGATTTATTGAAAACGAATCATTATAAAAATCTTCTTGTCTCCTTTTATTTCTACTTTCTTTTATATCTAGTATCCATACTATTGTCCTATGGGAACAAGCCCAGTGCTTTCACAATCAAATCAAGGTGTTGATCCATTTTTGGGTTAACATTTTGGTGCTTTCACGGAGAACCCAACTCAAGCTTAGTTCTCGCTATCTACTTTGGATCGTGTAGGTTCGAAAGTTAGATCCTCAAAAGCAACAGGAAGTAACGGGCAGAGCTCCAAGAATCATGATGGAAAAATATGTTAACACTCCACCAACTACAAAAGTGCTTGCAACAAACTCGAAGTTAGTGGTAAAAACCATATGGGGAGATATAATGATGGCTCTCTCTAGCTCTAAAGATGACAAGCAATTTGAGGAAGACAAATTGCATGAAAATGCTAGCATGGAAAATGGTAGAAAAAGCTCTAAAACCTATGCCGCAACATAGTGCCAAATAATGGATGGAAAACTGCTACTTTAATGGTACTTCTAGAAGCATGAGAACCAAAAAGATATGACACAAATCAGGAATGTTTACAAGGCCAAGCTTTCATGGTATATTGTGACCACTCCTAACTAACTAGCCTCCAATCCCATAAATGAGCTCCCACCGTCGAATCATGAAGGCCGTCGTCAAAAATCGTTAAAATGGTCATTGAAAAACTCACTTCAAGGTTGACTCAATGTAAACCAAGGAAATTCTGGCCTGAAATCAGATTTGGTAAAACTAAGATTTTCTCCAAGAAAATATGCAAACGACTCCAAGCACCGTTTGTCACCAACCCAACACTTCAAATTCTATGACTCCAAACGAAATATGTGCCGACTCCAACCAAACGACGATTTTTTTTGGATCGAACTCCAAGTAAAATTCCACCAGTCCATCAATGCCGATCCATCTTTTTTTCCTATAACTCAAACGTATGAACTCCGAATACGTTGAAATTTAGGATGCAACCTTATGGGGCCTTCTTATCACCCCAGACTGATCTCACCTAGTTTGAAAACTTTAGGGATCGTCATTGATCTATCACCCCATCATAAGTGAGTTGTCATTAAATCGGCATTTCCAATCATTCAAGCATAGCCAATTATGCATATATCATTCTCAAGCATTATAAACAACTGTAACTTGAAAATAAATCGATCTAACAATGATTAGAGCATCTTCCCCAATCAAAACCCATTCACCGAAGCTGTTCAACATACAGAATATCCAAAGAGGTATGACTAGCATATGAACGAAGCGAGGGTGATGGATGGAGTCTACTACAAGGCTCTCGGGAATGATTAAAGGATGAAACAACCTGCGAGCTTGAAAGAATTCTATGGGAGAGGAAATCTGTTCTAAATACTAGAAGTAGTGCAATTGGAAGAAAGCAAACCCGACAATTTGCCAAAGAACATACCAAATGGTGAAGGAGTTATAGGACCTTAGGAACCCCTGCCCAAGATAGGCCACTAAGACCAGGCAGAAGAGCGCCCTGGCTAACTGAAGAAATTAGATGAAAGGATGATTATCAAATAACACTATGGCTAACTAGCTACTAAGGAATGGGGCAATAATATAAAGCGATGCCTTCTCAACAATCTTTGTTTACTTTCCTTTTCTAAATGAGTCATACCGGGAAACTGGGGGATTGTAGACAGCACATCGAAAAAAGAAACAAGTGCTTCGATGCCCTCGACGAGTCAAGTCAATCCCCCTTTTGAGACCGGTGTTGTTCTTGTAACATCGAGAAGGCTTGTGCAAACGATCATCAAACAAACAGATCCAATCCCTTAGTCTCTAGGAACCAATAAATCCGTGCTCTCGTGAGTCGAACCCTAAAATTCCCCATGAAGTCGACGAACGACTACTCCAAGGCCGTCAAAGAAGGCCGTCTGATCGTCAAACTCTGACCAAAAAAAACCCTTCGCAAATATGAAGGTCTTTCACGAATTAAAGCGACATGAAGGTGAACCAGTAGATCAACAGTTGCTTGATTCAATGAACCCGTCGCAAACATGATGGTCTTTTACGAACTAAAGTATCATGAAGCTGAAATGGTAGATCAACGATCTTTTGATCTAAAAACCGTTCGCGGACATGAAGGTATTTCACGAACTAAAGCGTCGTGAAGGTGAACCGATAGATCAGCAATCAACCGATCCAAAAAAGCCTTTGCGAACATGTAGGTCTTTCACGAACTAAAGTGTCATGAAGGTGAACTTGTAGATCAGCGGTCATCTGATCCCAAAATACCCTTTGCGAGCGTGAAGGTCTTTCATGAACTAAAGCATCGTGAAGGTGAACCATTAGATCAGCGTTCATATGATCCAAAAAACCCTTGGCGAACAGAAAAGTCTTTCACAAACTAAATCGTTATGAAGGTGAACTGGTAGATCAACGGTCATCTAATCGAACAAAATTATTCGTGAACCTGAAGGACTTTCACGAACTAAAGCATCGTGAAGGTAAACCGGTAGATCAACAGTCATCTGATCCAAAAAATACTTAGCGAACATGAAGGGCCTTCATGAACTAAAGCATCGTGAAGGCAAACCAGTTGATCAACGGTCATCTGATCCAAAAACCCTTCACAAACGGGAAGGTCTTTCACGAACTAAAGCATCATGAAGGTGAACCGATAGATCAACGAAATTTATGTACGACTAATATCCGCAAAGGAGAACTAGAAGATTAGAAATCATTTGATTTAGAGCCCCCTAAAGTCAACGAAGTCATGCTTCGGGGCCACAAATCAACAATCATACCAATCACTCTGCATAATTAACGGTATCACTTTTAACGACCGATGAAACAAACAATGTTGAACTCTAGAGCTTCAAAGTCGCTCAAAGAAACTAAGCCAAAATTGAACCGACCTTATGGTTAATCAGATGCTGACTTGAATCAAGCGAAGATTTAGAAACCGAGAGAACCACACCCACTGGATCGAGGGCAACTAGACGTGTTGTGGAGGGACCCTGGATACAGTTCAAGCCGCTAATAGCCCTGTGGTATGAGGGAACCCCACACACTTGAATAGCTATAAGAAATGCCGAGATTAATTTTACCACAGTTCTATTATGCCCGATCAAAAATTCTGGCATTTTGACAACTGCGGAGTTAATGACCTAGCTAGTGCAACAAACAAAATACTAGCATAATACTTGCCCACTTTTCCCCAACTACTACTTTACCTCTCTTGATGATGAATTCCTCTTCCTCTTAGACCATATGCCAGTTAAAGACCCATTCTCTGAAGGTAATTTGGACCAGAAACTGAGATTATTTCCAAAAACTCCCACATGCTCTTTCTTTATAACCATCTCCATGCGGTCGGCTATAGATCTCTCTGCAGTGGCAACCCTATTGGTTTGGCCATGCACATGTTCTCGAAATATGAGAGGATCCTTTAATCCACTGTTACCCAATCTAGAAACCAATTATCTCTTAGAAGTGACGAAATTATGTAACTGACGAAATCGCATTCTAGCAAAGTTAAGTCGCCGGATTGATAGGAAAACTCGATCCTTACCTTCTAAGAACTGGTATCGCTCCTCCAGCACCAAAAGGCCCAAACCATTACGTGCACTCCCATAAGCCACGCATCACTTCTTGAGCTGTGGAATCACGCCCTCAAAGCACGAACTCCTCATGTTACCCAAAGATTGGCAACGTCTAGAAGTTCCAAGCCGTTACGAGTCGCATCAATCCCACAAGCCGTGCACTCTCAAAAGTCATGCATTTCGTGAGCCACACATTCTCGAAAGCCACGTATTTCGTAAGCGGCACATTTTCATAATCCACACATTTAATAAGCCGCGCACTCTCAAAAGCCGTGCATTTTGTAAGCCATGCATTCTCAAAAGCCGTGCATTTTGTAAGACGTGCATTTTCATAAGCCGTGCACTCTCAAATACTGCACATTTCATAAGCCACGCACTCTCAAAAGCCATGCATTTTGTAAGCCATGCATTCTCAAAAGCCGCACATTTCATAAGCCATGTACTCTCAAAAGCCGTGCATTTTTTAAGCCACACATTTTCATAAGCCACACATCTGTTAAGTCATGCAAACACTTCTTGATGTTGCTCTGATGTCATCAACAAACCGTTCAAATTTTCTAAGTACTAGGGACATGTAGGGGTAAGAGTCATCCGTTCGCTACATAACAAGAAGCGAGAACCCCCTATTAGGCTGAACATAATCAAGCAAAACCGATGTATGTAATCTATAGAAATGCAATGTCAGAAAACATCCACACAAGTTGTCCAGGAACAGGACAAACCGAAGGTTCTTTTCTACCATATCCTGTCGGGAAATCCTTAGGATTAGTAGCGAATAGTCCTTTCATTGGATAATTCATAACAAAGAGAAGGTTGCTACTGGATGTATATTGGGATTTTAACCCCAAAAGATCAACAAATAGTCTCCCACCATGAAAATCCGAAATATCAATATCATCATAAGCAACCTACACAAATCGTCGCATATACGTTGGTCCGAAGCTGTTTTCAGATAAATCTGATCCCGGTCTCTTCGCACCAACAACGCAAAAGCATTTCTCAATCTCACACAGAAACTAAGTCTCATAAACTTATCACGTCTCCAACTTTCAACTTGCTATCCTTCGGGCCAAGAAGGAAGCTCGATAGATTGGAGTAATACTCCGCACTATAAGAATCAACATCCTCAACAAAAATGAAAATCAAGCCTACATAGATGGTTACTTACTAAGTGTACGGCTAAATAGTTCCCACATCAAGTCGAGGAACTAAAATGGCCAAATTTGACAGTCGATCAGACGAATAAACAAATATTTAGCACCATATACAATCAATAGGCCCTTTTAATTAATCTTTAATGAATTAAATCATTTGCCAAATATTCACTTCAAATTATCTTTTAAAAGATATATTCTCAAAACCATTTCAATATTAGAAAACATTTCCATATACTTATTTAATAATAAGTAATTCACAATTCACTTTATTTTCAACACTTAGAAAAAACTACATATACTTAAATCACGATTAAGTATATATATGATTCTCTAAGGAAAAGATTCTCTTTAAACATATTTATTTGAGTCAAAACGAATGTTGCGTGAAACATCGTTATGACAACCCAAAATCACTAGTATAGGGATTCGAAAATTAGATAGATATATGAATCCCATATGCTATACAAAACATCTCCTTTCGAAAATTATTTACTATAACAACAGTGTTATAGTCCGTCATTTCCTTATTTCTCGAATACATCTATTTCAATAATGAATGTTGAAATCTATGTATTCGATACTCAACACATTTTTAAAACATCTTCAAACCATTTAACTCCATTTAAAATATCACTTCCCAAAAATCTCCATTTTATTCAATATATAATATCCACTGTCCAAAATCGTGAGTATAATTCATTTACCAAAACCAACACTTCTACATATTTAATTAAAGGATTATCCACTATCCAAAATGGTGGATTTAATGCTCAATCAAATTTATTGGTATTGCACTTTTATTAAAGGATTATCCATTATCCAAAATCATGGATTTAATTCCTTTAATACACTATAATAATTAACTTATGAAATTCAATCGATTTCGGATTTATAAAAAAATGTTTATAAATCACATTTATATTTTATAAAAACTTCAATTTATAAATCTCCTTTATTAACCAATTCCATTTATCTCATTTATATGCCAAATCCAATTTACAAGTAAATTACTTCTAATTCTCTTACTTAAAAAATCATTCTTTTATAACTTCACAAATTATAAATCTTATTACTTATAAGATTCATTTATAACTCATTTTAACACTTATACAAACTCATTTATAATGCCATTATACCAATTTATAAAAATTCAATTTTATAAACTTATTTGTAAACTGTTTATAATAAATTCAAAAATCACCATTTAAACTATTTTACGAAATAGTTATTTCTATATTTCAAAATCACATTATGATTTCATTTCACAAAAATTATGATTTTTATAACATAAAAATTATAACATTTATTTATTTAAAATAGTTTCCTTCCTTTATAACAATCAAATCATATATTTTCAAATCGTTTAAAATCATTTTTAATTTGAAATCATCACTTCAACATTTTTAAAATTTCAAAAATAGGCCCAATGGTGCAACAACGCTAAATACATCAATCACGTCATTCAAAACATCATATGTCATATGATAATAGAATATATCACAATATCTCTAAAGAAAACCAATACCGATGAGGAATCCAGTTGGAACCCTCAAACCTTTCACCTGCAATAAATATACATATTAGAAATATATGTACAATGTCCACTCCGAGGCAGACGTGTATACAAAGTGTCATTCGCTCATACACGAGAAATTATAGGGTCATCTTCTCCAATAGGCAGGAATATATCCAAATACCAATCAATATATCATATTTCATCCAAACAATCACCAACCATCATAGAATAAATTTATTCTCACTTATATAAAAATATCAGTGAGTCAGAAAGAATGAGTTATACTCACTTTGGTTCCAATAGCAGTTGCAATGTTTTATTCCAAATAAAATTAAACAGGTGTTTAATTTTACCTAAAATTCACACTAGCTCCAATCTACTCCAAACTAGCTCTAAAATGTAGCGCTCGTCAATACGGACCCAACACAATTGGTTTCGTCAAAAACGGACATCGTATGCCAAATTTATGCAATTTAGAAGTTTGTACGAATTTAAATATATAATTATTTCAATTTTATTTTTATTTTTAACCTCAGTAAATCACGGCCGTTAGTTTTCGCACCCTAGATCATTGCGGCGAATCCCTTTCCTTCCTCAAGTTAGCAATGCACGCGAGAACCCATTGAAGCCGCTGTCTATTCTTGAATTTTCACGACCTCCACACGACCCTAGAGGTCGATCAACCACCATCGAAGTGTTCACCTACTCGAGCTTTACCATCGACATTAACCACGTCGCAATTGGTTGCACAGTTTCCTTAAAAATCGAGCATGAAGTTCGAGAGTTCAAACAAAGATTGCCGTTGATCGGCGACGTATTTTCCGATCGTAGCCGTAAACAACATAGATCTCACCACTCTTCACATTTTTATAGTTTATAGCTTTCTGTGAAAGTGAACGGATGAGGAGATAATTGAGGAAGAAGAAGATGGGATTTTGGCCATTGAATTATTTGGTGGCGGCTAGCCCTAGCCCATTAGGGTTTTGACGAAAATGAAAAAAAACAGGTCCTTTTATAGAAAATTCTCACGATACTATTCACCCGAATTTTTTTCCGAGCTCGAAACAAAGCTTGTCGCGTGGCGTTTATAATGTTTTACCCCTATTTCAAACAAAATGGAATATATATCGAAAGCTAATTCGATCTATTTGGAAGATAGGTTTTCATATCGATTGATTTAAATTTAAAATTTACTTAAATAGTTTTCTATGCGTTTTAGCTTGCCACGGCTAAACTATAAATCCGTTCGGCATGAAATTTGAAATCTTACAATAATATAACATTACGAATCCAATGAAACTAGTTTCGTCGAAATCCAAGACTATATGAAAAATGGATATTTTTACTCGTCAATTAAATATTAAAATATTCAATTTCTACAATTAACTTTTAATTCAATTTTAAAAGTTCTCTAACATTATTCTAAATCAAAGAGAATTTAATTCACCTTTATAAATCATTTTTATTCACATTAAATTCAAATTTCAATTATTTCTACAATTTCAAATATTAAATTAACAATTTAATTATCCAATTAAATCTATATATTTGTAATATAATTTATTCAACTTGTAAATTAACTTGTGAATATTCAAAATCAATTAAATATATGAGTTTCAAATGACTGAAATTCTGGGTTGTTATATGTAGTACCACAAATCTTACAAACCAAGAAGTCTGCACAGAATTCAGATTTTTAACCAATGTTAATGTATAAAATGTCCAAATTCAAGACATCCAAGTCATGAGTACCTAGGGATAGGAGCTGCTATATACCTTTGATTGGGGACATTTGGGGAGCCGTCCAAAACATCAAATCTCACATCAATTGTTCAGAATAATCAGCCTTGTGGACTGAAAGGCGCATAACACATTAACACTTGGTTCGGATAAAAGATCGCTCCAACTTGTAAAAAAAGAAGGAACTTACCGTCATCTGGAGATAAACGAAAACGGATGGCAATTCCAGAATCAAATCATCAATGTACCAGTTTCCAAAGACAGAAGCAAGTGCTCGACCGAGGTCTCAAACCCTAACTTGTAGAAAATCAGCTGTTATCCGAAGACAGATAATCGAGCAACTAAAACATTGGTCCCCGAGGATTGGAATACAAATAAGTTTGATATCCACAAAAATGCTATCATCCCAGCATAACGCATATGGCCTGAAACAAGTTAATGCAAAGTATCAAAAATTCAACATAAACATTATCAAACTCTACAAGTACGTGATCTAGATAGGGATGAGCATGGTCATACCAAGGGCACTGTGATGACTTGCTCCGCAGCTTCTAATTTTATATAAGAACATGAAATTTGACACCTGGAAATGAAGACTTCCGTAGGTAGTCATCAGAATATAACAAAAACTGGTTGGAGGAACTTTGATATTTCATGAATATGAATAACTATGGAATTGGTTAAGCAACAATCTTGCATCTCCAAGGGTAACACTTTATGGTTATAAACAAAGCTAGGTAATAGAAATGCATGGGACTCTTATCTTTTGAGAACATGGTGTATCCTTAAGTTAAGCAACGTTGAGAAAAGAACCACATTCGGTTAAAAGGAATTTACTCAACTCTACAAGATCAAATAAATGATTCAATCCTTACCAACATAACTTTAACCCTGCCCGAATATAGGCAGCATTAAGAAAATACTTCTACAATCCAATTATCAAAGTGGTAGTTTTCGAAGACCAAAACCAGTACCCAAATAGATTAAAAACACTATTGGATCGATGGAGAAAATCAATCCCAACCTTCTGAGTGTCAATATCGCCCCTGCAATGCCAAGGCCTTTTACTACTTTATAAGTATCAGTGTTGCCCATCAACATCAGTAAACTTTCTATTTCCTAAGTACTGATATTGCCCCGGCAATGTCGAGAAAATTTCTATTCCCTAAGTACCAGTGTTGCCTCGACAACGCTGAGAAAAATTATATTCTCTAAGTACCGACATTGCCTCGATAATGCCGAGAAATTTGTTCTTCACTTAGCACCGGTGTTTCCACGATATCGTTGGGAAAACTTTAATCTATAGGGTTAGTGAGAAACACTCACCATAGTAAACCACCAATGCGCTAACTTCTGGAGATAGAAGCTAGCTTTCGACCGAGTTCTACCCTTGTTCTCAGAAAATTATTGTTGCCCGAAGATAGGCAACGACAGGTGGACATTACCTTTCATGGATCAATCAAATGGTTCAACCAGACATCGCATGAATCAGCCATTGCATATGAATAAAGTAGCACCGAAGGGAAATCCCAGGATTGAATTGCTGTGTGCTAATTTCTAAGGATGAAAGCTGGTACACAAACGGACTTCCTAAATTCAAATTAGAAAGAATTTAGATATAGCCAAAAGATAGGCAGCCTCGAGGAAATATTGCTTGGAACCAAGCAGCTAGCTTATCAATTCTCGAAGATGGAAATTGGCGTATGAACAGAACTTCCTTGATAACAGCAATCAAGCAAAGCATGCACAACTAAGGACATGTAGGGACAATAACGGAAGGTCGGAACTAAAACCACAGGACTTCCACAGCCCTAGAATGGGATTAAAAGCCAGGCCAGAGGCAATTGAATCATGTGTACCGAACCTCTCCATCTCTCACGATTGCCCAAATACAAGTGTTCAGAATAGCTAATCCCTCAAGCAAGGATAGACGCACAAAGACTTGATCGAAAGAAATGTTGCAAAGTCTAAACATGAATAACCACGAGGTTGATTAGATAACGGTTCTGTATTGCAAAAAAGAGCATTCTGGCAACAAAATTGCCAACAAAAGAAATGAAGGATTTTGATGTTCAGAAATCAACCATCGTTCATAGTTTGGCAGTGACGAGAAAGATCGATGACCTATTCAAGGTCTAACTAGATCATTTGGTTCCAACTTGTAGGAACATGCCATTACCCAAAGTTTGGTGATGGTAAAAAGAAACTCCTAGAATGAAACTATCGATACATCAGCTTTCAAAAATAGAAGCAAAAGCTTGATTGAATCTTTAATCCTACCTTCTGGAATCTTACGTTATCCGAAGATCAACAATATCAAGTAAAAATCAAAAAGTTTGAGTCATCCGTACATGAGTTTACAAAGATAGAAACCAATGCATGATTCAGATCTTAACGCCGGACTTAGAAGAATTCACTTCAGCAAAAGATGGCAGAAATGCATCTTTCTAATGCCTACTAACATCATTACAAAAACTCAATTCTTGGGATCCAACAAAGTCCCTAGTTCCTGAAGATAGGAATTATCGTGTCAATCGAACTAGGGCATCAAAATTATTTCTTAGAAGACATAACCTCCCAAAATGTGTTGGTTCAGTAGTCAAAGTAATCAGCCCTACGGGCTAAGGCATTTACGCCAATGCTTTGTCAAATGAGCTCAGTTGAGCATGAACTTGACTGAACAGAAACAGGAACAATCGCAAAACTGGCTAGACCAAGCCACCTTATAGTTCTATAAAAAGCAATTCTCGAAGCTGAGGAATTAAGCCAATAGTCCCATGAGACAAAAGCTAGTGTGTCGATCGAATTCCAAAAACCACAAAGGAAGGATATTCAAGGTCAAATAACTTATGCACTAGTTTTCAAAGACTGAGCTATGCCTGATCGAACTTCAACTACAACTCTACAAGAGTAGCTGTGCCTTGTAATTTAACTGTAATCTATCATCCAAATATGATAGGAATAACAAGCAAAGCCTATGTTGTGAAGGACCCAGCTCTGGAGGAGCGGAAGTCCCTTCCACAGAATAAAGATTGGATGACCAAAACGTTATTTTCAACAACAAAACTTGGCATTCATCTCTATCAGGTATGTTTTACTTTAAATAATATCCTCATATTACCAATGCCCGGAATCCAAGGAAATTCAGCATATGTTGACCATTCCGGTTCCAACGTTAATTGGGGAAAATGCAGTGTGCTATCTACATCAAAAGAGTCCAGTATCCTGAATAATGCAAACAAACAATCTAGCATAGATAGCTTTATTATGTTTAAAAAATAACCCACATAGTCTTTTGAAATTATCTCTTCCATACTTACCCATTATCGATCAAAGTTCGATAATGAAGCCACTGTCCGAAGCAACGCGGGAAGCTTTTCTTTCCAAGATCACTGGAATACAAAAAAAGGAAGAGTGATACGATTGAATCATCCACTATATCTGATTTTGGAATAAATTATTGCATTGGAATTCAAAAACATCGAAGAGAACTTAACCAAATTCTCGAGAATAAAAAGTTAAAGACAAAGAGAAAGAATTCACTCTAGAACAACGTAATCATTCGAGACAGAACTTAGCTTCATCCCAGTTGAATTAAAACTAGATGGGCCAACTCTAAACCTACATCATGCACCCACTTACAAACCTAAACCCTTACGTAAACTACGAAGCAAAGATTTCATCGTCAATACTGAGAATTGAAATTTAAATTGAAACAAAAAATCGAACAACTATCAGAAGTTAGTCAACGGAGAACAACATCTTAAGGTGGACTCTGACAATTCACATCGAAAATTCAACAGTCAAAGCCAAAGTTGCATGGTAACCTCGACACGATAAATTAGATTTCACAAAATAAAAAATCATAAGAAGTTACTTCTAGAGCATGTCTTATTTTCTACGAAGGCACACTAAAGGGGGCAAAGGTTATACGGGTTTTAAACCTAGCAAAATCCAAAGGAAGTCGAGAGAACTCCATCGAGTAAGAATAGCTCAAAAGCCAACCGAAGGGACTAGAATAAAGAGAAGTCAGGAAAAAAGAAAGGAAAATACTCTAAGGGCATGGATCACTAGCGATCCATGGCATTAACTCGAGGGTCCGTGAACAACATCAAAATGAGATAATGGACATGATCCAAAAGGAAAAGTTCAAAAAACCACTTTGTACATAGCTCGCTAGAGATCCATATCTTTTCGCCAGAGTGCCATAAACTCCAGAAGAACAAAGTCAAAAAAAACCAAGTATATGGATCGCTGGCGATCCATACTATTTCGATCCATACTATTTCATCAATCAAACGTTATTTCGATCCATACTTTAACAACCAAACGTTATTATAACACCGCAGTCATTTCAATCCACACTTTAATAACCAAGTGTTATTATGTGACGACCCGACTTTCCACTCTCAGAAAATCGCATCATTAATTAAGAAAGAAAGGGATAGAAGAAGAAAAGAAAGAAGAGAAAGAAGAAACAACACTAGAATCTCAACAACGGAACGGATAAATATTATTAATAACACAAGTATTTACATAATATACAATACCAATCAGAGATACACAACATACACATCACATATACTAGACAGTTACAAACACCTGTCTAGTATTTACAACTCAATACAATCACAACACAGAGAACACACAGCGGAACTAAATATCTACAACGCAGAAGCCTCCTGCTCCATTTCTCCTCCAATATTCATCAAAGCCAACCTGGATCCCTTGGCTACTCGTAAAAATTTGAGTACCCAAGAGTTTAAGAAAACAAAAGATAAACTCCGGGTCAGATATGGGTCTGGTGTGAGTAACAGGTTAAGGTTGCTTAACTTTAAAAACCTTTTGGAAAGAAAGGTATCACGTAAGACTTCCCACACATAAACATGGAAATTTTTTTACCTTACGCTAACCAAAACATTTGATAGGAAATCCGATGATATTATAATAGTGTCTAGGTTTTCAAGTAAATAAGAAATAGCCGAAATTGTTACATCTATTAAATTCCAGCTACTAGCCACAATAGTGGGTAATACAATCAAAACCGTTGGCACTTATTGGATTGGGGATTCCATACAATGACAGGGCTACTGGGGTACCGCCCGTCACAGTACGTGGCCTTGATCACCGTACCGAGGAGTACTCCCACTCCCCTGCAACACAAGGCCGGAACCATTCCTTATTGAATAGTTCCAAACAAGACAACCCCGGCAGTTGTTGCAATCAACCGCCCACACAACCGAATATAAAGGGACTTCTAGACAGGGATCGATCTCGCTCTCCAGTGGGGGCTACCCACGAAGCCTTGCTGCACCTCCCCTGTTTTAGCCATTCCCGGTTGATGAGGCTTGAGGCTACGATTACCTTAATAGAACACATCTCTTAGAATGCTCATCGTCCACCTGACGATGTTCCGAAAGCATTCAATCCATACAAGTTCGTTCCGGGTTCGAACGAAACCGAAGGCATTATCTCATCACACTCATTTTGGAATCACCCTCAGAGTTAACGACAATAACCCTTGCACTCCGAATCACCATCTCGAATCTATAAGTACTATTCTGTCAAACTCATTACGGAATCACCCACAGAGTTATACTGACTCATAGTCCTTATACCTTGAGTCTTCACTCTTCACATAAGATTCACGACCTATCGTTAATTTGGATCGATGTGGTTTTCGGGTATCCAAATATGGAAACCCGATCCCGGTCTCATCGAAATCCAAAGCGTGTCTTTTAGGTCCAAGTTGTTTTAATGTTTAAAACAATTCAATTCAATATTATCTATATTACACACAGATAGATAATTCACAACATCATAATAGATAATCTATATTAACATCACAACAGATAATCTATATTATCATTCCAAACAGATAATTCATATCGTCAACTCAATGCAACCATAACATCCAAATCACACAACATCATTTATCTCATAACTGAGATCTCAACCATTCAGGGTAATAAATATCAATCATCATTCAATAGCAATGACTTATTAATCATCATTCTATAATTAATTTAAAATGAATTAAATAAATTACATCTTCCTTAATTAATTTAAAATGAACTAAATTAATTACTCATCCATATAAATCTTGCTTTACACATCAATTAATTAACTATAAATCAATTAATTAATTACTCTTAACAAGATACCCTAATTAATCCTCTTGATTAATTACCCTTTAATTACATTCAAGTAATTAATCTATAATTAACTTCATAAATTAATTATCCCAAACCAGATACAGTAATTAACCTGTAATTACTTTATTAATTAATTATAATTAATTACATTAATCCTTAATTAATTACATTAATTAATCCCTTCATTGATTAATTGTTCTTATTAATCAATCCTTAATTATATCATTAATTATATAAATTAATTATCTTAAATTATTTTATTTAAAATAACTCCATTAAATTAATTATCAATTATCTCTATTGATTAACCATTCTTGATTAATCACATTAAGTAATTACATTAAATTAATTACATCTCTTAATCATTCTCAAATAACTTAATTAACAAAACCTAAAGTAATTACACTAAGTAATTAATTATTAATTGCTTACTTAAGTAATTAACATATTAATTACACAAAATAATTAATTTCCTAAACTCCTCCATTAAATTACATCCAGTAATTTATTTTCTTAATTACTTCAGTAAGTAATTATTCATTCTTAATTACATTGGTAATTACTATTCAAATCAACCAGTGATTAAATTAAATTAATTAAACTTAATTAGTTAACTTAATTAATCAACAACTTAATTAATTACAATCAGTAATTAATTTTCTTAATTACTTTCATTAAGTAATTATACTTAAATAATTCTCAAATTATTATCTTTAAAGTAATAAATACAATTAATTATTAAAATTAATTACACTAACTAATTATTAAATAATATTAATATAATGACCTTCATTAACCAATAAACAAACTTTAATTACTTCTCTAAATTAATTAACTGAATTAATCAATATTAATTCTTGATTTATTTAAAGAAACTCATTAATTAATTTCTAATTATTAAATTAATCAAGTGATAATTAAAAACTTAATTAATTATTAATTACTTGATTAATAATTCAATTCATTAATTAAATCAAATCTTATTCAATTAATTTTTAAATCACACTTTAAATCAAGTTTAATTAATTACTTAATCCTCTTAATTAAATAAAACCCTTAATTATTTAATTAGTTAACCTTATTATTAATTAATTAAATTAATTAATTAAAATCTTAATTACCTTGATCAAATAATAAATTATTAAGTTCAAAACAATTTAATGAAAACCATTAACCTCATTAATGATTTAATTATCATTATCAAAGTAATATAAAAACAAATTGCCTTTAAATTTTCTAAATTACATTTTAAATTAAAATAAAATCAAATTTAAACAAGATTCAATTATTTAACACTCTTTTTTTTCATATTAAAGAATTACTTAAGGTATTTCCTAAATAGTTTAACCCAAAATCAATTTAAATAAATTTAAATTATACTTTAAATATTCAAGTGATTTTTGAAACATTTAACTTTAAAACTTATTTCATTTCAATCCAGAATTCAAATTATGTTTTCAGATTCAGGTTCAAAAATTTAAATTTAAAATCCTGTTTTAAATTTCATTTTCAGATTTATAAAACACATGTTATGAAATACTGAAATATTCAAGCTTAATTATAACATTAGAATTTATAACTTGTTTTTTTTTGAAAACTTTCATATTCAAATTCAAATTTGAATTCAGGATTTCAAATCCAGATTTTTAACTTAAATTTAAATTCTTGTTTTAAAATCTTATTTTCAGATTTATAAATCACTTTATAAAAACTGTGCAGGTTTTAGTTTTTAATTATTTCATTTTTGCAAATCTGTTTATTCAAAACCTGAAATTCAAACCTATTTGAAATCATCATTTAATCTTGCTTTAAGTTCAGATTTAAACTTGCCTTGTTTATTTTTAAATTTAGTTTAAAATTCAAAAACCTGAAACAGATCAGGTTTCAGGAACAACCTGAAAACAAAAACTACCCAAGTCAAAACAATTCTACTTCGAGTCCACCTCTACTTAACTTCGAGTAAATTACCATATGACATGAGTTCCTACTCGAGTAAAATCTGCACTACCAAACTTAACAAGCCAAATCTTCTGATTATCAGAACTATGAGCACCGTGCACATGCACGGTGGCTCTGACCTCCTCCAGCCAACCCCGGCAACGTCATCCCACCAGAATTCAACCCCACTCATCAACATAACCATCAAAACAAACCTATTCACCAGAAAATCAAAACCAACCTCTCTTCACAAACCTGGAAACACACTTCAACCCAAACCCCTTACCTGCCAACGGCGATACCACACCTTCCCGACCACCGTTAGAGTTGAAATTCCGGCCTCAACCTTGTCATGGACCCCGCTACGCTTCTCTAAAACCTCTTAACACTCGATCAAGCATCATTATGGAACAGACATGCATACAGTAGGTTTCATTCGCATGTTTACATACTACAATAATTACCACAGAAATAAGCAACTATATTCAATCTTGAGTTTAAAAAAAATATAATGTTACTCACCTTAAATCTGAAGAACATAGCAGTTTTTCCCCAAATCTTAAAGCTTTGAATCCTGACTGATTTAATTGTTGCAGGTTCAATGATTCTAGTTTGAAGAGTACTCGCAAAATTTAAAATTTAAAAGAGATGCAGACTTCATTATGCTTTGCATTAACTTTAAAATTTCATGTTGATGTTCTTGTTACAGGCTTTGGTTTTGAGAGGAGTTACAGATCTTAGAATTGCTTTTGAAATGAATTTTGCAGGTTTTGTTTTTAGGGGTTTTGAGATTTTTAAGTGAAGTGTTTCTTTTATTCAACTAGCATTTGATTTTTTTTAAAAGGAAATAAAGAAAGGTGGAAAATGTTATAAAAAGGCTGAAATACGTTAATAAAAATAAAGAAAAGATCAAATGACACTTGTCATTTAGTTTGTTTTACAATTAAACACTTGTAGCCTAGATTGCTAATTAGATTACACTTGTTTTAAATTAAATTTAGTTATATTTTTAAATGTTTATAAATAGTTTTCTTTAATTTATGTTATGTTTATATAAATATATATGAATTTCCTATTAAAAGTAAATGTAAACAAAACAATATATATATTAGAACTTACACAAATATTTTAAAGAATCAATTAATTTGAATTTCAAAAACAATTTCCAAATCAAATTAATTCAAAAATAAAAATCAATTTATTCAAATTAAAATGAAGATTCTTTTTTTTCCTATTTTAATTCTTCTTTATATTTATGAAAAATAGTACATTTATTAATATAGCTTAAAATAACAATTTAACAAATTTTATATGATTTATAAAGAAATTATAAATCACTTTAATATTTAAATGAATTTAAATCATAGACTATTTATATTTTAACTTATATAAAATATTCTCAATTCAAATTTAATCAAGTAAGATTTAAAAAGAAATAAAATTAACCTTTATTTAAATTTAAAACAAAAATTAAGCTAAGATGTAATTTTAAACAATATAACATTTATTTTAAATATTATCAAACCATATAATTACTAGTTTAAAATAGATTTTTTAAAAGCTTAATATTAATTTAAAACATAATTTCCGAATTACTCAATATTTTATTAGAATTTAAAAACAAAACTTTATTTATTTATTATCATGTAGTTAAATTCCAAAACAAAGATAAACTATAATATATATACAAATATATATATACATTATAATTTAAACATTTATTTTAGCTTTTAAAAAGACAATCACAAATTAAATATTTTATTAAATCTGATTATTAAACCAAAACATATTTTATTAATCAATATTGTCAATATCAATTTAATTTTATATAAAGATTATTAAATTGATATTGTCTAAAATTCCGGGATATCACATTCCTTCCCCCTTAAAAGAATTTCGTCCCCGAAATTTAAAACAAAGGTAATTTAATAACCTATTTAAGATTTTAAATTTTAAAACACAAGCATATATCAAACATATGCTAACAACCATAGCAATCAATCCACCCAATCAACAAAATTAACTATCCAAACAAAATCCTAGATAGAGTTTCCTCGAGTTTCCCCAGTAAACACCGGGTTACTCGCTCTATAGAACCCAAACAATCAACACTACTAAGTTACAGAACTCCCACTCATCTATATCTAAAACTGAACAGGATATCAGACTACAGATGAGTCTGACTCAACAACCAAATCTCCCCAAACAGCTGGTTTCAAAACCAGAAATAGATATACACGTACTCCCTTAGAGATACGTGAAACTCATCGAATTCCAGTTGTCCAAACTGGCAATTCAATCCTGATAATCAAACACTTATCCAAAACAGAACACAGAAGAAATCCAAAACATCTCGGAGCTAGCTTACCCAACCTTACCAAAATTTATAGCTCTTAAAACTGAGAACTTATCCAAAATCAAATCTCCGACTTCAGATTCACAAGACTCCTCAGACGATCTCGGGCTGCCTACTTCCTACCCGATCAGCTCAATCCTTCCTGATGTCTCAAGAAACAAACTAGACCAAACCCAATCCACCAGAATGATCCTCCTTGATCAATCAAGATCAAGAACAACTCTACTCACAACCATCAGAAGAAAACAAACTTCTCTTATCCGAAAAAGAAAGGCAGATGCACTTCCAAACTGCTTCCGCTGCACAACTCTGATCTGGAGCAGAAAAGAATGCTGATAAAGAACACAAGCACAACTAGACAGCAAAACCAAGTAGATCTCTGATAACCCAGAGAAAATTCAGAAGTTCCTCAAATCCTGAGTTGCTTCAACAAACTCCATCTCAAGAAACCAACCTTCAACTAGTTGAACCACGGGTACCACTGAATCTCTAGATGAGGACAACTCCTGACTTCTCTGAAAATATCCAGAAAAATCTCCAACAATACAAGAGAATACTCAACTATCGCAAGTCACTTTTGCGATCAACTCAATCTAATTCCAAGGAAAAATGTTCTCTCTAAACCAATTAGAACAGCTTATGCTGGACTTGCCAACCCATCGAAGAAATGGATTCTATTCCTCTACTTCTGAATTTTATCTCCAGAAAATTCTGTCGACACACAAAACACTTTAAGCTGCACTGCTGACACCAATGCCAAAGAATTTCCAATCCAAAGCTCCTCGAGAAAGTCGGACTTCCAGCCACAAAGAAACATCCTGCTGAACTCAGTCACAACACCGAAGCAGACACACTTCCTTAAACTTGTTCCAAAGAAATTATCTTCGGAAACATCCATAGTTACTACATCTCATCACGCAGCTACTACTTCCCTGAGATATCAAAATATCATCACTCGCTTCTGTTCAGCCAACAGATTCAAACTCTACTTATTCAACTTCAAAGATGAACTCCGAACCTTAACAGGTTACCTTCAGAGATCGATGAAGTCTTTACACCACTTCAAAACTCACTCGAGACAGTATTAGGTCTACAGTTTCGACAGATACACTACCAACCTAACATTCAAACTCCAACTAATGGTAGGTCGTGTTACACACACTACTACCCCATCTACCTTTATAACTTATATTGGAAAACCCGAACGGGTAACCCAACAGATAGGTAGAATCAATATATATATATATATATATATATATATATATATATATATATAGTAATATATAAAAATTACAAATACGCTCTCTCAAGATAGACAGCACTCTAGAGCCTAGGTATTCACTCAACCTAACGCTCTGATACCAGCTGTGACGACCCGACTTTCCACTCTCAGAAATTTGCATCATCAATTAAGAAAGAAAGGGATAGAAGAAGAAAAGAAAGAAGAGAAAGAAGAAACAACACTAGAACCTCAACAGCGGAACGGATAAGTATTATTAATAACACAAGTATTTACATAATATACAATACCAATCAGAGATACACAACATACACATCACATATACTAGACAGTTATAAACACCTGTCTAGTATTTACAACTCAATACAATCACAACACAGAGAACACACAGCGGAACTAAATATCTACAACGCAGAAGCCTCCTGCTCCATTTCTCCTCCAATATTCGTCAAAGCCAACCTGAATCCCTTGGCTACTCGTAAAAATTTGAGTACCCAAGAGTTTAAGAAAACAAAAGATAAACTCCGGGTCAGACATGGGTCTGGTGTGAGTAACAGGTTAAGGTTGCTTAACTTTAAAAACCTTTTGGAAAGAAAGGTATCACGTAAGACTTCCCACACATAAACATGGAAAAGTTTTTACCTTACGCTAACCAAAACATTTGATAGGAAATCCGATGATATTATAATAGTGTCTAGGGTTTTCAAGTAAATAAGAAATAGCCGAAATTGTTACATCTAATAAATTCCAGCTACTAGCCACAAAAGTGGGTAATACAATCAAAACCGTTGGCACTTATTGGATTGTGGATTCCATACAATGGCAGGGCTACTGGGGTACCGCCCGTCATAGTACGTGGCCTAGATCACCGTACCGAGGAGTACTCCCACTCCCCTGCAACACAAGGCCGGAACCATTCCTTACTGAACAGTTCCAAATAAGACAACCCCGGCAGTTGTTGCAATCAACTGCCCACACAACCGAATATAAAGGGACTCCTAGACAGGGATCAATCTCGCTCTCCAGTGGGGGCTACCCACGAAGCCTTGCTGCACCTCCCCTGTTTTAGCCATTCCCGGTTGATGAGGCTTGAGGCTACGATTACCTTAATAGAACACATCTCTTAGAATGCTCATCGTCCACGTGACGATGTTCCGAAAGCATTCAATCCATACAAGTTCGTTCCGGGTTCGAACGAAACCGAAGGCATTATCTCGTCACACTCATTTTGGAATCACCCTCAGAGTTAACGACAGTAAACCTTGCACTCTGAATCGCCATCTCGAATCTATAAGTACTATTCTGTCAAACTCATTACGGAATCACCCACAGAGTTATACTGACTCATAGTCCTTACACCTCGAGTCTTCACTCTTCACATAAGATTCACGACCTATCGTTAATTTGGATCGATGTGGTTTCCGGATATCCAAATATGGAAACCCGATCCCGGTCTCATCGAAATCCAAAGCGTGTCTTATAGGCCCAAGTTGTTTTAATGTTTAAAACAATTCAATTCAATATTATCTATATTACACACAGATAGATAATTCACAACATCATAATAGATAATCTATATTAACATCACAACAGATAATCTATATTATCATTCCAAACAGATAATTCATATCATCAACTCAATGCAACCATAGCATCCAAATCACACAACATCATTTATCTCATAACTGAGATCTCAACCATTCAGGGTAATAAATATCAATCATCATTCATAAGCAATGACTTATTAATCATCATTCTATAACCAATTTAAAATGAATTAAATTAATTACATCTTCCTTAATTAATTTAAAATGAATTAAATTAATTACTCATCCATATAAATCTTGCTTTACACATCAATTAATTAAATATAAATCAATTAATTAATTACTCTTAACAAGATACCCTAATTAATCCTCTTGATTAATTACCCTTTAATTACATTAAAGTAATTAATCTCTAATTAATTTCATAAATTAATTATCCCTAACCAGATACAGTAATTAACCTGTAATTACTTTATTAATTAATTAATTATAATTAATTACATTAATCCTTAATTAATTACATTAATTTATCCCTTCATTGATTAATTGTTCTTATTAATCAATCCTTAATTATATCATTAATTATATAAATTAATTATCTCAAATTATTTTATTTAAAATAACTCCATTAAATTAATTATCAATTATCTCTATTGATTAACCATTCTTGATTAATCACATTAAGTAATTACATTAAATTAATTACATCTCTTAATCATTCTCAAATAACTTAATTATCAAAACCTAAATTAATTACAATAAGTAATTAATTATTAATTGCTTATTTAAGTAATTATACAATATATAAATTACATATTAATTACATAAAATAATTAATTTCCAAAACTCCTTCGTTAAATTACATCCAGTAATTTATTTTCTTAATTACTTCACTAAGTAATTATTCATTCTTAATTACATTGGTAATTACTTTTCAAATCAACCAGTGATTAAATTAAATTAATTAAACTTAATTAATTAACTTAATTAATCAACAACTTAATTAATTACAATCAGTAATTAATTTTCTTAATTACTTTCATTAAGTAATTATACTTAAATAATTCTCAAATTATTATCTTTAAAGTAATTAATACAATTAATCATTAAAATTAATTACATAAATTAATTATTAAATAATATTAAGTTAATGACCTTCATTAACCAATAAACAAACTTTAATTACTTCTCTAAATTAATTAACTGAATTAATCAATATTAATTCTTGATTTATTTAAAGAAACTCACTAACTAATTTCTAATTATTAAATTAATCAAGTGATAATTAAAAACTTAATTAATTATTAATTACTTGATTAATAATTCAATTCATTAATTAAATCAAATCTTATTTAATTAATTTTTAAATCACACTTTAAATCAAGTTTAATTACTTATTTAATCCTCTTAATTAAATAAAACCCTTAACTATTTAATTAATTAACCTTATTATTAATTAATTAAATTAATTAATTAAAATCTTAATTACCTTGATCAGATAATAAATTATTAAGTTCAAAACAATTTAATGAAAACCATTAACCTCATTAATGATTTAATTATCATTATCAAAGTAATTTAAAAAAAAATTGCCTTTAGATTTTCTAAATTACATTTTAAATTAAAATGAAATCAAATTTAAACAAGATTCAATTATTTAACACTCTCTCGAGCTCAGGAGGTGCACTTGTCATCATAATACAGATGACAGTGTAGGAAACCAACCAACACTTGCAACTTCCTCATTGCCCAAAAAAATTATTTAACACTCTTTTTTTTTCATATTAAAGAATTACTTAAGATATTTCCTAAATAGTTTAACCCAAAATCAATTTAAATAAATTTAAATTATACTTTAAATATTCAAGTGATTTTTGAAACATTTAACTTTAAAACTTATTTCATTTCAATCCAGAATTCAAATTATGTTTTCAGATTCAGGTTCAAAAATTTAAATTTTAAATCCTGTTTTAAATTTCATTTTCAGATTTATAAAACATATGTTATAAAATACTGAACTATTCAAGCTTAATTATAACATTAGAATTTATAACTTGTTTTCTTTTGAAAACTTTCAGATTCAAATTCAAATTTTAATTTAGGATTTCAAATCCAGATTTTTAACTTAAATTTAAATTCTTGTTTTAAAATCTTATTTTCAGATTTATAAATCACTTTATAAAAACTGTGCAGGTTTTAGTTTTTAATTATTTTATTTTTGCAAATCTGTTTATTCAAATCCTGAAATTCAAACCTATTTAAATCATCATTTAATCTTGCTTTAAGTTCAGATTTAAACTTGCCTTGTTTATTTTTAAATTTAGTTTAAAATTCAAAAACCTGAAACAGATCAGGTTTCAGGAACAACCTGAAAACAAAAACTACCCTAGTCAAAACAATTCTACTTCGAGTCCACCCCTACTTAACTTCGAGTAAATTCCCATATGACACGAGTTCCTACTCGAGTAAAATTTGCACTACCAAACTTAACAAGCCAAATCTTCTGATTATCAGAACTATGAGCACCGTGCACATGCACGGTGGCTCTGACCTCCTCCAGCCAACCCCGGCAACGTCATCCCACCAGAATTCAACCCCACTCATCAACATAACCATCAAAACAAACCTATTCACCAGAAAATCAAAACCAACCTCTCTTCACAAACCTGGAAACACACTTCAACCCAAACCCCTTACCTATCAACGGCGATACCACACCTTCCCGACCACCGTTAGAGATGAAATTCCGGCCTCAAACCTTGTCATGGACCCCGCTACGCTTCTCTAAAACCGCTTAACACTCGATCAAGCATAGAGGCAGAAACGGTTGAATTAAAAACTTGATCAAAAACTAGGGTTCCAAACCAATAATCCACCACCGCTGCCTCCTTGACAAAATGTATCACCAGTAGCCATTATTCCCTTCAACTACAATCCCTTCACCATCCCTACCCAAGATTCCAACATCCCCAATCATTTGGGTCATTAGAAAACCTCACAAATTCATTTCCAGTTCATTCCAGAACTGCTTCTTAATTCACAATTTAAAAATTATGATTTTGGTGTTATAAATCATGTTATAGTTTTTGTTCTCACTTTAATATACTGAATTCAAAATTTACAAAGATTGAGTTTTTTTCACTTTGTTTATTATACACTGTTGTTTTTATATTTCAGAGACACCCAAGCTTGAAGTTTAGCTTATTCAATTTTTTTTAAACACTAGATCATAACAAATCAAACAGCTTTTGTTTGTAATCCAAATCCTAACAACAATTTGATTTAAGAGAATATGAATTTAAATCCTAAAACAGGTAACTGGAAAACATAAAAAAAACAGAGAACATCATTATGGAACAGACATGCATACAGCAGGTTTCATTCGCATGTTTACATACTACAATAATTAACACAGAAATAAGCAACCATATTCGATCTTGAGTTTGAAAAAAATATAATGTTACTCACCTTAAATCTGAAGAACAGAGCAGTTTTTCCCCAAATCTTAAAGCTTTGAATCCTGAATGATTTAATTGTTGCAGGTTCAATGATTCTAGTTTGAAGAGTGCTCGCAAAATTTAAAATTTGAAAGAGATGCAGACTTCATTATGCTTTGCAGTAACTTTAAAATTTCATGTTTATGTTCTTGTTACAGGCTTTGGTTTTGTGAGGAGTTACAGATCTTATAATTGCTTTTGAAATGAATTTTGCAGGTTTTTTTTTAGGGGTTTTGAGATTTTTAAGTGAAGTGTTTCTTTGATTTAACTAGCATTTGATTTTTTTAAAAGGAAATAAAGAAAGGTGGAAAATGTTATAAAAAGGCTGAAATACTTTAATAAAAATAAAGAAAAGATCAGTTGACACTTGTCATTTAGCTTGTTTTACAATTAAACACTTGTAGCCTAGATTGCTAATTAGATTACACTTGTTTTAAATTAAATTTAGTTATATTTTTAAATGTTTATAAAGAGTTTTCTTTAATTTATGTTATGTTTATATAAATATATATGAATTTCCTATTAAAAGTAAATGTAAACAAAACAATTTATAAATTAAAACTTACACAAATATTTTAAAGAATCAATTAATTTGAATTTCAAAAACAATTTCCAAATCAAATTAATTCAAAAATAAAAATCAGTTTATTCAAATTAAAATGAAGATTCTTTTTTTTTCCTATTTTAATTCTTCTTTATATTTATTAAAAATAGTACATTTATTAATATAGCTTAATTTAACAAATTTTATATGAATTATAAAGAAATTATAAATCACTTTAATATTTAAATGAATTTAAATCATAGACTATTTATATTTTAAACTTATATAAAATATTCTCAATTCAAATTTAATCAAATAAGATTTAAAAAGAAATAAAATTAACCTTTATTTAAATTTAAAACAAAAATTAAGCTAAGGTGTAATTTTAAACAATATAACATTTATTTTAAATATTATCAAACCATATAATTACTAGTTTAAAATAGATTTTTTGAAAGCTTAATATTAATTTAAAACATAATTTCCTAATTACTCAATATTTTATTAGAATTTAAAAACAAAACTTTATTTATTTATTATCATGTAGTTAAATTCCAAAACAAAGATAAACTATAATATATATACAAATATATATATATACACATTATAATTTAAACATTTATTTTAGCTTTTAAAAAGACAATCACAAATTAAATATTTATTAAATCTGATTATTAAACCAAAACATATTTTATTAATCAATATTGTCAATATCAATTTAATTTTATATAAAGATTATTAAATTGATATTGTCTAAAATTCCGGGATATCACATATTATAACACCGCTGTCATTTCAAAATAATTATACTTCAAAACCAGAATATATTATCCATTTCAAAACCATATAATACGATATCATTTCCATTTCAAAAACCAACCAACATGATATCAGTTTATTAAAACCCAAATCAATATAATATCAATTTTATTTCGAATATATCCTTTCCAAGATCATAGCATTTTCAAAATTATAATATTTCGAAACCAAACGCTTGAAATATAACCTTTCAAAACATAATACTTCGAATTTCATAGCTTTTAAACCATAACTTCCAAAACTTAAATGGTTTGGATATTCAAACAGTATATAAAATAAAATAGTTTGAATTTAAAATTACTTTATAAAGTAAAACAATTTCCTCGACTTTATAATTTTATTCACTTTAAATTAAATCTCGATTCATAACTTTCAACTCACTTTCGTTTTCAATAAACCATTTCAATTTCAGCATATTTCAAACTTTGAGTATTAAACAATTTGAAAACTAAGGTTGGTAATTACGAATCTATAATTCAATGTTCTATTTTTAGTTTTGAAATAATTGCATAATAAATCCATTTTCATTTAAATAAAACTCAAATTATAAGTAACTAAATATTTCCTTCAATTTATTTATACTTGAAATATTCGTTTAATTCATCTTAAACCAAAATCCAATTATAAAAATCATACCATTAAAATCTCAATTTTATTAAATTTCAAATCGATTTCATATTTGTCTTCCCATCTTATTCTCATTTAAGTCATTATAAACTCCAGAATATAATTTAAATGAATACTTAACCATATTATATCTTAATAAAATCAAACATTATTATTAAACTTATTTTATACTTTAAACCGATTTTATACATAGCTTAAAACTAAGAATTTAACTATATATAAAATAACATTTATAAAATATCCAAATCCATATCTAATAAAACCATATATTTCTTTACAAAACCGTAGAAATCATTTCAAAATATTTATATATATAGACCATGGTGTCTATATATAATTTCTTCCCGATGGTCAAGTGATACGGATATTTATAATTTCAATCCGTAATTTAATATAAAAATACGGTTATATATCATTTCAAACCGCAATCCCGAATGAAATAAAAATCCATGCAACATGCAGTTTATAACAATATAACATAAACATCCTTTCATCCAATATCAATCATCAACCATTTACCACAATCATCATCCAACTAAATCAATAACATCAGTATAACAAATAATAAACAACAGGTATTTACTGGTAGTTTATATTCAATAATAAATTAAATAACAATATAACTGGCAGTTTATATGCAATAATAAATTAAATAACAATTTAATTCAATAAATTCAGTTTAACTAAGTTGATGATTAAAATATGCCACACAGTCATAAATAAATTTCTAATCACATAAAAAATTAATTTAACACACATAAGAAATTTAAGAAGTTGCGAGTGGGTTAAACACTCACCTTTTGAATTTAGATTGAATTTAAATCCAATTTAAAACCAAAATTTGAACAGTCTCAAAATCTGTCCAAACCAGTGTCATAATGTCCGGAATTTCAAAACGATCCTAGTGGAGAAAACCGTGCATGAATTGAACCTCGTATGCATAAGATATTGATATTAGAAGTTTTGAAATCACCATTTAAATAAAATAAAAAATTAATTTAATGCGTGCACGTCACGTACACTACCACGCGTTCACGTGAGCATCACGATCCTAGCACAAGCCCTAGCACATGATTCTCGTACGAACCCAGGTCGCCGCCACCACGTCTTGAAATTTCCCGACCGACTAGTGCATTGCCGTGATGATCTGACATCGCCGTAAAGTCCCCCTCACCAAATCAATCTCAACCCTCCGTCGTGACACCTCCAGCAAGCCCCAAATGCCGACCGATGCCGCCTGAAGTATTTGCCAAACATGGAAAATTGAGGCGTGTCGACAACCAACCAACCGTACCGATCGTCAAGCCTTGACATTCTCCACCGGACCCTGCCATCCGATCGACCCAAAATCGCAGATCCACCGTCCACTCCATCGACATCTCGTGAACGGCCGAAAATGATTGGCCATCTTCAGATCAAACGGTGGCTCGAAGCGAGATAAAAATTGTAGATCTGAGATGTGCTCGTCGAGAGCTTCAGATCAACATATAATTTGATAGTATTTGAGGAGTTTGAAAATTTGGCTTTGAATTTGATTTGAAATTGCCATTGAAAATTCTTGTTTTATCTGCCATTGGAAATGAAGAGGAGCAACTGGAATTGTACGTACAAAAATGAGGAATAGAAAGGCTGCTAGGGTTTATAACTAGATATATATAGGTAGGTTGAGAAATAGAGGAACGAATACGATTGGTTTGCACCGTTGAACGATAAATGGCCCGAAAAGCTCGTTCTGACTCTGGAACGAAATTGAGTCAACCCATATATCAAAATAGACGTTTTTAAATATTTTAAATGCAGTGGAATAGGTATCAAGTCCAAATTCCATCGTATGAAGAAGTTATGACAAAATCAATTTATTTCAAATTGATTTCAATTAAATTGATTCAAGGCGTTTCTTGTCCGTGCGATCAAACGACAAGCCCGATCGCTACGAAACTTGAAATCCGATAATAATTCACCGTTACGGATCCGATGAAATAGGTTTCGTTGAAATCTGAGTCAGTGGCCAAAATTGCTATTTTCCAGTTAATTAAATAAATTAACATTAAATTAAATCACCTTTCCGTCCAATTAACAATATTTTCAATTTCTATCACTTTGGATTGCTTAATAATTTAAAATCCTTTAAAACAAATTCTTTTATTAACTTATTATTGGACATTTCACAAATTACAGTAGCTAATTTCAAATTTCAATTACTTCAGTAATTAAAATTAAAATTCCCAATTAAATCCATACATTTGATTTCTGAATCTTGTTATTGAATCAATTTATCATTTTATCGGTAAAATTATCATTGGTTTATTTTTATTACATTAACATTTCCCATTTCATCCTAGTTTCAATTAATATAGTATTTGATTTCATTTACTTACTATTTAAATATAATTGATTTCCAATAAATTTTATAGATTAATTAAATAGGCAACCTATAACGATCGTTACCATAACCTTTAATTACATTTATGAATCCATTATTTACAAACAAACGTTCCAATTCTTATAAAGTATTGATTTTATTTAATTGTCATTAACTCTCTATTTCCTACAACAATTATATTTACATTTGTATCTTATATTCGTTCTTGTAACCAGTTATAACTATCTTCATTATTTCATCATTGAAATTTCATTTCAATTGTTAATGATTAGTTTTTAATTATCATCTCAATATTCATTGGAATTTCATTTATTCGTTTATGTTTAATTTATAGCCAAAAATATCATTTAAATTTGTTTTCACTAATTGGTATTTCATTCAATCATTTATTTATTAACTTTAACTAGCATTGTTTACCCTACATTCTAGTATTATTTCATTAATATAAATCCCCAAAATTTTCATTTCTTTCAATATTTAATCACACAATCTTATTTAAATAAACAATTTAACTAGCGAAAATTACGGGTCGTTGCACTCTCCCCTACTCAAAACTTTTCGTCCCCGAAAGGAAAAAGAAGGGAAAAGTAAGAATTACGTAAATAATACATCTTATTCAAAAATATTAACTTTGTAAAAAAATGAATTTACAAAATTAGTTAATTTAAATAAAATAAACCAATTTATAACCATTAAATTTTTTTATACTCAAATCAATAAAGTTTGGAAAACATGTTCAAAATTTTCTAACTCCAAAATTCACGGGAAATTTCGGCAGTCTCTTTTGTACGGAGAGGCTCATAAGAAATTATAATATCAAATATAACAATATATAACATATATCTCAAAATAATATATCCCAACAACGGGAAAAACATTATAATAACGCTATAAAACCGTAATCCGAGAAGGTACTATTTGTCGGGCAAACAACACTTAATTATGAAACCAAAAGCAGTAGCAATTGCTTCCATAACCTGTATTTTACTTATATAATCCAAAAGCGGTTAATACTTATGTAAAATGAAATATTTAAAGTAGTTTCAACCACTAACAACAAATCAATATAAGCAACAATCATTCGCAGCCAACAACATACACATCATATAAATCTAGCATTCAATCAAAACAAAACAATTGGTTGGTTCATGTTAATACACTTTAAATCACATAGAATGACAAATAACTATGAAATATCCCATTTACTCAACAGTCTTAGGTAAAACTCAATATATTATTCATATATCTAAGCAATTAAAAGTATCTTTTACCCAGACAACTCATAAACCAAACGAACGACAATTTCAAACAAAAGATCTAGTTCATTCTTATTATTTCCATTTCATAGCTTTTGTCGTTTGATTTCCTTTTCATTCATATAATAATTTATCTTTTTATTCAATTAATACTTATCTTCATTTATTTCATTCATTACTTACTAATTTCATTTATTCACATCATGTCAATTCTCCTTTTTGTATTATACTTATTCATTTATTAATAATATTCATATTCATTTATTACTTAATTTCCTTCATTCATTTATTTATAATACTTACCTTTCAATTTATTTAATTAGTAGCCTTCTAATTATACTTAAGTTTATAACAACTACAACATCAAATTCTTATTTATATAAAGAATTTCATTGAATACTTTCATTATTTCAAATTTTTACTTGTATAATATCCATTTCATTTCTTATTAACATTTCAACTTTACATCTTTTGGTAAGTTATATATATATATATATATATATATATATATATATATATATATATATATCTGTGTGTGTGTGTGTGTGTGTGTGTGTTAAAGAATGCAAATTGAGTATTACACAAGTTTAACTTATTTCATATAGAGATTCCAATTATTAATTAGTTAGATTCCATTTCACTAAAATAATTGAAACTATTAGTTAACAGAAACTTGAGAACAAAATACCGGGTTAAATTTCAAATCTTTTCAAAATAATAGATGAATGTATACACTTACAATTTATACATCCGATTATATTTAAAACAGTTTGAAATTTCCATTTATTCACCAAAATAAATCTGTAGTAAAACTGCTACAGTGGCCTTCCCACTTCGAAACTCGAAAATGAATGTCGATGATGCGTGCACTCATCACCGAAATTATTTTCTAACGAAAGAGAGGGGAGTACATAACTTATTTCTTTCCAAAATTTCTTTAAAACAATTCTTTCTAATCATATTGAAATACTTATATCAGAAAATACTTCTAACCAATATTATTATTATATTCCAAAATCATTCGAAAATTTTCAAAACCCTAGGACTTAAGTTCTAAATTTCCAATTTCATTTATTTTATCTACACATCTATATTTTGACTAGTATTTTTAATTTCCAATACCCAACAAACAAATATACAACAACTAAATAT
The DNA here is from genome assembly GCA_030765085.1 of Allium cepa. Classification (NCBI taxonomy): domain Eukaryota; kingdom Viridiplantae; phylum Streptophyta; class Magnoliopsida; order Asparagales; family Amaryllidaceae; genus Allium; species Allium cepa. Next base: position 314,533,672 of record CM060945.1, on the reverse strand, counting down.
ATGTTTTATAAAATTTATTATTTTATTTACAGAATATACAATAAGCAAAATTATTTCATTTACCTATATTTCAAAAAAAATATTATGTCGATCTGTCCTATTAAGTGTTTAGAAATCCCTATTGATGCCATAGGGTCTTGTGCACCAACCAGAATTTATAAATACAAAACGGAACAAACTAACACAATATCAAAACCTTTTATAACACTAACAATTACGCTCTCTCATATATATACGCTCAACGACTCATCATAGGGTATTTCTACCCTATTAATAAAGAGTCAGACCCCACAAAGCTAAGGTTTATCGCTAAACCAAAGCTCTGATACCAGATGTAGCATCCCACCTTTTTGTATACTTTAAATTGACGATAAACCACACACGTCAGACTTAAACCATATAGAAGGGCGAACTGTTATTATAACGACCCGAAATTTTGATCGCTAGAATTTGAAGATTCAATTCATTTTAAATGTTGAATGTAAAATATATTTGGATTTTGAATAAAAAGATTTTAGTTAAATTAATAAAATAAGTTATAATTCCAAATATGGTAATTAAATTGAATTTGAATAATAATAATAATTAACTATTTGAAATTTGAAATAATTTGTGAATCTGGGGGCAAATGGAACGGAAATGGTTTCTAAATTTATTTTAAGTCTATTTGGATTTGAATTATAATATTGGACTGTTGGATGGAATTAAAAGTCAATAGGTTAAATTTGAAAATTTATATTAATCCAATAATTGAATTTAATAATATAATAATGCAAATAATCAGATTTTGGTTCGAAGTGAATCAGAATGATTTCTGATGTGAATATAAATACGGTATGATTTATAATAAAGTTAGTAGAGTTTAAAAAGTGAAATTTTAGATGATTTCGATGACATTGAAAATCGCTCGAATTTATCGACGAGTTAAAATAGCCATCCACGGCACAGTCTCGGAATTCGACGAAACTAGTTCCATTGGATCCGTAATAGTTAGTTATTATCAGATTTTAATTTTCGTAGCAATCAGGGTGGTCGTTGGACCGTGGCAGCTCAAAATGCATAGAAACTATTTTAAATCGATTTAATTTAAAATCGATCATTTATTTCCGTAACTCGCGCATATGATCGAATTAGCCTCCGAAACACGTTTCATTTTGTTCGGAATGCGGGTAAAACATTATAATCGCTTGTCAGCACGCGTTGTTGAGAGATCGGTTGAAAAGTTGTTTAAAAGTGGAAATAATATTAAAATAATTGGTAAAATATGTATATATATATACGCGCACAGGGCCGGAACCCTAGCTCTCTTTATTCGGCCGACACAAAACATTTCAATGGCCGGAAAGTTCTCATCTTCTCCTTGATTTATCCCCTCATCCATCGATTATTATGCAAGATCTCCAACTGCAAAGTTAAAGAGCTCAATGAGATCTACCCATCCATACGGCGTAGTGGCACGGAATTCGTCGTGCTGGCCAGAATTTGCGTTGATAGGAGTTGATTTCGTGCTTGATTTTGGGGTAAGGGGGGTGCCGAGTTGGGCGTATCTTTGGCCATGAGCGCGCATCGGTTGGAGCTTCGACGTGGTAGTGATGGATCGTCGTATAGTGGAGTGAAGAGGGAGCGACGATCAACCCTAGGGGACTAAAATGGGTGCGGCAACTACCTGTTGCGCGTGAGGAAGAAGAAAGGAACAACTTTGATGGGAATGAAGGCTAGAATTGGTTTGTATAAATTATGAAAAGAAAATTTGTTTTAAAATTTGTTTCAAACTTTAAAATTCTATATCTTTTGCATACGTTATCAGATTTCGACGAAATTGGCGGTGCTGGAACCACAGCGAGGAGCTTTACACTGCAGTTCGGATATGTGATCGATTGGAATTCGTGAAGATTTAGGTTAAATCGAAGGCAGTCGATTAAATTTAAAATTTAAACGCTCGGCGTTTCGAAATTCAAGGCGAGTTAATCTCACTCACATCTGGATACTACTTAATTTAATTAGCTAATGTTTAAATGGTTGATTGGTTGATTTATTGAATGTGATAATTTTTATTAGATTTCATCGATATTTATTTGCGGCTAACATCTGTGGATGCAGGGAAACAGGTTGGAGGGATCCAACTGGATTCCTCATAATGTAGAAATAATCATCATTATCTGTGATGTACTTTATTTATTATTCCGTGATAGTTTAATCTGAAAATTTAGTTATGTTATGATATGGTTGGATGAATATAATCTAGGATTTTAAATATAAATAAAATAAATTAGGATCAAAAAGGGAATTGAAAGGGATTTTGAGTAATGAATTTGAGGGAATTATATTCAGAAAATTGGTTTGGAATTTGAAGTGTTTTTGAAATTTTGATTTAAAAGGAAATAAGGAATGGAAATTTATAAGCTGGGTTTATAAATGAAATGTAATATTTATCAAGGGATAAATTTAAAAGCATAGATTTTCCGTGGGAAATTCGATAAGAAGGTATAAATTATTTTAAAAATAAAGATGAGATTATTTTTAAAAGACGGAAGGTGTATTTTCTCTGGGAAGTTAAGTTTGTTTCCAAAGAAGTGCTTTCGAAATATAAACTAGAAGTTTGAAATGTGTTTTAGGATATTTTGGAAAAATATTATTTTTAATTATTTCAAGTATAAAGTAAATATTTATTTAAGTAATTATGGTATTTAATTATTTTAAAAAGTAGAGTAGTATTAAATTTTCAAAAGGGAATTATAATATAAATATTTTATTGAATAACTTTATTTTAAAAGTTAAATTTGGCTTAAATTATATAGAAAACCTCTATATATTTCCTTAAGTATTATTTTCAATCAAGTAATTTCTAGAAGCTTTATGTAAAATATTTTAAGCATATATTATGAAAGTGATATTCCAGGAAATAAAAATGTGTTTAAAAATAAAAAGAGGGTTTATTTTATAGCGTTGGGGGAATTTACGGGATTTAAACGTAAATTCGAATTGAGATAAATCAAGCAGGATTTATAAAAGGTTCTTTGGTTTATTCTAAAAAGAAAGTGTATTTTCCTGAAAAGCCAATTACGTTTTAAAGCAGATTTCTAAGAAAAAGTTAAAAGTTTTAAATTTGATTGTAAAGGAATGTTTTTAAGAAAATTCTTATTTAAGTTGTAAAGATTTCAGAAGTAAATATTTACTAAATTAGTTATAGTAGTAATATTTTAAAGGGTTCATGGATATTATTTTTAAAGATAATTTTTAATATTTATATTTTATAGAATTGTTTTAATTTAAGAATAAGTTTTGGTTAAACTATTATTTGGAACTTGAATAGAATTTCATAACTCCTATTTTCAAAAATTTAGTTAGCTTAACCTTTACTTTAAAGAAAATACTTTATATTTTATAAAGTAGTTTTATTTGAAATATTTTTAAAGGTACATATATTTTAAATAAAGTATTTAAGTAATTTAAATGTTTTAATGTATTTCCAAGAATAAAGGATTTAAATTATTTTAAATCTTAACTATTGGTACTTGGTTATTTTCAGAGGAAGTAAAGATTTAGGAATTTATTCCATGGGAAGAGTCGGGTTTGAAAACTGTATCCAAAAGGGTTGAAAATGGAAATATATCTTGCAAAGATATTTTTGAGGATAATAAATAATTTGGGGAAATTATTTATTGTTTGATGAATGTTTGTGAATGTTAATTGATAGTTAAATCATAGATTATCAATATTGGACAATGCATTGATCATTTCGAAGAGACCGGGATCGGGATTTTTTTCTCGAAAACCACTTCGATCCGGTTTGTACGTTTTTGTGGAAAAACGAGTTCGGAGTCGAAGATGGAGCAGTGAAGTGCAAGGGCTAGTCGCTACTAATCCTGAGGATGTTTCCAAAATGGATGCAGTAGGAGTAGTGCCTTCGGTTCCATTCGAACCCAGAACGGACTTGTATGGATGAATGCTTTCGGAAAATCGTCAGGTGGACGATGGGCATTCTAAGTGAAACGTTCTAAAAGGTAGTGCTTAGCCTCAAGCCTCATCAACCGGGAATGACTGAAAATCAGGAGTTATGTAGCAAGGCTATGTGGGTAGCACCCATTAGGGTGAAGTCATCCCTGTCTAGATGTCCCTTTTTATTCGGCTTAGTAGTACGGTTGCTGATCCCAACCGTGGGGTGATCTTACTTGGGATTATCCAGTAAGGGGTAGTCCTTGTCTTGTGTTGAAGGGGATTGGGAGTAATCCTCGGTATGATGATCTATGCCATGTACCGTGACAGGTGGTACCCCTGTGCCTAGTCATTAGTTGGAAATACATTCTCCCTACGAGCCTTTTACGAGTTTTGTTTGTATTACCCATTTTGTGGCTAGTAGCTGGAATTTAATAAAAGTAACAATTTCGGCTATTTAATAAGTATTTGTATATAGAACCTATTATAATATCAGAGGATTTTTATAAAAAGTGTTTTAGCTATCGTAAGGTAAAAACCCGACATGTTTATTTATGGCGTGGTCTTACGAGATGCTTTTGATTTCAAAGTATTTTGAAACTTTAATAATCAATTTGGGTGTATTTTTATCAGCTGGTATTCCATACTGACTCGGGTGTTATTTCATTATGATGCTCGGGTCAGGCCGAGTACTATAGATTTCAGGATTGGATGCTGTGGAGCTCTGGAGAGGAGCTGGAGTCCGAGACGTATTATCTGTATTTTTTTTATATCGGCTGCTGTGATTGTTGATGCTGTCAGGCAAATAATTGTTGTTTGTTTGAGATATACTCTGATGATATATTGTATAAAACAGATATAGTTTTTATTTTGTGTAAAGATCTGTTATTGACTATTATATTTTGTTCCGCTGTGATTATGAGATTCTGTTATTTTTTAGTTCCTTCTTTCTTCTATCTTCTTTCTTTTTCCTCATCAATCTGTCTTTTCCGACACTTGATCGTCGGCATATTATACTGTGGAGTATTTTGTGTCAATTTTCGAGGGTCGAGAAGGGCGGGTCGTCACACTTGGTATCAGAGCTTAGGTTGATGGCAACCTAGGCTTTGGTGGGGAAATGACTCATTATAAATAGAGTCTATAGTACTCTATAACGAGTTGAGTGTAATAATAGATATGAGAGCATACTTGTTAGTGAATATAAAATTGTTTTTATATTGTGACGACTTATCAGTTGAGTGTTTATGAATTCTGGTCGGTACGGAAAGTACAACCGCATCGATAGGGGTTTCTAAACTCTTAAACAAGATAAACCTACATAGTATTGCTTTAAGGTGGGTAGATGAAATAATTTTACCCAAAATTATATTTTGATATATAAGGAATAATTTTCTAAAATTATTATATATATTCGGATGTTTGGTTGTTAATATTATAATCAAATATAAGAATCTAAAATTTGAAAAGGTTTATAACCAAATAAAATTCTATAAGTATAAATTATACAAAAGAAGAATAACTAAATTTGAATTAAACCGGAATATAAATCCCGAAAATTTTAAAAAGGATTTTAAATGAATTTAAAAAAAAGTGGTTTGAGAATTTAAAATCTTGGGAATGTTTGAAATGTTTTCCAAAAATTTGAAGGCAATAATGGAGTATTATTTTGGGAAAATAATTTTTGAATGGAAAGTTGTTTTGAAATGTATTTGTGGAACTAAGGAAGCACTGAACTCACTTCAGTCGTTGGAAAATAATCCTGATGATGATGGCCACATCATCAGAATTCATTTTCGAGTTTCTAAAGGATGGATTGCTTCGATTGTTTGATATACAAGGTGTTTTAGAAATTTCAAAAAGGGAAATTTGTTTTGGCAAAAACAGGTTGTTTTGGAAATTCTATTTAAATAATGTGTAAAGTTGAGATGAATCAACTATTGAACTTATTAAGTGAAGTTGATATAAATAAGAAAGGAAATTTGAAATTTTAACCCTGGAATTAAATTTAACTTGAGTAAATGGAAGTGAATAAAATATATTTGCATTTAACTCAGGATAAGTTAAATATAAAGTAAAATTGAGATTGAAATTGAATATAAAATTGAAATTGAGATTGAATAAAAGTGGACAAAGTTGAAATGTGAAATGACTTTGTAATTGTGAGTTATAATTGCGTAATGAATTTGTACCCATAAGCTATTAAGTGTTATACTTATAATCTAAAATTGTGTATTAAAATTATGTAATGAAAATTTATACCCTTAAGCTATTCAGTGATACATACATACATACATACACACACACACGCGCGCGCGCGCGCGCACACACACACACATATAAAATTCGGAATTTTGATTGTAAGATGTAAATGGATTAAAACGAGCAATATAAGCTTTTAAATAAATAAGTTGGTGAACTTAAGAATAGGAGATGAACTGCAAAACCAAAATAGAAATGGTTGAATGTTATGATAAAATGAATGGAAAGATTAAGAATTGAATTCTAAATGAAATGTAAATTGAGATAAGGCAAGTGAAATATAAATTGGAATTAGGTGGAGAAAAATAACATGTGAATGGACTTAGGTTAGTAAATAAGTTCGAACTTATATATAGAGAAATAGAATTTAGTTGAATTTGAATTGAATTGAAATCAACTTTAGTGTGTTATGAATAATATTGAATGAAATTCAATTCTTATTTAAAATAGTAAAGGAAATTGCATGAATTTAATTGGCTAAAAAAAATTTAGTTGAACTTGAATTAGAATTGGAATGAATTGAATTGAAAAGAAAATTTAATTTAGTTGAAATGATATTGAATGAAGTAAATTCTTACTCAACTAAATTTAAAACAATAATATGAAGATGAATGTAGTGTAAGCTGAATTAAATGGAAATTGTAACGGAATGAATAAATTTTGGTAACTTGTTCAAAATTTAAAAAGCAAAATAAAACCCAGTTCTGGTTTAGAATAATTAGAATGGTTATGTTATTAATAAATTAAGAAATGAATTGAGAAGATGAATAAATTTAAAATGGATTGAGTAAGTAAACAATTGAATTAAAATTTGTAATGGATTAGAATTTGATTTAATGAGAATCAAATTAAAATGAAATAAAAATTAATTGGATGAAAGAAAATGGGATGTAATAGAGTTGAGACAACTTAAGAATTTTTTTGAAAGGGTTGTTGCCGAGCTTATAAAATGGTTTTGAATGAATTTGTTTGGATAACGAAATTAAATGTAAGTAGGGAATTAATTTAATAATCCCAATGAAATAAGAATGTTTGGATTGTGAACAATGCAGATTGAATAAAATTAATATAAATTGAGTTGGAAATGATTTTAAATGGTTATAAGCTTAAGTAACGGTTATTGCATGAATAACATCTAAATTTGCATATAAAATTTGTCATTTTGTTATAAACGGAAGTAAATTGTTTAAAGGAAGTAAATAAGTGGTTTTTGAATAAATTGGAATGGGTCAGAATTTAATTTAGTGGATTTGCATATAAATGGAGTGAAGTATGAATATAATGCAAATATATCAAATTTAAAGTAAAAATTTGATTGTGAATCAATTTGGAATTGAATTGAAGTAAATTGATGTAAGTAAAGCATATGTTAATCATATTGAAGTGAAAATAAATTGGTTATGATGAATATGAATTGGGTATAGCAAACTTTGGTGTAAATTCTTTTGAATAGAGTAAATGAAATATGGATTTGCAAAGGAGATTATAATATTATTATTAAAACGTATGGGTTACTTATATAGATGGATAACTCGCAGGATTTCGAAAATTGTGGTGTGGGCTTTGAAATTGACATGTTTAGTTTAGATAAATGAAGTTTGAATTTGTCAGGGAATTAAAATGGTGATTGAAATCTTTGGATTGCTGATAAAATAAGGTTAACATGTTAAATTATGAGGTTTATCTGTTTAAACTATGTAATTGATGTGTTTGGCTAGTTTAATGAATAGAATGTTGATAAATTTTCATATTATTGGAAACTCATGTGTTTGTTTGAGTAAGTACTGGTACGGGTGGTAATCGATAGAGTTGGAGCGCATATATGCAATATAATTAGCCGCTTGCTTTTAAAATTCTAATCAAAAGGTATGCCTACGCAATAAAATTGGGAAATGGTATATATATTGTGGTATATTTTGTTTTCTAACTGTGTGGGTTGATGTATATATATTTATATCTATTGTGATATTGCGAAACGCTCTCCGTACAAAGGAGACGCTGTCAAAAAATTTCAAAAATTGTGGGAGTTAGAAAATTTATGAGGATTTTGAAAGTTTTGGGTTAACTAGAAAGTTGCATTTTGAAATGATATTGAAACAAAAGCTTTTGAGTTAGAATATATAAGCAAATGGCTTTCGAATTGGGCTAAAAGGTTTGAGAAGTGTATGTAAGTTTTTAATTAGGTGAATTTGGGTAAGTTAATAGATGTGGAAGCATTTTTCATACCTTAGCAAATTTCGGGGACGAAATTTTTACAAGGGGGAGGAATGTAGCGACCCGGAATATTGATCGTTAGATTTTGAACATTCGATTCATTTTAAATGTTGAATGTAAAATATATTTGGATTTTGAATAAAAGATTTCAGTTAAATTAATAAAGCAAGTTATAATTCCGAATATGGTAATTTAATTGAATTTTAATAATAATAATTAACTATTTGAAATTTGAAACAATTTATGATTCTGGAGACAAATGGAACGGAAAAGGTTTCTAAAATTTATTTTAAGTTTATTTGGATTTGAAATATAATAATGGACCGTTGGATGGAACTAAAAGTCGATAGGTTAAATTTGGAATTTTATATTAATTTAATAATGGAATTTAATAATATAATAATGCAAATAATCAGATTTTGGCTCGAAATGAATCAGAAATTTCTGATGTGAATATAAATCCTGTATGATTTATAATAAAGATAGTAAAGTTTTAAAAGTGGAATTTTAGATGATTTCTATGACTTTTAAAATCGCTCGAATTTATCGATGAGTTAAAATAGCCTTCCGCGCACAGTCTCGGAATTTGACGAAACCAGTTCCATTGGATTCGTAATAGTTAGTTATTATCGGATTTCAATTTTCGTAGCAAGCGGGGTTGTCATTGGACCATGGCAGTTCAAAATGCATAGAAACTATTTTAAATCGATTTAATTTAAAATTGATCGTTTATTTCCATAACTCGCGCATATGATCGAATTAGCCTCCGAAACACGTTCCATTGTGTTCGGAATGCGGGTAAAACATCATAATCGCTTGTCGGCACGCGTTGTTGGGAGATTGGTTGAAAAGTTGTTTAAAAGTGGAAATAATATTAAAATAATTGGTAAAATGTATATATATACGCTCACAGGGCCGAAACCCTAGCTCTTTTTATTCGGCCGACACAAAACATTTCAATGGCCAGAAAAGATCTCATCTTCTCCTTGATTTATCCCCTCATCGATCGATTATTATGCAAGATCTCCAACTGCAAAGTTAAAGAGCTCAATGAGATCTACCATCCATACGGCGGAGTGGCACGGAATTCGTCGTGGTGGCCAGAATTTGGGGCGATAGGAGTTGCGTTTGTACTTGATTTTGGGGTAAGGGGGGTGCCGAGTTGTTGTATCTTTGGCCATGAGTGCGCATCGGTAGGTGGTGATGGATCGTCATATAGTGGAGTGAAGAGGGAGCGGCGATCAACCATAGAGGACGACAATAGGTTCGACAATGACCTGTTACGCATGAGGAAGAAGAAAGGAATGGCTTTGATGGGAATGAACGGCTAGATTTGGTTTGTGTAAATTATAAAAATAAAATTTGTTTTAAAATTTGTTTCAAACTTTAAAATTCCATATCTTTTGCGCACGTTATCAGATTTCGACGAAACTAGCGGCGCTGGAACCGCAGCGTGGAGCTTTACGCTGCAGTTCGGATCTGAGATCGATTGGAATTTGTGAAGATTTTAGGTTAAATCGAAGGCAGTCGATTAAATTTTAAATTTAAACGCTTGGCGTTTTGAAATTCAAGGTGAGTTCATCTAACTCACATCTGGATACCACTTAATTTAAATAGCTAATATTTAAATGGTTGATTGGTTGATTTATTGAATGTGATAAATATTATCTGTAACGTTTGCGATTTTTCGTTGCCGAAAAACCGAAATGTTATGGGTTTTAAAAAGAATTTAAGAAAAGAAAAAGAAAGAAGAAGAGAGAAGAAGATAGAAAAGATAGAGAGAGATGAGAAAAGAACATGGAAAATAGAAAATAGATCGGAACAGAAAGGAAACAACTGAACAACATCAGAATCTCACAATTCGCAGCGGAACAACATATAATAATAAATGAATAATCTTTAAACAAAGAACTTTATCAGTTATTACATTACATCACATCATATCATCATTACATCAGAGTGTTACAACAACAACAACAAACAGTGCAGCGGAAAAAGAAATACTATATACTAGTAATACGCCATGCTATCCAGCTTGCCTCCAGCAACTTAAGAATATCCAGAATATCCTGATAAACCTTACTCTTGACTGCCCGTGTGGAAATTGGTGGGCACCCAGAGTTTAGGAAGGAAAACAATAAACTCCAAGTCAGTCATGTGACTGGTGTGAGAACTCAAAACAGTTTATTTATCTTTAAAATCAAAATAGAGGAATATTTTTAAAATCAATTCGCAATGCTTTTAAAAATGAGACTACCAAAAGGCCTCTCGCACACACACACAATACAAACGCAGAATCGGAGGAGATTTCTCCTTATGATAGTCAAAGATGCTTGATACGCATTAAAAGAACATTTGATATTATTACTAGTGTATAGTGTAGGAAAAATTCATTTCGAAAGTAGAATATAAATCTTAGCCAGCATAGACATTCCGAACTATGCCTACTATAGCTAACTATGTTCAATAGCAGGTTACCGCCACATTCCATAGCAGGTTATACAACTAAAACCGTACAAGTCTCGTATTGTTTATTTGGATTTCCAACGAATGATCAGGCCAAGGAACTTTCCATTGCCACATGAGAATGCCTCTGGATGGACATCCCCGAGAACCAAACCGGATCTCTACCAACACAAGGCCGGGTTACCCCTAACTGAGTAACAACTGACCGAATATGCCATCCCCCGGTCCTTTGGGACCTTTCACCGAGCGCTCGTAATCAATTCACACAATCATAACAAAGTGTTTTCAACATGAGTAAGTATCTGGGCTCCATACCATGATACCACCCTTTTCCAGAAGGAAATGCACACATCCTAAAGGGCGCTACCCCTCATAACCTTGCCGCATCTTTCCTGTGTTGAACATTCATGGGGTGTGAGGCTCGACGAAGTCACGTCCACAAAAACATACTTTATACAAAAGCCATGCTTTGGGTCAACAAATGATCATAGAAATGATCACCAGGATAGACGATCAAATAAACGATCATATCACAAATAATCAACACAATGATCATTTACAGCAACACTCAGCATGTCACATTACCAAATTGGGAATATATCGCTGATAACATTCAACTACATAACCTCTGAGCACGTACGTCTCAGAGAAGGGTGTTAAGCTAAAAGAATAAATTCTCCGCCACCAACAGAAATATATTTGAAAGAAATCGGCTTTATATCTCAACTTGTAATGTCAGACATACAATCCATACAAGTCTGTTCCGGGCTCGAACAGAACCGAAGGCACTTCTTACGAAGCCCTTGCAATCCGGATATTCACAATCCTGATCGAATTTCCCATCACTTAGGAGATCTCTATACCAGGAGCTACCCAGTGCAGAGACAATCGATAGGTCATCCTATCGCTTTCACAAATACTCGGTCTTCAACACCGGTCATCAATGCAATTCATAACGACGTATCACATATTCGGAATGGGTTATACGACCCCATGGTCCTTTCCCGGTTAACCCGAATAGTGAGCGCTTATTTAAAAATAAGTGTGGCATTCAAATTCAAACAATTCACATCAATTACCCATTCAAAGGGAAATATTGATAGTCGGTTATTGAACTATCAATTGATATGCACACATCACCAGAATCCAAATAATTTTCAAAATTATTTATTTTCCAAAATATCTCTACTAGATATATAATTTTCTCACTTCAAAAATAAATCAATATTTATTTTTAAACAAATTCCACTTTATTTTATAAATTCAATAGTGAATTTACATTCCAAAATATTCATGAATATACGACTTCAATTCGATTTCCAATATTCATTTTCAATTTATCTTCAAAAAGATAAATTCAAAATATTCACTTTATATTGGAAAATAATTTCATACTTATTTAATAAGTAATTCACAAATCTTTTATTTTCAACACTTGGAAAATATTCAATATACTTCAATCGAAATTAAGTATATATTTCATTCTTTAAGGAAATCATTCTCTTAACATATTTATTTGGGCCAAAACGAATGTTGCGTAAAACATCGTTACGACAACCCAAAATCACTAGTATAGGGATTCGAAATTAAAATAGATATATAAATCCCAATACTATACAAAATATTTCCTTTCGGAAATCATTTACTATAACAACAGTGTTATAGTCCACTACTTCCTTTTATTTCTCGAAAACGTCTATTTCAACAATGAATGTTGAAATCTATGGTTTCGAATCTTAACATATTTTAAAACATCGTTAGATCGTTTTAATTTCTATTTAAAACATCACATTCTAAACATTTTCTTTAACATATTATTCACTATTCAAAAACGTGAATATACTACGTTAATCAATTTCATCCTTTTATTCATTTTATTTCAAAGGATTATTCACAGTTCAAAAACGTGAATATAACTCCATTAATAGGTTTCAACAATTTACTTATCTAAATAAGTCGTTTGCGAATTTATAAAACAACGTTTATAAATTCCTTTTCTATTTATTTTATAAAAACTTCTTTTTATAAATTCCTTTATTAACCTATTCAATTCATAACTCAATTATAAACCAAAGGTTCATATTATAAGTGAAATACTTATAATTTGTTTGTTTGAAAAATCGTTCCTTTGAACTTCATAATTATAAATCTTATAACTTATAAGATTTAATTATTTATCCAAATATATTCTTTAATAACTTCACAAATTTTATAAACCTACTGTTTATAAAATTCTATTTCTAAATTCACCATTTATAATTCTATAAAATTTCATTTATTTATGAAATTCATTTTCACTTCATTCAAACACTTATAAAAACTCGTTTTATAATTTCAATATTTCAATTTATAAATATCCATTTATAAATCTCTTAATATAATTCAATTTATATTATTCTTTTAAAACGTCTTTAATCTCCTTTATTGTTTCACCATTTTTGATTCATAAAATAATTAATTTTTATAAATCCTATATTTAAACTTTTCACAATAAATTCTAAAATCCCGATTAAACTATTTTATAAAATCATTAGCATCAGATTCTCAAAAATCAATTTTTTAACTATATTTCTCAAAAATCATAATTTTTTATAACTTTAAAAATTATAACGTTTATTTATTTAAAATAGATCAAATTCCAAACATATAGTATATTTTCAAAAATCACTTTATAAATCATTTTAAAATTCCAAAACTTGGTCCAATGATGCTACATATCAAATAGTCAATCACGACAACAACGATATCATATATCGATATGAAAATCCATCAAATATCAAAATATCTGAAATGAAATAAAATCTGTTGAGGAATCCAGTTGGATCCCTCCAACCTGTTTCCTACATCACAAACATTAGCACAATACCAATTTCGCTCCAGTACGAAATTATCGCGGTATATGGGATTTAAAATATTATCCGCTTAATAACGGCGTAATAGGGTCTCATCCGCTAAACAAAAAATGAGGGAAATCAATAACTCCAATATATACATATGCCAATATATATATATTGCTATTATATATAATACCAATTTCACTGTTTATGAAATATTCGCGGTATATGTTTTTAATAAATGACATCCGCTTACTAACGGCGTATAATGTCTATTTTAACAATCAATAGATAACAATCATCATTCAAACATGCATTCAAATATTTTAAATCTAACTATTTAAAATAAAATCGAAACTGATTCGATTGAGTGAGAAGTTCTCACCTTGATTTTAAATTCCGTTTTAGCGATTTATTTCGAATAAAATTAAACGGACCCCAAAATTCTCACTAACTCCAAACGACTCCAATCCATTTCCATCGCGTAGTGCTCGTCCATACGATTCCAACGCAACTGGTTTCGCGCGTTTTCGACCTCGTATGAAAAAGTTATGTATTTTTGAAGTTACACGAGTTTTTATATAAAAATTACAACATAAATCAAAGTTTTAAACCCTAACTTTAATCTGGGCCTTAGGATCTTCAACACCCTCATCCTACCCGTAGGACGCAACCCCCCTCCCTCTCTTCTTCACGCGTACAACTACAGGAAGCCGAACCCATTATCATTTTCTAGGGTTTAAATTTTCGATCACCACACTCGACGAAAGCACGATCAGCAAGTGCCATCTGGAAGCCCTCACCTCCCTCCATGTTCGGCCTCAAGCACATGAAGCTCGGCTGCACCCTTACCCTCGTGTTGCGTGCGCAACTGACCACGAACGGCCCCCCCTAGACGCCACCACGTCACTCCATATTTGATCATGACCGTTCACATCGAAGCTCTCATCGCCCTCTCCAACACTCTAGTTGAAAGTTTAGCCTAATTGTCGACGGATTTGGAGTAATCGAGGGAGGAAGGATACTAATTTCTGGCCGTTCATGGGGCACTGGCGGCTAGGGTTTAGTATATTAGGTTTTTTTTTTTTAATTTATGAAGAGATATTGGTCTATTTATAGAGAATTTTCGAACACTATTCATCCGGAAATTCCGAACTCCGATTTACGCGCCGTAACCAGCGTTTCTAGGGTTTACCAGGCGTTCCGGACACAATGGAACAGGTTTCGAAAGCTAATTCGGACATCTGTGCAAGTTATGGCAACAAACGATCGATTTAAATTAAACCGATTTAAATCGATTTCTGGGCGTTTTAATTCGTACCGGACAAACGGTAAATCCAATTGATACGAAATTTGAAACCTTACAATAATATCACATTACGGATCCGATGAAACTGGTTTCGTCGAAATCCGAGACTTTTTGAAAAATGGCTATTTTAACTCGCCAAATTAAAATTAAAAATAAATCGATGCGTTTCGAGCTGCCACGATCAAACGATAGCTCCGATTGACATGAAATTTGAAATCCGGTAATAACTAACTATTATGGATCCAATGGAACTAGTTTCGTTCAATTCTGAGACTGTTCAAAAATTGACTATTTTCACTAATCGATTTAAATATTAAAATATTCAATTTTCACAAATTAACTCTTAATTCGATTTTAAAAGTTCTAAAATATCGTTCTAACTCCAACATGATAAAATAAAATTTTACAAATCATTTTCAATCATATTTAACTCAATTTTCAATTATTTCCATAATTTAACATATTAAATTATCGATTTAATTATCCAATTAAATCCAATAATTCAAATATAAATTTATTTGACTTATAAATTCACTTATTAATATTTAAAATAAATTAAATATTCAAATTTTAATTACTAAAATTTCTGGGTCGTTACAATCTTCCCCCCTTAAAAGAATTTCGTCCTCGAAATTATTAAGTAAGAAAAGTTACAGAATCTATTAACTTTCCCAAAACAAATTTTTAAACTTCTTATAACACTTACTAAGTTTTCAAATCATACTTAGTTATCTTTTCAAAAACAACTACTATTGTTTGACTTCAATTCCAAAATCAAAGTTTATAGTTTTCAAAATTTTCCCATTTTCTCAAATTTTTTCTAATGCCTTAAATTTTCGAAAAAATTTGCCATAGTCTCCTTTGCGCGGCTCGATCCGAAAAAAAAATGACAGTATATATATCACAAATATACATCTCATCAAGTAATGAGGCATCCCGAAGGGAAAAAGTATAAAAGTACGGTATGTAATCCGAGATATGTACCTTATATTTTATTAGCAAGCATATACGGCTAATATAGCGCGAAAGCGAGCTCCAAATGCGAAGCAAACGCGATCCGCACCTACTAAACACTCAACAAACAACATGAGAACATGCATATATGAACATAGTATCGATATACAACATATAGTAACATAACAACTATATATGTCACATAGCAAATGAAACAAAACGACAAATGCAAACATCAACCAACTACCATTCATAACCAATAAATATTCATTCATATTCTCATTAATATTCAATGAAATGGTTTTCAATTTAATCACATTTGATTCTTTAACAGTGGATGTTTTTACTAACATTCATTTTCAATTAGTTTATATTCACTAATTCATATTCAAGTTGGTTCACTTCCAATTCAAATTCAATTCTATTCAAGATTCACTTAACTTCCAATTGAATTTTAATTACTTTAGCTTTCAATTTCATTAACCCTTAATAAATTATATACAATCAATCAACTAACAATCATATAACAACCAATGTATATTAATTGCAACCAAATTCCTTTGCTTTCAATTGGTTTAATTAATTGATTTTCATTCAATTATTCAACTTTCAATAACATTAAATTTTAATGAATTAACACTTATATCCATTATTCATATCAACTTTATTTACATTCATCATTTAATCAAATTTAATTTCTAAAGTTGAATTTCATTACATAACTTAAGTTCACATTTATTTAATCCATTTGATTATTTACTTCGATACCAAAATCAATTCCATTCAACAACACTTAAGTTATATTCCATTTAACTTTAAATTCATTTTTATTTACAACTCATATTCATAAATATATTCATATAGTTTCACTTCTTATATATATAAGTTTATTTCACAATTGTAAATCACTTTAATTATAATTCAATTTTTATAATTCTTTTACTTAGGTTATTCAAACAACTTAACAATCCACTTATATACACTTTAATAATTCTGAAAAATTATTTCTTTATATAAAATATACTCAAGATAAAATTATTTCATTTACCCATTTTTAAAACAATATTGTGTCGAATTGTTCTATTCAAGTGTTTAGAAACCCCTTCGGCATAGTTGTCGAGACCACGCTGACGAAGGTTCATATGCCACTCAACAAACCAATCATCACAATATAAAACAATTTCATATTCACTAACAAATACGCTCTCATAGCTATTATTACACTCAAACTCAATCTAGAGCACTACTAACTCTATCTCTAATGAATAATACCCAACAGAACCATGGTTGTCGCTTAACCATAAGCTCCGATACCAAATGTAACGTTTGCGATTTTTCGTTGCCGAAAAACCGAAATGTTATGGGTTTTAAAAAGAATTTAAGAAAAGAAAAAGAAAGAAGAAGAGAGAAGAAGATAGAAAAGATAGAGAGAGAAGAGAAAAGAACATGGAAAATAGAAAATAGAACGGAACAGAAAGGACACAACTGAACAACATCAGAATCTCACAATTCGCAGCGGAACAACATATAATAATAAATGAATAATCTTTAAACAAAGAACTATATCAGTTATTACATTACATCACATCATATCATCATTACATCAGAGTGTTACAACAACAACAACAACAAACAGTGCAGCTGAAAAAGAAATACTATATACTTGTAATACGCCATGCTATCCAGCTTGCCTCCAGCAACTCCAGAATATCCAGAATATCCTGATAAACCTTACTCTTGACTGCCCGTGTGGAAATTGGTGGGCACCCAGAGTTTAGGAAGGAAAACAATAAACTCCAAGTCAGTCATGTGACTGGTGTGAGAACTCAAAACAGTTTATTTATCTTTAAAATCAAAATAGAGGAATATTTTTAAAATCAATTCGCAATGCTTTTAAAAATGAGACTACCATAAGGCCTCCCGCACACACACACAATGCAAACGCAGAATCGGAGGAGATTTCTCCTTATGATAGTCAAAGATGCTTGATACGCATTAAAAGAACATTTGATATTATTACTAGTGTATAGTGTAGGAAAAATTCATTTCGAAAGTAGAATATAAATCTTAGCCAGCATAGACATTCCGAACTATGCCTACTATAGCTAACTATGTTCAATAGCAGGTTACCGCCACATTCCATAGCAGGTTATACAACTAAAACCGTACAAGTCTCGTATTGTTTCTTTGGATTTCCAACGAATGATCAGGCCAAGGAACTTCCCATTTCCACATGAGAATGCATTTGGATGGACATCCCCGAGAACCAAACCGGATCTCTACCAACACAAGGCCGGGTTACCCCTAACTGAGTAACAACTGACCGAATATGCCATCCCCCGGTCCTTTGGGACCTTTCACCGAGCGCTCGTAATCAATTCACACAATCATAACAAAGTGTTTTCAACATGAGTAAGTATCTGGGCTCCATACCATGATACCACCCTTTTCCAGAAGGAAATGCACACATCCTAAAGGGCGCTACCCCTCATAACCTTGCCGCATCTTTCCTGTTTTGACCATTCACGGGGTGTGAGGCTCGACGAAGTCACGTCCACAAAAACATACTTTATACAAAAGCCATGCTTTGGGTCAACAAATGATCATAGAAATGATCACCAGGATAGACGATCAAATAAACGATCCTATCACAAATAATCAACACAATGATCATTTACAGCAACACTCAGCATGTCACATTACCAAATTGGGAGTATATCGCTGATAACATTCAACTACATAACCTCTGCGCACGTACGTCTCAGAGAAGGGTGTTAAGCTAAAAGAATAAATTCTCCGCCACCAACAGAAATATATTTGAAAGAAATCGGCTTTATATCTCAACTTGTAATGTCAGACATACAATCCATACAAGTCTGTTCCGGGCTCGAACAGAACCGAAGGCACTTCTTACGAAGTCCTTGCAATCCGGATATTCACAATCCTGATCGAATTTCCCATCACTTAGGAGATCTCTATACCAGGAGCTACCCAGTGCAGAGACAATCGATAGGTCATCCTATCGCTTTCACAAATACTCGGTCTTCAACACCGGTCATCAATGCAATTCATAACGACGTATCACATATTCGGAATGGGTTATACGACCCCATGGTCCTTTCCCGGTTAACCCGAATAGTGAGCGCTTATTTAAAAATAAGTGTGGCATTCAAATTCAAACAATTCACATCAATTACCCATTCAAAGGGAAATATTGATAGCCGGTTATTGAACTATCAATTGATATGCACACATCACCAGAATCCAAATAATTTTCAAAATTATTTATTTTCCAAAATATCTCTACTAGATATATAATTTTCTCACTTCAAAAATAAATCAATATTTATTTTTAAACAAATTCCACTTTCTTTTATAAATTCAATAGTGAATTTACATTCCAAAATATTCATGAATATATGACTTCAATTCGATTTCCAATATTCATTTTCAATTTATCTTCAAAAAGATAAATTCAAAATATTCACTTTATATTGGAAAACAATTTCATACTTATTTAATAAGTAATTCACAAATCTTTTATTTTCAACACATGGAAAATATTCAATATACTTCAATCGAAATTAAGTATATATTTCATTCTTTAAGGAAATCGTTCTCTTAACATATTTATTTGGGCCAAAACGAATGTTGCGTAAAACATCGTTACGACAACCCAAAATCACTAGTATAGGGATTCGAAATTAAAATAGATATATAAATCCCAATACTATACAAAACATTTCCTTTCGGAAATCATTTACTATAACAACAGTGTTTTAGTCCACTACTTCCTTTTATTTCTCGAAAACGTCTATTTCAACAATGAATGTTGAAATCTATGGTTTCGAATCTTAACATATTTTAAAACAACGTTAGATCGTTTTAATTTCTATTTAAAACATCACATTCTAAACATTTTCTTTAACATATTATTCACTATTCAAAAACGTGAATATACTATGTTAATCAATTTCATCCTTTTATTCATTTTATTTCAAAGGATTATTCACAGTTCAAAAACGTGAATATAACTCCATTAATAGGTTTCAACAATTTACTTATCAAAATAAGTCGTTTGCGAATTTATAAAACAACGTTTATAAATTCCTTTTCTATTTATTTTATAAAAACTTCTTTTTATAAATTCCTTTATTAACCTATTCAATTCATAACTCAATTATAAACCAAAGGTTCATATTATAAGTGAAATACTTATAATTTATTTGTTTGAAAAATCGTTCCTTTGAACTTCATAATTATAAATCTTATAACTTATAAGATTTAATTATTTATCCAAATATATTCTTTAATAACTTCACAAATTTTATAAACCTACTGTTTATAAAATTCTATTTCTAAATTCACCGTTTATAATTCTATAAAATTTCATTTATTTATGAAATTCATTTTCACTTCATTCAAACACTTATAAAAACTCGTTTTATAATTTCAATATTTCAATTTATAAATATCCATTTATAAATCTCTTAATATAATTCAATTTATATTATTCTTTTAAAACGTCTTTAATCTCCTTTATTATTTCACCATTTTTGATTCATAAAATAATTAAATTTTATAAATCCTATATTTAAACTTTTCACAATAAATTCTAAAATCCCGATTAAACTATTTTATAAAATCATTAGCATCATATTCTCAAAAATCAGTTTTTTAACTATATTTCTCAAAAATCATAATTTTTTATAACTTTAAAAATTATAACGTTTATTTATTTAAAATAGATCAAATTCCAAACATATAGTATATTTTCAAAAATCACTTTATAAATCATTTTAAAATTCCAAAACTTGGTCCAATGATGCTACATATCAAATAGTCAATCACGACAACGACGATATCATATATCGATATGAAAATCCATCAAATATCAAAATATCTGAAATCAAATAAAAACTGTTGAGGAATCCAATTGGATCCCTCCAACCTGTTTCCTGCATCACAAACATTAGCACAATACCAATTTCGCTCCAGTACGAAATTATCGCGGTATATGGGATTTAAAATATTATCCGCTTAATAACGGCGTAATAGGGTCTCATCCGCTAAACAAAAAATGCGGGAAATCAATAACTCCAATATATACATATGCCAATATATATATATTGCTATTATATATAATACCAATTTCACTGTTTATGAAATATTCGCGGTATATGTTTTTAATAAATAACATCGCTTACTAACGGCGTATAATGTCTATTTTAACAATCAATAGATAACAATCATCATTCAAACATGCATTCAAATATTTTAAATCTAACTATTTAAAATAAAATCGAAACTGATTCGATTGAGTGAGAAGTTCTCACCTTGATTTTAAATTCCGTTTTAGCGATTTATTTCGAATAAAATTAAACGGACGTTTAATTTTACCCAAAATTCTCACTAACTCCAAACGACTACAATCCAATTCCATCGCGTAGTGCTCGTCCATACGATTCCAACGCAACTGGTTTCGCGCGTTTTCGACCTCGTATGAAAAAGTTATGAATTTTTGAAGTTACACGAGTTTTTATATAAAAATTACAACATAAATCAAAGTTTTAAACCCTAACTTTAATCTGGGCCTTAGGATCTTCAACACCCTCATCCTAGCCGTAGGACGCAACCCCCCTCCCTCTCTTCTTCACGCGCACAACTACAGGAAGCCGAACCCATTATCATTTTCTAGGGTTTAAATTTTCGATCACCACACTCGACGAAAACACGATCAGCAAGTGCCATCTGGAAGCCCTCACCTCCCTCCATGTTCGGCCTCAAGCACATGAAGCTCGGCTGCACCCTTACCCTCGTGTTGCGTGCGCAACTGACCACGAACGGCCCCCCTAGACGCCACCAAGTCACTCCATATTTGATCATGACCGTTCACATCGAAGCTCTCATCGCCCTCTCCAATACTCTAGTTGAAAGTTTAGCCTAATTGTCGACGGATTTGGAGTAATTGAGGGAGGAAGGATACTAATTTCTGGCCGTTCATGGGGCACTGGAGGCTAGGGTTTAGTATATTAGGTTTTTTTTTTTTATTTATGAAGAGATATTGGTCTATTTATAGAGAATTTTCGAACACTATTCATCCGGAAATTCCGAACTCCGATTTACGCGCCGTAACCAGCATTTCTAGGGTTTACCCCGCGTTCCGGACACAATGGAACATGTTTGGAAAGCTAATTCGGACATCTGTGCGAGTTATGGCAACAAACGATCGATTTAAATTAAACCGATTTAAATCGATTTCTAGGCGTTTTAATTCGTACCGGACAAACGGTAAATCCAATTGATACGAAATTTGAAATCTTACAATAACATCACATTACGGATCCGATGAAACTGGTTTCGTCGAAATCCGAGACTTTTTGAAAAATGGCTATTTTAACTCGCCAAATTAAAATTAAAAATAAATGGATGCGTTTCGAGCTGCCACGATCAAACGATAGCTCCGATTAACGCGAAATTTGAAATCCGGTAATAACTAACTATTACGGATCCAATGGAACTAGTTTCGTTCAATTTTGAGACTGTTCAAAAATTGACTATTTTCACTAGTCGATTTAAATATTAAAATATTCAATTTTCACAAATTAACTCTTAATTCGATTTTAAAAGTTCTAAAATATCGTTCTAACTCCAACATGATAAAATAAAATTTTACAAATCATTTTCAATCATATTTAACTCAATTTTCAATTATTTCCATAATTTAACATATTAAATTATCGATTTAATTATCCAATTAAATCCAATAATTCAAATAAAAATTTATTTGACTTATAAATTCACTTATTAATATTTAAAATAAATTAAATATTCAAATTTTAATTACTAAAATTTCTGGGTCGTTACATTATCAGATTTGATCAACATTTATTTGTGGCTAACATCTGTGGATGTAGGAAAACAGGTTGGAGGGATCCAACTGGATTCCTCACAATGTAGAAATTATCATCATTACCTGTGATGTACTTTATTTATTATTCCGTGATAGTTTAATTTGAAAATTTAGTTATGTTGTGATATGGTTGGATGAATATAATCTTGGATTTTAAATATAAATAAAATAAATTGGGATCAAAAAGGGAATTGAAAAGGGATTTTGAGTAATGGATTTGAGGGAATTAAATTTAGAATTTGATGTGTTTATGAAATTGTGATTTAAAAGGAAATGAGGAATGGAAATTTATAAGCTGGGTTTATAAATGAAATGGAATATTTATCGAGGGATAAATTTGAAAGCATAGATTTTCGGTGGGAAATTCTATAAGAAGGTATAAATTATTTGAAAAATAAAGATGAGATTATTTTTAAAAGACGGAAGGTGTATTTTCCCTGGGAAGTTAAGTTTGTTTCCAAAGAAAAGCTTTCGAAATATAAACTAGAAGTTTGAAATGTGTTTTAGGATATTTTGGAAAAATGTTATTTTTAATTATTTTAATTATAAAGTAAATATTTATTTTAGTAATTATGGTATTTCATTATTTTAAAAAGTAAAGTAGTATTAAGTTTTCAAATGGGAATTATAATATAAATATTTGATTTAATAACTTTATTTTAAAAGTTAAATTTGGCTTAAATTACTTAGAAAACCTCTATATATTTCCTTAAGTATTATTTTCAATCAAGTAATTTCTAGAAGCTTTATGTAAAATATTTTAAGCATTGTTATCCCGCTTTTCGGCAAAGCCGCGATACCGAAAGGTCGATCAAGAACGAAAGACAGTTCGTCTCAGAGATTGGTTGTACTTCACTTTGTTATGGATATCGATGAATTTTTTTCCAAGCCCGGATCAGGCTACAATTGATAACACATGACAAGCAAGACCATGAAAGCCAATGTTTCAAATTTCAGGTTAATCGGAGTTCGTATGAGCGAGATATGATCGATGCAAGTTAGCCAAAGTACACAGTTCGAAACCATCGGCTTGTTGAGAGGACGCCCCATTTCGAACCGATGGAGTTCGAATCCATCACTAACTCCTTTATTCGAATCCATCGGTTTGCACATATTTCGAGTCGAACGAGTTCGAACCGATCAGGCATGATATTAGTCGCTTCGAACCCAACGGTTCAAACCTATCAGATACGCATCATCTCAACAAGTTCGAATCCATCAAGCTTCGTGTACTTCGAATCGATGACATTCGAATCGATCAGCAGAATATTGATCACTTCGAATCGATCAGTTCAAATCCATCGCATGAGCATCCCCTGAGCACTGTTTCGTATCCATCGAGTCCGGAACACTTCGAATCCATCACCATATATCCTACTTCGTATCGATCGACCTCGCACCCATCAAGAATGCCAGATCGTTCCTTCGTGTCCATAAATTCTGCCATGTTCGAATCCACTCGGCTCGTCTTGATCCCCTTCGTATCGATCCATTTCGAATCCATTGATGCGAACTGGGTCGCGACACATGATACGAACGAGGCGAAATCCATGGGTGCGAAGGGGTCAACTCGGAGATAAAACAGGATCGATGCGAGGAGTGCGCGCCACGTCACCAGAGATCCACGTGACCGATCGAGTCGAAGGGAATGGATTCGAAGTGATGGGTTCGAATGCAACAGCCCTCACGAAAAACCACAACTTGAATCGATCATATATCCTAAACCACCGATCCAAATGCAACGAAATTTTCACAGTAGCTTCCATACAAGGTAAAGATTGTTCCTGCCAAGTTTCAGCTCGATTGGATCATATCTTGATGGGTTCGAAATCACTTCGAATCGATGTCAGATCGAGTCGAAACTTGGTGGGGTCGGTCGTGTGGGCCCACTCACGTGCCAGAAGAAGTCTTCCGAGATTTGAGCGAGATCTGGGCCTCCAACGCCTATAAATAGCACCCTGAAGCCTTCAGAAAAAGGGATCTTTTGGAGCTTCCACCATTGAACGTCCAGACCCTGCCGGATTGAATTCCAAACTTCATTATCGCTGTTGTATTCAGATTCCAAAGCTATCATTAGCTGTAATCCGTTGTAATCAATTAATATCATCAAGTGAAGAAATAAAGAGAGAACCTTCAAAGTGGATGTAGGCACGAACGCCGAACCAATATAAATCTTGTGTTGTTTACTGTTATTTGTGACTTGCTGCATTTATTATCTCTTAGATCTGAGTTCTGTGTTAATTATTACGGATCTGTGTTGATAAACGGGTGCTTTCACGACTATTGGGTGTTTGTGGTCAATTTTGGCGCAAACATTTTGGTGCCTTCACTGAGAAGGCTAATTCAGGACTTCTACCAATTGATAGTTGATTCAGAGAGAGTTTGAAAGTTCAGATTTGAGAAATTATGATGAGACAATCAAGCCGAAGGCTAAGGCCAGAGAGAAGTGAACATCAAGGAAGTCAAGAGGCTTCCTCAGGAGCGAATCAAGCGTCGATCTTCATCACTAGGGACGAGATGGAGACAATGATGAAGAAGCAAGAGGAATTGATCCAGAGTTTATTTCAACAGATAGGACAACTTGGAACGCAGAATCAAGGAGTAACCGGAGTTCAGAACGGAGCAGGACCATCCGGCATAGCACCTGGATTAGGAGGCGCACCCATGGAGAACGTTGACCCAATCCCAGAGAGAGAGAGGGGAGTATCTGCGCAACCTGGGAGTAATGGAGGAGTGAACGCTCAGTCAGGGGGGCAGATCCCAGAGTTCCCTCATGAACTCGGGGGGCAGGTTGAAAGTAATGAACGAAGAATACATCTTAGAGACAACGACAAGTTGGCAGAGATGGTTAGGCGAGCTTTGAGAGGCGGTTTGGTGAACAAAGATTTGGAGGATGTTAATAGGAGTCCTTTTACTTCGGCAATCAAGCAAGCTAGGAACCCACCGGATTTCAAGTTACCATCGTTGGACATGTATGACGGGAGAACGGACCTCACGGTCCATCTGACGAAATATATGAGGCATATGGAAGTGCTGGGGGCATCAGAGGAGGTTATGGCCCGGTGCTTTCCATTGTACTTAGCGGATATCGCGGCATTATGGTTCAGGCAACTAGAAAATGGATCCATCGGAACATGGAATGATTTAACTGAGAGATTTATGAGGCAATTCAGGGTTCACATTACAAGACCCAAGAATGTGATGACTCTGGCAACTTTAAAACAGAAGGCTGGGGAGACATTGAGGAGCTTTCTGACGCGCTCAATGCGGCAGCGGCATCGGTGGATCGGCCAGATCCATCCATGGTTATGATGGCAGCTTTTTTCGGAATAGCTGATGGCACGGATTTCAAAAATTCATTGACAAAAGATCCACCTATGGATCTAGGAGAATTATATCATGAGGCAGAAAAGTTCTTACGATTGGAAGATGCGAGTGCAGAAAGAGAAGAAGGAGATGAGCTCAATGTTTACACGGTCAAAGATGGAAGTCCTCCTGAGAAAGGTACAGAAACTAGCAAGGGGAAGCGAAAGGTTGAGAGTGGCTATAACAGGTCGATGCGACCACAAAAGGAACCAAGATTTACCACATACTCGGAGCTGAACGAGAATTTAGAGCGAATCTATCAAGATACCAAAGAACATGTCCCATATCGCAGACCAATGCGAAGGGACCCAACTTCCGACGAAAGGAAATCAGATAAGCATTGCATATTTCATGAACTGAACGGTCATAACACTAATGATTGCAGGCATCTGAAGGACGAGGTGGAAGGGCATATCAGGAACGGCATGCTCCTTCAATATGTGAGGAATCGGACTCCAGCAGTGGAGCCAAAGCGCCCGCCGTATACCTCAGCTAGAGGTGGCCCTGAGTCGGGACAACGTCTGATTATCCATTGATTGACTGAAATAACGATGAACAAGTTGTAAACCTCTCACTAATGCGGTTAGATCATTTACACATGTGAGCGATCGCGCACGATCCATAGACATGCTCTGAATAACTACCAACCGCATCATAGTGAGAATTTACACTTTGACATCCCTGCTTTGCTTTCTGATTTGATTTTGATTTGAACATTTAGACTTTGTTTGTATGGACATTTCTGTTGTGAGATTCGTATAATCATTGCTTTTATATTTGCAATTCCATGAAAGAATTTATCTTGATGCCCGTTGGATCGTGAACGGTCCACGAGCACCTTTTGTATGGCGATGAACCACCAAAGTCTTTGATTCAGAAACTCCCCCGAACATGAATTCCGGCATCGATAATACTAAGTCCCTCCCGGGCACAACTAATTCGCCTCGAACGGCAAACGATCGCGAACGATCACAATCAGCCTCGAACGGCAAACGATCGCGAACGATCACAATCAGCCTCGAACGGCAAACGATCGCGAACGATCACAATCAGCCTCGAACGGTAAACGATCGCGAACGATCACAATCAGCCTCGAACGGAAAACGATCGCGAACGATCACAATTAGCCTCGAACGGCACACGATCGCGAACGATCACAAATCGCCTCGAACGGCATCCGACCGCGAACGGTCACGATGCACTTGTATGACACTTGATCGCGAACGATCACCATTTGCCGCGAACGGCATCGACCGCGAACGATCCCATCTCTTCAATTGCCGCGAACGGCATCGACCGCGAACGGTCCCATTCAATCTTTTGCCGTGAACAGCATCGACCGCGAACGGTCCTATTCCATCCTTTGCCACGAACGGCGCAGACCGCGAACGGTCCCGATTCATCCCAAATAGGTCGATCCCGAACGATCGTCATTTGAGGACACATGAAACTATCAAGTTCTTTACAGGTCGATGATAGGCATGAACATCCAACTCTAGGCATTACAAAACACACCTTCCTACCGCAAGGCATGTTTTGGGGGGCAAATGTTATCCCGCTTTTTGGCAAAGCCGCGATACCAAAAGGTCGATCAAGAACGAAAGACAGTTCGTCTCAGAGATTGGTTGTACTTCACTTCGTTATGGATATCGATGATTTTTTGTCCGAGCCCGGATCAGGCTACAATTGATAAGACATGACAAGCAAGACCATGAAAGTCAGTGTTTCAAATTTTAGGTTAATCGGAGTTCGTATGAGCGAGATATGATCAATGCAAGTTAGCCAAAGTACACAGTTCGAAACCATCGGCTTGTTGAGGGGATGCCCCATTTCGAACCGATGGAGTTCGAATCCATCAGTAACTCCTTTATTCGAATCCATCAGTTTGCACATATTTCGAGTCGAACGAGTTCGAACCGATCAGGCGTGATATTAGTCGCTTCGAACCCAACGGTTCGAACCCATCAGATAGGCATCATCTCAACAAGTTCGAATCCATCAAGTTCCGTGTACTTCGAATCGATGACATTCGAATCGATCAGCAGAATATTGATCACTTCGAATCGATCAGTTCAAATCCATCGCATGAGCATCCCCTGAGCACTGTTTCGTTTCCATCGAGTCCGGAACACTTCGAATCCATCACCATATATCCTACTTCGTATCGATCGACCTCGCACCCATCAAGAATGCCAGATCGTTCCTTCGTGTCCATAAATTCTGCCATGTTCGAATCCACTCGGCTCGTCTTGATCCCCTTCGTATCGATCCATTTCGAATCCATTGATGCGAACTAGGTCGAGCACACGATACGAACGAGGCGAAATCCATGGGTGCGAAGCGGTCAACTCAGAGATAAAACAGGATCGATGCGAGGAGTGCGCACCACGTCACCAGAGATCCACGTGACCGATCGAGTCGAAGGGAATGGATTCAAAGTGATGGGTTCGAATGCAACAGCCCTTACGAAAAACCACAACTTGAATCGATCATATCTCCTAAACCACTGATCCAAATGCAACGAAATTTTCACAGTAGCTTCCATACAAGGTAAAGATTGTTCCTGCCAAGTTTCAGCTCGATTGGATCATTTCTTGATGGGTTCGAAATCACTTCGAATCGATGTCAAATTGAGTCGAAACTTTGTGGGGTCGATCGCGTGGGCCCACTCACGTGCCAGAAGAAGTCTCCCGAGGTTGAGCGAGATCTGGGCCTCCAACGCCTATAAATAGCACCCTGAAGCCTTCAGAAAAAGGGATCTTTTGGAGCTTCCACCATTGAACGTCCAGACCCTACCGGATTGAATTCCAAACTTCATTATCGCTGTTGTATTCAGATTCCAAAGCTATCATCGGCTGTAATCCGTTGTAATCAATTAATATCATCAAGTGAAGCAATAAAGAGAGAACCTTCAAAGTGGACGTAGGCACGAACGCCGAACCACTATAAATCTTGTGTTGTTTACTGTTATTTGTGACTTGCTGCATTTATTATCTCATAGATCTGAGTTCTGTGTTAATTATTACGGATCTGTGTTGATAAACGGGTGCTTTCACGACTATTGGGTGTTTGTGGTCAATTTTGGCGCAAACAAGCATATATATTGAAAGAGATATTCCAAGAAATAGAAATGTGTTTAAAATGAAAAGAGGGTTTATTTTTATAGTGTTGAAGGAATTAACGGGATTTAAACGTAAATTCGAATTGAGATAAATCAAGTAGGATTTATAAAAGGTTCTTTGCTTTATTCTAAAAAGAAAGTGTATTTTCCTGAAAAGCCAAGTACGTTTTAAAGCGGATTTCTAAGAAAAAGTTAAAAGTTTTAAATTTTATTTTAAAGGAATGTTCTTAAGAAAATTCTTATTTAAGTTGTAAAGATTTCAGAAGTAAATATTTACTAAATTAGTTATAGTAGTAATTATTTTAAAGGGTTCATGGGCATTATTTTTAAAGATAATTTTTAATATTTATATTTTATAGAATATTTTTATTTTAAGAATAGATTTTGGTTAAAGTATTATTTGGAACTTGAATAGAATTTCATAACTCCTATTTTGAAAAATTTAGTTAGCTTAACCTTTACTTTAAAGAAAATAGTTTATATTTTATAAAGCAGTTTTATTTGAAATATTTTTTAAGGTACACATATTTTAAATAAAGTATTTAAGTAATTCAAATGTTTTAATGTATTTCTAAGAATAAAGGATTTAAATTATTGTAAATCTTAAGTGTTGGTACTTGGATGTTTTCAGAGGAAGTAAAGATTTGGGAATTTATTCCTTGGGAAGAGTTGGGTTTGAAAACTGTTTCCAAAAGGGTTGAAATGGAAATATATCTTGCAAAGATATTTTTGAGGATAATAAATAATTTGGGGAAATTATTTACTGTTTGATGAATGTTTGTGAATGTTAGTTGATAGTTAAATCACCGACTATCAATATTGGACAATGCGTTGATCATTTCGAAGAGACCGAGATCGAGATTTATTTCTCAAAAACCACTCCGATCTGGTTTTTACATTTTCATGGAAAAACGATTTCGGAGTTGAAGATGGAGCAGTGAAGTGCAAGGACTAGTCGCTACTAATCCTGAGGATGTTTCCAAAATGGATGTAGAAGGAGTAGTGCCTTCGGTTCCGTTTGAACTCGGGACAAACTTTTATGGATGAATGCTTTCGAAACATCGTCAGGTGGATGATGGGCATTCTAAGCGAAACATTCGAAAAGGTAATGCTTAGCCTCAAGCCTCATCAACCGGGAATGACTGAAAATCAGGGGTTATGCAGCGAGACTATATGGGTAGCACCTAATAGGGTGAGGTCATCCCTGTCTAAATGTCCCTTTTTATTCGGCTTAGTGGTGCGGTTGCTGATCCCAACCGTGGGGTGATCTTACTCAAAATTATCCAGTAAGGGGTAGTCTCGGTCTTGTGTTGTTGGGGATTGGGAGTAATCCTCGGTACGGTGATCTAGGCCATGTACTATGACAGGTGGTACCCCAATGCCTAGTCATTAGTTGGAAATCCATTCTCCCTACGAGCCTTTTACGAGTTTTGTTTGTATTACCCACTTTGTGGCTAGTAGCTGGAATTTAATAAATGTAACAATTTCGGCTATTTAATAAGTATTTGTATATAGACCCTATTATAATATCAGAGGATTTTTATAAAAAAGTGTTTTAGCTATCGTAAGGTAAAAACCAGACATGTTTATTTGTGGCGTGGTCTTACGAGATGCTTTTGATTTCAAAGGATTTTGAAACTTTAATAATCAATTTGGGTGTATTTTTATCAGCTGGTATTCCAAACTGACTCGGGTGTTATTTCATTATAATTCTCGGGTCAGACCGAGTATTATAGATTTCAGGATTGGATGCTATGGATCTCAAGAGAGGAGCTGGAGTCCGAGATGTATTATCCGTATTTGTTTATATCCGCTGCACTGATTGTTGATGTTGTCAGGCAAATAATTGTTGTTTGTTTGAGATATACTCCGGTGATATATTGTATAAACAGATATAGTTTTCATTTTGTGTAGAGATCTGTTATTGACTATTATATTTTGTTCCGCTGCGAATGTGAGATTTTGCTATTGTTTAGTTCCTTCTTTCTTCTGTCTTCTTTCTTTTTCCTCAACAATCTGTCTTTTCCGGCAGTTGATCGTCGGCATATTATACTGTAGAGTATTTTGTGTCAATTTTCAAGAGTCGAGAAAGGCGGGTCGTCATAGTTATGGGGTAAATAAGAAAAAGTAGAGAAAGAAAAAAAAATTAGAATCTTGCAGCGGAATGATAAAATATAATAATCAAATAAACAGTTCATGAAGCTGTTTACAAAACGTTTGATTATACTTATACAATACATATCAGAGTTACACATACCAGAGAATAATAAAATAATGCAGCGGAATAATGTAGTAATTAATAGTAATAATACAATCTTTGTCTTCATCCTCCAGAAATAAGGTCTTCAAATCCTAAAACGCTCAGACTGACCCGAGCGAATTGAAAAGACAACACTCGAGTCAGAACTAAAAGGTCTTATGTGAGTTAAATCAACAGAAATAAATATGATTGTAATGGAGTCAGAGATGTTTACGGGATTTGACATCTCCTATCAAGAGTCAAACATGGGTGCAGTAACTTAGGGGATGCTCGGGATTCACATCTCCTAAGGATCCGTTAAACTATTTACTATGCAGTAATATTTCACTATTATAATAACGTCTATAGTAAAATAAACTTACTTTTAAATAGCGTTAAGGATTTACTTAACACAATAATAGTCCCAGTAGTCCATCCAGTATCAGCGTATTTCCACATCGGAAGACTACCCTAAATACTCCATGCGCTACGACAGAAAACCAAACTTGTACAAGGCGTGCTAGGATAGGTGACACGGCGCAACTAGGCAATATCAGGTTAGATATACCAATTACGCTTCCGGACTGGTGGTAACAGGTAGTAGCTACTACCGCCTACCTCGAGCCATACCTCCAAAATGAAAAAGGATCAAATCAATCACAAAGTAATATAATGGTATCGAAGGAGTGTGTCCGATAAAAGATGCTACCTTCTTAGCCCATCGATCGCTCCTATTTTAGCCACCTTATGCCAACTCATGGGAGTCGGGTCCACGTATATACCTCAAAAGAAATGCCGCCACCATCCTACTTCATTCTGGAATTTCCACCGCGTACACGGTTGTTAAAGTGGTTTTCAAAGTTAGCAGAGAGTATGACAACTTCTGATCACGGTCTCTTTAACAACCAAACGTTATTATAACACCGCGGTCATTTCAAAATAATTATACTTCAAAACCAAAATATAATTTCCATATCAAAACCATATAAATACGATATCATTTCCGTTTCAAAAACCAATCAATATGATGTCGTTTTATTAAAACCCAGACCAATATAATATCATTTTTATTTCGAACATATCCTTTCCAAAATCATGGCACTTTCAAAATTATAATATTTTGAAACCAAATGCTTGAAATATAACCTTTCAAAAAATAATACTTCAAGTTTCATAGCTTCTAAACCATAACTTCCAAAACTTAAATGGTTTGGATATTCAAACAGTACATAAAATAAAATAGTTTGAATTTAAAATTACTTTATAAAGTAAAATAGTTTCCTCAACTTTACAATTTTATTCACTTTAAATTAAATCTCGATTCATAACTTTCAAGTCACTTTCGGTTTTAGTAAACCATTTCAATTTCAATATATTTCAAACTTTGAGTATTAAACAATTTGAAAACTGAGGTTGGTAATTACGATTCGACAATTCAATGTTCTATTTTTAGTTTTGAAATAATTGCATAATAAATCCATTTTCATTTGAATAAAACTCAGATTACAAATAACTAAATATTTTCATCAATTTATTTATACTTGAAATATTCGTTTAGTTCATCTTAAACCAAAATCCAATTATAAAAATCATACCTTTACAATCTCAATTTTATTAAATTTCAAATCAATTTCATATTTATCTTCCCACCTTATTCTCATTTAAGTGATTATAAATTCTAGAAATATAATTTAAATAAATACTTAACCATATTATATGTTAATAAAATCAAACATTATTATTAAACTTATTTTAAACTTTAAACCAATTTTATACATAGCTTAAAACCAAGAATTTAACTATACATAAAATAACATTTATAAAATATCCAAATCAATATCTCATAAAACCATATATTTCTTTAAAAACCATATAAATCATTTCAATATATATATATACCACAGTATCTGTATATAATTTTCAATCCTATGGTCAAGTGATACGGATATTTATCATTTCAATCCGTAATTTAAAATAAAAATACGGTTATATATCATTTCAAACCGCAATGTTGAATGAAATAAAAATCTATACAACTTGCAGTTTATAACAATATAACATACAACATCCATTCATCCAATTGCAGTTTATAACAATATAACATAAAACATCCATTCATCCAATATCAATCATCAACCATTTATCACAATCGTCATCCAATTAAATCAATAACATCAACATAAATAGATAATAAACAACAGGTATTTATTGGCAGTTTATATTTAATAATAAATTAAATAATAATTTAACTGGCAGTTTATATGCAATAATAAATTAAATAACAATTTAATCCAATAAATTCAGTTTAACCAAGATGATGATTAAAAATATGCCAAAGAGTCACAAATAAACTTCTAATAACATCAAATTTAATTTAACACACATAAATTTTTTTAGAAGTTGTGAGTGGGTAAAAACACTCACCTTTTGGATTTAAATTGAATTTAAATCCAATTTAAACCCAAAATTTGAACAGTCTTAGAATCTGTCCAAACTAGCGTTATAATGTCCGGAATTTCAAAATGATTCTAGCGGAGAAAACCGCGCATGAATTGAACCTCGTATGCACAACATATTGATATTAGAAGTTTTGAAATCACCATTAAAATAAAACTAAAAAATAATTTAATATGTACACGTCACGTACATTATCGCGCGTCCACGTGAGCATCTCGATCCTGGCATAAGCCCAAGCACGCGATTCTTGTACGAACCCAGGTCCCCGCCACCACGTCTTCAAATTTCCCGACCGCCTAGTGCACTGTCATGATGATCAGACATCGCCTTCAAGCCCCCCTCACCAAACCGACCTCACCATCCGTCGCGACACCTCCAGCAAGCCCCAAATGCTGACCGACGCCACTTGAAGTATTCGCCAATCGTGGCAAATTGAGACGAGTCAACACCCAACCAACCATACCGATCGTCAAGCCTTGACATTCTCCACCAGACCCTGCCCTTCGATCGACCCAAAATCGCAGATCCACCGTCCACTCCATCGACGTCTCACGAACGGCCGAAAATGATAGGCCATCTTCTGATCAAATGGTGGCTCGAATAAAGTGACAAATTATAGATCTAAGATGCGCTCATCGAGAGCTTCAGATCAACATATAATTTGATAGTATTTGAGGAGTTTGAAAATCTGGCTATGAATTTGATTTGAAATTGCCACTGGAAATTCTTGTTTTATCTGCCATTGGAAATGAAGAGGAGCAATTGGAATTGTACGTAGAGAAATGAAGAATAGAAAGGCTGCTAGCGTTCATAACTAGATATATATAGGTAGGGCTGAGAAATAGAGGAACAAATACAATTGGTTTGGACCGTTGAACGATAAATGGCCCGAAAAGCCCGTTCTGACTCCGGAACGAAATTGGGTCAACCCATATAGTAAAATAGATGTTTTTAAATATTTTAAAGCAATGGAATAGGTATCAAGTCCAAATTCGATCGTATGAAGAAGTTATGCCAAAATCAATTTATTTCAAATTGATTTCAATTGATTTCAATTAAATTGATTTCTAGGCGTTTCGAGTCCGTACGATCAAACGACAAGCCCGATCGCTACAAAACTTGAAATCCTATAATACTTCACCATTATGGATCCGATAAAACTGGTTTCGTCGAAATCCTAGTCAGTGGCCAAAATAGCTATTTTCCAATTAATTAAATAAATTAATATTAAATTAAATTAAACCACCTTTCTGTCCAATTATCAATATTTCCAATTTCTATCACTTTGGATTGCTTAATAATTTAAAATACTTTAAAACAAATTCTTTTATTGACTTATTATTGGACATTTCACAAATTACAACAGCTAATTTCAAATTTCAATTAATTCAGTAATTAAAATTAAAATTCCTAATTAAATCCATAATTTGATTTCTAAATCTTGTTAATGAATCAATTTATCATTTTATGGGTAAAATTATCATTGGTTTATTTTTATTACATTAACATTTCCCATTTCAATTAATGTAATATTTAATTTCATTTACTTATTATGTAAATATAATTGATTTCCAATAAATTTTAATGACTAATTAAATAGGTAACCTATAACGATCGTTACCATAACCTTTAATTACATTTATGAATCCATTATTTACAAACAAACGTTCCAATTCGTATAAAATAATGATTTTATTTAATTATCATTAACCATTTATTTCATACAACAATTACATTTACATTTGTTTCTTATATTCGATTTCGTAACCAGTTATAACTATCTTCATTATTTCATCATTGAAATTTTATTTCATTTGTTAATGATTAGTTTTTAATTATCATCTCAATATTCATTGGAATTTCATTTAGTCACTTATGTTCAATTTACAGCCAAACATAACATTTAAATTTATTTTCATTAATTGGTATTTCATTCAATTCATTAATTTATTAACTTTAATTAGCATTGTTTACCCTGCATTCTAGTCTTATTTCATTAATATAAATCCCCAAAATTTTCATTGATTTCAATATTTAATTACACAATCTTATTAAAATAACCAATTTAATTAGCGAAAATTACGGATCGTTGTACTCTCCGCCACTCAAAACATTTTGTCCCCGAAAAGGAAAAAGAAGGGAAAAGAAAGAATTAAGTAAACAATACATCTTATTCAAAAATAATAACTTTATGAACAAATAAATTTACAAAATTAATTAATTTGAATAAAATATACCATTTTATAACCATTAAATCTTTTTATACTCAAATTAATAAAGTTTGGAAAACATTTTCAAAATTTTCTAAGTCCAAAATTCACGGGAAATTTCTACAGTCTGCAGTCTCCTTTGTACAGAGAGGTTAGGGAGAAGTTATAATATCAAATATAACAATATATAACATATATCTCAAAATAATGCATCCCAGCAACGGGAAAAACAGTATAATAACGCTATAAAACCGTAATCCGAGAACGTACCTATTTGTCGAGCAAACAACGCTTAATTATGAAACCAAAAGCAGTAGCAATTGCTTCCATAAATTGTATTTTACTTATATAATCCAAAAGAGGTTAAGACTTATATAAAATGAAATATTTAAAGTAGTTTCAACCACTAACAACAAATCAATATAAGCAATAATCATTCGCAACCAACAACATACACATCATATACAAATCAACCATTCAACCGAAACAAAACAATTGGTTCGTTCGGGTTAAGACACTTTAAATCACATAGAATGACAAATAACCATGAAGTATTCTATTTACTCAACAGTCTTAGGTAAAACTCAATATATTATTCATACACTAAGCAATTAAAAGTATCCTTTATCCAAACAACTCATAAACCAAACAAACAACAATTTCAAACAATAGATCCGGCTCATTCTTATTAATTCCATTTCACGGCATTTGTCGTTTGATTTCCTTTTCATTCATATAATGATTTATCTTTTTATTTAATTAATACTTATCTTCATTTATTTCATTCATTACTTACGAACTTTATTTCATTTATTCACATCATGTTAATTCTCCTTTTTGTATTATACTTATTCATTTATTAATAATATTCATATTCATTTATTACTTAATTTCCTTCATTCATTTATTTATAGTACTTACCTTTCAATTTGTTTAATTAGTAGCCATCCAATTACACTTATGTTTATAACAACTACTACATCAAATTCTTATTTATATAAAGAATTTCATTGAATACTTTCATTATTTCAAATTTTTACCTGTATAATATCCATTTCATTTCTTATTAACATTTCAAATTTTACATCTTTTGGTAAGTTATATATATATATTTATATATATATATATATATATATATATATATGTTAAAGAATGCAAATTGAATATTACACAAGTTTAACTTATTTCATTTAGAGGTTCTAATTATTAATTGGTTAGATTCCATTTCACTAAAATAATTGAAACTATTAATTAACGGAAACTTAAGAACTGATTACTGGGTTAAATTTCAAATCATTTTGAAATAATAGATGAATGTTTACACTTACAATTTGTATATCCGATTATATTTAAAATAATTTGAAATTTCCATTTGTTCACCAAATAAATCTGTAGTAAAAATGCTACAGTGGCCTTCCTACTTCGAAACTCGAAAATGAATGTCGATGCTGCGTGCACTCATCACCGAAATTATTTTCCAGCGATAGAGAGGAGAGTACAGAATTTATTTCTTTCCAAAGTTTCTTTAAAACAATTCTTTCAAATCATATTGAAATACTTATATCAGAAAATTCTTAGAACCAATATTATTATTATATTCCAAAATCATTCGAAAGAAATTTTCAAAACCCTAGAACTTAAGTTCTAAATTTCCAATTTTCATTTATTTTATTTACACATCTATATTTTGACCAGTATTTTTAATATCTAGTACCCAACAAACAAATATGCAGCAACCAAATATATATTTTATAAAATTTATTATTTTATATACAAAATATACAATAGGCAAAATTATTTCATTTACCTATATTTCGAAACAAATATTGTGTCGGTCTGTCCTATTAAGTGTTTAGAAATCCCTATTGATGCCATAGAGTCCTATGCACCAACCAGAATTTATAAATACAAAATAGAACAAATTAACACAATATCAAAACCTTTTATAACACTAACAAATATACGCTTAGCGACTCATCATAGGGAATTACTACCCTATTAATAAAGAGTCAGACCCCACAAAGGTTTATCGCTAAACCAAAGCTCTGATACAAAATGTAGCATCCCGCCTTTTTGTACGTTTTAAATCGACGATAAACCACACACGACAGACTTAAACCATATAGAAGGATGGATTGTTATGGGGTAAATATGAAAAAGCGGAGAAAGAAAAAAACAAAATAGAATCATGCAGCGGATCGATAAAATATAATAATCAAATAAACAGTTCATGAAGCTGTTTACAAAGCGTTTGGTTATACTTATATAATACATATCAGAGTTACACGTACCAAAGAATAATAAAATAATGCAGCAGAACAATGTAGTAATTAATAGTAATAATACAATCTTCGTCTTCATCCTCCAGAAATAAGGTCTTCAAATCCTAAAATGCTCAGACTGACCCGAGCGAATTGAAAAGACAAGACACTCGAGTCAGAACTAAAAGGTCTTATGTGAGTTAAATCAACAGAAATAAATATGAGTGTAACGGCGTCAGAGATGTTTACGGGATTTGACATCTCCTATCCAGTGTCAAACGTGAGTGTAGTAACTTAGGGGATGCTCGGGATTCACATCTCCTAAGGATCCGCTAAACTATTTACTATGTAGTAATATTTCGCTATTATAATAATGTCTATAGTAAAATAAACTTACTTTTAAATAGAATTAAGGAGTTATCCAATCTCCCCCTTAACACAATAATAGTCCCAGTAGTCCATCCAGTATCAGCGTATCTCCAGATCGGGAGACTACCCTAAATACTCCACGGGCTACGGGAGAAACCAAACTCGTACAAGGCGCGCTAGGGTAGGTGACACGACATAACTAAGCAATGCCGGGTTAGATATACCAATTACGCTTCCGGACCTGTGGTAACGCGTAGCAGCTAATACCGTCCACCTCGAGCCATACCTCCAAAATCAAAAAGGGCCCCAATCAATCACAAAGTAATAGAATGGTATCGAAGGAGTGTGTCCGATTAAAGGTGCTACCTTCTTAGCCCGTCGATCGCTCCTGTTTTAGCCACCTTATGCCAACTCATCGGAGTCGGGTCCACGTATATACCTCAAAGGAAATGCCGCCACCATCCTACTTCATTATGGAATCTCCACCGCGTACACGGTTGTTAAAGTGGTTTTTGGAGTTGGCAGAGAGTATGACAACTTCCGATCCCGGTCTCTTTAACAACCAAACGTTATTATAACACCGCAGTCATTTCAAAATATTTATACTTCAAAATCAGAATATAATATCCATTTTAAAACCATATAAATACGATATCATTTCCGTTTCAAAAACCAATCAATATGATATCATTTTATTAAAACCCAAATCAATATAATATCGATTTTATTTCGAATATATCCTTTCCAAAATCATAGCATTTTCAAAATTATAATATTTCGAAACCAAACGATTGAAATATAACCTTTCAAAACATAATACTTCGAATTTCATAGATTCTAAACCATAACTACCAAAACTTAAATGGTTTGGATATTCAAACAATATATAAAATAAAATAGTTTGAATTTAAAATTACTTTATAAAATAAAATAATTTCCTCGACTTCACAATTTTATTCACTTTAAATTAAATCTCGATTCATAACTTTCAACTCACTTTCAGTTTCAATAAACCATTTCAACTTCAATATATTTCAAACTTTGAGTGTTAAACAATTTCAAAACTAAGGTTGGTAATTAGGATTCAACGATTCAATCTCCTATTTTTAGTTTTGAAATAATTGCATAATAAATCCATTTTCATTTAAATAAAGCCCAAAATACAAATAACTAAATATTTCCTTCAATTATTTATACTTGAAATATTCGTTTAATTCATCTTAAACAAAATCCAGTTACAAAAATCATACCTTTAAAATCTCAATTTTATTAAATTTCAAATCAATTTCATATTTATCTTCCCACCTTATTATCATTTAAGTCATTATAAACTCCTTAAATATAATTTAAATAAATACTTAACCATATTATATCTTAATAAAATCAAACTTTATTATTAAACTTATTTTATACTTTAAACTAATTTTATACATAGCTTAAAAACAAGAATTCTACCGTATATAAAACAACATATATAAAATATCCAAATCAATATCTCATAAACCCATATATTTCTTTATAAAACCATAGAAATCATTTCAAAATATTTATATATATAGACCACGGTGTCTGTATATAATTTTCTACCCTATGGTCAAGTGATACGGATATTTATCATTTCAATCCGTAATTTAAAATAAAAATACGGTTATATATCATTTCGAACCGCAATCCCGAATGAAATAAAAATCCATAGAACTTGCAGTTTATAACAATATAACATACAACATCCATTCATTCAATATCAACCATCAACCATTTATCATAATCATCATCTAATTAAATCAATAACATCAACATAAAAAGATAATAAACAACAGGTGTTTACTGGCAGTTTATATTCAATAATAAATCAAATAACAATTTAACTGGCAGTTTATATGCAATAATAAATTAAATAACAATTTAATCCAATAAATTCAATTTAACTTAGATGATGATTAAAAATATGCCAAACAGTCATAAATAAATTTCTAATCACATCAAAAATTAATCTAACACACATAAGAAATTTAAGAAGTTGTGAGCGGGTCAAAATACTCACCTTTTGAATTTAAATTGAACTTAAATCCAATTTAAACCCAAAATTTGAACAGTTTCAGAATCCATCCAAACCAGCGTCATAATGTTCAGAATTTCAAAATGATCCTAGCGCAGAAAACCGCGCATGAATTGAACCTAGTATGCACAAGATATTGATATTAGAAGTTTTGAAATCACCATTTAAATAAAATAAAAAAATAATTTAATACGTACATGTCACGTACACTACCGCGCGTCCACGTGAGCCTCACGATCCTGGCCCAAGCCCTAGCATGTGATTTCGTACGAACCTAGGTCGCCGCCACCACATCTTGAAATTTCCCGACCACCTAGTGCACTGCCGCGATGATTTGACATCGCCTTCAAGTCCGCCTCACCAAACCGACCTCAACCCTCCATCGTGATACCTCCATCAAGCCCCATATGTCAACCAACGCCACTCGAAGCATTCGCCAATCGTGGAAAATTGAGGCGCGTCGACACCTAGCCAACCATACCGATCGTCAAGCCTTGACATTCTCAACCAGACACTGCCCTCCGATCGACCCAAAATTGCAGATCCACCGTCCACTCCATCGACGTCTCGCGAACGGCCAAAAATGATTGACCATCTTCTGATCAAACGCTGGGTCTAATCGAGAAACAAATTATAGATCTGAGATGCTCTCGTCGAGAGCTTCAGATAAACATATAATTTGATAGTATTTGAGGAGTTTGAAAATTTGGCTTTGAATTTGATTTGAAATTGCCATTGGAAATGAAGAGGAGCAACTGGAATTGTATGTTCAGAAATGAGGAATTGAAAGGCTGCTAGGTTTTATAACTGGATATATATAGGTAGGGCTGAGAAATAGAGGAACGAATACGATTGATTTGGACCATTGAACGATAAATGGCCCGAAAAGCCATTGAACGATTGGTTTCTGACTCCGAAACGAAATTGGGTCAACCCATATATCAAAATAGATGTTTTTAAATATTTTAAACACAATAGAATAGGTTTCAAGTCTAAATTCCATCGTATGAAGAAGTTATGTCAAAATCAATTTATTTCAAATTGATTTCAACTGATTTCAATTAAATTGATTTTTAGGCGTTTCGAGTCCGTACGATCAAATGACAAGCCCGATCGCTACGAAACTTGAAATCCTAAAATAATTCACCATTACGGATCCGATAAAACTGGTTTCTTCGAAATCCGAGTCATTGGCCAAAATGGCTATTTTCCAGTTAATCAAATAAATTAATATTAAATTAAATCACCCTTCCGTCAAATTATCAATATTTCCAATTTCTATCACTTTAGATTGCTTAATAATTTAAAATCCTTTAAAACAAATTCTTTTATTAACTTATTATTGGACATTTCACAAATTATAGCAGCTAATTTCAAATTTCAATTAATTCGGTAAATAAAATTTAAATTCCCAATTAAATCCATACATTTGATTTCTAAATCTTGTTATTAAATTAATTTATCATTTTGTGGGTAAAATTATCATTGGTTTATTTTTATTACATTAACATTTCCTATTTCATCCTAGTTCCAATTAATATAGTATTTAATTTCATTTACTTACTTTTTAAATATAATTGATTTCCAATAAATTTTATAGACTAATTAAATAGGTAACCTATAACGATCGTTACCATAACGTTTAATTACATTTATGAATCCATTATTTACAAACAAAAGTTCCACTTCTTATAAAATATTAATTTCATTTAATTATCATTAACTATCTATTTCATACAACAATTATATTTACATTTGTTTCTTATATTCGGTCTCGTAACCAGTTATAACTCTCTTCATTATTTCATCATTGAAATTTCATTTCAATTGTTAATGATTAGTTTTTAATTATCATCTCAATATTCATTGGAATTTCATTTATTCACTTATGTTCAATTTATAGCCAAACATAGCATTTGAATTTATTTTCATTGATTGGTATTTCATTCAGTTCATTAATTTATTAACTTTAATTAGCATTGTTTACCCTACATTCTCATATTATTTCATTAATATAAATCCCCAAAATTTTCATTTCTCTCAATATTTAATTACATAATCTTATTAAAATAACCAATTTAATTAGCGAAAATTACGGGTCGTTACATCTTCAATCTCTATAAATACCGTCCTATCTGCAACATAAAGGGTATCTCCTCCGGACTGGTTGCTGAAACTATATTGGAAGCTTTCTTCATTATTTTTCTCTCTCATAACAATCTTCAGAGGAGTCCACTATGATTCTCCAGTGGATTCTAACTTCGGAGATTCAATCTAGCTAAGGATAATCAAGAGCTTTGTAATCAAACACTCCTTCTAATAGTAATCAGTCTACAATAAAAACTATAAAGTGGATGTAGGCTTTGTTAACAGTCAATCACTATAAAAATCTTCTTGTCTCCTTCGTATTTCTACTTTTTTTTATATCTATTATCCATACTATTATCTTGTGGGAACATGGCTGGTGCTTTCATAATCAACCCAGGGTGTTATTTCTTTTTAGGTTAACACTACACTTGCTTAGCAAGTATGTACTCTAGCAATTAGTAATACATATGTATACTTGGTGAGATATAAATAAAAATATAACATAGTGTACATATATGTTTGTTCATCGTGGCATATGTCATTACACTAATGCAAGAATCTATCTATTGGTCCCTCGTATACGTATGAAACGACTTGACATATTAAACATGTATGCAAGTATCCTAAGGCTAGAATATTTATATAAGCATGCAACCGCCAGTAAATTCAACCTATCATAGATTGAATGCATATTGTAAATTACAAAATCAAGGTATATAAAATCATTAAGATCAAACAAGAAAAATTCATATAATAAATAATCAAGCAAATCAAACAAAAAATAAAAATATATCTAAACAAAACAATAATAATCTATAACAGCGATCCAACCATATGAGGATAAACTATTGATAATAACAAACAAACAAAGGGAAAACATTTCAAGATAGGGTGGAAATGAAAAACTCGGGTTCCCTCTACAAATTCGCAAGTTCTCTTATTCAGATTACCCTTTCCACCCTAACTTAATAGACTTCACTACTGATGATATACTCATTTCAAAACACTTACCATAAATGTATGTGCATAACTACAACTTCTGCAATTCATTAACTAATCGAAATAATGTGATCCCGAAGTGCATAACAACTAGTATACTTGGCATAGGAAAGCTCAAATTGAACTGCAGCCTCAATATGCATACTCAACACTTGGATAATCCCAGTAGTGAACTCATTACTTCATCTTTGGATGCTAGGGTAAGATAACTCAAAACTGGATGATGTCTCACCTAGGCAAACAACAACTTGAATTGTTAAACGATTCCTCATCTCACTTAAAACATCAAAATCGAGTGATGTCTTAACTTGGTTAACATAGCATATCTACCTTTTCTAATTTCAATCTAATTTAAGCAGTATCATTTCACTTATGATATCATTTCTCCAAACATCTAACAATCATGACACCAAAGTAACATGTTCTTAGTCTATAAGAGTTTTTCTCCTAAGTTTTATATCATATAAGCAAGCAAACATTCAAACATCTCTACTACTAATAAAGGAAATTCGTTGAACTAATTTACTCGGCATCTTTCTGAAATTCCAAAAATCCCATGCTTTCCATTTACATATTTGCGCTCAAACAAAATATCATCGTATACCATAACACAAACAGCCCGTGTGCGAAGCACGGGCTCATACTAGTACAAATAAAAGTAATCTTATTCTATTAAACCATTCAAAGAAAAAAAGGCCAAATCTAAATGAAGTCCTAATCTAGGTGAAAACCTAACCTAATATTGTGATATGTTTTAGTGACCGATTATGCAGTACATCT
Source organism: Allium cepa (assembly GCA_030765085.1). NCBI lineage: Eukaryota > Viridiplantae > Streptophyta > Magnoliopsida > Asparagales > Amaryllidaceae > Allium > Allium cepa. The sequence continues at coordinate 314,488,838 of CM060945.1, read as the reverse complement.
TTAGTTTTCACTTGGTATGCAACATAAATTATGTATCCTTAAATCATTGCTTGTAAAATAGCTTCCTTAAACAGATAGTGTAACAACCGCCCTTTTTTACCCTCGAATATCGACACTAATACATCCATATTATTTATGTGCTAAGCATCCAAGCGTAGGAAAGACTGATTGATAGTAAAAGAAAAAGAAGAAAAGAAAAGGAACAAGAAAGAGGAGAAAAAATCAGAATCTCACATGTGCAACGATAACACATAATATATCCAAATATCTTTACAAAAAGAAAACTTTATATACATATAAAAATCAGAGTAAACTAACATATCATTATTTTAGACATCTATAACAACCTACCCTTACAAACATTGATAGATACAAAACAAGTAATGCAGTGGAAAATAAAATATGTGAATAGGTCTTGGAGGCATCCAGTGTAACAACCTGCATATTTATCGATTTATATTTAAATATTTTATCGTTAATCGAATATTGGTCCAAAAAGCTACTTTTTGCAAACGGTCAAATTAGGACTCGAAACCATTTTCATTGAGTTCAAAATGACGTTTGCAATCTTTTTAAGTATAAACTTTGATATGTTTAGAGTTAGTGGAATTTTACTTACTTTTCCCGCTTTGGACTTTGGGTTAGATTAGCCATTATAACTCAAACCCACTTCTCTCCTTCTCCTCACTCTTCATAAATTCCTACCAAACATAAACTTTAACATTAATGGTGAGTGGAAAGGGAAATTAGAAACTCCAAGCCTAGGTTCCAACTCCAACTCCATCATTCAACTCCAAATTCAAGGAAAAGCATTGGATTCAAGCTTGTAGTTGCTTCTCCATTCACCTTCAAGCTTTACCTTCATAATTTGGTGAAAAGGTGAGATTTTTAATCTCACAATCTTGTCTATAACTATCTTGGACTGTGGGATTGAATCCCTATCACGTTCGCATGTATATTTGCATTTGGTTTGGATTGGATTGGCGAAAAACTCCAATTTTTAGTGTTTTTGGTAAAATTCCGCACTTAGGTCGTTCTGCCAATTCTAGATCGTTCGCGTGGAAAAGTCTCGGCCTCCAAATAGCTCGTTTCTGGCCTTAAAACGTTCTACAGCCTTAGATCGCTCAGGTCTGGCTCGCTAGGTCGTAGCTCGTGGGCCTCTAGGTCGTAGGTCACGGCAACGCTAGGTCACTTCAACCACTAGGTCGTTCCTGACCTTAGGTCGCTAGACCTTGTTTTAGACCTTAGGTCGTTAGGCCGTTAGGTCATATGACATTAGGTCGTTTCCCCGTTAGGTCGTATGACCTTAGGTCGCTCGCCTCTTCTAACCCGCAGGTTCCTTAAGTCGTTCGTCTTCCTTAGGTCGCTCACCTGGTTGAGTCGCACCTTACCATAGCTCGGCCATGTTAGGTCGCGAGTTTCCCTTAGGTCGCGTACCCCCTTAAGTCGCTCGACCACTAGATCGTGAACACCTCTAGGTCGCTCGACCCATTAAACTCGTAGGTCGCTCGGCCCCTTACTTCCATGGGTCGTTCGAATGTTAGGTCGCTCGGCCTTTGTACCATTAACTCGCGAACCCACTTAGTTCGCTAGGTCGCGACACATTAGGTCATTTGACCCTATGCCTCTATAGGTCGCTCGACCTTGTTTAAGACCTTAGTTCGCTAGGTCGAACCCCGTAGCGGGAGCGTTGCCCCCGCACCCCCACCTTAGGGGGTTGCCACCCCCCCGGACCCCCCTCCGTAGGGGATCTCAGCTGAAAAACATTCAACAGAACTTGCTTTGTTGAGATGCTGAGTTGACCATTCTTCGAAACAAACTATCTTTGGCTTCTCGATCGATTTTATGGTATCATGGCCTTGCTAAAAAGGCGGGATAACAACTTTAGAAATATGAAGGTTTCAATACTAGTAGTAAATATCAAAACTCTTTCAACAAAATGATTTCAACCCTATTTTCAATAACAAAGCTCTTTTCTTAAACCGTTTTCCAATCTACCAGTATATACAAACCTTTACCTCACTCGGATGAGAAATCTAATTAAACAGCTTAGTAAAACAAGTGGTATGAAACGCTTGCGTTCACTTCGTCGGTTAATTCTTGGACTTGTTCGATTGAACCTCTTGTGACAATTTTCTAGTGAAGATTTACAGTTTGTTCATAAATATTTAAGTTAAGCAAGTGGTTATGGGACACGAAGCTAAACTTTTATATTTACTAGCTTAGTGTAATTGACAATTCTCGTTGATCATGACGATCATTTTATGATTTAGACTAGCAATTGTGCGATGTCTCTTTGTTTGCAAGGTTAGACTAGACCTCATTGGTGTGATTCTGACTCACACATATCTCTTTGTCCGCAAGGTTAGTCTAGACACCATTTGTGTGATTCCAGTCACACATACCTTTTTGTTGCGAGGTTAGGCTAGACACCATTTGTGTGATTCCACTCACACATACCTTTTTGCTTTTTGGTTAGCCTAGACCTCATCTGGGTGATTCCGACTCACCCATATGGGATAGCTCCCCATGGTCTTCGGACCGTCATGTGATAGGCCTCTTTCCCTTTTTCTGTGATTTCTGGATTTCTTGTGTTGATTTCTGGAATTTATGTCATTGACTTGTTATGAGTACAAGTTTAGGGTATGATGCCCTCTTTGGATCTTTGAGAAGATTCTTGTGATATTGATTTATCTCTTATTGATTGATCTTCTATTGATCATCATTTGCATACTTATAGTAGTATGTTAGTATGGATATTTTATGTTTATGCCATATCTTTTATTTTATATCATGTCATCTGATATTTATAGCTAGAATGATCCGTTTATTATTTTCTTACTTAATACTCGGGTCAGACCGAGATGTCACAGGTGCTTCTGCTTGACTTCTTCCCAGGATTTGCTACTCTGACTTTTGGCTAACTATTTAGATTAGCAGTTTTTGTTGTATACACTTGAGATATAGACTCATAGTTGTATTCTTTTGTATAGCACATGTTGCTATTCTTTTGTATTATTGTGGATCTTTTTGACCACTACCCTGATGTACACTTTCATGTGTTAGTTATATATTCATATCTTCTTCCGCCTTTGTGATATGGATGTCTTTGACTGATTTGTGTTATGCTTATTTCTATGTTCGTTTCCGAAGATTATTTATAGCCACCGTGTGATAAGCAATTACATGGATGGTCGCTCCTCAACAGCCTTATTCTCCGTGCTAGTTGACAGCACTACACCGTAGTGTTCTTGGCTAGCGTGGGTATAGAGGTGGGGCGTCACATCCAGCTCGTCTCATGAAGCTCCAAAGCGTCCATGGCTAAATCTGGAAATACACTCAGGGTGGACGCAACATTATAAGAAAATACACCAGATCAGTCTTGTAAACCAACATCATAAACTCAAATCATATGAATTTTTATACTTATAAAACCCTTTAAAAATAAATGTATCTCGTAAGACCACGCCGCAAATGAACACAGACAAGATATTACCTAACGATGACCAAACCATTTCTGTTAGAAAATCCAGTGATATTATAATTCTATGGTGATCAATATAAATAAGAAATAGTTGTACTACATGTGTGTAACTACGTAAATAATAGGTATGCAATCAAAATCGCTAAGGTGCGTTTTATAATTATGTAGGATTTCCACGGAGGTGCCCATAGTACTTCGAGGACGGTCCTCTTGCATAAGGATCAGAGATATCCTTCCAAAGCAGCATACATCTCTAGTGAATGTACGATAGGTAAAACACAACTGGCCTACCACAACCGAGTGCATCACTCTCGCATGCATATCTATAAGTATCTCTAGAATGGAGTCACATGCACCCTATGGGTTTGCTAACACTACGGTCTATTCCTTCATATAAGTACACTTCCCCGTCTTATTGGGCACTCCAGAACCAATCGATAGATTTTCGGATAACTCAATCCTAGTTCTTTGGACGTAAACAGACAATACGGCGGATATCATCTCCAAACCGAATGGATTTCCTAATCATTTGTCCCAAAAGAGAAAAACAAATTTATATATAGAGTATAGTGTCACTGAAGATAACTGTACCATATAATTCCTATGTTTCTTCTAGATATTTCCAAATTTACATTTTGATCGATTTAACAATAATGAGAATGATTGCATAGGAGAAACTAAGTCCTATATACTTTCCATACACAAATAATCACATAATCATTATCGACACACACAGCACGATCAAGTCATATAAATGACTTCTAATCCCTTTTTTAATTAAGTGATCCTTTCTTAATTAAAATTCTTTTATTAGTAAAACTTCTTTTTACTCAATAAACTTCTTTCATTGATTAAAACTTCTACTTTAGTTAAAATTAAAACTTTCATTATTAATTAATCCCATTAATTAATTCAAATCATTTATTTATTGAATTCCTTTATTTAATTAAACTCCTTTATTCAATTTAAATCCCTTTAAAACTTATTTATGAATGAAACTTCACTTACTAATTAAACTTCACTTTTTGATCAAAACTTCACTATTCATTTCTATACATGTCAATACTCTCAAAAGTATTCATATACTTGTCTCAACATTATAAGTTTAATCACAAATCAATAACAAATTTTACTTACTTAAAACACAATCAAAGAGGTTAAAACAAATGTCACTTAAACATTGTACTATAAACCCCTTCTCTCTTTATACTTTAAAACTTATGTTTTTTTAATCTTTTTCTAATGATTCCATACTTATCATTATATTTAAAATTTCTTTATTTAAGATCTATACATTTTCCAAAATCATTTAACTAAAATTTTTCCACTTTTCTTAAAAACTAATGTTACTAAAACACCGTTTACTACAAACCCAAAAGTGCTTCACACTTAATCATTTATTTCTACACAAGTCGTGAACTCCAAATTTTCTATATTACTTTATAAAAGGCTTAACTTTTTTTTTAAAAACTAACATATATACTGAAAACCCTTTTTACAATAATATTTGTATATACAGCGATTTATTTATAAGTTAGGATATTCAGTAAACTCTAAAACAATTTTAAAGCACATTACATTACATAAGCTTTAAATTACAGTATAATTACAAATTCTCTAAAACTATACATACTTAAAATACTTATGATATGGTTTATAATATTTTACTTAAAGTATTGCTTCAACATACTTTAATTTTGTAACTTATTTAAAAACCATAAAAGCATGTTTTATAATATAAAACTCTTTACTTTGAAATTCAGAAATAATTATAAACATATTTAAAATTTAAATTTCTTATTATAATACTTTAATAACTTTTTATAAAACTCCTTTAAAAAGATTTGGGAAAATGTCTAAAGTAAAAACCCCTTTTTCTTTACTAAGAAGTAAGATTTTCAACATAACTTTGTTTCATAATCTCTATAACTTTCCAAACGAATCCCTTTAGGTCAAACACACTCAAAACATATGAACAGAACAACCTAATTTATATTTCCTAATATATTCACATTTTAACCAATTTAACTAGTGTCGAACACAGGGGATTCCAAAGTACGTTTATAGCGACTATTTTGCTTCAAACATTCACACACAATTTCCAACTTCATCAAACAACAACCTTTCCAACCATATAAACAAGTCTGGGACACGGTACATGTTTTAGAGGGTTATAAGAGAGATTATACTGCATATAATATTGTCACTTACTTTCCAAAGCAAGGTGGAGTCCAAAAGTAATAACTTGCATTGTTATCTTTTTTAATTATATTTTGCACAACAAACATTATATACACAACACATATAAATTAACCGGTGATTAAACTCACCCAATCCCAAGCCAACTCAAGTTTTAGAAAATCCCACTATGAATGCAATGTCAAAGACAGTGCCTCGATTGGACCTCATATGTAAAAGTTATCGATTTTATAAGAATTTGAATTAAAACTTTAATTAATTTAATTTAATTAAATTACTAACCAAAATACATGCCACTAATCTTTCTTTTGTATCCCACTAAAATCCCTCCTTGCACACGTAGGATATGCACGTACCCATACATAACCACCTTCTCTCCTCCTTCGTTCGAGCTTCGGTCGACAAAATTGACCACAACCTTCTCCGGTGAACTCCACTTCGTCAGTGCTTCACAATGGAACCAAAAATCCCAAGCTCGATAGCCTCCTCCATTTTTCGACCTGATGCTCCCCTCGATATAGTGAAGTGTCACATCTTATCTCAGGCAACCAGAGTGCCTCCAACCACCACCAATCAGCTCCACTCGCCATCACGAGTCCAACGACGCCATCAACTTGACCTTTGACCTCCTCTTGCTCTTCGTAGCCATGACCCAGCAAGATGACAAACAAATTATTGCTCTCCACCAATGGTAGTCATACCACCTTATCAAGCCATTGCTAACTCGTCTTCGCCTAACAAGCACAACGCCACCCTTCGATTTTTCGATCGATGCTCCAAGCCCTAACTAAGCTAAACTTAGTGTCGGCCAGCAAAGTTGAGCCCAACCAACTACTATCACAGCGCCTACGTCGATTTGGAGCTGTCACTCACACGATTCCAACGGGTCCATACTCGATGAATATCACTGCTTGAAGCTCTAGGATTAATTGGAAGAAGGGGCATCAGCTACATTATTTTGTTTCAGGAGAAGGAAAGAAGGAAGCTAAAGTGAGGAACGAAGGTTAGGGTGTATTTATATTATATTATATTTAATTCTCCAAATTATATAGTTAAGCATGTCGAGCTCACACGACCATACAGTGCATCGGTTCATCGCGAAACTCGTCAACACATAACAACTCATTATCCCGGATCCAATGACACTAGTTTTGTCAAAATCTGAGATAGTGCTTTAGAACGATAATTTCACACGTTACTTATTATCAAAACAAGTTTAATCACATTTATTATTGATTAAAAGTTAACCATTATCATTTATTATTTAAACAGAGTTTAATAAGCTTTCGAAATCATTTTGTCTCCTTAAATCGAAGATTTAAATATTTAAATAACTCCGATATTATGGCAACCTGCCTTTTCAACCCCCAAAAGTCGACACTAATACATCCATGGTATTAGTGTGCCCAGCATTCAAATGCCGTAAAGATAGATTATTGGGGTGAAAGAAATGGAACATGATCTCATATCGCAACGAGTAATGTATAATATATAAGATATAACATATCTTTACAAAGAAAACTTAGATATACATAAAAAAAATCAGAGTAACTAACCAATCGTCAACTTGGATAGTTATATCATTCTGTCCTTATAATTTTTGATAGATATAAAATAAGAAATATAGCTGGAAAGTAAGTACATTAGGTCTTGGAGGCATCCAGCTTATCTCCTGAAGCTTCAAGCATCAATAGATAAATCTGGAAAAGTACTCGAGTCTAACCCGAGCATTATATAAAAATAACTTTCGGATCAGTCGAGTAAACCAACATGAAAAACTCAAATCATTATGTTATTTAATGTTATAAAACCCTTCAAAAATGATGGTATCTCGTAAGACCACTTACACATAAACATGGATGGGTTTTTACCTTACTATTACCAAACCATTTTATTAGAAAATATAGTGATTTTATAATAATATCTAGGGTTTAAGATAAATATTCAACATAGCCGAAATGGTTACAGTAATTACATTCAATATCATATTTAGTATACAACTAAGTCCGTAAGACACGTATTGGAAAATGGATTCCATCAATGATAAGGCTATTGAAGTACCGTCTATCACAGTAACATCTGTATAGAAAATGTACATAGAGCCATAGTTGACTCCTTGCAAGTCAAGACTGCCCTACCCCTTTCTGAATAGTACCAAATATGTCAACACCTCGGTTGCATCTTACAACCGTACTGGGCCTCTAGCATACATAAATCCGTAAATATCGATCTAGATCAGATGATGACCATACGTTAATGGTAGCGAACCACATAGCCCTGAAACATATCCCCTATTTTAGTCATTACCGAGTCTGAGGCTTGAGGCTACCTTTTACCTTTTAAGCAAGTCCCACTTCGAATGCTAACACTTCCCTCCAGGCAATAATGCAATGCCAACATTCATCCATACAAGTTGATTAAGATACAAACAAACTGAAGGCTCTACTTCTACTGCATTCCTTTGGAATCACCTTAGAATTAGTAGCAAGTAACCCTTGCACTTCAAAGAACTCCATCTTTGGTTCCCATCATCTTCAAGATGTCCCCAATTTGAATGACTATGCCATTTTGAAGTGGTTTTCGAATAACTCATACTTATTCGATCCCAGTCTCCTCGAACCAACAATCGATAGTTTCAAAACTAGCCAAGAATTGATAGTCGGTTATTTAACTATCAAATAAGCAAACAATCCAATCAGAGATTTAATTTCATATGGAAATAAAGCATGATTAAGCACATAAGCGACCACTAAGCCTCTTTAATTAATCATTTCATTAACTAAAACAACTTTGTAAAAGATATACACAAACATTTCTACTCTCTCCACTAATTGAAGAAAGTATTCATATACTTATCTCACTGGTGTGCGTGTGTGTGTATTCATAAAATCTTAATAGGGTTAAGATAAATTCATTTAAATACATTTATAATAATAAGCCCAAATGTAAAGACCTGCCTTTTTGGACAGCTTAAAGTGACGATAAACCATACACGTTAGACTCAAATCATACAAAAGCGCAAATTGTTATTGGGGTAAATAAGGAAAAAGCAGAGAAAGAAAAAAAACAAATATATAATCTCGCAGCGGAATGCCAAAATATAATAATCAAATAACAGTTCATGAAGTTGTTTTATAAATACATTTGATTATTCTTTTACAACACAAAAATCAGAGTTACACATAACAGGAATAAATAAATAAATGCAGCGGAACAACATGATGCGGTAGAATACATATAATATGCAATAATAGTATAATCTTCATCTTCATTCTCCAGGAATAAGGTCTTTAATCCTGAATGCTAAGGCTAACCCAAGCAAATTGAACAGACAAAACACTCGAGTCAGAACTAAAAGATCTTATGTAAGTTAAATCAATGGTAAATATGAGTGTGACGGCATCAGAGATGTTTACATGGTTTGACATCTCCTATTTAGTGTCTAACGTAATTGAAATAACTTAAGAGATGTTCGGGATTTACATCTCCTAAGGATCCGCTAAACTATCTACTATGTAGTAGAATACACTATTATAATATGACTACAGTAAAGTAAAAGTATAAAAATAGCGTTAAGGCATTACCCATATCCCTCTTAACACATTTTATATATTCCCATAGTCTATACAATACCGTAACTTCCCTCATAAACTGGAGGGATATCAGAGGGCACACCATAGGTATGGTACAAACCAATATTGTAGAAGGCGCGATAAGGCATGCGACATGGCACTCGAGGCAATGCCAGGGTAGATATACCATTTGCGTATCCGGACTAGTGGTAACGCATAGCAGCTCCTACCGTCCAGCTCGGAACACACTTCCAAACCAAAATCAAGGGTGGCCACCAAATCAATCACAAAGTCAGAATATATTGTAGAAGAAGTGTTTTCGATCGGAGGAATGACCTCACTTGGCCTGGCATGGCTCCTGATTTCAGCCACAACAAGCTGACTACGGGAGTCAAGGTCACGTAAATACCTCATATGGAATCATTCGCCATACCATCCTACTTCATTTCTAGATCTCCACCACGTACACCGTTGTTAAAGTTGTTTTTGGAATTGGCAGAGAGTATAACAATATCCGATCCTGGTCTCTTTAACAACCAAACGCTTATTTCACACCGGATGGTTCTTTTACATTCAAAAAGTCAATTTACAATTGATATCAAAATATAACATTCTCAAACCATATCATTTCCAAATCATATTCACTTTCAAAAATCCCATTCACTTCCAAAATCATATTTACTCAAATATGTCATTTCACAAAAGGTATCAATTTCAAATTCTAACTTATGTTGTATCATCATCGAGGATTTAAGTATAAATACTTCAACTTTACATAGTTTGAAATTTTAAAAAATAGTTTAGATAGTCATAAGTGGTTTTAATAGTTAAAATAGATTAAGTAGATTTTATTACGTTTAAAATGTTTTATATAGCTTAAATTGATTTAAATTATATTAAGTAGATTTTTTTAATAGATTAAATAAATTTAAAATAGAATAAATAGATTTAAATTATATTAAATAGATTTAAAATAGATTGAATAAATTTAATTAGTTTAAAATAGGTAAAATTAGATTTAATTGGGTAAATATGTTATAATAGATGAAATAAATTAAAATAGTTTAAATTGATAAAAATAGTTTAAATTAATTTAAAATAGATTTCAAAATTATATCCAAACATTTTCAGTAACTCAATTTCAAATAAATTCATTTGTATTTGACACTTCAATTTTAAAGATCCCGTTCAGATCCTTTGAACAATTCATTAAATCACTTCCAATTTCAACATTTACACTTGGATTTCCGAAAATAATTCAGTTTATATAAATCAATTTCTATTTCAAAATAACCATTAATTGAATTCAAAATTTCAAAGATTCGAAAATCATTTAATTTAACAAATCCGGTGTCCGTATATATTTTCTACCCTATAGTCAAGTGATGCAGATATTTATCATTTCATTCCGCAATTTACAATTTTATGGTTATATATATCATTTCAAACCGCAATTGTGAATTGAATAAAAATCTATAAAATTGCTCGAGTCTATCATTTCAACCTATAACTATTTTCCTTAATCTATAGATCATTTGGATATATATCATTTCAACCCATGGGGAACTTGTAATGTTATAACAATATAAAAATACAACATCCAGTCATCTGGTATCAACAATCAAACATCCATCACAATCATCATCCAAATCAAATAATAAACATCAACTGATAACTGAAGATCAATAGCAGATATTAAATTGACAATTTAATTTCAATATTAAACTTAACAGTGAATTAATGCAATAAAAGCCAAATTTAACTAGAATGACAAATTAAACATACCAAGCATCAATCAAATAAATTTCAAATCACATCATAGATTTAATTTAACTAACAAAAGATGGTTTAACATCCATGAGTGGGTTAAAACACTCACCTTGATATTTAGAATGCAAAATTCCAAATAAAGACGCCTTTTACAAAAATCTCCAAACTCAGCCAAATATATTTCATGCCGTTAGGAATTCCAATACACGAGGAAACCAGATGCAAATTGGAGCTTGTATGTGATGATATTCCAGTTATATGAGAAATTAGTAAAATAGTGGCATTCATATGTATTCTTTTTATTTAAACCATGCAGAAGGTATGAATGTAGGAAGAAAGAGACAAAAAATTAAGAATGGGAAGAAATAAATATGGAGGAGCAGCATAGTTTGTGAAAGGAGGTGGTGACAACAGAATATAAAAATACAGTAAGTTTTTCAAAGAAACGAAGTGGTTATGTGTTTAATAAATACGAACATGAACAGCCTAGCATGAATGATGCATGTGCATTAAATATAAATTGTTAATATGCACTAATGAGTCAATTTATAAAAATGTTAACACTAAATAGAATATGAGCATTTGAAAGCTTATAAGTGAAGAATAGCAAGTTTGAATAGGTTAATATGCATGAAAATGCGAGTATTTAGTGCATTTGAAACGAAAAGTAATGGACGAATTAGTGTAGGCAGAAGTTATGAAAAAGAATGAACACTAAAAGTTGCAACGTGTAAAAATAAATTCTTAGATGCAAATGTAAGAGGTATATAAGAATTAGGCCGAACAAAGGTAGGTAAGAGAATGTACAGCTAACAATAAGAATGGAAAATGAATAGACTGAGAATAGATGAAAATTTTATGAAATAAAGAGCGAGTTTTTGTTTTTTACTTAATATGAATAGTTGAAATGTGAAAGTGAACAAGGCGGAGAAAAAAATAAATGAGATAGTTGTTATCAAAAGCAATAAAATTCGAAATGTACACGAATATGAATTCATGATGAACATCAACTTTCATACTTCAAAATGAATATAATGGCACATTAATTCAATATGGAGATGTATTTCAATTCCATTAATTTCGTTAACCTCAAATCAACTCAAATTATGCCCATTTAAAAGTTCTATTAACATATAATAAATAAAATTTGAACACACCAATTAAGATAATGGGGACCACTGCTACATAAAATAAAAGGTGAGCCATGATTCCAATTTAAATTCGAAATCGGCGTTTTTCTCAACGTACAACCATGAACGTAAAATATTTAATTTATTCTAATTTTTATGGTGGACATTAGAATCACCTTTATATTGCCAAAGGCTGCTATATAACGACTGTAAAATGTTGTTTCAAAATTCAATTTTTTTCTTTTTATAAAATCACTTACTTTAAAAACAACAACATCATTTTGCTTTCATTAAAACATCCTTTTTATTTTAACAATAACATACGTTTCTTTAATTAAATCATTAATTACAATCAATGTTTTCTGAAACGCTTTTAAATTGAAAGATTCCAGGTCGACATACTTGTAATTAATATCAAAATTACACTTTAAAATAGAAATTTCTTTCATTCAACGCTATTAGTTTAAATTAAATTCTCTTTCCCCTTTATTGGATGATTCCAAATTAAATTAACTGCAATAAATTTCGACATCGAAATTTAAGATGGAACCTAATTAATGGAAAGATAATTAGAACAATTGAACTCTTTTATAGTACCTTGATACATTTACAAAATTGTTTTTTACACATAACAGCTATAAATTAACTTGCTTAAATAGTTATCAATAACATACGAACAACAAAATTAGATTTATATTCTAATTATTTTCTCATTAATAAATAAAAAAAAATTAATTTCTCATAATATTTAAATTATAAAATCTTATTAAATTTGATAGTTTTAATTATCAAAATTTATGGGTTGTTACATTATTACATCAGTTACAATGTCCTATTTCATCTGTAATTAAATCTAATTAATTATAATTTAATTCTAATAAATTGATTTTAGTCCCTTTTATTTAACTAATCATTATTTTATGGACAAAGTTACATTGGTTTATATTTTATTACATTATTATTCTTCTTTTATCATCTTTTACCATATTAGTCACAATAATTCAATTACATTGAAATTTTTGTAAATTTTCACGTTAATTATAATTTAAAATCCCAATTAATTTATTTGTCTTTGTTTCACTCTTTTTTATTACATCAATTATTGCCTTGTTAATATAACTAACCTTTCTATACCTTTCATTACATGCACAATTTGCAGTTATTGTCTTAACCCGCATTAATGTAACATTTATAACATTCAATTAGAATTGGTTTAAATAAATTGGTAACAGTAACAATTGTCACCATTTCTATATTTAATAACATTTGTAAGTTTATTATTTATAAATAATTTTTATAACTACCACTACCATAATACTATTATCAGTTACAACTAATTATACCTTATTTCATTAATTAATGTGATAACCCGGATTTTTGGGCATTTGATACTTGGTAATTGTCGGATTTTAACTATTGAAACACTAATATATATGTTAAACAAATACAATTATGATAATTAAAATGTCTATAAATGGATTTGAAACTATAATAAATATTGGATTATAATATCTAAAAATGATAAATTATATAGTGAATTAACAAATCCTATAAATAGATATATGTAAACTTTATGGTGTTGAAAACTTTAAGTGTATACGTATATAAGTATATAAGTGAGTGTATAATATATATATATATATATATATATATATATATAGACATATATATATATATTGTGATTTGGAGGTTTTATTTTGAAATTAAAAATATAAATATGAAAACAAGGTTTAATAAAAAGCTTTAATACATATATATCAATAAACTTAGAGATAAAACATAAAGAAAACATATAATATATATACAAAACTAAATAGTGAATATAATATAAAATTATATCAAAAACATATTAAAATCATTAATACATGCATATTTACAAAGGTAAAAGATTTTAGCATACATTTAAACATGTGTAGTATTATAAACATAAGGTAAATATAATATAAATTTTTTTATTAACATATTTAATATTAATGCATGAATAAAAGACAAGTGTAAATCAAGTAATATGTTTAAACAAGTGTAAGTTAATTTTATCATAAATTTAACATTTGTAAGGTGATTTAGCATGTAAATAAACAAGTGTCTTCTTTCTTTTTTAAAATGACTATTGCATATATATATATATATATATATATATATATCAAGTAGTCTTTCCTTCCTTCATTTTTGGGAAAAAGCAAGGTAAAACTGAGAAAAACTATAAACCAGGGAAGAAAAGAAAATCAAACTCAGGAACCAAAAGCAAACAAAATCTTTCAAATTGCTTCAAACCTGAAGCTCAACAAACTTCAAGTTCAACTCAGTCTCAAAGCTAATTCATTAAGTAAAGAAACAAGGCAGATCATAACAACAACAAATTCAGATTCCAGATCAATGTTTTCAAAACAAATATACAGGCTTTCTCTGTTTTCAAATATAAAAGGTGAGTAACTTCTAATTTTTTTAAAAACTGAATCTGTTTATATATGTGATTGTATGTGAAATCCTTGAAAATATTGATGGGTAATATGTTTGCATGTTTGATTAGAGATGATTGTATATATATGTATGTGAATATGGAAATGCATGTCTATACACACACACACACACATAGAGCTCTATTCCAATTTACAGGTTTGACTTGATCAAAAATCAAATTTTCTTTTTCCTTGATCTCTTTTGGTATATGATGTTTAAAAAGAAACTTGTCGTATTGATGCAATACAAATTTTAAAAATATTTGCAAGTGGAATTTTTAGTAAATATTTCGGAAATATGAAAATTGCTATGAAATTTGTTCAAACGAGAAAAAGCAAAGATCTTAATTTCATGTTTTAATTTCATGACCAAATTCGTATGAGAAAATGATGAATTTTAACAAAATTTTAAGATTTTTAAGCTTGTAGTTTGAGTGTAATTTTGGAATGGTCGGAAATTGGGAATTTATCAATTTTCGATGATTGATGTTTCTGGATAGGCCAAGTTTGTTGCTGAAGTAGGCTTATGGGTCAAGGAGCTCAGCAAAATTGGCTGGAAGGTTGATAGCTTGCCGTGGTGGCGCGGCAAGGGGAATGTAGGGTTTAACGCATGTTTTAGTTGAGGTGGTTCGTCAATGGATTTCGGTGTCTCGGTGGCGTCGAATTGGATCGTAGGTGGGAAAAAGAGAGAGGGGGCTTGGGTGTGGCTCCACGCATGACGGCGTGAACTCCGGTGATCGGAATTTGGTGGCACAGGTTGGTATAGGTGATCGGGTTTCAGCCTGATGGGTTGGAGCCCATTCGATTTTGTTCTATGGGGGGGTTTGGGTTTCTAGGTGGTCGATTAGGTCGAGGTTGTCGTAGTTGACTTGCGAAGGGTCACGGTGACGATCGGAGATGGTCAGGGCGGTCGTGCACATGCACGCATGCGTTGGATGTCTAGGTTGATGTTTGATTTGAGGAAGAAAAAGACTTCTCCTGTCTGGCTCGCGGCAATCGTGGTTTGATTCGAAGCAGACGCATGCGTGTGTGTTGTACGGGGTTGGCTCAGGAATTCCTTTGGTTTGGCCCAGGATTTTATAAGTTGAAGTAATCAAGTTTTAAAAGTTATCAAAATGAATGAGTTTCAAAAGGAAAATATAAACAAGTTCTAAAACAAAGTATTAGTAAGTTTAAACTAGTTTTTTTTTATTTTTAAAATGTTTCAAAATTGTTGTTTAAAGTAATTATATAGTAGGTTAATTCCTATATGTTTTTAAAGGTGATTTAAATGATGCAATTAAATAAAGTATAAATTATTTAATGTATTAAGGATGATTAATTGATTTATGTAATCAGTTAAGGGAATAATTAATTAATTTAGTTATTAAGATAATTAATAAAAGGTTAATTAATTTGTGTAATCAGTTTAAAAGATTGATTTATTAATGTGATTAATTAATTAAGGTAATTAATTTAAAAGATGATTAAGGTTAATCACTTAATGAAATTAATTAATAATAATGACTTAATGAAAGTAATTAAAGAATAATTACTTAATGTCATTAATTAAGAGGGTAATTAATGGGTAATTACTAAATGTGATTTAATAAATGATAGTTACTTAATGGAAGTAATTAAGAATTAATTACTTAGTGTAATTAATTAAAGGATTGATTAATTAAGGAAATTAATTAAGGGTTAGTTAATTAATGTGATTAATTAAAGGGTAATTAATCAATGTAAGTGATTATAGAATAATTAATTAGAGTAACTACTTAAGGATCAATGTAATAAATTATTGTTAATTAATTTATGAGACTAATTAAATGTTAATTAATGTGAATGGTTGAAGGTTAATTAATTTGTATAATTAATTAAAGGCTAATTACTTAATGTAATTAACGATGATAATAAAAGAGTGATTAAATTAATTGATTTGTAATTAATTAATGTTAAGTAAGCAGGATTTAAAGGTGATTGAAGTAATTAATTTAATTTAAATTAATTAGAAATATTGTGACTAATTAATCTTGCTTATGAATGATTAAATGATATTGAATGCATTGGATTATTTGTTATCCCTCGTATGTGATTGTGATGCTATAATGTTTGGATATGAATTACCTATCTGTAATAGGATCGCTATGTGAATTATGTTACTGAGTATAAATTGATTTGTATCCACTTAAACAACTGGGATTAAGATGACATTGAATTCGAAGAGACCGGGGTCGGGTTTCAGTAAATACCTAAAACCACTTCAATTTGCAAACTACAATAATTCTTTATAGATTTCATATGTGAAATCAATAGGCTAGAATGGAATAATATGGACCATTAAAACCAAGTAAGGGTACTTAGGGATTGATTTGTGAAATAAGTGTTGACTATAACAAGTTATGAACTCGTAGTGAGGTACGAGTTACCCCGGGTTTTCAGTTATGTTTTATTATCTTAGTATTTCTAATTATTTAGGTTTACTCACGCTGGTTTCCAGCCGGCCTGGGTGTTATTTGGATGTAATACTCATGTGAGTATTACAGATTTTCAGGTTAGGACGTTCTGGAGCTCAAGAGGCAAGCTGGATGGCAGGAATGTATGGAGTTTTCCGCTGTGTAATAGAGTTGTATTGATCGTAGTCTGGGACAAGTTGTTCAACTGTCCAGGTTATGTATAATTGACTTTACTCTGATGTATTGTTATAAAATTGACAATTACAGCTTTCTTTGCATAAATGCTATTATTTGATATTATATTTTGATCCGCTGTGAAATATGAGATTCTATGTTTTTTTTCTGTTCTTCTTCTACTCTTTTCTTCTTAATCTAACAATCTGGGATCTCCGGCGTTCGATTGCTTGGCACTTCTACAATGAACGCATTAGTGTCGATTTTTCGAGGTCGAAAATTTTGGATCGTTGCAATTAATCAACATATGAATTATCAATTTCTCTTTTAATCCAATTATCCATTAAAACATACATTATTAAAATCTATTTACAACCTATATCAATTGTAACTCTTTAATTCTTTTAATTAATTGGAATTACATATAAAGCATTTATCGTTTACCTTAAATTAATACTATTTCACTTTATTGCAGTTATATTCTTGTTATTAAATCACAAAATTTTATTTCTTCCAACATTAAATTACAAAACTTTAGTAAATTCACTAATTTTAATTATCGAAAATTACGAGTCGTTACCCTTTCTCCCACGTAAAACTTTTCGTCGTCGAAAAGGAAAAAGAAGGGAAAAGAAGGAATTAAGTAATCAATATTTCTTATTTAAAATATTAATTTTATAAAAAAATTATTTACATAATTAAATAATTTAAAAAATATATCAATTTATAAAAATTGAATTCTTTACATTCAATTTAACAAAAGTTTGGAAAACGTCTCACAAAATTTTCTTAAGTCCAAAAATTTACGGAAATTTCGGCGGAGTCTCCTTTGTATGGAGAGATCGGGAAATAATAATAATATCAATAATAAAAATATATATCATAATTTTTCAAAATAATATAACCCAATAGAGGGAAATACAATATAATTTCGCTAGAAAACAGTAATCCGAGAACGTACCTATTCATCTGGCAAATAACGCTTACTTTATGAAACCAAAAGCAGTAGTAGTTGCTTCCATAACCTGTATTTCACTTATATAACCCAAAGATGTTAATAATTTTGTAAAAGAGAGGTATTTTGGGTCATTTCAGCCAATGACAAAACAATTCAATGCAACATAACAACAATCACTTGCAACCAAAAGCATACAATCATCACAGGAGACCAATGTAACAAGTCGTACATCCATATCAAGCAAAACAAATGGTTTGTTCAGGTATAGACGCTTTTACTCGCGTAGAATGACAAATAACTATTAAGTATACCATATACCCAACAGTCTTAGGCTAAATAGATCATTCATACATCCAAATTATTAGAAGTATCCGTTCCCAAACAACCCATAAGACAAAACAAACAATAATTGACAATGTTTTTTAAGCTATTCTTATTAAAAAAAATCACAACATTTACAGTTTTAAATTTTCTTTTCTTTCATACAAGGATTATTTCTTCAATTTACATTTATTTCTTACAAAAATTTAATTTCCATTCATTCAGTGCTTAATTTCATTTATTTCCACTCATGACTTACAAAATTCATTTTCCATTTTTTCATACAATGTCATTTCGTCTCATTACTTATATTCATTTCTTACATAAGTTATTTCCATTCAGTAGTTTATAAAAATCAATGAATTCATTATTTAAGCATCACATATATTTTATTGCAGTTCAGTTCATATTTATTAATTTATGTATTAGATTTCCATTAGACATTAATACTCATTAATGCATAAGTTCATACTTAAGTTTCTTACCTTTTAATTTACATTCATCTTTTCTTATATAATGTCATTGAATAAAAATCCTTTTTCTAAATCATTTCAACTTTTCTAAAGTTATAATCATTTACTTAATATAATACTCATTTTATTATTTACTTTAACTATTAATAGCTTCAAACAATAACTTAAGTTTATAATCATTTATTTATAATACTCACTTTTCTAATACATTTAATTAGTAGCATTTCAATTTTTACTTAAGTTTATAACAACTATAATATCAAATTCTTATTTATTAGGTGACTCCATTTCTGAATCATTTCAATGTTTCTGAAGTTATAGTCATTCAATTTGTATATAATACTCACTTAAATTAAAATGGCTTCGATACTAATTTAAGTTTATAATTACTTACTTACAATATTCATCTTTTACTATTCAACCTGATTTTAATTAGCTTAGAAGGTTAACCTAAGTTTGTAATCATTTTTCTTACATTATTCACTTTTATTACATTTAATTAGTGACATTTAAAACTATTAGGTTTAATTTGTTAACCATTTATATCATTAGATTCTTATTTATAGATGTAATTCCATTGAACATTTTCATTTTCTAAGTTTACTTGTATAATATTCTATTACATATTCCATTTAAAATTAAAACTTTTACATTTTGGTAAGTTATGTATATAAATATCTTTTAGAATGCAATTGAATGTTACCAAGTTTCTCTTATTTATTTAGTTAACAAAATGTTCAATGATTACCATTTCTTATTTTCATTTTCCCTTTTTTTTTTAATTCACTATTTCAAAAGTTCGTTTCTTATCGATTTCATTAATCTTTTAATATCAAACTTCTTATTCTCATTTTAGGAGTTTCCAGTTATTAATATAGTCAAGATTCCATTCATTACAATAATTTCAATTTCTAATTTATAGAAACTTAAGAACTAAACAACTGGGTTCCATTTTAATTATTTTTAAATAATATATATAATCATATCTATTACCCGGTTGTTTGACCCGGTAACGAGTCGTCCGACATTCAGGCCTCGTTCGGCATACATGCACCGTTCATCCTTCAGGCCACGCTCCACATCTCCACTCGATCGGCATGAAGCCTCGCTCGACATCTCCTCTCGATCGGCATGGAGCCTCGCTTGGCATCTGCCCTCAAACGGCATGAAGCCTCGCTTGGCATCTCCCCTCGATCGGCATGAAGCCTCGTTCGAAATCTCCCCTCGCTCGGCGTAGGCCTCGTTCGACACAAGATCCTTGCTCGGCTTAAGTACCTTGTTCGACCCAATGCCTCATTCGGCATACGAGTGTCGTTCGGTACGCATTCCTCGCTCGGCACACGAATGTCATTCGACCTGGATATGTGGCTCAGCATACGGGTGTCGTTCGGCATAGAAACCTCATTCGGCATACTCTAGTTCGACCAACCTCGCTCAGCAATTTCCATTCGACATCCTTGGCTCGATGCGTAGAAGCTACTAACTACGGGCCGAGATAACTTGTCCCTGGGCCCGTGAGGGAAGTCCAACCAATCTTCATCTATAAATAAAAGGGCATGGGTATAGTGAAATGGACCTTTTTTTCGAGAACACTGGGGAGATTCTGCCGCTTTCAAGACTCATTCTTCTCACCTAGCATTTGCATTCGAATAGTTAGTGTACGGATTATATTTGTAATCAATTGTTTAGTAAAGAAATAAAGATAAAAACCAAAGTGGACGTAGGCAGTTACGCCGAACAACTATATATCCGGTGTTCTTGTTTTTGCAGTTAATTTAGCATACGGTTCTCTGTTTTAATTTACTTTCTACACTAATCTTTCTACAAAATCTTTCTCAAGGGTGTTAGTGACCAATTCTGGTGCTAACATTTTGGTGCTTTCATTGAGAATCGAATTCTCAGGTCGTTAGGATCTGCTTTGTAGCTACTGGATTGAATAAATCCCCCGAAGGAGATACAAGTCATTCACAGGACATCCATTGATTCTACTCAGAGTTTCTATCGATAACTCTACTATGGAAAGACCACGTACCGAATCAGCCTCTCATAATGCGGACGTCAATGAGACTACTAGCGTATAACAAATAGGACTTAGTAGTCTATAAGAAAACCTAGGTGTAGGAACCACATCCAATGGAAGTTATCACTAGAGCGGAGTTCAACGAGTTGTTGAGAGAACTTACGGAAAGCGAAAGACAATTTAGTGAGCAGATTCAAGCTAACGCTAACTTCATGACTCACCTTACTCAACAACAGCATCATAATGCTGGAGGTAGCCCTGTTCTTTATTCTTCATTTGATAGCTCGACTTCGTCCTATGAACCTCCCAGGCGTAGATGCCACAAAACTGAAACTACACAAGCAGGTGCTGCTGATCGATCAACTAGCGATTAGTTACACCATGGAGACCACACACAAGTTAGAACAGAAAACATAGGATCTGGAGCACACGTGGAAACTAGATACCAGGCTCACCAAGACCCTAATGAAGCTGGTCCCCAAGATACATGTTTGGCAGATCGCCAACAGAGGAAACACCAATCCAAACGGTCCCGTAGAACCGATTCCAACCTTCCATCTTCCATAAAAACCCCGGACCTATCGGCTATGGTCAGACAGGCGATGAGAGAAAATCAAGGCTTGACCAATGAAGATTGGGAGATATCAGGAGTCATACTCCATTCATATATATTATTCTACATGCTAACTATCTCGGCCTACAAAGGGAAACATAAGATATGAATGGATGATGGATTCAGCTAGAACAAATGATGCAACTAAGTGTGGATGCTTCCAAATAACCTTATCCGGAATTGCGACATGTGGTTCACTCAACTTCCATTATGGTCTATATCTAGCGTTGATGAATTAGTGATGAAATTCGTAGAATAGTTCAGGATACATGCCACTCGTCCCAAGGACGTCACCTCCCAATCTAGTGCAATCCAGGCTTCAGGGGAGTCGTTCAAGGAGTGCATACAGAAGTTTCACGTTGCGGCTACTAAAGTTAGCAACCCTAATGACCATGCAATTCTGATGGCTGTAATGCGAGGAGTGGATCCGGATTCAGAATTTGGAGATGGTTGGTAGGAAAACCTTCGACTACGCTAGAGTGTTTTTATTCAAAGGCTCATCAGTTCCTAAGAAGAGAGGAAGCCAAGTGGACAAGGCGAGGTAAGGCAACAGGGCCTATTCAGGAGACTGTGAAGTGCAACATCGCTGTGAAACAATCTGATGACAATTCAGGGAAGGTTCAGGTCAATGTCCATAACAAGCCCCAGCAAAAAAAGGGCCCGAAGGAGGAAATCCAGGAAAGAAAAGAGAAACAGGAAAATGGAAGCCAAGGATTGATGAATTTACTCCTCTAAATGCATATCTGGAGAATATTTACCTATCAACTTGTAATACATTTCAATACAGAAAGCTGTGCCCAAAGGAATCTACAGAGGAACAAAAGCGGACTGGAAAAATTGCCGCTTCCATGAGACTTACGGGCACAATACAGAAGAGTGTAGACACCTCCACGATGCCATAGAAAAGCTGATTAGATAGAAAAAGTTGGAGGAGTTTGTCAAGAACTCGCAGGAAGGTAGGCAAGGTACATCAGACCTCGAACGCAGGCCGGCTCCACGCCATCCAGAGGAACCTACCCGAACTGTAGGTAGACTAGTCATAAACACTATAGTCGGTGGACCTCATCCTGCAGACAGGAACTGGCAGGAAATGAAGAGGTATGCTAACTCCTTAAGGCATGAAGATTATGGGTGTTATTCGAATGTGGAGGATGGGACCCCCACTAAACAGTAGCACATGGTGATGGACGATATAGTATTCAGGAGCCGAGATGTTGACTAGGTGGAGGCTCTTACCATTGACCCGATGGTCATATCTGTGACAATCGGGCCAACATTTGTGAAGATAATTTTAATTGATTGTGGAAGTTCTGTTAACATCATCTTCAAAAAGTCATATGACCAAATGAAGATGGAGACGAAAGATTTAAAACCATCTAAATCCCGTATCCATGGCTTTAATGGTGCAGTGACCGATGCAGTGGGGTATGTTGAATTGCTAATTGAACTAGGACAAGGTGAATGCAAGAGGGTGTGAATCCTACCTTTCATAGTTTTAGATGTTGATTCTCCATACAATGTGTTTCTAGGTCAACCGGCCCTGGTGGAGTTTAGGGCAGCTTTGTCCCCATGGTGTCTAACTTTGAAGTTTTCAACAGACAAAGAAGTTGGTGTGGTGCATCGCGATCAAGCGACTGGTCGTGCATGTTATGTGGCTGAGCTGAGAGGCCCAGCGGAGAGAGAAAGGAAAGGTTGTGGACAGCTCCGTCCACATCCGATACACTGACAATTGACAAGTAGTGCCCGAGCCCTGGGTCGGGCAACAATCTCGAATCTATAGAGACATAGATCCAAGAGATGATGATGAAGAACCCAGGAAAGCAAATGCGGCGCCGGCTGAACCGACGATTCACATTCTAGTCAGCCGAGATGATCCATCGCGAGTACTTACGATTGGATCGCAACTCGACCCCTCGATGGCCGAGGATCTTGCTGATTTTCTCCAAGCGAATTTGGATGTTTTCGATTGGATACATTCTGATATGTGCAGGATTTCACGTGCTATTACGAGTCATATATTAACCTAGACCCATGTGCCAGTAAAGCAGAAAAGGAGAAGCATGGACCCGGAGAGGTCCGGTGCTCTCAGAGAGGACGTGGACAAACTCAAAGCCAATAGGTTTGTCCAAGATGCCCTCTACCCTGAACGGGTTTCTAACCCTGTTGTAATGAGGAAAGAAATTGGGAAATGGAGAACTTGCGTAGATTATTCCGATCTAAACAAAGCGTACCCCAAGGATAGTTTCCTTTACGCCAGATTTACCGACTGGTTGACTCAACAGCAGGACACGAGTTACTGTCATTTATGGATGCGTATTCGGGATATAATCAAATCCCGATGCACATTCCAGACCAAAAAACACACCAGTTTTATCACAGACGTCGGGCTATATTGCTATGTAGTGATGCCTTTCGGATTAAAAAATGTAGGAGTGACTCATCAGCATCTAGTGAATCGAATGTTTCAAGACCAGATAGGTAAAATAATGGAAGTCTATGTGGATGACATGCTCATGAAGTCACGACAGTCAAACGACCACATTCGAGACGTAGCGGAGATGTTTGATATACTCAGATAATATGGAATGAAAATCAACCCTTTGAAGTGTTCCTTTAGCGTTGCGTCAGGGAAGTTTTTGGGTTTCATTGTTAATGCGTAGGGAATTAAAGCTAACCCAGTAAAGATTCAAGCTATTCGTGACATGCAAGTGCCCAGAAATATAAAGCAGGCACAAAGCTTGAATGGAAAGGTGGCCACACTAAGTCGATCCATATCCAGAGCCACAGATAAATATATTCCCTTCTTTAATGTAATAAAGAAAGAAAAGAGGAATTTCGAATGGACACCCGACTGTGAGAACGCATTCTGAACTTTAGTATGACATTTGGATAGTCCCCCGGTGCTATCAAAACATATAGACCATAAAGTATTATATGTGTACTTGGCTGTATCCCAGCATGCTATCAGTATGGCTTTGGTTCGCGAGAACGACCAGGTTCAAAAGCCGGTTTACTATGTCAATAAATATTTAACTGGGGCAGAAAGAAATTATCCCAAGATCGAGAAACTGGCCTACTACTTGGTGATTGCATCACGCAAGTTTCGTCTGTACTTTCACGCACACTCGTTCAATGTTTATACTGATCAACCCTTGTGTCAGGTACTCCAATGACCAGAAACTTTTGGAAGGATGTTAAAATGGATTATCGAGTTGAGTCAGTTCGATATTACCTACCTGCCAAGAAGGGCCATACAAGGACAAGCGCTAGCAAACTTCATTGCTAAATTCATCGTGCCAGACGAACCAAACAGCCATGATGTTATCCCCCCCATTCGATGGAAACTGTACACGAAGGGGGCATCTAACGACCGTTGCTTCGAGGCCGGTATAGTTCTTGTGACTCTCGAAAACCGATCAATTTGTTACGCTTTGAAGCTCGATTTCCCAGCAACAAATAATGAAGCCGAGTATGAAGCATTGATTGTTGGCCTGAAATTTATCAAAGAACAGGGAGTAAAATCAGTTGAAATCTTTTGTGACTCACAATTGGTGGTATATCAGGTGCGGGGGGACTATCAAGCAAAGGGACATAGGCTTGGCCCATACCTTGCATGGGTTCAAGATTTGCTAGAAAATTTAGAATATTATGATATTTTGCATGTCCCATGTGAACAAAATAGAGAAGCCGATTCATTGGCAAAATTTGCGAGTATAGGAAATGCACAACAAATGGGATTGGTTCCCCTCGAAACCTTACATGCTTCGAGCATAAACGCGATAGAGGTAGATTTCATGTAAGAAACTGAAATCGAGAAGGAGTCATGGATGACCCTCTTTAAGAAGTACTTGCTATGTGGGGTCTTGCCCGAAAGAAAGAGCGAAAGGCGACAAGTTCATCATAAAGCTTCGCGATATGTGATACAGAACGAAATAATGTATCGAAGGGGATTCTTAGCCCCCTTTCTCCGGTGCGTTGCCCATGATGAAATAAAATGAGTCCTGAATGAAGTCCATGAAGGAGAATGCGGTGACCGTACTGGAGGGCAGACATTAGCAAAGAAAATCCTCCGCTATGGATACTATTGGCCGACTGTAAACCCGGATGCTGTAGACTACGTAAGAAGATGTGACAAATTCCAGAGTATGCAAAAATCCCAAGAGCTTCTCCGAGAGAATTCACACAAGTGGTTAGTCCCTGGTGGTTTACAATGTGGGGGATCGATATAATCGGTTTTTACCCATATCCAAAGGTGGTGCGAAATACGCAAAAGTTGTGGTTGATTACTTTACCAAGTGGGCGAAAGCGGAGCCCTTAGCCACAATCACCACCAAGAAGGTCATTAATTTCATTTTACGGAACATTATATGTCGTTTTGGCCTCCCACAGACTATCATTACAGACAAACGGAACTCAATTCAAAAGTAGGGAGTTCAAAGAATTTTGTCAGAAATACGGCATTGAAAAAAGGTATGCAGCAATTGCTCATCCAAAAGCCAATGGACAGGTTGAAGCCATGAACAAAATAATCAAGTTCATATTGAAAAAGCACTTGGAAAAGTCTAGAGGTAAGTGGGTAGATGTACATCCAACAGCACTTTGTGCTTATAGAACCACCCACAAGTCCGCGACCGGCTATACTCGATTTGCATTGGCATATGGCACGGAGGCTGTTATACCTGTAGAACTTGAAGTTCCTTCGCATCAAGTAACTCATTATGAACCTAAGATGAATCAGGATCTTTTAGTGGAATCACTGGACCAGGTTGATGAAAATCGTGAAGAAGCAGATTTAAGGGCGGCTACATATAGACACTGAGTCGCTCGATATTATATTGAAAAGATCCGGCCGAGAACCTTTAATGCGGGCGATCTCGTTTTAAAATAAGTTTTTCCTGTCCTATCGCATATGAATCCCACATGGGAAGGTCCATACATCATTGAACCGAGGCTTGGAGAGGGAACTTTCAAGATAACTACCGTTGGTGGTGCGACACTCCCCCGAGCATGGAATAGCGAACTTCTACGGAATTATTATACTTAGTCTATTCCTTTTGTATATTTGTTGCAATTATTTCTAGTATGTTTTTATTTCGTTGATTCTTAATTTTCGGCATGTAATAATAAAATTTAGTTTGTTTTCATTAATAATGGCTTGAAGCCAATTTTTCCATGAATTACTGATGTTTCCGTGTATGATAATTCTATGGTAAAAAACTAGAGTTTTAATATTATATCTCATGTACGAATGCGCATGAATACTCAAAATCTCCAAGTCCCCGGAGTGCGGACTGGAGCACTCTAAGTCCCTAGAGTGTGGTAGAGTATAAACGACTCAAAATCTCCAAGTCCCCGGAGTGCGGACTGGAGTACTCTAAGTCCATAGAGTGTGGACTAGAATATAAACGACTCGAAATCTCCAAGTCTCCAAAGTGCGGACTGAAGTACTCTAAGTCCCCATAGTGCGGGCTAGAGTATAAACGACTCAATATCTCCAAGTCCTCGGAGTGCAGACTGGAGTACTCTAAGTCCCCAGATTGTGGACTAGAGTATAAATGACTCTAAATCTCCAAGTCCACGGAGTGCGGACTGGAGTACTCTATGTCCCCAAAGTGCAGACTAGAGTATGAATGACTCAAAATCTCCAAGTCCCCGGAGTGCGGACTGGAGTACTCTAAGTCCCCAGAGTGCGGACTAGATTATAAACGAATCAAAATCTCCAAGTTCCCGGACTGCGGATTGGATTAATCTAAGTCCCCAGAGTGCGGACTAGATTTTAAATGACTCCAAATTTCCAAGTCTCCAGAGTGTGGACTGGAGTACCCTAAGTCCCTAGAGTGCGGACTAGTGTTTAAACGACTCAAAATCTCCAAGTCCCCGGAGTACGGACTGGAGTACTATAAATCCCTAGAGTGCGGACAAGAGTATAACGACTCAAAAACTCTAAGTCCCCGAAGTGCGGACTAGAGTACTCTAAGTCCCCAAAGTGAGGATTAGAGTATAAACGACTCAAAATCTCCAAGTCCTCGGAGTGCGGATTGGAGTACTCTAAGTCCCCAGAGTGCGGACTAGAGTATAAACGACTCAAAATATCCAAGTCCCTGAAGTGTTGACTGGAGTACTCTAAATTCGCAGAATGCAGACTAGAGTATAAAAGACTGTCTCCAAGTCCCTGGAGTGCGGACTGGAGTACTCTAAGTCCCTACAGTGCGGACTAGGGTATAAACGACTTAAAATCTCCATGTCCCTAGAGTGCGGACCGGAGTACTGTAAGTCCCCAGAGTGCGGACTAAAGAATATTCTAAGTACCCAAAGCATGAAACAAAGGTTTTATGATTCTCAAAAAATTTCAAGATCACATGGAGGTGAACATGGAGTTTAGGTACCTCGCCGAATGTCGAGTTATAGTCATAAGTTAGACAATAAGCTGAACAATAAAAGAGACAAAGAAACTAAAAAATTATTTATGCAATCCAAAATGAGGTCCTACTACAATCCCTTTAAAATTCAGAGCCAAAACTCTATTTACATTGACCATGAAAATAAATAAAAACGATTATATAATCTAAGCTAACTCTCGTTGAACGAGAGTGACAACTACTTCTTTGGTTTCTACTCCTTCTTTGTTTTCTCAAATGACTCCTCCCCCATGCATTTTCGTTTGGATGCTTTGCTTGATATGGAAGTAACATCCAAGGAAGGATGAGGAACATCCATTGGCCTGGACCTACCAAGGAGAATGACCTTCAAAGGTCTGTTCAATGAATCGTCTAGTTTCACTACCTGGGGTTCGGCCTTGATCTCAACTTTCTTCGTTTTCTCCTTCGAAAGTTTCTCCTTCATGCTCACTTTTGAAGTGTGTCCAAAGGCGCCTGTAATCTTAAGTTCATAATTTTCTTCGACAGGTGACGAAGTTTTAGATTTGTCCCCGTCAAGCGCCTCAGTCACATAAGCATTAGGAGCGGGAGTCTCTCCCGCTTGAATAGCCTCGCTCGCCTTCTCCTTCTCCTCTTTGGCATCATCGTTGCTTGGAGTTTGACCAGGATCAGAGCGGCCTACGCAAAAATACAAGAGACAAACGTTAGAATACAATAACCTCTTGTCGAAAATAATGGCTCTTTGAACTTTAAGAAGAAAGGTTATATACCGGTTTCTTGTTGACTCCGATCGTTCCAGGAGTCTCACCCTCTAGAATGGGAGATAGAACATGAATATCAAGGCCAGGGTCTTCCGGGTCGTAACCGACGTGCTGCTCGAACGGATCAAGTGCTGGCCGATCAGGCGATTGAATCGGGGGAGGAGCTGGAGACTCGGTTCCAAATGGACCGGCAATGTCATTCTTTCCTTTTGACGACGAGGAACCTTTGCTATAGAGAGCCTTTACGGCAGACAAGTCTAAAGGCTCATCCCTCCTAAGAAATTCCTTTATTAATGCCTCCTCGTCAACCTCTTCGGTGCCTGACTCAATCTTCTGATCTTTATCAAAGGTTCCCATGCCTCGGCTAGAGATTCGAGGTAACCCTCGCCAAGAAAAGTTAAGTCCGGATGCATAAGGACATGGGCATTGTATTCTTCTATAAGTAGGTCGAACAAGCACTTGATCTCCTCCCTGCCAGCCTCCATAGCCGCCGCAAGGCAAGAATCAATCTCCGTGGATGCTATTCTTTTGCCCTCCTCATGAGCTTCATTCTTCAGCACCTCAACTTTAGAGAGTTCGTCGTCGAGCTTTGTCTTCAGGAGTCGGGTAACAACAATCTCATCGTAATATCGTTGCGACTTTTCCTGAGCAGCTGTTTTTTCCTCATTCTCTTTGAAGTGTAGCTCTTCCAAATCTTTAACTCACTGGGTGAATGCGTCCCTCTACTTCTGAATGGAATCTGTCTATAAAGCTAAGGCCCCGCAGCGTTGAACCGCTTCATCAATTTTTTCTTATGTGTCGCCTCTAAACGATTAACGGCCTCCGTTGTGTCTTTAGCGCTTTTTGGGCAGTTTCAAGTTGAGACTTGTATGAAGAGAGCTCTTCATCCTAAGCTTTAATGATGCCTTTGTCGTAAATAGCTTCGAGCTTCAGGCGATCAGTTTCGTGTTGGTGCTCAATAGAAACTTCCGAGACTTTTTCAGCTAAGTGGACAAATGCGTCACGTTGACCGTAAACGTCATTGTTACATGCAATGGCACTTTGTTTGACGTGTCCCGGAATGTGATGAATCGCCAGGAGAAATTTCAAACCATCGAAGCATATTTTTGGGAACGTGGCCTTGAGCTCAGTAAGTCTTTCCGCTACCGACGAATCATGTATAGGAGCAGGAGGAGTTTGCTTGGAGACTACAAAAGTTTTGTGGGGTTCCCAGGATTGCCTGGTGCTAGATGAACCAAAATGTTGATCTCGGTGGGCCTCAAGCTGGGACCCCTTATACGCAGACTTGTCCTTGCCTTGCTCTGATTGAGAAGGAGGATCGTGAGAGTAGGAGGACTGGATGTATGATTTTCTTCAATAAGATGATTCTCGGGAGCGGTAGTCTCGACCGCCAATGTCATTTCTGTCTCGGTGTTTACCGGAGCCCGAATCTTGGCCAGAATGATGAAGAATAGATGACCTCAAAGACGAACGATCTGTGAGTACATTCCATATCACCTGCGCAGAATTTGAATAACGACAAATTAGCAAAGAGTAGAGTGATGGCTAAGATTTAAGTTCAAGGTGAAGTGCATGCGTCCGTGTGTGTCCTAGTGTCTCCCAACCGCCGGACCGGTTTCCTTATCTTTATTTATAGGAGTATTTTCACCTTTGTTTTGGGCTTGAGTGCCTGCATCGCCTCTCGTAGGCGAATGAAGCTTAAGAGCTTCCGGATCATTGAATCCATAATTAAGAAAATCATCGAGAATTGTGAGATCCGACAGGCCTTTCAAAGAACTCTCTAAGTGTTGAGGAGAAGGCTCTCTCTCCACTAGAGTGATTGTGACCTTAAAGTTTCCATCCACCGCCTTCTTCCTCAATTTGTAAGAAATTTTCTTCTATCCCTTCGAAGGGGAAGGTGTTTCTTCGATATCGTGAACCTCAACTACTAGCTCCCGAGCGGGACTAACATTCTCACCAGGTGTGTTTGACACTTTAGCCTCTCTAATCTCACCTTCCTCGTGTGTATCAGGTGCTTCACGTGTTGAATGCCCAACTTGCCTTTTGCCAATGTCCACGGCAGACCCGGTTATACTAATGCCATAAGGAAGACTTATTTGGCGACCTTCCACCAACTGCCCAAACTTCGAGAGCGATTCGTTTGAAATAATAGATCTTATGTCCCGGTCTCCCGTGGGGATAGCTCGGATAGCTTCAGCGGCTTCAGAATACCCGAAGCCTTCAGGATGTGGGCTGATACCTGTAAAAGTAGAAAAAGAGCTAGAAATGGTGCAATTTCCGCCGAATGCAAGAATTGATCCATAAAAGAGACTTACTCCCTTCCACCCATCTCCTTGCAAAGCCGGAGGATAGCACACATAGAACCGTATCTGCTTATACTGGGCGAATTTTCTCCAATCCCCAGTCAGAATTTGACACTTATTATGCGGCTCAAGAAATACAAAAGATGGGCTGTCAGATCGTCTCTTGAAATGATAAATACAGCGGATATTGCCAGGAGTCGGGAGCCTGAAAAGGACGCTCGTGAAGAGAATGCATGTGTCGTATACGAACATGTGACTGTTTAGATGTAACAGTGATTGAGGTATCTCAATACACTGTAGCAGGTCACGGAGGAAGGAGTTGAATGGTGGCACGCTACCAACCTAGTAAATAAATTTGTTGCAGGCCATATATCCGACTGGGGGAAAGTGAGGATGATCTTATCTCGATGGAACCAGCACATCGTCAAAAGGAATCCCATGTATTGAGAAAATTTGATGAAGAGCTTTTTCGTTAATTCTCGAAGCTTGAGAATTGACCCGATTGTCTAGAAAGATCGCTGTATCCAAGGCATCGAGAGCCAAGTCGACGGATGCGATCGTGGGGATCGGAATATCTTGTACAGGAATAGTCGATGGATTCGAAGTTTTAACTACTTCTTGTTGAGAAGTTAGCTCGAGTCTATCTGAGACTGTGGCGGAGCTAGATTTTCTAGACATCTCTAGTGAATGTTGGATCTGATAAAACACCTGTTTAAACTATACTTGAAAAACGATTAACATTAGACATAACAACAAAAATACTCCCCTCGTGTGGTGTGTGTGAACTAGTGCAACCATTCAATTATAAGTGCCAAAGAATTACATGTCATAAAGTTGATAAAATAAAGTTAAGCTTTGGATTATCATCTTCGAAGACCGTCATCGCTGACCGTCTCTGAGAGCTTGTCATATGATGGTTTCAAATTTGAACTCGACAACGACGCTGTTATTGTCTGTTTTGATCGAGTTAAACGTAGGATTATAGTTGTTGAAACAGAGAGATAATTCGTCTGGATTAGTACAATATGCTTTATTGCTTAAGTCCTTGTACTTGTTTTTGTCATATGTTTAGGCAGAGAAAGTGTGTCAAGTCAACATGAGCTATGTTCAAATTGGGATGGTTTCGACTATCATTGCCTACTTCGCTCCTGCATTCCCGCTTCACCGTTCGGCATGAGGAAGTCATGCCAAGTCATGGTCATACTGAGCCGCATCGCTCGACACGTTGAACCTAACTCCTACTTCACTCCTGCATTCCCTCTTCACTGTTCAGTATGAGAGAGTCATGCCGAGCCGTGGCCATGCTGAGCCGCATCGCTCGACACACCGAACCCAGATCTCACTTCCGTCCAACACTCCCTCTCCATCGTTCGGCATACGAAAGTCACACCGAGCCACAGCCATACGTTCCTCTCCAACTCACTTCTTCAAGTAACCTAAGCACCTTCCTAAATGGCTAGTCGAACATCACTTCAACTCCCACGCCACACTCGCCCAACGCTTCCTAACCTCACCAATTCCTACTGGTCCAACCATACTTCCTATTCCCTCGCTCGGCAACCCAAAAAGAGCCTGCTTCCTAAAGGCCTCTGACACCCTCTTCCTTCCTCTTCTCCATCTAACCTAAGGTATGCTTAAGCCTTAGACTCGTCTTCCTCATCTAGACGACCGTTGGTAGTATGGAAAAACATTATGAGTTCGGGTCTCGTGCAAAACCCCTGATTTAGGAGAATCAGACAAGTAAAAATCATACCTAAAGAAATGGCTCGAAGCGTAGGAAAATACCGGATTTGGAGTTGAACTTGTTCAGGTTCATGGTAAAGAGAGATTGAGAAGCAATGTTTGGGACTTGGGAATAAAAAGGGAGATTGAGATGTTAGCAGGAGTTTGGGGGTAGACGAGTTCGGAAGGGTGTTAGAGCGGAGGTAAAAGTAAAAAGGAGGAGCAAGAGAAGTCTTTGCTTATATAAGGAAGAGGGAAGGCGAACAGGCGTCAACCTGTAGAACCGGTCAAGTATCTCGATGGCTCGACATTCAGGCCTCGCTCGGCATTCAGGGCTCGCTCGGCATTCAGGGCTCGCTCGGCATTCAGGCCTCGCTCGACATTCAGGAGATCGTAAGAAATCACTATTGAGAATTCAGAGCAAGGGCTTAAAGGAAAACATGGATTGCTCATGGTTCAAAGCGCATCATGTTGGTCCACACGATACACTTTGAGGGCAAGTGCTACCCGGTTGTTTGGCCCGGCAACGAGTCGTTCGACATTCAGGCCTCGTTCGGCATACAAGCCTCGTTCAGCATTTAGGCCACACTCGGCATCTCCACTCGAATGGCATGAAGCCTCGCTCGGCATTTCCTCTCGATCAGCATGAAGCCTCGCTCGGCATCTCCCCTCGATCGGCATGAAGCCTCGTTCGGCATCTCCCCTCGCTCAGCACAGGCCTCGTTCGGCACAAGAGCCTTGCTCGGCTCAAGTACCTCGTTCGGCACAATGCTTCGTTCGGCATATGAGTGCCCTTTGGCACGCATTCCTCGCTTGGCATATGAATACCATTCGACCTGGATATGTGGCTCGGCATACGAGGGTCGTTCGGCATGGAAACCTCGCTCGGCATACTCTGGTTCGACCAATCTCGCTCGGCAATTGCCGTTCGACATCCCTGGTCGGTGCGTAGAAGCTACTAACCATGGGACGAGATACCTTGTCCCTAGGCCCATGAGGGAAGTCCAACCCATCTCCATCTATAGAAGGGCAGGGGCACAGCGAAATGGACCTTTTTTTCGAGAACACTGGGGAGACTCTGCCGCTTTCAATACTCATTCTTTTTCACTTAGCATTTGCATTCGAGTAGTTGGTGTATGGATTGTATCTGTAATCAATTGTTTAGTAAAGCAATAAAGATAAAAACCAAAGTGGACGTAGGCAGTTACGCCGAACCACTATAAATCTGGTGTTCTTGTTTTTGTAGTTAATTTAGCATACAGTCCTCTGTTTTAATTTACTTTCTTCGTTAATCTCTCTACATAATCTTTCTCAAGGGTGTTAGTGACCAATTGTGGTGCTAACAATATCTTATATATATACATATCAAATCATATTTGGACTTTAAAATCAAGATTAATTTATCAAACAATTGTGCAGTAAAATTACTACACTGTCTTCCCACTTTGAAACACAAAAATGAACATCGAAGATGCGTGCACTCATCACCGAAATTATTTTCCAACGATAGAGAGAGGGATACATAACTTATTTCCTTTCAAAATTCTTTTAAAACATTTCTTTCAAATTGCACTGAAATATTTATATCAGAAAATACTTCCAAATAATACTAATATTATATTCCAAAATCTTCAAAAAACATTTCAAAAATCTCTGAAATCAAGTTCTCAAATTTTCAGCTTATATTCATTTTATTTGTAAATATCATTTTTCAATCAATACTTTTAAATTTCACTACCTAACAAACAAATATATTACAACCAAATATATCATTTATAAAATTTACTATTTTATATACAAAAATATAATAGGAAAAGTTATTTCATTTACCTATATTTCAAAACAAATATTGTGTCGGTCTTTCCTATTATGCATTTAGAAATCCCTATCGATGTCATAGCATCCTATGTACCGACCAGAATTTATAAATACAAAACGGAAGAAATTAACCCAATATAAAAACATTTTATAACACTAACAAATATGCTTTCTCATATATATTTACACTCAACGACTCATTCTAGGGTATTACTACCCTATTTTATATGAGTCAGACCCCATAAAGCTAAGGTTACACCTTTGGTGTAAGCAAATGGATCGTATAGAAATTAAACTAAATATACTTACCACCACTTTTCGATTTCAAACTTGTACTATCCCTTAGATAATAATGTTGTCAGACAAAGTGGCGTAATATCCTTGCCCCGACATACACTCTTAAACTCTCAAAGATAGAGATGAGTTTTCCTACCTTGAAATTCGGTATTAAATATGAAAAGAATAATTTCCATACCGCTACAAATTATAAAGATCATTTATAAAGTCGAATTTCCTATACTTGTCATGTTTTCACTATTTCAACTTACTCTATCCCTTACATAGAAATGAAGCAAGGTAAATTGGGGTACCGGTTGCACCTGGACTTGTCTAAGTTAAAATACTCCAATTGTAAAACTCACAGATAAAGGATCAATCTACTCATCGGTTTTTAGTGCAAATGATACGATTACTTAATTTCCATAAGTAACTGAATTCATATACGAAAATAATGCTTCATATACTTAATGTCATTCTTTGATTTCAAACTTAAACTATCCTTTAGTTAACAATGAAGCAGTTCAAGTTGGGGTATTATTACCTCCCAAAATTTGACTCGATAATATTCTTATCTTGCTGGATAGGTAGGAGTTTCCTTACCTCGAAGCTTAATATCAAGTATAAGACTTCATAAATTATGTATACAATTCTTTTTAAAACAAAGTGTGATAAACTAAGCTTCTTTCTACTTTTCCCAAAACCATTTATTATAACAGGAATGTTATAATCTATAATCACTTTTCTTTTCTCGAAAACATTTATCATAACAGTAGTGTTGTAATCCATGATTTCTTCTTCTTAAAAAATACTTTTAAAACTCTTTAAAACATAGTTTGAAACATCCTTTTAAAGGTGGTCGCTTTTAAACAAACTTAACTTTTGAAAGCAAAGGAGTTTCCTTTAAAAAATATAAACCTCTTGTTTAAAAAACTCAAATAAATTCTTAAAAATATATTGAAATCTTCAAACTCCTTTTATAATACTTATACAACTTTTATAAACACATGTGAAAAGATTCTTCAGAATATCTGAAGTAAATAACCTTTTATACATTACTAAATAGAATATCTAAAGTAGATTTCCATAGCTACTATCACTATATGGACCGTAACTTTTAAACTCTGTATTTGTAAATCAAATAGCTTTTAAACCACATTTCTTTCTATATTTTAAATCACTTTAATACCCTCGCAAAAAAGTTTAAGAAACAAAAATAATGTTCAAAAACATTTCAAAACACATGTAGAAATCAAACGACAAAGTCGCATAAAAGAGGACTGTAGAAATTCAATACCACATATGAAACATCCTTAATAAACCCAAATATCAATAAAAGTATTTCAACGGGAAATCAAAGTCATAAATCATTTCAAACGGTCGCAAAGAGGCTCGAAGCTACATTAGCACTTAACAAATGCTACTACTTTTTTTATTAAGGAAAAGATTCAATCTTTAAGCATATCATTGTTTACGTACAACATATCTAAGCTACCAAACAATAGCATACAAGCATTTCATATGCACATATAATCATGAAATGTAAAATCAATGGGATGATGAATCCATTTGGATCCTTTTACAAATTTCTATTCTATCGAAGTGTTCTCATAGCGAACTATTCGCTACAAAACACCTCGACTTCCATTTTCCTTACTCTTGGCCCCTAAAAAACAATGGTTATTTATGTGATCAGCTTCCTAGGAAGCATCAAATCCAAACAACTAATATACACAAGCAAGTCACATATATTGATACATATATTTTTACAACATATCATCATCATTTTGAAATATTTTAAAGTGAGATATCTCACTTTTAATTCTCTACCAAGCTTTGCCAAAGTGCTAACACTTCACCGTACAAGTAAACAAACACCTTCACATCACTTCCACTCCTAGCTAGCTCGGCCATGCCTATAAAACCATGCTTATAAACATGGAGAAAAAATGGGAATGGGCACTAAATTTTAGATCTTTGTGAAGGTGATGGTGTGTACAAGGTTGTTGTAGGATAAATGAAGGAGTTGTGGTTGAAAAAGAGGAGTTTTGATTGCTTTTGCTTAAGAAATATTTAGGTGGAGATAAAAAAAAGAGAGCAACTTTGGAAGAATGGAATGTAAAAGAGAAAATGAATATGTGTGCACTCTTTTACAGAATTTGAAAAATGGAAAATTATTTCTAATGCTCCTTAGCCGAAGGACTTAGTTACCCCTCCAAAATGACTTCATCCACACATTTTCCCAAGTGCCAACTCATGTACACCACAACCCCTCCATATGGTCATGTACTTCCATTGTGATGACACGTACTACTTAGTATTTTATCATTTTAAAACAAGGAAGAAAAGTCTTCTTTTTACTTTATTACCTTAATTACATTACTTATTAATTTACTAACTATATTTTTTGTGCTAATTAACTCTTATCTGTTAAATTTATATGTAAGGATACGTTACAAAAATGTGCATATGTATGCAACAATGTTGCGACAACTTCCATTCGATAAAAAGGTCGAAAATCCGCAAAATGTATTTCGGTCACATTTTTAGTTTTTCATTCAACTATTTGTTTTGTAAATAAACTTTCAATATAAGTTCACCATTATTATTTATTAATTAAGAGAGTAATATTTGATTATTAAAAACCGTTAGTTTAATACTTAAAATTAATTAAACATTCACAAATCAAAGTGATAAAATTTTGGGTCGTTATAGATATTTAAATATAAAACATTCGAAATCCTGGGTCGTTACATTCTCTGCCCTTAAAATATTTCATCATTGAAATACTAACACAGATAGCCCAAAGCAACAATCACACAAAAAAATAAACAATATTGAAATCATTAGCAATCAAAGAAATACACATTCAAAACTTAGCAACATTACAACATTATTAGAAAACAAAGCTCACGGTTCTCTTAGGTTCAAAGACTTTTCATCGAACAAGGACGATAAACAACCCACTAAGCATACCGCATTCTCAATAGCGTTAGGTTATTACTTAGTTGATCATCCATACTACCTCAAACAATTTGAAGAGTCATTTTCCCAAAGTCGCCACAAGCCAACACACATAATATATAATTTATATTAAAGCCTATACATTGCACATGGACTATCCGTACGCAATATCAAATCTAATCCCTTGCTCGATCATAAATATTTCACTTCTAAACTAGTATATCTCACTTGACCTCTCTTATGCGGACGCCGATCAGGTTCCTTGAGTAGAAACCTCCGTTCTCCTTACATAGCCATATACTATGATAGAAAACTTCAAGACCATATCAAAAATTCATATCAAGTGTTTGCCGTTAAGAATCGATGAAAATTCCTAGCTTGGACCGGTATAAACTACCTTGAAATCATGTACTCTAAAATTCCACTATTTCAATAATTTAAAACTACTAAACAATATATCAAACAAGATGCACAACCAAACTAGCCTAATGCATATGATACACGAGTACATAAAATATCTTAATAGAAAAACTAAAGAACTAAACATCAGGTTTTATTTTAGTTATTTGAAGTAATATATAATCATAACTTTTGTTTATCAAATCATACTTTCAGAATTTAAATCAAAGTATGTTTTGTCAAATGACTATGATGCAAACTACTATGGTAGCATTCCCCACTTTCAAATCCAAAAATAAACGCCGATAATGCTGCAATAATCATAGAATTATTTTCTAACGAAAAAAGTGAGTTTAACACTATCTCTTTCAAAACCCTTTTGAAAACATTTATATTCATAAATACTTCTAAAAAAATATTAGCATTATTTTCTCTTCATAAACTTTGAAAAACAATTTCCAAAAACATCGGGATTTAAGTGCTTAAGTTCTTAGTTTAAATATTTTTATTTATAGATTATATGTTATAAACCATACTAATATAAAATCACTTTCTTATATAAAATCATTTCATAAATATTTATGTTTAAAATATCTTATCTTTCTCAAAGACTAAACAACTTTTATTAAAATTAAATTGTAACCCAACATTATTACCTTATGTTCTGTAGACAAAGTATGAAACTTAATTCTTAAGATGTTCGTTTCAATGTCCCCATAATTACTATCTACCCAACCCATGCAATGAAAAGGTAAAACTGGTCGAGCACAATTCAAAAATCAAACAAACAATAAATGATAATAATTGAGTATTATCATTTCCTAACAAACAAACTCATTATAAATAACTATATTAATTTTTGAAAATTATTCTTTCATATATAAAATATAATCCTAGGTAAAATAATTTTATTTACCAACTTTAATATAATATTGTGTTGGTTTCTCTTGTTCAAGTGTTTAAAGATTCCTATCAATAACGTTAGCAGCTCATATTGACCAAAATCCATAAACCATTCCACAGACCGATCAACACAATATAAGACATTTTTATAACTCCAACAAATACGCGTTCTGATATGTGTAATACACTTAACTTATAATAAGGCATTGCTTTAACCAATCTCTTAATGGGTTATATCCCACCAAAGCCAAGGTTCTTGCTTAACCTACAGCTTTTATACCAAATTATAATGGCTGCCTTTTTTGACCCTCAAATGTCGACACTAATACATCCATGGTATTCACATTTCGTGCACCTAAGTGCCGAAAAGACCAACTGTTAGGGTGAAGGAAAAGGATTAAAAGAAAATGAATAAGAAAGATGAGAATAAAACATCAGAATCTTACAAATGGAACGATGATATATAATACCTCCAAAGATCTTTACAGAAGGAAACCTTTAATATACATACAACAATCAAAGTAAACTAAACTATCATCAATTTGGATAGTTATAACAGCATATTCTCACAAACTCTGATGGATACAAAACAAGTAATGCAGCGGAAAATAAAACACGTGAATAGGTCTTGGAGGCATTCAATTTGTCTCTTGAAGCTCCAAAGGGTCCATGGCTAATCTGGTAATATAATGGGGGATGACTCGAGCACTACAAGAAAATAACGCCTGGATTAGTCTAGTAAACCAACGTGTGAAGCTCAAATCATATAAATTTTTATATTTATAAAACCATTCAAAAATAAAATTATCTCGTAAGACCACGCTGCAAATAAGCATTGATGTGGTACTTACGATGACCAAACCATTTCTATTAATAAATTCAGTGATATTATAATAATGTCTAAGGTAATGAATATAAACTAGAAATAGTTGTGCTGCGTGTGAGTGTACACCACAACGATAATGGTATACAATCAAAACTGCTAACACACGTTTGCTAATTGTGTAGGATTTTCGCAGAGGTGCGCTCAGTACATTAAGAATGGTCCTCCTCCACAAGGATGAGTGATATCCTTCCAAAGTAGCTTACATCTCCAGTGATTGTACAGTAGGAAAAACATAGATGACCGGCTAAGTCTGAATGTGTCACTCTCGCATGTATATCTATAAGTATCGCTAGAATAGAGTCGCCAGTACCCTATAGGTTAGCCAACTTTATGGATATGCCTCTTATCTTTGGTTTTAGTCATTACCACTGGTGATGCTATGTTCAACATTCCAGCACATAAGTAACAACTCGAACAGATCTTGACACACGAGTCCCCAACTCGAATAGATCTTTGAACTATACATGGATTCTCGTATCTCAGTAGATCTCGAAATCACACTTGGATTCCAACATCCTGAATAGATCACGAATACTATATATGTTTGAGAATCTCAATCAGATCTCGAATCTCCAAATAGATTCCAACATCTTGAAGTAATCATGAACCTCTTCCAAAGCATATAACATGTATATGGTGCTTGAAGTGGTTACAATTTCAAGCCATCTCATATAAGTACACTCCCCTATTTACCAGATGCTCTAAAACCCATACATAGATTTTTAGTTAACTAAATCCCAGTTCTTTCAAAATAAACAAACAATACATAAGAGTGGAGATCATCTCTTAATCGGATGTATTTCTTTATCATTTGTCCTAGAAGATTAAACAAGTTTATATGTACAATATAGCATCGCTAAAAATAACTGTATCGTATAATTCTCGTGTTTCTTTTAGATATTTTTAGAGTTATATTTTGGCCAACTTAATAATAACGAGAATGATCGCATAAGGGAAGCTAAGTCCTAAATACTTTCCATACACCATATAAGGGAAACTAAGTCCCATATACTTTCCGTGCATAAGTAATCACACAAGCATGATCGACACACACAAGCACGATCAAGTCACATAAACAACTTCTTATTTGCTTTTCAATAAAATGGTCCTTTATTAATTAAAACCACTTTTATTAGTAAAACTCCTTTTTACTCAAGAAACTTCTTTTGTTGATCAAAACTTCTAATTTAGTTAAACTTAAAACTTCCATTATTAATTAATCTCATTTATTAAATCAAATCATTTATTAATTAAACTCCTTTATTTAATTAAAATCCCTCTAAAAATTCTTTATTAATCAAAATTCACCTATTAATTAAACAGGAAACTATTGTCAAGGACAAAATTTCCCAGCATTTTAGCCTCAAGGATAGACCTTTAGTATTTCTTCCTAAAGGACAACTTTCTTTAGGTATTAGTTTTTAGTTGTAGATAGCAGTTTTTAGGTATCAGTTTGTAGTTATCAGTAGCAGTTTTTAGGTATCAGTTTGTAGTTATCGGTAGCAATTTGCAAGAATGCTTGTCCTTATGAATAATTTCGGAAAAATGTTTGTCCTTATGATTAATTTTTAGAAGAACGTATTACCTTGTAGTTAAAATATTGAGATCGTGTCCTTGAGCCTAAAAATATTCAAAATTTTGTCCTTTAAATTAATTCCCCATTAATTAAACTTCACTTTCTAATTAAAATCACACTATTCATTTCTATAGATTTCAATACTCTCAAAAGTATTCATATACATATCTCAACGGTATAAATATATTCATAAATCAGTAACAAGTTTTACTTAAAACACAGTCAAAGAGGTTAACACTAATGTTACTCAAACATTGTTATTATAAACCATTCTCTCTTTTATACTTCAAAACTTATACTTTACTTTTTTTTTAAAGATTTCACATTTGTTATTATCTTTAAAATTCCATTATTAAAGATCTATGTATTTTCCAATATCAAATAATTATATTTTTCCACTTTAAAAAATAATTCAAGGGTTTAAAAATAAATGTTACTAAAACACTATTAGCTAAAAACCCAAAACACTTCACACTTAATCATTCATTTTAACACAAGTCTTGAAATCCAAATTTTCCTTTCTTACTTTATACAACGCTTAACTTGCTTTCTTGTTTTCAAATACACACACACATACTGAAAACCCTTTTTACAATAATATACACACACTAATTTGTTAATAAGATAGGATATTCAATAAACTCTAAAACAATTCTAACGGATATTAATTACATAATTTGAAAAATAGTTAAATAGCATAGTTACAAATTTTATAAAAACTATATATACTTAAAAATACTTATAATATGGTTTAAATTATTTACTTAAAACATTACTTCAAAATACTTTAATTTATAACTTATCTAAAAATCATAAACATGTTTTATAACTTAAATCTCTTTACTTTGAAATTTAGAAATAATTATAAAACATACTTAAACTTTAAAATTCTTGATAAAAACTTTAAAAAAATTTCATAAAACTCCTTTAAAAAGATTTAGGAAAATATCTAAAGTAAAATCCCTTTTTAATTTACCAAAAAAAAGATTTGCAACACAACTTTGTTTCACAGCAATTGACCCAAGCATTAAGAAAACAACATGGTTTAACTAAAGCAAGTAGTTTTTTTAAATAAAAAGTCTAATTAAATAATAAGTTTAATCAATAAAATTTTTTTAACTAAAGAATAAAGTTTTAATTAAATAAAGAAGTTTTATTAGATAAAGAAATTTTATTAATGAAAGAGGTTTTAACTAATAAAGGATTAATTAAATAAAATGGGATCAAAAGTCCTTTTTGTTACTTGATCATGCTTTGTGTGTTTACTTGTTTATGGAAAATATTTAGTCATGTGCTTAGCACTACAAGCTGAAGAAGTATACTTGATTCTATCCGTGACAATTAAGAAT
This sequence comes from Allium cepa, assembly GCA_030765085.1. NCBI lineage: Eukaryota > Viridiplantae > Streptophyta > Magnoliopsida > Asparagales > Amaryllidaceae > Allium > Allium cepa. The sequence continues at coordinate 314,445,896 of CM060945.1, read as the reverse complement.
GATGATTCAAGTAGAGGGTAGAAGAAATAGTACTCAAACCTGCTGGGCTTCGCTCTTGAATGAGGGATAGTCGAAGTTGAAAAGGTCGGAAACGTGATAAGTATACAAGGCTAGGTTTTCATATGTGATCGTTTTTAGTTAGTGTTGGGCACGTGTGATAGAGGGTTCTCACACTGGCGAACATGTGACGAAGCTTTGCCTCTTATCCCTACATGTCCCTTTATGATTTGGTGTGTAGTCGAGAGGCTAGCCATAAAATTCAAAACAAGGTTCTGCCTGTAGTCACTCCGAATGAGAGACTGTTACATTGTTGTATTAGAGATGAAGGTTAAATGAAAACCTTGGCTTTAGTTGGGTATAACTTATTAAGAGATAGGGTATGGAATGACCTAGCATGAGTTAAGTGTATTTTATATATAAGAGTGTATATGTATTTATTATATATTGGTAAAATGCAAGTATAGGTTAATAGTGTAGTGGATTAATTTAGGGATTAATGATGTCCATTTATCCCTCATTTATTAGCTTAATCATGCTCAGGCAGTTTATGAGCATTGATTGTTATTTATTGATTGTTATTTTGTGTTTAACTAGTTTATAAGTAATTTATCTTTTCACTGCGTGGGTTAGTAGCTGATAATTATGGAAACATTGAAACGATCTCCTTTTGAATTATGTCTCAAAGTTTGGCTATAAGGCATTTAGTGACAATGTTGGGTTCAAAACTAACTTTAATAAATAGTGTTTATTATAATATAAAAGGAAGATAAGATATTTTTTGGAATAAATATTTGTGAAATCATTATATGCAAGAAAGTGACTTTATAAAATGTGTTTTATAAACTAAAAGGATTTAAACTGAGAATTTGAGAACGTAAGTTCCTCTGTTCTTGAAAATGGGTTTTCATGATTTTGGAGTAAATAATAATATTCTTATTTGAGATTATTTTTAAAAGACAAATGTTTTTAAAGGAGTTTTATGATTTTGTACGAGCTCGAGGTTACTCTTGGAATTAGAAAATCAATTTGGGAATAAAGTATTTTTATGTTACTAGTTTGAGCAGCTCGAAAGTGACTAAAAACGGGTGAGAGATGTGTTCGGATGGTAAGCACTTCTCTTGAGTATTATTCTTTTTGGAAAAAGGATATATGTACTTGGTAGGGCCTAGTTCGTCCTATTATTTTGGTGTTACTCGGCTATATGTTAATTTCCTATGGATTTTAAAGAAATTCTTTTGGATATTGGTTTATGGAAAGTAGGATGATGATACTTAGTACTATTGTATGAAGTATTTGATATCGTTTTGAAAATGATTTTAGTTTAATCCCAAAAGCACGATTTGATATATGGAAAGATATACATACATACATACATACATGTATATATATATGTGTGTGTGTGTGTATAATTCTTTCAAATCATTTGAAATCAATAATCCAGTGTATATTTTTAAAGTTTTCTTGAAAAGAGAGTTTGATATATTAAAAATAAAAATTGAGTTTTTATAACTCTTAATTTAAAAATAAAATATAAATGTTTTCTATATATACTTAGGATATAGTAAAGTATTATATGAGTAATGAACTTAAGTCTTGAAATGTTTTAAATAAGATTATGTTTTAATGAATTGCCCTATAAATAAATATAATTCCTTATAAAATGTTTATAAACTAAGTAATATATTATGAAATGCTTCATAAATGATTTTAGTATTAAGTGAGAAATGATTATTTTGTTAATGAATGTGATTTAAAATGTAAAGTAATTGGTGTAGTTAAGAAACCGATGGAATAAAATATGTAATTGTACATATATCATTTTATTCGCATGACAGTTCTTCATCTAGGATTCGAGTACATAATTTCGAGGCGGTTTATACAGGCCTGAACAAGAGTTTTTCACTACATTCTTGATGGTGAACGTTTAACATACATTCTTGATATGATTTTGAAGTTTTCTATCATAGTGTATGGCTATGTAAGGAGAACGGAGGTTTCTAATCAAGAACCTTGATTGGAGTCCGCACTAGAGAGGTCAAGTGATCTGTACTAGTTTAGTAGTGGAATTTATGCGATCGAGCGACTGATTAGATTTGATATTGCATAGGGATTGTCCATGTGCATCAAACAGGCTTTAGTTTATTTATGAGCTATGTTTACTAGTAATTTTGAATGCTATTAAGTATTAATGTATGATTGTTTCTTTTGTTGCTTGTATTGGAATTTTAAGGTCAAAATATTTTATGAGGGAGAGAATATAACAACCTGAAATTTCAAACACTTCGCATTTAAATATATTATTTAGATATTTGAATATTAGATTAGATGATATAAAAGTGATTTTATAACTTTATTAAACCCCTTTTAAATAATAACCAATGGTAAGAAACTTGATTTTGAAATTTGTTTAAAAAATAAATAGTTTGAAGAAATATTGATAATGTGACCGAAAATCATTTTATCAATAAACGAATTTTTGCTGACCAAAAGTTGTTCGAACTCTTTGGAAATTGTGTAGTGAATTTACATAACTAATAAATAAACACAACTGATAAACTATATGAGCCTGTGTACCCTGATTCTGTGGTTCATGCAGTAATTACTATCTCTACCGTTTTATATCCGTAATGAGTGTCATATTTTATTCGATGTGCTGTGAGATATGGGACGTGTACCATGTGTAACGACCCGTAAATTTCCGATAACAAATTTTTTTATTTTAACAAGATTTTGTAATTTAATTTGGAAAAATTTAAAAACTTTATAATTTAATACTGAAATGAATGCTGAAATAAAATATAGTAATGGCAATTAAAATTAATTATCAACAACTTGAATAAAATTCTAATAAAGGAAGTAGTGAAAGTGTTAAACCTGGATATAAATTGAATATGATAAAATAATAGTAAATATTGAATCAATTAATGAAATAACACATTGTTCACAGTAATTGAATGTAAATTAGGGTATAAATGTTAATGCAAGTTAATAAATAATTAATTTAGTGCAATCTTTCAATCAATTGAATCCAATTGTAAGGTTATAATTGATTGTAATTAGTAAATTGGGAAATAAATTCAAAGTTATATTAATTGATGAAATAATATGTAATAAATTGTAATTTGATAAAATCAACATTAGATAAGTAATTATAATATTTGTTAATTGATAATAAATTATGAATGGGATTAAATTAGGCAAATGGTGATAATCATTAATTGTTTACCCATTTATTTGTTCTATTGATTTAGATATAAATCCATTGCAATTAAACGTTTGATTTAATTATTTATTTATTTAATTAATGTAAAAATAGCCATTTTTGCCACTGACTCGAATTTTGACGAAACTAGCTTCATCAGATCCTTAACGGTGAATTATAGTTGGATTTCAAATTTCGTAGCGGTCGGACTTGTCGTTCGATCGTACGGACTAGAAATGCCTAGAAATTGATTTAGTCGAACCAATTGAAATCAATTTGACATAATTTGATTTTAGCATAACTTCTTCAGATGATGGAATTTGGATTTGAAACCTATTCCATTGTGTTTAAAATATTTAAAAACATATATTTTCATACATGGTTTGATCCATTTTTGTTCTAGAGTCAGAATGGGTTTTCGGGCCATTTATCGTTCAACAGTCCAAGCCAATCCGATCCGTTCTTTTATTTTCAACCCTTCCTATATATATCCAGTTATAAACCCTAGCAGCCCTCTATTTCTCATTTTTGTACGTACAGAAACTTCTGTTGCTTCTCTTTCTCAATGGCCGAAAACCCTAATCTTCCCAATCCTATTTCAATTCAAAATACAACTTCAGAAATCAAACTCTTCAAACTATATCGAATTACATATCGATTTAAAGCTCTCGAAGAGCGCAAGTCAAATACGTGATTCGTTTTTAGATCTGGGTTGCTATGTGCCCGGAATCGGGTTAAGAAGTCACGGCCGTTCATCCTGGTTCGATCATCGTCCAGTGATCATCGAATCGATGATACTGGGGCGTGGAGAGCGGCGAGCGTAGCTCATCGGAGCAGCTAATTCGTCGAATTAACAGTCAGATCTGCGGAAGTAATTTGATCAAGGTTTAGGAACTGGCGGTGGCCTCTTTCTTTCATCATCGAAGGCAGGACTCGTGGAATGCGGGGGAGGCTAGTGAGGAGGCATGGTCGGCCAGAGCAACGCGCGCGTGGCGCGGTTGGCGCTGGGGGCGGCGTGACGTCGATCGGTGGCGTGGCAGCGCTGTCTTCGATTGGTGCATGTGTATGTTTAGGGTTGAGGTAGAAGTCCTGTTCGATGACGTGGTAGAGGTGGGTTTGTTTATTTTGATTTTTTATTTTGTTTTGTTTTGAAAATTCAAATGTTCTGAATCACATAACTTCTTCATACGATGTCGGTTGCACACGCAGTTTTCTCCATTGCGATCTTATTGGAATTCCAAACATTTTGATGCTTGCTTAGACGGATTCTAAGAATATTTAAATTTTAGGTTTAAATTGGGTTTAAATTCAATTTAAATTCAAAAGGTGAGTGTTTTGGCCCACTCACAACTTCTAAAATTTCTTATGTTTGTTAAATTGATTTATGATGTGATTAGAAATTTATTTAGGACTATTTGGCATATTTGAATCATCATCTCAATTTATTTGGATTTATTTGGATAAAATTGTTATTTAATTTATTATTGCATATAAACTGCTAGTTAAATTGTTATTTAATTTATTATTGAATATGAACTGCCAGTAAATACCTGTTATTTATTATCTGTTCTATATTGATGTTATATTGTGAATTGGATGACGATTGTGAAAAATGTTTGATGATTGATACTGGATGAATGGATGTTGTATTTTATACTGTTATAAACTGCAAGTTGTTATCGATTTTTATTTCATTCGCGATTGCGGTTTGAAATGATATATAGCCATATTTATATTTTAAATTAGGGATTGAAATGATAAACATCCGTATCATTTGACCATAGGATAGAAAATTATATACAGACACCGCAGTCTATATATAAAAATATTTTGAAATGATTTCTATGGTTTTGTAAAGAAATATATGGTTTTATAGAAATATTGATTTCAGGTATTATAGAAATGTTACTTTATATATATAGTTAAATTTTTGATTTTTAGCTGTGTATAAATTTGTTAGGTATAAAACAAGTTTAAAAATAAAGATCGATTTATTTAAAAACGTAATATGGTTAAGTACTTATATAAATTATATTTTTTATAGAGTTATAATGATTTTAATAAAATTAAGGCTGAGAAGATGGATTTGGAATTGTATTAAATGTAGAAATTTATTAAATGAAACTGATTTGGAACTTACAGAATTTGAGATCTGTAACGGATACGGTTTATAACCTGATCTTGTTTAAGGTGAATTAAATAAATATTTCAAGTATAAATAAATTGAAGGAAACATTTAGTTATTTGAAATCTAGGTTTTATTTGAATGATAATGGATTTATTAAGTAAATATTTCGAAACTAAATAATGGAAAATTTAATTTGGTATATATATATATATATATATATATATATATATGAAATTATTAAACTTAGTTTTGAAATTGTTGAATACCTAGAGTTTGAAATATATTGAATTTGAAATGGGTTATTCTGTGGATCTAATCTGTTTTGAAATCGATAAATTTGGAATAGTTTATTTGAAAACTGAATTGAATTGAAATTATGACTTGTGATTTGGTTAAGTATAAAATTTAGAAATTCGAGTTGTTTTGGAATTGATTTGTGAAATTGAAGAAGCTATTTTATTATATAAAGTATTTAATATTTAGACCATTGAAGTGGTGGAAGTCGTGTTACAAAGTTATGAGTTCTAAGGTATTATGATTTGAAAGTGTACATTTCAAGTGCCTTGATTTCGAAATGTATAACTTTGAAATAGTTATGATTTTAGAAAGGATATATTTGAAATGAAAATGATACCGTATTGATTTGGTTTTGAAAGGGAAATGATATTTGGTTTAAAAGTATAAACTATTTTGAAAATGACCGTGGTGTTATAATAACGTTTGGTTGTTAAAGAGACCGAGATCGGAAGTTGTCATACTCTCTGCCAACTCCAAAAACCACTTTAACAACCGTGTACGTGGTGGAAATTCCAAAATGAAGTAGGATGGTGGCGGAATTCCTTTGAGGTATATACATGGACCCAACTCCCATGAGTTGGCATAAGGTGGCTAAAACAGGAGCGATCTGGGACCAATGATGACATTCCTATGATCGGAAACACTCCTTCGATATTATATTCTGACTTTGAGATTTATTTGGTGGCCACTTATGATTTTTTATTCGGGGGTGTGACTCGAAGTGGGCGGTAGTAGCTGCTACGCGTTACCACCAGCCCGCGTGCGTAATTGGTATATCTACCCTACCATTTTATTGTGTGCCATGTCACCTACCCTAGCACGCCTTTTATGAGTTTGGTTTTCTCCCATATCCCGTGTGGTATCCTCTGGTGGCTTCCCGATCAAAAGAAACCATGATATTGGATGGACTAGTGGGACTATTACGTGTTAAGATGGAAAATGTAAAGCCTTAATGCTATTTAAAAGTAATATTATTTTACTATAGACACTATTATAATAGCGAAATATTACTACATAGTAAATAGTTTAACGGCTCCTTAGGAGATGTGAATCTCGAACATCTCTTAAGTTACTGCACTCACATTAGACACTGGATAAGATATGTCAAATCCCGTAAACATCTCTAACGCCATTCCACTCCTATTATTTAATGTTGATTTAACTCACATAAGATTTTTATTTCTGAATCAAGTGTTTTGTCTTTACAATTCTCTCGGGTCAGCCTGAACATTTCAAGATTTGAAGACCTATTGTTGGAGGACGAAGACGAAGATTGTATTATTATTATTTATTATATTTCACTACATCATGTATTCCGCTGCATTATTTATTATCACTTGGTATGTGTAACTCTGATATGTGTTGTATAAGTATAATCAAATTTTTTGTAAAACAGCTTCATGAACTGTTATTTGATTATTACATTTTGTCATTCCACTACAAGATTCTATTTTGTTTTCTTTCTTTCTTCCTTTTTCTTATTCACCCCAATAACAGTTCTCCCTTTTGTGTGGTTTGAGTCTGACGTGTGGGGTTTATCGTCGATTTAAAACGTATAAAATGGCTGATGTTACATCTGGTATCAGAGCTTTGGTTTAGCGATAAACCATAGCTTTGTGGGGTCTGACTCTTTATCAATAGGGTAGTAATACCGTATGATGAGTCGCTGAGTGTATATATATATGAGAGAGTGTATTTGTTAGTGTTATAAAAAGCTTTTAATATTTTGTTAATTTGTTCCGTTTCGTATTTATAAATTTTGGTTGGTGCATAGGACGCTATGACATCAATAGGGATTTCTAAACACTTAATAGGACAAACCGACACAATATTTGTTTTGAAATATAGGTAAATGAAATAATTTTGCCTATTATCTTTTCTGTATATAAAGTAATAAATTTCTATAAAGGTTATATTTGGTTGTAATATATCGATTGTTAGGTAGTGAAATTTATAAGTATTGATTGGAAATAAAATTCGAGGAAAATAAAATAAATGAAATTTGGAAATTTTAGAACTTAAGTTCCGGGATTTTGAAATTTACTTTCAAAGGATTTTTGGAATAATATTGTTCATAAGTATTTTCTGATATAAATATTCCAATATAATTTGAAAGAATTGTTTTAAAGGAATTTTGCAAAGAAATAAGTCCTGTACTTCCCTCTCTGTCGCTGGAAAATAATTTTAGTGATGAGTGCATGCATCATCGACATTCATTTTCGAGTTTCTAAGTGGGAAGGCCAATGTAGTAATTTTATTACAGATTTATTTTGATAAACAAATATAAATTTTAAATTGTTTTAAATAGAATCAGATATATAAGTTGTAAGTATATATTTATCTATTATTTTAAAATGATTCGAAATTAAACTCGGTATTTAGCTCTTAAGTTTCTATAATTAATAGTTTTAATTAGTGTAGTGAAATAGAATTTAACTAATAAGTGAAACCTCTAAATGCAATTACAAGCACTGAACATTAAATTAATTTAAAAGAAATGAGATAAACTTGTATAATTTTCAATTGCATTCTTTAACATATATATAACTTATCAACTATAAAAAAAGTCAATATGTTAAAAGAAAATGTAATGGAAAATTTTACAAGTAAAACTTGAAGTAATGAAAATATTCAATGAATTTGCTTTCATAAATAAGAATTTAATGTTATAATTGTTGTAAACTTAATTATGGTTGAAAGGACACTAACTAAATATAATAGAAAAATTATAGTGAAATGATAATAAACTTAAGTAAAATTGAGGTTATTTATAATAAAAATAAGTAAAAAAGATGAATAGTGTAAATATATGATTATAGACACAAGTTAATGTATTGAAATGCTAAATAATTGAACTACACATGAATACTGTAAACAAATGAAATTAAGTAATGAATAAATGAACATAATGCAAATTCCTTTTATTTACAAAGAATCTTATATAGTACTCTAAGAATATGCTTACATATGTTTAAATTAAATTATATGAGTAACATATATAAGAAATGAAGATAACGTCGTTATTTGCATATTCCATCAAATGGGGTCTCGCCCATATTTTCAGAATCCACAAGAACTATGCCAGCCCCGAACAACAGTCGTTAGATGCCCCATCGGTGTACATCTTCCATCAAACGGGAGGTATGACATTGTGGCCGTTTGAGTCGTCTGACACAGTGAATTCAGCAATGAAGTCTGCTAGTGTTCGCCCCTGTATGGCCCTTCGTGGCAGGTAGGTAATATCAAACTGACTTAACTTGATATTCCATTTTAACATCCTTCCAAAAGTTTTCGGTCGTTGGACTACCTGTCTCAAGGGTTGATCAGTATAAACACTGATTGAGTGTGCTTGAAAATATGGGCGAAGCTTGCGTGATGCAATCACCAAGCAATAGTCTAATTTCTCGATCTTGGGATAATTTCTTTCTGCCTCCGTCAAACGTTTACTAACATAGTAAACTGGCTTTTGAACTCGGCCCTCTTCGCGAACCAAAGCAATACTGATAGCATGCTGAGATACTACCAAGTACACATACAACATTTCGTGGTCTATTGGTTTCGATAGCACCGGGAAGACTCTGTCGCATTCAATACTTGCCGATCAGTTTGTTATGCTTTGAAAAAGAGGCTGAAAAAAAGATAAGTCGGGTATGACCTCTATTGAATGAGTCTCGAATGCGGCAGAGTCTCACCGGTGCTATCGAAATCAATAGACCATGAAATGTTGTATGCGTACTTGGCAGTATCCCTGCATGCTATCAGTATGGCTTTGGTTCACGAAGAGGACTGACTTCAAAAGCCAGTTTACTATGTTAGTAAACGTCTGACGGGGGTAGAAAGAAATTATCCCAAGATCGAGAATCTAACCTATTGCTTGGTGATTGCATAACGCAAGCTTCACCCATATTTTTAGGCACACTCAATCAGTGTTTACACTGATCAACCCTTGCGACAGGTACTCCAACGATCGGAAACTTTTGGAAGGATGTTAAAATGAATATCGAGTTAAGTCAGTTTGATATTATCTACCAGCCATGAAGGGCCATACAGGGGCAAACACTAGCAGACTTCATTACTGAATTCTCTATGTCAGACGACTCAAACGGCCACAATGTCATACCTCCCGTTTGATGGAAGATGTACACCGACGGGGCATCTAACGACCGTTGTTCGGGGCTAGCATAGTTTTGTGGATTCTGAAAACCGATCAATTTGTTACGCTTTGAAGCTTGAATTCCCAGCAACAAATAAAGAAGCTGAGTATGAAGCATTGATTGCTGGCTTGAGACTTATCAAAGAACTAGGAGTAAAATCGGTTGAAACCTTTTGTAACTCGCAACTGGTGGTGTACCAAGTGCGGGGAGACTATCAAGCAAAGGGACAGAGACTTGCCCAGTATCTTGCATGGGTTTAGGAGCTGCTAGCAAATCTAGAATATTATGATCTCTCGCATGTTCCGCGTGAACAAAACAAAGAAGCTGATTCATTGGCCAAATTTGCGAGCACTGGCGATGCCCAACAAATGGGATTGGTTCCTGTTGAAACCTTACATACTCCGAGTATAAATATGATGGAGGTAGATTTCATGTTAGAAATCGAAATTGAGGCGGAATCGTGGATGACCCCATTTAAGCAATACTTACTACATGGGGTTTTACCCGAAAGAAGGAGCGAAAGACGACAAGTCATTCATTAGGCTTCGCGATGTGTAATGGAGAGCGGAATAATGTATCGAAGGGGATTCTCGACCCCCTTACTCCGGTTCATAGCCCATGATGAGATAAAACGGATCCTGAAGGAAGTCCATGAAGGAGAGTACGGCGACTATACTGAGGGGCAGACGTTAGCAAAGAAAATCCTCCGCTATGGATACTATTGGCCGACTGTAAATCGGGATGCCGTAGACTATGTGAGGAGATGTGACAAATGCCAGAAATATGAAAAAGACCCGAGAGCTCCGTCGACATAACTCACACAAATGGTTAGTCCCTGGCCGTTTGCAATGTGAGGGATCGACGTAGTCGGTTCCTTACCCATATCCAAAGGTGGTGCGAAATACGCGATAATTGCGGTCGATTACTTTACTAAATGGGAAGAACAGAGCCTTTGGCCACTATCACCACCAAAAAGTCATCAATTTCGTTGTATGAAATATTATATGCCGTTTTGGCCTTCTACGAACTATCATTACAGGCAATGGAACTCAATTCGAAAGCAAGGAGTTCAAAGAGTTTTGCCAAAAATATTGCATTGAGAAAAAGTTTGCAGCAGTCTCCTCATCCGAAAGCCGACAAGTGGAAGCCGTGAACAAAATAATCAAATCCATATTGAAAAAGCGTTTGGAAAAGGCTAGAGGAAAGTGGGTGAATGAACTTTCCACAGCATTATGGGCTTATAGAACTACCCATGAGTCCATGACTGGTCGTACTCCATTCGCCCTTGCTTACTGCTCTGAGGTCGTCATCCATGTAAAAGTTGAAGTCCCCTCTCATCAAGTGGCTGATTATAACCCTTATTTCACAAAAAAAAATAAAAATCAGGAATCGCAATTGAATTGCAATTAAACTAGATGGAATTCACGATGACTTACGAGCATATAAAACGCATCCGATAGCCAATGGCAAGAACATATACCGGAACATGCATGTGTACATCCGAAAAAAGTTTGACTTCTTGAAATCAATATGGAATTGAATTATCACTTAAGGTTATTAAGAAGAGATTAGATCAAATAGCTGAAGCTTACTGGCCCTTTAGAACCAGACACGGATGGCCACTGATGAACTAGAACCTTGTATTTATAATATTAGGAATCAGCCAAGCGTCACGACGACCAAAGAAGGATACAACACCTTGGGAGGATAAAATTGAAGGATAATGACTATTTAAGAAACATGATGGGTTTCTTTCTGGAGATGAGGAATACTCGCTGATTCAAAGCGTGTTGTGTTGCTTCACAAGACACACTTTATAGGGCAAATGTTAACCGACACCTTGGCCCGGCTACAAAATGACAGTTGAGGATATTATTATTAGCACTAGACAAGGTTCTGACCAAGAAGAGCCTGGTAGCATACGGGTTTGATGCAGCCAACATGTTTGGCATTTAGGCACGGTTCGGCAAGCACGGTTCGGCACACATCGCTCGGTTCAGATGGCTCGGCAAGCCTTGTTCGGCACAAACCTCGTTCGGCACAATGCCTTGCTCGGCATACGAGTGCCGTTCGGTATAATTTTATTTCGAGTCACTTGGTAGTCGCGGCAGGCAGTTCTCGACAGGCATCCCTCTCTTGGCCATTGTCGTTCGGCATACCTAGCTTGGTGCTCAGAAGCTACTTACCACAGGCCGAGATACCTTATTCCTAGGCCCGTGAGGGAATTCCAACCATCTTCATCTATAAATAGAAGGGCAGGGGCATAGTGAAATGGACCTTTTTCGAGAACATCGGGGAGACTCTGCCGCTTTCATGACTCATTCAAGACTTATCTTTTTTCCTTAGCAATTGTATTCAAGTAATTGGTATACGGATTGTATCTGTAATCGATTATCGAGAAAAGCAATAAAGATTAACCTCAAAGTGGACGTAGGCAATTACACCGAACCACTATAAATCTGGTGTTCGTATTTTCTGCATTTAAATTTGCGTATTGTTCCTTGTTTAACTTTACTTTCTTCATTAATCTCTCTACACAATCTCTCTTAAAGGTGTTAGTGACCAATTCTGGTGCTAACACGTATGAAAATAAAAGAACGGAAATGAAAACTGTAAGAAATAATTTGTGGATTAAAAAGATAAATCATTATTTGAATGAAAAGGAAGTGAAGCAATAAATGTGTGAAATGAAATTAACAAGAATGAACTTAATTTTTTGCTTGGGGTTATTGTTTGTTTGGTTTTGGTTGTTTGGGTAAGGATACTTTAAAATTATTTGGATGTATGAATAATCTATTTAGTTTCATCTAAGACTGTTAAGCAAATGGTGCACTTAGTAGCTTATTTTTCATTCTGTACAATTTAAAGTTTTGAACCTGAACAACTATTTGTTTTGCTTGATATGAATGGATGATTGATTTGAGCTGGTTTTATGTGATGGTTGTATGCTTTGTTGCAAGTGACTATTGATTATTAGTGGTGAAACAACTTTAATATTTCATTTTATATAATTATTAACCTCTTTTGGATTATATAAGTGAAATACAGGTTATGGAAGCAATTGCTACTGCTTTTGGTTTCATAAAATAAGCGTTAATTACCCAAAGAATAGGTACATTCTTGGATTACGGTTTTATAGCGTTATTATATAGGTTTTTCCGTTGTTGGAATATATTATTTTTTAGATATATGTATATTTTGTTATATTTGATATTATAATTTCTCCCGAGGGTCCCCGTACAAAGGAGACTCTGTTGAAATTTTTTCAAAAATTTTGGACTTAGAAAATTTTTTGAAAAATGTTTTCCAAACTTTTTTAATTTGAGTATAAAAAGATTTAATGGTTATAACTCAGTATATTTTATTTAAATTAATTAATTTTGTAAATTTATTTGTTTATAAAGTTAATATTTTTGAATAAGATGTAATGTTTCTTAATTCCTTCTTTTCCCTCCTTTTTCCTTTTCGGGGATGAAAAGTTTTGAGTGGCGGAGAGTGTAATGACCCGTAAATTTCCGATAATAAAATTTGTTATTTAACAAGATTTAGTAATTTAATTTGGGAAAAATTTAAAATTTATAATTTAATATTGAAATGAATGCTAAAATGAAATATAGCAATGGTAATTAAAATTAATTATCAACAATTTGAATAAAATTCTAATAAATGAAGTAGTGAAAATGTTATACCTGGATATAAATTGAATATGAGAAAATAATAGTAAGTATTGAATTAACTAATGAAATAACATATTGTTAACCGTAACTGAATGTAAATTAAGGTAATAATGTTAATGCAAGTTAATAAATAATTAATTTAGTCTAATCCCAATTAATTGAAACCAGTTGTAAGATTATAATTGATTGTAATTAGTAAATTGGGAAATAAATTCAAAGTTATATTAATTGATGAAATAATACGTAATAAATTATTATTTGATAGAATCAATGTTAGATAAGTAATTATAATATTTGTTATTTGATAATAAAGTATGAATGGGATTAAATTAGGCAAATAGTGATAATCATTAATTGTTTACCCATTCATTTAATCTATTGAATTAGATCTAAATCAATTGCAATTAAACGTAATAAAAAAATTGTCAATTATAGAATCGTAATTAAAGATTTGATTTGACTAATTATTAATTTATTTAATTAATGTAAAAATAGCCATTTTGGCCACTGACTCGATTTCAACGAAACTAGTTTCATCGGATCCATAACGGTGATTATAGTAGGATTTCAAGTTTCATAGCGATCGGACTTGTCGTTCGATCGTACGGACTAGAAACGCCTAGAAATTGATTTAATTGAACCAATTGAAATCAATTTGAAATAATTTGATTTTAGCATAACTTCTTCATATGATGGAATTGGGACTTGAAACCTATTCCACTGTGTTTAAAATATTTAAAACCATCTATTTTGACATATGGTTTGACCAATTTTCTTTCCGAAGTGAGAACGGGCTTTTTGAGCCATTTATCGTTCAACGGTCCAAACCAATTAGATATGTTCTTTTATTTTCAACCACGCCTATATATATCCATTTATAAACCCTAGCAGCCCTCTATTTCTCATTTCTGTACGTATAGAAACTTCTGTTGCTCCTCTTCCTCAATGGCTGAAAACCCTAGTCTTCCCAATCCAATTTCAATTCAAAATACAACTTTAGAAATCAAACTCCTCAAACTATATCGAATTACATATCGATTTGAAGCTATCGAAGAGTACAAGTCAAATACGTGATTCGTTTTCTGATCTGGTTGCAATATGGGCAGAATCGTGTGAAGAAGTCACGGCTGTTCATCCTGGTTCGATCATCGTCTATTAATCATCGAATCGATGATATGGGGCGTGGAGGGCGGCGAACGCAGCTCATCGGAGTAGTTAATTCGTAGAATCAAAGGTCAGATCTGCGACAGTAATTTGATCTAGGGTTAAGAACCTACAGCGGCCTCTTTCGTTTATCATCGAAGGCGGGACTCGTGGAATGTGGGGGAGGCTAGTGAGGTGGCGTGGTCGGCCAGGGGCGATGCGTGCGTGGCACGTCTGGCTCTAGGGGAGGTGCGACGTCGATCGGTGGCGTGGCAACACTGTCTTCGATTCGTGCGTGCGTATGTTTAGGGTTGAGGTAGAAGTCCTGTTCGATGATGTGGTAGAGGTGGGTTTGTTTATTATGATTTTTTATTTTATTTTGTTTTGAAAATTCAAATGTTCTGAATCGCATAACTTCTTCATACGAGGTCTGTTTCACGCGCGGTTTTCTCCGTTGTGATCCTATTGGAGTTCCGAACATTTTGACGCTAGTTTTGGATGGATTCTGAGACTATCTGAAATTTGGGTTTAAATTGGGTTTAAATTCAATTTAAATTCAAAAGGTGAGTGTCTTAACCCACTCACAACTTCTGAAAATTCTTGTGTTTGTTAAATTGATTTATGATGTGATTAGAAATTTATTTATGACTGTTTGGTATATTTGAATCATCATCTCAGTTTATTTGAATTTATTTGGATAAAATTGTTATTTAATTTATTATTGTATATAAATTGCCAGTTAAATTGTTATTTAATTTATTATTGAATATAAACCGGCAGTAAATACCTGTTATTTATTATCTGTTCTATATTGATGTTATTGTGTGAATTGGATGATGACTGTGATAAGTATTTGGTGATTGATATTGGATGAATGGATGTTGTATTTTATACTATTATAAACTGCAAGTTGTTATGGATTTTTATTTCATTCGGGATTGCGGTTTGAAATGATATATAATGGTATTTATATTTTAAATTGCGGATTGAAATGATAAATATCCGTATCACTTGACCATAGGATAGAAAATTATATACAAGCACCGGTCTATATATAAAAATATTTTGAAATGATTTCTATGGTTTTGTAAAGAAATATATGGTTTTATAGAAATATTGATTTTAGGTATTATATAATGTTACTTTATATACATAATTAAATTCTTGATTTTTAGCTATGTATAAATTTGTTTGGTATAAAACAAGTTTAAAAATAATGATTGGTTTATTTAAAAAACGTAATATGGTTAAGTATTTATATAAATTATATCTTTTATAGAGTTATATTGATTTTAATAAAATTATGCTGAGAAGATGGATTTGAAATTGATTTGAAATTGTATCAAATGTAGAAATTTATTAAATGAAACCGATTTGGAACTTATGGAATTTGAGATCCGTAACGGATATGATTTATAACCTGATCTTGTTTAAGGTGAATTAAATAAATATGTCAAGTACAAATAAATTGAAGGAAACATTTAGTTATTTGAAATCTGGGTTTTATTTGAATGATAATGGATTTATTAAGTAAATATTTCGAAACTAAATAATAAAAAATTGAATTTGATATATATATATATATATATATATATATATATAAATGAAATTATTAAACTTAGTTTTGAAATGTTGAATACCTAGAGTTTGAAATATATTGAATTTGAAATAGGTTATTCTGTGGATCTAATCTGTTTTGAAATCGATAAATTTGGAATAGTTTATTTGGAAACTGAATCGAATTGAAATTATGATTTGGGATTTGGTTAAATATAAAATTTAGAAATTTGAGTTGTTTTGGAATTGATTTGTGAAATTGAAGAAGCTATTATATTATACAAAGTATTTAATATTTAAACCATTGAAGTGGTGGAATTCATGTTTCAAAGTTATGAGTTTCAAGGTATTATGATTTGAAAGTGTATGTTTCAAGTGTCATGATTTCGAAATGTATAACTTTGAAAGTGTTATGATTTTGGAAAGGATATATTTGAAATGAAAATGATATTGTATTGATTTGGTTTAGAAAGGGAAATGATATCTGGTTTTAAAGTATAAACTATTTTGAAAATGACCGCGGTGTTATAATAACGTTTGGCTGTTAAAGAGACCGGGATTGGAAGTTGTCATACTCTCTGCCATCTCCGAAAACCACTTTAACAACTGCGTACGCGGTGGAGATTCCAGAATGAAATAGGATGGTGGCAGCGTTCCATTGAGGTATATACGTGGACCCAACTTCTGTGAGTTAGCATAAGGTGGCTAAAACAGAAGCGATCTCGGACCAATGAAGTCATTCCTCTGATCGGACACACTCCTTTGATATTATATTCTGACTTTGAGATTTATTTGGTGGCCATTTATGATTTTTGATTAGGGGGGTGGCTCGAGGTGGGTGGTGGTAGCTGCTACGCGTTACCACCAGCCTGTGTGCGTAATTGGTATATCTATCCTGGCATTGCCTTGTGTGTCGTGTCACTTACCCTAGCGCACCTTGTATGAGTTTGGTTTACTCCCGTAGCCCATGTGGTATCCTCTGGTGGCTTCTCGATCAGGAGGAACCATGATACTGGATGGACTATTGGGACTATTACGTGTTAAGGTGGAAAATGTAAAGCCTTAATGCTATTTAAATGTAAGTTTATTTTACTATAGACACTATTACAATAGCGAAATATTACTGTATAGTAAATAGTTTAACGGATACTTAGGAAATGTGAATCCCAAACATCTCTTAAGTTACTACACTCACGTTAGACACTGGATAGGAGATGTCAAATCCCGTAAACATCTCTTACGCCGTTCCGCTTCTATTATTTACTGTTGATTTAACTCACATAAGATTTTTAGTTCTGACTCGAGTGTTTTGTCTTTTCAATTCGCTCGGGTCAGCCTGAGCATTTCAGGATTTAAAGACCTATTATTGGAGGACGAAGATGAAGATTGTATTATTATTATTTATTATGTTTCACTACATCATGTATTCCGCTGCATTATTTATTATCCCTTGGTATGTGTAACTCTGATATGTGTTGTATAAGTATAATCAAATGTTTTGTAAAACAGCTTCATGAATCGTTACTTGATTATTATATTTTGTCATTCCGCTGCGTAATTCTATTTTGTTTTCTTTCTTTCTTCATTTTTCTTATTCACCCCAATAACTATTCACCCTTTTGTATGGTTTGAGTTTGACGTGTGTGGTTTATCGTCGGTTTAAAACGTATAAAAGGGCGGATGTTTCATTATGATTGTTTGATATTTTCTTTCTCGTTTCTTCTCTTATATTTCTCTTCTTTACTTCTTTTTGTTCCTTTGACATCATCCTACATCGGTCGGATGCCTAGTAGCGCACAATTATTATATGAGCAATATAGATTTAGCACGTAAATAATAGCACTTATGTTAACTTCAAAATAAAAAGTAAGCAGGATTAAGTAAGGGAAAAAAGAACCTTGATTTAAGGAGGGAATGGAGGATTGATTTAGGGAAGGTATGGTATGTAAGTGGAAGAATGGAAGGGCAGAGGGGAGAGGTTTTGGCCGGTAATATTGGAGGGTGTTTTAGGGTATATTTGTTTGCTAATACATTCACTTTCCATCTCTCTAGATTCATTAGTTCATTTTTGAAGTTTTGGAAAGAAAAAAAATTAATTCAACGGTTCTTTCTCCACTTTAAATCATCAAAACTTATTTAAATCAACTCCTTTCTCTCCCAAACTTTCACAAAACCTTATATCATCATTTGAAGATGGTTTAGCATCTAAGAAGTAAAGAAATGATGGAGCAAAGAGGGAATCTCTTCTAGGCGGTGAGCAACTTTGGGGTGTAGGAGGTCTTGCTTTGTGATTTTTTACATTAAGGTGGTAGCTTTATTGCTTTAGGTGATGGTAGGAAGTTGTTACTTGATTCTAGTCGCTTGTGATAATTGTTAGATTGGTTTAAATATGAGTTTACTCACCATTGAATAGGAATATGTTATGTATATAATGTTCTTTGTGAAAATATAAAGTTAGATGTAACATTCCCCATTCTGAGGCCTAAAAATAATTACTACGGATGCTGTAGTCATTCATAGTTATCAATCCTTAACAATAATATGCGGCTATGTTAATCATATCAATAATTAGAATCATATAAATACAAAAAAATTCAAACACAATTCAGAAATAATTTTGTATTCCATTTTAAAATATGATCACATAATCCCATTTGCAATTCCACCTTTAGAGAAAATATAACTATACAAAATGCTCCAAGAGCGACATATGAAGATGCCCACTTGGTTGATCAAATTCTAATACTTGGCAACTATACAACTTTGCCGTTACATCGAAATAGACAAAACCAAACTACTCAGCAAAAATAGATTAAGCTTCTAATAGCTAGATTAATTTCTACACATCTTCGAAAGCTTATTCATCTAATTGGAACCTAAAAGCCCTTACCCCCGACCTACTCAAATGAGTACCCGAGAGTTTTCAGGGGAAAAACAAAAGCTTCGGGTCAGATAACAGTGTAGTGTGAATGATAACCTACCATATATAACCAAACAGATATCTAGTAAGACCAAGCTGCTGAGCGAAACGCGTTTTCCCATCACTAGTATCTTAACCAAAACTAATTAACTATACACCGTGCTCCTGCAACAAGAATGGTTAGAAAAAATAACATTTATAGTTATGCATCAATATAGGATTACCCATCCCAATTGATTAGGTTACCCATCTTAATTCAAATGACTACCTATCGCAATTTAAACTTACCATCTGTCTTTGATCCGACTATCCGTCTTATAATTATATGGACTACCCTCACATTTAAACATATTCATAGTTACATGGACTATTCATCTCACATGCAATTATTACTTCGATTACCCATCCCTTA
The DNA here is from genome assembly GCA_030765085.1 of Allium cepa. Taxonomy (NCBI): domain Eukaryota; kingdom Viridiplantae; phylum Streptophyta; class Magnoliopsida; order Asparagales; family Amaryllidaceae; genus Allium; species Allium cepa. The sequence continues at coordinate 314,426,406 of CM060945.1, read as the reverse complement.
CCATATAGACTATCCATTACATATGGTTCCATTGTTAAAATTATATGGACTATCCATCACACATATTCCATTTAATTTACAATGATGTTGACTATCTGTGATGACCCGCCTTTCACTCCACAGAAAGACGCATCATCATTTAGAAAGAAAGGGATAGAAAAGAGAAAAGATAGAGAAGAAAGAAAGAAACAACATCAGAATCTCAATAGCGGAACGAATAAATTATATCAATCACATAAGTACTACATAGTATACAACATCTATCAGAGTTACACAGCTTATACAAAACATTCTAGATAGTTACAAACACCTGTTAGTTATTACAACTCAAAATACAACTCAACAACGACATAGAGATACCAAATAGCGAAGCACTTAATATCTACAAACGATGAAGCCTCCTGCTCCATATATCTTCTAGAGATTCATCAAACTAAGCTAAAACCCTTGGCTACTCATAAAAATTTGAGTACCCAAGGGTTTAAGAAAATAGAAAATATCCTCCGCGTCAGACATGGGTCTAGTGTGAGTAACATGTTATAGTTGCCTAACTTTCAAAAACCTTTGAAAATAAAAGGTATATCGTAAGACTTCCTGCACATAAACACGGAAAAGTTTTTACCTTATGATAACCAAAACATTTGATAGGAAATCCAGTTATATTATAATAGGGTCTAGGATTTTCAAATAAAATATAGAAATAGCTGGAATGCTTACATCTCATGTTCCAACATAGCTGGGCACAACTAAAGCGTATGGCACTTATTGGAGATTGGATTCCATACAATGGCAGGGCTACTAGGGCACCGCCCGTCACAACACGTGGCCTAGATCACCATACTGAGGATCCAACCTAAATCCCCTACAACACAAGCCCGGAACCATTCCCTACTGGATAATCTCGAACAAGACAACCCCGCAGTTGTTTGCAACCAACTGCCCACACAGCCGAATATAAAAGTACTTCTAGACAGGGGAAGATCTTGTCCTACTTGAGCACGACTCACTTAGCCTTCCTGCACCTCCCCTGTTTTGGCCATTCCCGGTTGATGAGACTTGAGGCTACGATTACCTTTATAGAACACATCTATCTTAGAACGCTCATCGTCCATCTGACGATGTTCTGAAGCATTCAATCCATACAAGTTCATTCCGGGTTTGAATGCAACCGAAGGCACTATCTCGTTGCACTCATTTTGGAATCACCCTCAGCGTTAACGACCATAACCATTGCATTCTGAATCTTCATCTTCACTTAAGATTCACGACCTATCGTTTAATTTGGATCGATATGGTTTTCAGATATCCAAATCTGGAAACCCGATCCTGATCTCATCGAAATCCAAAATGCCATCTTTTAAAGCCAATTTGTTTTAAAGTTAAAACAATTTGATTCAATTCATTATCTATATTCACACAGATAGATAATTCACAACATCACAAATTCATAATCCATATCATCACAGTTCAACCCAAGCATCACATAACACAGATCAACACATATCTCATCTCAGAAATATCATACAATTCAAGGCATTCAATATCAATCAGCCATCCAAAAGCAAAGATCTATTAATCTCACAATCTATAATTAATTTAAAATAAATCAAATTAATTACTTCATCTCTAATTAATTTAAAATAAATTAAATTAATTACTTCCGTTCCTATAAATCCTGCTTACTTAACCATTAATTAATTTCAAACCAATTAATTAATCATCCTCTAAGTATTCGTCTTAATTAATCACCATTGGTTAATCATTCTCTAATTACATTAAGTAATTAGCCTTTAATTAATTACACAAATTAGTTATTCTTAACCATTTACAGTATTCAACCTTTAATTACTCCCATCAATTAATTAATTATAATTAATTACATTAATCCTTAATTAATTACATTAATTAATTACTTTATAATAACTTCATTGATTAATTATCTTTAATTAATCAATCCTTAATTACTTCATTAATTATATTAATTAATGATCCCTTAATTACTTCTTTAATTATTATATTTCTAATTAATCACATTTAATAATTAATCTTAATTTAATCTTTATTCATTAATCAATCGTGATTAATCACATTTAGTAATTAACTACCCTTAATTAATTGTATTACTTAATTAATTTCTAAATAAACACTATAAATTAATTCTTAAATTAATTATACTAAGTAATTATCCTTCTTATTAATTACACAAAGTAATTAAAACCAAAAACTACAATCAACCTTCAATTAATTACATCCAGTAATTACCCATCAATTACTTCGCTAAGTAATTACACTTCATAAATTACACTAAGTAATTATACTTAACAAATCAACCAGTGATTATCTAAATTTAATTAAACTAATAAATCAACTTTAAACTAATCACATTAATTTAATTAATTACATTGAGTAATTAATCCCTTTAATTACTTTCATCAAGTAATCACACTTAACCAATTCCACTAATGATTATCCTTAATTAATTAATCTAATTAATTAATTTAAATTAATCACACTAATTAATTATTCATAATCCCTAGTTAATGATCTTCATTAATTATTAATGATTCTTTAATTACTTCCCTAGGTAATTATACTTTAATTAATCACCACTGATTATAAATTAATTAATTTTTAATATCCAATTAATTCATCTCTAGTTACTTGCTTAATTGTAACCTAATTAACCTTTAATTACTTGATTAATTAATTTCTAATCATTAATTAATAATCTTCAATTATCCAATTAATGATCTTTAATTACAAATTAATTAGCTCTAATTAATTAACTTAAACCCTTAATTACTTATTTATTAATCCATAATCAATTATTAATTAAATTAATTGATTACTCTTAAATTACCTTATTAATTTAATTAATCTCAAATCATTAAATCTAAATTAAATCTTTAAGATAAAGTATTATCCTTTATAATTACTTAGTTATCATTAACAAAAGCCTTTGAAACTTTTACCGTTAAATTTACTTTTAAATTTCATTTTCAAATTTAAGATTTAAAAATGATTAACAAATTTAACTTTGACAAAATTTTAAATCAAATTTACAAACTTTTAAATCAAATATTAAGAAACATTTATCTTATATAAAAGAAATTTACAAGAGTTTTAAAAACCAAATTATTTAAATTTCAAAATCTTGTTTTTATTTTTAAAAACTTAAACAGCTATTTTAACATGCTGCTTCGGGTTCAACCCGTAGCCTACTCGAGTATTAACTCGAGAAAACTACATTTCTTTATTTTCAAAATTTTGATTAAGTTTTAAGGTTTTGAAACCTGGAAACTAATTCACTCTCGAACCAACCCGAGACGTAACTTAAGTCTAAACCCTATTATCCCGAAGCCTACTTCGAGGCAAAACAACAACCCAAAGCTCCTGACACCACATCGCTGCTGTGCACATGCACCAGCCAACCAGCCTCCTCCAACCATCCATGATGACTCACTCATGTCGACGATCAACCCCAAACCAGATTATGAACATCAGAACTTCAATAACAACTAGAAATCAAAATCGAGCATTTAGTCACAAACCTGGAACAACAGACCAAACCTTGAACAACCTCGAATTCGCAACTCCGTTCACCAGAGCACCAAAGCTTCCAGCCACAACTTCGCTGACACCCCAGCTTTCATTTCCCAAAATCTGGTGGAACTCGATCCACCAAAGGCACCGTGATGATCAAAATACCCGAACTAGCCAAAACTAGGGTTACATACTTAAAACGATCACCGCCGCCACCATAGCAGCTAGCACAAATTTCTGACATTTTTGCCGACCTTCCCCATGATTCCCCTACCTCCAATGAGAACCACGACCTCGCCGAGCACTTCGATCATTAGTAACCACCTAAAACACAATTTCGGTTCAACCCAGCAATGCATACTCAATACTCATCGAGAAATTATGATTTCTTTTTTAAAAATCAAGTTTTTGGATAAGTATTCAGTTTATAAACTTGAATCAATGAATTATGAAGTTTGAATTTTAATCAAAACTAATGATTGCTTTTCTTTTGTTTTCCAGAGCCATTTAAAATTTATTTTAACATATTAAAATCTTAAAACTTACTTTATAACTAAATAAACAAATTTTGTTTAAAGCCTAAGTTCTAACAGCAATTAGATCAAGAGATTATGATTTTTTTTGTTTGAAATCTTTGTCTTTAAAACAAAGAACAGAGGTATCACAAGTGGAACAGGCATGCACACATTTATCATCCAAACATACATAGAAAATTCATATATACACAGCAGATTTCACTTATATATACACACAATACATATTCATTCCAGAAATTAGCATGCAACTAGACTATTCAAATACTTAATCTTTTTAAAGAAAAGTGTTACTCACTAGATTCAAAGAAGATGAACAGATCCCTGAACCAAATTTTGAAGCAGCTTTTAAACTTGAATGTTGAAAAAAAAAATGCTTCTTTGATCTTAAAAACTTGAGTTGCTAGAAAATGTTTTTGTTACTGGAACTTGATTTGTTGAAGATTGCTTGTTATTGAAATTTGAATCACAGATGAAATCTGATTTGATTAAAAATCAGGTTTGCTTGCTTTTAGACAAATTCCAGGTTAAAGAAATGCACTGGCTTTGAGTTTTCATCTCAGGTTTTAAGAATGCAGGTTTTTTGGATTTTGATTTTGAAAATGATTTTACAGGTTATAATTTTTGATAAATCTCTGGTTTATGGAGGTATTGATCATAGATTACTTAGAGAATTGGTTTGAGTTTTGATATTGAAAATGAATTACATGATATCGAATGAGTTTCTGGTTTGTGAAGTTTTGATTATCGGACTTTGTTTTGAGAAATTTTTTTACAGGTAAAATTTCTTAGCTTTTGATTAGAAAACGATAGAAAAGAAATTAAAGGGAAGGAATAATGTATGTATAAAGGCTAAATTGATTTTTTTTTTAAAAATAAAAGAAAAAAACTAAATCAAATGTGACACTTGCTAAAGCATTTAACATTTGTCATATACATTATTAATCAATTAACACTTGTTAACAAGCCTAATATATTTACACTTGTAATTTAGGTAATTTTATTTATCTTAAATGTTGAATAAAAGCTTTATATTTAATTTATTATTTTATGAATCCTTATCTAAATACATATATGAATTACATTAAAGAAAATGTTATAAAACCAATTACATATAATAAAAGCTTATACATATATTTTTAAATCCAAATTGTTTTAAAATATGAATCTTTAGAATTTCAAAATTAAATCCAAATTCAAATTCAAATTCAAATTAGATTTAAAAATCCAAATTAAAGTCAATTTATAACAACACATTCAATTTGAAATAATAATTCTATTTTTATTAAAATCTATTTATATCTATAAAAATAATACATTATAATTATTGTTTGAAAATAACAATTTTGTTAATTTTAAATAATTTAAAAGGAAATTATCTCATTATTTATAAATTATTTATTTTGCTAAAATAAATTAATTATCATATGTAAATTGTATTTTAAACTTTTATATATTTTCAAATCATATTTATCGAGCAATATTTTAAAAAAACAAACCTTTATGTTAATTTTATTTAAAATTTAAACTAAAGCTTAAAAATATTAAACAATTAACATTTACTTTAATTAATTTGAAAGTATATAATTAACTATTTAAATAGCTTTGAAAAGTTTTATATTAAATTTAATCAAAATTTCCAAATTACCAAATATATATTAGGATTTGAAACATGATTTTATTTGTTAAATTCAAACCAAAGCTTTTCTATTTACAATATATACAAATATATGTACATTATAAATAGAATTTTTTTTATTAGCTTTTAAAAGATAAAAATCATCAATTAAATATTTATTTGCTTTTAAAAGAATAAACTTGCCAATTTAAATTACAATTATAAAAGAAAATGATCAAATCAATTTAATAATTAATACAGATTATAAAATTTATATTGCCTAAAATTCCGGGTCATCACACTATCCATCACACATCCTATCCTAGGATGACTATGAACCTTTCATTAACCTCATAGAGACTATCCATCTCCGACTTGATGTGGACCATCCATCTAATATCCCATAGTTTTCCTAGGATGAAGATGAACCCATCATTTAACAATTTGATTCATGTTACCCACATGTAACTTGTCTATTAGTGTTCCCAGTTAGGTTATCACCCCTTAAAGTTATAACATTTTAAAGTCACGCACATTGGTGTCCCTAAACGATCAATGTCCAACTCATTTAGGAAAATGCGTTGGTGTCCCCAATGATAAAGTCTCATTTATAAAACATGTAGTTTCTCAAAACTAATCTACTTTGGTGTCCCCAATGATATTGTTGACATCTACAATCAATATAGTATTGGCATCCCAATGTTTAAAATCAAAGTCATGAAACAATAGGCTCTGCACCGTTAATGAATTAAAATACAACACATGCGATATTAAAACAACATTAGCCTCTATCCAAGGTCAAAGACAAACTTGAAGTTCCTTTTAAGTAAAAAATTTATGTCAAAGATAGGGTTATCAACCCTTATGTAATATAGGCTATCCACCTTTTTAAAACAAACCTTAGGATTTTACAAAGCAATGGCTAACTGCCAAAAACATAGGGTCTTCGACCCTTTGGAATATAGGTTGCTTCGCCTCTTTAAAACAGTCTTACTTTACAGGAAAACAAGGCATCTCCGACGTTAAAAGGAAGAAGTGCGGCATCGTGGCCAAATTGTATAATGTCGCCAAACTTGATGAATCGCAGCATCAAGACTAGCGGCGCCAATTTAAAACCTTATACTTAGCTTACTTTGGCTATTATGCCACTTAATATATATATATATATATATATATATATATATATATATAGGGTCAAATCATAACAAGCATTGCCCCTGCCTTTTGCATAGTGGACTTCGAAGACATTGAAAATAATGGTATGTATCTTTAATTAAAATCAATTCAAAGTGGGACGACATTGACTTAGATAAATCACGAGGTGCCAATGCCACTCATACTAAATTATCAACGAGGTCGCCTTCGATTAACTTGGAAGCATTTCATGGCTACGGAAGTAAATATCATATGCTTCCTTTCGCCTCAACTTCGACACTCGAGGACATGGCTTCTCTATAGGCTCATAGACTATACATGCGGTATGACATTATTGTAAATATTAATAAAACTGATTTATTACTAACAAAAGCAATTGTTTTCACCAAACATAAATTTTTTGTCCAATTTCTAAATCTCTTTAACAATTCTTTTTAGAAATTACCATCGCATACATTTTTCAAATTCTAAAAGATATACCAAACTAATTGGTTAATATCCATATGTAATTATCCTTTTAAATGCTTTTCTAGCATGTAAAATTCACAATAATTCGAAATCTCTTGGGAAAATTCAAAAACTTCATAGAAATTTCAAAATACTATATTCTTCATCATATAAAGCTCTATGGATCAAAAACCTTATTTGATTATTTTTAATAACTAGAACCTGAAACTAACCTAATTTCCTCCTTAGGAAATTCAAAAAATATTTAATATAAATTGGAAAATTAAGAAATTAAAAACCTATCTCCAAAATAACATTTTACACCTTATTCCAAAAATTCGAACCATTTGGAGAATAAAACTTAGGTTTTACCCTTAAAACCCATTTAAATAATTTCTTGAAAATTTCTGTAACTCATTGTTTTATCCAAACAATGATCTATCAACCAAATATGGCATAAGCCATCAGAACAATTAGTAGTCGATCTTCACTCCACATTACAAGTATTCAACGCCTCTAAATCCTTCCATTTAGCCAACATAGCAAACACCACATTCTAATGATTTTCGCTAAGTGCATCCGCAACTTTATTTCTCTTTCCATGTGTACATTCAATACCGAAATCATAAGCTGCTAAAATTCTAGATACCTCTATTGTCTCATATTTTACTCTTTCTAAGAGAATAAATACCTTAAAGTCTTACAATCCATATACAACTTGAATTGTTCTCCTAAAAGGTGCTGTCTCTACACTTTCAATGAGAAATTCACTGCTGCCAACTCCAAATCATGAGTCGAATGTCTAACTTCATGTGGTCCAAGCTATTGAGAAGCATAGGTAATAACTTTACCTTTCTACATAACATTGCGCCTAATCCAGTTCCACATGCGTTTGTATACACCACTAGATCATGATTTCCATTCATAACTACTAACATGGGCGCATTGGTCAACAAATGCTTCAACTCAAGGAATACTTCCTCACATTTATTAGACCAAATAAACTTCATGTCCATCCTAGTTAGATTAGTCAAGAGTGTTGCTACCCATGAGAAATCCTTAATTAAATCTTCGGTAATCGACAACCAATCCAAGAAAGCTCCTTATCTCGGTCACAATCTCAGGTCTTTTCCAACTATTAATAGCTTCGATCTTAGTTGGATCCACTGACAACTCTTTCTTTGAAACTACATAACCAAAAAACTTAACTTCCTTCTTCTAGAAATTACACTTAGAAAAGACTGCTTTCAGTCGATGCTACATCAGCGTCTCTACACTATTTTAAGATAAATGTCATGGTCTCTTTCATCCTTAGAATATATCAGAATGTCATCAACGAACGACAATATGACCTATCCAAGTGCTCTCAAAAAATCTGGTTTATCGAATCCACAAAGAAAGCTGGCGCATTAGTTAATCCGAGTAACATTACTAACCACTTGTATAAACCATACCTTATTCGAAATGCCATCGGAGGAATAATGTCCTCTGCCACTCTTAATTGATGGAACCCTATCGAAAAATCTAATTGAGAAAATACTTTGACTCCACTCAGCTGATCAAACAAATCATTAATCCTCGGCAAATGATATCTATTCTTTATCTTCCATTTTTTAATCTTATGATAGTCGATACACAGTCTCAACGACACAACCAGTTTCTTCACAAATACTACGGCTGCTCCTCAAGGCGAACTGCTTGGTCTAAAAAAATTCTTTCCTTCTAAGTCCACTGGCTGCACCTTTAACTCCTTTTCTCAGTAGGTGTCATCCTACTATGTGGTCTACTTACTGCTTCAGCTATAGGTATAAGATCTATTCAAAAATCAATAGCTCATTTCAGTGGTAGTCCTGTAACCAGCTCAAGAACATATGCAAATTCTCTTACAATTAAAAGCCTATTCAATTCATCTTCCACTTCTATAGCACCCAATAAAGCACAAATTTCTGGACTTGAATTATCAACCGAGTATACTATTCGGCCACTGCCATCAAGGTGTCCCAATGATATTTACTTATCCTGGGAAAATATCATAGCATCGTATCTTCTCAACCAATCCATATCCAAAATAATCCCAAAACCTGCAAAATTAAAAACGTACAAACTGCCAGAAAAACGTACAAACTAGAAACTAAAATTTCAGATAGTCGCCACTCATCCCAAGAATTGTGTACCCTTCTATTGGATTAGCTACCCTCAAAGAAGAAACAAGGTATATGGTTCTAAACATAACTTATCTACCAAACACTAAGATGTAAATGAATGTGAGGAACCGGTATCAAACAGTACTCTAACTGGTATGCTATAATCAAAAGTGCACCTTCCATCATAGACTTTGCCTTCTCGGCTGCTTTCGGCTAAGATGATGATAGTTCCAAAGCAAAGATCTTTCCTTTTCCTGCCTTGGCCGCTTCTGGACATTTGTTCTTATAATGCCCCACATGATTGCAATTAAAGCACTTACATTATGCTTCCCTATAACCACCTTACCATCACCAGACTCGTTAACATAGTACTTCTACTTGTCATACTTGTAACAAACTATATCAGCTTTCCCCTTTTTGGTAGCTCCATCTTTTTAAGCTCCCTTCTACTTAAAGAATTTCCTCTTCTTATTTTGAGAATTCTGCTTCTCCATCGAATTCTCTTTCCTAAAGGTCGAAAGAATTTCTTTGTTCCTAATAGTCATCTCCACCACTAAATTCGATGAATCTCTACAATATGGCATAGTTTCCATAGCAATCTCTGGCCTCATCCTCGGATAAACTTCTCATTCCATTGATTAACAGTGCCAATAGTGGCATACCTATATCTAGATAACTCATTAAATTTAGTAGAGTATTCCAAAACTGACATTTCTCCATGCTCCAACTCTATAAACTTCCTAAGTAAGACTGAGTTGGCTACTTTAAATGTGACGTCCCAAACTTTCAACCTTCGAAAATCGTCATCCAATACATCACCCGTATTCAAATGTTGAAGATTCAAAGGTTGCAGTCTAGATCGCTGGAGTTATAACATATTAGGTAATAACAACACAATGGAAACAAAATAACTCTCATTATTCACTTCATGGATTGTAACATTCTTACGACAAGTGACCATCATCATCAGAGTTCTATGTATCAACAAAAGCGGAATACAACATAACAATGGAAAAAATAACATTAACATGGTCTTCCAAGAGAGTCCAACATACTGCATTTTCATTTCCAAAGCACCAAAGTCCAAACTCAAAAAACTCAAAACCAAAAGCTTCAAAGACTTCCAAATCCACATCTACTTTCCAACTTAGCTCCAGAACATACTGATAATCCGACTCTAGGCTGCCCATGTGGAAAAGTAAGGGCACCCAGAGTTTAGCAAAAGGAACAATAAACTCCAGTCAGTCATGAGACTGGTGTGAGAACTTAAAATAGTTATTTGTGCAAAAAGAAATCCATTCATGCTTTTGGAAAATGAAACCATCGTATGGTCTCCCGGCACACACTCAAATGCAATCGGACACATGGGGAAGGTTTCTCTTTATAGTAGTCAAACATGCTTGATACACGAAAATGCTTTTTGATATTATTTTTAGTGCATAGTGTGGATAACCATTTTGCAAGTGTAATATTAATCTTAGCCAGCATATGTACGATTATAGTATGCCTGCTACAGCTACATGTTAAATGGCAGGTTCTACAACCGAAATCGTAAAGGGCTCGTATTGTTTCGTTTGGATTTCCAACAAATGCCCAAGGCTAGGGAACTTTCTTTATCCAAATGGGTACGCTTCTGAAGGGACGTCTCAAGAACCTAACTGGATCTCTGCCAACACAAGGCCGGGCTACCTCTATAACTAGGTAACTAACTATCACGAGTATGCCATCCCCGGTCATAACCGACCTTCACCAAGGCGCCTCAAATTCCAACAACCACACAAGTAAAATATCTAGGCTTCATACCATAATACCACTTTTTATATAGGAACATACCCTTAGGGTCGTGAACCCCGTAATCTTGCCGCATCCTTCCTTTTTTCGACCATTTCCCGGTGTGTGAGGTCCGATGAAGTCTCGTTCCACAAAGCTACGCTTTATACAAAAGCCATGCTTCAATCAACCAATGCTCAACACTTAGCATGCCACATTACCAAATTGGGAATGTATCACCAATAACTATCAACTACATAACCTCTGAGCTCGTACGTCTTAGAGAATGGTGTTAAGCTAAGAGAATAAATTCTCCGCCACAAACAAAAATGTATTTAATAGAAACCAGCTTTACGTCTCAAAGTGTAATGTCAGACACACATCCATACAAGTCCATTTTAGGTCTGAATGGAACCGAAGGCACTTCGTCCAATTAAGAAAAGAAGTCCTTGCAAATCCGGATATCCCCAATCTCATCCGGACTCCGCATCGCATAGGTTAATCTCTATACCGGAGCAACTCAGTGCATAGACAATCTACAGGCAATCCTTTTGTTTTCGAAAACACCCGGTCTTCATCCACCATCTTCAAATGCAATTCCATTCCATCATATCAATATTCGGAATGGGTTTTCGACTTAATGCCCTCCCCCAGCCTTTTCGAATAATGAGCTTTTTTTAAAACATATAGATACATTTAGATCTTAGTTATGTCATAAATTTTTAGCCCTTGTTTCCCAAAACCTTTCCTTCGGAATGGTTTAAACAAATTTCCATTTTTAATCTTTTAAACAAAAGATCCACCTTTTATAATTCAATGCAAAACATTATATCGACACAGCAATTCATCATAGATATATAACTTACATTTATCATAGCTCAATCAAAAGCAATTCATATCACAGAATATTATAGATTAACATACTAGAGATATTAATCAATCCAAGCATTCAATATAATTAATCATACATAAGCAAGATTAATTAATCACATAATTTATAATTAATTTAATTTAAACCAAATAAATTAATTACTTATGAATTAATTACCTAACCCTGCTTAATTAACATCAATTAATTACAAACCATTTGTTATTTTTTTAATTGTTATCCCACCTTTTGGTCAAGGCTGGAATATCAACAAATTGGCAAGGAAGAATGGATATCAGGATTGGAGATCGATTGGAAACAAGGCTGCGATCGATGTCGTTAAAATTTAGCTAAGCTCCGATCAGGACGGAATCGATTGGAGATGATGATCAAAGCAAGAAGAAACTAAGTTTCAAATTTCAGGTCAATCAGAGTTCGTATGCACAAGATATGGATGGGCTAAGACGCACAAGGAATAGTTCGTATCGATGCATTTCACATCGATCGGTAGATGGCATTTCGAGTCGATACTGTTCGTATCGATCAGAGACCGAGCATAGTGGTGGACATCTAATCGATATCATTCGTATCAATCGGCATGGACTCGACTCAATGGTTTCGAATCGATCAGGTAAGCGGGCAGGTAAGGCATTGTTCGTATCCGTAGGTAAAGTACTGTTCGCATCCATCGCGTAAGACTTCGTTTGCATCCGTCAGGTAAGGTCACGCTCGTATCCATCCTAAGGATGAGCTTCGTACCCATCCTCTATTTCACATCTCTCTTCACGGCCACTTCGTATCGATGACCGTCATGGTCATTTTGTATCGATCAATTTGTAAGGGATCGGTACGAAGTGTACTCCTAAAATCAACACAAAGAAGGACACGAGTTGATGGGTGCGAACGTAACATGTTATGGATATGAACGAGCACGAAATACAGATGCAAGCGAAGAAGATCCACGAATCAAGGGAAGAAGCCTTCAAAACGACAAACAATATGGATCTCCCCTGGTTTATAGTTCCACATCATCAAGCGAGCACGTGCGCATGAGCGACAAGAAGTGGATGGATTCGAACCAATGGATTCAAAATCTACAGCCTACGAAGAACATGAGATTACATCGATCATATCTCCTAAACCGCTGATCCAAATGCAATGAAATTTTCACAGCGGCTTACATATGAGGTAAAGAATGTTCCTGCCAAGTTTCATCCCGATTGGATCATTTTTTGATGGATACAAAATCAATTTGTATCGATAAGAGATCGAGTCGAAAATTGGTGGGGTCGGTCATATGGGCCCACTCACGTGCCAGAAGAAGTCTCCCAAAGTTTGAGCGTGATATCAGCCTCCTACGCCTATAAATAGCCCCTTGAAGCCTACAGAAAAAGGATCTTTTGGCTATTGGACATCCAGACTCTGCCGGATTTAATTCTACATCTCAACATCGTTGTTGTATTAAAATTACTTCATTGTAATCACTGTAATCATCTGTAACCAACAAAGATAATCCATAAAGGATAAACTTTGGAGTGGACGTAAGCCGGAGATAGCCGAACCACTATAAACCTCGTGTTTCTGTGTGTTATTTCAGTATTGTTGTTTGATATTTGCTGGGATATGAGATTTGTGCTTGAATATTGCTGATTTGTGTTCATACATAGGTGCTTCCATGGGACTTGGGGTTTGTGACCATTTTTGGTGCAAACACTTTGGTGCTTTCGTTGAGAGGGACTAGCACCCGCTACATCGGATTGAAGTTTGGATTTGAAAAGAGTGAAGAGTTTAGATTTGAAAGACAATGACTCGTCAGACAAGCAGGAGACAAAGAGCTGAGAGAAGCCAACAAAAAGGAAGTCAAGAAGCATCGTCCGGAGCTGGGGAAGGACAAGCTTCGATCTACATAACCAGGTATGAAATGGAGGCTATGGCCAATTCGTTGCAAAGGAGATTGTTGAAAAGTCAACAGGAAATTATGTAGACTTTCTTTGAACAGATGAGAGTTATAGGAACGCAGAACCTTGGACCGACTACAGTGACAGCGAATGTGGAGCAAGGAACTAGGGTTGCGGAGCCTAATGGAGGATAGAATACAGAACCAGAGGGCAGTCAACAAAGGCTTGGGGGCAGGCCCGTAGGATCTGATACTGGAAGGCCTATGGATGGAGCTCGACAGGCTAGAGCTAGCGCTAACATTATTGAATCGCATGAGGAGTAAGTACCGGAATTCCCTCGTGGGCATGGGGGGCAACCTTTGACAGATAATGCTAGATTAGCTGAGATTATCAGGAGAACTATGCGTGGAGGTCTGACCAATAGAGATTTGGAAGGGGTGAACAAGAGTCCGTTCACACGGGAAATCAGGATGGCTCAAAATCCGCCTAATTTCAAGCTACCTAGTGTGGAGGTATACAATGGCAAGGCTGATCCGACAGATCATCTGATGAGATACACTAGACACATGGAAGTACTGGTTGCATCGGAGGAAGTTATGGCCCGATGTTTTCCCCTGTATTTGACAGATATAGCAGCAATGTGGTTTAGGCAGTTGGAAGAAGGGTCTATCAGAGCATGGAAAGAGCTGGTGGATAGGTTTCTAAGGAAATTTCGGGTTCACATTAAGAGGCCTAAGAATGTGATGACGCTAACGTCGGTGAAACAAAGGGCGGACAAATCACTTAGAGCTTTTCTAACTCGATTCAATGCGGCAGTTGCGTCGGTGGATCGGCCGGATCCATCAATGGTTTTAATGGCAGCCGTATCAGGAGTCAGGGAGGATTCAGATTTCAAGGTTTCTTTGATACGAGACCTGCCACTGGATCTTGGGGAATTCTTTCACGAAGCTGAAAGATTCCTTCGACAAGAGGATGCATGTGCAGACTTAAAGTTGAAGGAAGTGAATGCGACTTAGGGTGGAGGACCATCCAGCAGAGGTTCGAATAAAGATAAAGGAAAAAGGAAATTGGATGATGATTCCCAAAAAGCTAGGAAGCGATGGAAGGATCCAAAGTTTTCCACATACACAGGATTAAACGAGACGCTGGAGCGGATATATCTGGAAACCCGGAATCACCTTCCCTATCGAAGGCCAGCAAGGAGAGAGCCTTCTGAGCGGGAGAGGGCATCAGGAAGACACTGCCTCTTCCATGATTTGGACAGACACGATACCAACAGCTGCAGGCACTTAAAGGATATAATCGAGGAACATGTGAGGAATGGACAGTTGCAGCAATATGTTGGAACTAGGAATGCAGCGGTGGAGCAGGAGCAACCACCGCCTACCTCAAGCAATGATGGTATGAGGCCCAGGAATGATGGTCGATTGATTATCCATTGACCAGGATAATATGAAATAAGTAACAAGCTACTGGCAAACGGCAAAGTCATTT
Organism: Allium cepa; assembly: GCA_030765085.1. Taxonomy (NCBI): domain Eukaryota; kingdom Viridiplantae; phylum Streptophyta; class Magnoliopsida; order Asparagales; family Amaryllidaceae; genus Allium; species Allium cepa. Next base: position 314,410,936 of record CM060945.1, on the reverse strand, counting down.
ACACATGCATGGGGACGGAGATAGCCCCTAGGCATGCTCTGAATGATGATAAACCGCAACGCTATGGTTTGTGAAATTTGTCTTTTGCTTTCAAATTGGACACTGATTTTTCTGGTTTGGTTTGGAGTTTGGTTTGAACTCCTGGTTTTGTTTGCTTTCTGATTTGGATTTTCCTTTGGACGATTGTTTTCTGTTTTGGATTTTGGTTTGGATTTCTGGTTTTCTGATTTGGTTTGGATTTTAGATTGGATTTTGATTGGATTTTCATCTGGTTTTAGGTAAATGGTCATCAGGTATAGATTGTATATGGAAAGGGGCAAGTCTCTTCGTCCGCATGTGGCGAATTGGCTTATTCAGGTCGTTGAGTATGGACTATGCTCAACAAGGGTCCGGAGTGACCAGGATTCGGCCTAGGACTTAGGCCCCATATTATCGATTATTGTTTCAGGTTGCTGAGTATGGACCATGCCCGGCAAGGGTCCGGAGAGACCAGGATTCGGCTTAGGACTTAAGCCATGGCATTGCATAACGTCCAGGGACACTGGACCACGGTCGTCAGGTGTGGATTGCGCTTGGCAAGAACCCAGAGAGGTTAGCTCAACATCCAGGGACACCGGGCCATGGTCGTCAGGTGTGGATTGCGCTTGGCAAGAGCCCGGAGAGGTTATGGATTTGAATATCGACCCAGAGAGGTCCTGGATTCGGTTATTGGCTACTGGATAAGGATGGATTAGGACTCGGTTGTCGAGTTCGAATTGATATGGAATCGACTAACGCTTTGGTTATCGGATTTGGAATTTGGCATCGACTCGTAGCAGTCAAGGATGATGTACTATAGTGATATGGCTATGGACTTCGAATATTGGATTCGAAGCTATTCAAAACACGCCTTATCATCACAAGGCATGTTTTGGGGGGCAAATGTTATCCCACCTTTGGGTCAAGGCTGGAATGCCAACAAATTGGCAAGGAAGAATGGATATCAGGATTGGAGATCGATCGGAAACAAGGCTGCGATCGATGTCGTTAAAATTTGGCTAAGCTCCGATCAGGACAGAATCGATTGGAGATGATGATCAAAGCAAGAAGAAGCTTTGTTTCAAATTTCAGGTCGATCGGATTTCGTATGCACAAGATATGGATGGGCTAAGACGTGCAAGGAACGGTTCGTATCGACGAATTTCGCATCGATCGATAGATGGCATTTCGAGTCGATACTGTTCGTATCGATTAGAGACAGAGCATATGGTAGACTTCAAATTGATATCGTTCATATCGATCGGCATGGACTCGACTCAATGGTTTCGCATCGATCAGGTAAGCGGGCAGGTGAGGCATTGTTCGTATCCATCAGGTAAAGTACTGTTCGCATCCATCGCGTAAGGCTTCGTTTGCATCCGTCAGGTAAGGTCTCGCTCGTATCAATCCTAAGGATGAGCTTCGTACCCATCCTCTATTTCACATCTCTCTTCACGGCCACTTCGTATCGACGACCCTCATGGTCATTTCGTATCGATCAATTCGTAAGGGATCGGTGCGAAGTGTACCTCTAAAATCAACACGAAGAAGGACATGAGTTGATGAGTGCGAACGTACCATGTCATGGATATGAACGGGCATGAAATACGGATGCAAGCGAAGAATATCCATGAATCAAGGGAAGAAGAGTTCAAAACGGCGAACAATATGGATCTCCCCTGGTTTATAGTTCCCCGTCATCAAGCGAGCACGTGCGCATGAGCGACACGAAGTGGATGGATTCGAAGTCTGCAGCCGACGAAGAATACGAGATTGCATCGATCATATCTCCTAAACCCCTGATCCAAATGGAACGAAATTTTCACAACGGCTTGTATACAAGGTAAAGAATGTTCCTGCCAAGTTTCATCCCGATTGGGTCATTTTTTATGGATAGGAATCAATTCGTATGATCACAGATCTAGTCGAAACTTGGTGGGGTCAGTCGCGTGGGCCCACTCACGTGCCAAAAGAAGTCTCCCGAAGTATGAGCGCGATATCAGCCTCCTACGCCTATAAATAGCCCCCTGAAGCATATAGGAAAAGGATCTTTTGGCTATTGGACGTCCAGACTCTGCCGGATTTAATTCTACATCTCAACATCGTTGTTGTATTCAAATTACTTCATTGTAATCGCTATAATTATCTGTAACCAGCCAGGATAATCAATAAAGGATAAAACTTTGGAGTGGACGTAGGCCGGAGATAGCCGAACCACTATAAACCTCGTGTTTCTGTGTGTTATTTCAGTATTTTTGTTTGATATTTGTTGAGATCTGAGATTTGTGCTTGAATATTGCTGATTTGTGTTCATACATCGGTGCTTTCACGGGACTTGGGGTTTGTGACCATTTTTTATGCAAACATTAATTAATTAATGAGATTACTTAATATCCTTAATTACTTACATTAATTAATTATCCTTTAATCATTAATTAATTAACTTTAATTGTTAATTAATTATCCTTTAATCATTTATTAATTAACCTTTAATTATTAATTAATATCCTTTAATTATTAATTAATTATCCTTTAATTATTAATTAATTAACCTTTTATTTATTTATTAATTAATTAGTTATTAATTAATTAATTATTCTTCAATTACTTTCATTAATTAATTAATCTTTAATTACCCAAGACCTTAATAAATTTAAGATAACCATTTATCTTAATTAATTACTTAATTATCATTTAAAATCTTATTTAATAAACCTTTGGAATTAATTTATCATTACCCCATAAATTAACTTATGGCCTTAAGTTTAATTAATGATTAAAATTTTTTTACCTTCTTTAATTAAATCCTTAATTACATTATTAAATTTATTTACTTAATTAATTTAAATTAAAATAATTTATACAACTTTTATTTAACCAAATATTTAAATAAACATATATTATTTAAAAGAAATTGATTTAAGAAAATAGTTTAAAACTTGTTAATATACTTTTAAAACCCCGAGACTAACCCGTGAGCTCCCCTTACACAAACCCTAGTCAAAATCTTCTTTCTTTTTCTTCTTTTAAACTTCGTTTTGTTTAAATTTAAAAACCCTGTTACACACTCACGTATGACTCGAAAACAAACCCAAGCCAACTCATCACTTCCCCGAGTCCAAACCCGAGGCTACTTCTTCTCCTTCCTTTCAAATCCTACAGCAACAACCCAAACACACAAATGCACGTACACGTGCACAAGTGAACACAGACGTTCTGATCACCGATGCCATCGCTGGCAAAACGACTACGACCTCCTCCTTTGATTCCAACCACCTTCTCTTAAACACATCCATGAAATCAAAATCGAGCAACCAGACTACATACTGGAACAGAACTCATCATCGAAGAACCTCCGTGTCCCGCCACCTCAGGTTACCAGAAACGTCGACACTCCGACCAAACTTTCGCCGTTGACCCACGCACCAATTCCCCCTACTCCGGTCAAGTCCGATGCACCCACGTCGTCGCTTGATCTTCTGGAGCAAAGTCAACCAAACTTGATCGAAAAACCCTAAATCATCGTCGACTAGCCACACCGATGAAGTATAAAATCCCCGACCATTTTTCCATGAATCCCCATCACTTAAGCTTCCACCAGCACCAGCCCCGACGTCCAACCCTTCGCCGAGAATCGATGAAATAAGCAAATTTGTTCAACAAATTTTTTTACAACAATCCCAAACTTAAAAATCATGATATCTTTATCAAAATTCATCATCTTCTTGTACGAATCTAATTATCAAATCAAAACATGAAATTTAATCGATTGATTTTCCGACTATAAATGATTTACACTGTTATTTCTTATTTCCAGTAATCCTACTTATTAAATATACTTAATAATATTTTTAAAAATCAAAACTGGTTATTACTAACAATTTTGCTTTAAGGATCCTAACCTAAAAGAGATCGGAGAAGGAGCAATGGATTTTAGAACCGGGTTTGTCTATTATCATCAAATAGAGGTTTGAATAAATATATACACAGACATGCATAGGCTTTTCTATATATGCAACAAATTAATTCATACATGCAATCATTTCACAAGCCTACTTCAAGCATGCTTCAAGATATAACACTGACTAATTTTTTTTTTGGAAAAAGAAGTTTACTCGCCGTTTAAAAACGTTGAACTGAGAAGCAGGGCCTTGAAACTTGAAAAATGGAAATTCTTAATCTTTGAAAACTGGAAAATGATCTTGCTTGTTTGAGATGAATTTAACTTTTCTTGATTCAGGTTTTAGATTGATAAAGTTGTTGTTTGATTTTCTTTTTTGGTTTTAAGTTTCCAGGTTTTTTTTGAACATATGAAAGAAAAATGATACATGAAGAAAAAATGAGAGAGTAGGAGTGAAAAGATATTTATAACCTTGTTTATTATTATTTTATTTTTTAAAAATAAAAAGAAAGTTAATGACACTTGTATTTTGCATGTCACATTCTAGCTTACACTTGTCTTTTTGCATGCCTTTATGAATTAATATGTTTTTATATAATTTTATATTATATCTTCTATTTTCATTAATACATTTCTTTTTATTAATATTTATATAATCTTTAAAGAAAATGACTTAAAAATAATTATACATTAATAAATAAACACCCATATATATATATATTAGTTTTTAAAATATAGAGTTTTTATTCCAATTTATTTTTAAGATATTTAATTTTGAATTTCAAATCAAAATTCTATTTACAATATATATGTACATACATATATATATAACAAACACTTATCTTCTTTGTTCTGGAAAAATTCAAATTAGTTCACAAATTAATTCTAAAAATTATATTAATTACTAGATTAAATTTGGCTTAAAACGGGATCATTGCAAATTCCCCCCTTAAAAAAATTTCATCCTCGAAATTTGATAGACAGGGAGACAAACAAAGAACGTATGAACACTGTGACGACCGCCCATGACTCCTGCACTAAACAAGGAGATAGTGCACTGTAAAGTGTGCCAGGAAGCCATGGATGATCATCAAGGTAAGGTAAAAACAGCGGAGTCTATCGTATTACTCACAGCGCAGGGATAAAATACAATATAGAAATATATATAGTGAAGCTTCACTAAATAGAATCTCATCAATACACTACAAAACAATTTGATACAAACATCTGAATAGTTAATACATCAAGCCTCACTACATAACACTCAGAGAATCATACAAGCAGCGGAACATCCAGTACATATAGTAAGAAAAACAATATGCAAAAGCCTCCAGCTCGTCTTCGTCATCAACAGCGTTGGTCACAAAGAACAGCACCTGTCACCTGCTACCTAGTCTGCCCATCCCAAAATGGATGAACAGCCCAAGGTAATAAGAGTTGAACATAAAACCTTGAGTCAGACAACAGTCTTAGTGAGCGGTAAATTAACTAACAAACACCAAAAGGGCATAAAGGAAAAAGGAATAGGAATCCAACCCTCCCACTCCACCTCTTTCTACAGTGATAGCCCCCAAACCCACTAAGCAGAAATAAACATAGCAAAGCAGACATTTAAAGTAAAACAATTATCACTCGAGTCAAGGTCGATGTTTTCCAAGCACAAACCCCCAAGGCCTAAACCAAGATCAGATAAGCACCCACAAAACATCGCTCTTGAGACCGAGTGACGATACAACCAAAACATCCAAACATCCATGACTCTGGCTATCACTGTTATCATTGCCTCGATATCACCGTTAATTGAATGACCGGCTCATTCTTTAATCCGTCCGTCAAGGGCTAATGGTAACCCCGGTTCTAGACAGAACTCCGCACGTCGTCGTGACCCGTGCCTAGGACTATCGAATCTGCCCAGAGTACTCGACCATCAACTATTAGTCGATTGGGACTATCGAATCTGCCCAGTGTACTCTTGCTTTGAGCCTGCTAGAACCTTCAACAACGATGAGATCTCAGCCTCCTAGTCATCCTCCTCGACGACTATTCTCATACTAGCTCAAGCACCTCTTGAGCCAACCATTATCAACGAACTCGAACCATATCACCGAGTTATCAACATGCTTGGGATGATCCCGTCTGGATTAAACCAAGGCTATCTCACATCATGCTTTGCTTCATCGCATCATAGCAAAGTCCCATCTCAACATCATGCTTTGCCTCATCGCATCATAGCAAAGTCCCATCTCATCATCATCATCAAATCTATCCATATGAGCTTTATCATCCGCTTCATATACCACGAGCAGCTTTCCCTATTCAAGAGCCTTTCCACTTAGCTTTTGAATCATATTCGACCAACTTGTCCAAATCAAATCATCAATCAACTAATTTATAACAATCAGTCAGATCAATCATTAATCCAAGTAATCAATCATCCAAACAAGATCTAAATAAACAGTTATAACAATAATAGCAATTTCGTAAATAAAGAGTCCAAATCTATCAAGCATGAATTCTAAGTAATATCTTGATGAATAAACTAGCATAGATTAACATGTAGTAAAATGGATGTCAAATCTTTATGAACGATGGATCTACATGCAGACTTAAGGAAAATGCATGAAATCACTATCTTTAACACACAAACAAGCCACCGATCCAATATACTCCTTTGGGTCCGTGTGAGAGATAACCTCCACTCACCGAATCACCTAAACACTTCAAAAGCAACCAACCCCAGATCTGGACAGCAAAGGATCCAGCTTGATCCGCCAAAGTTCCGCTTCAAACGATGAAATCTTTCTTCGATGGATGTAGATCTTCAACTTTGGCTCTTGGATCTTCGATTTGATCTTCAATCTTGGATAGAAGGAAGCACTAGATTAAAGAGTAGAAAAGAAGTGAAGAAGTGTAGCACTCGAGCTCTCAAAATGGCAGAACTTCGTCGCTTCAAAATCCGGATCCCAAAAAGTGAGATAAGGCCGTGTATTTATAGGCCAAACCTATGAGTCGTTCGTCCCCTTAAGTCGGTCACGACTTAACAAGGCCCCACGACTTACGACTCATCAACCCCACGGCCTACCGACTCAAGCCTCTACGCGACCTAACTTAGACACGACCTAACGACTCAAGCCATCATGCGACCTAACACACTGCCACATTTCTACCTAAGTCCTAAGTCGTTTGGACGACTCAACGACTCAACGACTCAGCAACTAAACACAGGAGACGACCTACCGACCTAACTACACTGCCGACCTAACACAAGAGACGACCTAGCGACCTAACTACAACACGGCATAGTCAACCTAACCTTGACTCGGTCACGACCTATCTCAACACACAGATCTAACCACTAGGTCGTTGAATATTAGATCGGTCACTTCCTTAGGTCGGTCAGTTCCTATAGGTCACTCACCCCCTATAGGTCGGTCACTACTATAAGTCGGTCTCATCCCTAAAGTCGGTCAAATCTTTAGATCGGTCAAATCCTATAGGTCGTTCACTTTTTAAATTGGCCAATCTCTTAAGTCGCTTACTTATATAGGTCGGCAAACACCTTAAGCCGTTAACTCCTAAGTCGTTAGTTCCCTTAGGTCGGCCAAACCCCTAAGTCGCTCCACCGACTTACGCTACGACACGACCTAACCCTGAACGACTCATCTCTGGACGACTTAAGCTCCGAACGACTTAAATTCTGAACGACTTAACAATACTAACGACCTAATAACAACAATTCTACGATCCTTCGATCCGTAAAAATACGGGTCGTTACATTCTCTCCCCCTTAGGAATTTCGCCCCCGAAATTCCAAACAAACAAAAGCAATCATAAACTATTCTGCATGCCTACCATCCATAGAAATCATCAAACCATGCATCCAATTACTAGCCTAGCATGCAGAATTATAAGACTAGAACAAGTTACAAATTCATGAGATGTCACGACACCTTAGGGCCATACCTCGAAGAGTTCAGGATGAGCTGCCTTCATCCTCTCTTCCTCCTCCCATATACAGTCGTTAACATCATCACTCCATTGTACCTTGAGCAACCTGACTACCTTCCTCCTAAGCTGTTTCGTGTCAGTTTCCACAACACGAAGCGGTTTACGAGGTCTCTCAACGATTGGATCAATCTCAAAGTCCTCACAACTATCAGCAGAAACCACCGTATTCAAGTCGTGCACATACTTCTGTAGATAAGATATATGAAAAACATTATGCACACTCGACATCTTTTCTGGTAACTCCAATCTATAGGCGAGCTTTCCAATTCGCTTGATGATCGGGAATGGTCCAACAAATCTCGGAGTCGGTTTCCCTTTCTTCCCGAATCGAATAACATTCTTCAGTGGAGAAATCTTCACAAAAACCATATCACCTACGTCGAATTCCAAATCCTTACGACGCTTATCGTTATAACTTTTCTAACGGTCTTGGGCTGCCTTCATTCGTCGCCGAATGATCTCTATGCAATCTGAAGTCTGTCGAATCATTTCTGGCCCAAGTATTAACTTTTCTCCTGTTTCCAACCAACATGTCGGAGAGTTACACGGTCTTCCATACAATGCTTCATACGGCGCCATACCAATGCTTGACTGGTAACTGTTATTGTATGAAAATTCCACCAAATGAAGATAATCTTCCCATGATCCTCCGAAGTCCAAAACACATGCTCTGAGGAGATCTTCCAAAACTCGGTTGACTCTCTCGGTCTGACCATCTGTTTGAGGGTGATAAGCTGTACTCAAACACAACTCGGTTCCCAAAACTTCCTGGAAGCTCTTCCAAAATCCACTAGTGAACAATGGGTCTCGATCGCTCACTATACTCTTCGGAATACCATGGAATCGAACTATCCACTTAACATATAGCTCAGCCAATTTTGATGCAGTTCTGGTTGATCGAATAGGAATGAATCTTGCACTCTTAGTCAAACGATCTACGATGACCCAAATCCCTTCATTTCCTGCTCTGGTTCTAGGTAACCCATCGATAAAATCCATCGATATTTGCTCCCACTTCCATGTAGGAACTTCTAATGGCTGAAGTAATCCACTGGGCTTCTTCTGTTCGGCTTTTACCAATTGGCAGTTCATGCATTTGGAAATAAAATTTCCAACATCCTTCTTCATACCTTCCCAGTAATAGGTTCTCTTCATATCCCGGTACATCTTATTTCCACCTGGATGAATTGTCAACTTCGAGTGATGACTTTCCTTCAGAAATTCATCTCTCAATTCATCTATATCGGGAACAACCAGTCGTCCTTGTTTCCGAAGCCAACCCTCTCAATTGATTTCGAATCCTTTATCCTTTTCTGGGTCCAATCCAGATTCCAAATCACGGATAATTTTGACAAGCTTATCGTCTCGCTTTTGGCTCTCGCCAATTCTTTCCACCAGAGTAGGTCTTATTGATAAGTTTGCCAACATCTCAGGTTCCATTTCACATCTAGGCCTGAAGTCAAATCCAGCCAAATACTTAAGACTCTTCCATTCTGAAAACATGGCTCCAAATCCTGCATGTCTTCGACTTAACGCATCTGCCACTGCGTTACCTTTTCCCGGAGTATAGGCTATACCAAAATCATATGATGCTAAAAACTCCAACCATCGTTGCCGCCGAAGATTCAAATCCTTCTGGGAGAAAAGATACTTCAATGACTTATGATCTGTAAACAACTCGAATCGAACTCCCAATAGGTACTCCACATCTTCAAAGCAAATACAATCGCCGCTAACTCCAAATCATGAGTCGGATAATTCCTTTCATGCGGCTTCAGTTGTCGACTTGCATACGCAACAACTTTACCCTTCTGCGTCAGTACTGCTCCAAGTCCAGTACCACATGCATCGGTGTAAACCACCATCTCATCATTTCCACTTGGAATAGTTAAAACAGGAGCGCTTGTCAGTCGCTCTTTCGGGATTCCGAAAGCTTGTTAACACTTAGCATCCCATCTGAATACTTGGTTCTTTTTCGTCAATCCTGTTAATGGTGCAACTATCTTGGAAAAGTTTTTGATAAACCGACGATAATATCCTTCTAATCCAAGAAAACTTCTCACATCAGATGTATTCTTAGGTCTAACTCAATCCTGGATCGCTGCCACCTTGGCGGGATCAACCGCTATTCCACTTCCAGAGATAACATGGCCTAAGAACCTCATGTCTCTCTTCCAGAAGTGACACTTCGAAAACTTAGCCCTCAGCTGTTGTTTCCGCAAGATTTCCAAAACAATCCGCAAGTGCGTCTTGTGCTCTTCTTCAGTTCTGGAATAAATCAAAATATCATCCACGAACACAAGTACAAACTTGTTCAACTGATCCCTGAACACTCTATTCATAAGATCCACAAAATATGCTAGTGCATTGGTCAATCCAAACGGAATTACCAGCCACTCATAGAAACCAGATGGTGTCCTGAAAGCAGTCTTCGGCACACTATCCTTTGCCACTCTTAATTGGTGAAATCCCGTTGCCAAATCCATCTGAGAAAACACCTTGGCTTCGTGAAGCTGATCAAACAAGTCATCTATTCTCGGCAATGGATACTTGTTCTTCTTAGTCACTTTACTCAGCTCAAGATAATCCACACACAACCTCAACGATCCATCCGCTTTGGTTGCAAACACAACTGGTGCACCCCATTCGGACACACTACGCCGAATGAATCCTTTCTGTAAAAGGTCATCAACTTGCACCTTCAACACTTGCTGTTCCCTAGGCGCCATTCGCCTAAGAGGCATCACAACAGGTCTGGCTCCTTCAACTAGATCGATGTGAAACTCGATCTCTCTATGCGGCGGTAACCCTTTGACCTCATCAAAGACATCCTGAAATCCATTTACGACTGGCACCGATGACAGTCCATCCCGTGGAACAACCAGTGAATACATGAAGCTCATGAAGACGCCTTCCTCATGCTTACATCGTATCACAACCTTTCGCCCCTCCACATTCTCGACTGTCACCTCCAGCGTCTTACAATCAACCCTTGCTGCATACTTCCTAAGCCAGTCCATACCCAAAATAATTCCGAACCCCGCAAAGTTCAGAACAAAACAATCACAAACAATAGAGAAATAATGACTCGACACAACCAGACCACGGCATACCATACACAAACAAGACGAACCCCCAACTGGATTAGTCACAACCAATGGTCTATCCACGATATCCGGTTCCAAACCCAACCGGCCTACAAGTTCGTTACAAACAAAGGAGTGCGACGCCCCAGTATCAAATAACATTCTAACTGGAACGCCACAAATGGAAAGAGTACCTTGAACCACCACACTCTTTCCTTTTTCTTCGGCAATAGGAGCTTTCGAAGACGATGGCACAGCCCCCAAAGCATAAGCTTGCACTTTCTGCTTGTCCTTTCTCGGTTCCGGACAATTCTTCCTGATATGCCCCAGCTTGTCACAGTTGTGGCACTTCACCGGCACTCTCGGATTCTTACAATCTCTAGAGAGATGGCCCTTCTGCTGACAGTTGTAGCAGGTCACTTCACCCTTCGGCTTCTTCTGGCCATCCTTACCCTTCTGCTGCTGCTGCTTCCTCTTCTTGTTCCCACCTTGCTGTGGTTTAGACTCCTCCTTTGTCATAGCAACAACAAATCCTTCTTTAGGAAACAGATTCTTGTGCCCGAGAGCCTTCTCCACAAGCTTCTCAAATGGATCGTCCAGATGATCCACCAACTGTCTCCCAAGATAAGTGTCCAAACCTATCACAAACTTCTCATTCTTTTGATAGGGAGATTCAATATACGACCGAGCATACTTGGACAAAGCTTCAAACTCCGAAACATACTCAAGAACTGGTCTTCCACCTTGCTTAAGCTCCACAAACTTCTTGAACAGAACAGATTTCTGAGCTGTAGAAATGAACTTAGCTTCAAATCTGACTTGGAATTGCTCTCAAGTAATTTCTTCCTCTGGAGTATCAATGGTGATAGAGTTCCACCAATCAGAAGCTCTTCCTTGAAGCTGTCTTGATGCAAGCTTCCTCTTAGTTGCATCCTCAATTGCCAAGTCACCAAAGATCCTTCTACAAGCATCAATCCACCTCTGAACTTCAATGGTTGACTCTGTCCCCAAGAAAACCTTTCCTCCAAGAGCAGTATAGTCTTTACACAACTTAGCAAAATCCACTTGTTTTGGAGCTTGAACTTGAACTCCAACATCTACTAATGGCCCCGGAGCTGGCATCCTTCTCATAATCGAAGTCATCATGGCCTCGAACATAGAAGCATAATCAGCAGCCCCCTCAACAGCACAGCCTTCCCTAGCAGCTGGTCTCCCCCTTCGACTCATTCTTAGTATCTATAAAAGAATGATTAGTACACCTTGAGAAACAACTGCATAAGAGTTTCAAATCCTTCTGAGCTACTATATTATATATAGTAATCATCCATCAAAATACAATTACGTCTCTCATACGTAGTTACGTCAGCGAGCATTGGCTAAAATCGATTAACCAAAGCTCTGATACCAAATGTGACGACCGCCCATGACTCCTGCACTAAACAAGGAGATAGTGCGCTGTAAAGTGTGCCAGGCAGCCATGGATGATCATCAAGGTAAGGTAAAAATAGCGGAGTCTATCGTATTACTCACAGCGCAGGGATAAAATACAATAGAGAAATATATATAGTGAAGCTTCACTAAGTAGAATCTCATCAATGCAGTACAAAACAATTTGATACAAACATCTGAATAGTCAATGCATCAAGCCTCACTACATAACACTCAGAGAATCATACAAGCAGTGGAACATCCAGTACATATAGTAAGAAAAGCAATATGCAAAATCCTCCAGCTCGTCTTCGTCATCAACAGCGTTGGTCACAAAGAACAGCACCTGTCACCTGCTACCTAGTCTGCCCATCCTAAAATGGATGAACAACCCAAGGTAATAAGAGTTGAACATAAAACCTTGAGTCAGACAACAGTCTTAGTGAGCGGTAAATTAACTAACAACATACCAAAGAGCATAAAGGAAAAAGGAATAGGAATCCAACCCTCCCACTCCACCTCTTTCTACAGTGATAGCCCCCAGACCTACTAAGCAGAAATAAAAATAGCAAAGCAGACATTTAAAGTAAAACAATTATCACTCGAGTCAAGGTCGATGTTTTCCAAGCACAAACCCCCAAGGCCTAAACCAAGATCAGATAAGCACCCACAAAACATCGCTCTTGAGACCGAGTGACGATACAACCAAAAAATCCAAACATCTTGACTCTGGCTATCACTGTTATCATTGCCTCGATATCACCGTTAATCGAATGACCTGCTCATTCTTTAATCCGTCCGTCAAGGGCTAATAGTAACCCCGGTTCTAGACAGAACTCCGCACGTCGTCGTGACCCGTGCCTAGGACTATCGAATCTGCCCAGAGTACTCGACCATCAACTATTAGTCGATTGGTACTATCGAATCTTCCCAGTGTACTCTTGCTTTGAGCCTGCTAGAACCTTCAACAACGATGAGATCTCAGCCTCCTAGTCATCCTCCTCGACGACTATTCTCATACTAGCTCAAGCGCCTCTTGAGCCAACCATTATCAACGAACTCGAACCATATCACCGAGTTATCATCATGCTTGGGATGATCCCGTTTGGATTAAACCAAGGCTATCTCACATCATGCTTTGCTTCATCGCATCATAGCAAAGTCCCATCTCAACATCATGCTTTGCCTCATCGCATCATAGCAAAGTCCCATCTCATCATCATCATCAAATCTATCCATATGAGCTTTATCATCTGCTTCATATACCACGAGCAGCTTTCCTTATTCAAGAGACTTTCCACTTAGCTTTTGAATCATATTCGACCAACTTGTCCAAATCAAATCATCAATCAACTAATTTATAACAATCAGTCAAATCAATCATTAATCCAAGTAATCAATCATCCAAACAAGATCTAAATAAACAGTTATAACAATAATAGCAATTTCGTAAATAAAGAGTCCAAATCTAACAAGCATGAATTCTAAGTAATATCTTGATGAATAAACTAGCATAGATTAACATGTAGTAAAATGGATGTCAAATCTTTATGAACGATGGATCTACATGCAGACTTAAGGAAAATGCATGAAATCACTATCTTTAACACACAAACAAGCCACCGATCCAATATACTCCTTTGGGTCCGTGTGAGAGATAACCTCCACTCACCGAATCACCTAAACACTTCAAAAGCAACTAACTCCAGATCTGGACAGCAAAGGATCCAGCTTGATCCGCCAAAGTTCCGCTTCAAATGATGAAATCTCTCTTCGATGGATGTAGATCTTCAACTTTGGCTCTTGGATCTTCGATTTGATCTTCAATCTTGGATAGAAGGAAGCACTAGATTAAAGAGTAGAAAAGAAGTGAAGAAGTGTAGCACTCGACCTCTTAAAATGGCAGAACTTCATCGCTTCAAAATCCGGATCCCAAAAAGTGAGATAAGGCCGTGTATTTATAGGCCAAACCTATGAGTCGTTCGTCCCCTTAAGTCAGTCACGACTTAACAAGGCCCCACGACTTGCGACTCATCAACCCCACGGCCTACCGACTCAAGCCTCTACGCGACCTAACTTAGACACGACCTAACGACTGAAGCCATCATGCGACCTAACACACTGCCACATTTCTACCTAAGTCCTAAGTCGTTTGGACGACTCATCGACTCAACGACTCAGCAACTAAACACAGGAGACGTCCTACCGACCTAACTACACTGCCGACCTAACACAAGAGACGACCTAGCGACCTAACTACAACACGGCATAGCCAACCTAACCTTAACTCGGTCACGACCTATCTCAACACACAGATCTAACCACTAGGTCGTTGAATATTAGATCGGTCACTTCCTTAGGTCGGTCAGTTCCTATAGGTCACTCACCCCCTATAGGTCGGTCACTACTATAGGTCGGTCTCATCCCTTAAGTCGGTCAAATCTTTAGATCGGTCAAATCCTATAGGTCGTTCACTTTTTAAATCGGCCAATCTCTTAAGTCGCTTACTTCTATAAGTCGGCAAACACCTTAAGCCGTTAACTACTAAGTCGTTAGTTCCCTTAGGTCGGCCAAACCCCTAAGTCGCTCCACCGACTTACGCTACGACACGACCTAACCCTGAACGACTCATCTCTGGACGACTTAAGCTCCGAACGACTTAAATTCTGAACGACTTAACAACACTAACGACCTAATAACAACAATTCTACGATCCTTCGATCCGTAAAAATACGGGTCGTTACATTCTCTCCCCCTTAGGAATTTCGCCCCCGAAATTCCAAACAAACAAAAGCAATCATAAACTATTCTGCATGCCTACCATCCATAGAAATCATCAAACCATGCATCCAATTACTAGCCTAGCATGCAGAATTCTAAGACTAGAACAAGTTACAAATTCATGAGATGTCACGACACCTTAGGGCCATACCTCGAAGAGTTCAGGATGAGCTGCCTTCATACTCTCTTCCTCCTCCCATGTACAGTCGTTAACATCATCACTCCATTGTACCATGAGCAACCTGACTACCTTCCTCCTAAGCTGTTTCGTGTCAGTTTCCACAACACGAAGCAGTTTACGAGGTCTCTCAACGATTGGATCAATCTCAACGTCCTCACAACTATCAGCAGAAACCACCGTATTCGAGTCGTGCACATACTTCCGTAGATAAGATATATGAAAAACATTATGCACACCCGACATCTTTTCTGGTAACTCCAATCTATAGGCGAGCTTTCCAATTCGCTCGATGATCGGGAATGGTCCAACAAATCTCGGAGTCAATTTCCCTTTCTTCCCGAATCGAATAACATTCTTCAGTGGAGAAATTTTCACAAAAACCATATCACCTACGTCGAATTCCAAATCCTTACGACGCTTATCGTTATAACTTTTCTAACGGTCTTGGGCTGCCTTCATTCGTCGCCGAATGATCTCTATGCAATCTGAAGTCTGTCGAATCATTTCTGGCCCAAGTATTAACTTTTCTCCTGTTTCCAACCAACATGTCGAAGAGTTACACGGTCTTCCATACAATGCTTCATACGGCGCCATACCAATGCTTGACTGGTAACTGTTATTGTATGAAAATTCCACCAAATGAAGATAATCTTCCCATGATCCTCCGAAGTCCAAAACACATGCTCTGAGGAGATCTTCCAAAACTCGGTTGACTCTCTCGGTCTGACCATCTGTTTGAGGGTGATAAGCTGTACTCAAACACAACTCGGTTCCCAAAACTTCCTGGAAGCTCTTCCAAAATCCACTAGTGAACAATGGGTCTCGATCGCTCACTATACTCTTCGGAATACCATGGAATCGAACTATCCACTTAACATATAGCTCAGCCAATTTTGATGCAGTCCTGTTTGATCGAACAGGAATGAATCTTGCACTCTTAGTCAAACGATCTACGATGACCCAAATCCCTTCATTTCCTGCTCTGGTTTTGGGTAACCCATCGATAAAATCCATCGATATTTGCTCCCACTTCCATGTAGGAACTTCTAATGGCTGAAGTAATCCACTGGGCTTAATCTGTTCGGCTTTTACCAATTGGCAGTTCATGCATTTGGAAATAAAATTTCCAACATCCTTCTTCATACCTTCCCAGTAATAGGTTCTCTTCATATCCCGGTACATCTTATTTCCACTTGGATGAATTGTCAACTTCGAGTGATGACTTTCCTTCAAAACTTCATCTCTCAATTCATCTATATCGGGAACAACTAGTCGTCCTTGTTTCCCAAGCCAACCCTCTCAATCGATTTCGAATCCTTTATCCTTTTCTGGGTCCAATCCAGATTCCAAATCACGGATAATTTTGACAAGCTTATCGTCTCGCTTTTGGCTCTCGCCAATTCTTTCCACCAGAGTAGGTCTTATTGATAAGTTTGCCAACATCTCAGGTTCCATTTCACATCTAGGCCTGAAGTCAAATCCATCCAAATACTTAAGACTCTTCCATTCTGAAAACATGGCTCCAAATCCTGCATGTCTTCGACTTAACGCATCTGCCACTGCGTTACCTTTTCCCGGAGTATAGGCTATACCAAAATCATATGATGCTAAAAACTCCAACCATCGTTGCTGCCGAAGATTCAAATCTTTCTGGGAGAAAAGATACTTCAATGACTTATGATCTGTAAACAACTCGAATCGAACTCCCAATAGGTACTCCACATCTTCAGAGCAAATACAATCGCCGCTAACTCCAAATCATGAGTCGGATAATTCCTTTCATGCGGCTTCAGTTGTCGACTTGCATACGCAACAACTTTACCCTTCTACATCAGTACTGCTCCAAGTCCAGTACCACATGCATCGGTGTAAACCACCATCTCATCATTTCCACTTGGAATAGTTAAAACAGGAGCGCTTGTCAGTCGCTCTTTCGGGATTCCGAAAGCTTGTTAACACTTAGCATCCCATCTGAATACTTGGTTCTTTTTCGTCAATCCTGTTAATGGTGAAACTATCTTGGAAAAGTTTTTGATAAACCGACGATAATATCCTGCTAATCCAAGAAAACTTCTCACATCAGATGTATTCTTAGGTCTAACCCAATCCTGGATCGCTGCCACCTTGGCGGGATCAACCGCTATTCCACTTCCAGAGATAACATGGCCTAAGAACCTCACTTCTCTTTTCCAGAAGTGACACTTTGAAAACTTAGCCCTCGGCTGTTGTTTCCGCAAGATTTCCAAAACAATCTGCAAGTGCGTCTTGTGCTCATCTTCAGTTCTGGAATAAATAAAAATATCATCCACGAACAGAAGTACAAACTTGTTCAACTGATCCCTGAACACTCTATTCATAAGATCCACAAAATATGCTGGTGCATTGGTCAATCCAAACGGCATTACCATCCAGTCATAGAAACCGGATGGTGTCCTGAAAGCAGTCTTCGGCACACTATCCTTTGCCACTCTTAATTGGTGAAATCTCGTTGCCAAATCCATCTGAGAAAACACATTGGCTTCGTGAAGCTGATCAAACAAGTCATCTATTCTCGGCAATGGATACTTGTTCTTCTTAGTCACTTTATTCAGCTCACGATAATCCACACACAACCTCAACGATCCATCCGCTTTGGTTGCAAACACAACTGGTGCACCCCATTCGGACACACTACGCCGAATGAATCCTTTCTGTAAAAGGTCATCAACTTGCACCTTCAACTCTTGCTGTTACCTAGGCGCCATTCGCCTAAGAGGCATCACAACAGGTCTGGCTCCTTCAACTAGATCGATACGAAACTCGATCTCTCTATGCGGCGGTAACCCTTTGACCTCATCAAAGACATCCTCAAATCCATTTACGACTGGCACCGATGACAGTCCATCCCGTGGAACAACCAGCGAATACATGAAGCTCATGAAGACGCCTTCCTCATGCTTACATCGTATCACAACCTTTCGCCCCTCCACATTCTCGACTGTCACCTCCAGCCTCTTACAATCAACCCTTGCTGCATACTTCCTAAGCCAGTCCATACCCAAAATAATTCCGAACCCCGCAAAGTTCAGAACAAAACAATCACAAACAATAGAGAAATAATGACTCGACACAACCAGACCACGGCATACCATACACAAACAAGACGAACCCCCAACTGGATTAGTCACAACCAATGGTCTATCCACGATATCCGGTTCCAAACCCAACCGGCCTACAAGTTCGTTACAAACAAAGGAGTGCGACGCCCCAGTATCAAATAACACTCTAACTGGAACACCACAAATGGAAAGAGTACCTTGAACCACCACACTCTTTCCTTTTTCTTTGGCAATAGGAGCTTTCGAAGACGATGGCACAGCCCCCAAAGCATAAGCTTGCACTTTCTGCTTGTCCTTTCTCGGTTCCGGACAATTCTTCCTGATATGCCCCAGCTTGTCACAGTTGTGGCACTTCACCGGCACTCTCGGATTCTTACAATCTCTAGAGAGATGGCCATTCTGCTGACAGTTGTAGCAGGTCACTTCACCCTTCGGCTTCTTCTGGCCATCCTTACCCTTCTGCTGCTGCTGCTGCTGCTTCCTCTTCTTGTTCCCACCTTGCTGTGGTTTAGACTCCTCCTTTGTCACAGCAACAACAGATCCTTCTTTAGGAAACAGATTCTTGTGCCCGAGAGCCTTCTCCACAAGCTTCTCAAATGGATCGTCCAGATGATCCACCAACTGTCTCCCAAGATAAGTGTCCAAACCTGTCACAAACTTCTCATTCTTTTGATAGGGAGATTCAATATACGACCGAGCATACTTGGACAAAGCTTCAAACTCCGAAACATACTCAAGAACTGGTCTTCCACCTTGCTTAAGCTCCACAAACTTCTTGAACAGAACAGATTTCTGAGCTGTAGAAATGAACTTAGCTTCAAATCTGACTTGGAATTGCTCTCAAGTAATTTCTTCCTCTGGAGTATCAATGGTGATAGAGTTCCACCAATCAGAAGCTCTTCCTTGAAGCTGTCTTGATGCAAGCTTCCTCTTAGTTGCATCCTCAATTCCCAAGTCACCAAAGATCCTTCTACAAGCATCAATCCACCTCTGAACTTCAATGGTTGACTCTGTCCCCAAGAAAACCTTTCCTCCAAGAGCAGTATAGTCTTTACACAGCTTAGCAAAATCCACTTGTTTTGGAGCTTGAACTTGAACTCCAACATCTACTGATGGCCTCGGAGCTGGCATCCTTCTCATAATCGAAGTCATCATGGCCTCGAACATAGAAGCATAATCAGCAGCCCCCTCAACAGCACGGCCTTCCCTAGCAGCTGGTCTCCCCCTTCGACTCATTCTTAGTATCTATAAAAGAATGATTAGTACACCTTGAGAAACAACTGCATAAGAGTTTCACATCCTTCTAAGCTACTATATTATATATAGTAATCATCCATCAAAATACAATTACGTCTCTCATACGTAGTTACGTCAGCGAGCATTGGCTAAAATCGATTAACCAAAGCTCTGATACCAAATGTGACGACCGCCCATGACTCCTACACTAAACAAGGAGATAGTGCGCTGTAAAGTGTGCCAGGCAGCCATGGATGATCATCAAGGTAAGGTAAAAACAGCGGAGTCTATCGTATTACTCACAGCGCAGGGATAAAATACAATAGATAAATATATATAGTGAAGCTTCACTAAATAGAATCTCATCAATACACTACAAAACAATTTGATACAAACATCTGAATAGTCAATAAATCAAGCCTCACTACATAACACTCAGAGACTCATACAAGCAGCGGAACATCCAGTACATATAGTAAGAAAAACAATATGCAAAAGCCTCCAGCTTGTCTTCGTCATCAACAGCGTTAGTCACTAAGAACAATACCTGTCACCTACTACCTAGTCTTCCCATCCCAAAATGGATGAACAGCCCAAGGTAATAAGAGTTGAACATAAAAACTTGAGTCAGACAACAGTCTTAGTGAGCGGTAAATTAACTAACAACATACCAAAAGAGCATAAAGGAAAAAGGAATAGGAATTCAACCCTCCCACTCCACCTCTTTCTACAGTGATAGCCCCCAGACCCACTAAGCAGAAATAAACATAGCAAAGCAGACATTTAAAGTAAAACAATTATCACTCGAGTCAAGGTCGATGTTTTCCAAGCACAAACCCCCAAGGCCTAAACCAAGATCAGATAAGCACCCACAAAACATCGCTCTTGAGACCGAGTGACGATACAACCAAAACATCCAAACATCCATGACTCTGGCTATCATTGTTATCATTGCCTCGATATCACCGTTAATTGAATGACCGTCTCATTCTTTCATCCATCCGTCAAGGGCTAATGCTAAACCCGGTTCTAGACAGAACTCCGCACGTCATCGTGACCCGTGCCTAGGACTATCGAATCTGCCCAGAGTACTCGACCATCAACTATTAGTCGATTGGGACTATCGAATCTGCCCAGTGTACTCTTGCTTTGAGCCTGCTAGAACCTTCAACAACGATGAGATCTCAGCCTCCTAGTCATCCTCCTCGACGACTATTCTCATACTAGCTCAAGCGCCTCTTGGGCCAACCATTATCAACGAACTCGAACCATATCACCGAGTTATCAACATGCTTGGGATGATCCCGTCTGGATTAAACCAAGGCTATCTCACATCATACTTTGCTTCATCGCATCATAGCAAAGTCCCATCCTAACATCATGCTTTGCCTCATCGCATCATAGAAAAGTCCCATCTCAACATCATCATCAAATCTATCCATATCAGCTTTATCATCCGCTTCATATACCACGAGCAGCTTTCCTTATTCAAGAGCCTTTCCACTTAGCTTTTGAATCATATTCGACCAACTTGTCCAAATCAAATCATCAATCAACTAATTTATAACAATCATTCAGATCAACCATTAATCCAAGTAATCAATCATCCAAACAAGATCTAAATAAACAGTTATAACAATAATGGCAATTTCGTAAATAAAGAGTCCAAATCTAACAAGCATGAATTCTAAGTAATATCTTGATGAATAAACTAGCATAGATTAACATGTAGTAAAATGGATGTCAAATCTTTATGAACGATGGATCTACATGTAGACTTAAGGAAAATGCATGAAATCACTATCTTTAACACACAAACAAGCCACCGATCCAATATACTCCTTTGGGTCCGTGTGAGAGATAACCACCACTCACCGAATCTCCTAAACACTTCAAAAGCAACTAACTCCAGATCTGGACAGCAAAGGATCCAGCTTGATCAGCCAAAGTTTTGCTTCAAACGATGAAATCTCTCTTCGATGGATGTAGATCTTCAACTTTATCTCTTGGATCTTCGATTTGATCTTCAATCTTGAATGGAAGGAAGCACTAGATTAAAGAGTAGAAAAGAAGTGAAGTAGTGTAGCACTCGAGCTCTCAAAATGGCAGAACTTCGTCGCTTCAAAATCCGGATCCCAAAAAGTGAGATAAGGCCGTGTATTTATAGGCCAAACCTATGAGTCGTTCGCCCCCTTAAGTCGGTCACGACTTAACAAGGCCCCACGACTTATGACTCATCAACCCCACGGCCTACCGACTCAAGCCTCTACGCGACCTAACTTAGACACGACCTAAGAACTCAAGCCATCATGCGACCTAACACACTGCCACATTTCTACCTAAGACCTAAGTCGTTTGGACGACTCAACAACTCAACGACTCAGCGACTTAGCAACTAAACACAGGAGATGACCTACCGACCTGACTACACTGCCGACCTAACACAAGAGACGACCTAGCGACCTAACTACAACACCCTATAGGTCGGTGAATATTAGATCGGTCACTTCCTATAGGTCACTCACCCCCTATAGGTCGGTCACTACTATAGGTCGGTCTCATCCCTTAAGTCGGTCAAATCTTTAGATCGGTCAAATCCTATAGGTCGTTCACTTTTTAAATCGGCCAATCTCTTAAGTCGCTTACTTCTATAAGTCGGCAAACACCTTAAGCCGTTAACTCCTAAGTCGTTAGTTCCCTTAGGTCGGCCAAACCCTTAAGTCGCTCCACCGACTTACGCTACGACACGACCTAACCCTGAACGACTCATCTCTGGACGACTTAAACTCCGAACGACTTAAATTCTGAACGACTTAACAACACTAACGACCTAATAACAACAATTCTACGATCCTTCGATCCGTAAAAATACGGGTCCTTACAAACACATAAAAAGATAGAGAAATGGCTTACGAGATCAAACCGAAATATCCATTCTACATTTGGGATACGACTTCTGCATGCTTTCCTCTGTTTCCCAAGTACAATCATTCGGTTCTCCACTCCATTGTACTTTAATCAATTTCACCATTTTATTCCTTTGCCGCCTTTCATTTCGACCAATAATCTTCAATGGTTCTCTTTTCACAGCCAAATTAGGCGTGATTTCCAAATCCTGTTGAGCGGCCTCCTCAATGATTTGATCTGGGTCGTGCATATACTTTCGAAGGTGTGAAACATGGAACACATTATGCACGCCAGCTAACCAATTAGGTAACTGCACTCGTTAAGCCAAAGGGTCAATCCTCTCAAGTATAGGAATAGAACCTATATATCACGGTGCCAGCTTACCCGTCTTTCCAAATCTCAAAACTCCACACATTGGAGAAACCTTTTAGAAAAAGAAAACTGAATCTCCAACCTAGAACTCTAAAGTTCTTCACATGTGGTAGGCATAACTTCTCTATCTACTCACAGTTTTCGACTTCTTTCGAATGAAATCAACCTTCTCAGAAGCTTCCCTTATCATGTACGGACCAAGAACAAGCCTATCACTTGACTCAATCCAGCACGCAGGTGATCTACAAGGACAACCATACAATGCTATGAAAGGAGCTATTCCAATACTGGCCTGATAACTATTACTATACGAAAACTCAACCAAATGCAAATGGTCCTCCCATGAACCTCCAAAATCAAGAATACAAGCACACAAAAGATCTTCTAAGATTCAATTTATTCTCTTAGTTTGCCCATCAGACTGCGGGTGTTAAGAGGTACTGAAGTTCAACTTGGTTCCTAGTGCGGCTTAAAATGCCTCCCAAAATCTGGTAGTGAAGATCGGGTCTCGATCACTCACTATATTACTTGGTATTCTATGGAGTCGAACAATCTCCTCCACATACAACTCTGCCAAACTCGCTGTCGTTCAGGTGGATTTAACTGGGATAAAGTGGGCAGCTTGGTCAGACGATCTACAATAACCCAAATTGCCTCATTACCCTTTCGAGTTCGTGGCAAACCATGTATGAAATCCATAGACACTTGGTTCCATTTCCATTGGGGCACTTCAAGTGGTTGGAGTTAACTTGCCATCTTCATTTGATTACTCTTTTTATGTTGGCAAGTTGCGCATCGACTAACATAAATGGATATATCCCTCTTCATCTTTTTCCATCAGATGGTCCTCTTAGTATCTCAATACATTTTGTTAACCCCTAGATGGACACTGAACTTGGATTTGTGGCACTCGTCCAATACTTCTCATTTGAGATCTGGGATGTGTGGAACATAAATCCTCCCTTTCAACCTTATAATTCAACTTTTATCAATTTCAAAGCTGGAATCTTTGCCTCGACGTTTTCTCCCGTAAATTTCTTGAAGAAAATTTTCTTCTTTTTGCTTACTAGCAATATTTTCAAGAAGAGTGGGGGTGACAACATGATAAGCAAGAACGACATGTCTTTTACTCAAAGCATAAGCTACCACGTTGGCTTTACCAGGTGTATACTGAATATCCAGGTCGTATGACGCTAGGAATTCCAACCAACGTTGCTGTCTTACATTCAAATCCCTTTGGGTAATGAGGTGCTTCAAAGATTTATGGTCGGTGAACAATTCAAAATTTTTCACCCAGAAGATAATGATGCCAGATTTTCAAAGCAAAGATAACTACCGAAAGCTCAAGATCGTGGGTCGGGTAGTTCTTCTCATATGGTTGCAATTGTCTACTCGCGTAGGCAATCACTCTACCCTCTTGCATTAGAGCAACACCCACTCCTTCACCACACACATATGTGTAAACAAATAAACCTTTATTCCCGTTAATAATGGCAAGAATGGGAGCTGTGATCAACCTTTTCTTCAATTCTTGGAATGCTTCCTTGCACTTTGAAGTCCGAATAAATTTGGCGTTCTTCATAGTCAGCTTAGTTCATGGACTGGCTAACTTAGAGAAATCCAGGACAAACTTAGTATCCGGCTAATCCCAAAAAACGTCTGACCTCCTTTGGGGTTGTGGGTTGCTTCTAATCTAGGATAGCGGAAACCTTACCAGGGTCTATAGAAATTCCTACTTCTATTACAATATGTCCCAGAAATCTTACTTCTTTTACCCAAAAATGACATTAGAAAACTTGGAAAAAAGAATATTCCCCCTCAATATTTCCAAAACTATTTTTAAGTGTTCGGCATGCTCTTCTTCAGTTTTGGAATAAATCAGAATATCGTCAATAAATATGGAAAAGGTTTATTCAATACTTCACGAAATACTCGGGTCATCAGGTCTACAAAATATGTAGGGGCATTGGTTAGTCCGAAGGGCATAACTAACCATTCGTAAAATGTATCGGGGCCCCTAAAAGCAGGCAAATGGATACAATCTTCCATGATTCTCAACTGATGGAATCCTTGGGCTAGGTCCATCTTTGAAAAGAATCGAGCACCATGCAATTGATCGAACAGGTTGTCGATTCAGGGAAAAGGAATTTTATTCTTAAGGGTTAACTGATTAAGATCATAATAATCTACGCACAATCTCAAAGACCCATTGGACTTGGCTACAAATACTACAACTGAACCCCAACTGGAACGGCTAGGTTGTATAAATCCTTTCTCCAGTAAATCTTGGGTTTGCTTAACTAGCTCTACTCTTTCCCTTGGTGCCATCATACGACTTGCATTCCCAACTGGATGGACATTGTGAACTAAGTCGATTCTAAATTCGATTTCCCTATGCGGAGGTAAATACATAACTTCTTCAAATACGTCAGGAAATTCTGAAACAATAGGTATGGATTCCAAACTCGGGTCGAATACCCTAAAGTATACATTAGCTTGTACCTCTTCGGACTTGGATCCTCATAAGAAATCATAACAAAATTCCCAAGTTTGGTTTTGACCGAAATCGTTCTATTGATACAATCTAATTTTGCTTCATGTTAACCAATTCATTCCAAGTGAAATCTCAAATTCATTAATGTGAAGAACGAAAAGGATGATAGGAAACTAATGATGAGGATACGAAATAGGACCCTTTCTACATTTAAACAAAGATTCGCAGGGCCTCCTGCCGGGTTCTTCAGACAAATAGGTTCGTCTACGAATTCGGGTTCAAGATTGAACTCTTCTTCGGTTCGTTGGGAAATAAAACTATGTGTGGCTCCAGTGTCGAATAGAACTCTAACAATTATCATAAATTGGAAGATTATCTTCCAAAACTCCCTTCCCTTTATCAGCTCCTAAGGTTTTAAGGTTCATCCTTGATTGCATATACCTTTGCTACTTGGGTCTGCTTCATTATCGGGCATTCTTTAACCATGTGTTGTAGCTTATGGCAATAGTAGCATTCGTTGGCTTCTTGTCCTGACTTCTTAGGTTGATCCTTCTTTCCTTGCTTCTTGGGCTTCTTGCAACTACTTGAGTAATGACCTTTCTCTAAACAGTTGAAATAGGTAACATTCTATGCCTTGTTCTCCTAAGTATCCTTCTTTCCTTTACCTTGCCAAGGCTTCTTTCCTCCAAACTTTATCTTCTTCCAATTTGGATTATTTCCATTACCTTTCTCTTCTGGAATCTCTTGTTTATCTAAGGTGGCATATATATATATCCCATGTCTACCAAATCGTCATCCTTTCATGAAACTTCTTGTTCATCCCTTTAATAAATCTCTCATTCTTCTTAAGAGGGGTATTCACCAATTCAGGTCCAAAACGGGATAACTCATTAAACGTGTTTAAGTATTCTTCAAAAGATATATTTCCTTGCTTCAAATTGGTAAACTCTTGATACATCCTGGAAATAACAGCGGAAGATATATAATATTGCTCAAATACTTGCTTGAATTTATCCAATGTAAACTCATCCTTCGATTCGGCCAAAGTAATGGTCTCCCACCATACCAAAGCTTCTTCCTGGAGCTTCCAGCAAGCCATCAACCTCCTTTGATCATCACCCAATTTCAATCCTTTAAAAATCCTCTCACAAGATTGAATACAAGTTTACGCTTCTATAATAGTCTTCGTACCTTTGAATGGTTTCCCTCCAAGACTTGATAACTTCCGATATAACTTTGCCAGATTTGGATGGGGTTGGATGGGAAGAGTTTCTCCTTCCATTACTGTTGTTTCAGGGTCTCGACCATTTGTAGTGGTACTCCCCCTTCCCCTACCTCGTCCTCTTCTTGCACTCATTCTCACTATCTGTAAATAGTAAGAAAATTGATTTAGGCATATGGACGAGATATCTTAGGGAATATACTCATTCTAGGGCATTCCTAACCCTATCTTTAATGAGTCACCTAATGAGTTATACTCCAAAGCTAAAGTTCTTACTCGACCTTCAGCTCTTATATCAAATGTGATGACCCAAACTTTCAACCTTCGAAAATCGCCATCCAATACATCACCCGTATTCAAATGCCGGAGATTTAAATGTTGGAGTCTGGATTGCTGGAGTCATAACATATTAGATAATAACAACACAATGGAAAAAAAATAACTTTCATCCATTTACTTCATGGATTATAAAATTCTTACGACAAGTGACCATCATCATTAAAGTTCTATATATCACACAGAAACGAAATACAACATAACATCGGAAAAAAATATTAACATGGTCTTCCAAGAGAGTCTAACATACTGCATCTTTATTTCCAAAGCTCCAAAGTCCAAAGTCAAAAACTCAAAATCAAAAGCTTCAAAGACTTCCAAATCCAAATCTACTTTCCAACTTATCTCCAGAGCCTACTGATAACTTGACTCTAGGCCGCTTGTGTGGAAAATTAGCGGCACCTTGAGCTTAGCAAACGAAGCAATAAACTTCAAGTCAGTTATGGGACTGGTGTAAGAACTTAAAAACAGTTATTAGTGCACAAATAAATCCGTTCATGCTTTGGGAAAATGAAACTACCATAAGGTCTCCGGCACACACTCAAATGCAATCGCACACATGGGGAAGGTTTCTCCTTATAGTAGTCAAACATGCTTGATACACAAAAATCGTTTTTGATATTATTTTTAGTGCTTAGTGTGGAAAACCATTTTGCAAGAATAATATTAATCTTAGCCAACATACGAACCATTATAGTATGCCTAATATAGCTACCATGTTAAATGGAAGGTTTTACAACTGAAATCGTAAAGGGCTCATATTGTTTCGTTTAGATTTCCAACAAATGGCTAAGGCTAAGGAACTTCCTTTATCCGAATGGGTACCCCTTTGGAGGGACGTCCCGAGAACCTAAACGGATCTCTGCCAAAACAAGGCCCCGCTACCTCTATAACTAGGTAACTAATTGTCATGAGTATGCCATCCCCTGATCGTAATCGACATTTACCGAGGCGCCTCAAATTCCAACAATCGCACAAGTAAAATATCTAGGCTTCATACTATAATACCACTTTTTATCCAGAAGGAAATGCACATACCCTTAGGGTCGCGAACCCCATAACCTTGCTGCATCCTTTCTGTTTTTGACCATTTATCGGGGTGTGAGGTTCAACGAAATCTCGTCCCACAAAGCCATGCTTTACACAAAAGCCATGCTTCGATCAACCAATGCTCAACACTTAGCATGCCACATTACCAAATTGGGAATATATCACTAATAACTATCAACTACATAACCTCTGAGCTCATACGTCTCAGAAAAAGGTGTTAAGCTAACAGAATAAATTCTCCGCCACCAAACAAAAATGTATTTGATAAAAACTAGCTTTATATCCCAGAGTGTAATGTCAAACATACATCCATATACGTCTATCCTGGGTCTGAATGGAACCAAAGGCACTTCGTCCAATTAAGGAAAGAAGTCCTTTCAAATCCGAATATCCCCAATCTCGTTCGGACTCCCCATCACAAAGGGTAATCTCTATACCAAAGCAACTCGGTGTAGAGACAATCAACATGCAATCCTTTCGTTTTCGAAAATACCCTATCTTCAACCATCGTCTTCAAATGCAATTCCATTCCGTCGTATCATTATTCGAAATGGGTTTTCGACTTAATGCCATCCCCCGGCCTTTCCGAATAATGAGTGTTTTTTTAAAACATATGGATACATTTGGATATTAGTTAAGTCACAACTTTTTAGCCCTTAAACCTCTCCTTTGGAATGGTTTAAACAAATTTCCATTTTTAATCTTTTAAACAAAAGATCCAACTTTTATAATTCAATACAGAACGTTATATTCACATAGTAATTCATCACAAAAAAATAACTTACATTTATCATAGCTCAATCCAAAGCAATTCATATCACATAATATTACAAATTAACATACTAGAGATATTAATCAATCCAAGCATTCAATATAATTAATCATCCATAAACAAGATTGATTAATCACATAATTTATAATTAATTTAATTTAAAGCAAATAAATTAATTACTTATAAATTAATTACCTAACCCTACTTAATTAATATCAATTAATTACAAACCATTTGTTATTATTTTAATTAATTAATCAAATTAAATAATCATCCTTAATTACTTACATTAATTAATTATCCTACAATTACTTATTAAGTACCCTTTAATTATTAATTAATTATCCTTTAATCATTAATTAATTATCCTTTAATTATTAATTAATTATCCTTTAATCATTAATTAATTATCCTTTAATTATTAATTAATTATCCTTTAATTATTAATTAACCATTAATTATTAATTAATTATCCTTTAATTATTTTAATTAACCTTTTATTTACTAATTAATTACTTATTAATTAATTATTCTTTAATTACTTTCATTAATTAGTTAATCTTTAATTACCCAAGACCTTAATAAAATTAAGACAACCATTTATATTAATTAATTACTTAATTATCATTTAAAATCTTATTTAATAAACCTTTGGAATTAATTTATCGTTACCCTATAAATTAACTTAAGACCTTTAAGTTTAATTAATGATTAAAAACATTTTACCTTCTTTAATTAACTCCTTAGTTACATTATTAAATTTATTTGAATAAACTTATGAATTAATTTAAATTAAAATAAAAACCAAATATTTAAATAAAGTATATTATTTAAAAGAAATTGATTTAAGAAAATAGTTAAAACTTATTAATATACTTTTAAAAACCCCGAAACTAACCCGTGAGTTCCCTTTACGAAAACCCGAGTCAAAATCTTCTTTCTTTTTCTTCTTTTAAAGTTTGTTTTGTTTAAATTTAAAACCCTGTTACACACTCGCATATGACTCAAAAACAAACCTGAGCCAACTCATCACTTCCTTGAGTCCAAACCCGAAGCTACTTCTTCTCCTTCCTCTCAAATCCTATAGCAACAACCCAGACACACAGATGCACGTACACATGCACAAGCGAACGCCGACATTTTGATCACCAATGCCATCGCCGGCAAAATGACTACGACCTCCTCCTTCGATTCTGACCACCTTCTCTTCAACAGATCCATGAAATCGAAATCCAGCAACTAGACTATCCATTGGAACTGAACTCATCATCCAAGAACCTCCACGTACCACAGCCTCAGGTCACCAGAAACGTCGACACTCCGACCAAACCTTCGCCGTTGACCTATGCACCAATTCCCCCTACTCTGGTCAAGTCCGATGCACCCTCGTCGTCACTTGAGCTTCTGGAACAACGTCGACCAAACTTGATCGACAAACCCTAAATCGTCATCGACTAGCCCCTCCGATGAATTATAAAATCCCCGACCATTTTTCTAGGAATCCCCATCATTCAAGCTTCCACCAGCACCAGGCCCGACGTCCAAACCTTCATCGATCGTCGAGAATCGACGAAATAAGAAAATCCTTTCAACTCACAAATTCACAACAATCCCAACTTAAAGATCATGATATCTATACCAAAATTCATCATTTTCTAGTACGAATCTAATTATCAAATCAAAACATGAAATTTAATCGATTGGTTTTCTGACTATAAATGATTTTTACTATGATTTCTCATTTCCAGCAATCCTACTTATTAAATATACTTAATAATATTTTTGAAAATCAAATTTGGTTATTACTAACAATTTTTCTTTAAGGATCCTAACCTAAAAGAGATCGGAGAAGGAGCAATGGATTTTTGAACTGGGTTAGTCTATTATCATCAAACAGAGGTTTGAATAAATATATACACAGATACACACAGGCTTTTCTTTTATATTTCTATATATGCAACAAATTAATTTGTACATGCAATCATTTCACAATACTACTTCAAGCATGCTTCAAGATATAACACTGATTAATTTTTTTTGGAAAAAGAAGTTTACTCACCGTTTAAAAATGTTAAATAGAGAAGCAGGGCCTTAAACCTTGAAAACT
Organism: Allium cepa; assembly: GCA_030765085.1. NCBI lineage: Eukaryota > Viridiplantae > Streptophyta > Magnoliopsida > Asparagales > Amaryllidaceae > Allium > Allium cepa. The sequence continues at coordinate 314,379,939 of CM060945.1, read as the reverse complement.
AGAAATGTTTGATCTTTGAAAATTGGAAAATGATCTTGCTTATTTAAGATGAATTGAACTTTGCTTTATTCAAGTTTTAGATTGAAAGAAGTTGCTGTTTAATTTTCTTTTTTGGTTTTAAGTTTTCAGGTTTTTTTTGAACATATGAAAAAAAAATGATAAATGAAGAAAAAATGAGAGAGTAGGAGTAGATATATATACATATATAACCATGTTTATTATTTTTTAAATAAAAAAAATTAATGACACTTGTATTTTGCATGTCTCATTCTAGCTTACACTTGTCTTTTTGCATGCCTTTATGATTTAATATGTTTTTATATGTTTTTACATTATATTTTCTATTTTTATTAATACATTTCCTTTTATTAATATTTATACAATCTTTAAAGAAAATGACTTAAAACTAATTATACATTAATAAATAAACACACACACACATATATGTATTAGTTTTTAAAATATAGAGTTTTAAATCCAAATTATTTTTAAGATATTCATTTTTGAATTTCAAATCAAAATTCCATTTACAATATATATATATATATATATATATATATAACCAACACTTATCTTATTTGTTTTGGAAAAATTCAAATTAGTTCACAAATTAATTCTAAAAATTATATTAATTACTAAATTAAATTTGGCTTAAAAACGGGATCGTTACATTAGACAAAATCCTTTTCTTGAATCTCCTTTGAAATTTAGTCCAAGTTAATTCCTCTTCTGGTACCCCTATGTTCACCTCATTCCCCCCATAACAAAGCATCTCCTTGCAACTGACTCGAAGCCAACCTCTTTTTATGCTCAATATCTAGACTTAAATCCGAAAAGATCCTTTCATAATGTAATAGCCAGTTTTTCACTTCTATTGCATCCTCAATCCCTAGAAAAGGCTTTCCATCCAAACTGGTGTGATCTCAACTCAGCTTAGCATAATGTTTACCAACTAGCACTATAAGATTGACCCCTTTCACATTAGCAGCATTTCCTCCAGCTACTCATGCAACTGCTCTAGCTTGCATCAGATTGATGAAGAACTGATACATGGTCCCTATATCCACTAGTGGGGTCGCAACACCTATATTGGCATTTACATTTTGATTAGCAAATTCCTGTCGACCTTGGTTCCTCCTGGTGTTAGGAAGATTAATTCCATTGGTTGTAGTGCTTCTACCACTATAATTCACTCTTTCATTTCTTGCTTCCATATCTTTCTTTCTCATAAATCTACATACAAGCCTTAGTAAGATATAGAAGAACGGTCTAAAAGAGGGGAGAATAAAGAAAATAACTATATATAGAAAATACAAGAGAGAGGGGAGAATAGGTTTAGAATACATACTTATATATAGCTCTCAACAAACCATCAAATAGCTTATTGACTCTTTCTGTCTACCCATCCATCCGTGGGTGATAAGTAGTACTCCTCTTAAGCTGGGTACCTACTACCTTCTGTAGACTCTTCTAGAATTCACTAGCGAATACCTTATGGGTTTTTTATGGTTTTAATAAGAAAACATATGTACTTACTAATGTAAAAATATCAAGTTTTAAAAAGGATTAAAACTAGTCAAACAAAGTTAAGAAAGTTCGAAGTAAAAATGTCGCTATGTGAGCACTTTAGAAAAATACCTTGTTCTCTAAATTTTTTACAAATGGATTAATAGATATCCTTATATGTTTCTCTTTAATATTTTTAAGTACCCTCAGTATACTAACTACTGTAAAAAAAATTGGATCAAAAATCAATTGTTTATGCATCAGAAACAAGCCTCAAAGTGGTTGCAATATCACATTAAAAACATGCCTAAAACTTTAGATATCATTATGGAAATGTTGTCTTTGCTTCTAAAAGACATTTTCCTTCTTCAAATTGTTTAGATAGCATTTTTGAAATGCTAGCGTTTCTGTGCTTTGGACATTTCAGACGTTTAGACTTAACAGCACTTTGTAAATGTTAAATTTTTTTATCTATTAACTCTATTTGTTTTGAAATGGTTTTAAATTGCTGCAAAGACCTTTTACACATTTCGAAAATACTATCTTTCTTTTTATAACTTTAAATTGCATAAAAATGATATTTAAATTAAGCATTTTTCCCAAATATTTCTAGGACTGGTTTATAACTTATACCAGAGAATTTTAAGATTGGTTTCAAGTTTATATATATTTTAATAATTAATTATGACTTTTAAAATTAAGAGGCTTTTAAAATAAAACATGTTTATTTTTTCTATTTCAATATTTGTTATTTTCACTTAATTTTCTATATGGATAATTATAGTATATTTTTATATAGTTTAAAAACCGATTTAACATAATTATAAGTATTTTGAAATAGTGTGTGTGCGCATATAAGTTTTAAAAAGTAAGTTAAGTATTTTATAAAACTAGTAAAGGAAGTTATGGATTTTAGTCCTGAAGATAAATAAATGGTTTTGAGAAGAAAACTAAAGGTGTATTACCTTAATTAATAAGTGTGGATATACTTTGTTCTTTAAAATGAATGTTTTGAAGTTAATATTAAGTATAAAAATTGTTTTGGGTTGTAGTAAATGGTATTTAAGTAACATTTTTAACCCTTATTATTTATACTTTGGAATATAATTGGTACTTTAATAATGAATGCTTTAAGGAAAATTATAACTTAATGTTTTTGGGTTTGTAGTAACAAATGTTTAAGTAACAATTGCCTTTAGCCCTTGTAAGTGTAATTAGATCTTTAAAAGCAAGTTTTAAAGAAAATGGTTGAATGTGAAATGTTTGGGTTTGTTGTGACCATGTTTAAAAAAAACTGTCATTATCCTTTAAGAATATACTTAGCTCCTTAGTAATGGACAATTAAAAGATAATAACAAATGTGGAATCTTTTATAAAAAGGATAGAAAAAGCAAAAGTTTAACTTAAAATATAGAATGGGTTTATAGTAATAATGTTTAAGTAACATTTGTTTTTAACCTCTTTGACTCTATTTTAAAAAAAGCCAAATCTTGTTAATGATTTGTGGATATATTTATACCACTGGGATAAGTATATGAATAATTTTGATTTGTAGAAAAAAGAATACATGAATAGTAAAATACGTAAATAGTAACATATAATTATATATAATTTCTGAAAGGGAAATTAAATACATGTACAAGTATTAATAAGAAATTTAACGAAATAACTGAATTATTAATTAAGTAAGAAGTTTAATTAATAAAAGAAGTTTAATTAATAAAGGAGTTTAATTAAATAACAAGTTTAATCAATAAAAGAAGTTTAATTAATAAAGGAGTTTAATTAAATAAGAAGTTTAATTAATAAAGAAGTTTTAATTAAAGAATGACATTTTAATTAAATAAAGAAGTTTTGTAGATAAAGAAGTTTTAATAATGGAGGAGGTTTTAACTATTAAAGGATTAACCAAATAAAAAAGGGATTAAAAGGTATTTTATGCGACTTGATTGTGCTTTGTGTATTTACTTATTTGTGAAAAATATTTATTCGTGTGGTTAGCACTAATAGCCGATGAAGTAGACTTGATTCTATATGTGAGAGTTAAGAATGATGATTCGATAGGTTGTAGAAGCAATAGTGTTCTAACCCACCTGGTTTCACTCTTGACAGAGGGATAGTAGAAGTTGAAAAGGTCGGAAATGTGATAAGTATACGAGACTTAATTTTCGTATGTGATCATTTCATTATTGTTGAATTTGACCAAATTAACTAAGGAAATACCTTAAAGAACATAGGAGTTATATAGGTTATTCATCAGTGATGTTATAACCTATGTATAAACTCGTAATTTTCTTCTAGAACAAATGATAAGGAAACTCATCTGGATTGGAGATGATCTCTAACCATATCGTTGTCTATTTATTTCTGAAAGAACTGAAGCTAAGTTAACTGAAAATTAATCAATTCAATCTTCAAGAGATCGGGATCAGTAAGTGTTTTACTTATTGAAAAGCACTTCAAGATTGAAATATATGTTCTATCTCTTGGAAGTGGATCTTTTTGAGATGCTGGAATCTATATGGAGATTTGAGACCTATTCGAGATGCTTGAATCCATGTAGTGGTTCGTGATCTGTTCGAGATGCTGGAATCCATTTAGGGATTCATGATCTATTCAAGTTGGGGCTCATGCGTTGAGATGTTCAACATGACCTCACCATCGATATATGGCTAAATAAAGAGTAAGCTGCACAATCTAAGGGTTTAGCTAACCCGTAAAGGGTGCATCAACTCTATATCTAGAGATGCTTTCGACATGTAGGACTTGGAGGGGTTGATGATATTTGGTTCACGTGTTAAGGCGTGGGTTTGTTGTGTTTACTTATGTTATATTTTATTTAGAGATATACAATGCTTGGAATGTATTTTCTGATCCTTGCAGTTTCAATTTACTCGAGAGGTCTTTATGGAAATCCTTATGCGGACGTATCTTAGCGGCTTTAATTATAAAACTATTCAATATTGATGTGTCATGAGATGCAAGTGGTATAGCTACTTCCAGATTTATATCCTTCACCTTAGACGTTATCTATTATATCGCAATATTTACTTATCAGATGGATTTGGTTCTTTTGAGGGGATAACCGATATGATGGTCCTAAAAGTATTGTTATATGATGATCACATATTTCTTGAGTTTCTTAGACCAGACTTTTTTCTGACCCTTGGTTTTATTTTACCCTTATTTCCATGGGTACTCTTTTGAGCAGTCTAAGAAAGGCAGGTTTTCATTATTGATTATTGAGCTCTTGGAGAGGATTTGGAGTTTTACCTACCTTAGTATTTATTTTTGCTGCTTTACTTTATGTGTGTGAATCAGCACTTGTAAGGACAGACTGTTATAACTGTTCAGGCTGATGATAGTACATTGATTAGTAACTCTTAAATGCTATGTATATTAGACTGCTCTATTTATTGTCTTTTGATATTATATGTTATCATTCCACATGTGAGATTCTGATGTTTTTGTTCTCCTCTTTCTTATTCATTTTCTTTTCTTCCTTTTCTTTGAGTGAGAGCCAAATGAATCGAAAGATTCATGTTTGGTTTCCCTAACGTTCTTTGTTTCCCTCCTCGACATGCGAATATTGTGGATATATTAGTGTCGACATTCAAGGATCGAAAAGGTTGCATGTTACAGCTTACTCAACTTAAGAATACCATTGAACTTTAATGCCGATGATCCAATTTGTTTATAGTTAAATCTAGGGATGGAATTCATTGAATGACTACAATTAGGTTTGAGTTGAAGCATTGGAAGCGAAACACCATTCAATAGAGAATCCGTCTCCTCGGTTTTATGAGGTTACTATCAGGGTCAACTGTAGTTAATCCAAAGTCAAAGTCTACGGCCAGAGCGGTACAGTTAATAATAATTATTATTATTGAACCAAGTTATTATGACTGGAATATTTAAGTTGAATTTAGGGCGATGTTGGAACTTTGGCCAAAACAAAATTCCATAAATCCCAAGGGAATATAGTGTTAATGAAGAGAATTAACTTAAATAATCATTACTACTATATACTACTTATATTAAATAAAACTTGATATTACTGAAGGATGCGTAAGTAATAAATTCATCCAAAATATTGCATCACTAGCTAAGATGACGTGTGAAAGTTAATATTCAAATTATCTGATATTAATTGCTGATGAATTTACACCAGTGTCGCACAACCGTAATGATGAGTAATTTGAAAAACCACTGGATTTAGTTAACTTATAATCATTGTAAATTAATTAATATTTAAGAAAAAATTATTATTGTATTTTATTAGATTTTTTGAATACCGTCAGTTGTTAATAAGGTGCACAAATGAAAGTTATATATGCATATATCGATAAACGATGATAACTGAATAATTGGATTCAATAACTTAATTGCTAAGTGCTTTGGAAAAAAATTGAGGCCTACATGCCTCTTTTGTAGCCATCCATGCATGACTAAGGGGAAGAGTTTTCAATGTAATTTGAAAATCCAAAGCAACAATTAAAAGAAGGAAATAAATCTCCATTCTTTACTCATCTTTGTGGCTCACTTAAATCTTATTTATGGAATGATTTTTGCCCTTTTCTAGTTTTTCCTATCTTTTGTACTGAAAATATGAAGATGAGGGAGAGTATTTGATGAGATTTAATGATAAATTAGATAGGAAAGGTTTCGAAGGAGGGAATTGAAAGGGTCCAATGTTTTCTTTATAACGTATTCTCTTTCATTCATTCCAGAATTTTTTCCTTACAATTTTCTCTCTTTCTTTTCCTCTCCTACCGTAGCCAAAATTCATGGCCACCATGGCTAAATTTTTTACAAAAAATCAAAATTAAATTAAATTATTAAGGTGGTTTTTATCTCTTGATGAAAAATCAAGCGATCGATTCAACTGAATGTAGGAGCATCGATTATTCATTCAAGGAGTGATGTTTGGCAAAATCCTACGGTATGACTTTGATCTAATTTATTTGTGCATTTCCTTTGTTCATATGCTTGGTCTCTATTTGATTCATCTTGTCATTTAATTGTTTATCTTGTAACATGTAATTCAAATTCCCTTTTCTCTATCCCAATCAAAAAGCATGTTTATTGTATTGATTTGATTATGATCCACTTTGTTCTCTACCTCCATTTACTTTATTCTCAACAAGATTTAGGTAATTTTGATCCTCTATCTCCTATGATATATTGTTATTGTTCTCTATATCATTTAGATCAAAATATTCTTATCATGAATTTACATGTGCTTAAGTTGTCTAATTTCCTTGTCTTTTTTTCGAAATTTTTTATTGAAAATATTATTTTGATTGGAGGACAATTTTATAATTATTGCATGCATAAATCTAAATAAACTACATGTAGCAATTAAATTTGTTTCGAAAATTAGTTTCTTATGTTACATGATTGATGTTTTAAATACAACCATTTTGGGTATTGTTTTCATAAGAACAAAAGTTTTCTTTAACCAAGAATTTATTGGAGAACTTTTGTATAAAATACAAAACCTTTATTTCCTTTTTAAATTTAAAGATTTGTATAATTTCATACATCCTTTTCTCCCCTTTTAAATTAAAAGTTCATTTTAATTTGTTAACTTTATATTAACATATATTTATTTATATATTATTAATTCTTATCTTTACATATATATGTTATTTTGAATTCAAGACATTAATTAAAATATATATATATATATAAATTTATATATTGCAAAACATAATTCATGAGATGTTTTTGTGTAAAACTATATTGTTTAATCTCAAGTTCTTTCTTAATTGAAACGAATGCATTATTATCAATTTTTGATTTCAAATCGTATAGAATTAACAAATATAATTTCTAAATATATATTCACATCTAAATTTGTAACCTTTTATTATGTATATATTTTACTTCCAAACCTTGGATAGGAAAGATATGTGTAAAGGGGAAATGGGTTCATTGCGATATATCCCAACTCCTACATATGCATATTAACTAGTATACTTCATGTTTATAGTACATGCATATCACACAAATAAGTGTATTTGATACATTTGTAAGCCAAAAAACTTAGTAAAACATATTTATATTAACAATAAATAAATTTAATACTTTATTTAAAATATTTTAGATAGAATCTACAATTCATTTAGACTTCGTATGCCCAACAAAGGTCTAAAATGGAAAATAAATTTAATCCTCCCATTTAACCCACTTTCGACTGGTCCAAATCCTTCACCCCATGGAATAAATGGGGTCGAATTGGCATTAGCCGAAGAAATTTTTATAGTGAACCAGAGAATACCAAAGGCCTATAAGGTAATTAATATAAGTTGGAAGAAGATTGAGAATGTTGAATCTCGGTAATAATCATATGGTAATATCCAATTTCCCTAAAGGATGTGATAACTCCCCCCTCTCAGCTTAAATATAGAACTTTAAAACTAATCTCTCATATTTTGAAATATATGATATTTATTCTATGGATTTTCCGAAAGGAGAAAGTTTCACACAAGGTTTTAAAGTTATATATATTACTATACATGTAAAAACTATGCAAATTGCATAGATTTGACAAGGTCGGTCTACTGACCTAGAGGTTCAGTCGACTGACCTTGGAAAATCTGTGCAACATGGACAGGTGCATATATATTCAAATATATGTTTTAAAATTCATTTGAATATTCAATCGACTGACCCAAAAGCTCAGTTGACTGAATTTCTACAACGGCCACTTTTGAAAAGACATGGATATTTGTGAAGAGTTACGAACTTCTACGAAAAGATTTGGATGTAATACTTCAATTGAAACTCTTCACCAACCGTCGCTACTCTTTAACCTCTATAAATACATATCGAACTTTATTCCAGATCACCGTATTATAATCGAATTGTCTTATCTTTCTAATCTAACACTCTTGAATCTACTTGCAACTATACTTTCAAATATTCTGCATTAAAGCAATATTATACCTTTCTATTCTTCATACTTCAAATATATATATATTCATACTCAGGAGAAGTTTATACGAAGGGTGTACTACAAGTGACAAATTTGTGTTATTAGAACACAAAAGGTCAAAATAATCTTTTGTATTTGTTGAAGTCTTGTTCTGCTGCTCAGGCGGGTGAAGTCTTCTTTGGCTGTTGAGGCGAAATCCTGTTCTGCTGCTCAGGTCCCTATTCGACTGCTCAGGGGTTGATAGACCTATTCCTTCAGGTTAATTGAGGGTTGTTACTTTTAGTTAAATTCTAGAAAGAAGTCTGCGACTGGACGTAGGACGGTGCTCCGAACCAGTATGAAAATTCCTGGTGTCATTTACTTTACTACTTTTATATTTCGCATTATTTACCGTATAATTATTATCAATATACTCTGTATTATCGTATATCCATATTACACGATCCATAGCACACTTTCATTTCGTATCAGAGCCAGGTCATCATATTACTGTAACATAGTTATATGATAATCTAATAATATGGACATAACACTAGCACTAGCACTAACATTAACACTAGTTTCATTGAAGGACAATCCGCTGCACGTCCACCACTATTTAATGGCATGAATTATAACTATTGGGCCACACGAATGAGAATTTATATGCAAGCAAATGATTTTGATTCATGGAATATAACTTAGATAGAATATATTATTCCTATTGAAGAGTATTCTATTTGTCCAAATGCACATAAACTAGATGCCACAACTAATGCAAAGGCCATGAATATGTTGTTTTGCGCCTTAGATAAAAATGAGCTTAACCGTGTTAGCATGTGCAATACTACATATGAAATATGGTGTACGCTCAAAATTATACACTAAGGAACCAACAAGGTCAAACAAAGAAAAATAGCCATGCTCAAAAGTCAATTTCAAAACTTTAGAATGAAAGAAAATGAATCTATAAATGATATGTACTCAAGATTTCAGGATATCTATCATTCATTAGTAGGACTAGGAGAAAAATATTCAGACTTTGATATTGTATCCAAAATCCTTAAACTTTAACGAATGAATGGGAAAGAAAAGTTCTCGCTATTGAAGAAGTGAATGATATTTTCAAAATAACTTCGGAAGAGTTAATAGGAAATCTAATGTCCTATGAAGTAAATTTGCAGGCTAAACGAATTCAAGCCCAAGAAAAAAAAATCCATGCAGAATAACAAGAATCAAATTCGAACAAAGACGACCTAACCTTTATTTCCAAAAACTTCAAAAAAACCTTGAAATATACAAAAGGAAATAGAAATAATGGCAAGAGGTTCTCAAACAGCAATAAACTACCGTCTTCATCAGTTATGGAGTGTTTCAACTTTCACAAAAAAGGGCATATATAGAAGGACTATCCAGATCAAAAGAAAGAATACCGAAATAAGATGAGGGACAAATTCAGAAGAAAAGCTTTTCAGTTAGATGGGATGATTCAGATTTCTCCTCTTCCTCTGAATGTGAGAGTGACAACGATAATGAACAAGCCAATGTACCCTTTATAGCCAAAGATAATGAGGTTAGTGATTTAACTTTTGATGATATGATAGATATAAATTCTGAATTATTAGATACTTTAAAAAGTCTCAAAAGAAAATATAAAGAGGCTATAGAAAATCAGAACAAAGCATAATTCGAAGGAGATACGCTAAAGACGAGAAGAAAATATTGGAAGAAGAACTTGAGAAAACTCCAGAATCTCTTTCAAGTGTTAATTCTCAACTTATATTATTGAGTTAAGAAACTGAAACTCAAAAAGAAAAGTATGATGCTTTTGTTTTTGAAAATCAAGTTTTAAAAACTAATATTAAAAGGATAGAACTAGAAAATTCATGTCTGAAGACCAAACTAGAAGGAATCACTAAAAACATTTCAAATTTTAATAAAGGAAGACCAAATTTATCTAGAATATTGAGAATTCACAACCTGTTAACAATAAAAATGGTTTAGGTTATAAGAAGAAAGTCAATAATTCATAATCTATTAATTCAAAAGTTAAGTCTGATAAAACATCCACATCTTCAAGACAAGTTTCCAAAACTATACATATATGGGTACCTAAAACTAATAACAAGTTAATAAGGAAAAAGTATATTAGTTCATTCATAGAAAATATTTATAATAATAAAAATTATATTTATAAAAGGGATACTAAACCCACTTGGGTTTGGTTTCCTAAGACCTAACTCTTAGGACCCTATTAAAAAGGTGGGTACCAATGTTATCTCATATTTTTGCAGGTCCCACTCAAGAAAAGAGGATAATGGATACTCGACAGTGGTTGCTTAAAACACATGACAGGAGATAAAGATATGCTGATAAATACTACATACTCAGATGGAGGTTCTGTCACTTTTGGAGATAATTTCAAGGGCTATATAGTCGGCAAAGGCGATGTGAGTAATTTTGGTACATCTAATTTACCTCTTATTACAAATGTTTTATTAGTTAAGAATCTAAAATATAATCTATTAAGTATAAGTCAGTTATGCAATAAAGGTTTTAAAATATCCTTCTTTGAAAATAAATGTAGCATCTTTGATCAAAATTAAAATCTTATCTTCGAAGGAAATAGAGATAAAAACATCTACGTTTTGAATATGAAAGTCAATCATAACTTAGACATGTGTTTACTAACCAAAGAAAATGATCCCTGGATATGGCGTAAATGATTCTGTCATATCAATTTCAAAAATATAAATAAAATTTCTAAATAATCTCGTAAAAGGATTACCCTAGATGAATACTAAAGTTAATAATTTATGTGACTTGTGTCAATTAGGTAAATTAACTAAATCCTCGTTTAAGTCTAAGAAAGTTATTTCGACATTACAGCCACTTGAATTACTTCATATGGATTTATTTGGACCAACTCAAATTCAATCCATAAATCACAATAAATACGTATTTGTAATAGTTGATGATTTTTCTAGATATAAATGGACTATCTTTATGAAAAATAAAGTGAAACTTATGAAAATTTCAAAACATTTGTTAAAATATTCAAAATTTTAAAGGTGCTAGAATTAAAAATATTAGAAGTGATTACGGAGGTGAATTTGAAAACATAAAATTTGATAATTATTGTAAAAAGAAAGTAATGTTTCATAATTTTTCATATCCTAGGACTCCACTACAAAATGGAGTTGTAGAATGAAAGAATCGACTCTATAGAATGTGCAAGAACTTACTAAATGAAAGTACATTACCAAAACATTTTTGAGCAGAAGCTGTTGCATTTGCCTGTTATGTTTTAAACCGTGTTTCTATCAGACCCCTCACTAAGAATACACCTTATGAAATTTTTAACGTAGAAAACCAAATATATCTTATTTTAGAATATTTGGTTCAAAATGTTTTGTATTAAATACCAAAGATCAGCTTGGCAAATTTGATTCAAAATGTGACGAAGGAATATTTCTTGGATATTCGAATCGAAGCAAAGCTTATTGAATTTTCAATAAATGAACTAATACTATTGAAGAAACATTCCATGTATCTTTTGATGAGAACTCTTAATTTATTTCAAAAACAAATAATGACATTGATTTACTTAATAATAATAAAAACAAATATAATAATAAATAATTCAAGAGATGATGACGATATTGTTTATAATTCTAAAGAAGGTGAAAATATTGTTAATAATTTAGAAAAAAGAAATATTACTAATACAATAAGATCTCCTCGAAGAATCTTACAAAATCATCCTATAGAAAATATAATCGGAGAAATGATTCCAAATGTTCGAACTAGAAATCAACTAAATTTAATGGTAACTAGCTTTTCTCTCTACTATAGAACCTAAAAATACTAAGGAAGCATCATCCAATGAAAATTGGATTATTTCTATGCGAGAAGAACTAAATCAGTTTAAACGAAATGAAGTTTGGGAACTAGTACCCAGACCGACCGATCAGACTGTTATAGGAACTAAATGGGTTTATAAAAATAAAGTATACGAAATAGGAAATATATCTAGAAACAAAGCGAGACTAGTAGCACAAGGATATAACCAGGAAGAATGAATAGACTATGAATAAACGTTGGCTCCAGTCGCTAGACTAGAAGCAATACGAATCTTATTGGCGTACGCATGTTTTAATGACTTTAAACTCTATCAAATGGATGTTGAAAGTGCATTTTTAAATGGTTATATTAAAGAAAATGTTTATGTTGAACAACCTCCTTTATTTATTCATGAAAAATACCCAGATCATGTTTATAAACTTAAGAAAGCTTTATATGGTTTAAAACAAGCACCACGTGCTCGATATGAACACCTTAGAAGCTAATTTAATTGACCTAGGATTCGAAATAGGAAAAGTAGGTCAAACTTTAATTAGAGATCATTCTAAAAATGATAATTTGATAGTTCAAATTTATGTCAACGACATTATATTTGGCTTAACTAATAATGAATTATGTAATGAATTTTTTAAAATAATGACTAGAGAATTTGAAATGTCTCATATAGGATAATTATCGTATTTCTTAGGCCTTCAAATAAAACAAGTTTCAAATGGAATATTTATTAATCAAGAAAAATACTGTAATAATCTTATCAAAAGTTTTGGAATGGAAAACACTTGTGCCAAACCAACACCTATGAGCACAATAGCACATCTTGATAAAGATGAAAATGGTTAGAGTGTAGACCAAAAACTACATCGTAGTATGATAGGATCACTACTTTATCTAACAACAAGTAAACCAGATATTATGATGAGCGTGTGTCTATGTTCGCGATTTCAAGCTAACCCGAAAGAATCACATTTACGAGCCGTAAAACGAATACTACGTTATCTTAGTAAAACTACAATTTCGAACTTTTTTATCCAAAAGAGTGCTCCTTCGAGTTAGTATCATACAACGATGCTAATTTCGAAGGATCACGAACAGTTAGAAAAAGTACAAGCGGTACATGTCACTTCATTAGTAAATCATTAATCCTATGGTTTAGCAAGAAACAAAACTGTGTCTCAATATCAACTTGTGAAGCAGAATATATTTCTGCGGCACTAGCTTGTGCATAAGTATTTATTTGCAACCGACACTTAAAGATTTCAAAGTCAATCTATCAAAATCAACAATATACTACGATAATTCTAGTGCAATAAATCTTTCCAAAAATCCAGTAAACCACTCCAGAACTAAACACATAGATATGAGACATCACTTTCCACACGATAGTATAGAAAAAGAAGTGATAAATTTAGACTACATTCCATCAGAAAATCAATTAGCTGATATTTTTACTAAACCATTGTTAGAAAATAATTCTATAAAATTACGTCATGAACTCGGTATAATGTCAATTAAAGATATATAAATAATAAAATATGAAATTTTTGACTGAAAACTCAAAAATAATTTTTTTTTTCAAAAATTCATAATTCTGACCATGTTGTGACTCTGTAACGACCCGTAAATTTTAGTGGTTTTATTTATTTAATTAATTGAAATTTTATGAAATTTTAAACAATAAAATTTTGGAATAAAAATTTAATATTTGGAATATGTCCTCTTAAACATAGAAATCGGTAAATTTTCATCTGATAATATGGAAGTTTATTTTATTGTGCAATTTTATTTCAATTTAAATCAGTTAAATTTGATGATAGTAAAATGATTTTCAAATGTAAATATTTTTCTATGGAAAATTTGTAAATCATCTTCTAAGTGAGACGCCATATTTCGTTTCTTTAAATATGGACTACTATTGCTCCGTTTATCTTATTTCTAGCGAATTTGCAGCGCTTCCGGTACTGATTATTGGCTTTTTATAAAACGATCGTACCACTAACATCTACCGTTTTGATCGTCTCGTCGTGCTAATCTATGCGTTATATCCACTTTTGTGTTTCGGTGTCCGGTACGTGGCGGAACCCGTGTAACGGATATTCGCATCCATACATGTTTTGAACCTTTGTATTGGTTTGTCTTTTTGTGTTCTTCGTATGATAGCCGTCAGCCATTAGCAACTGATACTCCTGTAATTCATCAAAGTGAACATTGCTTTTCCCAAGATTGATTATTATCTACTGGTTCACTTTATTTCTCTTCCATTTTATATTGTTCATCTTCTCTAAACTAATAAAATATATAAACTAGGTAAGAATCTAGTTGGTCGTTGCTTCTTTCCAAATTCCTTTTCCATTTCATCTTCTTCTCCCTTGTTTCCCACTTCCCAGGCCGAGACTACTCACTAGCCACCTCCTCTTCAACAAAAAAAGCCGACCACCCCTCTCGACCACAAGTCACCACCCGAGCAGATGCGCCAGCGCCCTCACCTCAACCACCAGAACCACCCTTATGTTGATCGAGACTGCTCGGTCCATGTGCCGTATCTCAAGTCTTGGATCCAATTTGCTCGATTTAGTCTGGTCCGTGTACCGAGCCCACTATCGTCAATCTGCCTCCCGCTTTGCTCCGCCCATCCCTATCTATCAAGCTGCTTTTTCTAACTTCCAAAGGATATGCTATATTTTAAAGGTGAAGGTATTATACTATATTTTATTTTATTATATTATACTATATTGCGAGGTCTCAGCTGTGTATTTTATGTATATATCTATAAGTTATATATAGCATATTGTTTGTTTACATATGGTTTGTTTATAACGTTATACAAATAATGTTTACCAAACTTTTTTTGTATATATACGTTGTATATATGGTGGAAGCCAAGTTAAATGTGTTGTCAGACTATATACGTTATATGTATATATGAAAGTTATAAAGTTGTGTCTACTTTATACGTATGTTTCAGTATTATGTTGATGCAGTATATATAAGATTGTTTACTTACAGTTTATTATTTACAGTTTGTAATATTTCAGAGTTTAGTTTGTTTATAAATTTTATTGCAGTTATTGTTTACAGATAGATTTGTTTAAAGCACAAAAGTATAACAGGTTAGCTTATAAAATTTATATAGTAGTATATATGTTGTGCATTCTAGCTAGGTATATATGTGTTTTGGTTAATAAAATAGTAGCTATATATATAATTGTTTTGTTGTTCATATATATATGTGTGTGTGTGTGTATCGATTTATAATATAGTTTTGTTATATTTTAAGTATAGTTAGTTATAATATAGATTGTTATATTTCAGTTTTATATTTTAAAGTATATATGCACGTATATAATGTATGTATATTTTGTTAGTTATATACTATGTGTTTAGTATAAGTATGTAAATGTAGTCTTGCATTAGTTAGTTACGTTTTAAAGTAATCATATTAGTGTATTAGCTGTATATAAAAGTACGCAATGTATGAGCTGTTTTATATTTATGTAAGTTGTTTATCTAATGTTATCGGTATAAGCTGTTTTATATTTATAGTCAGAGTAAAATATTTTATAAATATAGTTATATTAGTTGTATGTAAATATACATTGTTGGGTGTAGTTTATACGTCAGTTGTTTATAATCCATATATATATATATATGTGTGTGTGTGTGTGTGTGTGTGTGTGTGTGTGTATTTTTTTAGTTCGTTCGTATGTGTTGTTTGTGAGGAGAAATAGTATACATATAAGATGTATTAGTTTACATCATATATAGTATATAATAGTGTATTTAGCTACATACGTGAATAAATTCTGTACATATAAAGTTATGAATACAACGTATATTTTATCAGAAAAGTGATTACAAGTTATACGTATTGATTTGAATAAAATATGACAGTTATCTTGAATTTTAATTTGTGTTGGTAATACTTTCAAGATCTATATGTATATATAGGTATATTGATATATTTATGAAGGTACGAATATTTATAAATACTGCAGTATTATAAGAAGGATTATATATATTTTACTACTAGTGCTTAGCTCTATGAAGAAGTATGTATAATATATTCATGTGTAATTATGTTAACCTTAACTGTTATATATATAATTGTTTGCATACATACATACATACATACATACATACATACATACATACATATATTCACATGGGTATTTTCTAGAGATTGTATTTCGCAGTAATTCTATTTAAAAATATGTATTATTTTAAATACGAACTTCAAATTTAATATTGGTTTAAGAAATAATATAATAGAATAATATATATATATATATATTAAATACATATTTTTATTTGAATATTGGTTTTGGAAATTTAATAATATTATAAGGTATATATTTTTAGTTATATCAAACTGATTTGATTCTCATCGATTCATGTCTATCAGCTTGGTCCGTCGAACTTATGTCTATCGTGCTTTACTTTGAAATTCGTGCTCGGATTTGCAACTCGTCTCATTCTGGTTCATCTCTAGCCTCGAAAGGTGAGCAATCACTCTTGATTAACGTTCTTATATTTATTAAATTTGATTTCAATTGGAACGACAATTGAAATATGATGTTGTAGTTATTTAAATAGTTATATATGATGTTATCTGTAACTGTTCACCTGTGGGATATGACACCATATCCTGTTGTTTATATTATATTGTTATTGATATATGCCTGTTATGTTATTATCATATCTATTATAACTCTGCAAGTTCCCTGATAGTGTAGAATTCCCTATGGATTGAAATGATACATACCCAAACATCTGTAGAATATGGGAAAATCATTATGGGTTGAAATGATAAACACAAGCGATTTCCATTGACTTGAATTTGGGATTACAGGTTGAAATGATATATACCCGTATATATTTAAATTGTGGATTAAAATGATAAATATCCGTATCACTTGACCATAGGATAGAAAACTATATATAAGCACTGTTGGTCTATATTTAAATATTTTGAAATGATTTCTATGGTTTTGAAAGGAAATATATATGGTTTTATTTAATATTGAAATTATTTTATGTATAAACAAGTTTTAATATAAAATAGATTTAATAATAAGCTTTAATTTAATAAAGTTTGATTTAATTAATATATAATATGTTTATGTATTTATTTAAAATTTTATTTTAAAAATAGATCTTTATAATGATTTTATAAGTTAAGGTTAGGAAGATAAATTTGAATTTCTTTGAAATTGTATTTAATTAAGAATTTTATTTAGTTAAATCGATTTGAAACTTATTGCATTTGAGATTTAAGATACGATTCTATAACTTGATTTGGTTTAAAGTGATAAATAAATATTTCAAGTTTGAGTTTTATTTAAATGATATTGAATTTATTAAGTAGATATTTCAACACAAAATAACGGTAAATTGTATTAGGATATATATAAAATTACCACATTTAGTTTTGAAATTATAGATATTTAAAGCTTTGAAATATATATTTTGAAATGGTTTATTTATGGTCCAAATCTGTATTTGAAATCGATATAATTTTGAATGGTTTAATTAGAAAATAATTGGAATTAATGATTTGAGATCTGATTAAATTTGAATTTTGGAATTCGAGTTGATTTCGAATTAATTTGCGAAATTTGAGGAAAATAATTTCATTATATATACTATTTTAATATTTAAATCGGTTAAGTGGGAAGTATTATGATTTCAAAGTATTATGTTCGAAAGTGTTTTAATTTAATGTGTTTAGTTTCGAATGTGTTATAGCTTTGAAAAATGCTATGATTTTGGAAAAGGATATATTTGAAATGGAATTGGTAACTTATTTGGTTTTGAAATGGAAATGATATCGTGCTGATAAGATTTTTGAAATGGAAATGATATTTTGGGTTTTGAAGTATAAACTATTTTAAAATGACCGTGGTGTTGTAATGACGTTTGATTGTTAAAGAGACCGAGATCAGAAGTTGTCATGCTCTCTGCCAACTCCGAAAACCACTTTAACAACAGTGTACACGGTGGAGATTCCATAATGATGTATGATGGTGGTGACATCCTATTGAGGTACATACATGGACCTGACTCCCGTGAGTTGGTATAAGGTGGCTTAAACAGACGCAATCGACGGGCTAATGAGGTAGCTCCTCTGATCGGACATACTTCTTCGATACCACTCTATTACTTTGTGATTGATTGGGTGCACCTTTGATTTTTAGAAGTGTGGCTCGAGGTGGGAGGTAGTGGCTGCTATGCGTTACCACCAGTCCAGAAGTGTAATTGGTATATCTACCGTGGCATTGCCTAGTTATGTCGTGTCACCTACCCTAACACGCCTTGTACGAGTTTTGATTTGTGTCGTACCTATAGAGTATTTGTGGTAGCCTCCCGATCTGGAGGTACGACGGTACTGTATAGACTATTGGCATTATAAAATGTGTTAAGGGGGATATAGGTAATGCCTTAATGCTATTTTTAAATATATTATACTTTACTTTAGACATTATTATAATAGCGTATATTACTACATCGTAGATAGTTTAATGGATCCTTAGAGGATGGTTATCCCAAACATCCATTGAGTTACTTGTATTTCAGTTGTTATTTCACTTAAGTTGGATTTGTTGGTATAAGAATGTTAATCCTAACTCGAGTGTTTTGTGTGTTTTGCCTTACGCTCGGGTCAGACTAAGTGGTTTAGCTTTTGAGACTCAACTTTGGAGTTGGAGCTTCATTTGGAGATCCAACTATCTATCCAGCTTTAAGATATTCAGTTGATTCTAGTGACATATTCTGATCTTGTATTTTAACTATTGTATCAAGACTACTGTTGTATCTTATTTAACTCTGATATATAGAGTGGCTACATGAACTACTATTCATTTTGTTTCCACTGCATATTGTATATTACTTTGTGTCTGTGATTCTGTGATTTATTTATTTACTATATATGCTGAGTTTTGCCAAATATAAATTAACAATATGGTATTTTGAGCAATTCAAATCCGACATGTGTGTCTGCGAATGGTTGAAAATATCAGGTCGTCACAGACTTGAACCTATGAGCTGCTGTGAATAGCCCAAGTGTCTTAACCACCTGAGTATTGATTATTTCTGTTACAGTCTAGGACGTGGACTCTATTATTTGGTAACAGTATTATGTTAAATTATGTATAAACACTTATCTTATCAACATACTTTACTCCTTATTATGCATATTTCATTACATAAGATAAATCAACTAACAGAAAAACAAACGAAATAGCACAATTTTCTGACTAACAACCCTATTATTTGGCTAAATTCAAGATAAGCCATTCAACTCAACCTTCTTTTACTCTACCTTTGGCTATAAATAGATATACCTATTCTATGTTTTTTCATACAATCGAACTGAAATACAAACTAAACATAATACCAACTATCTTTCAATATGTCAACTTCTTCATCCACCGATTCCTTTGAAATTCTAGCTTCCGACGATTCACCAAAGACTCCCATTCATCGTACTTCACCATCTTCTACATAATATACCGGATATACTCCGAATAAAAAGATAGGGAAAAAGATGATTGACATATCTCCAAAAACTAAGCAAAAAATAGATGATTTACATCACTATCAACAAGAAGCACTGATGCTTCAATGTGAAATGTACTACGAGCAAAAGAATAACTCCTGGCGATTAGGAATTATTGAGCATATTGCTATGAAGTTTTGCAGAGCCTCTTCATATCCAATAGACGAACATGTCGTTTCTCCTATTAGACGACCTTCGACATCATCCCCACCGCGACCACCGGTCTCACCAAATTCATGGGATTGGAATGAAGCATCGAATGCTCTTTGCAAATGACTAAAGGGCTACAAAACGCCCAGCCCTTCAAAATAACCATAGTTGTTATTTTTTTTTTTTTTCCGAATAATTCTACTAAAGTATGTACGTTTTGTTTTTTAGACTAATTCATTTTCTTCTTCATATCATCAAAATCTATACTAGTTATAATATTCTAAAATAAGCTTATAGTGTTCATAAGTATAAAAATTTATAAAAATTTACTCAACATATACTGATTGGGAAAATTCACCCGTGTTAGTCGACTGAAAGAATTTTTTTGAATGGCATGACCAGTCGACTGCCACAATGGCTCAGTCGACTGAACCAGAAGATGAATTACACATACCCCAGATTCCGCCAACTGGATCAGGCATACAGTTGACTAAGCCAGAAGGTCGAAATTTTGTTAACTTCTGTATTCAGTCGACTAAACCACTGATTCAGTTGACTGAATCGTGAATCTGAGCACATTTGCTGCTCCTTCCCACTAACTTTTCACGTATTAACTTTTACTTTCTCCTTCTCTCATTACTCTCATCTTAGATTCCAAAGTTTTCCAAAACCCTAGCTTTTCAAAAACCCCAAATTTTATTCCTTCAAACATTCAAATTAATGGCTCTTAAGAGGAAAGGGACAAGCTTCTTCTTCTTCTCAACCTCCTTCAAATGAGCAAATCTAACAACGGCTGTTTGATGATACCGCAATTAGGAGATGGAGAAGAATGCAAGATTCTCGCATCTTTGAAGGTTCGTTTGTAAAGTTTTTCGATTTCTCTCCGTACCGTATACATGAATTGGCTCGAAGGAGCAATTTGGAATCTTCATTCAACATTGACGATAATAAACACAAAATTAATCAAATAATGGTCAAACTATTCTATGCAAATCTTAACTTGGGTCATCAATCCGTTCAAAATCAAGAAGATTGTGTGTTGAAGTCGAGTTTATGGAAAACGCATCTTTTTCTCCTTAGATCGAACGGCTCATATCTTGAGATCCGAGAATGATGGTATAGAATTGAGCAATGTTGATTGTGATTTGGTCGTTCGTGACCATATAAGTCATTTATTTTTAGAAGATGACATGCGCCAACTCAAGTCCAAGTCATTATGACCAAGAGCAAGAATTATACATCAAGCGTTAATGAAAACCATAACTCCTCGAACAGGGAGTTATGAACTTGTTTATGAACATAACTTTAAAGCCTTGTACGCTATCTTCGAAAACATTAAAGTCAATTGGCTATGATTAATTCTTAATGAATTCCTTAGCTTCAACAACGGTCAAATGGATGTCATCTACTATCCGACTGCTAAAGGCTTGTGAGATTTCGAAACCTGACTCGCTGATTTCTACCATTGGATATTTAAATTCTCGCACTTCAGCATTAATGAAGCTATCGGTTACTCGACCACCTCCTATTATTTCTTTCGAAGAATGGACTCAACGAAAATTATCTAGAGCTTAACCACAACAGCATGGTGAAGCATCTCAAGGTCCATCCCGCCAAAGATCAACACGTCGTCAACAAGACGAAATTTTGATTCCTAATCCGGGCCTACCTCCATATGAGTCGATTTTTATGATATGCCATAACCCATAAGTTCTTCAAACCCATATCGCTAAAGTAGAAAAAAGTTGATAAGGTTAAAGGATTTTTTACGAAGTTATGGCATGCTATTTCATGTTCATCCGGCACTTCCTCGGCTACAATAGGCGATCCGGGTAAGCAACCCATCTTCACTTGGTCATCCTCTTCTGATGATCAAGCCAGTAGTAGCGACGATGATGGAGATGAAGACATTAATGGTGGTCAAACATCGCATGACGATAGGGGTAAACAAAGGATGGCATGAGCTGTTATTTTATATTATGAAAACATTAGTCTTTATTTTATAGCTTGTATTAAAACAGTCACTACTTTTCGTATTTCAAAACTCTTGTTTGTGGCTGTTTAATGTATGAATAGTTGTTTCCTTCAAAATATCTATGGCATTATGGTTTCATACTTTTAATTCCTTATTACTTCTTGTCAATGACAAAGGGGGAGAAATATTATTACTAACATCGAGAATGCAGGATATAGAGTGTCAAAGATTCAGGGGGAGTAAGTATTTATATGATATATAAAGTCGAAATCTATATTTATTTACAGATTGTCATCAATCAAAGAGGGGGAGAATGTTGAGACTTGGTTTTGATTCATGACACAAAGCTATCACTACGACATACAGATTTGACAACTGCTACGGCAAAAAGAGAATATATACTACAAGGAGACAAGACTTCAAAACCGGTGCATCAATTATATTATTTTTGTTTTGAGTCTTAGGTCAATTTTGTTTACATCTTTCCTCGATTGCATATATATTAACTTATATATTTAATCATCTTATTCTCAAATATTTTATACATATATAAGCATATAAAATATACAAAAATGTTTTAAAGTCATATATATTACTATACTTGTAAAAACTGTGCAAATTGCACAGATTTTACAAGGTTGGTCGAGTAACCCAGAGGTTCAGTCGACCGACCCTGGAAAATCTATGCAACATGCACAGGTGCACAGATATTCAAATATATATTTTAAAATTCGTTTGAATATTCAGTCGACGGACCCAGAAGCTCAGTTGACTATTTCTACAATGGTAACTTTTTGAAAAGACACGACTATTTGTAAAGAGTTACGAACTTCTACTAAAAGATCTGGATGTAGCACTTCAATCGAAACTCTTCACCAACACTCGCTGCTCTTTAACCTCTATAAATACATACTTAACTTGATTTCAAATCACCGAATTATAATCGAATATTCTTATCTTTCTAATCTAACACTCTTGAATCTACTTGTAACTATACTGTCAAATATTCTGCATTAAAGCAATAGTATATCTTTCTATTCTTCATAAATTACAAATATATATATTTATACTCGAGGAGAAGATTATAGGAAGGGTGTACTACAGTGATAAATCTGTGTTATTAGAACACACAAAGTCAAACAATCTTTTGTATTTGTTGAAGTCCTGTTCTACGGCTCATGCATGTGAAGTCCTCTTCGGCTTCTAAGGCGAAATCATGTTTTACTACTCAAGTTCATGTCCGGCTGCTCAGGGATTGTATAGACCTGTTCTTGTGGGTTAAGTGAGGGTTGTTGTTTTTAGTGAAATTCCAAAAAGGAGTCTGGGACTGGACGTAGGACGGTGCTCCGAACCAGTATAAAAATTCCTGGTGTCATTTAACTTTACTGCTTTTATATTTCGCATTATTTATCATATAACTATTACCGCTGTACTCTGTATTATCGTATATCTATATTACACGATCGATAGCACACTTTCATATATTTTCTGTTTTAAACTTCATATACATTCCCAATCTGTGTATATATTTATTAAATCAAGTTTTAATTGGAAAAATAAAAATCGAATACCTCACATAAGCTCTGCCTAGCCTCGCGAAGGCCATCCTGGATCACCTCGTCCCGCCTGCTCCTTCAACTAGAAGGTTATCACCGACACCCATCCTCTTGACGATGCGCCAACAATCCTGACACCGCCTCCACACGAACCACAACCCTAGTGTTCCAATTTTCTTTTGCCTCAAACTCACGCCTTCACCCGACTTTCCCTCACCTGACCTTCGATCGAGACTGGTTTGAGTTGAGGATCGAGAGGCGTTCTGATTTGGTTTCGTTCGAACAACGCTTGGGAGAAAGGGGAATGTTGCGATTTTGCTTTTACCTGAAGTTAGAAGGGAAAAATTGTTGTGATAGTGGTTTTTTTTATTCTCCTTTGAATCGACAATGGATTTTAGAGTGAAAAAGAACGCCCACCATTTCCTTCATCCACTTTTTTTAGAATAGGCGATTTAAACTAATAGAAGTGGAGGGACAAGCTTGTTTTGGGGTGTTGGATTTTGAGAGGAGGCCATTCGATTTGAATGAAGATAGATTATTTTTTAACATAATAGAGAATACGCGTGTCTTAAGAAGGACACGTGTTTTGCCTTGCGTGAAAACATTATCCTGCTACAGTGATAGAAAAGAAAGGGAAAAAAGGAAACGACCGATGATAATCTTTGACCATTCAACCCTGTTTATATATATATATATATATATATATATATATATATATATATATATATATATATATAATAGTTTTGAATTCAAATCATCTCGAAAACACAACTTAAAATTTTGACATACTATCGAGGCACGACGCTAGGCATTTATAATGTTATACCCTTATTCCAAATGCAATGAAAAAGGTTTCGAGTCCTAATTCGATCGTATGGAGAAGATAGTTTTTTGGACTCGGTTATTATATTGAATTATCGATATAAATTTCAGCGTGTTTACTTAGCGTACATCACACGACAACTATAAACACTGTGAAATTTGAAATCCGATAATAATAGAATATTACGGATCCAATGGAACTGGTTTCGTCAAATTCCAAGACCGTGCCTCGGAAGGCTATTTTTAAATATCAATTTAAACGATAAATTTTTAAAATTGAACAGATCCCTTCCAAATTCAAATTTAAAGCTTGCATTGTCTTCAGTATTACTAATATAAATTTTACGAGCCCTTTAAATATTTTTAACAAGCATAAAAACCAAGATTTCATATTTTCCCCAATTTCCAATTGTTTAATTCAATAATTTGATTACCAAATAAATAGTGATATTTGAAATTCAAGTTAAAAATTAACTTTTAAATATTTAAAATCAATTAAATATTTCAATTTCAAATATCCAAAAATTCCAGATTATCACAAACTTGTAGTTTGATAATAATATATAAAATAAACATAACATCCAGTCATCCAATATCAACAATTAAACATCCACTACAATGATCATTCGAATTGACCAATAAATAACAATAATTGACTGATTATCATTAACAAGTTTTAACTAGCAATTTAAAATTCAATATTAATAAAAGTTAGATTTAACTGGAATGACCTATTAAATATATCAAACAACAATCAATCAACATCTAATCACATCATAAATTCAATTTAACTAACATAAGGCAATTTAAAAGTTTTGAGTGAGTAAAAACACTCGCCTCTAATTTTTCGACGATTTTAAAATTCAAAAATAGCCCAAAATCTAACAGTCTTAGAATTCGACTACACCAATCCCATAGTTTTCAAGATTTTGATACGATCGCAATGGAGAAAATCGCGCATGAATGCAAGCTCTTATGCAAAAGATATTAATATTAGAAGTTACCCATTTCATATTATAATATAATTATAATAATAAATATTATAATACACATCATCACCTGTAGAACGTTGAAGCCCTAGCTTGCTTATTGAATGTGACACGCTTCTACTCGTAGCCACCATGACTACACCACCGGCCGTGCCACCCATGGCGAGCCAAACGCCGCCGCACCAGGCCTGAGACGTGCCTCCACCTACGCTACCCTCCTCCACCATCCACGACACCACAACCCTCCAGTCGCCGTCCAATTGCAAAGCCACCGCCCCCTTTACACGAAACCCTAATCAATTTTCCAAGGTGATATGACTATCACTTTGCCGAACGGACCATTATGATGCGCTTCCCTTGTCCGTCTCCATACGACAGTACCCTGAATCAACGATCCAACGCCGATGATCAACCACCAAAATGAACGGTTGAGCATGTTTTGGCCAATCGTGGATAAACCAAAACTCAATTGCAAAAAGGAACTGCATATCTAGGTTATGCACTTCGAGAGCTTTGAAACGTTATATAATATGATAGGGTTTTGAGGAGTTTGATTTCGATTTGAATTTGAAATTGAATTAGGGTTTTTGAATTGAAAATAGGTTTCTGCCATTGGAGAGAGTAGATATGAATAAACAGATAAATTTGTACGTACAGAAATAAGAAATAAAAAGGTTGCTAGGCTCATAAAAACTATTTATATAGACAAGGCCCGATAAGAAATAATGAACACATCGAATTGGTTCGAAACGACAATAACGACCCAAAAAGCTCGTTCCGCTTTCGAAACAAAAGTGGGTCATCCAATATATTGAAATAGAGGTTTTCAATATTTTTGAACTCAATGGAACAAGTTTCGAATTCGAATTCAAAAGTACACAGAAGTTAGCTTTGAAAATTAGTTTATTTCTATTGAATTCATTAAATTAATTTCTACACGTTTCGAGCCCATGCGATCAAACGACAAGTCCGATCGCTACAAAACTTGAATCCTACAATAATTCACCGCTACAGATCCGATGAAACTGGTTTTGTCGAAATCCAAGACAGCGGCCAAAATGGCTATTTTCATGTTAATTAAATAAATTATTATTAATTAATTAAATCTCTTTTTAATTGAAATTCTAAAGTTAGCCAATTTTTATCATTTTTGATTACCTAGTGATTTATAATCATTTAAAATAAATTTCCATGGTCAAATCCAATGTTAAATGTTGCAAAAATTACAACGTCCAATTTCAATTGCAAAGTTTTCATCAATTATAATTTAAATTCAAATAAATTCATTTATTTTGATTTATATCTTATTATTCACTCAGCTATCCTCTTACAGATATAATTGACATTGTTTTACATCTTAGTACGTTAATAATCTACATTTTCGTATTAGTTCATATTAACTGCAGTAGATTTCCAAATTTAATTTCAATAGATCAAATAAACAAGTGATAAATAACAATTATTACCTTTTACTTAATTTAGTCACATTTGTAAGTTTATTATCTAAAAAATGGTATAACTACTTACACAACACTGATTATTTTCAATTTCAATTGATTACATACTATCTCACCATTTAACATAACATTTAATTTATTTCTTTATTTACAAATTCTAACCAACTTAACTTTTCAATTATTTCAATTACTTGAGATTACATTCAATTAATCATCGATTACATTAAAGTAAAATTATTAAATTTCATTCTTATAGTTTTCTTATTAACAAATAATAAAATTTTAATTTCATAAAATATTAAATCCAAAAATCTTATTTAATTAAATATTTAATTACGGGAAAAATACGAGTCGTTATACTCTCCCTCACTCAAAACTTTTCATCCTTGAAAAGGAAAAAGAGGGAATTAATATATTTTATTCAAAGTATTCAATTTATAAACATTTAATTTACATTATTACGTATTTTAAATAAAATATATCAATTTATAAACAATTAAGTCCTTCATATTCAAATAAATAAAAGTTTGAAAACATCTTATTTTCACAAAATTTTCTAAGTCAAAAATTCACGGAAAATTTCGACAGAGTCTCCTTTGTACAGAGAGGTCTGGAAAAATAATAATATCATTAATAACAGGATATATATTACAAATACTATATCCTAAACCATGGAAAAAACAATAAAATATCGCTAGAAAACCGTAATCCGAAACATACCTATTTGTCGGGCAAACAACGCTTTATTTATGAAACCAAAAGTAGTAGCTATTGCTTCCATAAACCTATATTTCACTTATATAATCCAAAGAGTTAGAATTAAGTACAAGAGAAATATTTAGTTGTTTCAATTGGTAACAAAACAAATTAACACAACATAACAATAGTCACTTGCAAACAAAACAATACAATCTGCATATTCAACAAAGAAGTCAATCATCCATCCATAGCAACCAAAACATATGATTTGTTTAGGTTGAGAAACTTTTGATCATCCAAGGTTAATAATTAACTATCAAGTGTATCCTACACTAAACAACCTTTGGTAATAACTTAATAGATTATTTATACATCTTTATACAGTTAGAAGTATCTTTTCCCAAATATCCCATAAGCCAAAACAACTGATAATTTCAATTATCGTTTAAGTTTATTCTTATTAAATTCCCTTTCACATCATTGTTTACTTTTTATTTATTTTCATTCATTCATATAATATTTTCCTTTCCATTCATTTACATACATAAGTTATTTCCATTCAATTATTTAGATCATCACTAAATCAATTATTAAGATATTATATAAGCCTCTTTGCAAAATTTAATTCACATTTATTATTTACTTTGATTTCATTTTTTAACGACCTGAAATTTTCGAATTCGAAAATTCCAGATAGTTATGAAAGAAGAAAGAGTTAGAAGAAGAAGAACAGAAACACCAAACACCTCACATTCGCAGCGGATAAAATATAATAATAAATAATAACAGTCTACAAAAGAATATTTTATCTGTTGATTACATTCTAATACATCAGAGTTTCACATTATATACAGTCACTGAATATTTACAATATCATGTCTCAGATTAACAATAATATAAATACAGTGGAAATTCACTATACGCTATTGCCATCCAGCTCGCCTCCTGAGCTCTAGAATGTCCTAACCTGGAAATCTGTAATACTCGGTCTGACCCGAGCATTACATCAAAGTAACACCCGGGTCAGGCTGGAAACCAGCGTGAGTAAACCCAACTAACATGGAATACCAAGCATACAACTTATATAAAAACCAAGGTAACTCATATCAATTCACAAAGCCACAATTTATTTTAGACAACACTTATTTCGCAATTAAGTCTCTAAATACCCAAGATTTAGATTTAAAATAGTCCAATTCCTCCAAATCACTTCACTCTAGCATATAGATTTTTCCTAACAATCTATAAAAATTCAAAGTGGTTTCGGGTATTTCCTAATACCCGACCCCGGTCTCTTCGAAACTCGTGTTATCCTAATCCAAGTTATATAATGAAATAAACGACATATCATATCAGAGATATCAACTTATTCAAGGCATCCAATACCATTCGATCATCCATAAGCAAAGCTTAATCACATACAAATCAATTCAACTAATTCTAATTGAATATCAAACCTCAATCACTTAGATTCCTTTATTAACATTAATTAATTAATTACAAATCAATTAATCAGTCAACCCTTCATTATTCACCTTAATTAATCGCCCTGGATCAATTATTTTTCCATTAAATTCAAGTAATTATCTTTAATTAATTTCACGTTATTTATTATCCTTAATCCCAATCAATAAGTAATCTTGATTACTTCATAAATTAATTAACAATATTAATTACATTAATACTTAATTACTTATATTGATTTATTTTCTTAACTAATCAATCTCTATTTACATCATCAATTATATAAATTAATTATTTCTCATTTACATTTCAGTTTATTCTAATCTGATTTAATTTCTCTTTTTATAATGGAAGCTTAAAGGAATTTAAAACCACATTTATTTTTAAATTCAATTCGGTTTACAATTGCACTTTGACATTCAAGTTTTTAAAACTCTTAATATTTTAAAACTTTATTCGTTAGATTTAACTTGGATTCAGAACTTGTTTTAAATCTCTACTTTACAATTTAACTCCCGTCTTTAAATATCACTTCCTTTTCTTTCCAATTCATTTTTATTTTATTCTATAATTATTTCGCTTTCAAATTTTCACCATTTATTTTCTTTCAAAATCCAATTTTATATATTTCGATAAAAAATTTAAAGTGTTATTAAAATTCCCAGATTTACTTACTGTCCTCTATATATACATATATATAACTGATCCAAAATAAAATTGCTTAAGCTGTTTGTTTATTTCACTATTTGAAATCAGCAAACTTTAAACTTACTTCTTTTTTTATTTATAAAATCAAAGCTTTTGAAAAAAAATCAAGGTTAATATACCTTACAGAAAGATGAACCAAACAAGGCAGACCATGCGAGATACCACCATCAAGCTCCAACTATCACCGCAAGCCATACCCAATCGCGAGCTCCTTCACCTTGCGCACGCGCAACAGCGACTCATGCCGAAACCCTAACCCACACGACAACACGATTCAATCGCGAGCCTTCCCTTTCCTTGGCTAGTCTTGAAATCGAGCACAGATGCATCGATGAAAATGGAAGTCGCCGCTCGTCATGCCGCCAATCTCAACCCAGTTGCAAAGGATACCCCTCCCCCATCATCGTGACCCACGCGCCTCGCGACCCAGCTTCAATTAAATTTTCTTTTTTTTAGCCGATGTCGAAATGATTTGAGGATTTAGATTTCCTTTTTATGATCGGCCCTTTTTTTATACGTTCGATTCTGTTCTGTAGATTAGAGCGAGAAAGAAGAATAAATATCGGTTTGGGAATATAGCTTCTTGAGTACGCTTGATATTATATAATTAAACATTGAAAAAATATCTCGCGTTGTATAACGCGAAATCCCGAACCCTGAATCAGACATGCTGACAGACGTTCTTAAGGTTTTACCCGCATTCCGAACACAATGGAACGTGTTTCAGAAACTAATTCAATCATATGCGCGAGTTACAGAAGAAAAACGATCAATTTTAAATCAAATCGATTAAAATAGTTTGAAGCGTTTTGAGCTGCCAGGGTCAAATGACAACACCGATTGCTATGAAAATTGAAATCCGGTAATAACTAACTATTACGGATTTAATGGAACTGATTTCGTTGATGTGACGCCCCACCTCTATACCCACACTAGCCAAGAACACTACGGTGTAGTGCTATCAACTAGTATGGAGAATAAGGCTGTTGAGGAGCGACCATCCATGTAATTGCTTATCACACGGTGGCTATAAATAATCTTCGAAAACAAACATAGAAATAATCATAACACAAATCAGTCACAGATATCCATATCACAAAGGCAGAAGAAGATATGAATATATAACTAACACATGAAAGTGTACATCAGAGTAGTGGTCCGTAAGATCCACGATAATACAAAAGAATAGCAACACGTGCTATACAAAAGAATACAACTATGAGTCTATATTTCAAGTGTATACAACAAAAACTGCTAATCTAAACAGTTAGCCAATAGTCAGAGTGATGAATACCTGGGAAGAAGTCAACCAGAAGCACCTGTAACATCTCGGTCTGACCCGAGTATTATTTAAGAAATATAATAAACGGGTCAGTCTAGCTATAAATATCAGATGACAAGATATAACATAAAAGATATGGCATAAACATAAAATATCCATAATGACATACCACTATAAGTATGTAAATAATGATCAACAGAAGATCAATCAATAAGAGATAATCAATATCACAAGAATCTTCTCAAAGATTCGGAAAGGGCATCATACCCCAAACTTGTACTCATAACAAGTTAATGACATAAATTCTAGAAATCAATGCAAGAAGTCCAGAAATCATAGAAAAGAGAAAGAGGCCTATCACATGACGGTCCGAAGACCAAGGGGAGCTACCCCACATGTGTGAATGGAATCACACAGATTAAGGTCCAGACTAACCAAAAAGCAAAAAGGTATGTGTGAGTGGAATCACACAAGTGGTGTCTAGTCTAACCTCGCAACAAGAGACATCGCACAGTTGCTAGTCTAAATCATCAGAATGATCGTCATGATCAACGAGAAGTGTCAATTACACTAAGCTAGTAAATATAGAAGTTTAGCTTCATGTCCCATAACCACTTGCTTAACTTAAATATTTACGAACAAACTGTAAATCTTCACTAATAAAATTGTCACAAGAGGTTCAATCGAACAAGTCTAAGAATTAACCGACGAAGTGAACGCAAGCGTTTCATACCACTTGTTTTACTAAGTCGTTTAATTAGATTTCTCATCCGAGTGAGGTAAAGGTTTGTATATACTAATAGATTGGAAAACGGTTTAAGAAAAGAGCTTTGTTATTAAAAATAGAGTTGAAATTGTTTGTTAAAAGAGTTTTGATATTTACTACTAGTATTGAAACCTTTATATCATAAAGTGACAAGACACAGAAGCAATTGTAGAAACAATCAGTCACAAAAATCGCATACAGAGATGTGAATAAAATCCAAGGAAATCAGCTCAATGTTTTTCAGATAAGATCCCCTACGGAGGGGGGGTCCAGGGGGGTGGCAACCCCCCAAGGTGGGGGTGCGGGGGCAACGCCACCGCTTACCTAGTGAAGTCAAGCGGCCTACGACCTAAAACAAAAAATGAGGTCTTACGACCTAAGGGGGGTGCGCGACCTAAGAAGGTTCGCGGGCTAAGGATGAGCGACCTAACAAGGTTCACGACCTAACGGAGACGAGGTCATGCGACCTAAAGTGGTTCGCGACCTAAAGGGGAACGACCCATCGAGTTATAGGTCTAACGACCTAACGGTTTAAAGGTCATGCGACCTAAAAGTGAAACGACCTAAGGTCGAAAACAAGGTCACGCGACCTAACAGGAAACAAGGTCAAGCGACCTAAGGGGTTACGCGACCTAACGTAACACGGGTCAAACGACCTAAGGCATCACAGGACGAACGACCTAACTGCTTAAGGGACAGGCGACCTAAAGAGGTTTGCGACCTAATAGGGTTCGCGACCTAAAGGTGCACGACCTAAGGTCTTTCGACCTAGGGTACATAGGTAACACGACCTAAAGATGTCGCGACCTAAAAATAGAAAGCATGGCCGAACGACCTATCGAACTAGAAAGGCATGCGACCTAACGGTCAAAAGGCCATCGACCTACGACCTAAAAGCCATACGACTTACGACCTAAAAGCCATACGACCTACGACCTAAAAGCCATACGACCTACGACCTAAAAGCCATACGACCTACGACCAAAAAGCCATACGACCTACGACCTAAAAGCCATACGACCTAACTCCGTAGTGAAGATTCAAGGCAGTGCGACTTAGCGCGATAACACGCGAACGACCTAAGGGTTAGGTCGCGAACGACCTAACTCCGAACACCAAAAATGGCCAGAACGACCTAAGTGCAGAAAATTCACCAAAACGCTAAAAATTGGAGTTTTTCGCCAATTCAATCCAAATCAAATGCTAATATGCATGCAAAAGTGGTAGGGAATCATTTCCAACAGTCCAATATGGTTATAGACTAGAATCGTGAGATAAAAATCTCACCTTTGCACCAAATATCAATGAAAATGAAGTTTTAAGCAAGCAAGAATCAATCCTTCTTCTATCTAAGCACAAGAAGCTTGAATCCAATATCTTCTTCTTGAATTTGGAGTAGAAAGATGGATTGCAATTGAATTTGAGTTTTGGAATTTTAATTTCCCATTCCCTCCACCATTAATGCCAAAGCTTGATTAGTTAGGAAATCTATGAAGAGTGAGGAGAAGAGGGTTGGAACTTGGGCTTAATAGGCTAAACTAACCCAAAGTCCAAAGCGGGAAAAGTTAGTGAAATTTCACTAACTCCAAACCTATCGATGTTTATACTTAAAAAAGTTGTAAACGGCATTTCGAACTCAATGGAAGTGGTCTCGAGTCCTAATTTGACCGTTTGCAAAAAGTAGCTTTTCGGACCAAAATCCGATTAACAATTTAATATTTAAATAAAATATTTAAAATACAAACTCGATAAATATGCGGGTTGTTACAGTTGAATTCCGAGACTGTGCCTCGGAAGACTATTTTTAAATTCAACTTAAACGATATATTATTAAAATTGAACAATCACCTTTAATTTAAATTTCAACCATTCTATTATCTTCAGTATCATCATTATAAATTTTATAAGCCTTCAAATTATTTTAAACGGGCTTAGAATTTCAGATTCAACAATTTACCCAATTTCAATTATTAAATTCAATATTTGAACTATATAATTCAATGATTTAATTATGAAGTAAATATTGATATCTGAAATTCAAGTTAAAATTAACTTTTACATATTTAATGTCAATTAATTATTCATTTTAAATTGTTAAAAATTCCGGGTCGTCACATTCCTTCCCCCTTAAAAGAATTTCGTCCCCGAAATTACTAGTTAGGAAGAATAGACCAATACCCGTTTACTTTTCCCAAAACTCACAATTCAACATCCTACGAACTATCTTTTATCAAAGGCCCACTATCACCTTAACCAACTTCCTAAAACCTTCTATAGTTTGAAATAATACCCTTTTTGCTCAATCTTCTAAATTTCAATTTAAAACCAAATTTTGAATTCTCAAAATTTTCTCAAAAATTTTCTAACTCCCTAAATTCACTAAATTTTTTGCCAGCGTCTCCTTTGCGCGGCTAGCTCGGTACAACTACAAAATGCCTCTACGGGCTCCCAAATTCCAAAAGAAAACAAAAGCCAAGTGGCTAGATCAAAACCCCAATCCAATTTCATACAGAAATTTTAAATACATACCTTTTTGTCGGGCAATTCAAATTTATCTTTTAATATCAAATACAATCTCTTTTCTCTTTATAATACCTGCATAACCTACTTAGCAATAATATCCAATCATAGCCCTTTCACATCTTTACATACATTTCCTTACAGAAGTTTTTATATCCATTTCTATTTAAACTAGTTTTCCCCACTTTCATACGAATTCAATTTACTTTAAATTTTGAATATTAAAATTTATCTTTCAAGCATAACTGGGTCATATTAGTTCATCTACTAATTTACTTTAATTTTCAATTTGAAATTGTTTTGTCGTTAACAAAATTTTTCCCCAAATTTTCTAACTCCCAAAATTTTGGAAATTTTTTGGCCGAGTCTCCATTGTACGGAGGAGCTTTTGCAATTTGACAAGAGATATAAATATACATACATCGACCCACACGGTCGGAAAAAGCAAAAACAGTTCATATTTCCTATTTTTATTGCGTATGCGTACCTTATTAAGCATTTTAAGCATGCGGCTCATTTATTTTAGCAATTAGTGCATCCGAATCCAGCCAAACGGCCTTCAGGTACCTGTACTTACTCAATTTACACATATAAGCACTATATATATATATATATATATGAAGTTTATAACATTTCTCTTACTTAAACAACAATAACACTTCAATTCTAAAAGAAATGCATTCAAAATAACTTCCACAAGCAATTTATATGTTTTCAAACCTAATTCAATTGCTTTCAACCAACTCATAAGCCATTTCATTCAATTTTATTGGGTTACAACTCAAGTGCTTATATTCAATTTACTTTTAATCCAAACAACCTCATATTCAATTCAATTAATTCTAAAACCAATTTATTTAATGGGCTTTCACACTTATTCGAAGCCAAGCTTCCATAAATTTTAAACTTAAGTAAATTTACTTTAATTTATTCCAACATCAAGCTTAAGTTTACTACTATTTGATTCTCATTTAATCAACTTCCATTAAATTCAGTTAGCCCATCCATTCAAAAAAATTTAATTCACCTACTTAACTCATTTCGAATTTATTTTATTAATACAATGCCATTCTTAATTTATTTCTATTCATTTTGGTTTTGTTTTGCAACTCAAACCATTTCTATTTTAATCACTTCCCTTATATCCAATTTACTTGCAAATTTCATTAAATATTATTCAAATCACCCTTGAATTTTATTTGTAATTCAAACCATCACATTTTCCAATCCAACTCTATTTTATTTTATTTTACAACATCTCCTCTTATTTAATTCATTATCAAATCCAAGTCGAATTCTATCTACAATTCTAATTCATTTCCAAACTCCATTATTAATTTACAATCCATTTATTTACCAAAGTTAAATTTTATTTACATACTCTATCAATTAATTATTTAGTTAATTAGTTTACTTCCAACTTTTAAATCAATGTTTAATTTTATTACAATAACCACTTCATTAAGTTTTCCTGAGTTCAAATCTTTCATCATTCCCGTTTACATTTTCTTTCATTGTTCAAAATTCCAACACTTTTTTTAAAAAAATTTAGAAATGCCTTTAAATTCAGATAATACTATTAAAATAGCTCTTTATAAAATACTTCTTATAACTCGATGTCTCAACCAGTCCATCCTTGTCCTCATAGAAATTCAGTCATACGTTGATCAGGCGTAGAACTAAAAATCTATAAGTACTTGGTAAACCCGTTTTCAATATCCAGTGAAAATACATGGAAATTAATTTTATTAATAATATAGAAAACAGTTTTTTAAAAATAGAGGAAATATCTTTGGTGATAATGCTCTGGAAATCATCACCCACATCCATGGTCGCGGTTACATCCAGGGTTACGTTTCCATCGCAGCAAAAGTCCATGTAACTGCATGCTCTCCGCAGCCTTTCGATTACGCCATGGAACCCACAACAGATCACAGTTACATTCCAGGGTTACGTTGCTATCACAACAAATGTCCATGTTACTGCAGGCTCTCTACGGCCTTTGATTTTCGCTGTCGAAATGAAACTTCTCCACTCCTACATAGGTCGCAATCTACCGATATAAAATCAAACGCAGACTGTTGGCACTCAGCGGCACACACGACTTTCTCTATGTTATACCATAGGCCGCAGTCTACCGATATAAAATCAAATGCAGACTGTTGGCTCTCAGCGAGCACACGACTTCCGCTATGGTATACACTACTCATAATCCCCAGGAACTAGTTTTGTCCGGACTCCTCACAGGATCAACTTTAGAACCCTCCCTTGGGGCTCAAGGCAGCACCACCCGGTGGCACTCCTGAGAAGTTCATTTCAAGGGAGCGCCTTTTCCCCAAATCCATCATCAAAACATTTTATACTATACATATAGTATCTTTCCAATCATACACCTAGTACGATCTCATACAGGACTCCTTTACCGAAAATCGATTATCCCAAAATCGATAATTCTCAAACTAGGCCTTCAAAATTTTAATATTGATTTTGCCCAAAAAATCAAAAGCCTTTCCAAATCCAAAGGTTCCCCAAAACATTTTTCCAAATTCCTCATTAGATCCTTTATATATAAATAAATATATATAAAATTTAAAAACTTTGGATCCTTTCGAACTTGTATAAAACTCCTTTTATACTTCAAACACCTTCAAAATCCTTTTCTTCTAGCAATAGATTTAACAAGGAAAGATTCATCTTATATAACAAAGATATATAACTTTGTTTATTCAAAATCAAATATTCCAATTTGATTACTCTTTTGAATATCAATTTCATTCGAATCCGTACGATGTACACATATCATCCGTACGCTATACCAATCTGATCGCCCATTCGATCATACAATTTCACTTCCGAACTAGTATCGTCCACCCGACTTTCTAGTGCGGACTCAGATCTGGTTTCTTGATTAGAAACCGTCATTCTCCTTGCATAGCCATAACTATGATAGAGAATATTCAGAACCAATCAACAATCCATATCCAGGTTCGCCATCGAAAATCGAGTGAAAAATCCTAACTCGGATCGATAAACTATCTCAAAAGTCGGTGCTCAAATCTGGATCTAATCAATATGCGAATAGAATAATATACGTACATCCTACGTATTTAATCTTATTGATTTTTAGCCAAATCAATTTCTCTTCCTATTCACATTTCTTTTAATTTCCATTCACTTATTTACAATCACTTCAATTCCATTGAAATATCACTTCAATTCTTATCTCGGTTGGGTATTTAATTAATAACAGTTCGGACCCTGACCAGTTTATATTTAGAAAATAGCTTTAAAATTGAAAAATAGGAAAGTAGTTGAAAAATAATTATTAGCTTGCAAAATAGCTATAAAATAGTTAACTAATTGTAAAATAGTCGAAAAATAGTTGAATAGTTTCAGGAATTTTTAAATAATTGCAAAATAGTTGTAAAATAAATATTAGTTTGTGATATAGTTGAAAAATAGCAATTAGTTTAGGAAACAGTTGAAAAATGGTTAAATAGCTCCAAAAATAATGGTAAAACAAATATAAAATAAGTTAGCTTTTAAAAAAAGTTTGTATATATTTAATAGCTTGGAAGAATAAATATATCTTAAAACAATTTATATTGAAAATAGTCAAGAGTCAACTGTTCACTTCCCCCAACAATTCAATTTAAATTTCCATTTAAATTGGACCAATTCCAATTCAAGTTGAATCAATCTTGATTTCTTTCCCAATTCAAATGAACTTCCGTTTGGTTTTAATCCTGTTCAACTTTAATTATAATTTCAAATTATTTCAATCGATTTGAATCATTATCAATTGAATCCATTTCAAATTCAAATCATTTCAATATAATCCAATTCAATTTTGAACTGATTCAATTTCAATCTTGAATTTAAACTACCTCGAATTATATAAATTCGAGTTACATTCTTAAAGGTTGGTTTAACTTTTTAAACCAAATTAACCTTTATTCAAAGTTTTTAATCAATTTAATTTCTGAGTCCAATTCTCAAAATTCCATTTTAAATTATGTTAACTTATGTATTTCAAGGTTCAAATAAGAGTTTAATACAATTTTATTTTAAAAATATAATTTATTACTAAATTTTATCTTCCAATTTTAAAGCCAGTTCTTGAACAATTTTAATTTACCAACTCAATTATTCAAATTTTCAGTTTAAAGTGATTCCATATCCTTAATTTCTAATTAAAGTAAGATTTCCTTTTTTTATCTCGATAATGGATATATTACCACACTTCATTTCTCATTCATTTAAACAAATCCAATCCGCAGTTTAAGGATTTTTAATTACAATAGGATGATATTATCCAATTTATTTTAAAACGTCCATCCATTTCCAATTTCCAGATCTCAAACCCATTTTGAGATCACACAACCTACCAATTCAAATTAACCATTTAACTTTCCAAGTTAAATTCCAGTTTCATCTCAAAATCTCCAAGTCAAGTTGTTCATTCAAACTTATTTAACTTCTCCCAAGTTAAATTCAATTTACTTAATCCAATCAACCTTACTCAATTTGAATTCCCGCTTCAAGCTTCAAAATTCTTTTCCTCTTATAAGTTCAAACTTATATCACTTTGGGTTTTTATATCACACTTCAGGGAAAATCAAAACTCAACCTCTTAGAGTTTATTTCAGATTATCTCTGATATCATATATATATATATTTGTTTCTTGGCCCTCCCAGCCATGTTTTAAAATTTTAAACCACCTTTGGTTTTAAATTCAAATCAAATTTTCAAACAACCCATTGTCTGCCACAAGTCCCAGTTATCCCAATAATACTTATTTATTATTTTTCATTACTTTGAAACAAAATTTTCAAATTCTGGGACCAGATTTAGAATTTCATTTTCAATCAAGTAAATTTTAATTTGGTTTTATTTCCGTTTTTTTTACTTAATTTAATTCCAATTCAAGACTTCAATTTGGTCGCATTATATTACTTCTTAATTTTAATTTCAATAATTTAACAACCAATCACCCAAATATTCATTAGAAGGAAATATTGCTTTATATATCAAAATATATTTTTATATATAATCATTTAAAATCTTTATATAAGAAAATAACAAGTACGCACTCATATATATACACTCAACTCATTCTACAGTACTTTGGACTCTATTTAATGAGTAATCCCCACTAGAGCCAAGGTTCTCGCTTCACCTTTCAGCTCTGATACCAAATGTAACGACCCGAAATTTTCGAAGCCGAAAATTCCAGATAGTTATGAAAGAAGAAAGAGATAGAAGAAGAAGAACAGAAACACCAAACATCTCACATTCGCAGTGGATAAAATATAATAATAAATAATAACGGTCTACAAAAGAATATTTTATCTGTTGATTACATTCTAATACATCAGAGTTTCACATTATATACAGTCACTGAATATTTACAATTATCATGTCTCATATTAACAATAATATAAATACAGCGGAAATAATCTATACGCTATTGCCATCCAGCTCACCTCCTGAGCTCCAGAACGTCCTAACCTGGAAATCTGTAATACTCAGTCTGACCCGAGCATTGCATCAAAGTAACACCCGGGTCAGGCTGGAAACCAGCGTGAGTAAACCCAACTAACATGGAACACCACGCATACAACTTATATAAAAACCCGGGTAACTCATATCAATTCACAAAGCCACAATTTATTTTAGACATCACTTATTTCACAACTAAGTTTCTAAATACCCAAGATTTAGATTTAAAATAGTCCAATTCCTCCAAATCACTTAACTCCAGCATACAGATTTTTCATAATAATCTATAAAAATTCGAAGTGGTTTCGGGTATTTCCTAATACCCGACCCCGGTCTCTTCGAAACTCATGTTATCCTAATCCAAGTTATACAATGAAATACACGATATATCATATCAGAGATATCAACTTATTCAAAGCATCCAATACCATTCGATCATCCATAAGCAAAGCTTAATCACATACAAATCAATTCAATTAATTCTAATTGAATATCAAACCTCAATCACTTAGATTCCTTTATTAACATTAATTAATTAATTACAAATCAATTAATTAGTCAAACTTTATTATTCACCTTCATTAATCACCCTGGATCAATTATTTTTCCACTAAATTCAAGTAATTATCTTTAATTAATTTCACTTTATTTATTATCCTTAATCCCAATCAATAAGTAATCTTGATTACTTCATAAATCAATTAACAATATTAATTACATTAATCCTTAATTACTTATATTAATTAACTTCTCATAAGTCACTTATATTGATTTATTTTCTTAATTAATCAATCTCTATTTACATCATCAATTATATAAATCAATGATTTCTCATTTACATTTCAATTTGTTCTAATCTGATTTAATTTCTCTTTTTATAATGGAAGCTTAAAGGAATTTAAAACCACATTTATTTTTAAATTCAATTCGGTTTACAATTGCACTTTGACATTCAAGTTATTAAAACTCTTAATATTTTCAAACTTTATTTGTTAGATTAACTTGGATTCAGAACTTGTTTTAAATCTCTACTTTACAATTTAACTCCCGTATTTAAATATCACTTCCTTTTCTTTCCAATTCATTTTTATTTTATTCTATAATTATTTCGCTTTCAAGTTTTCACCATTTATTTTCTTTCAAAATCCAATTTTATATATTTCGATAACTCAGGGTACCGAAATATCCAAGCAAACCACAGCATCCAATTACCTAAATATTCATCACAGAATATCAACCATTTCAATATAGACTATACATTACTATATAATATAGCACATCAATTCAATTTCAACCATTCAAACAATCATTTGAATTTAATCATTTAATTTAAATAAAAGTCCAGAAGCGTGAGACTACGCACCTTTGATTTTGCAATCCAAATCCGATCTCGATTTGTTTTCTTCAGATTTAAACCTTGTATAAATAGTTATATGATTTATTAATATCTTACAAAATCGAACTATCAACTATCCCTTTTAACAATTTTTTCATTTAACTAAAAATTTAATTTAAATTAATTACTTCATGTGATAATTTTAATTGACTAATGATTTAATTAAATTATTGATAAACTTTATTTAAATCAAATTGTTCGAATTGAAGTCCTCTTTAAAAAATTTAAAGTGTTATTAAAATTCCCAGATTTACTTATCTATATATACATATATACATAACTGATCCAAAATAAAATTGTTTAAGCTGTTTGTTTATTTCACTATTTGAAATCAGAAAACTTTAAACTTTCTTTTTTATTTTATAAAATCAAAGCTTTTGAAAAAAAAATCAAGGTTAATATACCTTAAAGAAAGATGAACCAAACAAGGCAGATCACGCGAGATAGCACCATCAAGCTCCAACCATCACCGCAAGCCGTACCCAATCGCGAGCTCCTTCACCTTGCGCACGCGCAAAAGCGACCCACGCCGAAACCTTAGCCCACACGACAACACGATTCAATCGCGAGCCTTCCCTTTCCTTAGCTAGTCTTGAAATCGAGCACAGATGCATCGATGAAAATGGAAGTCGCCGCTCGTCATGCCGCCAATCTCAACCGAGTCGCAAACGATACCCCTCCCACATCATCGTGACCCACGCGCCTCGCGACCCAGCTTCGATTAAATTTTCTTTCTTTTTAGCCGACGTCGAAATGATTTGAGGATTTAGATTTCCTTTTTATGATCGGCCATTTTTTTATACGTTCGATTCTGCTCTGTAGATTAGAGCGAGGAAGAAGAATAAATATCGGTTTGGGAATATAGATTCTTAAGTACGCTTGATATTATATAATTAAATATTGAAAAAATATCTCGCGTTGTATAACGCGAAATCCCGAACCCTGAATCAAACATGTTGACAGACGTTCATAAGGTTTTACCCGCATTCCGAACACAATGGAACGTGTTTCAGAAACTAATTCAATCATATGCGCGAGTTACAGAAGAAAAACGATCAATTTTAAATCAAATCGATTAAAATAGTTTGAAGCGTTTTGAGCTGCCAGGGTCAAATGACAACACCGATTGCTACAAAAATTGAAATCCGGTAATAACTAACTATTACGGATTTAATGGAACTGATTTCGTTGAATTCCGAGACCGTGCCTCGGAAGACTATTTTTAAATTCAACTTAAACGATATATTGTTAAAATTGAACAAAT
The DNA here is from genome assembly GCA_030765085.1 of Allium cepa. Taxonomy (NCBI): domain Eukaryota; kingdom Viridiplantae; phylum Streptophyta; class Magnoliopsida; order Asparagales; family Amaryllidaceae; genus Allium; species Allium cepa. Next base: position 314,337,547 of record CM060945.1, on the reverse strand, counting down.
CACCTTTAATTTAAATTTCAACCATTCTATTATCTTCAGTATCATCATTATAAATTTTATAAGCCTTCAAATTATTTTAAACAGGCTTAGAATTTCAGATTCAACAATTTACCCAATTTCAATTATTAAATTCAATATTTGAACTATATAATTCAATGATTTAATTATCAAGTAAATATTGATATCTGAAATTTAATTTAAAATTAACTTTTACATCTTTAAAGTCAATTAATTATTCCATTTTAAATTGTTAAAAATTCCGGGTCGTCACACATTTTAATATAAATATTCATATGTGAATCAACTCATACTTATATTTTCAACCTTTTCTTTATCTTCATATTCATTTCCTTCATATCTAGAATTATTGAATATTTAATCTATTTCTGAATCATTTCACATTTTCTGGAGTTATAATAATTTATTTAGTATAGTATGCAGTTTTACTAATCATTTTAAATATAAATGACTTCAAGCATTAACTTAAGTTTATAATATTCTTATGCATCTTAATTCTTTATTTATAAACATAATTCCATAGAACACTTCCATTACTTAAGTTTTACTTGTATAATATTATATTACATATTCTTATTTACAACATTTAAACAATTCTGGTAAGTTATATATATGTTTAAGAATGTATTGGATGTTACACAAGTTTATCTTATTCATTTTAATTAACAAAATGTTCAATAATTACATCTTCTAAATTTTCATTGTTCTTTAATTTATAAGCGACAACCTTCAATTTCTTTACATTTCATTAATCACTTAACTCTTAATTTCTTATATTTTATTTCAGAAGTTTCCAATTATTAATATTTTTAAGATTTCATTTATATTATGATAATTAAAATTTCTAATTTACAGAAACTTAAGAACTAAATACCGGTTTTCCTTTCAAATCATTTTAAACAATATATATATATATATATATATCCAATCATATTTAGAAATTAAAAATTAAGGTTTGTTATAAAAAATGTGCAATAAAACTACTACAGCGGTCTTTCCACTTTGAAACTCGAAAATGAACGTCGATGGTGCGTGCACTTGTCACCGAAATTATTTTCCAACGATAGAGACCGGAGTACAGAACTTATCTCCTTTCAGAAACATTCTTTTAAAACATTTCTTTCAAATTACATTGAAATATTTATATCTAAAAATACTGCCAAATAATACTAATATTATATTCCAAAATCTTTTGAAAACCAATTTCAAAACCCGTAACTTAAGTTCTCAAATATCCAATTTATATTTACTTTATTTGTAAATTTTATTTTACAACCAATGTTTATCAGATTTCACTACCTAACAACAACATATCACACCCAACTATATCATTTATAAAAACTATTCTTTTATATACAAAATATAACACTAAGTAAAAATATTTCATTTACTTATATTTCGAAGACAATATTGTGTCGGTCTACCTTATTGAGTGTTTAGAAATCCCTATTAATACCATAGCATCCTATGTACCAACAAGAATTTATAAATACTAAATAGAGCAAATTGACATAATATAAAAAAATTTATAACACTAACAAATACGCTCACTCGTATATACTCTCAAACAACACATTCTAGGGTATTACCACCCTATTTCCAAAGAGTCAGGCCCCACAAAGCTAAGGTTATCGCTAGACCTCGCTTTGATACCAAATGTAATTACCCATTTTTTGGACGGTTTAAATCGACAATAAACCACAAATGTCGAACTCAAACCATTCAAATGGAGGATTATTATGGGCTAAATAAGAAAATAAAAAGAAAAGAAAGAAAAACAAAGCACAGAATCTCACAGCGAAATGACAAAATATAGTAATCAAATAAGCAGTTCATGAAGCTGTTTTACAAATAACATTTGATTACACTTTTACAATACAGATCAGGGTTATACATGCAACAAGAATAAATAAATAATGCAGTGGAACAACATGATGGAGTGGTATAAATATAATAAATAGAAAGATATACTGAATCTTCATCTTTGTCTTCTAGAAAATAGTCTTCAATACACTGAAAGGCTCAGACCGACCCGAGCATAATAAAAAGACAAAACACTCGAGTCAAAACTAAAAGGTCTTACGTAAGTTAAAACAATAGTAAATAAATATGAGTGCAACTGCTTCAGAGATGTTTACGGGATTTTACATCTTATATCCTGTGTCAAATGTTCATGCAATAACTTAAGAGATGTTGGGAATTCCATCTCCTTATCATCCATTAAACTATCTAATATGTAGTAATATATGCTATTATAATATGTCTATCGGTTAAGTAAAGTATTAAAATAGCGTTAACCCATTACCTATATCCCCATTAACACATTTTTAAAAAAATGACATAGACTATATAGATACTGTAAACTCCACCGTAAACTAGTGGGCTATCAGGGATCACCCATAGGTATGACACAATCCAAACTCGTAATGGGCTCAATAAGGCATGTGACAAGGCATGAAAGGCAATGCCTAGGGTAGGATACTACTGTTTTGCAAATCCGGAATGCTGGTAATACATAGCAGTACTACCGCCCACCTCGGAACATGTTCTCATAATCAAATCGAGGGGTGGCCACTAAATCAATCACAAAGTCATAATATGGTATCAAAGAAATGCGCCTGATAGAAGGTGCGATCTCACTTGGCACGACATGGCTCCAGTTTTAGCCACATCAAGCTGACTCGAGGGAGTCACGGCTACGTAAATACCTCATACAGAATCATTCGCCAAGCCATCCTACTTCATTCTGGAATCTCTGTTACGTGCACAGTTGTTAAAGTGGTCTTGGGTATTAGCAGAGAGTGTGACAATATCGAATCTTGGTCTTTTTAATAACCAAACGCTTATTTCACAGTAAATGGTTCTTTTACATTTTCCAAATTAATTCATAATTGATATCAAAATATCATATTCTCAAAATCATGTCACTTTCGAAATCATATTCACATTCGAAATCATATTCACTTTCGAAATCATATTCAGTTTCGAAATTATATTCACAAATACGTTAAACCCTCATTTCAAAGTCATCATATCTACTCAAAATATGTCATTTTACTAGAAAATACAATTTCAAACTCCAACGTAAGTTACAAAATTCATTTAGCCATATTCACTTTTAAATCGAGGATTTAAATATAACAGTTCAACTTTGCATCGTTTGAAGTTTAGAAAATAGTTTAGATAGTCATAAATAGTTTAAAATTGTTTAAATGGTTTAAAATAGTTTAAAATATATTTAATATAGTTTTAATATTTTAACATAAAAGGGTTTGATTATAGTATATGGTCTCTATAGAAAATAGTTTGAAAATCTAAATAAGTCTGAATTTAAAATAATATATTTTTAAACAGTTTACATTAAAATAATTAATTTGAAATTAATTTCAATTTAATACTATTTATTTGATTTTAATAAATCTAAGCCATATCCAACTTTCAAATCAGCAAAACTCAATTTTAAATCTTTTATAAACCATTTAAATCTATATCGATTTCAAATCCATATTTGAACTATAAATTTAAGTTACTCCAAATTTAATAGATTACAAAGATAAATATTCAAACATTTACAATAATTCAATTTCGACAAATTTCATTTATACTTCAAATTCAACTTTGAAATTTCAATTTAAGTTCTTTATACAATTCGTTTAAACGAATCCCAATTCAACATTTAAAGCTTGGATTTCGAAAGTAATTCAATTTTTTTAAATCAAATTTTAGTTCAAAATATCATTTAACTGGATTCAAAAATTTAGGATTTAAAATCATTTAATTTAACCAATCCGGTGTCCATATATAATTCTCTACCTGTTACCTAGAAGTTTGACCAGGCAACTAAGGACTCAGCAATCTCGTTCGGCAAGATCAGATCGTTCAGCTCCTGTGGTCGATCGGCATTGAAGACCGTTCGACATAACAAAATGGTTCAGCAGTCAAGAGCGTTCGGCATGAGAAGAACGCTCGGCATAAAGGAACGCTTGGCATTTAGGAGCGTTCGGCATTAGAAAGTGCTCGGCTTCCAGAGTCGTCCGGCACACATGATTTGTTCAACACTCAAGTTCGTCCGGCATCTATGGGATGATCGGCGTGCGAGAGAGTTCGACATACGAGAGAGTTCAGCATACGAGAGCGTTCGACATTGAGAAACGTTCGGTATTGTATATCGCTCGGCATTTGAGGAACGTTCGGCATGCGAGAGTGTTCGGCATACGAGAGCGTTCAGCATTGAGATATGTTCGGTATTGTATATCGTTGGGCATCTGAGGGACGTTCGGCATGCAAGAGTGTTCGGCATGCGAGAGCGTTCGGCATTGAGAGACGTTCGGTGTTGAATATCGATCGGCATCTATGGATGTTCGGCATGGCAGAGTCATTTGGTACTCCCTACTGTTCGGCATCACTTCGTTTGGCATTAGAACATCGTTCGGCACAAATGCCTCGTTCGGCATTCAGGTTGTTCGGCATCACTTCGTTCGGCATGAGAACATCGTTCAACATTTATGCCTTGCTCGGCATTTTATGATTGGCCTCTCTGGTTCGGCATATAGAGATCACTCTTTTTGGGCCGAGATACCAAGCTGCTAGGCCCACCAGGGAAGTCCAACCTACCTTCGTCTATAAATAGAGAGACAGGGGCACAGTGAAATGGACCTTTTTTGGGAGAACAGCGGGGAGACTCTGCCGCATTCAAGACTCATTCAAGACTTAGCTTTTTGCTTAAGCAATTTTATTCAATATAGTTGGTATACGGATTATATCTATAATCGATTATCGAGAAAAGTAATAAAGATTAACCTCAAAGTGGACGTAGGCAATTACGCCGAACCACTATAAATCTGGTGTTCGTACTTTCTGCATTTAAATCTGCATATTATCCTCTGTTTAATTTACTTTCTTCATTAATCTCTCTACACAAACTCTCTTAAGGGTGTTAGTGACCAATTCTGGTGCTAACATTTTGGTGCTTTCACTGAGAATCGAATTCTCAAGACGATAGGATCTACTTTGCAGCCACTGGATTGAAAAATCCCCTACAGGAGATCCAAATCATTCACAAGACATCTGTAGATTCTACTCAGAGTTACAACCAACAACACTACCATGGGGTGACCATGAACTAGATCGGCATCTCATAACACAGATGTCCACAAAACTGCTAGTGTACAATAGATAGGACCTAGCAACTAACCAGCAGTTCAAGGCGTATGAACATCCACCCGGAACCAAGCGGAGGTCGTTTCCCGAACATTGTTCAACGACTTGATAAGAGAACTCAGGGAAAGTAGAAGGCAACTTGTTGAGCAGATTCAAGCCAACACTAATCTCATGACTCAGCTCGCCCAGCAGCAGCATCAGAATGCTGGAAGCAGTCCTGCTCCTTATTCTGAATATGATAGCTCAACCTCAGCTGATGAACCTCCTAGGCGTAGACACCGTAAGGATGAAGGTGCACAAGCAGGTGTCGTTGATCAATCCGTCAGGGATCAGGCACATGATGAGACCAGACGTCCGGATCACCAAGACCTAAATCAAGCGGGACACCAACCCGCACGGTCTCGTGGAACGGAACCCAACCTCCCACCCTCCATACAAACTCTGGATTTATCAGCCATGGTCAGGCAGTTGATGAGATAGAACCAAGGCCTGACCAACGAGGATTGGGGAGTGTCCAGAAGTCATACTCCCTTCACAGATGTTATCCTATAGGCAGAGTATCCCAAGAAATTCAATATGCCGACTATCCCAGCCTACGAAGGGAAGACTGACCCTAGGCAACACGTGATGAGGTACGAATGGATGATGGATTCAGCGAGGGAAAACGACGCAATTAAGTGTAGGTGTTTCCCAATCACTCGGTCCTAAATCGCCACTATGTGGTTTACTCGGCTTCCTCCGCGATCTATATCCATCTTCTACGAGTTAGCAACGAAATTTGTTGAACAATTCAGGATACATGCTACCTGTCCAAAGGACGTAATGTCTTTATCAAGCGTAATCCAGGCTCCGGGAGAGTCTTTGAAAGTATACCTATAGAGGTTTCATGTTGCCGCCACTGAAGTTAGCAATCCTAACGACCACGTAATTTTGATGGCGGTAATGCGAGGTGTAGATCCAGACTTGGAGTTTGGAGATTGGTTGGCAGGAAACCCCCACCTACATTGGAATGATTCTATTCCAAAGCTCATCAGTTCATACGAAGGGAGGAGGCTCGATGGACGAGACGAGATAAAGCACTAGGGCCTGTTCAGGAGACTGAGAAAAGTAACATCGCCGTGAAGCAGTCCGGCGATAGTTCAGGAAAAGTTCAAGTCATCGTTTAGAATAAGCCTGGGCAGTCCAAAGGATCCGGAGGTGGAAATCTCGGAAAGAAAAGAGAAGCAGGGAAATGGAAGTCAAGGATTCCAACCTACAATGAATACACCCCGCTGAATATTTCTCTTGAAAACATTTATCTATCTACCTGTAACACCTTTGAATACAGAAAGCCATGCCCAAGGGGGTCCACTGAAGAACAGAAACGGACAGGGAAATACTGTCGCTTCCATGAGACCTATGGGCACAATACTGAGGAGTGTAGACATCTCCTTCACGCTATAGAAAAGTTAATCAGAAAGAAAAAATTGCAGGAATTTGTCAAAAACCCGCAAGATGGAAGGCAAGGAACGTCAGACCCCGGACACGGGTCGGCCCCACGCCAACTAGAACAACCTGCTCAGACTGTGGGTAGATTGATTATAAACACTATTGTCGGAGGACCTCATCCTGCAGACAAGAATTGGCAGAAGATGGAACGATATGCTACCACCTTGAGGCAGGAGGATTACGAATGTTGTTCGAATGTGGAAGATGGAACCCCCCACAAAGCAACAACGCACGATGACTAACGATATAGTGTTTAGGAGTTGAGATGCGGACAAGGTGGAGGCTCCTACTATCGACCCGATGGTTATATCTGCAAAAATCGGGCTAGCTTACGTGAAAAGAATCCTGATTGATTGTGGAAGCTCCGTTAACATCATCTTCAAGAAGGCTTATGACCAAATGAAGATGGAAACGAAAGATTTGAAACCATGCAAAGCCTGTATCCACGGCTTTAACGATGCTGCAACCGAAGCGATGAGGTATATACAGCTACCAGTTGAACTGGGGGAAGGTGTGCGTAGGAGAGTGTGAGTCCTACCGTTCATAGTAATGGATGTTGACTCTCCATACAATGTCTTTTTGGGTCGTCCAGCCTTGGCAGAATTCAGGGCTGCTTTGGCCCCATGGTGTTTGACATTAAAATTTCCAACAGACAAAGGAGTCGGTGTTGTACATGGCGATCAGGCGACCGGTTGTGCATGTTATGTGGAAGAATTGAGAGAAGCTCGACGGAGAGAGAAGGGAAAGGTTTCGGACAGCTCCGTCCGCATCCTAATGACTAATGATTGACAAGTAGTGCCCGAGCCCTGGCTCGGGCCTCATTCTCGGATCCTTAGAGACGTAGATCTGAGAGATGATGATGGGGAGCCCAGGGAAACGAATGCAGCACCGGCTGAGCTGACGATCGACATCCCAATCAGCTGGGATGACCCATCACGAGTTCTTAAGATTGGATCACAACTCGACCCCTCAGTGGCCGAGGATCTTACTGATTTCCTCCGGGCGAATCTGGGCGTTTTCGCCTGGACACACTCTGATATGTGCGGAATTTCTCCAGCAATTGCAAGTAATATGTTGAATATAGACCCGAAACACGTTCTCGTAAAACAAAAAAGGAGAGGAATGGACCCGGAAAGGTCTTTGGCTCTCAAAGAGGAGGTGGACAAACTAAAAGCCAATGGGTTCGTCCGCGGCACCCTCTACCCTGAATGGGTATCTAACCCAGTGCTAATGAAGAAAGAAAATGGAAAGTGGAGAACTTGTGTTGATTACTCCGATCTGAATAAAGCATGCCCGAAGGATAGTTTCCCTTTACCTAGAATCGACTAGCTCGTCGACTCTACCGCTGGACACGAATTATTGTCATTTATGGATGCGTATTCAGGATACAATCAGATCCTGATGCATATTCCAAACCAAGAGCACACCAGTTTTATCACGAATATAGGGCATATATTGCTATGTAGTATGCCCGTTGGATTGAAAAACGTGGGAGCAACTTATCAGCGTCTGGTGAATCGAATGTTTGAAGACCAGATCGGTAAGATGATGGAAGTCTATGTGGATGACATGCTCGTGAAGTAATGACAGTCAAACGACCACATTCGAGACTTAGCAGAAATGTTTGATACTTAGACATTATGGTATGAAGATCAACCCCTTGAAGTGCTCTTTTGGTGTGGCATCTGGAAAGTTCTTGGGTTTCATTATGAATTCACATGGAATTGAAGCTAACCCGGAAAAGATTCAGGCTATTCGGGACATACAAGTGCCCAGAACTATAAAGCAAGTAAAAAGCTTGAAGGGAAAGGTGGCAGCGCTGAGCCGATTCATATCCAGAGCCACGGATAAATGCATTCCCTTCTTCGATGTGATAAAGATGGGAAAAAGGAATTTCGAGTGGACCTCCGACTGTAAGGAAGCATTTCGAGCTCTGGTAAGGCATTTGGAGAGCCCCCTGGTGCCATCGAAACCAATGGACCATGAAATGCTGTATGTATACTTGGTAGTATCCCAGCACGCTATCAACACGGCTCTAGTTCACGAGGAGGACCGAGTTTAAAAGCTAGTATATTATGTCAGTAAAGGCTTGACGGGGGCAGAAAGAAATTATCCCAAGATCGAGAAATTAGCTTATTGCTTAGTGATTGCATCACGCAAGCTTCGCCCATACTTCCAGGCACACTCGATCAGTGTTTACACTGATCAACCCCTACGGAAGGTAATCCAACGACCGAAAACTTCTGGAAGGATGTTAAAGTGAATATCGAATTAATTCAATTCGATATTACCTACCTATCATGAAAGGCAATACAGGGACAAGCGCTAGCGGATCTCATCGCTGAATTCACCATGATAGACGAATCAAACGGCTGCAATGTCATACCTCCCGTCCGATGGAAGATGTATACCGATGGGGCTTCTAACGACCGTTGTTCGAGGGTTGGCATAGTTTTGGTAACTCGTGAAAACCGATTAGTTTGCTATGCTTTGAAGCTCGAGTTGACAGCAACGAGTAACGAAGACGAGTATGAAGCATTGATCGCTGGTTTAAGACTCGTCAAAGAACTAAGAATAAGATCGGTTGAAATTTTTTGCGACTCGCAACAGGTGGTGTATCAAGTACGTGGAGACTACCAAACAAGGGGGTAGAGACTTCCCCTGATTTGACCCACGTTCAGGAGCTGCTAGCGAATCTCGAGTATTATGATATTTCACATGTTCCGCGTGAGCAAAAAAGAGCAGCCGATTCATTGGCAAAATTCGCAAGCACTGGTGATGCACAACAGATGGGATTGTTTCCCGTCGAAACCTTACACGTTCCGAATATAAATATGATGGAGGTAGATTTCGTGTTAGAAACATAAATCGAAATGGAGTCATGGATGACTCCATTCAAGCAGTAATTGTTACATGGGGTCGCGCTCGAAAGAAGGAGCGAAAGACGATAAGTCATTCGTAAGGCTTCTCGTTATGTAATGCAGGATGGAATAATGTATCAGAGTGGATTCTCGACCCCATTACTCCGATGCATTGCCCATGATGAGATAAAATGAGTCCTGAAGGAAGTCCACGAAGGTGAATGTGGCGACCATACCGGGGGGCAGACGTTAGCAAAGAAAATCCTCCGCTATGGATACTATTGGCCAACTGTAAATCGGGATGCCGCAGACTATGTGAGAAGATGTGACAAATGTCTGAAGTATGCGAAAATCCCAAGAGCTCCGCCGACAGAACTCACACAAATGGTTAGTCCTTGGCCATTTGCAATATGGGGAATCGACATAGTCGGTTTCTTGCCTCTATCCAAAGGTGGTGCAAAATACGCGATCGTTGCAGTCGATTACTTTACCAAGTGGGCAGAAGCAGAACCTTTGGCCACAATCACCACCAAAATGGTCATTAATTTTGTTGTACGAAATATTATATGCCATTTTGGCCTTCCACGGACCATCGTCATAGACAACGGAAATCAGTTTGAAAGCAAAGAGTTCAAAGAATTTTGCTAAAAATATGGTATTGAGAAAATGTTTGCAGTAGTTGCTCATTCGAAAGCTAATGGACAAGTGAAGGCCATAAACAAGATAATCAAATCCATATTGAAAAAAAATTTGGAAAAGGCTAGAGGCAAGTGGGTGGATGAGCTTCCAACAGCACTTTGGGCTTAAAGAACCACCTACAAGTCCGCGACTGGCCACACTCCGTTCGCACTAGCATATGGCATGGAAGCTGTCATACCCGTGGAACTTGAAGTCCCATCACATCGTGTAGCTCATTATGACCAAGGTCTAACCAATATCCCTTGCTGGAATCTTTGGACTTCATTGATGAAAAATGCAAAGAAGATAATTTAAGAGCGGCCATGTACAGGCTCCGAGTTGTTCGATATTATAATGAAAAAGTCCAACCGAGAATCTTTGGAGTGGGTGATCTCGTTTTGAAACAAGTTTTCCCAGTTCCGTCACACATGAGCCCCGCATAGGAAGGTCCATACGTCATTGAACGGAAGCTTGGAGAAGGAACTTTAAACCTAGCGACCGTTGATGGTGCAACACTTCCCTGAGCATGGAATAGTGAACATTTGCAGTACTATTACACTTAGTTCATTTCTATCATATTTTAGTTGCATTTATTTCCAGCAAGTTTTTATTCTTAGTTCACGACATGTGAAAAGAAAATTTAGCTTATTTGCATTAATAAAGGTTTGAAGCCATTTCCTTTTCCCATGAATTGTCAATGTTTCTGTGTACGGTAATCCTGTAACAAATGACTAAGAGATACATTACCCCGCCTGATGTACAAACGAGTATAAACGACTCAAAACCTCCAAGTCTCCGGAGTGCGGACTGGAGTACTCTAAGTCCCCAAAGTGCAGACTCGAGTATAAACGATTCAAAACTTCCAAGTCCCCGGAGTGCGGACTGGAGTACTCTAAGTCCCCAGAGTGCGGACTCGAGTATAAACGACTCAAACCTCCAAGTCCTCGGAGTGCGGACTGGAGTACTCTAAGTCCCCAGAGTGCGGACTCGAGTATAAACGATTCAAAACTTCTAAGTCCTCAGAGTGCGGACTGGAGTACTCTAAGTCCCCAGAGTGCGGACTCGAGTATAAACGACTCAAAACCTCCAAGTCCCGGGAGTGCGGACTGGAGTACTCTAAGTCCCTAGAGCACAAACTTGAGTATAAACGACTCAAAACCTCCAACTCCCCGGAGTGCGGACTGGAGTACTCTATGTCCCTAGAGTGCGGACTCGAGTATAAACGACTCAAAACCTCCAAGTTTGCGGAGTGCGGACTGGAGTACTCTAAGTCCCCAGAGTGCGGACTCGAGTATAATCATAACCTCCAAGTCCCCGGAGTGCGGACTGGAGTACTCTAAGTCCCCAGAGTGCGGACTCAAGTATAAACGATTCAACACCTCTAAGTCCCCGGAGTGTAGACTGGAGTACTCTAAGTCCCCAGAGTGCGGACTCGAGTATAAACGATTCCAAACCTCCAAGTCCCCGAAGTGCGGACTAAAGTACTCTAAGTCCCCAGAGTGCGGACTCGAGTATAAACGATTCAACACCACCAAGTCCCCGGAGTGCGGACTGGAGTACTCTATGTCCCGAGAGTGCGGGCTTGAGTATAAACGATTCAAAACCTCCAAGTCCCCGGAGTGCGGACTGGAGTACTCTAAATCCCTAGAGTGTGGACTCGAGAATAAATGACTCAAAACCTCCAATTCCGTGGAGTGCGGATTGGAGTACTCTAAGTCTCGAGAGCGCGAACTCGAGTATAAACAATTTAAATGACCAAGTCCCCTGAAGGCGGACCGGACATAAGATGGCTTGAAGTCATCAAGCCCTTGGCGTACGGACTAGAAAATATTCTAAGTACCCAGAACGTGGAATAAAAAATGTATAGTGCCAAAAGATTATCAACTTATTTGAAGACGAATTGGGAAGATGATGTAACTCGCAATAGCTTGGGTTCCGACCATGATTATACAGAAAACCGGACAACAGAAATCTTCCGAAAGGCAAAAAGAACTAAGTTTTATTCATCAAAAATAAGTTTCTACTACAACTCCTCCGAATCTCGGAGTCAAAAGTTTATTTACATAAACTACGAAAACAAAAATAGTTACATAATCTTAATTAGCTCTTGTTGAATGAGAGCGAAGTCTACTTCTTTGATTTCTTCGACTTTTTGCCCGATGACTCCTCCCAGGTACGTTTACCCTTGACGGTTTTCTTTGACGGGGGAGTGACAGCCGAAGAAGTATGAGGAACATCCATGTGTTTGAACCCGCTTGGGAGAATGACCTTCAACGGCTTGTTCAAAGGGTCGTCCGGGTCCATAACTTGAGGTTCGACCTTGATTTTGATCGTCTTTTCCTTCTCTTTATCAAGCTGCTCCTTCATGCTCAGTTCGGACATGTGCTCGAAGACGCCTGTAATTTCGACTTCATAACTCCCATCGATGGGGGAGGAAATCTCAGACTTGTCCTCGTCAAGCACTCCGATCACATGAGCATCGGGACCAGAAGCCTCTCTTGCATGAGTGGCTTCACTCGTTTTTCCATAACCTCCTTGGCGACATCGCTCCTTGGAGTGGGCTCAAGATCATAACGACCTACATAAAATCATGAAAAGCAAGTATTAGAATGCGATAGCTTCTAGTGGAAAGCGAAAACTCTTGGAATGTCAAAGCGAAAGAGTTGCCTACCAGGTTCCAGCTAGCTCTCAACTGTCAAGGGGGTCTCGCCCTCTGGAATAGGTGACAAAACATGAACTCCAAGGCCGGGGTCCTTCGGATCATAGCCGATGTGCTGTTCAAAAGGATTGAGTATCGGCCGACTGGTCGGCCGGGTAGGCACACGAGCTGGAGACTCAATCCCGGATGGACCGGCGACAACTTCTTTCCCTTTTGTTGAAAGGGAGCCTTTGCAATAAATAGCTTTAGCCGCTGATAGGTCTGAAGTCTCTTTTCCCTTGAGAAATTCTTTTATCAGGCCCCCCTCATCAACATCCTTGACACCGTGTTCGGCCTTCTTGATTTAAATTAAAGTCTCCTGTGCCTCGGCCAAAGATTCGAGATAGCCCACGCCCAGAAAAGTTAAGTCCCAGTGCATGAGAACGTGGGCGTTGAATTCGGCAATAAGCGGGTCGAACGTAGTTTTGATTTCTTCTCTACCTTCTTCCTTGGCCGCCTCAAGACGGGAGTCGATCTCCGCAGAGGCTATCTTTTTTCCCTCTTCACGGGCTTCATTCTTCAGCGCCTCAACTTTAGAAAGCTCGCCCTCAAGTTTCTTCTTAAGGAGTCGCGTTGCAACAATCTCGTCGCAATACCGTTGCGACTCTTCTTGGGCAGCAACCTTCTCCTCTTGTTCGTTGTGGAGTCGCTCCTCAAGTTCTTTAACCCGGAGACAGAATGCATCCCTCTCTTTTTGCACTGAATCTTTTTCCAAAGCAAAAGCCCCACATCGTTGTACCGCCTCATCGAGTTCTTTTTTGTGAGTCGATTCCAAACGAGTTACGGCTTTGGCGGTATCCTTAGCGCTCTACTGGGCGGCCTCAAGTTCAGACTTGTAAGTCGTAATCTCTTCATCCTGAGCTTTAATGATATCTTTGTCATGGATAGCCTTAAGCTTCATGCGATCGATCTCATGTTGGCTCTCCATGGAGACTTCTGGAAGTTTTTCAGCCAAATGAACAAACGCGTCATGTTGAACATAGACGTCGTTGGTGCAGGCGATGGCATTCTGTTTAACATCTCCAGGTATATGGTGGATCGCTGGGAGGAACATCAGACCATCAAAGCAGATTTTTGAAAATTTAGCTTTAAGCTCGGCCAGTCTATCCGATACTGTTGGATCTATTGCGGAAACAGGAGAAGACAGCTTTGAAAGTTCATCTCTCCTGTGAGGATCCCGAGATTGTCGTTTGGAAGAGGAATCGAAGTGTTCGTCTCGGAGGACATCGAATTGCGACCCCTCATAGCCGTGCTTATCTTTGCTTTGTTCGAGTGAGAAGAGGGATGTTGGTGGTACTTGGGCTGATAATATGTTTTCTTCCGAGATGAGGAGTCCCGGGAATGATAATCCCTATCGCCATCACCGTCTCTATCCCGATGTTTCCCGAAACCTGAGTCACGTCCAGAGTGATGGAAAACAGATGACCCGTGAAGGCGATCAATGACGTGTGTACGCCCCATGCCACCTGCATAGAATTTAAATAATAAAAAATTAGCAAAGAGTAGTGTGACCATATGAAAATTTAAGTGCAAGGCAAAGTGCATGTGTTTGTGTGTGTGTCCTAGTGTTTCCCCCTAACGGACCAGTTTCTTTACTAATGGGAGTTTTCTCTCCCTGAGCGTGGGCTTGAATGCCTGCATCGCCTCCGATGGGCGAGTGAAGTTTAAGTGCCTCCGGATCATCAAAATCATAATTAAGTAAATCATCAGGAATGAAGAGGTTCGAAAGGCCCTTTAGAGAACTTTCTAAGCGTTGAGAGGAAACCTCTTTCTTCGTTGGGATAAGAGTAACTTTAAAGGTTGCGCCAACTTTTTCCCTTCTTATCTTGTACGTCGTTTCTTTTTCTTCTTCGAAGGGGAGGATGACGTTTCGATGTCATGAACTTCAACTGGCGGGTCCTGAGTAGGCCCGACGTTCTCATCTTGTGCTTCGGGTGTTTCATTTTCTTTGTTTTCTCCTTCTTCTAGCGCGCCAGGACCGCCGCGTGTTGAAGACTCGGCTTGTTTTTTCCCTTTACCGGAGGCGGGCCTAGGTATGGAAACGCCCTCAGGAAGGCTTATCCGACGACCTTATGCTAACAGTCCATACCTTGATAGTGACTCATTTGAAATGAGAGTTCGGATGTCCCGTTCGCCGGCACGAAGGGCTCTAATGGCTTCAGAATACCCGCGACCGTCAGGATGTGGATTGATACCTGAAAAGATGGAAAAAAGAATAAGAAGAGGCGTGGCTTTGACCAAGTATGAATATCAATCCAGAGAAAAGACTTACTTCCTTCCACCCATCTCCTTGCAAAACCAGGAGGGCAACGCACATAGAACCATTCCTGTTTATATAGGACGAACTTGCTGCATGCTCCAATCAAGATCTAGCATTTGTGGTGCGGCTCGAGAAACATGAAAGAGGGGCTATCTCTCCGCTTCTTGATCATATATATATATATATATATATATATATATATATATATATCTGATGTCACTTGGGGTTGGAGGCTTGGAGAGAATAGTCATGAAAAGGATGTAGGTACCGTAGATGAAGGCGTTACGGTTCGGGTGCAATTGTGACGGGGCAATGTCGATGTATTGCAGCACGTCCCGAAGAAATAAGTTAAATGATGGCACACTGCTGACCCAGCAAATAAACTTATTACAGGTAGTATATCCAACTGGGGACAGGTATGGACGATCGTACCTCAATGGAACTAATACATCGTCGAAGGGGATTCCGTGGACGGAGCATATCCGACGGAGTGCACTTTCGTTGATCTTCGAAGCCTGTGAATCGACTGGGTTGTCCAAAAAAATTGATGCATCTAGGGCGTCGGGAGCTAAGTTATGAGCAGGGGAAGTCGACGGGTTAGAAGTATCTGCGACCCCTTGTTTAGAAGATGGCCCAGGTCTATCTGTGATTATGGCAGAGCTAGATTTGTTAGACATCTTTGATAGAAATTGAATCCAGCAGAGTACCTGATTGAACTATACTTGAAAAACAATTGACGTCAGACTTAACAACACAAGTATTCCCCCCGTGTGGTGTGTGAACTAGTGTGATAATTCGAGTGTAAGTGCTGAGAAATTATAAGTCACAGAGTTGATGGTATAAGTTGAACTTTGAAATGTCGTCTTCGAAGACCGTCATTGCTGACTGTCTCCAAAAATCAGCCTTGCAATGTTTTCAATTTTGGACTCGGACATTGACATTGTATGCCAAAAGCTTTTATCTGTTTTTACCTACTTCAGTTCATGCTTCTGATAGTTGGAACTAGGAAGTTGTCAGTCCAGATTAGTTCGATTTACTAGTTTGATTAGGTCCATGTCTTTGTTCTTGTCTTATGTTTAGGCAAGGTGAAGTGTTGTTCGGCCTAGGTACCGTTCGGTTAAAACGTTGTTCGGCCTAAGTATTGTCTGGTCAAACTATCGTTTGGCCTAAATATCTCGGCCAAAATATCGTTCGGCCAAACTATCGTTCGGTCGAGATATTGTTCGGCCTAGGTATCGTTCGACCAAAGCATTGTTTTGCCTAGGGTTCGTTCGGTCAAAATATCGTTCGGCCTAAGTGCTATTCAGCCGAGGTATCAATCAGCACTCTATCCAATTCGTGCTTCCTTCTTGTCCTTCCACTCCACTGGTCGGCATGTGACGAATCATGCCGAACCCAAGTTACGCCGAGTCCCAACGCTCGGCACTCCGTCCTTAACAACGATTTCGTCTTTGTCCTCCATCCATGCCGAACGATGTGAACGAGCCGTTCAGCAAATCAAACCGAACCGTGTTGTTCGGCATTCTAACCAATTCCTATTCCTCCTCTATTCTTCCCTCCAACATCGCTCGGCGTTAGAGGATCATGCCGAGGCATTGCAATGCATCTTCCACCTTCCTCTTCTCCAATCTATCCACCTCAAGGTCATCTGAAAGCATACTAAGTTTCAACCTTAGAGCATGCCCGGACTTCAATTCATCAATAAAGAGTGATACTTCCTAATCTATGAGAGTGATCAAAAAGTTCTTACCTAAGAGTACGGTAGGGACTGGGGGTCTGTAAATTTAGGATTGGGGGTTGATCGAGCTTAACTTAAAAGGGCGTGATGGATACCAGCTAGGAAGGAAGATCAAAGGAGTGAATGGAACTCAAGGTAAGTAGTTTGTGTGTTCTTGGAAAGTCATGGAGGTAAAAAGTGAAAAAGTGAAGGAGAAGGGAAATGCTGGCTTTTATAGGGAAGAAAAAGAAGTTAAAGAGGCAAAGACCGGTAGAACCGGTCAAAACGATATAGTTCGGCATACATGGAGCGTTCGGCTTCGGCTGTATCGTTCGGCACTTGCATACCGTTCGGCACACACCACCTCAACTAGTGATCAAAGGAAGTCACCATTGAGGAAACTGAACCACATCTCGAAGAAAAGGCAGTGGACTCATAGATCAAAGCACATCACGTTCGACCACGTGATGCACTTTGGGGGTCAAGTGTTACCTAAAGGTTTGACCAGGCAACTAAGGACTCAGCAATCTCGTTCGGCAAGATTAGATCGTTTGGCACCTGTGGTCGTTCGGCATTGAAGGCCTTTTGGCATAACAAAATGGTTCGGCAGTCAAGAGTGTTTGACATTAGAAGAACGCTCGGCATAAAGGAACGCTCGGCATTTTGGAGTGTTCGGCATTAGAAAGTGCTCTGCTTCCGGAGTCGTCCGGCACACATGATTTGTTCGGCACTCAAGTTCGTCCGGCATCTATGGGATGTTCGGCGTGCGAGAGTGTTCAGCATACGAGAGCGTTCGACATTGAGAAACGTTCGGTATTGTATATCGTTCGACATCTGAGGGACGTTCAACATGCGAGAGTGTTCGGCATACAGGAGCATTCGGCATTGATAAACGTTTGGTAATGTATATCGTTCGGCATTTGAGGGACGTTCGGCATGCGAGAGTGTTCGGCATGCGGGAGCGTTCGACATTGAGAGACGTTCGGTGTTGAATATAGATCGGCATCTATGGATGTTCGACATGGCAGATTCATTTGGCACTCCCTACTGTTCGGCATCGCTTCGTTCGGCATGAGAACATCGTTCGGCACAAATGCCTCGTTCGGTATTCAATTTGTTCGGCATCACTTCGTTCGGCATGAGAACATCGTTCGGCATTTATGCCTTGCTCGGCATTTTTATGATTGGCCTCTCTGGTTCGGCACACAGAGATCACTCTTTTTGGGCGAGATACCAAGCTGCTAGGCCCACCAGGGAAGTCCAACCTACCTTCGTCTATAAATAGTGAAACAGAGGCACAGTGAAATGGACCTTTCTTAGGAGAACACCGGGGAGACTCTGCCGCATTCAAGACTCATTCAAGACTTATCTTTTTGCTTAAGCAATTGTATTCAATATAGTTGGTATACTGATTGTATCTGTAATCGATTATCGAGAAAAGCAATAAAGATTAACCTCAAAGTGGACGTAGGCAATTACGCCGAACCACTATAAATCTGGTGTTCGTACTTTCTGCATTTAAATCTGTATATTATCCTCTGTTTAATTTACTTTCTTCATTAATCTCTCTATACAAACTCTCTTAAGGGTGTTAGTGACCAATTCTAGTGATAACACTACCCTATGGTCATGTGATACAGATATATATCATTTCAATCCGCAATAAATTTTAAATTTACGGGTATATATATCATTTCAACCCGTAATCCCTAGTGGAAATCAAAATCCAAAGAATTACTTGAGTCCATCATTTCAATCCATTATGATTTTTTCCTATCTATAAGATCGTTCAGGTGCGTATCATTTCAACCCATAGTGATTTTTAACGATAAACCTAGGGAACTTGTAATATGATAATAATATATAAAATAAACATAGCATCCAGTCATCCAATATCAACAATTAAACATCCATCATAATCATCATTCAAATAAATCAATAAATATCAACAATTTGACTTATTATCATTAATAGATGTTAATTATCAATTTAAAATTCAATATTAAATTAAATGGCGATTATATTCAACAAAAGTTTGATTAACTGGAATGACCATTTAAATATATCAAACATCAATCAATCAACTTCTAATCACATCATAAATTCAATTTAACTAATATAAGACAATTTAGTAGTTGAAAGTGGGTTGAAGCACTCATCTTTGATTTTTTTAAAATCCAAAAATTGCCCAAAATCTAATAGTCTCAGAATTCGACCACACCAGTCCTAGAGTGTCTGTAATTTCAATACGATTGCAATGGAGAAAACACGTGTGAATCTGAGATCATGCAAAAGATATTAATATTAGAAGTTACACAATTCATATTATAATATACATAAAATAATAAATATTATAATACACGTCATCACCCGTATAACGTTGAAAACCTAGCTTGCTTATCGAACGCAACACGCTGCTACTCTTATTTGCCATTGCCATACGACCAGCCGCGCCGCCCACGGGGAGCCTAAGGGTGCCGCACCAGGCCTGAGACGCGCCTCCACCTACGCTATGATGATCCAGACTCGATGTCCGACAAACAACATCAAATCCGTATCGCTGGAGGTTGTAACAACATTAGATGATAAACAATGCAGCGGAAACAAAAGATGATATCATTGATACAACATGAAAATAATATTCAACACATCAATTTGATACAACGATAATCATCAACATCAGAGAATATATACAACACAAAATATAGCGGAACACGACACAATATGAGAGCTTTTATTATTTGAAAACAAACAGGTTTTTTTTTCGGAAAAATCCGATTTTATTTATACAAGTTAAAGTCTTTCAAACTTGGGTTAAATTCAAATTCCCAAAACAACACTCTAAAAATGGTTTAAAACCCATATAAACTTGTATAACCTTTTTAAATCATAAATTCTCAACATAGAATTCAATTTCAAATTTTGAATTCAAATTAAATCAAATTTTAAAACTAAATCAGGTTATTCAAAAATAACTTTTATCTTTGAAATTCCTTTACAAAAACTTTTCACTTTAAACCCAATCCATTTTCAAAACCATTTGGATTCAAAATTCAAATTTAAAACCATTTCAAAAATCTGTGACTCAACCAATTCCCACATGCAATCCATATTTGTGTGTGTATGGTGTAGTCCAAGGGTTTTACCCAATAGTGCAACATCATCAATCATCACAGATACAATCACAGCAATATCGATAAGCGGTATATCCTATAACGCTTATCTATATACACAGAATCACAGATAGATAATATAAATGCATTATAAATAAATAAGTTACACTCATCATAGCTTGAATTAAAACAATTCAAATCACAAAGCATCACACAGTAGAGATGACAGAACAATTCACAGCATTCAATAGAACACAATCATCCATAAATAAGGTTAATTGATCATCTAATTAATTGAAACCAGATTAATCACTAATTCTAGGTGATTAACATTAATTAATTAATGTTTATGCTAATAATTATCCTTTAATTATTTATTAATTAACTAACCTTAATTAATGAATTAATTAACCTTTAATTATTAAAGAATTAATCTTAATTAATTAATTAACCTTAATTAATTATTATTAATTAATTAATCAATCAATTAACCCTTAATTTAAGTACCATTTAATTAATTAATCTTAATTAATTATAATAGGTAATTATCCCAAATTACTTAATTAACTTCAACCATTAATTAATTACTTTTAACTAAGTAATTATCTTTAAGTAATTAATTTCTTCTAATTACTTATATATATTAATTGATCTTCTAATTAATTAATTTATTCTTAATTACAAAATTAATTAACTTTAATCAAATCTTTAATTAAGTAATTACCCTTATAATTTCTTACATTAAATAATTATCTTAAATCAAGTAATCACTTAAGACTTTAATCAAATCAAAGCCAATCCCTTCATCTTAAATCTATTTCTTTAAATATTAAAGGTTATTTTTAAATATATTTAAAACACTTATTAAACTTAATAAATTTAAAAATAATTTATATTAAAAACCTTTAATTGATATAGAAACAAACACGAATTGTGTAAGAGAATTTATTTGCAAAATTCATTAAAAAATCGATTAAAATTTATAAAACTTGATTAAAATTTTAAACTCAAAATCTGTTTTACACAAAGCTCTCAAACCTGGGGCAATCCAATTGTTTCCCCGAGTAAAACTTCGAGCCTCACCAAAACTTCAACTGCTTCGAGTTTTTCGACAATCCCCACGCGCTTGAACCCGAGATTCACCTATCTTCGCCAATATCAACATCGTGCCCTGGTGCACAGAGCTTCTCGCGTGCATGTCTATAGGTCAGCAGAGCAACGGTGATCGACGCCGTCACCTTCCACACACCAACTACCACCCCCTCGATCACCACAATCGCCCAGAACTTTGAATTAAACTCGAAATCAAAATCGAGTTACATGATCGAATTGGAGCATCAAAACCCGACCAATATCCTTCTCGTCACGACAAACCTAACCACCAAAGATCATGAATCTATGGCCACAACATCGTCGAAGTTCCACTTTTCCATCCCCTCGCCTGCGATGAAACCCGATGCCCCATAGATGCCACAACAACCTAGATTACAATGTCGTTCAAAATGCTCACTAAACCTTATAACCTCGCCGTTCCTCCGCCGTGATCATTGATAAATTCAATTAGTATTTTTACCATCATCCTCGTTCTATGAGCTACCTTTGACATTAATCCCAAGCCTCGGTTCAATCTCGATCGATGGCAGTTGACAGAAAGACATTTTCCGTTCATCTTGAGTTTCACTATACCTACTTGCTATAAAATCACGAGACTCGTATCAAAAATCATCATTTCGTGATACAAACTTCATTGTATAATCAAATTTTGAAGTTAAGATGTTTGAATTTTCTGATATATTATGATCTTACTGAAAATTACCTTTTTAACGAAATTTATTTAATATTTTGCTTGAAATTATTTTTAAAAAAAAGTTCACATCCATATCATCATTTTACCTTCAATGAACTTGCTTGAATAATGATCGTAGAAGGAGCAGTTTTGTAGCGATCCTGACTTGACCTTCGAAAATCGGCATCGAATACTTCATATCATATTCGAATGCCATAGATTCGACCGTTCAAATCCGATTCGCCGGAGCTTATAACAACATTAAGTAAATAACACAGCGGAATAAAAGAATAATACATTGATATACAGCTTTGATACAATATCTGATACAACAGATGATCCAATAGATATCAATATACATCAGAGATATGATACAATAAATAGCAACGGAAAAGAAAACGATAGTAACATCTAGCAGCGGAACAATACAACTCTAAGATAGTCTTCAAAAGAGAACTCCGAGAACTGCAACTCCATCTCCAAGAATCAGTCCAGCAATAGCTCGAACTCCCAATAACGATGCACAAAGATAAGCGAGCATAGTCCATATCCAAAGATTTGAACTAGCTCCAGATAACCTACTATTCTGACTATCTGAAAAACCCAACTCTAGACTGCTCGTGTAGAAAATAATGAGCACCCAGAGTTTAGGAAAGAAAAAATAAACTCTGGATCAGTCATGGGACTGGTGTGAGCAACAAAAACAGTTTATCTTTCAAAAACAAATAAAGAAATATTTTGAAGTTAATTCGCAATGATTTTTGAAATGAGACTACCATAAGACCTCCCGCCACACACACAATGCAAACGCAGAATCGGAGGAGATTTCTTCTTATGTTAGTCAAAGATGCTTGATACGCATTAAAAAGAAACATTTGATATTATTACTAGTGCAATAGTGTAGAACAAATCATTTCGAAAGTAGAATATAAATCTTAGCCAGCATAGGTACCATTATAGTATGCTTACTATAACTACCATATTAAATGGCAAGTTCTACAACTAAAACCGTACAAGTCTCGTATTGTTTCTTTGGATTTCCAACAAATGGTCAGGCCAAGGAACTTCCCATTGCCACATGGAAACGCCTCTGGAAGGACGTTCCGAGAACCTAACCGGATCTCTGCCAACACAAGGCCGGGTTACCTTTCAAACTAGGTAACAACTGACACGAGTATGCCATCCCCCGGTCCTTTGGGACCTTTAACCGAGCGCTCGTAATCAACATCACACCATAATAATAAGTGTTTGAACATGAGTAAGCATCTGGGCTCCATACCATGATACCACCCTTTTCCAGAAGGAAATGCACATACCCTAAAGGGAGCTACCCCTCATAACCTTGCTGCATCTTTCCTGTTTTGACCATTCCGAGGTGTGAGGCTCGACGAAGTCTCGTCCACAAAAACATGCTTTATAGAAAAGCCGTGCTTTGGGTCAACAAATGATCATAGAAATGATCACAAAGATAAACGATCAAACAAATGATCTTATCACAAATGATCAACATAATGATCATTTCACAGCAACACTCAGCATGTCACATTACCAAATTGGGAATATATCGCTGATAACCTTCAACTACATAACCTCTGAGCTCGTACGTCTCAGAGAAGGATGTTAAGCTAAGAGAATAATTTCTCCGCCACCAACAGAAATATATTTGAAAGAAATCTGCTTTATATCTCAATTCGTAATGTCAGACATACAATCCATACAAGTCTATTCCGGGTTCGAACAGAACCGAAGGCACTTCCAAAGAAGTCCTTGCAATCCGGATATTCAGTAATCACGTTCGGACTTCCCATCACATATGGAGTCTCTATACCGGGGACCATTCGATGCAAAGACATTCGACGAGTTGTCCTTACGCTTTCAAAAATATCCGGTCTTCAACACCGGTCTTCAAATGCTATCAATAACGACATATCACATATTCAGAATGGGATATATGACACAAAGGTCCTCTCTCGGCTAAACCGAACAGTGAGCGCAGTATTTCAAAAACATATGGATATTGGGATTTCAATTAAGTCACAACTTAAAACCCAAAACTTTTCTTCAAATGGTTTAAACCAATTACCATTTCAAATCTTTATATTACAAAAAGATTTATTTCACAAAGATCAATTCGTAGATTTCAAAACAATTTCCATTCAAGTTGGATTAACTCATTAAATCTTTAAATCAAAGATTTAACTCATAGCTTTCAAATCGTTTTCATAACTTGTGAATTTTCTTCATTTTTCAAACTTGAAATTATTTTTAACACAAATTGAACGTTCATTTCTCATGTGAAAGTTTTTATTATTTGAAAACAACCAGTTTTCGTTTCAAAAAAAATCAATTATATTTACACAAGTTAAAGCCCTTGAATTAAATTCAAATTTCCAAATCAATACATTTAAAATGGTTTTAAAAACCCATATAACTCATTTATAAGTTGAATAACTTTTCTTTATAGCCTAGTTTCCAAATCATAGAATTCAATTTCAAATCTTGAATTTAAGTTCAAATCAAATTATTTAACTTCATATTTTATCGAGTTATTCAAAATAAATTTCATCTATGAAATTCCATTTCAAAAGCTTTTCACTTTAAACCCAATCCATTTCCAAAACATTTGAATTCAAATATTCAAATTTAAAACTATTTCAAAAATCTGTGACTTAATCGATTTCCTCGTGAAATCCATATTGGTGTGTGTATAAGTGTGGTCCAGGGGTTTTACACAGTAGTGCAATATCATACAATCATCACAGATCAGAATACATAAATATAGTTGATAAGCGGTATTAACTATAACGCTTATCGTTTATTCACAGATCACAGATATATATCACAAATAAGTAAATTACAGATCACAACATAAATCAGGATGTATCACAAAGCATCACAAATCAGGGATATCAAACAATTCAACGATTAATAGAATTCAAACATCCATATGTAAGCTTAATTAATTATCTGATTAATTTAAATCAGATAAGTCATCAATCATGGTTAATTATCATTAATCGATCCCAAATCATTTGATTAAAGATCTTTAAGTCATTTATAAGTCAAATTAAATCAACTTTAAATTTATTGAAAAATTAACCTTTAGTTATTCAATTATCCTTCAATTAATCACTAACCATTCATTAGAAATCTTTAATTAACCATCTTGAAATTAATTATCATCAACAATTATTAATTTCAAATAAATTAGACACTAATTTATTAATTTACCAATTTATTAGTCACAAAGTGATAAACCCCTAATGAACTATAATTAAAAATTTAATTAACCAATTTTTACTTACCATTATAAATAAATCATTCTTAATAACTTTTAAACAATTAATTTATAATAAAAATTATCTTAATTATCATTTAAAACAAAACTTCTTTAAACTTTGAAATCAAATTGTCACTAAATTGAGACTTTAATGTTAATTAACTTTAACACTTAACTTAGGTTAACTACTTAATTAAAATATTAATTGATATTTTTAAAACATCCTTACGTATTTATTTAATTTGAAATAAATTCATAACTCAAAAATATTCGAACATTTATTTACTTTGTTATCACTGAAATTTGTTTAACATTATTAACTTTTAAAATTTGTTGGGCTTAACCCTTAATTCCTTATTTAATTTACCCAACTCATTAATAAATTAAATAAATAAATTATTCATTTTAATTAACTTAAGACAAATCTCTTTCTTATTAGTGATTCATTATCACTTATAAATATGTTGACAATTCATATTCAATTTACTTTTAAATTCATTTCAAATTTAATTAATTAAAACGAATAACCCTTTTTTAGAATACACTTAAGTATTTAACGTTTTCCAGTTATTAAACAAATTTAAATTTTTAAACTTTGTTTCCAAACTAAGTTTCAAACCGAACTTAAATACATATTTAAAACTTAAATTTATAAGTTCAGTTCAAAACTTGTTTTGGCCTTGCTCAAATCTTTCTTTTACAAATCAAGTTCAAATTTTAAATTCAATTTCCTTTTCAAATCTACTTAGTTTATTATGTAATTTCAAGTTATTAAACTTTATTTATTTTCAACTAAGTTTCAACTGGATTTGGATTTACATTTAACTTTGATTCAAAATTTATTTTAAACTTTGTCTGATCATTCAAATTCAGTTTTAAGTTTTCAAAACAATAAAACAGGTTTCTGTTTAAACCTGGAAAACACTCATACCCAAGCCACTCAAAAAATTGCTTCGAGTCTTTATCACGTTCTCACGCACACGACCCCGAGACAATCAAACAAAACTTCGAGTCTTCCTCCATGCCACTTCTTCTTCCCCAAATATATGCACGAAAATTATCTCGTGCACATGCACACCTGAGACGATCGCCTCTGATCAACTCCACTAGCCTTCCCAAGTCGACGACCATCTCATCAAATGCTCCGATCATTCAATTTGACAATTTCAACGACAGATCAAAATCGAGACACCTGACACCCAAGAACCCAAAAACCCATCCACGAAAATCGCTTCGCTCCTCCTCCCCCGACCATCAGAGATCGCGTGCTTCTGGTCAAAGCATCGTCCATGCTCCTCCTTCCATCTCCCAGAGACTCGTGACGCTCGATCAATCGAAGATGGCGAACGAAATGAACAAAACGGCCTCACTAAAATTAGGTTAAAAATATTCAAAACCTCACCGCCGCTTCCACGTCGAACTGGAGGAACTCCAGATAATTTTCCCAACTCCTCCGGAGGCTCCTTCACCCCCACGCGAAACGCCGAGTATTCCGGTCCGCTCTATCACCCAAAAATCGACCATAACCCATTTTCGTTCATCCCGGAACTGTAGCTTAATCCTAGCTCTAAAAATTTTGATTCGAGTTTTAAAAATCATATTAAAGTATAACAATCCCATTTATACATCTGAATTCATAAATTACGGAGTTCGAATTCTTGCTCTTTTTGAACTTAGCTGGGTTATTTTACTTTCCAGAGAAAGTTAAACTTGGTTTTAACTTCTATAAATTTTTAATCTCAAGTTTATACCATAACAACCAATTTCCATTTTGATTCTAAGTCCACTCTATAAGTAGATTGAAAGAAAAAGAATTTTGAATCAAAGATGTTTTGTTCATGAACTTAAAACAGAGAGGTATTTAAATATCAGCCTGCACACCCATTCCATTACCAAGAACACACACATATATATAAACTTATGTATTCACAGACATGTAGTTGCAACATTTCCTTTTTTTTTAAAAATCAAACTTAAAGCTCTAAAGTTTGTGTTTACTCACAGTACTTAGTTTAAACAGAGAAGATGTTTTCATTTTCAAACCTGCATACATCATTTTTATGTATACGTATACACACAAGCAAACATTTACATTCAAAATAAGTTCATACTTTGAGTTTTAAAAAGAATGTTACTCACCTGTTTGGAAAATGGACAAAGTTCTTTTATGTTGAGACAAGCAGTGAGTTTGCAAGCTGAATCCC
Organism: Allium cepa; assembly: GCA_030765085.1. Taxonomy (NCBI): domain Eukaryota; kingdom Viridiplantae; phylum Streptophyta; class Magnoliopsida; order Asparagales; family Amaryllidaceae; genus Allium; species Allium cepa. Next base: position 314,310,284 of record CM060945.1, on the reverse strand, counting down.
TCTCTCTTGAATCTCTGGTTTTCAATGAGGTTGTATGTTTTGTTTTTGTTTTAGTTTGAAGTATTGGATCTCTAAGGCTTCAGGTTTGTTTGAGACGTTAATTACTTTAGATTTTTTTTTCCGGCTTGAAGGAACGAAATGATGAAAGATGTTTGATATAGGAAATGAAGTAGTTTGATAAATATAAAGAAAGCTTACAGGTTAAAATATTGTTTTGTACTCTAGGCATGGTTGAAGTTGTTGTATGTACTTCGGCTGATATGTATAAGGTAGTGTACTAAGGATCTTGGTATCAATTGCTATGTCTTGTTCATATCTAAATATATTATTCTCATTTTGTTTGTACAAGTTTACTGCCTAGGCTGATAAAATACATTATAGTGGCTGAGATATTTGCATTACTTCATTCCATACATACTTATTCTATTTTTATTTTTGCCTTTGTTTATGCTTGCCTACATCTTTTAGCTCAGCTGTACCATATGAGATGAGATAGTGGTGGCTTCTTTCTTATCTTTGTACTTTGTTTTCCATGCTTGCTTACTTGTTGTTATTATTTTTATTTATTTGTTTTCTACTTGCATGTATTTGCTTGTATTTATTCAGGTTTTCTTTTATTTTTGTTTTGTAGATATTTATTTTACTTTATGTACATATTATAAAAGTTGTTATTTTTATTATATTATCTTATATATTTATTTCTATTCTTACATGACTACTTATTTTTAGTTCTATTTATTTTTAAAACCATTTATTTAAGATTTTATTTCAAATCCAATTTAAATATATATTCACATATATACAAATTGTCAAGTTCATATGACTTAATATAATTTCCATTTGAATCGGGGAAACTCGCTACCATTTAAAAATCAATTTTACAATTTTTAATTCAAAAATTCATTTAAATTATCAATTTAAATTTATAAAAATCCTGGCTCGTTACAAGTTTATTTTTTTCCTTTTATTTTTGAAGGCAGGTTACGAAGCCTGTAATCAACAGAGGCACATATTGCCTTTAAACCAGACATGCATCATCAAATCTGTACACATATGTACACATATATATACATACAAACATAGTTACAACATCATCCATCTCATTCATCATCACTGAGCACAATCAAGATAGAAGATTGGGTTTTAAAGAGAGTTTGCTCACCTGAGGTTCAACAGAGGACTGGAATTTGAAAACAGAAAAGAACAGAGGCCTGATTTGTTGATTTTGTTTCTTTGCTGAGTTGCTTAAACCTGCTTTGAATTTGCTAAGTTGCTTGATGCTTTGCTGTTTAAATCAATTTAAACTGCATGTTTGATATTCCTGAGATGATGATTGTTTTGATCTAGTTGAATCTACTTTGATGTTTACTAGCTTCAATTTAAAAAAATACTGATGTTGTTGAATTTATTTTCTTTTATTTTCTGATTTCACATTTGGAGATATGAGAAAAGAAAATGTAATTTAGTTTTTATTCTTTAATAGAAAATGTTATTCATTTTAAACAAAGTTAATGCCACTTGTTATCACATGAGAGTTCTTTCTTAACACTTGTTAAATTTCTACCATCTCCTCTTTACAAATGTTCAAATGTGACATTTTTATGTTTATACCCTTATTAAAATTATTTTTGTAAATTTGTTTTTAACCCTTAATGTAAATAAAATTTCATGTACAACCTATGTTTTCATTTTTTTAAAATGTTTTCATCCTTAATATTTCTTACATTTGCACAAATAAATTTTTTATTTCAATTATTCTTCACGTTACAATTTTTAATTTAGTTCAATATATTTATATACATATATTTTATAAATTTTACATTCATACATTCCTTACCATTTATTTTTGTACAACTTTTAAAAAAGAAAAGAATGATTTTAAAATTTTGATCACATATTAACAAATAATCACTTTTATTCATATATGTATATATAAGAGAATTAAATCTTAAAAATAAATCTTTGAAAATTAATACATCTTCCAAATATTAGTATATTTAAAAATTTAGAAAACAAACTATCATTAACTTTTTATTAATCTCAAAGCTTTTAATTTCTACTTTATTTTTAGCACATTTAATTTTTAAATTCAATATTTGTTTTATAAAATACTTATTCTTAAATTTCAAATCAAATTTCTATTTTGTAATCCAAAATCTTTGATTTATTCTGGAAATTTCTAATTTATTCACAATTTAATTCCAAAATTAAATAAATTGTCAAATTTAACTTGGTTAAGTTTCAAGAATGTTACATACACGACCCTTCACCACCATCCACGGCACCACAACCCTCCAGTCGCCGTCCAAATGCACAACCGCTCCCCCTTTACACAAAACCCTAATCAATTTTCCAAGGTGATCTGACCATCATTTCGTCGAACGAACCATTATGATGCGCTCCACTCGTCCATCTCCACAAGATAGTACCCATGGATCAATGATCCATCGCCAATGATCAACCACCACAATGAACGGTTGAGAAAGTTTTGGCCGATCCTGGGCAAACCAAAACTCTATTTCAAAAACAAATTGCAGATCTAGATTACGCTCTTTGATAGCGACAAAACGATATATAATATGATAGGTTTTTTAGGAGTTTGATTTTCGTTTTGAATTTGAAATTGAATTAGGTTTTTTTAATTGAAAAAAGGTTTCTGCCATTGGAGAGAGAAGATAGGAATAGACAGACAAATTTGTATGTACAGGTTGAAGAAATAGAAAGGCTGCTAGGGTTAGAAAAACCATTTATATAGACAAGGCTAAATAAGAAAGAATGAACATATCGAATTTGTTCGAAACGAAAATCGTGACCCAAAATGCCCGTTCCGCTTTCGAAATGAAAGTGGGTCATCCAATATATCGAAATAGATGTTTTCGATATTTTTTAACTCAGCGGAACAATTTCTGAACCCTAATTCAAAAATATGCGCAAGTTAGCTTTTAAAATCAGTTTATTTCAATTGAGTTCATTAAATTATTTGTACACGTTTCGAGCCCGCACGATCAAACGACAAGTTCGATTGCTACAATACTTGAAATTTTACGATAATTCACCATTACGGATCCGATGAAACTAGTTTCTTCAAATCCGAGACAATGGCCAAAATGGCTGTTTTCACGTTAATTAAATAAATCATTATTAAATTGATTAAATCACTTTTTAACTCAAATTCAGAAGTTAGCCAATTTTTATCATTTTTTATTACCTGGTGATTTATAATCCTTGAAAATAAATTTCCATGGTCAAATCCAATGTTAAATGTTGCATAAATTACAGCGCTTAATTTCAATTGCAATAAGTTCATTAATCGTAATTATAATTTAAATTCAAATAAATTCATTTATTTCGATTTATATCTTATTATTTACTAAACTAACCTCTTACGGATATAATTAACAACGATTTACATTTTATTACATTAATTATCTATAATTATCATCTTAATTCATATTAACTGCTATATTTAATTAGATTAATTGCAATTGATTTCTAATTTAATTTCAATATATTAAATAAACAGGTGATAAATAACAATTATTACCTTTTACTTAATTTAATCACATTTATAACTTTATTATCTAAAAAATGTTGTAACTACTTACATGGCACCGATTATATTCAATTTCAATTGATTACATACTATCTCACCATTTAAGATAACGTTTAATTTATTTCCTTATTTACAGTTTCCAATCAACTTAACTTTGCAATTATTTCAATTACTTGGGATCACATTCAATTAGTCATCGATTAATTTTAATTAACATTATTAAATTTCATTCTAATAGTTTTCTTATTAACAAATCATAAATTTATATTTCCACACAATATAAAATCCAAAATTTTTATTTAATTATCGAAAAAATACAAGTCGTTGCACTAAGTCTTAAATTGACGGAAAATTTCGATAGTGTCTCATTTGCAAGGCTAGGTCTGAAAAAAATAATAATATCAATAATTACAATATTTATATCATGTTTCAAAAATAAACCATCACAAACCATGGGAAAAACAATAAAATATCGTTACAAAACCATAATCCATAGACGTACCTATTTGTCGGGCAAACAAAATTATTTATGAAACCAAAAGCAGTAGATATTATTTTCATAAACTTGTATTTCACGTATATAATCCAAAGAGTGAGAATAATGAAAGGAGAAATATTTATTTGTTTCAATTAATAACAAATGCAATACAACACAAGACATACGCAAACAAGACAGCACGACCATTATATGTAAAAAGGAATCAATCATACATCCATAGCAACCAAAACTAATGGTTTGTATAGTTCAGAAATATTTCATCGTACAAGGATGATAAATAAATTACTAAGCGTACCCTACGCTCCATAGCCTTAGATAATTACTTAATAGATTATTCATACAACCTTAAACAATTTGAAGTATCCTTTCCCGAACTTCCCGTTAGCCAAACAATGCAGAATTTGAATGTTATTTTAGTTTGTTCTATTCGTTTTCTTTTTATTCTTTTATTTTTTTTTCATTTCCCATTAATACCATGTCATCTTTTTATAAAATTTCATTCATTTATTTACATAATATATTTCCCACTCAATATTTGAAATCATCATTGAATACATTATTAAAGTTTTACATGCATTTCATTTATTCTCAATTTATTCATATAAAGTTATCTCTTATTAATTTGCATTTATTTATTCACATAGATTACTTCAAACTCAATTATTTACAACATCAATAAATTACTTCCTAAAATATTATATAAGTTTCTTGCAGTTTAATTCACATTTATTGTTTAATTATATAACTTGATTTCCATTTAATATTAATATTCATTAGTGAATAAATTCATACTTAAATTTCTTAATCTTTAAATTTACATTCATTCCTTCATATATAGTATCATTTAATATTAAATACATTCATGAAACATTTCAACAATTTTTTAAGTTTATAATTATTTACTTAAGTGATATTCACTTTTACTATTCAATTTAATTATTAGCATGTGAAAACATTAACTTATGCTTATAACATTTATTATACATCTTAGTTTCATTTATAACATATGTTCATTTTGAAGCATTTTTGGTTATTAAGATTTTACTTATATAATATTCTGTTACATATTCATTTTAACATTTCAACTTTTAAATATTTTGGTAAGTCATACATATGATTTTAGAATGTGATTGAATGTTATACAAATTTATCTTATTCATTTTATTTAACAAAAATATTCAATAATTTATGACTTCTAAAATTTTCAATATCTTTTAAATTTACAAGTTACGAATCTCCAATTTCTTTATAGTTCCATTAATCACTTAGCTTCCAATTTCTTATTTTTCATCTTAGAAGTTTCCAACTATTAAAATAGTTAAGATTTCATTTTCTTGTAATAATCGAAATCCCTAATTTGTAGAAATTTAAGGACTAAATACTAGGTTCCACTTCAAATAATTTTCAAACAATATACATATTCATATCTTTTATATATCCAATCATATTTCAAAATTTAAAATTAAGATTTGTTTATCAAAATAAATGTGTAGTAAAGCTACTACAGTGGCCTTCCTACTTTGAAACTCGAAAATGAATGTCGATGATGCCGTAGTCATGACCAAATTATTTTCCAGTGATAGAATATGGAAGTACAAAACTTATTTTCTTTTAGAATTCTTTTAAAACAATTCTTTCAAATCACCTTGAAAATATTTATATCCGAAAATACTTTCAAATAATACTAATATTATACGCCAAAATCTTTGAAAACCAATATAAAAACTTTGGAACTTAAGTTCTCAAATTTCTAATTAATATTTATTTTACTTATAAATCATATTTTACAACCAATGTTTATAAAATTTCACTTCCTAACAAATAACATTTCACATAAACTATATCCATTTATAACAATTATTCTTTTTATATAAAAAATATAATACTAGGTAAAATTATTTCATTTACCTATATTTCAAAAACGATATCGTGTCGGTCTGCACTATTAAGTGTTTAGAAATCTCTATCGATGTCATAGCATCCCATGTACCGGCTATAATTTACAAATACTAAACATAATAAATTAACGCAATATAAAAACATTATTGTAACACTAAAAAATATGCTCCCTTATATATATATATATATATATATATATATATATGCTTAAACGACTCATTCTCGAGTACTACAACCCTATTTCTAATGAGACAAACCCCACAAAGCTAAGGTAATCATTAAACCAAAGCTGTGATACCAACTGTAACTACCCACCTTTTTGGATGGTTTAAATCGACAATAAACCTCACATGCTAACTCAAACCATTCAAAAGGGAGGATTGTTAATGGGTAAATAAGAAAAAAAGAGAAAAAAAAGAAAAATAAAACATAGAATCTCACAGCGGAACAACAAAATATAATGATCAATTAAACAGTTCATGTAGCTGTTTTACAAATACATTTGATTACACTTTTACAGTAGAATCAGAGTTATACATACAGCAGGAATAAATAAATAATGTATGGAACAACTTGATACGATGGAATAATAATAATAAATAGTATACAAATCTCCGTCTTTGTCCTCTAGAAGTAAAGTGTTTAATGCTGAAAGCTCAGGATGACTCGAGCGTAACGAAAGGACAAAACACTCAAGTCAGAACTAAAGGATTTTATGCAAGTTAAGTCAACAATAAATAAATATGAGTTTAATGGCTTCAGAGATATTTACGAGATTTTATATTTCCCATCCAGTGTATAACGTGCATGCAATAATTTAAGAGATGTTCAGGATTTCCACCTCCTAAGGATCCATTAAACTGTTTACTATGTAGTAATATACGCTATAAATATATAATGTATATCAGTAAAGTAAAGTATTAAAATAGCGTTACGACGTTACCAATATCCCCCTTAACACATTTTATAAATGTCATAGTTTGTACAGTACAATAAACTCCACCAAACCGGTGGGCTATCAGGGAGGACTCTAATGGTACGACACAAAACAAAATCGTAGTAGGCTCGGTAAGGCATATTATAGGGCATATGAGGCTATACCCACTGTAGGATTCTACCGGATTGCGGTACCAGGCTGGTGGTAACGCAAAGTAGCTACTACCGCCCACCTCGAACAACACTTCCATAATCAAATCGCGAGTGGCTACTAAATCAATCACAAAGTAACAAATATGGTATCGAAGAAGCATGTCTGATAGGAGGAGCAACCTTACTTGGCTGGGTGATGCTCCTTATTTTAGTCATATCAAGCTGACCCAGGGGGGTCAGGGCTGCATTCATACCTCATACAGTCGCCAAACCACTTACTTCATTCTCGATTCTCTACCACGTACACAGTTGTTAAAGTGGTTTCGAAAATGGTAAAGAGTATGACAATATCCGACCTTGGTCTCTTTAACAACCAAACGCTTACGTTTTTCACGCCACGGTCACTTCATAAAACATTTATAATAATAATCCAGAAAGCAGTTTATACTTTGATATCAAGATATCCATATTATTTTTTCCAAAAGTATAAATATATTCATGAATGCCGATGAAGATTTCTTTTAATCAATTTCGAAAATAATTTACAAATCTCACCTATACCATTTATAAACTATTAACATGCTTTGGAACCATTTATAAGCTATTTATAAAATTCCAAATAGTTTGCAACTCTTCCCCTTTCATAAACCCATTATAAATCCTTTATAAAATCTTTTTAAAACCTATATAAACTCCTTTATAAAGCTATTATAAAAATCCTTTATAAAATTTTTTAATAACTCCTTTTATAAAACTATTATAAAATCTTTTATAAAAAAATCCTTCATAAAATCCATTATAAAATCTCTTACAGAACTTATATAAATTCCATAAAACTTTTTACAAAGTTCTAAAATCTTTTATCTGTTAAAGTTATTATAGAAATCTATATTTATCATCCTTAAATCAAAACTATATTTATTATATTAAATTAAACGTATATTTATTATGACAAATTAATAATATATTTATTTAATTTAATAAAACTATATTTATTATATTAAATTAAAATTATATTTATTAAAAAAACTATATTTATTATATTTAATTAAAACTATATTTTTTAAATTAAATTTAAACTATATTAAATTAAAACTATATTTATTATTTTAAATTAAATGTAAAAAAATCTTTTAAAACTATATTACATATTTTATTTAACTAAATTTTAAATTATTTAAAATATATTTTTAAAACAAAATAAATTTATAAGTTGAAAATCATATGATTTCATTTTTAAATCATATATTAATTTAAAATTTGAAACTTTAAAACATAACTAATAAATTATGTTCCAAATATAAATTTTAAATAATATCATTAAATAACATATAAAAATCAAATTTATAAATCAAACATAACATACTATTTAAAAAAATAATTTAAAACCGACCAACGGTGTCCGTATATAGTTTTCTACCGTATGGTAAAGAGATATGTTATGTATCATTTCAATCCCAAAATATGTAAATTTTTCGAATATATACCATTTCAACTCGTATCCGAAATCAACAATTTCCAAATCAACAAAATCGCTCGGGTTTATCTTTTCAATCCAAACGGTTTTCCCTAATCTATAAGATCATTCGGGTATGTAACATTTCAACCCATAGTGGTAATAGGGATACAAACATCATCCAAAATGTCATCAAATAAACATCCATCATAATCAACATCCAAATCACCCAATAAATCGCAACAATTAACAGGTTATCAGTATCATGTAATTAACTAACAATTTAATTTAAATATTAGCTTAACGTGGCAATTTAATTCAAAATTTTAATTTCAATTAAAATGCCAAATTAAACTACCTAACAACCACCGATAAGAATATTATCACATCATAAATTAAATTTAACTAAAATTAGGTGATTTAATATTTATGAGTGGGTTAAATCACTCACCTTTGATTTCTAGTCAATTAAAAATCCAAATATAGCCCAATATTCCTACAGCCTCAAAACTCGACCAAACAAGATCCAAATTGTCTGGAATTTCTATACGACCACAACGAAGAAAATTGCTTCCAAATCCAAGCTCGTATGAAAATGTTATGCTACCTAGAATGATTGAATTTAAAATTTTAAATAAATAAAAAGACAAAAGGGCAATATCGTAATACATGTCAACTCAGCACCCAAGCCCTCTTGTCTGCATGCATTCACGCTCAACATTGCTCCACATGGCTATATCCACCTCGATATCTGAGGCGCCGCCATGCCATCGCCAAGATCCGAGACCTCCCCTCGCCTCTCCAGGCCGAGGCATACCATCCCCATCCACGCGACACCGTGCGACCATCCCTGGTGGCTCCACTGTCGATTATGTTCTATGGTATTTTTGGAAATTTCTAACATGCTAGAGATGATTTCAAACAATGGATGCATTCCTCAAATCGCCCTCTATGACACAGTACCCTCCAATCGTCATATGGGTAAAGATCCACTGTTGGATCGAAAACCTAGCTTTGACGGTCGAGACTTCCTCATCGTTTTCTAGTCAAATGATGCATCAAATCAAAAAATGAATTACAGTAGCAGATTGCACTCGTCAAGAGCTTTCCATTGATATATAATTCGATATAGTCTGATGAGTCTAAGTTTTTGGATTTTATTCTAATTTGAAATTGAATTTGGGAATTAGAGTTTTGATGTTCTGACGTTTGAGAAGGAGGAACAGATGAGAAATAGAAGTACGTATAGAAATAAGATAAAAGCTACAAGGGTTTTAGAAAAGAAATCTATTTATTCAAACAGATGGATAAGAACGAATAGACATATCGAATTGGGTGGAAACGATGACAACAGCCCAAAACGCCCGTTTCGTCCCTGAAATGAAAGTAGGTCATCCTATACATCAAAATATAGATTTTTGATATTTTTAAACTCAATGGAACAAGTTTCGAACCCTAACTCCATTATATATAGAAGTTAAATTTTAAAATTGAATTACATTTATTTAAATTCTTTCAGTTGATTTCTCCGCGTTTGAAGCTCGCACGATCAAACTACAATTCCGATTGCTAAGAAACTTGAAATCTTATAATAATTCACTGTTACAGATCCAATGAAAATGGTTTCGGTGAAATCCGAGATAGTGGTCAAAATAGCTATTTTCACATTAGTTAAAAAAAATTGTTTTTAAGTTGATTAAATCACCTTTAAATTCAAATTTACAAGTTAACTATTTTATCATTCTTTATTATATAGAATTTATAATCTTTTAAAATACCAATTTCCATATTAAATCTAAGATTTTAAGTATTACATTATTTTCGGCATTCAATTACAACTGCAATAAATTCATTCATTATAATTTAAATTACAATAAATTCTTTTATTTTGATCTCACTCTTATTATCGAATCAACTATAACCTTATGACTATAATTAACATTAGTTTGCATTTTATTACATTCATATTCTATAGTTTTCATCTTAACTCATATTAACTATAATATTTAATTACATTAATTCCAATAATTAATTTCTACAATTATTTTATTCCTTATTAACTTACAATCATAATCAAACTAACTTTACAATTATTTTAATTGATTGAAATTATATTAAAATAGTTATCAATTACATTAAATTAACATTATTAAATTAAATTCTAATAATCTTTTTCACTTGTAAAACTTAAATTTTAATTTCTCATAATATTAAATTTAAAAATCTTATTTAGTTTAATATTTTTAATTATAAAAAATACGGGTCACTACAATCAATATTTGTTAACCTTACTTATTTCTGATCAACTAATCAACTTGTGTTAAAGTACATGTGGAGAAGTATTCAATGTGACTACATAATACATTGAATTAAATAATAAAGACGATTAATACCAAAATATTCTAGAGAATATGATTAGTTCCATTGCATCACGCTGCTCAAATTAATTTCCTTAGGCCCCTAGGTACTCTTTAAATTTTCTTCACCTTATATGAAAATATGAAAGAATAAAACAAAGAATTTACTATAGCAGCAAAAATGTCTAAAATCAGATTATGTTATTTGTCTGAAATAACAATTAGAAAGGAACCTAAAGAAAGAATTATACATAATCAGTTTTGACAATCAACAAATAATCTAATATACAACAAAAAACTTGAAAACTAAAAACTAAGAATAAAATTTGATCAATTAAATAATTTATTCTAAATGAATTGGAAAAATATACCTTATGGAGTGTACTGAATGAATGAAGCTCTAGGTTTGGAAATAGATCTAGGGTAATTACGAAATAGAATTTAGTGATCTCCAGTTGAAAGGGTATAATAATATGAGAATGGCTTTAATGAGAGGATATGAAAGGGGAATTAGTGTAACGACCCGTATTTTACGTGTCGATATATCGTAGAATTGACAGGTTGTTAGTGTTGTTGATGTTGTCTCTAGCCTGAGTCGTTTAGGAAGTTAATTCGTGTGCTTAAGTGTTAAGTCGTGGCCGAGTTAACAAGGCTTGGGTCGTGCACGAGTTGTAAAGTTAACTCGTGTGATGATGAGTCGTGACCGAGTCAGTGGAGCCATAGGCTTACGAGTTAACATGATATGAGTTGAGTCGTTAACGACTTATAGGTGTTAGCGAGTTATAGGTTAGACCGACTCATAGCTTGGACGAGTCAGTGGCCTTGAGTCGTTAGCGAGTTATAGTGTGCAGGGTAGCTAACGAGTTAGTGTTCTTTACGTGTTACCGGGTTAAAGAGTTACCGAGGTAAGGATTAACTCGTGTACGAGTTAGTAGATATGGCCGAGTTAACAGGTTAGAAAGTTAGGTCGTAAGTCGTCTGGAACGACCTAACGTGTTTGCGACCTAACGAGTTAGTAAGGCTTGTGTGTTAGCGAGTTACGAGTTAGCAGAGTGTTAGGTCGGCGGCGAGTTAAGGAGATAGGTTGTTAAGTCGTTTGAACGACTTAAGGGTTGAGTCGCTTTGGTGTTAGGTCGGCATATAGTTATCTCGTATCTCGTAGCTCGTCTCCGAGTTAGGGTATATGTCGTTAGGTCGTAAGCCTTTTAGTGTTGGGTCGTATCTTTGATAGGTCGTTGGGTTCTTGAGTCGGCAGGGTTGATGAGTCGTTAACGACTCATGGCTTAGGTCGTGACCGACTCATGGGCGTACGAGTTAGTGAAGTTTCAGCCTATAAATAGTGGACTTTGGCTCACTTTTTGGCACCGGTTTTTGAAGCGATGAAGTGCTGCCATTTTGGAGACTCGACTACAGCATTTTTCTTCACTTCTTTCTCCACTTCAATCAAGTGCTAACATCCATTGAAGATTGAAGATCAAGTCCAAAGTTGAAGATTTTCATCCGAAGAAGCTAGATTTCACCGTTTCAAGTGAAATTTCTCCGGATCAAGCTCAAGTCCTTGCTGTCCAGATCTGAAGTTGATTGATTTTAGGTTGTTTTGGTGATTTGGTGAGTGGTAGTTATCTCTCACGCGGATCCAAAGGAGTATATTGGATTGGTGGCATGTTTGGGTGTTAAAGTTAGAGATTTCATGCATTTTTCTTAGATCGAAGTCTAGATCCATGGTTTTTGAAGATGTTTACTTATGCAAGTTTGTTTAATAAGCATTAGAGACAAAACCCATGTTTTATAATTGATAGATCTATGCTAAAAACCATGATTTCACATATGTTGGACTTTTGCTCGTTTATTTACGAAATTCCCATTATAGTTGATATTGCTTAAATTGCTTAATAGATCTTGTTTGAATGATTGATTATTTGAATGTATGATTGATTTGATTGTTTCCAAGTTAGCTAGTAGTTGATTTGGAACAAGATGATGAAAGAGGATTCAAAAGCTATGGAAGAAGGCTCTTGAATGGTGAAAGCTGCTTAAGGCATATGTAGCGGATGTTGAAGCTCATATGTATAGATTGGATGATGTTGAGATGGGACTTTGCCATGATTTGATGAGGCAAACCATGTTGTTGAGTTGAGACTTTGCTTTGATGCGATGAAGCGAAGTATGATGTGAGTCTTGGCTTAATCCAAGCAGGGATCATTCCAAGCATGTTGATAACTTGAAGAGTAGTTCAAGTTGGTTGATAATGGATTGTTCAAGAGGTAGCTTGAGCTTGTATGAGGATAGTCGTCAAGAAGGATGGCTAGGAGGCTTGGATCTCGTCGTTGTTGAAGGTTCTAGCATGCTCAAAAGCAAGAGTACATGGGGCGCCCATAACGACTACAGGTAGGTAGTCGGGACACCCAAAAGACTACAGGTAGGTAGTTGAGTACTCTGGGCAAAGTAGATAAGTCCTAGGCACAAGGCAGTGTGCGGAGTTATGGTTAGAACCGGGGTTACCATTAGCCCTTGACAGATGGTCATTCAACTAACGGTGAAATCGAGGCAAGGATAACAGTGATAGCCAGAGTCATGGATGTTTGGTTGTATTATCATTCGGCTTCAAGAGCGGTGTTTTCTGGGTGCTTATCTGATCTTGGTTTAGGCCTTGGGGGTTTGTATTTGGAAAACATCGTCCTTGACTCGAGTGGTATTCGCTTTACCTTAATTGTCTATGTTGTTATGCTTGCTTCTCCTTAGTGTATGTCTGGGGCTATCACTGTAGAAAGAGGTGGAGTGGGATGGTTTGGTTCCTATTCCTTTTATCCTTTATGCTCTTTTGGTATGTTTGATAGTTAATTTACTGCTCACTAAGACTTTGTCTGACTCAAGGTTTTATGTCTCCTCTTATTACCTTGGGCTGTTCATCCATGTTTGGGATGGGCAGACTAGGTAGCAGGTGACAGGTGCTGTGCTAGGAGTTCTACGCTGAAGATGACGAAGACGAGCAGGAGGCTTTGCATATTAGTTTTCTTACTATATGTACTGGGTATCCGCTGCTGTATTTGGTTGAGTGATTTGTAGTGAGGCTTTCATGTATGGATTTGTGTAGATGATTGTATAAAACTACTGTGATGCTTATATGATGATGTTCTGTTCTATGGAGCTTCACTATATTATATTTCTCTATTGTATTTTATCCATGCGCTGTGAGTTGTACGATAGAGATTCTTTTGTTTTTGTTTTACCCTGACTATCGTCCATGGCTGCCTGGCACGCCTTCCAGCGCATTATTTCCTTGTTTTGGTGCGGGAGTCATGGGCGGTCGTCACATTTGGTATCAGAGCTTTGGTTAATCGATTTTAGCCAACGCTCGCTGATGTAACTACGTAAGAGAGACGTAATTGTAATTTGATGGATGATTACTATATATAATATAGTAATTTAGAAGGGTTTGAACTCCTTATGCAGTTGTTTCTTAAGGTGTTCTAATCATTCTTATTTACAGATATTAAGGATGAGTCGAAGTGAGAGACAAGCTGCGAGGGGTAGCCGTGATCCTAGGGAAGCTGTTGATTATGCTCCTATGTTTGAGGCCATGATGACTTCAATCATGAGGAGAATACCAGCTTCAGGATCATCTGTGGATGTGGGAGTTCAAGTCCAAGCTCCGAGACCGGTGGATTTTGCCAAGCTTTGCAAGGATTATACTGCTCTTGGAGGGAAAGTTTTCTTGGGGACGGAGTCGACTATTGAGGTGCAGAGATGGATTGATGCTTGCAAAAGAATCTTTGGTGACTTAGGGATTGAAGATGCAACTAAGAGGAAGCTTGCATCGAGACAGCTTCAGGGAAGAGCTGCTGATTGGTGGAATTCTATCACCATCGATACTCCAGAAGAAGAGATTACTTGGGAGCAATTCCAAGTTAGATTTGGAGCTAAGTTCATCTCTACTTCTCAGAAATCTGTCTTGTTTAAGAAGTTTGTAGAGCTCAAGCAAGGGGGGAGACCTGTTCTTGAGTATATTTCTGAGTTTGAAGCCTTATCTAAGTATGCCAGATCGTATATTGATTCTCCCTACCAGAAGAATGAAAAGTTTGTGACAGGCCTGGATGCTTATCTTGGGAGGCAGTTGGTGGATCATTTGGACGATCCATTTGAGAGGCTTGTGGAGAAAGCTCTCAGGCATGAGAGTTTGTTTCCTAAGGAGATGACTGTTGTTGCTGTGACTAAGGAGGAATCTAAACCACAGCAGGGTGGATTTAAGAAGAGGAAACAGCAACAGCAGAAGGGGAAGAATGGCCAGAAGAAGCCGAAGGGCGAAGTGACCTGCTACAACTGCCAGCAGAAGGGCCATCTTTACAAAGATTGTAAGAATCCCAAAGTGCCGGGAAAGTGTTACAACTGTGATAAGCTGGGACATATCAAGAAGGATTGTCCAGAACCGAGGAAAGATAGGCAGGTTGTGCAAGCCTATGCTTTGGGGGCTGTTCCATCGTCTTCGAAAGCTCCTACTGCTGAAGAGAAGGGGAAGAGTGTGGTTGTTCAAGGTACTCTTTCTATTTGTGGTGTTCCAGTTAGAGTGTTGTTTGATACTGGAGCGTCGCATTCTTTTGTTTGTGATGATTTGGTAAGCCGGTTAGGTATGAAACCGGATATTGTTGATAGGCCATTGGTTGTGACTAATCCAGTGGGGGGTTCGTCATGTTTGTGTATGATATGCCGTGGTCTAGTTGTGTCGAGTCATGATTGCTCGTTTGTTTGTGATTGCTTTGTTCTGAACTTTGCGGGGTTCGGAATTATTTTGGGTATGGACTGGCTTAGGAAGTATGCGGCTAGGATTGATTGTGAGAGGCTTGAGGTGACAGTCGGGAATGTGGAAGGGCGAAAGGTTGTGATACGATGTAAGCATGAAGAAGGCGTCTTCATGAGCTTCATGTATTCGCTAGTTGTTCCACGGGATGGACTGTCATCGGTGCCTATTGTGAATGAGTTTGAGAATGTCTTTGAGGAAGTCAAAGGGTTGCCGCCGCATAGGGAGATCGAGTTTCGTATCGATCTAGTTGAGGGAGCCAGACCTGTTGTGATGCCTCTTAGGCGGATGGCACCGAGGGAGCAGCAAGAGCTGAAGGTGCAAGTTGATGACCTTTTGCAGAAAGGATTCATTCGGAGAAGTGTGTCCGAATGGGGTGCGCCAGTTGTGTTCGCAACCAAAGCGGATGGATCGTTGAGGTTGTGTGTGGATTATCGTGAGCTGAATAAGGTGACTAAGAAGAACAAGTATCCATTGCCGAGAATAGATGACTTGTTTGATCAGCTTCACGAGGCGAAGGTGTTTTCTCAGATGGATTTGGCAACGGGGTTTCACCAGTTGAGAGTGGCGAAGGATAGTGTGCCGAAGACTGCTTTCAGGACACCATCTGGTTTTTATGAGTGGCTGGTTATGCCGTTTGGATTGACTAACGCACCAGCATATTTTGTGGATCTTATGAATAGGGTGTTCAGAGATCAATTGAACAAGTTCGTGCTTGTGTTCATGGATGATATTCTGATTTACTCCAGAACTGAGGAAGAGCATAAGACACACTTGAGGATTGTGTTGGAAATCTTGCGGAAACATCAGCTGAAGGCTAAGTTTTCGAAGTGTCACTTCTGGAAGAGTGAAGTGAGATTCTTAGGTCATGTTATTTCTGGAAATGGAATAGCGGTTGATCCCGCTAAGGTGGCAGCGATCCAGGATTGGATTAGACCTAAGAATGCATCTGATGTGAGAAGTTTTCTTGGATTAGCAGGATATTATCGTCGGTTTATCAAAGACTTCTCTAAGATAGCTGCACCGTTGACAGGATTGACAAAGAAGAATCAGGTGTTCAGTTGGGATGCTAAGTGTGAGCAAGCCTTTGGAATCCTGAAAGAGCGACTGACCAGTGCTCCTGTTTTGACTATTCCAAGTGGGAATGAAGAGATGGTAGTTTACACCGATGCATGTGGTACTGGACTTGGAGCAGTGCTGATGCAGAAGGATAGAGTTGTAGCATATGCAAGTCGACAACTGAAGCAGCATGAAAGGAATTACCCGACTCATGATTTGGAGTTGGCGGCGATTGTGTTTGCTCTGAAGATGTGGAGACATTATCTATTGGGAGTTCGATTTGAGTTGTTTACGGATCACAAGTCATTGAAGTATCTTTTCTCCCAAAAAGATTTGAATCTTCGGCAGCAACGATGGTTGGAATTTTTAGCATCGTATGATTTTGGTATAGCTTATACTCCGGGAAAAGGTAACGCAGTGGCAGATGCGTTAAGTCGAAGACATGCAGGATTGGGAGCTATGTTTTCGGAATGGAAGAGTCTTGAGTATATAGCTGGATTTGATTTCAAGCCCAGATGCGAATTGGAACCTGAGATGTTGGCAAACTTATCAATAAGGCCTACTCTTGTGGAAAGAATTGGCGAGGGTCAAAAGCAAGACGATAAGCTTGTCAAGGTTATCCGAGATTTGGAATCTGGATTGGACCCAGAGAAGAATAAAGGATTTGAAGTCGATCGAGAGGGTTGGCTTCGAAAGCAAGGGCGACTAGTTGTTCCCGATGTAGATGGATTGAGAGATGAAGTTCTGAGGGAGAGTCATCACTCGAAGTTGACAATTCATCCAGGTGGAAATAAGATGTATCGGGATATGAAGAGAACCTACTACTGGGAAGGTATGAAGAAGGATGTTGGAAATTTTATTTCCAAGTGTATGAATTGCCAGTTGGTGAAAGCTGAGCAGAAGAAGCCCAGTGGATTGCTTCAGCCATTAGAGGTTCCTACATGGAAGTGGGAGCAAGTGTCGATGGACTTTATCGATGGTCTACCTAGGACAAGAGCAGGGAATGAAGGGATTTGGGTCATAGTAGATCGTTTGACCAAGAGTGCAAGGTTCATTCCTGTTCGATCGACTAGGACTGCATCGAAGTTGGCTGAATTATATGTGAAGTGGATAGTTCGTTTCCATGGTATTCCGAAGAGTATAGTGAGCGATCGAGATCCATTGTTCACTAGTGGATTTTGGAAGAGTTTCCAGGAGGTTTTGGGAACCGAGTTGTGTTTGAGTACAGCTTATCACCCTCAAACAGATGGTCAGACTGAGAGAGTCAACCGGGTTTTGGAAGATCTTCTTAGAGCTTGTGTTTTGGACTTCGGGGGATCATGGGAAGATCACCTTCATTTGGTGGAGTTTGCATATAACAACAGTTATCAGTCTAGCATTGGTATGGCACCATATGAAGCCTTGTACGGAAGACCGTGTAACTCTCCGACATGTTGGTTGGAAGCTGGAGAAAAGCTGATGCTTGGGCCAGAGATGATTCGTCAAACTACGGATTGTATAGAGATCATTCGACAACGAATGAAGGCAGCCCAGGATCGTCAGAAAAGTTATGCAGATAAACGTCGAAAGGATTTGGAGTTCGATGTGGGTGATATGGTCTTTGTGAAGATTTCTCCTTTGAAGAATGTTATTCGATTTGGGAAGAAAGGGAAGTTAACTCCGAGATTTGTTGGACCATTCCCGATCATCGAGCGTATTGGAAAGCTCGCTTATAGATTGGAGTTACCGGAAAAGATGGCGGGTGTGCACAGTGTTTTTCATGTATCTTATCTACGGAAGTATATGCACGACCCAACTACGGTGGTTTCTGCTGATAGCTGTGAAGACTTGGAGGTTGATCCAGTTGTTTCGAGACCTCGTAAGCCGCTTCGTATTGTTGAAACCGATACGAAACAGCTTAGGAGGAAGACGATTACGTTGCTCAAGGTACAATGGAGTGATGATGTTAACGACTGTACGTGGGAGGAGGAAGAGAGGATGAAGGCAGCTCATCCCGAACTCTTCGAGGTATGGCCCTTAAGTGTCGTGACATCTCATGAATTTGCATCTTGATTTCTATCTTAGAATTCTGCATGCTAGGCTAGAATTGGATGCATGGTTTGTTGTTTGCTATGGATGGTAGGCATGCGGAATATCTTTGATTGCTGTTGTTTGCTTGGAATTTCGGGGACGAAATTCCTAAGGGGGAGAGAATGTAACGACCCGTATTTTACGTGTCGATATATCGTAGAATTGACAGGTTGTTAGTGTTGTTGATGTTGTCTCTAGCCTGAGTCGTTTAGGAAGTTAATTCGTGTGCTTAAGTGTTAAGTCGTGGCCGAGTTAACAAGGCTTGGGTCGTGCACGAGTTGTAAAGTTAACTCGTGTGATGATGAGTCGTGACCGAGTCAGTGGAGCCATAGGCTTACGAGTTAACATGATATGAGTTGAGTCGTTAACGACTTATAGGTGTTAGCGAGTTATAGGTTAGACCGACTCATAGCTTGGACGAGTCAGTGGCCTTGAGTCGTTAGCGAGTTATAGTGTGCAGGGTAGCTAACGAGTTAGTGTTCTTTACGTGTTACCGGGTTAAAGAGTTACCGAGGTAAGGATTAACTCGTGTACGAGTTAGTAGATATGGCCGAGTTAACAGGTTAGAAAGTTAGGTCGTAAGTCGTCTGGAACGACCTAACGTGTTTGCGACCTAACGAGTTAGTAAGGCTTGTGTGTTAGCGAGTTACGAGTTAGCAGAGTGTTAGGTCGGCGGCGAGTTAAGGAGATAGGTTGTTAAGTCGTTTGAACGACTTAAGGGTTGAGTCGCTTTGGTGTTAGGTCGGCATATAGTTATCTCGTATCTCGTAGCTCGTCTCCGAGTTAGGGTATATGTCGTTAGGTCGTAAGCCTTTTAGTGTTGGGTCGTATCTTTGATAGGTCGTTGGGTTCTTGAGTCGGCAGGGTTGATGAGTCGTTAACGACTCATGGCTTAGGTCGTGACCGACTCATGGGCGTACGAGTTAGTGAAGTTTCAGCCTATAAATAGTGGACTTTGGCTCACTTTTTGGCACCGGTTTTTGAAGCGATGAAGTGCTGCCATTTTGGAGACTCGACTACAGCATTTTTCTTCACTTCTTTCTCCACTTCAATCAAGTGCTAACATCCATTGAAGATTGAAGATCAAGTCCAAAGTTGAAGATTTTCATCCGAAGAAGCTAGATTTCACCGTTTCAAGTGAAATTTCTCCGGATCAAGCTCAAGTCCTTGCTGTCCAGATCTGAAGTTGATTGATTTTAGGTTGTTTTGGTGATTTGGTGAGTGGTAGTTATCTCTCACGCGGATCCAAAGGAGTATATTGGATTGGTGGCATGTTTGGGTGTTAAAGTTAGAGATTTCATGCATTTTTCTTAGATCGAAGTCTAGATCCATGGTTTTTGAAGATGTTTACTTATGCAAGTTTGTTTAATAAGCATTAGAGACAAAACCCATGTTTTATAATTGATAGATCTATGCTAAAAACCATGATTTCACATATGTTGGACTTTTGCTCGTTTATTTACGAAATTCCCATTATAGTTGATATTGCTTAAATTGCTTAATAGATCTTGTTTGAATGATTGATTATTTGAATGTATGATTGATTTGATTGTTTCCAAGTTAGCTAGTAGTTGATTTGGAACAAGATGATGAAAGAGGATTCAAAAGCTATGGAAGAAGGCTCTTGAATGGTGAAAGCTGCTTAAGGCATATGTAGCGGATGTTGAAGCTCATATGTATAGATTGGATGATGTTGAGATGGGACTTTGCCATGATTTGATGAGGCAAACCATGTTGTTGAGTTGAGACTTTGCTTTGATGCGATGAAGCGAAGTATGATGTGAGTCTTGGCTTAATCCAAGCAGGGATCATTCCAAGCATGTTGATAACTTGAAGAGTAGTTCAAGTTGGTTGATAATGGATTGTTCAAGAGGTAGCTTGAGCTTGTATGAGGATAGTCGTCAAGAAGGATGGCTAGGAGGCTTGGATCTCGTCGTTGTTGAAGGTTCTAGCATGCTCAAAAGCAAGAGTACATGGGGCGCCCATAACGACTACAGGTAGGTAGTCGGGACACCCAAAAGACTACAGGTAGGTAGTTGAGTACTCTGGGCAAAGTAGATAAGTCCTAGGCACAAGGCAGTGTGCGGAGTTATGGTTAGAACCGGGGTTACCATTAGCCCTTGACAGATGGTCATTCAACTAACGGTGAAATCGAGGCAAGGATAACAGTGATAGCCAGAGTCATGGATGTTTGGTTGTATTATCATTCGGCTTCAAGAGCGGTGTTTTCTGGGTGCTTATCTGATCTTGGTTTAGGCCTTGGGGGTTTGTATTTGGAAAACATCGTCCTTGACTCGAGTGGTATTCGCTTTACCTTAATTGTCTATGTTGTTATGCTTGCTTCTCCTTAGTGTATGTCTGGGGCTATCACTGTAGAAAGAGGTGGAGTGGGATGGTTTGGTTCCTATTCCTTTTATCCTTTATGCTCTTTTGGTATGTTTGATAGTTAATTTACTGCTCACTAAGACTTTGTCTGACTCAAGGTTTTATGTCTCCTCTTATTACCTTGGGCTGTTCATCCATGTTTGGGATGGGCAGACTAGGTAGCAGGTGACAGGTGCTGTGCTAGGAGTTCTACGCTGAAGATGACGAAGACGAGCAGGAGGCTTTGCATATTAGTTTTCTTACTATATGTACTGGGTATCCGCTGCTGTATTTGGTTGAGTGATTTGTAGTGAGGCTTTCATGTATGGATTTGTGTAGATGATTGTATAAAACTACTGTGATGCTTATATGATGATGTTCTGTTCTATGGAGCTTCACTATATTATATTTCTCTATTGTATTTTATCCATGCGCTGTGAGTTGTACGATAGAGATTCTTTTGTTTTTGTTTTACCCTGACTATCGTCCATGGCTGCCTGGCACGCCTTCCAGCGCATTATTTCCTTGTTTTGGTGCGGGAGTCATGGGCGGTCGTCACAATTAGTTTCATGACCTAATTTGGTGGAGCTAAAATGGTGAAGCAGAACTGATAGTTGATAGGTGACATGAAATATTATGGAGGAGGTGAAGAGGAACAATAGAGCATGAAAGAAAAATAAAAGGACAATAATGAACAAGAGATAATACGGTTGTATTAATGCTGGTTTTGAAAATAAATGGATAAACAATTAGGGAAAGAAAAAAACAATTATGGAAAGAAATAAACAAATGATTAGGGAAAGAAATAAACGATTAGAGAAAGAAACCTGAAGAAGTTTGGAAAAGAAGGGGAAGGGTTTGGTGATAATAGAGTGGCTGAATAAAAATTAGAGGGGACAACTGCAAAAATGTAACTCAATTAAATGAGGGAGTATTTCAACAAAGGTTAATTGAGAATAGAGGATGCAATTTATTCTATCAGCGAAAAAGTCTAAAATTAAATTATGTTATTTGTCTAAAATACCAATTAAAAAGAAACCTAAAGAAAGAATTACACATAATTAGTTTTGATAATAAACATATAATCTAACATACAACAAAAAACTTGAAAACAAAAACCTAAGAATAAAGTTTGATTCAACTAGATAATTTATTCCAAATGAACTGGAAAAATATACCTTATGGATTGTACTAAATGGATGAAGCTCTAAGTTTGAAAATAGACCTAGGGTAATTGCAAAATAGAGTTCATTAATCTCAGGTTGAAAGGGTATAATAATTTGAGAATGGCCTTGATGAGAGGATATAAAAGGGGAATTAGTTTTCATGACCTAAATCAATGGAGCTAAAATGGTGGAGGATAACTGATAGTTGATAGGCGACATGAAATATGACGGAGGAAGTGAAGAGGACAATATGAATAAGAGATAATACAGTTGTATTAACGCTAGTTTTGAAAATGAAGGGATAAACAATTAGGAAAGAAACAAACGATTAGGGAAAGAAATAAACGATTAGGGAAAGAAACCTAAAGAAGTTCAGAGAAGAAGGGAAAGGATTTGGTGATAATAAATTCGCGGAATAGAAATTAAAGGGGGCAACTGCAAAAATGTAACTCAAATTAATGAGAGAGTAGTATTTCAACTAAGGTTGATTAGGAATGGAGGATACAAAAGGTCAAATATTTAATTTTATATATAATAGAATAGATTATCTTATTTGTCTCTAAACTTACATTATTAGAGGAAATTATCTTATTTTGCTCTTAATTAAGTGCCTCTAATACTCTTAATTTTGGTAGTGTACGCGGATTGAGATTTATACCATTAGATTTGATTTATAATAAATGGTTAGATCTGTGGCTGGAGGGGATGGTATGGATTTTGTTTCTCTAATAAACCGAAGAGAATATGTTTTAGCCATTTTGGATGATGATATATTGGTGTAAAATTGTGAAACGTTTTAGAAAAATTGCAATACTTACATATTAATAGTCAATTGTTTGAAGAAAAAAATTGCAATATACGAAAAGTTATTGATAAATGATTATTTGAATATTTAATATTAATTATTTAAAATCTAATTACTGTTTATTAATAGTTAATTGCTAGTTATTTCATATTTCAAAATAATAATTAATAAATAAGCGATTTTACAAGGAACATTGCTAGGATATGCAAATGAATCTTCATTCCAAAAACGAAATTTCTAGGATAGGGTTTTTTCAACACATCATCGCACAACTTAGCATCATTTTTAATGAAAAGTTACAATGATGGGAGGGAAATATAGGCACCAATTGCAAAAAACTTTCCCTTCAGTATATGCATAGGTAACACTTTTTTACTTACTCATACTTATTGGTAAATAATCATCCTTTCAAAATGTTATAATATTGGCAGTATTAACCTACCAATAAATCTTACCATTGAATATTGGTAGACAAATGTTATCATTACCTAACCATATATGTTGGTAGGTAAAATATTGGTAGGTAAAGGTCAGATTTCTTGTAGTCATAGCCTAGCTTTTCATAGAATATATATATATATATGTGTGTGTGTGTATAAATATATGTATGTATATATATAAATATATATAAACTAAAACCGAACATATTCAATTGTACATTGCTTTCACACACAAATTCTACTTACCTTACCTTGATAAATTTCAAAGTTTGATGGCTGCACTACTAGCCATGTTCAAAATTTTCGTGCTGCACATTGTTTATATATTTTTCTTCCTTCTTGTACGATTGTGTGTATATGCATTCTTGAATTAGCACATCAATGCACCTTTTTTGCATGGTCCTTTGCCTTATCTTTGCTTACTTTTATTTCCTTTTTGCTTGAAGTGTTGGCTAGTGCAATTTGTACACAACCAAGTAGGCATGCTTTCATTATTTTTGAATTTTTATGGCTGCCTTGGTCATGCATTAAAGGACCAGTACAAGCACTTTTCACTTTTATATAACATGCCTTTTCTTATCAATTTTCATAGCATAACTGAACTATATTTATATACAATATGTAACTATTGACTATGTATATATATAAGTTTTAAACTCGATAATTTTTTAAGTAAGCTAGTATTTTAAGAAAACATTATTTTGATTCAAAGAATTTAGTTTTAAAAGATTAAAAATATGGATTTATAGATTTTCATAAAGAATGTTATTATTTCTATGAAGTTCTATTTTAAAAATCGAATATTTGTATTCTTTTTATTTATTTTGCAAATGAATCAAATTTGATTTCTATTTCAATTAAATTTCATGATTTTCTATGAAACAAAAAATTTAAATAAATGATTGAACAATTGAACTGGTATAATACTTTTCGTACAATTCTTTCATTTATTTATATAATATGTTGAATAGAGTTTATAGTGGGAATTACATGATTTTAGTAAATACTCGAATTTACTAGTTGGTATGGGACAATTAGCTAAATTCTTGTGATTACTTGAGTGGCAGTAATCGACTTTCAGAGTTGTATTATCTCAGGGTGTTCGGATTTTTTTTGGCCGTTAGATCCTTGAGAGAAGATGACTCATTTTCCATCTATCTGTGAGTCAGTATATTTTATAATTGGGCAGGTAAACCTATATTGTCCTGGGTTGGCATGTTATGATGTATTATCTATGTTGTTCTAGATAGATATTTACATGCATCATGGTCCATATTGCTCTGGGTATACTATAACTCTTTAGTTATTAGGCAGTCTCGACATTATCTATATTGTTTTGCATAGAAAAATTCACTTAACTTATATTGTTCTAGATCGAATTTATATAGAAGGTAATACCTATATTGTTCTGGATAGATATTTATACATTCTTCTAGGTAGCTCCTATTAAAATATGCACGTCTATATTGTTCTGGGTAGACTTTTATGTTGTACTATGTTGGATTGAAGAGGACTACCATATTAATTCATTGTTGAAATGTTTCTTCAGAGATTTTATAGTTAGATATTTAATATTATTTAAGCTCTGAATAATTTTGATTTCTGTCACCATGTTTTGATGATAGTATATTATGACTTGAGATGAATTTATGAAATGGTGAATTTGTTGTTATGCCTTACTATTTTTAAGTTGAATTCGGCATAAATATGTTGGCTGGGCATGTTTATTCGATATGACTTATTTTATTATGGTTAAGTCATTTATTTTCTTAACATGCATATATGTTATTTGAACATACCTATTTGATATGAATTATTTTGATGTGGTTAAGTTATATATTCATTTTATTAGTATCTCACCCTTTCATTTAGATATAGTCTACCCGTTCATTATTTTATAATACTCAGCAGGCCTAAACATTACAAGTACAGGGACTCATGGACTATTAAATATTTTGGGATAGCATTGGAGTGACATTTAGACTTTAGAGTTTACCCATCTGTATATATTAGGATGACTAGTCGGATGCTTTATTTTGGATAGTCTATTGTACCTGATACTATATTTTGGTGTTATGTATATATAGTGGGTCTAGTATAGATATTTTGTAAACTCACGCTTTATGACGTATATGATGTAGATTATTCCGATGTAGGCTGTATAACTCTGATATTGTAACGACCCACCTTTTTGGATGGTTTAAATCGGCAATAAACCACATAGGTCAACTCAAACCATTCAAAAGGGAGGATTGTCAATTGAGCAAATAAGAAAATAATAGAAAAGAAAGAAAAACAACATACATAATCTCACGGTAGAATGACAAAATATAATAATTAAATAAACAGTTTATGAAACTGTTTTACAAATAACATTTGCTTACACTTTTACAATACAATCAAAGTATACGTACAGCAGGTAAAATAGGATAATGCAGCGGAACAACATAATGCAGTGGAATAAATATAATAAATAGTAGACTAATCTCCGTCTTTATCCTCCAAAATAAAATGATCTTCAATACACTGAAATGCTTAGGCTGACCTGAGTGTAATGAAAAGACAAAACATTCGAGTTGGAACTAAAAGATCTTATGTGAGTCAAATCAACAACAAATAAATATATGTGTAATGGCTTTAAAGATGTTTACCGGATTTTACATCTCTTATCTAGTGCATAATGTGCATGCAATAACTTAAGAAATGTTTTCGGATTTTCCATCTTCTAAGGATCCGTTAAACTATTTATATGTAGTAATATACGCTATATATGTAGCGTCTATCAGTAAAGTAAAGTATTAAAATAGCATTATGGATTACTAATATCCCCCTTAACACATTTTGTAAATGTCGTAGTCTATACAGTATTGTAAACTCCACAAAACCGGTGAACTATCAGGGAGCATTCCATAGGTACGACAAAAATAAAAATCGTAGTGGGCTCGATAAGACATATGACAAGGGACGCGAGACAATGCCCAGGGTAGGATTCTACTGTTTTGCATGTCCTGACTGGTGGTAACGCATAGTAGCTACTACCACCCACCTTGTAACACACTCGCATAATCAAATCGAGGGTGGCCACCAAATCAATTACAAAGTAACAGATATGGTATCGAAGAAGCGTGTTCGACCGGAGGAGCGACCTCACTTAGCCCGGGTAGCTCCTGTTTTAATCATATCAAGCTGACCTGAAAGGTTAGGGTTGTGTTCTTACCTCATAACAGTAGCATTCACCAAACCGTCCTACTTCATTTTGGATTCTCCACCACATGCACAGCTGTTAAAGTGGTTTCGGAATTAGCAAAGTGTATGACAATATCTAATCCCAGTCTCTTAAACAACCAAACGTCTATTTCACACCGTGGTCATTTTATAAATCATTCAAAACAATTTATACCTTCATATCAAGATATCCATATACTTATTCAAAATGTATAAATATATTCATAAATACCGAGGAAGGTTTTCTATCAGTCAATTTCGAAATAATTTATAAATCCATCTTAAACCATTTGTAAACTATTTACATGCTTTAAAACCACTTATAAAGCTATTTATAAATTCCAAAATAGTTTACAACCTTTCCCTTTTCATAAGCTTGAATGCAAAAAAATTTAAAACGCTTCCAAATTCCTTCATACAAGTTCTTTTATAAAACACTTTATAAAATCCTTTAAACCTTTATAATTTCCTTTATAAAACCATTATAAAATACATTAAAAAAATTCTTTTAAAAATCCTTTTGTAAAATCCATTATAAAATCTCTTACAAAACATTTTACATAATTCTAAAATCTTTTACAAAAATCTTTTATCTATTATTATAAAAGTCTATATTTATTATCTTAAATCAAAACCATATTTACTATATTAATTAAATTTAAAATATATATAATAAGACTATATTAAATATTTTATTAAGTTAAATGTTATACTATTTGAAAAAATATATTTAAAACTAAGTAAAATTTTAAGTTAAAATCTTAAAATTTTCTTTTGAACCATATATTAACTTATAATTTGAAGCTTAGAACATATAAAATAAATTATTTTCTGAATGTAATTTTTTTTAAAATCATTAAATTAAATTTAAAAATCAAACATACTTTAGCATTTAGGAAATAATATAAAAGCCGACAAGGTATCCATTTGTAATTTTCTACCCTATGGTCAAGTGATAGAGCATGTATCATTTCAACCCAAATAGTTAAATTTTCGGGTATATATCATTTTAACCCTTATCCCGAATCAAAAATTTCCAAATCAATAAAATCGCTTAGGTTTGTCATTTCAACTGATAACGATTTTTCCTAATCTATAAGATCATCCAGGTATGTATCATTTCGGGCCATAGTGATAACGGGGATATAAATATCCAATCATCCAAAAATGTCAACAAATAAACATCCATCACAATCTACATATAAATCAGTCAATAAATCACAACAATTAACTGGTTATCAATATCAGGTATTTAACTAAAAATTTAAATTCAATATTAATTTAAAAAGGCAATTTAATTCAATGTAAATTCAAATTAAATTAAAATGTCAAAGTAAACTACCAAACAACAACCAATAATGTTTTTGTCATATCATAAATTTAATTCAACTAACATAAGAAGGTTTAGTATTTGTGAGTGGGTTAAATCATTCACCTTTGATTTCTAGTCGGTTTAAAATTCAAATAAAGCCCAAAATTTGAACAGTCTCCAAATTCAATCAAATTAGTGCCAAGTTGCCTGGAATTTCGATATGATCGTAATAGAAGAAACTGTGCATCAATTGGAGCTTGTAAGAAAAAGTTATGCGTGTTAGAATGATTAAACTTTAATTATAATAAAAAAAGGCAAGGGAGAAATGGTAAATTCATTTACATTTCAAACCCTAATAGAGCACGGTCGCACCCTACAGCCATCAATTTACACCCAGCCGCCACCTTTACCATCAAAACACCCCTGCCACGGCCACACCTATCCCGATCGACCATCTTCATCGTGACACCCATCACCGACCACACCTCCCTAGCCCACACGCACGCCTCTGCCGCCATCAAAAGTCCAACCGTCGTTGCCACATTTTCCTCGACTTCAGGCTATTTCGAACAACTTCGAGATGGTTGGAGACTATAGATCTTCTCTGCTCGACCTCCTCTACCCACTGGTCACCTTGGATCATAGTATCAACGAAGATCCACCGTTGAAATCGAAAACCTTAATATGGACGATTGAGACTATTTCACTGATTTTTGGCCAAATCGAACGTCCAATTGAAAAATGAATTGCAGAGAGAGATTATGTTCATCGAGAGCTTTAGAACAATATATTATATGACATAGTTTGAGGAGTTTGAATTTTTTTATTTTGATTTGAAATTTAAAGTAGGGTTTGACATTTCTGGCATTGAGAAGGAGGAACAGATGACAAATGTAA
Source organism: Allium cepa (assembly GCA_030765085.1). Taxonomy (NCBI): domain Eukaryota; kingdom Viridiplantae; phylum Streptophyta; class Magnoliopsida; order Asparagales; family Amaryllidaceae; genus Allium; species Allium cepa. The sequence goes on along the minus strand of CM060945.1, from coordinate 314,281,298 downwards.
TTGTACGTGTAGGAAATGAGAAAAAGGCGGCTAGAGTTTCAGGAGAAATCTATTTATATAGACAATGATGGATAGGAACGAATGGACATAACGAATTGGGTTGAAACGATAAAAATGACTGGAAAAGCTCGTTTCATTCCCGAAATGAAAATAAATCATCCAATATATCGAAATATAGGTTTTCGATATTTTTAAACTCAATGGAACTAATTTCAAACCCTAATTCCACTGTATATAGAGGTTACCTTTCAAAATTCAAAGTATATTCAATTATATTATATTAATCGATTTCTACGCGTTTTGAGCTCGCACGATCAAACGATAAGTCCGATCGTTATGAAACTTGAAATCCTATAATAATTCACTATTACGAATCCGACGAAACTGGTTTCGTCAAAATCCGAGGTAGTGGAAAAAATGTTAATTTTCATGTAAGTTAAATAAATTATTATTAAATTGATTTATTCACCGCTAAATTCAAATTTAAAAGTTAACAGTTTTCATCATTCTTGATTACATGGAAATTTATAATATTTTAAAATAAATTTTCCATATTAAATCCAGGTTAAAATACTACACTAATTTCAGCATCAATTACAACTGTAATAAAATCTCAGTTAATTATAACTTAAAATTCAATCAAATTCTTTTATTTCAATTTACACTTTTATTATTGAATCAAGCATTACCTTATGAATATAATTAACATTAGTTTACATTTTAGTACATTCACACTCTATGGTTACCATCTTAACTCATATTAACCACAATATTTAATTTGATTAAATTTCATTGATTTTCAAATTAATTTCAAAGGATTAAATAATAAGGTGATAAATAAAACAATTGTTATACATTAATAATTCACCTCTATTAACCTATTTTTTACAAATAAAGGTTGATAAATTACTTACCAAATATCGATTCCATTCTATATTAACCTATTTCAGTTAATTACGTAAAATTTCTCTTTTTAATACAATACTGATTTAAATCCTTGTTTACCTTTATTATTACAATTTTATTGCAATAAGCTTAAACGGTTCTCAGTCTCATTCAATCAACCTTATTAAGTTATATTCTTTTAATTTTTCCCATCTATAAATCATAAATTTTAATTTCTCACAATATTAAATTGCAAAATCTTATTTAATTTAATAGTTTAATTATCAAAAAATACTAGTCGTTACACTCTCCCCCACTCAAAACTTTTCGTCCTCGAAAAGGAACAAGAAAGAGTTGAGAGGTTTGATATAATTTATTCAAAATAATAAATTTATAACAATTTAACTTATATATTCAAGTTTAAAAAAATTTAAAAACAACTCAACTTTTACAACAAAAATTTCTAAGTCTTAAATTTATAAAAAATTTCGGCAGAGTCTCCTTTGCACGGATATGTCCGGAAAAATATTAATATCAATAATTTCAATATATATATATATATATATAACATCGTTCCAAAACCGTAATCCGAAAACAAACATATTTGTCGGGCAAACTACTTTATTTATGAAACCAAAAGTAGCAGCTACTGCTTCCATAAACCTGTATTTCACTTACATAATCCAAAGAGTTAATACTTATGTAAAAAGAGTAATATTAGTTGTTTCAATTAATAGTACAAGCAACATACAATATGTAATCATCATATGCAAACAAAAGCAGTACAACCATTACATGAAATCAAAGAATCCATCATACATTCGTAGCAACCAATCTAATGGTTTGTCCAAGTTCAGAAACTTTTCATCGTACGAGGATGATAAACAAACTACCAAATGTACCTTACGGTCAACAGGCTTAGATAATTACTTAATAGATTATTTATACATCCTTAAACAAATTGAAGTACTATTTCCCAAACTTCCCATAAGCCAAACAACAAAGAATTTTAAATATTATTCTACTAGTTTCTTTTTACATTATTTACCTTTCATTAATTTTCAATTCTCATTTATTCATACAAGAACCCTTTTTTATTTACATTCATTACATACATAATTTATTTCCCATTCAATATTTGAAATCATCAATGAATCCATTATTAAAGTATTACATGCATTTCACTGCAGTTTAATTCACATTATTATTATGTAACTTCGATTTTCATTTAATATTAATATTCACCAATGAATCAATCCATACTTAAGTTTTTTTATTTTGTAATTCACAATTATTTCTTATACATCTTAATTTTTCATTTATAAACATGTGTTCATCTTGAAGCATTTTTGTCATTAAGCTTTTACTTATATGATATTCTATTACATATTCATATTTAATATTTCAACCTTTAACATTTATGGTAATTTTATATATTTTTTCAGAATATAAGTGAGCGTTATACAAATTATCTTATTCATTTTAGTCAGCTAAAATATTCAATAATTTATATCTTTTAAATTTCATTACCCTTTAATATGCAAGTAAAAAATCTCCAACTTTATAGTATCATTAATCACTTAGCTTCTAATTTCTTATTTTTCATTTTAAAAGTTTCCAACTATTAAAATTTCACTTTATTTCTACAACTGAAAATCATTAATTTAACAAGAACTTAAGAACTAAATACCGGGTTCCTTTCAAATCATTTTGTAATTATATATATATATATATCAAATCATACTTAAGAAAATGAAAATTTTAAATTTATTTATTAAGATAAATGTGTACAAAGCTACTACAGTGGTCTTTCCAGTTTGAAATACGAAAATGAACGTCGATGATATTGCGATCATCCCCGAAATTATTTTCCAGCGACAGAAGAAGGGAGTACAGTTATTTCCTTTTAAATTCCTTTAAAACATTTCTTTCAAATCCTATTAAAAATAGTTATATTAGAAAATACTTCCAAATAATACTAACATTATATTCCAAAATCTTTGAAAACCAATTTCAAAACACCGAAACTTAAGTTCTCGAATTTCCAATTCATATTCATTTTATTTGTAAATTCTATTTTGCAACCAATATTTATAAAATTTGAGTACCTAACAAACAAATATATTGCATACACTATATCCATTTATAAAAATTATTCTTTTATAAACAAATTATAATACTATGTTAAATTATTTCATTTACCTATATTTCAAAACCAATATTGTGTCAGTCTGCCCCCATTAAGCGTTTAGAAATCCCTATCGATGCCGTAACATCCGATGTACCAACCAAAATTTATAAATACTAAATAGAACAAATTAACACAATATAAAAACATTTTTATATCACTAACAACTATGCCCTCTCGTATATATACTCTGAAACTCATTCTGCGGTGTTAATAACCCTATCTCTAATGAGTTAACCCTGAATATGCTAAGGTATCTTCAAACCAAAGCTCGGATACCAACTATAATGGCCTATCTTTTTGGACGGTTTAGAACGACAATAAACCACACAGGTCAGCTCAAACCATTCAAAAGGGAGGATTACCAATGGGGTATATAAGCAAATAAGAGAAAAGAAAGAAAAAACATAGAATCTCGCAGCGGAATGACAAAATATAATAATCAAATAAACAGTTCATGAAGCTGTTTTACAAATAACATTTGATTACATTTTTACAATACACTCAGAGTATATATACAGCAGGTAAAATAGGATAATGCAGCGGAACAACATGATATAGTGGAATAAATATAATAAACAATAGACTAACCTATATCTTCATCCTCCAAAATAAAATGGTCTTCAATACACTGAAATGCTAAGGTTGGCGCGAGCATAATGAAAAGAGAAAACACTTGAGTCAGAACTAAAAGAACTTATGTGAGTTAAATCGACAACAAATAAATATGAGTGTAATGGCTTCAGAGATGTTTACAAAATGTTACATTTCCTATCCAGTGTATAACATGTGTGTAATAACTTAAGAGATGTTTTGGGATTTTTCATCTCCTAAGGATCTGTTGAACTATTTATATGTAGTATTATACGTTATATATGTAGTGTCTATTAGTAAAGTAAAGTATTAAAATAGCGTTAAGAGGTTACCCATATCCCCCTTAACACATTTTATAAATGTCGTAGTCTATACAGTATTGTATACTCCACCAACTGGTGGGCTATCAGGGAGCACTCTATAGGTACGACACAAACCAAAATCATTGTGGGCTCGATAAGGCATATGACAAGGTGTGAGGAAATACTTAAGGTAGGATTCTACCATTTTGCATGACCTGATTGGTGGTATCGTATGGAAGCTACTACCGCCCACCTCGAAACACACTCCGATAATCATATCGAGGGTGCCGCCAAATCAATCACAAAGTAACTGATACGGTATCGAAGAACCATGTTTGATCGGAGGAGCAACCTCACTTGGCCCAAGATAGCTCCAGTTTTAATCATATCAAGCTGACTTGAAGGTCAGGGCTGCGTTCTTACCTCATAACAGCAGTGTTTGCCGAACCATCCTATTTCATTCTAGATTCTCCACCATGTGCATAGTTGTTAAAGTGTTTTCGGAATTGGCAGAGAGTATGACAATATCCAACCACGATCTCTTTAACCACCAAACGCTTATTTCACACCATGGTCATTTTATAAATTATTCAAAATAATCTATACCTTCATATCAAGATATGTTAGTCCTTGAGATGATGGTTTTGATGACAACAACCTTAGATTTGATTATAAAATATAAATACTAACAGTATATGTTTATATATATATATATATGTATGTATGTATGTATGTATGTAAGTATGTATATGCAGGATTTAACCATACAGGTACCAAGTATGAAGACTGTACAGTATAGAGATTCAAGATATCAAGATTGAAGACTCATGAGTATCAAGACTATCAAGAGTTCAAAAGTACTAGTAATTTATCTTTTAATTTAATTAGAAATTTTGCTAAAACTCTTAGAAAAGCACTGGCATCTTAAAATCTAATTTATTCGTGGAATGGAATCCACTTCGAGCCTGCTAAAGGGATGGAACCGTAAGTAGGATGGAACCTACGAAAAATCTAGTGGAACATTGATTTGTATCCAACAAATTTTATTCAAAATGATTTTCATAAAATTATATCTTGTTTCCAAAATGTTTTCAAAACCTTCCTTTTAAAAGCAAAAAACATCTATCTTGATTTCAAATACTTTTAGCCTCAAAATAATCTTTAATCATAAGTATAATTTTTAAATGTTTATACTTAGATTTAAATATAAAATTATAGTAAAATTTTGTATATATTATTCTATATATTTACTTATGTATTTTAACTATAGACAAGTATATTTATAATGTTTAAAATAGTTTTGATATAAAATAGAAGTTATTTTCAAAGAAAAACAAATCATCAAAAATTCCTTTGGGATGTCGACATGCTCAACCTACCCATGTCAACATAGTGTCAGTTGGTTACAAAATTTAAATTTCAAAAGAAGTGTCTATTCGTTATATCTCTTCACGAATGGACATGGTTGTTGTTCTTCCATAAATAGGGGATGTTTTCAATGAATTTTAACACATATTTTCTGGTTTTTCACTCTTCTTCTTCTTCCACATTTCTTATACATATTCCTATCATTACTCTGCCGAAATCAGTATTGAATCTAATTAGATTATCTCTAGTTTGATTCTCTATCACTATCTCAACAAGATTCTCAGTGCTATTCATAGTTATAGTTTTTTGTAATCAATTAAACGAGAAAAGGTGTGATTGTGGCCTTGGAAATCAATCAAGCGAGATAAGGGGTGATTGTAGCCTTGGAAATCAATTGGGTGAACTAGTTGCTCAGGAAATCAAGTATCTCTACCTAGAGGATTGTGAATCTGGAGGGTGTATCTCGTTGCCTTGAAATTGAGGGTGTAATTGTAAAGATTATTTTTGAAAGGAAATCCGTACTTGTTTGTGGGACTGGATGTAAGGTAACTCCGAACCAGTATAAAATCCGGTGTGTTCTTTCCTTTACCGCTTTTACTTTATATTTGTGTCTGTGTTTGATTCTGTGATCATATCTGTGTTTGAATATTGCATACATTTGTGTTCAAATTAACAAAATCTAAAAAGATTTAACAATTCTCTAAAAACACTATTCACCCCCCTAGTGTTTATCCTAGCCTTAAGATCCTTAATTCGCATTTCTCACATTTGGTGTTAGAGCAAGGTTTTCAAAGTTTCATAATCTGATTTTTGAAAAAGTTTTCAAAATGGCTACCAACACTGGTATTGTTACTAACACTAGTATCCCTGTCACTAGCTCATTTGTAGAAGGTCAGTCTACTGCCAGACCACCACTTTTTAATGGCAGTAATTATGCATAATGGGCGGGTAGGATGAAAATATATTTGGTCTATAGGGTTAGATACTTAGAATATCACACAAACTGAATATTCTGGTCCCACAACTGATTTTGCACAATTAACCGCTGAGCAAAAGACGGTTGCACAAAATAATTCTAAAGCAATGAATATTCAGTTTTGTTCATTTGATAGAAATGAATTTAATAGAGTGTCAATTTGTAAGTCTACATATGAAATCTGGAAAACTTTGCAAGTGACTCACGAAGGAACAAGCAAAGTTAAACAGACCAAAATTTCCATGCTCAAAAATTAGTTTCAATTATTTAAAATGAATTCTAATGAGTCTATTTCAGATATATATAGTAGATTTCAGGATATTGTGCATTCCCTAATATCCTTGGGAAAGGAATTTTCGGAAGAAGATCAAGTCAGAAAAATTCTAAATTCTCTTACTCTAGAAGAGGATCAAAAGATACTTGTGATCGAAGAGGCAAATGACATCAGTATTTTAAAGATAGAAGAATTAATTGGGAATCTAATTTCGTTTGAAGTTCAAATGATCGGGAGAAGAGGAAGCAAAGCATCTGAAAAGAAATCAATGGCATTTAATGCATTAATTGATGGATCAGTCTCAAACAGTGATAATGATGAAGAGATAGCCTTTATGAACAGGAATTTTCGGAAAATTATGAAATACAGAAAGATGAATAATCTCAAGAGAAATAACTATAAGAACTCTGGAAATCAAAAAGTAGTTCCAAACAATTTCAAATGTTTCAACTGTGATGAACCGGGCCATATCAAAAGAGACTGTCTGTATCCAGATAGGCAAAATCCTCCAATAAACAATGATTTAGTAAAGAAACAGAAGCGTGTTGTGACAGCCCGCAAATCTGTACCCCTTGAATCAACACTATTCTACCTCTGTTAACTCAAGTGGCACAGAAATACGAACCATTTGGGTTTTAAGAAGAAGAGATAGAAGAAGAAGAAGCTAAACAATATCAGAATCTCACAGTCGCAGCGGAATAAAATATAATAGTAAATATAGATCTTTACACAACATGAAATCTTTACCAGTTTTATACATCACATCATCAGAGTATCTCATACATCAAATTACCAATCAGACAAATCCATACAATCATAGCAGCGGAATATATATAGGTACAGATAACACGTCTCGGACTCCAGCTCCTTTCCTGCTCCAAAGCATCATGTCCTGAACATATAATACTCGGTCTGACCCGAGCATTATAATGAAATAACATCCGGGTCAGTCTGGGATACCAGTTGATAATAATGCATCCAAATTGATTATTAAAGTTTCAAAAATCCTTTGAAAACAAAAGCATCTCGTAAGACCACGCCACAAATAAACATGTCAGGTTTTTACCTTACGATAGCTAAAACACTTTTTATAGGAATCCTCTGATATTATAATAGGGTCTATTTACAAGTACTTATAAAATAGCCAAAATTGTTACATCTATTAAATTCCAGCTACTAGCCACAAAAGTGGGTAATACAAACAAAAATCGTACAAGGCTCGTAGGGTGAATGGATTTCCAACAATGACTAGGCAATAGGGTACCACCTGTCACAGTACGGGGCCTAGATGACCGTACCGAGGACCACGCCCGATCCCCTTCAACACAAGGCCAGACCCATCCCTTACTGGACAGTTCGGAATAAGATCACCCCACGGTTGGGATCAGCAACCGCCCACTAAGCCGAAATAAAAAGGGACATCTGGACAGGGATGACCTTACTCTCCAGTGGGGCCTACCCACGAAGCCTTGCTGCATATCCCCTGATTTTCAGTCATTCCCATTTGATGAGGCTTGAGGCTAAGCGTTACCTTTAGAACGTTTCACTTAGAATGCCCATCGCCCACCTAACGATGTTCCGAAAGCATTCGTCCATACAAGTCCGTTCCGGGTTCGAACGGAACCGAAGGTACTACTCCTACTACATCCATTTTGGAAATATCCTCAGGATTAGTAGCGACTAGCCCTTGCACTTCACTGCACCATCTTCGACTCCGAACATATTTTTCCACGAAACGTACAAACCGGATCGAAGTGGTTTTCGAGAAATAAATCTTGATCCCGGTCTCTTCGAAACGATCAACGCATTTGTCCAATATTGATAGTCGGTGATTTAACTATCAATTTATATTCACAAACATCCATCACACAATAAATAATTTCCCACATTATTTATTTGCCTCAAATATCTTTAAAAGATATATTTTCAAATTTTCAAAGCTCATTTGAAAACAATTTCCCAATATTCTTCCTTTTCACGGTAAATCCCATTACCATTTATTCCCATTGGAAAGACCAAGCTTAAACATTTTGCTTTAAAAACAGTTAAAATACTTTATACTGAAATATACTTTAAAATATGAAAATTACTTCTATTTATTTACCCAAAATATAATTTCAAAACAATTTTAAATAGCATTATTTAATAAGACATAAACTGGATTTAAATAGGGGTTTGGTTTACTAAATTTAAAAGTGGAGTTTAAAAGAATAATACCACCCTTTACCAATAACTTAAAACAAATGATTATAAAACAAAGTTTATTAATTTCTTCTTTAAAATAACCATTTCTAAAAAAATACTCTTTAAACAATTTAAACTTTAACTTCTAATTAAATAAATCTTTTAAAACACTAACTTGGTTTTTCCCGGGAAAACATTTTCCCGTTCAAACATCCCAAAGTATCCTTCATATAAATCCAACCGATTTATTTCAATTCAATTTATGTTTACAACAGAAATTCCCAATTCCATACTTATCTATATCTTCATCCGAAGTTCAATCTCAATTTCCCATATCCGGAAATTCATTTTGAAATATAGGTGTTAAATCATTTTTAAATAAAATAAATTTGGAGAATTTTTCAATGAAAAACCATATTTAAATTTTACTTAAATAAAATCCCAATGAAAAACGGCATTTCAAAATATTCTATTTGCATTTAAAACTGTTAATTTAAAGTCGGAAGCTTCATTTTAACATATTTTAATTTTTTCGGATAACACTATTCATTATTAAAATAACCCATCGTTATTCTAAACCAAATTGTAATTTCCATAGAATTCATTTCCAGAAATCTACACTTCACATTTGTCGATTGGTAAATTTCCACTGTATTTCAAAACCCAATTTTACCAATTTTACGTTTTCCATCCAAATCAGATTTCACATTTTATTCTTTGAAATTCTATTATTAACAATTCATTTTATTTCGTAAAAACCCAATTTAATCCATTCATAATTAAATTTTGTAATTATAATTTATACAACGATTTCACAGTACAATTTAATTTCAGATTTGTCAATCACAACACATAATCAGGCTTCATTATCAATTATAAAATAATTGTTACAATGTGAGGAATCCAGTTGGATTCCTCCAACCTGTTTTCCCTGCATCCACAAATATTAGCACATCACACACATATATATCAATCTAGACTGATAGCAACAATTATATTCAACCAATCACACAGATATTCAAATATTAACTATTTAAATTAGCTAGCATCCAGATGTGAGTGAGAATAACTCACCTTGAGTTTCGGCAAGCGTTCGAAATTTAAATTAAACCGAACGACGTTCGATTTAACTCAAATTTTTACTTGCCCGGAATGATTCCAAAACTGCATCCCTGCGTAGTACGCTTCTCTGCGATTCCGACGCCACCAAATTCGTCGAAATCTGACAACGTTTGTACTAGATATGAATTTTCAAAGTTTAATTACCAATTTAAAAGCAATTTCTTTTTTAAATTTAATTTTATTATACCCAAACGAATCTCAGCCGCAAGATCTGGAAATCCACATCAAAGCCGCACGTCCCTTCTTCCTCACGCGATATAGCTTACGGCCGAACCCAAAAAATCGCGCCTAGGGTTTAAAATCGATCCTTCTACGATCGATCAGAGATCGGTCAGATTCCACCATCGCGAAGCCCTGTATCAACTTCACCACCACCCAAAACACGGCCAAACTCGGTCGTGCTTGGGTCTCGCAATTCGTGCGCATCCGGTGGCACTAACGGCAGCAATATCTCCTTCATCATTGCACGAAACACGATCTTGACCGCTCACTTCGAAGATCTCGGAGTCTTCGAATTAATGCGTGGATTTCAAGAGAAAAGAGGAAGTAGATGAGCAATTAACGACCATTAAAATGAATGCAAGCGGCGGCTGATGAACAAACTAGGGTTAGGGCTAAAAACGTGAATATATATATATATGTAAATATAATAATATTTTAATGTGAAATTAACTCTTAAGCAATTTTCAAACGAACCCCGAATCTTACGTGCCGACAGGCGTTTCTAAGGTTTTTCCGCGTTCCGGAAACAATGGAACAGGTTTCGTAGGCTAATTCGGCCATATGTGCGAGTTACGGAATTAAACGATAAATTTTAATCATAAAACAATTTCGATGCGTTTCGAGCTGCCAGGGTCAAACAACAACTCCGATTGCTACGAAAATTGAAATCCGATAATAACTAACTATTACGGATCCAATGGATCCGGTTTCTTCGAATTCCGAGACTGTGCCCCCGGAAGGCTATTTTAACTCGTCTATTAAATCGAGCAATTTTCAAAATTGTCGAAAACGCTTAAAATTTTGTTTTTAAAATTCTATTAACTTAATAATAAATCATATAAAATTTATAAATTACATTAAAAATTATTTTGACTCATTCCGGATTAAAATCTCACTAATTGCAATATTTTATTGTTAAATCCTATGATTAAATTAATATAGAATCCCAAATATCAACTTATTAACCTTTAAATTCATCTAAAAATCCAATAACACTTTTAATGACCAAATAGATTTAAAATAAATTTTAGAACTCATTTCCATATCTATTTACCTCCATATACACAATTTATCCCGATCAATATTCTATTATTACTATTTAAATTCCATTTGGGTTACCATATTTGGAATTATAAGTAATTTATTAATTCCACCCAATTCTTTTTATCTTAAGACCAATTCAAAATCCACATTGAACATTTAAAATGAATTAAATGTTCAAAATTTAATGCCCAAAATTCTGGGATGTTACATTCCTCACCCCTTATAAATATTTCGTCCTTGAAATTTGCTAAGGTAGAAAGAATTTTCCCAACTCAACAGCAAAACTTACTTAGTGAAAATCCCAAATTCACCTTTCCCAAATCCTTTAGCTTCAAATCGAAACTACTAATTCAATCCTATTCCAAAATTCTCTATTTTCAAACGTAATTTGAAATCGACTTGTTGCTAATGAAACATATGCTCCTACACTCATTAACTTAACCCAAACTTCTTTAGTTAAAACTTATATACACTTCCCAAAACCCTTTAGCTCAAATCAAAACTCATTTGCTTCATTTACATTCAAAAGCTTTTGTTTCAACATTATTTCAAAAATAACTTTCCAAGTTAATTAAATTTTCCAAAATCCCAAAAATTTTCTAACTCCCAAAATTTCCGAAAATTTTTAGCAGAGTCTCCCTTGTACGGAGGAGCTTCCGCGATATCGCGATACAAATAAATATATATACATCGACCCACACGGTCGGAAACCAAAATATATCACAATATATATATCATTTCCCAATTATATTTGCGTAAGCGTACCTTTTAAGCAAATTTTTAAAGCAAGCAGCTAATATATAATGCATATACGCGCTCCAACACTATCGAACGCCTTCCGTACCTGTAGTTACTCAAAAAACTCATCAGTTTTCAAAGATATGCATATTTTAACAACATTTCCAATATTAATCTAAGCCAAACATCCATTTCATAATCGAATCAAACATTTGCATGATTTCATAAGTAAATCATATTTCATAGCATGAACAAAGTCCCTTTTCTAATGCCCAACTCCAAGTTATTTCACACAAAGAATTTTATATACAAGTTTTGCTATGTTTCATTCATATTCTACCCCATCTCCGAATTGATTTCCCAGTCAATTTCCTTTTTAATTGGATACATTTGCACTTCCATTATGATTCACTTACATTTATACTCAAATCCATTTATTAAGATTTTAGCCCATTCTACTTTCATCCAAACCAACTTCATTTTATTTCACTTGAATGATTTACATTCAAGTTTACTACATACCATTCATATTTATTACAACCAATTCATTTCTATTTCAATATGATTAACATATGCCTTACTTACATTTCTTTATTTTAATTTACATTCCCAATTTGATTTACAATCAAATTTTACTTTAAATTTGGAGTATCGGCATTACTTTTATGATCCATTATAATTCACATGCAAAATCACTTAATAAAGTACAAATCTGTTCCAATTAATTCAAAACCAATTCCATTTGCTTCTTTAAACAACTCAATTCTGAATACATGCAAACACTCATGTCATTCAAGCAAAAATAATCACCACTTAAGCTCATAACCATTAAAATCAATTCTAGTTTAAATTTATATTAATTTTATTCAATTTTGCATGGTTCACAATCCAAGCATTCTTACTTTATCACGTTTATTGAAGTAAATCTCAAATTTTATATTTCCAATTGATTATCTAAACAAATTTCATTTAAAGCTATTTCATAAGCTCAACAATAACCATCTCACCATTTTCTTAAATGATTTCGATTCCATAATATTTCAATTTTAATTGGTTCTTACCCAAATCAAACCATTTAATTTTAATGCACTTTGTTTATTTATTTTATCCATTTTAGATTTACTTTATTTACAAGGAGACCGCTTTAAATTATTTCACTCATTTGAATTTTATTACAATTCAAGCCATCACTATTGTTATATAATTTCATTATTCATTCATACTTCCAACATTTATTACCAAAATTTTAAATTCCATGCCACAACTGGATTTTTATTTACTTTCCAAATTTTGACCAAACCATCAAAATTCTATTCATTGCCATACACATTCCATTTAATTTAGCTTATACAAAATGCATCTTCAAGCTTCTTTTTATTTAATTTAGCTTACGCTAAATTCATTCTCAAACAATTCCTTTAAACTTAGTTGAGTGAGGATTTAATTATCCAATATCATTTCAATTAAATTTAACCTTCCCTCAGCTCAATTCTTTTCCCATTTAAATTCAAGCTTTAACTAAACTTATTCATCCATCTTAAATTTATACTATTTCTTTTACCTTTAAATAAGAATTTAATTCTATTCAAAATTATTTACAACACAGTTGAATTTTGATTTTACTTCAATCCAAATTTATTTAGCCATCTTGAATTCATACCATTTCCTTTACTATCTTAAATAAGAATTAAATTCCATTCATTTCTATTCTTAACACAATTGAATTTTGTTTTTAATTAAATCCAAATCCATCTCAATTCCATTCAATTGAAGTTAAATCAAATTCAATTCAAATTTTAAATTCTTCATATACAAGTTCAAAACTTACTTACGAGCTTAAGTTCATTCACATCTTTAATTTCTCACTTTACCTTATCTCAATTCACATTTCATTTGAGATTAAATTTGATTTCACCATACCATTCAACTATTTTCCAATTGTGATCATAATTCCGTTTTCCTATTTATAAGTTCACCAACTTCTTTATTTTAAAGCTCATATTGCTCATTTGAGTTACTTTCATCTTATAATCACAATTTATATCTCTGAATTCTTAAGGATATAAATTTCTTTCACCTTAATCCTTTGCACATTTTAAATCCTCAATTTTCAGATCACAAGTATAACAGTTAACAGCATATGAGTACAATTTATTGCACAATGACCCATGATTACCAAATTATTTTACATTTCAATTTAATCCAATCAATTTAATTCTAAGTTCAAATTATTTAACTTATCCCAAGTTAACTTCCAATTTTCTATTCACTTCAATTTATTTTATTCTCTTCCATTTACTCAGGTTAAATTTTAATCCCAAGACTAAAAATTTCATTTCCTTCTTATTAATATCAACTTCACCAAATAAGTCCAATAGTTGATTCATTTTAATTTTACACATTATTTAAATAGAAATTCCCAGAATTCAATTACCCGGTTTATTCCAAAACCATTTTGAAATAATAATCAACATATTCCCACTTGCTATATCAAACCAAACCCAGATTCCAAAACAATCTGCTTTTACCAAACAATTTTCCCTTTTTAAATTTCCAAAACAACTGGTATATCCAACAAGTCCAAACAATATCATAACCAACCACTTTGGTAGTAATCCATCACTTTAGAAACTCGAAAAGGAATTCTAATGATGTGGCCAGCATCATCAGGATTATTTTCCAGCGACTGAAGTGAGCTCAGTGCTTTCTTACTTCCCAAATTCATTTCAAAACAGTTTCCATTCAAACATATTTCCCAAATCAACATTCCATTATTTCCTTTAAACACTTGGGAAAATATTACCAAACATTTCCAAGATTTTAAATTTCCAAACCTTTGGTTTCATTACATTTAAAATCCTTTCCATAATCCCCAGGTTTAAATCCTGATTTAGTTTAAATTTAGTTATTCTTCCTTTATATAATTTATACCCATAAAATTTTTTTTGATTACAACCATTTCTAATTTAAGATTAAATTTTGGATTCTTATTTAATTATTGTATTAACAACCAATCAACCAAATATATAGATAATAATTTCAGAAAATTATTTCTTTTATATCAAAATATAATTTGGGTAAAATTATTTCATTTATCCCCTTATAAAAACAATACTATGTTGGTTTATCTTGTTTAAGAGTTTAGAAACCCCTATCGATACGGTTGTACTTCCCGCACCGACCAGAATTCATAAACACTCAACCGATAAGTCAACACAGTATAAAAACAATTTTATATTCACTAAGAAGTACGCTCTCATATCTATTAATACACTCAACTCATTATAGTGTACTATTGACTCTGTTTAATGAGTAATTTCCCCCACCAAAGCCTAGGTTGTCGCCAACCTAAGCTCTGATACCAACTGTGACATCCCGCAAATCCGTACCCCTTGAATCAACATTATTCTACCTCTGTTAACTCAAGTGGCACAGAAATACGAACCATTTGGGTTTTATGAAGAAGAGATAGAAGAAGAAGAAGCTAAACAATATCAGAATCTCACAGTCGCAGCGGAATAAAATATAATAGTAAATATAGATCTTTACACAAAATGAAATCTATACCAGTTTTATACATCACATCATCAGAGTATCTCGTACATCAAATTACCAATCAGACAAATCCATACAATCATAGCAGCGGAATATATATAGGTACAGATAATACGTCTCGGACTCCAGCTCCTTTCCTGCTCCAAAGCATCCTGTCCTAAACATATAATACTCGGTCTGACCCGAGCATTATAATCAAATAACACCCGAGTCAGTCTGGGATACCAGCTGATAATAATGCATCCAAATTGATTGTTAAAGTTTCAAAAATCCTTTGAAAACAAAAGCATCTCGTAAGACCACGCCCTAAATAAACATGTCAGGTTTTTACCTTACGATAGCTAAAACACTTTTTATAGGAATCCTCTAATATTATAATAGGGTCTATTTACAAGTACTTATAAAATAGCCAAAATTTTTACATCTATTAAATTCCAGCTACTAGCCACAAAAGTGGGTAATACAAACAAAACTCGTACAAGGCTCGTAGGGAGAATGGATTTCCAACAATGACTAGGCACTGGGGTACCACCTGTCACAGTACGGGGCCTAGATCACCGTACCGAGGACCACGCCTGATCCCCTGCAACACAAGGCCGAACCCATCCCTTACTGGACAGCTCCGAATAAGATCGCCCCACAGTTGGGATCAGCAACCGCCCACTAAGCCGAAATAAAAAGGGACATTTAGACAGGGATGACCTTACTCTCCTGTGGGGGCTACCCAAGAAGCCTTGCTGCATATCCCCTGATTTTCAGTCACTCCCATTTGACGAGGCTTGAGGCTAAGCGTTACCTTCAGAATGCTTCACTTAGAATGCCGATTGCCCACCTGACGATGTTCCGAAAGCATTCGTCCATACAAGTCCGTTCCGGGTTCGAACGGAACCGAAGGCACTACTCCTACTACATCCATTTTGGAATATCCTTAGGATTAGTAGCGACTAGCCCTTGCACTTCACTGCTCCATCTTCGACTCCGAACACGTTTTTCCACGAAATGTACAAACCGGATCGAAGTGGTTTTGGAGAAATAAATCTCGATCCCGGTCTCTTCGAAACGATCAACGCATTTGTCCAATATTGATAGTCGGTGATTTAACTATCAATTTATATTCACAAACATCCATCACACGATAAATAATTTCCCACATTATTTATTTGCCTCAAATATCTTCAAAAGATATATTTTCAAATTTTCAAAGCTCATTTGAAAACAATTTCCCAAAATTCTTCCTTTTCACGGTAAATCCCATTACCATTTATTCCTATTGGAAAGACCAAGCTTAAACATTTTTCTTTAAAAACGGTTAAAATACTTTATACTGAAATATACTTTAAAATATGAAAATTACTTCTATTTATTTACCCAAAATATAATTTCAAAACAATTTTAAATAGCATTATTTAATAAGATATAAACTGGATTTAAATAAGGGTTTGGTTTACTAAATTTAAAATTGGAGTTTAAAAGAATAATACTAGCCTTTACCAATAACTTAAAACAAATGATTATAAAACAAAGTTTATTAATTTCTTCTTTAAAATAACCATTTCTAAAAAAATACTCTTTAAACAATTTAAACTTTAACTTTTAATTAAATAAATCTTTTAAAACACTAACTTGGTTTTTCCCGGGAAAACACTTTCCCGTTCAAACATCCCAAAGTATCCTTCATATAAATCCAACCGATTTATTTCAATTCAATTTATGTTTACAACATAAATTCCCAATTCCATACTTATCTATATCTTCATCCGAAGTTCAATCTCAATTTCCCATATCCGAAAATTCATTTTGAAATATAGGTGTTAAATCATTTTTAAATAAAATAAATTTAGAGAATTTTTCAATGAAAAACCATATTTAAATTTTACTTAAATAAAGTCCCAATGAAAAACGGCATTTCAAAATATTCTATTTACATTTAAAACTATTAATTTAAAGTCAGAAGCTTCATTTTAACATATTTTAATTTTTCGGATAACACTATTCATTATTAAAATAACCCATCGTTCTTCTAAACCAAATTGTAATTTCCATAGAATTCATTTCCAGAAATCTACACTTCACATTTTTCGATTGGTAAATTTCCACTGTATTTCAAAACCCAATTTTACCAATTTTACATTTTCCATCCAAATCAGATTTCACATTTTATTCTTTGAAATTCTATTATTAACAATTCATTTTATTTCGTAAAAACCCAATTTAATCCATTCATAATTAAATTCTGTAATTATAATTTATAAAACAATTTCACAGTACAATTTAATTTCAGATTTGTCAATCACAACACATAATCAGGCATCATTATCAATTATGAAATAATTGTTACATTGTGAGGAATCCAGTTGGATTCCTCCAACCTGTTTTCCCTGCATCCACAAATATTAGCACATCACACATATAAATATCAATCCAGACTAATAGCAACAATTATATTCAACCAATCACACAGATATTCAAATATTAACTATTTAAATTAGCTAGCATCTAGATGTGAGTGAGAATAACTCACCTTGAGTTTCGACGAGCGTTCGAAATTTAAATTAAACCGACCGACGTTCGATTTAACTCAAATTTTTACTTGCCCGGAATGATTCCAGAACTGCACCACTGCGTAGTACGCTTCTCTGCGATTCCGACGCCACCAAATTCGTCGAAATCTGACAATGTATGTACTAGATATGAATTTTCAAAGTTTAATTACCAATTTAAAAGCAATTGCTTTTTTAAATTTAATTTTATTATACCCAAACGAATCTCAGCCGCAAGATCTGGAAATCCACATCAAAGCCGCACGTCCCTTCTTCCTCACTGGATATAGCTTACGGCCGAACCCAAAAAATCGCGCCTAGGGTTTAAAATCGATCGTTCTACGATCGATCAGAGATCGATCAGATTCCACCATCGCGAAGCCCTGTATCAACTTCATCTCCACCCAGAACACGGCCAAACTCGGTCGTGCTTGGGTCTTGCAATTCGTGCGCAACCGGTGGCACTAACGGCAGCAATATCTCCTTCATCATTGCACGAAACACGATCTTGACCGCTCGCTTCGAAGATCTCGAAGTCTTCAAATTAATGCGTGGATTTCAAGAGAAAAGAGGAAGTAGATGAGCAACTAACGGCCATTAAAATGAATGTAAGCGGCGGCTGATGAACAAACTAGGGTTAGGGCTAAAAACGTGAATATATATATGTAAATATAATAATATTTTAATGTGAAATTAACTCTTAAGCAATTTTCAAACGAACCCCGAATCTTACGTGCCGACAGGCGTTTCTAAGGTTTTTCCACGTTCCGGACACAATGGAACAGGTTTCGTAGGCTAATTCGGTCACATGTGCGAGTTACGGAATTAAACGATAAATTTAAAATTAAACTGATTAAAACAATTTCGATGCGTTTCGAGCTGCCAGGGTCAAACGACAACTCTGATTGCTACGAAAATTGAAATCCGATAATAACTAACTATTACGGATCCAATGGATCTGGTTTCTTCGAATTCCGAGACTGTGCCCCGGAAGGCTATTTTAACTCGTCTATTTAATCGAGCGATTTTCAAAATTGTCGAAAACGCTTAAAATTTTACTTTTAAAATTCTATTAACTTAATAATAAATCATATAAAATTTATAAATTACATTAAAAATTATTTTGACTCATTCCGGATTAAAATCTCACTAATTGCAATATTTTATTATTAAATCCTATGATTAAATTAATATAGAATCCCAAATATTAACTTATTAACCTTTAAATTCATCTAAAAATCCAATAACACTTTTAATGACCAAATAGATTTAAAATAAATTTTAGAACTCATTTCCATATCTATTTTACCTCCATATACACAATTTATCCCGATCAATATTCTATTATTACTATTTAAATTCCAATTGGGTTACCATATTTGGAATTATAAGTAATTTATTAATTCCACCCAATTCTTTTTATCTTAAGACCAATTCAAAATCCACATTGAACATTTAAAATGAATTAAATGTTCAAAATTTAATGCCCAAAATTCTGGGATGTTACATTCCTCCCCCCTTTTAAAAATTTCATCCCTGAAATTTGCAAAGGTAGAAAGAATTTTCCCAACTCAACAGCAAAACTTACTTAGTGAAAATCCCAAATTCACCTTTCCCAAATCCTTTAGCTTCAAATCGAAACTACTAATTCAATCCTATTCTAAAATTCTTTATTTTCAAACGTAATTTGAAATCGACTTGTTGCTAATGAAACAAATGCTCCTACACTCATTAACTTAACCCAAACTTCTTTAGTTAAAACTTATATACACTTCCCAAAACCCTTTAGCTCAAATCAAAACTCATTTGCTTCATTTACATTCAAAAGCTTTTGTTTCAACATTATTTCAAAAATAACTTTCCAAGTTAATTAAATTTTCCAAAATCCCAAAAAATTTCTAACTCCCAAAATTTTCGAAAATTTTTAGCAGAGTCTCCCTTGTACGGAGGAGCTTTCGCGATATCGCGATACAAATAAATATATATACATCGACCCACACGGTCGGAAACCAAAATATATCACAATATATATATCATTTCCCAATTACATTTGCGTAAGCGTACCTTTTAAGCAAAATTTTAAAGCAAGCAGCTATACGCGCTCCAACTCTATCGAACGCCTTTCGTACCTGTAGTTACTCAACAAACTCATCAGTTTTCAAAGATATGCATATTTTAACATTTCCAATATTAATTTAAGCCAAACATCCATTTCATAATCGAATCAAACATTTGCATGATTTCATAAGTAAATCATATTTCATAGCATGAACAAAGTCCCTTTTCTAATGCCCAACTCCAAGTTATTTCACACAAAGAATTTTATATACAAGTTTTGCTATGTTTCATTCATATTCTACCCCATCTCCGAATTGATTTCCCAGTCAATTTCCTTTTTAATTGGATACATTTGCACTTCCATTATGATTCACTTACATTTATACTCAAATCCATTTATTAAGATTTTAGCCCATTCCACTTTCATCCAAACCAACTTCATTTTATTTCACTTGAATGATTTACATTCAAGTTTACTACATACCATTCATATTTATTACAACCAATTCATTTCTATTTCAATATGATTAACATATGCCTTACTTACATTTCTTTATTTTAATTTACATTCCCAATTTGATTTACAATCAAATTTTACTTTAAATTTGGAGTATCGGCATTACTTTTATGATCCATTATAATTCACATGCAAAATCACTTAATAAAGTACAAATCTGTTCCAATTAATTCAAAACCAATTCCATTTGCTTCTTTAAACAACTCAATTCTGAATACATGCAAACACTCATGTCATTCAAGCAAAAATAATCACCACTTAAGCTCATAACCATTAAAATCAATTCTAGTTTAAATTTATATTAATTTTATTCAATTTTGCATGGTTCACAATCCAAGCATTCTTACTTTATCACGTTTATTGAAGTAAATCTCAAATTTTATATTTCCAATTGATTATCTAAACAAATTTCATTTAAAGCTATTTCATAAGCTCAACAATAACCATCTCACCATTTTCTTAAATGATTTCGATTCCATAATATTTCAATTTTAATTGGTTCTTACCCAAATCAAACCATTTACAAATTTTAATGCACTTTGTTTATTTATTTTATCCATTTTAGATTTACTTTATTTACAAGGAGACCGCTTTAAATTATTTCACTCATTTGAATTTTATTACAATTCAAGCCATCACTATTGTTATATAATTTCATTATTCATTCATACTTCCAACATTTATTACCAAAATTTTAAATTCCATGCCACAACTGGATTTTTATTTACTTTCCAAATTTTGACCAAACCATCAAAATTCTATTCATTGCCATACACATTCCATTTAATTTAGCTTATACAAAATGCATCTTCAAGCTTCTTTTTATTTAATTTAGCTTACGCTAAATTCATTCTCAAACAATTCCTTTAAATTTAGTTGAGTGAGGATTTAATTATCCAATATCACTTCAATTAAATTTAACCTTCCCTCAGCTCAATTCTTTTCCCATTTAAATTCAAGCTTTAACTAAACTTATTCATCCATCTTAAATTTATACTATTTCTTTTACCTTTAAATAAGAATTTAATTCTATTCAAAATTATTTACAACACAGTTGAATTTTGATTTTACTTCAATCCAAATTTATTTAGCCATCTTGAATTCATACCATTTCCTTTACTATCTTAAATAAGAATTAAATTCCATTCATTTCTATTCTTAACACAATTGAATTTTGTTTTTAATTAAATCCAAATCCATCTCAATTCCATTCAATTGAAGTTAAATCAAATTCAATTCAAATTTTAAATTCTTCATATACAAGTTCAAAACTTACTTACGAGCTTAAGTTCATTCACATCTTTAATTTCTCACTTTACCTTATCTCAATTCACATTTCATTTGAGATTAAATTTGATTTCACCATACCATTCAACTATTTTCCAATTGTGATCATAATTCCGTTTTCCTATTTATAAGTTCACCAACTTCTTTATTTTAAAGCTCATATTGCTCATTTGAGTTACTTTCATCTTATAATCACAATTTATATCTCTGAATTCTTAAGGATATAAATTTCTTTCACCTTAATCCTTTGCACATTTTAAATCCTCAATTTTCAGATCACAAGTATAACACTTAATAGCATATGAGTACAATTTATTGCACAATGACCCATGATTACCAAATTATTTTACATTTCAATTTAATCCAATCAATTTAATTCTAAGTTCAAATTATTTAACTTATCCCAAGTTAACTTCCAATTTTCTATTCACTTCAATTTATTTTATTCTCTTTCATTTACTCAGGTTAAATTTTAATCCCAAGACTAAAAATTTCATTTCCTTCTTATTAATATCAACTTCACCAAATAAGTCCAATAGTTGATTCATTTTAATTTTACACATTATTTAAATAGAAATTCCCAGAATTCAATTACCCGGTTTATTCCAAAACCATTTTGAAATAATAATCAACATATTCCTACTTGTTATATCAAACCAAACCCAGATTCCAAAACAATCTGCTTTTACCAAACAATTTTCCCTTTTTAAATTTCAAAAACAACAGGTATATCCAACAAGTCCAAACAATATCATAACCAACCACTTTGGTAGTAATCCATCACTTTAGAAACTCGAAAATGAATTCTATTGATGTGGCCAGCATCATCAGGATTATTTTCCAGCGACTAAAGTGAGTTCAGTTCTTTCTTACTTCCCAAATTCATTTCAAAACAGTTTCCATTCAAACATATTTCCCAAATCAACATTCCATTATTGCCTTTAAACACTTGGGAAAATATTACCAAACATTTCCAAGATTTTAAATTTCCAAACCTTTGGTTTCATTACATTTAAAATCCTTTCCATAATCCCCAGGTTTAAATCCTGGTTTAGTTTAAATTTAGTTATTCTTCCTTTATATAATTTATACCCATAATTTTTTTTTGATTACAACCATTTCTATTTTAAGATTAAATTTTGGATTCTTATTTAATTATTGTATTAACAACCAATCAACCAAATATATAGATAATAATTTTAGAAAATTATTTCTTTTATATCAAAATATAATTTGGGTAAAATTATTTCATTTATCCCCTTATAAAAACAATACTATGTCGGTTTATCTTGTTTAAGAGTTTAGAAACCCCTATCGATACGGTTGTACTTCCCGCACCGACCAGAATTCATAAACACTCAACCGATAAGTCAACCCAGTATAAAAACAATTTTATATTCACTAACAAGTACGCTCTCATATCTATTAATACACTCAACTCATTATAGTGTACTATTGACTCTGTTTAATGAGTAATTTCCCCCACCAAAGCCTAGGTTGTCGCCAACCTAAGCTCTGATACCAACTGTGACATCCCGCAAATCCGTACCCCTTGAATCAACATTATTCTACCTCTGTTAACACAAGTGGCACAGAAATACGAACCATTTGGGTTTTATGAAGAAGAGATAGAAGAAGAAGAAGCTAAACAATATCAGAATCTCACAGTCGCAGCGTAATAAAATATAATAGTAAATATAGATCTTTACACAAAATGAAATATATACCAGTTTTATACATCACATCATCAGAGTATCTCATACATCAAATTACCAATCAGACAAATCCATACAATCGTAGCAGCGGAATATATATAGGTACAGATAATACGTCTCGGACTCCAGCTCCTTTCCTGCTCCAAAGCATCCTGTCCTGAACATATAATACTCGGTCTGACCGGAGCATTATAATCAAATAACACCCGAGTCAGTCTGGGATACTAGCTGATAATAATGCATCCAAATTGATTGTTAAAGTTTCAAAAATCCTTTGAAAACAAAAGCATCTCGTAAGACCACGCCACAAATAAACATGTCGGGTTTTTACCTTACGATAGCTAAAACACTTTTTATAGGAATCCTCTGATATTATAATAGGGTCTATTTACAAGTACTTATAAAATAGCCGAAATTATTACATCTATTAAATTCTAGCTACTAGCCACAAAAGTGGGTAATACAAACAAAACTCGTACAAGGCTCGTAGGGAGAATGGATTTCCAATAATGACTAGGCACTGGGGTACCACCTGTCACAGTACGGGGCCTAGATCACCGTACCGAGGACCACGCCCGATCCCCTGCAACACAAGGCCGAACCCATCCCTTACTGGAAAGCTCCGAATAAGATCGCCCCTCGGTTGGGATCAGCAACCGCCCACTAAGCCGAAATAAAAAGGGACATCTAGACAGGGATGACCTTACTCTCCAGTTGGGGCTACCCAAGAAGCCTTGCTGCATATCCCCTGATTTTCAGTCACTCCGATTTGATGAGGCTTGAGGCTAAGCGTTACCTTTAGAATGTTTCACTTAGAATGCCCATTGCCCACCTGACGATGTTCCGAAAGCATTCGTCCATACAAGTCCGTTCCGGGTTCGAACGGAACCGAAGGCACTACTCCTACTACATCCATTTTGGAAATATGCTCAGGATTAGTAGCGACTAGCCCTTGCACTTCACTGCTCCATCTTCGACTCCGAACACGTTTTTCCACGAAACGTACAAACCGGATCGAAGTGGTTTTCGAGAAATAAATCTCGATCCCGGTCTCTTCGAAACGATCAACGCATTTGTCCAATATTGATAGTCGGTGATTTAACTATCAATTTATATTCACAAACATCCATCACACGATAAATAATTTCCCACATTATTTTTTTTCCTCAAATATCTTTAAAAGATATATTTTCAAATTTTCAAAGCTCATTTGAAAACAATTTCCCAAAATTCTTCCTTTTCACGGTAAATCCCATTACCATTTATTCCCATTGGAAAGGTCAAGCTTAAACATTTTGCTTTAAAAACGGTTAAAATACTTTATACTGAAATATACTTTAAAATATGAAAATTACTTCTATTTATTTACCCAAAATATAATTTCAAAACAATTTTAAATAGCATTATTTAATAAGATATAAACTGGATTTAAATAAGGGTTTGGTTTACTAAATTTAAAATTGGAGTTTAAAAGAATAATACTAGCCTTTACCAATAACTTAAAACAAATGATTATAAAACAAAGTTTATTAATTTCTTCTTTAAAATAACCATTTCTAAAAAAATACTCTTTAAACAATTTAAACTTTAACTTTTAATTAAATAAATCTTTTAAAACACTAACTTGGTTTTTCCCGGGAAAACACTTTCCCGTTCAAACATCCCAAAGTATCCTTCATATAAATCCAACCGATTTATTTCAATTCAATTTATGTTTACAACATAAATTCCCAATTCCATTCAATCTCAATTTCCCATATCCGAAAATTCATTTTGAAATATAGGTGTTAAATCATTTTTAAATAAAATAAATTTAGAGAATTTTTCAATGAAAAACCATATTTAAATTTTACTTAAATAAAATCCCAATGAAAAACGGCATTTCAAAATATTCTATTTACATTTAAAACTATTAATTTAAAGTCGGAAGCTTCATTTTAACATATTTTAATTTTTCGGATAACACTATTCATTATTAAAATAACCCATCGTTATTCTAAACCAAATTGTAATTTCCATAGAATTCATTTCCAGAAATCTACACTTCACATTTTTCGATTGGTAAATTTCCACTGTATTTCAAAACCCAATTTTACCAATTTTACATTTTCCATCCAAATCAGATTTCACATTTTATTCTTTGAAATTCTATTATTAACAATTCATTTTATTTCGTAAAAACCTAATTTAATCCATTCATAATTAAATTCTGTAATTATAATTTATAAAACAATTTCACAGTACAATTTAATTTCAGATTTGTCAATCACAACACATAATCAGGCATCATTATCAATTATAAAATAATTGTTACATTGTGAGGAATCCAGTTGGATTCCTCCAACCCGTTTTCCCTGCATCCATAAATATTAGCACATCACACATATAAATATCAATCCAGACTGATAGCAACAATTATATTCAACCAATCACACAGATATTCAAATGTTAACTATTTAAATTAGCTAGCATCCAGATGTGAGTGAGAATAACTCACCTTGAGTTTCGGCGAGCGTTCGAAATTTAAATTAAACCGACCGACGTTCGATTTAACTCAAATTTTTACTTGCCTGGAATGATTCCAGAACTGCACCCCTGCGTAGTACGCTTCTCTGCAATTCCGACACCACCAAATTCGTCGAAATCTGACAACGTATGTACTAGATATGAATTTTCAAAGTTTAATTACCAATCTAAAAGCAAATTCTTTTCTAAATTTAATTTTATTATACCCAAACGAATCTCAGCCGCAAGATCTGGAAATCCACATCAAAGCCGCACGTCCCTTCTTCCTCACGCGATATAGCTTACGGCCGAACCCAAAAAATCGCGCCTAGGGTTTAAAATCGATCGTTCTACGATCGATCAGAGATCGATCAGATTCCACCATCGCAAAGCCCTGTATCAACTTCACCTCCACCCAGAACACGGCCAAACTCGGTCGTGCTTGGGTCTTGCAATTCGTGTGCAACCGGTGGCACTAACGGCGGCAATATCTCCTTCATCATTGCACGAAACACGATCTTGACCGCTCGCTTCGAAGATCTCGGAGTCCTCTACGATCCTCCAGTTGGAAGAATTTCGAATTAATGCGTTGATTTCAAGAGAAAAGAGGAAGTAGATGAGCAACTAACGGCCATTAAAATGAATGTAAGCCGCGGATGATGAACAAACTAGGGTTAGGGCTAAAAACGTGAATATATATATATATATATATATATATATATATATATATATGTATATATATATGTAAATATAATAATATTTTAATGTGAAATTAACTCTTAAGCAATTTTCAAACGAACTCCGAATCTTACGTGCCGACAGGCGTTTCTAAGGTTTTTCTGCGTTTCGGACACAATGGAATAGGTTTCGTAGGCTAATTCGGTCATATGTGCGAGTTACGGAATTAAACGGTAAATTTTAAATTAAACCGGTTAAAACAATTTCGATGCTTTTCGAGCTGCTAGGGTCAAACGACAACTCCGATTGCTACGAAAATTGAAATCCAATAATAACTAACAATTACGGATCCAATGGAACTGGTTTCGTCGAATTCCGAGATTGTGCCCCGGAAGGCTATTTTAACTCGTCTATTAAATCGAGCGATTTTCAAAATTTTCGAAAACGCTTAAAATTTTACTTTTAAAATTCTATTAACTTAATAATAGATCATATAAAATTTATAAATTACATTAAAAATTATTTTGACTCATTCTGGATTAAAATCTCACTAATTGCAATATTTTATTATTAAATCCTATGATTAAATTAATATAGAATCCCAAATATTAACTTATTAACCTTTAAATTCATCTAAAAATCCAATAACAATTTTAGTGACCAAATAGATTTAAAATAAATTTTAGAACTCATTTCCATATTTATTTACCTTCATATACACAATTTGTCCCGACTCAATATTCTATTATTACTATTTAAATTCCAATTGGGTTACCATATTTGGAATTATAAGTAATTTATTAATTCCACCCAATTCTTTTTATCTTAAGACCAATTCAAAATTCACATTGAACATTTAAAATGAATTAAATGTTCAAAATTTAATGCCCAAAATTCTGGGATGTTACACGTGTATTTACTGCCTCTCTAGATGACTCAGACTCATCCTCAAGCGATGATGATAAGAAGACAGATAATTCAAATTTGTGTTTTACGTAGTTCACGATTCTGACGAATTCAGAGAAACGGACTCAAGAAAAGGTACACATTTACAATACAATTGGTTGAAATTGCATGCTTAGAATTAGATGCTGAATTGCTTGATTGATTGATTTTGAATTGGTGTGTTATTTGAATTTTAAATTTTTTACTATTATTTTATTATTTTTATTATTATTTTATTATTATTTTTATTAGTATAATAATATATTATTGAAAATACTAAATTTCTAATAATATTCCAGATATATAGACATTAAAAATAATAAGTGTGTATGTCTGTGTGTGTGTGTGTATATATATATATTAGAGTACTTAGGAAAGAATAAATCATAGAAATTCATAGGCACATGCCGACATGGTCCTTACCATGATGTCGACATGGGTAACAGAATTTGAAATTCAAAATTTGAATTCAAATGGTTGAATTTCCCTCCATCTTTTCACTTTATTCAATTCTCTGAAAAGGCATCTTTTGTCCAGAGAACATGTGCTTTGAGAATCTATTTATTCACTATTTTTTATCATATCTTTTCACTCTCATTTTCAAATTCAAACTCTCCCTACTTTAAGGGCTTCTTCAAGCAACCCCTCCACTATTAGAATTTGCAGAAAGATAAAAGAGCAAATCTTCAACGATCCAGAGCCAACTAAAGCATATATCAATTATGCTAACTATGCAAAAGTCCATCCCGGAAAGTTTGCTATCTTTCAAGTTTTTTTTCTTATGAAATTGATTCTCTTTTTGCAAACAATCAAATTACTAATCTTGTTGATGCTTCTCAAAATGATTTTGTTTGCTGTCCAAACCTTGTCAAAATTTTCTATGCAAATTTAAACCATGGATTTTATAATGGAAATGAGGATGAAATTTGGAGTAGTGTCAAAGGCACTAGAATAGTTTCGAATTGTGATCTTATGGGTACCATTTTCATTTGCAAAAGTATGGGAATGGATCTTTCTAGTTTTAAAATCGATGAAAATGATCGTGAGACATTTCATCACATTTTTGAAGGAAATGATGATTTTGAATTTAAAAATCGAAATTTTTGACCAAAAGCAAGAATTGTCAATCTTCTTTTGCAACATACTTTGACCCCAAGATCGGGGAATTTTAATAATCCTACTTCAAAAGTTTGCAAAGCACTTTTTGCTATTTTTGGAAACTATGGCATTAATTGGGCGCAAGTTATTTTGGATGAACTTCGTCCTAAAAATCTTGAAATGGTTGAGAATACTTTGTATAATGGAATTTTTCTCACTCGGATTTTTAACTATTTTGGAGTGGATTTAAAAGGAGAAGAATTTGTTTCTAGAAAAGCTTTCAATCATTACAACATTTCACTTATGAAAATTCCATTTGTTTTTCAACCTTATGAGACTCTTGCGGAAAAGGAAGAGCGTTTGGCTCATGAGGAGATGGAAGAAGAGGAAGAGAAAGAAGAAGAAGGGGATGAAATGGAAATTGAAGAAGAATAAGAAGGTGAAACTTCTTTGGAAAGCATCGACTATCCTCCTAATTCATCCAACAAAATCCTTCTCAAAAACAAAAATACCATTGTTGAGAATCAACGAATTCTTAAACGATCCATTAGTAAGAAGTTGAACAAAATTTCATCCAAAATGAACAAGTTTATTTCCAAAGTCAGCAAGAAGCTTGGATTATCTTCATCATCATCATCCTCTAACTAGTTCTACCATTTCGTATCTCGTTGTATTTGTTTTAGTTCGTTTTAATTTGAAAGCTCATGTAGTTCTTTATGATTAATCGTTGTATCGTCTTAGTATGAAATGAAATGGAATTTCCTTTCTGTTATCTAGCTTATCTTATCTCCAGAATAAATGTTAGTATATTATATAAATATACATACACACAATTATTCATAAAATCCAAACAAGTCATAAAAATTCACTGCCCCATGTCGACATACCCCCTATGAGCATGTCGAAATGTACTGGTCAGAAATGACACTTCATTTTGAATTTGAAATTTAAATAACTACCATATGTCTATTCATTTCAAACGAATTTCTACACCTATAAATACCTATTTCTTCAAGAATTCATCATTGTATATTATTTCCTATCTACTCTATCTCTCATTCTTCTCACAAATCGAAATATGGCTAATCCAATTCATAATTTATCTGAGAATCTTGAAGAAACTCTTAATTCATTCAAGAATATTCTCTCGTTCATTCTTCGTAACCAGCGACACTTAGAATTGAGTCAAATGCAGATGATCAAGGAGCAAGAAAGGCATTTCGATGCAATACGATGGATGATTTCCTCCCTGCACAAGGATGACTACGAAGCACGTCCTCCAGTCACTCTCACCAGTGACAATGAAAATTGGGATGCTATTAAAGCAGACCCTATTTTTGGAGAAGAAGGATGGGTGGAAGTTCCTCGTAACATCTAATTTCATTGCTTTGTTTGAATTATTTGCTTTGATTGATTTGATTTCATTTACTTTAATTTGGTTTGATATGGATTGATATTTAGTGTGGATTGATGATTGTAAAAAACATGTATAAATATACATTTGATCCTTGTTTGATTATCAAGTCTATCGGTTTAAATTATCTCTTAATATATATATTATATACTCCATTGTATAGTTTATTAATGCAGGTATTTTTGTCCAAAGGGGAAGTTATATAGTTTGGAGATGGTTTTTTTTGTTGATGACAAAGGGGGAGTGTCATGACCTGACTTCCTAAGCCTACAAAGACGCATCATGAATTAAGAAAGAAAGGGATAGAAAAGAGAAAAGTAAGAAGAGAAAGAAGAAACAACATCATAATCTCAACAGCAGAACGGATAAATTATATTAATAACATAAGTATTACATAGTATCATATACAACATCTATCAGAGTTACACAGATAATACATCACATATCTAGGTAGTTATAAACACCTGTCTAGTTATTACAACTCAATACAATACCAACATACTACTCAGAGAAACCAACACAGCGGAACACTGTATAACTACAACGCAGAAGCCTCCTGCTCCATTGCTCCTCCATAATTCGTCAAAGCTAACCTGAATCCCTTGGCTACTCGTAAAAATTTGAGTACCCAAGAGTTTAAGAAAAACAGAAATAAACTCCGGGTCAGACATGGGTCTGGTGTGAGTAACAGGTTAAGGTTGCTTAACTTTTGAAAAACCTTTAAAAAGAAAGGTATCACGTAAGACTTCCCACACATAAACATGGAAATTTTATTACCTTACGCTAACCAAAACATTTGATAGGAAATCCAGTGATATTATAATAGGATCTGGGGTTTTCAAGTAAAATACAGAAATAGCTGGAATGCTTACATCTCACGTTCCAACATAGTTGGCACAACTAATACGTACGACACTTATTAGAGATTGGATTCCATACAATGGCAGGGCTACCGGGTTACCACCCGTCATAGTACGGGGCCTAGATCACCATACCGAGGATTACTCCCAATCCCCTATAACACAAAGCTGGAACCATTACTTACTAAACAGTTTCGAACAAGACCACCCTGCAGTTGTGATCGGCAACCGCACCACACAGCCGAAATAAAAAGGACATCTAGACAGGGGTAAATCTCGTTCTACTTGGGCATGAACCACTTAGCCTTGCTGCACCTCCCCTATTTTAGCCATTCCTGGTTGATGAGGCTTGAGGCTACGATTACCTTTATAGAACACATCTATCTTAGAATGCTCATCGTCCACCTGACGATGTTCTGAAAGCATTCAATCCATACAAGTTCGTTCCGGTTTCGAATGAAACCGAAGGCATTATCTCGTTACGCTCATTTTGGAATCACCCTCAGAGTAAACGACGATAACCCTTGCACTATGCATCTTCATCTTCACTTGAGATTCAAGACCTATCGTTAATTTGGGTCGATGTGGTCTTTGGATATCCAAATCTGGAAACCCGATCCCGGTCTCACCGAATCCAAAACGTATCTTTTAAGGTCCAAGTTGTTTTAAAATTTAAAATAATTCCATTCTATTATCTATATACACACATATAGATAATTCATAGATTCGCAATAGATAATCAACATTATCATCATAAACAGATAATCCGTATTATCATCCCAATACAACCAAAGCATCCATACTACACAGCAACACTTATCTCATATCTGAGATCTCTAACTATTCAAGGAAATCAGATATCATCCATCCATACATAAGCAATGATTTACTTAATCACATCATCTATAATTAATTTAAAATGGATTAAATTAATTTCTTCATCACTAATTAATTTAAAGTAAATTAAATTAATTACTTCATTAATATAAATCTTGCTTATATAACCATTAATTAATTATAAATCAATAAATTAATCATCTTCTAATTAATCACCTTAATTAATCACCATTGATTAATTATTATTTAATTACATCAAGTAATTATCCTTTAATTGATTTCACAAATTAATTACTCTTAACTAAAAACAGTAATTAACCTTTAATTACTTCATTGATTAATTAACTATAATTAATTATATTAATCCTTAATTAATACATTAATTAATTACTCTAAATCACTTATCATTGATTAATTAATCTTAATTAATCAACCCTTGATTACATCATTAATTATATTAACTAATGATTCCTAATAACATTTTAATTAATTATCCTATTTAAATCAATTATATTAAGTAATTAATCTTAATTAAACAATAATTATTAATCCCTCTTGATTAACCACATTCAGTAATAACCACCCTTAATTACTTCATTTACACAAATTAATTATTCCTTAATTAATTTCTTATTAATCCATTGAATAATTACAAAGTAATTTAATCTAAATTACTTCCATTATTAAATCATCTTCCACTAATTACATCCAGTAATTATCAATTAATTACTTCACTAAGTATTCCATCAATTACATAAAGTAATTATTATCAAATCATCCAGTGTTTAAAATTAATTAAAATTAATTAATTAACTTAAGCTAATCACATTAAACTCAATTAATTACATTACGTAATTAATTCCTTAATTACTTCTATTAACTTAAACAATTTCACAAATGATTATCATTAATTAATTAATATAATTAATTATTAAAATTAATCACACTAAATAATTGTTAAATAATCTCAAGTTAATGACCTTCATTAACCATTAACAATTCTTTAATTACTTTCCTTAAGTTATTAAACTTACTTTTATCATTATTAATTTCAAATTAATTAATCTTTAATAACCCATTAATTAATCCTAATTATTTTATAAATTAAGTGTTAACTATAACTTAATTAATCTTAATTACTTGATTAATTAATCTCTAATTATTAATTAATATTCTAATTAATAATCCTTAATTACAAATTAATTATTCCTAATTAATTAATCTTAAATCTTAATTAATTAATTTAAAAATCTTAATTACTTAATTAATCATCCATGTCACTAATTAATTAAATAATTAATTATCCATTTTAACTAACTTAATAATTTAATGAATCCAAATCATTAAATTCTATTTATCTTTAAGATAAAAAATTTCTTACTTAATCAAAGCATTTAAAAACAATTTGCTTTAAATTTCATTTTAAATTTAAGATTTATAATGAATACAAATTTAACTTTAACAAAGTTTTAATAACAATTCAAAAACCTTTTTATCTCAAGGTTAAAGAAATATTCATTTTATAAAAGAAGTTTTAAAGTATTTAAACCAAATTCATTTTTAAATTCAAATCAATTTAAAAATACACTTTAAACATTCCAAGTTATTTAAAAACAATTCCAATTTAAAAAATTTCTTTAATTTCAAAACTGAAATACAGATTTAATCTTGATTCCAGATTTAACTTAAATTTTAAAAGCTTTACTTACATTTTAAATCTTCATTTTAAAAATTCAAATCATTTAACCATTTTTAAAGTAGTCAAAACAATTTAAATTTAAAAACTTTATTTTATTTTAAAAACTGAAATTCAAACCCAAATTCCATATTTAGATTTAAACTTATTTTAAATCTCTATTTTACAATTTAAACTTTTCAGTTTAATTTCAAACCAAATTCAGTTAAACACTTAAAAGTTGTTAAAACCAATTTAAATTTCAAATTTAAATCATTTCAAAACTAGGATTCAAACTACTTGAATTCAGATTCAAACTCAGGTTTAAATCTTAGTTTAAAGTTTTGATTTAAAAATTTAAACTTTATTTTCAAAATTTACAAATAGAACAGGTTTTAGTTGATAAAAACCTGTTACCCAAACTTGTACTCGAGCCAAAGCCTTAATGACTTCGAGTTCAAACCCACACTACTTCAAGTTAAAACTCGAAACACTCGAGACAAACGCGAGTAAAAAAGATCCTACAACCACCCCAAACTAAACAACACAGATCATCAGAAAACTAGTGCATCATGCACTTGCACGGTGCCGCCGACCATCTCCTGTCGACACCACACCCTCGAGCAGAACAATGACCATCCTTTCACCAGAGTCCGATCATCACATCATCCATCCAAACTTGAAATCGAAATCGAACTTCACACCCAAACTTGGAATTTCAATCAGGAACCACCACCTCAACCTAGAAATGCCTCGTTCCTGCATTCCCAGCCATCAGAAATCCTACAACTTCATTCATGCCTTCGTCAACTACCATACTATCATCACCCAAAATATTGCTGAACTCGATCAACTACAAATGCCGAAGTGATCAATTTTACCTAGCCCAGTTAAACTAGGGTTCCAAACTTCAAATCATAACCGCCACCTTCAAAATGAAATACACCATAATCAGATAATTTTTCCCTCATCCCTGATCACTCCTCCACCTCCAGGAGCAAACTCGACACCTCTGATCATTTGTAGCAACAGAGACACCTCAAAATACACAATACAGACAATATAGAACTGCTCTCTGATTTTAACACTAAAAATTGTAATCTTGCTTTTAACAATCTTGATTTTGTATGATGATTTGATTTATAACCCTGAAACATCGAATCAAGGTATTTGAATTTTCACTAATTTAATGTTTGATCAACTGTCTATAAATTCCAGAGAGGATACAGAGTTATTTAACTTAAGTAAAATTTTCAAACTATAGTCTATGATGAAATAAACATATTTTGTTTAAGCCTTAAATCCAAACCAAAATTTAATCAAGAGGCTATGATTTTTTTCTTAAAATCAAACAGAAGCTTGAAATTAAAGAAACAGAAATGCAACAGGTAAACAAGACATGCACACATATATATTCATATATATATATATATATATATATTCACAGCAAATTTCATAATATATATTCATTTCAAATTAAAAAGCATGCAACCAAATTTACCTACTTAAATTTTTAAAAGTGGAGTTACTCACTGATTTGAAGATGAAGAACATAGCATATCTTTGAAATAGCATTGAAAACCTTTAAACTTGTTTTTGCTGAAATGCTTTTGTTTTTGATTTATAAACATTAAACTTGAATTGCTTGCTGAAAGCTTGAGTTGCTTGAAATGTTGATTTATAAACTTGCATGCAACCTCCAGCTTAAAAGAAAATGCAGGCTACAGATTATGAAGATAATGAATGCAGGCTTGCTTGCTCCAGATTTGAAAACTACATGCATGTTTTTGAATAAAATTTGCTTTGGGACCGATTTTCTTGATTTGAAGAATGCAATTGCTTTATCAAACAGACATGCCCTTGTATCAGATTTGAAACAGTTACAGGGTTTTGAAAATACTTGACTAGTTACTGATCTGGAAATGTGTTACAGGGATTTTAGGTTTTGAAGAGTGATTTGCAACTTGGTTATAGGTTGATGAAAACTGGTTTTAGAGGAAGTGATTATAAATTTGCATTTTGAAATGAAGAGTTTGATTACTGATTTTAGGTTTTAGATTTGGTTTTGAGGAGTGATTACTGATTTTTATTTTGAAATGAGGATTGTTTTAGAGTGAAATGTTTTCAGCTGAAAATTTTCTTTACTATGAAATGAAAATGAGAAAAGAAAAGGAAAGGAAGAAGGCAAGTGTTTATATACTAAATTCATGATTTATTAAAAATCAAAGAAAAATAAAAATAATATGACACTTGTCCTAAATATTTACATTTGTTAATTTCCTTGTTTGTTTAAATTACACATGTTATTAGAAGCCTTAGGAAAACAACACATGTTCTTTAAGTAATTTAGTATTTATTTTAAATGTAAATAAAAGCTTTTTAACTTAATTAATTAGTTTATAAATACGTATTTATATATATAGATAATTTTAAGGAAATAAAACCATTGATATTTATAATTAAAAAAACAATACATATATCTATTATTTGAAAATAACATTTTTGACAATTTAAATAAAATTTGTAAAAGAGGTTATAAATTACTTATTACTTAAATGAATTAATGTTTCATTTATTAGTTGTATTTAACTTTCATATCTAATTTACAAATCATATTTATTAATCAATATTTTAAAAAGAATGTTAAACAAATCTTATTATTAATCTTATTTAAACTTTAAGCTAAAATCCTTTTTTAAATAATTAAACATTTATTTTATGTATTAAAATTATATAGTTATTTACAAAATAGCTTTGAAAAGCTTAATATTAAATAAAATCAAAAATATTAGAATTAGAAAATATACCTTATTAATATAATCTAAAACAAAGTTCATGTATTGACAATATATACATATATATACATTATAAATAGAAATCAATTTATTAGCTTTTAAAAGATAAATTTACTAATTAAATATTTATTGAAGTAAGATTATTAAATCAATTCAAATTTATTTACAAAAGTTATCAAATCAAATTAATTTTAAATATAGATTATTAAATTGATATTGCCAAAAATTCCGGGATATCACGAGGAGAAGTGTAAAATAGGGTAGTTAGGCATAGATTAAGGGGGAGTTATTAGGATAGAGAGTAGTTAGGCATAGATTAATGGGGAGTTATTAGTATAGAGAGTAGTTAGGCATAGATTAAGGGGGAGTTATTAGGATAGAGGGTAGTTAGGCATAGATTAAGGGAGAGTTATTAGGATAGAAGTAATATTTTGTAAAAAGGTTGTCATCATCAAAAAGGTGGGAGATTGTTAGTCCTTGAGATGATGGTTTTGATGACAACAACCTTAGAATAGATTATAAATACTAACAGTATAAGTTTAGATATATATGTATATGCAGGATTTAACCATGCAGGTACCAAGAATGATGGCTGTACAGTATAGAGATTCAAGATATCGAGAATGAAGACTCATGAGTACCAAGACTATCAAGAGTTCAAGTAATTTATCTTTTAATTTAATTAGAAATTTTGTTAAAACTCCTAGAAAAGCACTGACATCTTAAAATCCAATTTATTCGTGGAATGGAATCCGTTTCGAGCTTGTTAAAGGGATGGAACCCTAAGTAGGATGGAACGTACGAAAAATCTAGTGGAAGATTGTTTTGTGTCCGCTAATTTTTATTCAAAATGATTTTCACAAAATTATATCTTGTTTTCAAAATGTTTTCAAAACCTTCCTTTTAAAAGCATCAAAAACATCTATCCTGATTTCAAATACTTTTAGCCTCAAAATAATCTTTAATTTCAAAATCAAAATTATCCGTACTTTTAACTATCTTTAATAATAAATTTAATTTTTATATATTTATACTTAGATTTAAATATAAAATTATAGTAAAATTTTGTATATATTATTCTTTATATTTACTTATATATTTTAACTATAGACAAGTATATTTGTAAAGTTTAAAATAGTATTAATATGAAATAGAAGTTATTTTCAAAGAAAAACAAATCCCCAAAAATTCCTTTGGGATGTCGACATGCTCAACCTACCCATGTCGACATAGTGTCAGTTGGTTTCAAAATTTAAATTTAAAAAGAAGTGTCTATTCGTCATATCTCTTCATGAATGGACATGGCTGTTGTTCTTCTATAAATATGGGATGTTTTCAACGAATTTTAACATAGATTTTTTTGGTTTTTCACTCCTCTTCTTCTTCTTCCACATTTCTTATACGTATTCCTATCGTTACTCTACCGAAATCAACATTAAATCTAATTAGATTATCTCTGGTTTGATTCTCTATCACTATCTCAACAAGATTCTCAGTGCTATTCAGAGTTATAGGTTTTTTTATAATCAATTAAACGAGAAAAGATGTGATTGTGGCCTTGGAAATCAATCAAGCGAGATAAGGTGTGATTGTAGCCTTGGAAATCAATTGGGTGAACTTGTTGCCCAAGAAATCAAGTATCTCTACCCAGAGGATTGTGAATCTGGAGGGTGTACCTCGTTGCCTTGAAATCGAGGGTGTAATGGTAAAGATTGTTTTTGAAAGAAAATCCGTACTTGTGTGCGGGACTGGATGTAGGGCAACTCCGAACCAGTATAAAATCCGGTGTGTTCTTTTCTTTACTGCTTTTACCTTATTTTTGCATCTATGCTGATTCTGTGATCATATCTGTGTCTGAATATTGCATACATTTGTGTTCAAATTAACAAAAACTAAAAAATTTAACAACTCTCTAAAAACACTATTCACCCCCCTCTAGTGTTTATCCTAACCTTAAGATCCTTAATCCGTATTTCTCACAAGATATCAATATACTTGTTCCAAAAGTATAAATATATTCATAAATGCGGAGGAAGATTTTTTTTCAATCAATTACGAAATAATTTATAAATCCCTCTTAAACCATTTATAAACTATTTATATGCTTTAAAACCATTTATAAATTCTAAAACAATTTACAACTCTTTCCCTTTTTATAAGCTTCTACGCAAAATTCTTTAAAACGCTTCCAAATCCCTTTACACAAGTTCTTTTATAAAACCCTTTATAAAATCCTTTAAACCTTTATAGACTTCTGTATAAAACCATTATATAATCCTTTACAATAAATCTTTTAAATATCCTTTTATAAAATCCATTATAAAATCTCTTATAAAACTATTTACAAAATTCAAAAATCTTTTACAAAATCTTTTATCTATTAAATTTATTATAAAAGTCTATATTTATTATCTTAAATCAAAATTATATTTATTATATTAAATTAAATTTGACATATACATATTAAAAATATATTAAATATTGTTAAATTAAATTTTATATAATTTAAAATATATATTTAAAACTAAGTAAAATTATATGTTAAAATCTTAAATTTTACATTTAAAACCATATATTAACTTATAATTTGAAGCTTAGAACATATAAAATAAATTATTTTCCAAATATAATTTTTCAAATAAAATCAGTAAATTAAATTCAAAAATCAAACATATTTTACCATTTAGAAAGTAATTAAAACCGGCCAGCGGTGTCCGTATATAATTTTCTACCACATGGCCAAGTGATAGGGTATGTATCATTTCAACCCAAAGTAGTTAAATTCTCCAAGTATATATCATTTCAACCCATAACTCGAATCAAAAATTTTCAAATCAATAAAATCACAAGGTTTTATCATTTCAACCCATAACAGTTTCCCCTAATCTATAAGATCATTCAGGTATGTATCAAAGTGATAACAGGGCTATAAACATCCAAACATTCTAAAATGTCGACAAACAAACATCCATCACAATCAACATCCAAATCAGTTAATAAATCACAACAATTAACTGATTACCAATATCAGCTACTTAACTAATAATTTAAATTCAATGTTAATTTAAAAAGGAAATTTAATTCAATATAAATTCAAATTAAATTAAAATGTCAAATTAAACTACCAAACAACAACCGATAAATAATATT
Organism: Allium cepa; assembly: GCA_030765085.1. Lineage (NCBI taxonomy): Eukaryota > Viridiplantae > Streptophyta > Magnoliopsida > Asparagales > Amaryllidaceae > Allium > Allium cepa. The sequence continues at coordinate 314,241,772 of CM060945.1, read as the reverse complement.
TTGATCACATTGTAAATTTAATTCAACTAATCTAAGAATGTTTAGTATTTATGCATGGGTAAAATCACTCACCTTTGATTTCTTGTCAATTTAAAATCCAAATATAGCCCAAAATTTGAACAGTCTCCAAATTTAACCAAACCAACGCCAAATTATCTGAAATTTTGATACAATTGCAATGGAAGAAACCATGCGTCAACTGGAGCTCATACGAAGAAGTTATGTGTGTTAGAACGATTAAAAATTAATTTTAATAAATAAAAAAATGCAAAGGCAAAATGGTAAAATTCCTTTACCTTACAAACCCTAACATAGCATGATCACACCCTACAATCATCGATTTATACCCAGCCACCACCTTCACCATCCAAATGCCACGGCCACATCCATCCCGATCGACCATCTCCATCGTAACACCCATCACCGACCACACTTTCCTGGCCCACTCGCACGCCCCTGCCGTTGCCAAGAGTCCAACTTCTGCCGCTAATTTTTCCTCGACTTCAGGCGATCTCGAGCAAATTTTTGATGTTAGAGACCATGGATCATCTCTGCTCGACCTCCTCTACCCTCTGGTCACCTCCGATTATCCTATCGACAAAGATCCACAGTTGAAATCGAAAATCCTAATATGGACGACCGAGACTATTTCAATGATTCCTAGCCAAATCGAACATCCAACTGAATAATGAATTGTAGGGAGAGATTACGTTCGTCGGGAAATTTCCAACGACATATTATATGACATAGTTTGAGGAGTTTGAATTTTTTTTGGATTTGAAATTGAAACTAGGGTTAGATATTTCTAGCATTGAGAAGGAGGAACAGATGAGAAAGAAAATTGTACTTTCAGCAAAGGAAAAAAAGGCTACTGGGTTTCAGGAGAATATAGACAGAGATGGATAGGAATGAATGGACCAATCTAATTGGGTCGAAATGACAACAGCGACCAAAAAACTCGTTTCAATCCCGAAACGAAATATATCATCCAATATACCGAAATATTGGTCTTGATATTTTTAAACTTAATGGAATTAGTTTCAAACCCTAATTCCATTGTATATAGAAGTTAGCTTTCAGAATTCAAATTATGTTCAGTTAAATTCTATAATTGATTTCTACGCATTTCGTGCTCGTACGATCAAATGATAAGTCCGATCGCTATGAAACTTTATATCCTATAACAATTCACTATTGCAGATCCGATAAAACTAGTTTCGTCGAAATCCAAGACAGTGGCCAAAATGGCTAATTTTCACATTAATTAAATAAATTTTTATTAAATTAATTTAACCACCTTTAAATTCAAATATAGAAGTTAACAATTTTCATCATTTTTGATTACATAGAAATTTATAATCTTTTTAAATAAATTTTCCATATTAAATCCAAGATTTAAATATTACTTTAATTTCAGTGTTCAATTACAATTGTAATAAAGTCCAAGTTAAAAATTTCAATCAAATTCTTTTGTCTCAATTTACACTATTATTACGAATCAACTATGACCTTAGGGATATAACTAACATTAGTTTACATTTTCTTATGTTCATACTCTACATTTATCATCTTAACTCATATTAACTGCAATATTTAATTTCATTTATTTCCAAATTAATTTCAACGTATTAAATAATAAGGAGATAAATAAAACAATTGTTATATACTAATGATTCACCTCTATTACCCTATTGTTTACAAACAAAGGTTGATAAATTACTTACCAAATATTGATTCCATTCTACATTAACCTATTTCAATTAGTTACATATAGTTTCTCTTTTTAATACAACATTCATTTAAATCCTTGTTTACCTTTATTGTTGCCGTTCATTGCAATAATCTCAAAAGGTTGTAAATCTCATTTAATCAACCTTATTAAATTATATTCTGATAATTTTTCCCATCCATAAATCATAAATTTTAATTTCTCACAATATTAAATTTCAAAATCTTATTTAATTCAATAGTTTAGTTATCAAAAAATACGGGTCGTTACAAATATTTGTTTCCGTATTATATACTATTTTAAATGTTTTAACGGTTTGTTTATTTCTTTGTATTAATATTGTACACGTCTAATTTTTGTTCAAATATTAAGAAAAGGTATAAAGGACGTGTCAGTGTTAGTGTAAAGATATATTCATATTTGATCATCCTTAACCAGCTATATTCTTCGGATTAGCAGACAACATTTCTTGCAATGTTCTTTGCAAAACTAGTTATAAGGGTGGGGTCGTTACATTTCTTCTTAGGTCAAGAGGACTTGGTATGAACCTATTAAGAAAGTGTTACAAATTTTGAAGAGAAGTGTTACTAATTCCAATGTTTTCTTTTTTTGAAGCACTAATTTACATTACAAACAATTTTCTATAAAAATATAAATTGATTTATCAAATTCTCAAATTCTATAAGTGCCAACATGCTAAAAATTCCCATTTCTATAAATATTGAGATATTTGATAAAACTAAATATAACTTTTGAAAGTAAAATTTATTCTCATTATTTTAATAAAAATTATAAATTTGAAATCTCCCTTTAAATAAGAAATCTCAAGATAAAATTTAATTAAATTTAAAAAATTTATTGTAATAATTTGAAATGGAAAATTTCTATCATAAGTCTCTATTAAATTCAATAAGTGAATAAACCTTTGAAAACTCACATTATAAATTACAAAATTGTTTCCATATTTTTTATTAACTCTTACTTTCCCTAAGGTTATTCTTATATTATCAAATATAAGAAGTTAAATTATAAAATTTTGATATCTAATAAATTTTCTCAAATTTTTTTATTTCCATATAGAAAGCCTTTTAATTTCGAAATTATCACTAATAAAATTCTTAATTTCGTCTTAACATTAATTAAGAAAAAATTAAATCATATTTTATATCTAATTCCATGTAAAGTTGATCAGGGTTGTTACACTAACCCGGGTTTATATTAAACCAAAGAATGAAATATAAAACACCTTTTAATGGATCAAACTTGATAGGTGAAATATGAGAATGATTTTGAACTAGGATAAAGAATGAAACAGTGTAAACACATCTTTCCACAATCTCTACAATTGTTTGATCATTTCATACTTAATTCTTAATTCTTATTAAAAAATTCATAAAATAAATATATAAACAAATCATTATATTTTGCAACATAAAAGTGCTAAAATTTGAATCTACAATATATTCTTATGTACGTAATTTGAAAAGCGCTGATAAAGAATACCACTACAAACACTTTCTCATATTAAACTAGTTATATACTCAAGCTTAAAAAAACTGCAAGGAAAAATAAAAAGAATTTTTTCCTTTATTTTGAATTATAATTTTTTAACATATAAAACTACGACTAGTAAATTTCTTATACTAGACAAAAATATAGGCAAGTTTTGTTCACCTCTTGTTTTACTCTTTTCATACCCTACTACTTTATCAGTTTTCAAATATTCCAAAATTGCCTAATCTTCAAACCACACATGGTCATTTTGAAGAGAAAAATCATGAAAATAAGCTCCAATGAAGCGAGGTTCATGTAAACCCTCGCTGAGCCCGAGTGGGTTATGTGTTATCACTTCGCACGGGCCAAGAGAGGTTCATTTAATAATCTTAATCGGGTCGACTGAGGTTTGCATCACAATCCCACTCGGGCCGAGCATGATTCGTGAATAAATCATGTCATATTGAACGTGGTTTAAGAAAAGTGAAGTCGTTGTCTAAATGACTAGGGGTGAAAGTAAAAAATGGTGTGGTCTGATAAAGTGTTTTTAACTTAACAGGGGATGAAAGGAAGAAAGGTGAGTGAGAATAGAATAAAACATAAACAAATTTTGCATGTTTAGTAAAAAAATTTACTTCACATAAATAAAGAAAGAAAATTTTATTTAGGAAAACAACAATGAGAACTTATAGAATTAAGGAATGCAACAATTAATTATTTGAAATTAATGGAGTTGTGATTAACACTTTCTTTTATTTCTTTCTTGTTCTTTTTGTTAGAGTGTTGATAGTTGATTGCAAAAAATTGATTGCACATGTTGTTGTGAATAAAATTCTAAGTAAGGTATAGTTGGAGCAATATTATTAGGTAAAATAAGTGGAGTTAATTGGTACAATGATAGAACAAGTTAGAACCCAAATATAACTTTGAAAAGCATTAGAAAAATAGAAGTGCACCATTATTCTCTTTGAAGTAACTTTGATTATCAAAGATTGTAGTTGGAGTACCAATGATGAAAGCAGTGGTGGACATTAAGTAGGATGGTCAATAAATAAATTTTCATATTTTGAATGTTAAATGTTTAAAATACGATGAGTAAATAAATGCCTAAGAAATAAATAAAATACAAAATGTATGATTAATAAATAAAAGTTTTTTTAATTAATTAACTTACTATAGCCACTGATCCATATATTTTAATAGTTTAACCTTCTACTACCTTGATAAAAGAAAATTTAGGGATTTAAACTGTGCATGGCCTATCTATAGGCAAATAATTTAGGTTCACTTTCAAACCTATTGTGGCATTTATGGCACTCCTTTTCAAAGTTTTATGCATTTTTCCACATTGATCCAGTAGCACTAACAACATGGTCCTCTTCCCTTGCTGAAAAGGCTCTTTAACCTTTGTAAATTTTAGGGATCATTACAATCCGCCATTCTACATTTATATAAAATAATATGTATACTAGAAATGCATATATATTTATATGTTATAGAGATCTAAAAATGACAATAACCAAATCTTCAAATCTGTATAGCATTGTAAAAATAAAACATTATTACTCTCCAGGAACGTTCTAAACTTTACTTCCATTTTGGATTGTCTCAACAATTAGGAAAATAAGGCAACCACCTATGGTCCAAAATTATTTGAGGTCCCCAATCATAGAATCATAATTTACGAAGTATTTAATGTATAGTTTATATTATGTATTGTATTTATGCACATACTTCTTCGGTTTAGTGGAATGATATTGTCTTTATTAATCTATGGACCATGTATTCAATTTGTAAAAAAAAAAATTAAATGATTTTTAGAAAGTTATGTTATCTAATTCAAAAACGGAATGTAGACTTCTATAAATGAGTATTATAAATTTTCTTTTGAGTTCAAGAAAAAAATGTAGATTTATAAAACTAAGTACACTCCATTGTTATAAACCTTTTCCTAACTAAAAATGGAGTGTATACTTTTATAATTGAATATAAATGAAATTTACTCAATAATAATTTCATTTTATTTTTGTTTAGGGCCTCAAAAAGTCTTGAGATGCCCTGACTTTATTTAGTCTAACTTTTTTTTTCTTGGAGAGAAAACATACATGAAGTAACACCAAATTTACTTACAAGAACATTTTATTTTATATATTATTTGTTGAAATATGACTCAAGTCTATTAAGCATATAGAAGAAAAAGAAAATAAGTCAATTAACTTAATTAATTGATTAATCAAATATACAATAAGAGGAAACTCGGTATGTGCATCTTCCATTGAAGGAGAGATATATCTGCATTATATCAAACCTTGGGAAAAATGGAAATATTTCAAAATTTGTATGAAATTAATTATCTTCTATCCTGATTAATTTCATTTCTTTCCAAGATTCAACTTCATTCTACTCCTGCTTAAAGTGGCCTCAAACTATCGAAAAAGCATCTCATTCTTCTCAAACAATAGTTCCTCTTAAATATTCTGTTATATATTTTTAATAAAGATAAGATTTCTCTGCTTTAAGAAATCTCTACCATTTTGTAATCTCTCCTCTCTAAATTGGTGAAGTAATAAAGTTGTTGGGTCTCCATGCATGTAGGATATAAATCTGAACCACCTTAAATCTTCTATGTCTTTTCTTTCTATTATTTGATCTTGTATGATAGTGTAAATGCATAATTGATATTGAATTTGCATTGATGTTCAATCGAAAAAACTAGACCTCATTAATTGCTTTTGCATATTAGTGATAAATCTTTCCCTATATTTAGCGCTACAATTTGGTGCTAGAGCCAGTGTTCTTGTTTTGTTTGGGCATTAATAGAGAATTCTAGAAAACTATTAGTAAATCTGTTGTTGATTATGGTATCACACATTTTGATGGAAACAAAGATTTTGAAACTTGGATGATGAAAATCAAGGCAGTTTTGAAAAAGGAAAAGAATTATAAGTTTTTTTTGCACCTAAGAAATTGAAGGACATTAAGGCAGAATTTTTGGAAGTAGTGGAAGATGAAGCACTTACAACAATCTAGTTGAGTCTTTCAGATGTTCTTAGATAGTTTTCTCAAAAGAAGACGACAAATGATATATGTGATGAAGTATCTGATGTATATCAAGACAAGTCTCTCACAAATCAGATTATTCTTTAGCAACAATTCTATTCGTTTAAGACGAAGTTGGGAGCTGATCTTATAGAGCACGTTGATGCTCTTACTACCTTCGTTATGAACCTTAAGGTAGTAGACATTGAGAATAAAGATGAGGTCAAGCAGTGATTCTCTTATGTTCTTTTCCTAAGGGGTATAATGTTTTTGTTAACTCTAGATATATGGCCGCAATAAGATTAGTCTGTTGGATGTTAAGGCTGGTCTTCATAATGAGATGCTAAGAGATAGATTGGCGAGAACTAATATAGACAGAGACTTTGAGGGCTTATCTGTTCAGAGAGATAGAATTCAAGGCAAGTCAAAGTATAATTGGGGTCGAAATAAGTCAAGGTCTCCGTGTAGGTGGCCTAATCGATTGACTTGCAATTATTGTAAGAAACCAAGGCACTTTGTAACTTAATGTCCTAAGTTCGAAGGATGAAGAAAGGACCTAAAGCAAGCTTCTATATCTATTGCAGTTACACTAGATACAGAGAGTGATATCGATGTGCGTACAGCTTTTGGCTATTTTGGGAAGATCATCCCATGGCTAATTGATTATGATGCACCCTATCATATGACACCTGATAGGAACGGTTTATTTACATATCGTGACATTTATAGAAAATAGGTTATAGTGGGAAGTGATGCTTCTTGCCATATGGTTGATGTTGGTTATATGGAAGTCAGAATGTGCAATGGTGTTATTCGTATGATTACCGATGTTAGACATGTACCAGAGTTGAGAAGGAGCTTGATTTCTTTTGGGGCTTTAAGTAGGTTTGGGCTTAGTTAAGGGAGAGAAAGTGAAGATATCAAAGAGTTCCATGATTTTTATGAAAGGTTTGAGGCTAGGAAATCTCTATTTATTGAAAGACACTACTATAATTAGAGAATCAGCTTTTCTTACTTTGGCAAATTCTTATTCTTCCAGATTGTGGCATTTACGGATGGGCCATATTGATGAGTGCAGTTTGGATTAGCTGAGAAAGAAAATATTGATTGATGATATTCATCATTCAAAGATTGAATTTTGTGAGGAGTTTGTTTTTAACAAGCAGACAAAGATTTCTTTTGGTACTGTAAAGCATAAGGCGAAGGCTATTTTAGAGTATGCTCATATAGATGTTTTTGGGCCCTCCCCTTGCCCATCTATAGGTAGAGCCAGGTATATCGTTTCATTTATAAACGGTTTCTCTCGTAAAGTTTGAGTGCACTTTCTATAGCCTTAGAGTGAAACCTTTGATAGATTTCAAAAGTGGAAATCCATCATTGAGAAGCATTCCGGGAAGAAGTTGAAAGTTCTCCATTTTGATAATGGCGGTGAATTTGTATCATAGGAATTCATTGATTTTTATTAGTCTAATGACATCAAGAGGTATTACATCATATCTAGCGACTCTCAGTCTAATGAGGTTGTTAAAAGAATGAATCAAGCATTGTTGGAGAGAACTCATTGCCGCAGATTGACTTCTAAGTTGAAGAAGAGATTTTGGGCCGAAGCTTTATCTATAGCAACTTTCTTCATCAACTGCGCACCTTCTATTGCCATAGACATAAAGATACCTGAAGAAGTATGTAAAGGAGAGCATGTTAGCTATTCATTTCTTAGAGTATTTGGATGCCAGCTAATGTGCATTAGAGCAGAGGTAAGCTGGAATTTAGAGCTTGCAAGTGTATCTGTCTAGGTTATAAAAGAGGAGTGAAGGAAATAGGATGTGGTGTCTTATTAGCAAGAAGATTATTATCGGTTGGCATGTGACATTTGATGAGAAGGCTATGTTAAAGGTGGAGCCTTCCTCATTCAATAATAGTATGAGGATAATTCGGAATACCAAACACAAGGCAAGTCATCTTCAGATTCTTTCCATTGAGGTACATATGGTGTTTTCGACGGCACCGTGGTTGATGAGGATAGTACAAATGTTAGTATAGAGAATCAGAATCAAGGTGGAGCTCATTCTAGCACTAGGCATGTTAGGCAGAGGAAGAAGCTTATGTGACTTGATGATTTTGCTAGATTGAGCATCGAAGGCATTGACTTCGATGATATGGAAATATATGCATTTAATATTGTCCATGATGAGCCTGTAGACAATAAATACGCTATTGCATCAATTGATTGTTCTAGTTTGTCAGTTGCTATGGAAGAGGAGACTGAATCTTTATAGAAAAATTATACTTGGGATTTGGTGCCTCTTTCCACTGACAAGAGGGCAATTGGATGTAAGCGGATCTATAGAGTGAAGGATGGCAAAAATGGTGATTCAAGATACAAAGCAAGGCTAGTGTAACAACCCCACCGCTATACTCATATTAGTAAAGAGCATTATAAGTAATGTCGTCTAATAATACGGAGAATATGGTTAGTTGAGGTGATCGAATGTGAATATATCTTTATACTAACATTTACACGTCTTTATTACCTTCAGATGGTCTGAATTAAATTTTTTCATGTGTACAGTATTAATACAAAGTAATAAACACACCGATTAAAAATATTCAAAACAACATATAATATAAATAAACCAGAATCAAAGTCATGGATCATAGCAGAATAATATACATCATATACAAAATAAAATGCGAGTCTACAAAATATCAATACTAGACCCACATAAATATATACATCTCATCTAAAATATAATATCAGGTACACAATGACTTACTAAAGAATATTCAAATATGAAGCAAACTAAAATGGTCAAAATAGTCTACTTCAATGCTAACCCAAAATCCAAAGGTCAACGAGTCCCTATACCTGTAGAGTCTCAGCCTGACCCGGGTATTGTAAAATAAACGGGTCAGACTATATCTAATAAAATTGTGAGATATTGATATCATGAATATAGGACTTAATCATAATTAAGTCATCCAAATATGCCCAACCTCAATAATAAATACAAGGCATATCAGTCCAATAGATACTGATATCTGAAATATATGACTTAATAGGAAAATAAGCCATAATAAAATATGCCAAACAAAAAATCAAAATAAGCCATATTAAATAGAATCACAAATGCCAAATTCCAGTTAGGATTCAACTATAAAATTAAATCATCTCAAAATATGCCTAAATCCAATCAATAAAAATAAGGCATACTAACCCAAATCGCCATTTGAAATCCATATCAGTATATGACTTAATAATAAAATAAGCTATAATAAATATGTGCCAAAACCAAAATTATATAATACTAAGGCATATTAACCTCAATCACCATTTCATAAACCATACCAATTCTTTGATAGACGATCATCTCAAAGTATGGTGGAAATCATCTCAAAATTATTGTGGATATAAACCAATAACAAAACTAGGATGCTTTGATGAACAACGGGAATTATTGCCCGAACACTGAACAAAACTATAATGATAGTCTCCCATCTCAATCAAAGTGTAGCAGGACGAGACCTCAACCGGAGGCTCACTGCATAGATTTCATGAGTGCACCGAAAAATTAGACGGCATTCACTAGTACAAAACTGTCTGTCATCGAAAATCTAGATGGACCAATAGATCGATAGGTATGTTCCCACCGAAAATTAAAACGGGCCACCACCCATATAAGACGGAGGCCACTGGAAAACTAGATGACCACTTCCTATAATCATGAACAAGTCACTGGAAAGCTAAACGGACTTCCTATCAAAACATAAAGTCTGATATCATATCGGCAAGAGTTTGGACCATGGTCGCCTAGGGATCTATCGGCTCTAAAGGCGAAATGCCCTAAGTTGAACATAATCCAAAACAGTCAAACACTTCCATTAGTAACTAATCAGATATCGATCGAACGCACCATATATATCAGGCGTTATTCGAATATTTACTACAAGTTAGTAAATTCCACTCAAACTCTATTTAACAAATTATAATAATAACCGAAAGAATTATACGAAAAGTCCTATACAAATCATGCAGTTCAATCGTTTATTAAAATTCTTTATTTCATAGAAAATCACGAAGCCCAATTGAAATTGAAATCAAAGATTATTTAATAGAAAAGCATGAAACCTTAGTAAAATATCAAGTCCATATTAAATAAAATAATAGAGTTTTTAAAATAAATTTATATATGCACAAGGATATAATTTTTCTCGAACCCACTTTTATATCCTTAAATCCATTTTTAAGGAAAAGTTGTTTGTTTTAAAAAACTTATGAATTCTTTCAAAATCATTAAAACCTCTTTATAACTAAAAATCACTTGAAACTGAAATTATTGCTTTCATAACATCATTTATAAAATAGTATTATATTTTATCTTTTGCCTCTAAAACATTTCTAAAATTTATATACTGGAAATAGAAAATTTAAAAAGATTTTATAATTTAATATTGCTTATTTTTAAAAGCTTTAAAAAAAATTTTGGAGTAAGAAATATATTAAAATATAATATAATTTAACTATTTTTATAAACAAAATCACAATAAGGATCAAAAGAGGTAAAATTCCATTTTAGAATCTTTCCTATACTAAACAATGAATCCATCCAAAATAGAGACAACATCGCTCCAAAAAATATATTCCATAATACATAATTATTTAGTAATCTGAATTGCTTTCTGATAATCCGATCATTCAGCAATTTCATCAACATCATATTGTCTAACTATGAAATTAAATGCATTTTTGATAGATTTTAACATATATGTCGTGTCGTAATTAATTACTGACTCAATTTCAATGTTTCAAACATAGAATAAACCAATTCATCCATCAAACAAATTAAATCCATACATACGATTTATTACAATAATTTTTCTATCTAATCGCTACTAAAATGCTAAGCAACTCATAAGCTGTTCATAAGCCAAGCCATGCATGAAAGGAGAGATATAATTAATTTAGATATAGATGTATAAGTTAAATAAAATAACTCACCTTAACATTCCATAATGTCCCAAAATTGATTGCATCAACACACACCCAAAACATGGAAAAATCTGCATTTTTGTCCTTAGTGCAGGTAGAGTTTTGCATAGAAAACCTCAATATTTTCTTATGAAATATTTATAGGACATGCATACATGAGTTGAGAACAACATAACAGAATTTTGGATTTTACTGAATTTTCGAGAATTAATTATGATTTTTACGCTGACCTTCGTTTTTCAGCTCAGATCTACTCGAAATTAACTTGCAAGTTGAGCCTCTTTAACCCATCAAAATCAAACCAAATTACATAAAATCTGGAGGAGAGCCGTTGGTACATGGAATCAACATCAAATTGAAATTTTATAATTTTTGAGAATTTATTTGAATTGTTGTGATTTTCAGTAGCTCACTTTGCTCTCTTTTTAGGTTTTTAGCTTGAAGGTTTTAGGATAAGAAATTTTGTTTCTGTTGTTTTGAGAAGATACATACAAATTTTTCTCCAGAAATTACTCCAAGTGTTTAAATGGTTGAAATTTTCACCTAAGCCCAAAAGCCCCTTTTTAATTAAAATACGAATGAATTAAAACATGACTCAAAACTAGTTTTTACCAGCTTTAAAAATAAATTTCTGCTTGTTAACAACTCATAAAAATTGAAATGAATACAGTAAAGTTAAGTATGTTTCCTAATCTTTGCAATTAACCAATATAATGAACATTTAAGGCCTTGTTTTTGTTATTGAAAAGGACACCTTTTAGCTTTTGCGGAAACAATAAAACATGCTATAAAAATTCATTTTAACATCAAAAATCCTATTTTCTTCCAAATAAAAATTGTGAACTATTCAGAAAGAATTAACTAAATTTTTATACATATCTTATGTTAATAAACTTACATTAAGACCCATTTTAACAATATTTTCAGTAAATCTCGGTATTAAGGAGAAAATACCATTTTATAATTTCACTTTCTCTAACTTATTAAACCCTTATTAGTTATAAAACTTAAGAAATCATCACTAATCTTTTAAAAATATCATACACTCCAATTTAATTAATAAAAATCCTCAAATCGCTTAATTAAATTATTTTTTTAATTTAATTGCAATTAATCTAACTCAGTGTTGTTACAGTCTCCCCCTTTACGAAAATTGTGTCCCCACAATTCTCTATAACGAAAAGTATATAACAATTCTCAAATAATACATCATTCGAAAGTTAGGTAAGCAATTGACGAAGAGTCCTTAAATGAAGGAAACACCACTAACGAGCACTAGAGGATAGAAATATAATATGCATGCTTGGTAAATTCTTTGGTTCCCTAGAGATATCCTTAGGATTAGTGGACCAGTGAACTTTAACGGGTAGAACATCTTTATTTCGAAGGCATTTAATCTTTGAAACTACAATAAAAATAGGATTATTCTCCAATGTTAAAACAACCGGGATTTCAAGATCTTAAAAGACCCTAGGCTTAAGGGCAAAATCAGAATTTCTTAGATATTTCTGAAATGAGATACAAAGAGGACATCAAGAATACCCAAAAAATTAGACTGGAGAACAGACTCAACAAATAATTGGGATAATGCACTTAGTAATAGTAATGCATAACATTCACTAAAAAGAAACACGAATGGAAATTATTAGTTTCCAACCCAAAATTTCTATGCATGCAAATTTAAAAAAAATTCACCAGCATTTCCTTTGCACGACTAGTATTCGGGAATTTCATGATAAGATATAATAGATCTACATCTCTGAAGAGGCGTCCCGAATATAGGGAAAGCATAAATAAAACATGGCATCTAATTTTAAAGCGTACCTTTTCTTTTTACTTATTTAGCGTGCTTCTTACCTTTTATGAGCTTACCACAACCGTGCCAAAAATTTCATGTAACGACCCGATATTTTCAACCTTTCGCATCCACACATGTAAGACTTGAATTGCTCAAAATAACGCATTGTAAATAAAATTTGGAAAATCTCAAAATATACAGTAAATAAATAATCACAGATCACATACACAGAGTAAATAATAATGCAGCGGAAGTAAAAGAAATAGTAGTTCATGAAGCTACTATATGTATAAAAGATACATCAGAGTTAATCAAAATACAACATAAGAGCAACAAGGTATATCAGGTACAAATCAGAATATAATACTGAAATCACTGGATACTGAAAGCAAAATAGATGACTCGATCTTCAAGCAAAGCTCCAACTCCGAAGGCGAGTCTTGATTACTGAATCACTCGGTTTGTCTCTAGCGTAAAGCAAAACACAAAACACTCGATTCAGGACATAAATACTTATGAACTGTAAATCAACTCAAGTGAACAGTAACAAAAATGCATCAGTAACTCAAAGGATGCTTGGGATCGTCCATCCTTTAAGGATCCGTTAAACAATTTACTATGTAGTAATATTATGCTATTATAATAATGTCTACAGTAAAACAAACTTACTTTAAAATAGCATTGAAGGGTTACCCATATAGCCCCCAACATGTAATAGTTCCTATAGTCCATCCAGTATCAGCATATCTCCAGATCGGGAGACTACCCTAAATACTCCATGGGCTACGGGAGAAAAACATACTTGTAGTAAGGCTCGATATGGTAGGTGACACGGCACAACTTGGCAATGCCAGGTAGATATACCAATTATGCTTCCGGGCTGGTGGTAACGCATAGCAGTCACTACCGACCACCTCGAAACACACACCAAAATCAAATCGGAGGATGGCCATCAAATCAGCCACAAGAAAGAATATAGTATCGAAGAAATGTGTCCGATCGGAGGAATGACCTCACTTGGCCCATCGATCGCTCCTGTTTTAGCCACTTTATGCCAACTTACGGTAGTTGGGTCCATGTTCATACCTCAATAGGATCGTCGCCGCCATCCTACTTCATTCTGGAAACTCCACCACATACACAGTTGTTAAAGTGGTTTTCGGAGTTGGTAGAGAGTATGACAACTTCCGATCCCAGTGTCTTTAACAACCCAACGTAATTATAACACCATGGTCATTTTAAAATAGTTTATACTTCAAAAATCAAACCATTTCATTTAAAAATTATATTCCAATCAATACTATATCATTTCCATTTCAAAACTATTCACCTTACAAAAATCATAATATTTTCAAAGTTATAACTCTTTCGAAACCAAAATATTTGAAATCATTACACTTTTAAAATCATAACATTTCAAAATCATATACTTGAAATCATGACACATCCCTTTAATTCTTTACATTTTACAAATTTATTCAATTAAACCCAAATTTTAAATTTCAAATTTGATTCAATTCAAACCATCAATCAAAAGCTTTAAATACACCATACTTCAAAACTAAATTTTATACTTTCATATATCTAAAATTTAGCTTCATTATTACTTAGTTTTGAAATATTCATTTCATAAATCCAATATCATTTAAATAATTCAAATTACAAGTAAACCAAATATACTTTCATACTAATATAAACTTCAAATATTCATTTATCAAAATCAAATATCTTTCCAATCATATTCTTTAACAAAATAAAGATTAAATCATTTCCAAACCATTTCAATCATGAAAATATCATATCCTTCAAAACCTCATTATCAAATCATTATTTGAATTCATTTTCAAATATTCAAATTTAAATATCATTTAAAAATAAAATATGTCATTTATTTATTATTTCAAATATCATTACAAAATACATTTCAAAATTCCTTTCAAAAATTCATTTATCTCATTACATATCATTCCATTTAACATATAACCAAGTAAACCTTATTTAAATTCAAATTCAATTTAAATTCCTTAAAATTCAATTTTAAATTCCTTAAAATTCAAATTTAAATATTAAATTATATTCAAAACTCCTTAAATATCATAAGTAATCAATTCCAAAAGTTAAATCATTTGACACTTTAAAATATAATTCAAACAGTGTTAAAATCTATAACATTTCAAAACATTTTCAAATATAGCAACGACAACATTTATAAAGTGCTATCATAGCTTATAATTTCCAAAATAGTTTAGTTCAAGAATAACGGCATTTATAAAATGCAGTAATAGATATTTAGTTATTTCAAACATAGTTAAGTTCAAAACAACAGCATTCTAAAGTGCTGTCACAAACCAACATCATTTTTGGAAATGCTATTAATAAAATTCAAGATTTTATTATAACTTTTCAAAAGCAATAAAACTTAAATTTTAGCAAATTTAAACTTAAAAATCATATTTTAGGCTTCTAAGCTTTCACATTTAAATCAATTTAACATATGATTTATCAAAATAAAATTTTATAATTGATTATCAAATTTTGAAAATTCAATTCAATTGTTAAGTCAAAAATTCACTGTTTATTAACTTATCAATTTAAATAAAACTTAACATTTTACTTTAAATATCATTTCAAACTTTAAATTTAATTTTCATTATTTACTTACATTTAAGAAAAAAATTAAAGTCAAAAATCACATTTACTTCAAATTTACATACTTAAATTCACAAATTCAAAACTTAATATTTAGCTTTCTTAAAACCATAAAATATATTTTTTTAAATCAAAATTTCGTAATTTAAAACTACATATCTATAGAAAAATCATTTAAAAATATACCACGGGGTCTGTATATAATTTTCTAACCGAGGTCAAGTGATACAGATATATATTATTTCAATCCGCAGTTTAACAAGAAAACCCGGGTTCTATCATTTCAAAACCGTAATCCCAAGTAAATAAAAATAAATCAAAATCGCTCAGGCCTATCATTTCAGCCCATAATGATTTTTCTCTATTCTAATGTTCCTTCGAGTATGTATCATTTCAACCCATAGTGATTCTATTCTACAGGGAACCTGCAGTGTGAATATATGCATAAACAATATAAACAGTATAAACTAACATGTCAATGTCACAATATAATGTCAAATATCAGATGTCAGGTGATAATTAACAAAGTTAATAGGGTAATAACAAAGCATAGCATATCATATAATCATCATTAACTTGCATAAACATCTAAATTACTAAACACTTGTTATCAATTCACTATTTCATAAGTAAACTGTTAGAGTGAGAAAGACTTACCTTTTCAAGCTGGAGTTAGCAAATCAAACTTCATGAAAAAATTTCCAGAAAGTACGATAGCACGACACAGAAAGACATTGGATTCAAGTGATTGGAGAGAGCCAAGATATGATCTTGTAAACAACCAATTAACACAAACAATATAACATATGAGTATGCAACCAAAACAATATAGAAACAAGTTGAAATACAAGGCAATAAAGACAAGACCTTGTCTTTACCATTCAAACGCTCAACCAAGGTGGAACATGAGCTCGGCCAATGATGTGTTATGCTCAGGTTTGGCATCAATAGGTCAGTTTAACATCATATAGGCAAGGCAAAAAGTGGATAAAGGTGGTAGGTGATGCAACATGAAGAATATCAAAGACAAGGCAAAAGAGGCAAGTTGTGGTGCATTTTTGGCTCAGCTTGGACATTGCTTGGCTCGACCATGGGGTTTCAGATCTGGACAGAAGTAAAGTGATGGTGCAGCAGCAGCCAAAGGTCATGTAGGTGCTGGTCATGGTGGTTCTAGTGGTGGCCGAAGTGATTGATGAAGGGTAGGTGGAGTATAGTGGCTTGGCTATGCATTTTTGGAAGATTTTTATGCAAATTTGTGGTGTTTTGGTCATATAGAGGTGGCACCCTAACATGGTCATCAAAGGAGGAGGTGATGGTTGATGTGCCTGGTGATGGTGGTGATGATGGGTGGTAGGGCCGAGCAAAGTTGAAAAGAAAACAAGGACAAAATCAATGAATAAGAAGAGAAAAGGTAGAAGGAAGAATGGAAGCCATTGCTCATTTTTTTCTCAGGACTGAAATGGACGTGAATGGTGAGGGGATGAGAATGTTTTCACGTGAATTCTAAGGAGAATACACGGGTAGGTAGGAAATGGATGGTCAAGCCAATGTAGAGGCACAAGGAAAAAGGAAAAGACACGGGCAAATGAAAAGTCACTAGAAATGAAAAGTTTTTGACTCTTTGAATTTCCATTTTGTTTTATTCAAATTAAAAAAAAATCAGAAAATAGAAATAAAAATCTTAAAAAAGTAAAGTGGAAATGAAAATAAAATAATGTCTTAAGAAAAATAAAAAGAAAATAAAGAAAATAGTTTAATATATTGAAACTAGCATTAAAAATTGTAAACAATATACAATTTACATTGGAAAATTATAACTATACTTTTAAAAATGTTTTAAAATAAAATATATACATAACATATCATGTTACACAAATTAGAACATGATATGACAAATAAAATATTATTTACATAAATTAAAATAAATAATTTTGCTAAATAAAATAATTTACATTCAACATTGTAAAAATCATAGCTTTCACAATATAAATCGGATTTCAACAAAACGAAAAGCAGCATTCTTGAAATTTAATTTATTTTCATAATAAAAGATAAAATTAAAATTTTCCAATTTTTAAATTTAAAAGTCAAAGTTTGACCAAATTGACCAAAATTCACATTTCTAGAAAATGTTCAATTTGTTCAGGTTTGAAATTATAATTCACATAAAAATCAAAGTTTATATTTAAAATAACAAAGTTATTCATTTTAATAAATAAAATAAAGTTTTTAAATCAATTGATTAAAAATAGTTAAAATATACAATTAAAATAATCACAAAATATAGGGTTGTTACACTCTCCCCTACTCAAAACTTTTCGTCCCCAAAAAGGAATGAGGTATGGGAAAACATAGAAAATGATATAGGATTAAGACAAGATGACAAGAAGATTGAAATTATACCTGATACCTGTTGTTATAGGTAAGTTTAACAAGGTGGAGATTAACTTCCCAAGATCATCCAGAATCAAGAACACAAGCACGAAACATAAATCCTCTAGAATCCGATTCACCCTTTTTGCTTGATCGACAGATTGTGGATGGCAAGCAGTGCTCAGATTTAAAAATGAGTACCAAAGATTCTAGAAAGGTTTCCAAACAGACTGTTGTAAGAAATAGCCTTACCATTCTGTAGCAAGATAAGGGAAATAAGGACAATCAAAAGATAGATTGAAAAACAAAATAAGATAACAGATTTAAAACCATAAAATTTTGCAACTTAAATTGAAAATTAAATTTTTACATAAGTTAGATAAATCTTAATCATTTCTAATTTCATTATCTTATCATCCAATTATCTTAAATTAATAATCTCTAAAATCATGAATTTTAAGAAAATCATTTATTATACTCATAATGTACTCACTAAAATTAATTCTTCTTTAACCTAATCATAATTAAATTTATTCCTCTAAATATTTTATCACCCATGTTAAATATATTTATGCTTATTATAATTGCTTTAATTTATTATTAGTTTTTTTAACATCATTTTATATTGTAAATTATTCCATTACCCTTTTTTTACATTTGTTAATCTTTTTATAACTAAAATTCAAGTGTATAACATTTATTATAACCGCTCAAATTTTATTAAAAAAAATCCTTTTTATATTGTATATTATTCAATTACATATTCAACTTCTGTATAATTTAGGTAAGTTATATTGGAATGAAATTGTGTATTATAAAAATAAAACTTTCCAATTTAGTCATTTCAAGCTCGAATATTTATCCAAATCTTGAAATTATACGTATAACTTATCTTTCAAGAAAAATTTAGGAATTAAATTTTCGCTAAATTCCAGACTATTTAGAGATAAATAAATGCACATATACTATATATATACCCATTCGAATTTAAGTCATATATAAGCATATGTTATAAATCCAGTCTTATTTTAGAAATTCAAATCAATTAAATTTCCCAAAACAAAATGCAGCACGACTACAGAACGGTCTCTTCACTTCGAAACACGAAAATGAACGTCGATGATGCTGTAGTCATCACCGAAGTTATTTTCCAGCGACAAAGAGAAGAGCACTAGTTTTAAACTTTAAAATTTCTTTGCAAACAAATTTCTATTTGAATATACTTTAAATAATATATCCTTTTAAAAATTTAAATAAATGGTTTGAAATCATAGGAAATTAAATTCTCAAATTCTTGTTTTAAATTCATTTTAAATTTCCAAATAAATTTATAACCATGTTTTATAGTTCAATTATTTATATATGAAATAAGTGATAATAAGATATAAAATCAATTATTATTTCTTAACAACAAATTCAATAATATCCAAAAAAGATTTATAATATAGTTACAAAGTTTATTTCATTACCAAATTTGAAAAACATATTGTGTCAGTTTTCTCTGTTCAAGTGTTTTGGAAATCTTATCGATAACGTTATCAGATGAATCGATCAAAAACCCAAATCAACATCAACAACTCAAACAACACAATATATAAAACATTTTAAATATAGATTTAAAAATACACTTCAAGAACAATTTAAAGTTAAGTTGGAAACAAAGATGAGATGATTAAATAACAGAATAGGAAGATGAATCAGCTTATATAAATCGCGGGCAACCTTAACCGGGTCGACCGTGACTTAAAGAATAAGATCAATGTGGATTTCTGGGGTAAACCTACATTCAGTCTCAAGAGATAGAGTTTGGAATTATAAGAGATACTAGAATCTAAATTGAGGATATAAAATCTCTGATGAATCGATGTTGTTGTAAAAGAGATTCACCCCTTTACAAATCAATTTGAGATTGGCGGGACCGTCGACTCGTTATAAAGATCATTTGAAGCGGAGTTGTGGGATACTCAAGAATCAAAAGAAGATGAATAGTGAGGGACACGAATGGATTTTGGAATCGCAGGGGACGTTCCAAAATTCAAAGGAATCGAGTCAGAGAAGAAGAGACTCAAACTCGAATATGAGTGATTTTGTAAATACATTTACCATATATGCTAATTTTTGCCTAGAGCTTCCAAAGCTCTGATACCACATGTAACGGGCAATGCCAGTGGGATAACGCTCATCGTAGCATACATTGGTACCTGTGTTCTGCCTTTACGGCCAGCCTCTCAACTGCACCACCAAGCCCTGTGGGGACATGTGGGAGTAAGAGTCAACCGTTCGCTACCAAACCAGGAGGCGAGAACCCCTATCATGCTGCACCCTCCAAGTGCAATGGCAGACACACATGTCGGACTTGAATTGCTCAAAATACCGCGCCGTAAATCAAATTTGGCAAATCTCAGAATATACAGTAAACAAATAATCACAAATCACAGACACAGAGCAAATAATAATGCAGCGGAAGTAAAAGAAATAGTAATTCATGAAGCTACTATATATATAAAAGATACATCAGAGTTAATCAAAATACAATAGAAGAGAAACAAGATATATTAGGTACAAATCAGAATACAATACTGGAATCACTAGATAATGAAAGCAAAATAGATGGCTAGATCTTCAAGCAAAGCTCCAACTCCGAAGGTGAGTCTTGAATGCTGAACCACTCAGTCTGACTCGAGCATAAAGCAAAACACGAAACACTCGAGTCAGGACATAAATACTTATGAAATGTAAATAAACTCAAATGAACAGTAACAAAAATGCATCAGTAACTCAAAGGATGCTTGGGATCTCCCATCCTTTAAGGATACGTTAAACTATTTACTATGTAGTAATATTGCGCTATTATAATAATATCTACAGTAAAATAAACTTACTTTAGAATAGCGTTGAAGGGTAACCCATATACCCCAACACGTAATAGTCCCAGTAGTCCATCCAGTATCAGCATATCTCCAGATCGGGAGACTATCCTTAATACTCCATGGGCTATGGGAGAAAAACAAACTCGCAGTAAGGCTCGATATGGTAGGTGGCACGACACAACTAGACAATGCCAGGGTAGATATACCAATTACGTTTTCGGGCTGGTGGTAACGCATAGCAGCCACTACCACCCACCTCGAAACACACTCCCAAATCAAATCGGAGGATGGCCATCAAATCAAACACAAGAAAGAGTATAGTATCGAAGGAATGTGTCCGATCGGAGGAATGACCTCACTTGGCCCGTCGATCGCTCCTGTTTCAGCCACCTTATGCCAACTCACGGGAGTTGGGTCCACGTTCATACCTCAATAGGATCGTTGCCACCATCCTATTTCATTCTGGAAACTCCACCGTGTACACAGTTGTTAAAGTGGTTTTCGGAGTTGGCAAGTGTATGACAACTTCCGATCCCGGTCTCTTTAATAACCAAACATTATTATAACGCCATGGTCATTTCAAAATAGTTTATACTCCAACACTCAAATCAAATCATTTCATTTCAAAACTATATTCCAATCAATGCTATATCATTTCCATTTCAAAACTATCCACCTTTCAAAAATCTTAATATTTTCAAAGTTATAACTCTTTCGAAACCAAAATACTTGAAATTATTACACTTTGAAAATCATAACACTTAAAAATCATATACTTGAAATCATGATACATTCCTTTAATTCTTTACATTTTACAAATTTATTCAATTAAACCCAAATTTCAAATTTCCAATTTAATTCAATTCAAACCATCAACCCAAAGCCTTAAATATATCATATTTCAAAAAAAATTATAATTTCATATATCTAAAATTTAACTTCATTATTTCTTAGTTTTGAAATATTCATTTCATAAATCCAATATCATTTAAATAATTCAAATTACAAGTAAACCAAATATACTTTCATACTAATATAAACTTTAAATATTTATTTATCAAAATCAAATATCATTCCAAATCATATTCTTTATCAAAATAAAGATTAAATCATTTCCAAACCATTTCAGTCATTAAAATATCATATCCTTCAAAACCTCATTATCAAATTATTATTTGAATTCAATTTCAAATATTCAAATTTAAATATCATTTGAAAATAAAATATGTTATTCATTTATTATTTCAAATATCATTACAAAATACATTTCAAAATTCCATTCAAAAATTCATTTATCTCATTACATATCATTCCATTTAACACATAACCAAGTAAACCTAATTTAAATTTAAATTCAATTTCAATTTAAATTCCTTAAAATTTAAATTTAAATATTAAATTATATTCAAAACTCCTTAAATATCACAAATAATCAATTCCAAAAGTTAAATCATTTAACACTTTAAAATATAACTCAAACAGTTTTAAAATCTATAACATTTCAAAACATTGTCAAATATAGCAACGACGGGATTTATAAAGTGCTATCGTAGCTTATAGTTTTCAAAATAGTTTAGTTCAAGAATAAGGCATTTATAAAATGCCGTAATAGATATTTAGTTATTTCAAACATAGTTAAGTTCAAAATAACGGCTTTCTAAAGTGCTGTCATAAAACCATAGCATTTTTGGAACTGATATTAACAAAATTCAAGATTTTATTATAACTTTTCAAAAACAATAAAACTTCAATTTAGAAAATTTGAACTTATAAATCATATTTTAGGCTTCTAAACTTTCACATTTAAATCAATTTAACATATGATTTATCACGACAAAATTTTATAATTGATTATCAAATTTTTAAAAAACTCAATTCATTTGTTAAGTCAAAATTCACTGTTTATTAACTCATCAATTTAAATAAAACTTAACATTTTACTTTAAATATCATTTCAAACTTTAAATTTAATTTCCATTATTTAATTACATTTAAAAAAAAATCTAAAGTCAAAAATCATATTTACTTCAAATTTACATACTTAAATTCACAAATTCAAAACTTAATATTTAGCTTTCTTAAACCATAAAATATATATTTTTGAATCAAAATTTCATAATTTAAAACTACATATCTATAGAAAAATCATTTAAAAATATACCGCTGGGTCTGTATCTAATTTTCTAACCTAGGTCAAGTGATACGGGTATATATCACTTCAATCCGTAGTTTAACAAGAAAACCCGGTTTCTATCATTTAAAACCCGCAATCCCAAGTAAATAAAAATAAATAAAAATCATCAGGCCTATCATTTCAGCGCATAATGATTTTTCCCTATTGTAATGTCCGTTCGGGTAAATATCATTTCAACCCGTAGTGATTCTATTCTACAGGGAACTTACAGTGTGAATATATGCGTAAACAATATAAATAATATAAACTAACATGTCAATGTCACAATATAATGTCAAATATAATATGTCAGGTGATAATTAACAAAGTTAACATGGTAATAACTAGGCACAGCATATCATATAATCATCATTAACTTGCATGAACATTTAAATTACTAAACACTTGTCATCAATTCACTATTTCATAAGTAAAAATATTAGAGTGAGAAAGACTCACCTTTTCAAGCTGGAGTTAGCAAATCAAACTACACGGAAAGATTCCAGAAAGCATGATAGCATGACACAGCACGACATTGGATTCAAGTGATTGGAGAGAGCCAAGATATGATCTTGTAAACAACCAATTAACACATACAATATAACATATGAATATACAACCAAAATAATATAGAAACAAGTTGAAATACAATGCAATAAAGACAAGACCTTGTCTTTACCATTCAAATTCTCAACCATGGTGGAACATGAGCTTGGCCAATGACGTGTTAAGCTTAGATTTGGCATCATATAGGTCAGGTTTAACATCATATAGGCAAGGAAACAAGTGGATGAATGTGGTAGGTGATGCAACATGAAGAATATCAAAGACAAGGCAAAGGAGGCAAGTTGTGGTGCATTTTTGGCTCGGCTTGGACATTGCTTGGCTCAGCCATGGGGCTTCAAATCTGGACAGAAGTAAAGTGATGGTGTAGCAGCAGCCTAAGGTTATGTAGGTGCTGGTGGTGGTGGTTGTAGGGGTGGCCGAAGTGACTGATGAAGGGTAGGTGGAGTATAGTGGCTTGGCGAGGCATTTTTGGACGAGTTTTATGCAAATTTTTGGTGTTTTGGTCATATGGAGGTCACGGCCTGAGGTGGTTGTCAGAGGAGGAGGTAGTGGTTGCTGTGGCTGGTGATGGTGGAGAGTATAGTGGTGATGATGGGTGGTAGGGCTGAGCAAAGTTGAAGAGAAAACAAGGACAAAATCAATGAAGAAGAAGAGAAAAGGTAGAAGGAAGAATGGAAGCCATTGCTCTTTTTTTTTTCTCAGGACTGAAATGCATGTGAATGGTGAAGGGATGAGAAAGTTTTCACGTGAATTCTAAGGAGAATACATGGCTAGGTAAGAAAATGGAAGGTCAAGCCAATGAAGAGGCACAAGGAAAAGGAAAAGACACGGGCAAATGAAAAGTCACTAGAAATGAAAAGTTTTTGACTTTTTGATTTTTCATTTTGTTTTATTCAAATTAAAAAAAATAAAATCAGTAAATAAAAATAAAATGCTGAATAAAATAAAGTGGAAATGAAAATAAAATAATATGTTAGGAAAGGTAAATAAAGAAAATAGTTTAATATATTGAAACTAGCATTAAAATTTTTAAACAATATACAATTTACATTGGAAAATTACAAATACACTTTTAAAAATGTTTTAAAATAGAACATGTAAATAACATTTCATGTTACACAAATTAGAACATGATGTCACAAATAAAATATTATTTACATAAATTAAAATAAAAATTTCGTTAAATAAAACAATTTATATTCAATATTGTAAAAAGCATAACTTTCACAATATAAATCGGATTTCAATGAAACGAAAAGCAGTATTCTTGAAATTTAATTTATTTTCATAATGAAAGATAAAATTAAAATTTTCAAATATTTAAATTTTAAACTTAAAAGTCAAAGTTTGACCAAATTGACCGAAATTCACATTTCTGGAAAATATTCAATTTATTCAGGTTTGAAATTATAATTCACATAAAAATCAAAGTTTATACTTAAAATAAAAAATTTATTCATTTTAATAAATAAAATAGAGTTTTCAAATCATATATCCAATTAAAAATAATTAAAATATATAGTTAAAATAATCACAAAATACAGGGTTGTTATATTTCATGTTCGTCATCACGACCTATTCTCAAATATGCCATGAACATATAATACCTAATTCACAATATAAGCTACTATACATCTATAACAGACATCCATCACAACAATAAGTAATACAAAAATTCGCTTGTATTCAAATGATTAGATTTTCATAAGAAAATTTAGTTCAAAAAGTCAGTTTTTAACCGCAATTTTGACCCACTAAACTACAGAATTCTAGAAAACTTAAAACATTAAAGTTGTTTCTTAGAGTCTCGGATTTTCGATGAATTAAATTTTACTAAATTTGGATGTAAGGTTAGAAAGTTATGCTAATTTTCCTATCTGGGACTCCTTCTAATTTTATACTCAGGACTGAACCATACATTCATTTTTAAATGCAGTTTCGACCCTTCTAACAATAGAAGTTTGAAAAATAATTAAAAGAAAAACTGTAGCTTTTTGAAATAGGTTTCTACCACAAAAAGATTGGGTTAATTTGGAATATCCTTCATCAAAATATCACTATTTTACTATAACAGGATTTTTTAAATTGATTTTCAACAAACTACTTGTTTTAAAATATCTAACTCTAACCGCAAATTTCTTATTTGCCACTCAATATTTTAATTAAATTCCTTACATAAATTTTTTAGCTTGCTAAACACTTTTCAGAAAGCTAAAAACTCTAAGTTACAAATAAACTTGCTTTTGAATTTAATATATACTCCATTTAAAAATATAAAAATTTCATAACCAAAAATTATCTCTAAGGTTTATTCTTCAAAATCAAACATTGTTTCATATGAAAACAAGTTTAAATAAAAATTTACATACTATGTAAATTTGAATTATACGAACTTTTCATAACTAAAATATTTCTTGCAACAAGAAAAATTTAAAACACGTTACCATCAGTAAATTTTGAAAATATGCATCGATTCTTGAATCACCCGCACAATTAATCAACTTAATCTTGTTGTTCTTTTTCATTTATGACTACTTGATCTCTCAATATTATGAATGAATCATTTGCTTATTCCTTTTTCACTAAGTAAAAATTAAACCTTTAATTCATTATTAACTTTAAATTAATAAAGTTGGTAACCACAATTGACTTTCTGCTGTAATTGGATTTCACAATTTCACATCTAACACATTTTAACCTTTTAAAAATCTTTAAACGCGTGCTTTACATAAAAAAATCCACTTTAAAACCTAATATTATAAAGCAATTTCACAAAGTAAAATTCTTTACACTAACTTCAAGTATCATTTCACTGACATAATATTAAGTAATTTAAGTCAGCTAGTCTAGTTCCATTTTTTACAAAATATACTTCGCTACTTCTTTACTCAAAAGTAATTATAACATGAAAGTAAAAAATAAATACCAACTCCTACTTACTACAAAATCCAATTTAGAGTCAAAGTTTGTCAATTTAGATCCAAAAAGGTAACTTCTTGTTTCATTACTCATTTATTACTCTAAGAATAAAATTAACTACAAAAATAAAAATGTTTGTATATTCTAATATTATTTTAATTCATGCTAATACAGAAGTCTAGAGTTAGCATTACGAAATTTACTTAGAGCTTTGAATTAACATTTAACACTCATTATTATATAATAATGACTAAAACACCCAAATTAATTTTTCATAACTACTTAGATCTTTCTTAACCCCTAAAATTTCAATTTTTTTAATTTTGGAACATAGAAGGTTTTTATTACTTTATAAAACACACCAAACAATTTCAACTCTTTTATATCCCAAAACATTCTATGAATCTTCCTTTTATGCTCTAAAAAGAGTATTTAAATACTTTTTAATTTTCACGAAGGCAATATTTAACAAGCATGTAACAAAAACAACAGTATCCATACTAATCTTAATACTATTTGTTTCCATTTTCAATAATAATGTATCTCACTAATGTGAAATTACTTCTTAAATTCAAGTCTTCTTTTCAACTTCTTATTATATCATAACCTTCTCAAAAAGTTCGAATTCATAAATAAAATTTCAACATTCAAGCAAACCATGTTAGGATATACATACTAAAATTTAAAAGCATCATATTCAATTTCAAATCTTTTAACAATATGATGATGATGTCTTACCACATATATATTGCAAATCGCTTTGTCCAATGGTTGCGATGTTGATCCCATAATCAACATTCCCTCACCATTAACCTCTGCTATTGCTAAGGCTCAGTGGTTGAACAGGTCACCAAAAATCAATATGTACCATATGTTCAAATAGTTTTTATTTATAATTTTCTAAATTACCAAAATTTCAATAATACTTCCTTTACATGTAATCCTATAATCCAAATGATTTCTGTTAAAGTACCACCTAAATGCTTGTTTTTAATATCAAAACATTTTTATGTACATGCATACTTACTATTTCACAAAATCTTTTTACAAAATATCTTTTTACTTCCAAAATTCCTTATATATATACAAATATGTTTTTTAAAACAATTATCTCATTTTAAACATGATTTAACTTGCTTATAAAATTTCTTCTCATTAAATATCATTTTCAACACATTTGTATTTATTAATATTATTTTACCATATTTTCACTTAAATATTGTGTTCTACTGTCTTGTCTAAGAGTTTAGGAGATCCTTATTGATAACGTTAATCAGGCACATCGATCAGAATTCTTAAAACACTTAATGAACAATTTAACACAAAAAAACATTTTTTTTAGAATATCTTTATCAATCTTTACATTTTACAGAAATGAAAAAATGCTTAAAGCCAACTATAATGCAATCATGCGTACATGCCAGTATTTAATTTAGTACACTAATAAATTATAAAATCAAGCCTTTAATTATGCCTTTTGGTAGTTACTCTATTGAAGATTCCACAAGGTATACTTAATAATGAGCAGGTCTTTAAGTTATTAAAAGAAAAATTCCAACTTAATGACAACCTTTAATGGTCACTAAATTTTTACTTAAAACAAGCAAACATTCACAACCAACTATATATATAAAGGCATTACATTTTGAGATGCTCGGTGGAAACAATTCATCCGCCTCCACTGTGTAACTCTGAATGCTAAGAACAAAGGCACGCAATTCATTTTGATACTTTATAAGGTTAAAGCCAAATAATAGTTCAAAGGAAGGATCATTTCAAGATACGAATTAGTGTATATGGAAGAATAGGCATGAGACATCCCAAGATTTTCTAAGGTACAACTTATCTCTAGGAAGAGGAAGTCCTTTTAACTACCCAAAGAACTCTGGGGGACGGTCTTTAAGATACACCTAGAGTAAGATTCTTATACTTAATATAGTATATTGTTTCGAACTTGGCTATGATACCAAGCTCTAACAACCACACTTCTATACTCATATTATTAAATAATATTACAGTAATGTTGTCTAATAACATGGAGAATACGGTTAGTTAAGGGTGATCGAATGTGAATATATCTTTATACTAACACTGACACGTCGTTATTACCTTTAGAAGATCTGAATTGAAAAGTTTAACGTTTACAATATTAATAAAAAGTAGTAAGCACACCGATTAAAACATTCAAAATAATATATAAAATAAACAAACCAAAATCGAAGTCATGGATCATTGCGGAATAATATACATCATATACGTAATAAAATATGAGTCTACAAAAGGTCAATAATAAACCCGCATAAACATAAAAATCTCATCTAAAATAAAATATCATGTACATAATGATTTACTAAAGAATATACAAATATGGAGTAAACTAAAATGGTCAAAATAGTCTACTTCAATGCTAGCCCAAAATCCAATAGTCAACAAGTCCTTGTACATGTAGAGTCTCAGCCTGACCCGAATATTATAAAATAAACGAGTCAGACTATATCTAATAAAATGGTGAGATATTGATATCATGAATATTGGACTTAAATTAAGTCATCTCAAATGTGCCCGGCCTCAATAATTAATACAAGGAATATCAAACCAATAGATACCAATATCTAAAATATATGACTTAACAAGAAAATAAGCCATAATAAAATATAACAAACAAATAATCAAAATAAGGCATATCAAATAGAATCAAAAATTCCAAATTCCAATTATGATTCAACTATAAAATTAAATCTTCTTAAAATATGCCTAAAATTAATCAACCAAAATAAGGCATACTATCCCAAATCGTCGTTTAAAATCCATATCAGTATATGATTTAACAATAAAATAAGCAATAATAGATATGCCAAAACCAAAATCATATAGTACTAAGGCATATTAATCAATATGCCATTTCATAAACCATATCAAGTCTTTGACAGACTATCATCTCAAAATATGGTGGAAATCATCTTAAAATTATCGACACCATAAACCAATATCAAAACCAGGATGCTTCGATAACGAGAATGATTACCCGAACATTAAACAGAACTATAATGATAGTCTCACACTCGATCAAAGTGCAGTAGAACGACACCTCGACAGGAGGCTCACTATGTAGATTTCACGAGTGCATCGGAAAACTAGACGGTACTCACTAGTCCAAAACTGTCGGTCATCGAAAATCTAAATGGACCAACAAGACGATGGGTATGTTGCCACCAAAAATCAAAATGGGCTACAACTCATATAAGACAGAGGCCATTGGAAAATTAGACGGCCACGTCCCATAATCATGAACAAGTCACCGGAAAACTAAATGGACTTCCCTATCAAAACATAAAGTCCGATATCATATCGACAAGAGTTTGGACCATGGTCGCCTAGGGATCTATCTACTCTAAAGGCCAAATACCCTAAGTAGAACACAATCCATAAGTGTCAAACACTTCTAATAGTATCTAATAGAATATTGATCGAACACACCATAAATATCCTGAATTATTTGAATATTTACTAAAAGTTAGTAAATTCCACTCAAACTCTATTTAACAAATTATAATAATAACCGAAAGAATTATATGAAAAGTCCCATACCTATCCAACGGTTCAAGTTTATTAAAATTCTTTGTTTCATAGAAGAGCACGAAATCTAATTGAAATTGAAATCAAAGATTATTTAACAGTAAAGCATCAAACCTCGGTAAATTATCAAATACATAGTAAATAAAATATAAGAGTTTTTAAAATAAAATTATATATGCACAAGAATATAATTTTTCTCGAACCCACTTATAAATACTTAGACCATTTTTAAGGAGAAGTTGTTTATTTACAAAATCTTTGAATGCTTTCAAAATCATTAAAACCTCTTTAATAACTCAAATTCACTTGAAACAGAAATTATTACTTTCATAACATCATTTATAAAATAGTATTGTATTTTATCTTTGCCTTTAAAATATTTCTACAATTTATATACTTGAAATAGTAAATTTTAAAAGAAATTATCATTTAATATTACTTATTTTTAAAAGCTTTAAATAGGTTTTCGGGGTAGGAAATAAATTAAAATATAATATATTTTAAGTATTTTAATAAACAAAATCACAATAAGGATCAGTGTGACGACCCAGAATTTTGAACATTTTAAATTGAGATATTTACATGATTTTAAATATTTGAAAGTTTGTAACAACCCGCATATTTATCGATTTTATATTTAAATATTTTATTTAAATATTTTATCAATACTCGGAATTTAGTCCGAAAAGCTACTTTTTGCATACGGTCGAATTAGGACTCGGGACCACTCCCATTGAGTTTAAAATGCCGTTTGCGACCATTTTGAGTATAAGCTTCGATATGTTTGGAGAAAGTTGATTTTTGCTACTTTTCACTTTGGGTTTGGGTTTGGGTTCAGCCTTATTTTGGACTTATACTCAAAAACTGAGCCACTCCTCCCCATTCACCCTCATTATCTTCTCTTTTCAATTCTAAGGCAATAATGGTGGGAGAGATTGGAAATTAAAACTCCAAAACCCTAGTTCCTCTTGCAACCTCAAATTCCTAGCTCCAAATTCAAGAGAACCCATTGGTAAGCATCTCTTCTTCTTCTCCAACTTATTCTCTTACCAATTTTAGAAATTCCTAAACCTAATTTTGGGAATGTTCTTGTTTTGAGCGTAGATTCAAGCTCATTTGGGTTGTGTTGAAGAGAGGTTGATTCTCCATTTGCTTTCAAGCTTCTTCTTGTTTGATTTTGTAAAAAGGTGAGATTTTTATCTCACATCTATGCTTATATTTATCTTCGATTGTTAGGTATGAATTCCTAACACTTATTCGTGTGCAATTGCTTTTGGTTTGGATTGATTTGGTGAATATTCCAATTTTTGGTGTTTTGGGTTCAATCCTTTAAAAATCATAACATTGATGTTTGAACATGTGTTTGGTGATGCATCGAGGAGCGTATAGGGCCGGGTAGTTGATTGGCATAATCCCTTAGTGCCGTTGCTCGAGAGAATGCAATTTGGTGGAGGTTGGACCTCAATTGGATGGACTGGGAGGGGACTGGCAACAGGTCCGGTCGACCGAGCTCTGTAGCCGGCCGACCGACCTGCTGCCAAGTGCATAAGCACTCCCCTGTTTAAGGTTCGGTCGACCGAGTACAGGGTTCGGCCGACCGGCCTGCTTCCCGAAGAATTTTGGAACAGGGTCCGGTCGACCGAGCTCTGTAGCCGGCCGACCGACCTGATGAAATTTTGCCTATTTCTCCTAGTTGCTTGAATTTCCAACTTTAATCGATTCGTGTTGTTTCCTATTTGTTGTTATCATTTATTATGACTTTGATGACTCCTTTTTAGGGATTTTTGAAGATCCATTTTGATGGATTCTTTATCGGTTTCGTTGGATTTTTATTCACATCTTCGTATGTGAATTTTAGTGATTTGATTGTTCCTACAATCTTCTTTGTGATTTGTCACTTTAAAAATATAAAGGTTTTCTGTACTAGTAGTAAATATCAAAACTCTTTCATCAAATGATTTCAACTCTATTTTAGTACAAAGCTCGTTTCTTAAACCGTTTTCCAATCTATTAGTATATATAAGCCTTTACCTCACTCGTATGAGGAATCTAATTAAACGACTTAGTAAAACGAGTGGTATGAAACGCTTGCGTTTACTTCGTTGGTTAATTCTTGGACTTGTTCGATTGAATCTCTTGTGACAATTTTCTAGTGGAGATCTACAATTTGTTCGTAAATATTTAAGTTAAGCTAGTGGTTATGGGACATGAAGCTAAGCTAATATATTTACTAGCTTATTGTAATTGACACTTCTTGATGATCGATGATGATCATTTTATGGTTTAGACTAGCAATTGTGCGATGTCTCTTTGTCTGTGAGGGAGACTAAACCCCGCTTTGTGGAGTTTCGACTCAAATTGGTGGGGTAGCAACCCACGGTCTTCGGACCATTCGTGTGTCAGGTCTTCGGACCATTCGTGTGTCAAATTAATGGCTAGCTACCATGAGATAGCTTCTCGTTCGTGTGTTACAGCTGTTGGTGAGTTTTCATGCTCTCGTTCGTGTGATAGGCCTCCCCCCTATTTTGTGTGATTTCTGGGTTTCGTGTGTCGAATTCTGGAATTTTCTTCTTCACCTATTTTTGTGATTTCTATTGATATGATTTATCAATTTTTGTGCATAGGTGAATTCGTGTGTCATTGACTGGATTTCTTGAGATGATTTCTAGAATTTATGCTTCACCAATTTTCGTGATTTCCATTGATAAGTTTTATCAATATTTGTGTACTGGTGAATTCGTGTGTCATGGACTTTTGTGATTGGCATTGAAATAATCGTCAATATTTATGGTTTGGTGAACGAAATAAGGAGTATGACATTTCCTTTGATTCTTGTGCAGATTGGTGATATTGATTAATCTCTTGTTGATTTTCAATTACTTATTTATATCACAGCTTGGCATTGTGCTTATTATGCGTTTAGTCATATCTCTTATACTATATCGTTTCATCTGATATTTATAGTTAGACTGATCCGTTTATTATTTTCTTATTAAATAATACTCGGGTCAGACCGAGATGTTACAGGTGCTTCAGCTTGAGTTCTCACTTGGGATTGATTACTCTTACTTTTGGCAAACTACTTAGATTAGTAGTTTATTTTGTTGTATACACTTGAGATATGGACTCATAGATGTATTCTTTTGTATAGCACGTGTTGCTATTCTTTTGTATTATTGTGGATCTTTTTGACCACTACTTTGATATACACTTTCATGTGTTAGTTATATATTCATATCTTCTTCCGCCTTTGTGATATGAATTATCTGTGACTGATTTGTGTTATGCTTATTTCTATATTTGTTTCCGAAGATTATTATAGGCACTATGTAGTAGCTTTGTGTTTGTATCGGTATGTCGGATTTCCTCTATGCATGTTATACTATCTGACATATCGGTGCTCGCGCAAAGCAATTACATGGATGGTCGCTCCTCAACAGCCTTATTCTCTGTGCTAGTTGACAGCATTACACTGTAGTGTTCTTGTCTAGCGTGGGTATAGAGGTGGGGCGTCACAGCTTGGTATCGGAGCCAAACTTCGGAACAATATGGAATATTATAACAAGGATCATCGTCCTAAGTCCATCTTAGGAGTCGTGCTTTAGGATTAATTCGAGTCTTCGTACCGATTCATCCTATTTTCCCTATGATTCTTTGTTTATCTATCAAGATTGCTTGATATTCAATTTGGTGAATAACCTTTTTCTTCTTCTTCTTTCTTTCTAAAGGAAGAGAAATGTCTAGACCAGGCCGCCCCAGAGCTGTACCATCTAGTGTTCCACCCCAAGATGGAGTTTTTATGACTGCTCAACAGCTTCTTGATTTAGTGACAAATGCTCAAGCAGCTGGAGCTAACCCGGAACCTACTCACCCAAAGTCGGGATTTGCACGCTTGTGTAGCGATTACATTAATTTGGGTGGGGAGCCATTCAAAGGTTCCGAAACTATTATTGAAGTACAGGCTTGGCTAAGGTCATGCGATCGAATCTTTTCTCGCATGAATCTTATTGACCTTCACCGAGTTCAGGTGGCCTCTAGTATGCTCCGATAAAGAGCATTGGACTGGTACGAGCTTCTTATTTCTGAGATTAATGAAGCGGATCTCACCTGGGAGCGATTCCGGGAACGCTTTGAGTTGAAATTCGTACCAGAAGCTGAGAAGGTGACTTTGGCTCGCCGTTTTATAGACCTTGTTCAAGGTGAATCTTCCGTGGCAGATTATGTCGCGTCTTTTGAATCTCTCTCCAAATATGGGGTTGAATACATCAACACCCCATTGAAGAAAAATCAGAGGTTCGTCTATGGCTTAAACAAAAATCTCAAGAAGCCATTACTTCTAAAATTAGAAGTTTCTTTCGACCAACTCATTGATATCGCTCTTCGTCTTGAAGAGGCGGATAAGGAGAATAATGTTGAAGTGGTGGGTTCCAAACCAAACTTCAACAACAAGAAAAGGCCAAACAAATTCAAAGGCCCTTATCCCAATTAGAAAGGGAGGCAAGCAACTCCTGCTGAAAAGACCTTTTCCTCTACTCAAGGGAAATGCTATAATTGTGGTTCGAAAGACCATTTTGCGAACAAGTGTTCAAAGCCTCGTACTTGTCGCTATTGCAAGAGCCCGGACCATTTTATGCATGTATGTCCCAAACTTCAAAACAAGAAGGAGGGAAAGCTTAATGTTGCATAAGCCCCTGGCAACACATCTCGTGGCCAAGGTATTTCTCATTCTATTCTGGATGGAATTATTTTATTTCATGATCATCCTATTCGAGTTCTTTTTGATACGGGTGCGTCCCATTCTTTTATATCAAAAGAACTTGTTGATACTTTTTCTTTGGATGTTTTGTGTTTAATGACTTCTTTGAGAATTGCGAATCTGGTTGGTGGATCCGCAACAATCAGTTTATTGTGTAAAGATGTCGAGATTGTTTTGTGCGATTTTCCTTTCCTGGCCGATTTGTATGTCATGCGCTATTTAGGCTTTGGAATTATTTTGGGAATGGATTGGCTTAATCGTTATGAACCTCACATCCTATGTCCTGAGCGGACTATTTATCTTCGACATCCACTATCTGTTGATCAGGTTTCTGTTATTCTTAAAGATTTGGATTCCGCTTTGGTTGCATCTTTATATTCTTTAAACCCTCGTGATGACGATGATGATGATGAGGGTGATATTATTTCTCTTATTCACGTCGTTCGTGAATTTTCCGACATATTTGAGCCCGTTTTAGGATTACCACCTAAGCGAGCAATTGAGTTTATAATTAATCTCATTCCTGGAGCTCAACCTATCACTCGCCCTCCTTATCGTATGTCCAATAAAGAAAACGAGGAGATGCGCAAACAATTATCCGAATTGGAGACGAAGCAATTTATTTGCTCTAGTTCCTCGCCTTGGGGAGCTTCGGCTATTTTCGTGAAGAAATCCGATGGTACACTTAGGCTTTGCGTTGACTACCGCAAGCTTAATGATCTTACTATCAAGAATAAATATCCTTTACCTCGGATTGATGATCTATTCGATCAACTTAGTGGTGCTAGAGTCTTTTCACAATTAGACTTAGCTACTGGATTTCATCAGCTTCGTATTGCAGAGGATAGCATTCCTTTGACATCGTTCCGTACTCGTTATGGATCTTATGAATGGCTTGTTATGCCATTTGGTCTAATGAATGCTCTGGCTTATTTCGTTGACCTTATGAATAGAGTTTTCAAAGACATCCTCGACCGGTTTGTCCTCATCTTTATTGATGATATTCTTGTGTATTCAAAAACCGAGGAGGAGCATGAGAAGCATCGTCGGATTGTGTTGGAAACTCTTAGGAGTAATCGTTTGAAAGCAAAATTTTCTAAATGCCATTTTTGGCAATCTCGTGTGAAGTTTCTCGGTCATATTATTTCTGAATCCGGAATTTCCGTGGATCCTTCAAAGATTGAAGCGATTCAAGATTGGAAGAGACCGGAGAGTGTGACAGAGATTCGTAGTTTCCTTGGATTGGCAGGTTATTACCGCCGTTTTATCAAAGACTTTTCTAAGATTGCCATGCCTCTCACTAGCTTAACGAGGAAAGGTGTTAAATACATTTGGTCGGACAAATGTGAAACGTCTTTTCAGAAATTAAAAGAACTTCTTTCTGATGCTCCTATTCTTGTTATTCCCGAGGGGAATCAGGATTTCGTTGTTTATACCGATGCCAGTCGCGTTGGTTTGGGTGCCGTTCTTATGCAAAAAGAACGTGTCATTGCTTATGCTTTAAGGCAATTAAAGCCTGCCGAGACTAGATATGTCACTCATGATTTAGAACTCGCGGCTATTGTTTTCGCTCTTCGGATTTGGCGTCATTATCTTTTAGGAGAGAAATTTGTTCTTTATACCGATCATAAGTCTTTGAAGTATTTATTCTCTCAAAAGGAACTTAATTTGCGTCCAGCGTTGGCTCGAATTTCTTGCACCATATGATCTTGATATTCTTTATACTCCCGGTAAGGGTAATCGTGTCGCCGATGCTCTTAGCCGTAAACAACAAGCTGTTGTTTCTATGATGATATCCGAATGGAACGATCTCGAGATCTTATCCACTTATGAGATTCGAGACCGCGTATCCGATTTATGCTCATCATTTGTTTTATGTAGCCTTGAGGCTCATCCTTCTCTTTTAGACCGCATTCTTGAAGCTCAAAGGCTAGATCTCGAATTGGCGCTTCTTGGCCAAAATATTAAGGATAGGATTGATATTGAAGGTTTGAAGGACTTTGATATCGATTCTCGTGGCGGCATTCGGAAATTTGGTAGACTTATCGTGCCAAATATTAGTGATCTTCGTAAAGATATTTTAGAAGATTCACATCGTTCTAAATTTACCATTCATCCCAGTAGTAGTAAAATGTACGCGGATATGAAGCGACTTTATTATTGGGAGGGAATGAAACTTGACATCGCTAACTTCGTTAAGCGTTGCATGACTTGCCAACTCATTAAGGTCGAACATCAAAGGCCCGGTGGGTTATTGCAACATTTAGAAATTCCAATTTGGAAGTGGGACCAAATTTCTATGGATTTTATAGATGGCCTTCCCCGTTCTCGTTCGGGTCATGATAGCTTATGGGTGATTGTTGATAGGCTTACTAAATCTGCCCATTTTATTCCCATTCGGTCTAACCGAACCGTTCCTCTTTTGGCCAAGTTCTTTATCAAAGAGATTGTTAAATTGCATGGGGTTCCTACTTCTATTGTTAGCGATCGTGATCCATTGTTTACTAGTGGATTTTGGAAGAGTCTTCAAAAAGCTTTGGGGACGAAGCTTAATTTTAGCACCGCCTATCATCCCCAGTCCGATGGACAAACTGAGCGTGTGAATCAAACTCTTGAAGATCTTCTTCGTTCTTGTGTGCTTGATTTTGGTGGAAGTTGGGAAGATCATATTTCACTTGTTGAATTTTCCTATAATAATAGCTTCCAATCTAGTATTGGTATGGCACCTTTCGAGGCACTCTATGGAAGGCCATACTGATCTCCTTCTTGTTGGCTTGAGGCCGGTGAGAAGCTGGTTTTAGGTCCAGATTTTATTCGTGATTCCACAGAAAAGATTGATCTTATTCGTTATAGGATGAAAGAAGCCCAGAGTAGACAAAAATCCTATGCCGATAACCGG
Source organism: Allium cepa (assembly GCA_030765085.1). Lineage (NCBI taxonomy): Eukaryota > Viridiplantae > Streptophyta > Magnoliopsida > Asparagales > Amaryllidaceae > Allium > Allium cepa. Next base: position 314,203,943 of record CM060945.1, on the reverse strand, counting down.
AGAAGGAAGTTAGAATTTTCTGTGGGAGATCTTGTGTTCATTCGTGTTTCACCTATGAAAGGTGTTGTACGTTTCAATCGATCGGGAAAATTGGCGACTCGATATATTGGGCCATTTCCTATCACTGAACGTATTGGTTCCATGGCTTATCGCCTTTTATTACCAGCTCAATTTTCTGCTATTCATGACGTGTTTCACGTTTCTCAATTACGGAAATGCCTTCGAGATTCCAATTCTATTCTTGAGCCCGGTGTTGTGGAAGAGATTGAAGTTTCGCCTAATTTAACTTATGAGCAACATCCTATTCGTATCATTGCTTCGGAGGTCAAACGACTTCGAAATAAAGATGTTCCGCTTGTTAAAGTTCAATGGTCTTAAAATCCTAAGGATTGTTCTTGAGAATCTAGAGAGTACATCAAGCGAACACATCTGGACTTACTTTCTCATGCTCTTTGAGGTGAACTTCTTATTTCAAATTTCTTTTGTGTTGAATATGCTTTTATGGTTGTTACTACATATCTTCTTCTTAAATATTGCGAGGACGCAATTTCTTTAAGGAGGGGAGTCTGTAACAACCCGCATATTTATCGATTTTATATTTAAATATTTTATTTAAATATTTTATCAATACTCGGAATTTAGTCCGAAAAGCTACTTTTTGCATACGGTCGAATTAGGACTCGGGACCACTCCCATTGAGTTTAAAATGCCGTTTGCGACCTTTTTGAGTATAAGCTTCGATATGTTTGGAGAAAGTTGATTTTTGCTACTTTTCACTTTGGCTTTGGGTTTGGGTTCAGCCCTATGTTTGGACTTATACTCAAAAACTGAGCCACTCCTCCCCATTCACCCTCATTATCTTCTCTTTTCAGTTCTAAGGCAATAATGGTGGGAGAGATTGGAAATTAAAACTCCAAAACCCTAGTTCCTCTTGCAACCTCAAATTCCTAGCTCCAAATTCAAGAGAACCCATTGGTAAGCATTCTCTTCTTCTTCTCCAACTTATTCTCTTACCAATTTCAGAAATTCCTAAACCTAATTTTGGGAATATTCTTGTTTTGAGCATAGATTCAAGCTCATTTGGGTTGTGTTGAAGAGAGGTTGATTCCCCATTTGCTTTCAAGCTTCTTCTTGTTTGATTTTGTAAAAAGGTGAGATTTTTATCTCACGTCTATGCTTATATTTATCTTCGATTGTTAGGTATGAATTCCTAACACTTATTCGTGTGCAATTGCTTTTGGTTTGGATTGATTTGGTGAATATTCCAATTTTTGGTGTTTTGGGTTCAATCCTTTAAAAATCATAACTTTGATGTTTGAACATGTGTTTGGTGATGCATCGAGGAGCATATAGGGCCGGGTAGTTGATTGGCATAATCCCTTAGTGCCGTTGCTCGAGAGAATGCAATTTGGTGGAGGTTGGACCTCAATTGGATGGACTGGGAGGGGACTGGCAACAGGTCCGGTCGACCGAGCTCTGTAGCTGGCCGACCGACCTGCTGCCAAGTGCATAAGCACTCCCCTGTTTAAGGTTCGGTCGACCGAATACAGGGTTCGGCCGACCAACCTGCTTCCCGAAGAATTTTGGAACAGGGTCCGGTCGACCGAGCTCTGTAGCCGGCCGACCGACCTGATGAAATTTTGCCTATTTCGCCTAGTTGCTTGAATTTCCAACTTTAATCGATTCGTGTTGTTTCCTATTTGTTGTTATCATTTATTATGACTTTGATGACTCCTTTTTAGGGATTTTTGAAGATCCATTTTGATTGATTCTTTATCGGTTTCGTTGGATTTTTATTCACATCTTCGTATGTGAATTTTAGTGATTTGATTGTTCCTACAATCTTCTTTGTGAGTTGTCACTTTAAAAATATAAAGGTTTTCTATACTAGTAGTAAATATCAAAACTCTTTCTTCAAATGATTTCAACTCTATTTTAGTACAAAGCTCGTTTCTTAAACCGTTTTCCAATCTATTAGTATATATAAGCCTTTACCTCACTCGTATGAGAAATCTAATTAAACGATTTAGTAAAACGAGTGGTATGAAACGCTTGCGTTTACTTCATTGGTTAATTCTTGGACTTGTTCGATTGAATCTCTTGTGACTATTTTCTAGTGGAGATCTACAATTTGTTCGTAAATATTTAAGTTAAGCTAGTGGTTATGGGACATGAAGCTAAGCTCATATATTTACTAGCTTATTGTAATTGACACTTCTTGATGATCGATGATGATCATTTTATGGTTTAGACTAGCAATTGTGCGATGTCTCTTTGTCTACGAGGGAGACTAAACCCCGCTTTGTGGAGTTTCGACTCAAATTGGTGGGGTAGCAACCCACGGTCTTCGGACCATTCGTGTGTCAGGTCTTCGGACCATTCGTGTGTCAAATTAATGGCTAGCTACCATGAGATAGCTTCTCGTTCGTGTGTTACAGCTGTTGGTGAGTTTTCATGCTCCCGCTCGTGTGATAGGCATCCCCCTATTTTGTGTGATTTCTGGGTTTCGTGTGTCGAATTCTGGAATTTTCTTCTTCACCTATTTTTGTGATTTCTATTGATATGATTTATCAATTTTTGTGCATAGGTGAATTCGTGTGTCATTGACTGGATTTCTTGAGATGATTTCTAGAATTTATGCTTCACCAATTTTCGTGATTTCCATTGATAAGTTTTATCAATATTTGTGTATTGGTGAATTCGTGTGTCATGGACTTTTGTGATTGGCATTGAAATAATCGTCAATATTTATGGTTTGGTGAACGAAATAAGGAGTATGACATTTCCTTTGATTCTTGTGTAGATTGGTGATATTGATTAATCTCTTGTTGATTTTCAATTACTTATTTATATCACAGCTTGGCATTGTGCTTATTATGCGTTTAGTCATATCTCTTATACTATATCGTTTCATCTGATAATTATAGTTAGACTGATCCGTTTATTATTTTCTTATTAAATAATACTCGGGTCAGACCGAGATGTTACAGGTGCTTCAGCTTGACTTCTCACTTGGGATTGATTACTTTGACTTTTGGCAAACTACTTATATTAGTAGTTTATTTTGTTGTATACACTTGAGATATGGACTCATAGATGTATTCTTTTGTATAGCACGTGTTGCTATTCTTTTGTATTATTGTGGATCTTTTTTACCACTACTCTGATATACACTTTCATGTGTTAGTTATATATTCATATCTTCTTCCGCCTTTGTGATATGAATTATTTGTGACTGATTTGTGTTATGCTTATTTCTATATTTGTTTTCGAAGATTATTATAGCCACTGTGTAGTAGCTTTGTGTTTGTATCATTATGTTGGATTTCCTCTATGCATGTTATACTATCTGACATATCGGTGCTCGCGCAAAGCAATTACATGGATGGTCGCTCCTCAACAGCCTTATTCTCCGTGCTAGTTGACAGCATTACACCGTAGTGTTCTTATCTAGCGTGGGTATAGAGGTGGGGCGTCACAAAGTTATTTTAAATTTGAATTTCAAATATAAATATGAATTTGGCAGTTAAATTTTTTGAATTTAATATATTTAAATTGAGTAAAAATTTAAATCTTCAGTTTTAAGCCAATTAAAAATATTTTCAAGGCTTACAAAATTCATATTGATCATATTGAAGGTAATGGAAACTTTGGAATGGAATTTGAAAATGTTTTGTTCAGTTTTAAATTTATATTGTTTAAATCGAAATTTAAAAATAGTCTTCCGACGCACAGTCTCAGATTTTGACCAAACCAGTTCCATTGGATCCGTAATATTGTATTATTATCAGATTTCAATTTTCGTAATGTTTGGATTGATCGTTTAGCTGTACGATAAGCAAATGCGCTGAAATTTAAATTGATAATTTAATGTTTTAACTGGTCCTAAAATCTATCTTCTCCATACGATCGAATTTGGACACAAAACCTTTTCCAATATATTCGAAATAGGGGTTAAACATTATAAACGCCTGGCGGCAACCCTCGATGTGAGTTCAATATTTTGAGTTGCAATTTCTAGACGATTTATATTTGAATTTTAATTTAAATAATAATTTCACATTTAAAATATTTTGGCAAGCCTTGTTCACATGTGTGGGAAATATATTGCACGTGTCCTTTGTAGTGAACACGCATCCTCTTAGGAGGTTGAATACCTCGTTCAAAATAAGAAAAAAAAATCAATCAAACTGTTTGCAATTCAAAAATCAAAATAAATGGCGACTTTCATAGATCTTTGACTGGCGACTTTCTTTCATATCCACCCTCCAAATCATTCCTGTAACGATCCCGGATTTTAACTAAGTTTAAATAGATAATTAATTTAATTTTTGAATAAAAATTGTGAAATTAATTGATTAATCGATTTGAGTTCCTCCAAATTAAATAGGTGTTAACTCATCGAAATCGGAACCTTATACATACATGTATGTATATGTGCATATATGAGTAGATTTGAATTTATATATAAATGGGATTTGGATTTAAATTATAAGTAAATAGTTTAAAAATAATTTGAATTTATAAATTTTATCTATGTAGTTCATTTAGTATGTATTTAATTTCAAAACATTCTCTTTTAAATAATATGTATTAATACAAATAAAATATACTACAAAAAAAATATCGAGAAATACAAGACAATAAATATTAAGTTAAATAAATAAATAATATAAATACACATAGTTAAGATTCAAACAACATATTAACTATAGAACTTCATTTCAGATTTCAAAGTAATATGACAAAGCAAAGAAAATATATTCAAGTATGTAAGCTTGCATAAGAAGACAGTTATATATATATATTCAAAAAAAATTTGATAAGTATGAAGACTAGGAAATAAAAGACAATAATAATTCATACAAAGATCTCAAGCACACAAAATAGATTTTTTTTTTCAGCTAGTCAACAAACAAAGTAAGAAATATACATTCAAGTATTCAAACATATATATAAATATCGATTAGCTTGCAAATCAAGACAAAGTTTAATTAATGTAGCACACAATAACCTATCATCTCAGCCCCCAAAACAACATTATCAGCCAACAAAAGAAAAAAATCTGCATAGTCATTAGCACAAGAAAAAAAATCTCTGGCCATGATTGTACAAACAAAATTATAACACCCTGTAATCTTCTTTTATATATATCAAGTTACTTCATTTTCGTTCATTCAAAGCCAAGAAACTGAAGTAAACCAAACTCAACTTTAAAACAAAATTTCAACTTTTAGCAACAATAGGAATTCATCAAAACCAGAGATCAAAGAGAAGGCTTCAGCTTGCATTTTCTCAAGCCTGTGTCAGAGAAGCTCTGTTCTTTTTCTGGAAAACAAGGTGAGTAAACTCAATTTAAAAACTTAAAGTATATGAATTTGGTTGCATAGTTAAATCTAGAAATATGGATCTGTTGCAAGTTAAATCTGTGATAGGTATGTTTGAATTTATATATGAATTCTCTGTGAATGATGGATATATTGTACCGGCTGATGTTTGTAACTGTCTTTGTTCTGAGTTCATAAACACCAGGTTTTTGATTCAAAAATCGTTTTCGCTTGTTCTACTTGATGTTTGGACGTAGTGTTAAAAAAAATGTTGCCTGTCGGATCTTGAACTACGTTTAAAAATATATTTAAATTAAAAACAACCTGTTGAAGTCTCGAGAAAGCAAGAAACTTTAGCATAGCTTTTAAAGAGTCAAAATTTAAACTTCTCAATTCTCGAATTCAGGTACTAAGATCGAATTCGTATGCGTTAACTCGATTTTTAAAGCTTAAATCGTAATTTTTAGATCAAAGATAAAGGAGCAGTTTGGTTTTTTGTAAGTTTCATTGTTCTGATGATTTCTGATGATCCACTGACTTGTAGTGGTCGAGATTTTGTCTGGTGATGAAGGGACGAACGGAGGGTCGAAGAAAAAAGCAGTGGTGGTGGTCAGATGAATGTGGTGGAGGCAGCGAGCATTTTAAATTCGTAAACCTAATTTTGGCGAAGATAAAGTTTTCGATTCATTCGTCACCGATAGTCAATCTAGTGTTTTGTGGCTCTGGGAGGTGGTAGAGGGGACATTGGCGATCGTGTCGCCGGAGTTGCACGAATTATGATGGTCAAGGCGGCGAGATCGAAGCGTTGATAGGTTTGAGGAGGTGATGGTTCTTGTTGTTTCTAGGTTACCATTTTTGAACTCGATTTTTGATTTCGAGTGAAGGATGGAGATTTGGTTGGTCGGAGTGTACGATTGGATGATCGTGGTCGTGCGGGTGATCGCGGCGATGGCCGGAGCATCGCACGGTGACCGTGCACGTGCATCGTGCACAAATTTCTAGGGATCTGGGTTTATTTAGTTTGTGTGCAGGGTGAACTCGCGTGTTTGTCTCGAGTAACTCGCATTTTTACAGTGTTGGACTCGAAGCAAGAATAGGAGAAGCTCGGGTAGAATATTGTTACAGGTTTATCTGTACTGTATTTGTAAAATTTTAAAATTTAAATTTCAAATTTATAAAACAAAGTTTTAACTAAGTTTTAAAATCAAGGTTTAAATATGAACTCAAGTTAGTTTTAAAACATAGTTTGTGAATAAATAAATTTTAAAAAATTAAATTGTTTAATAACTAAAAAGTGTTAAGTAATTAAGTGTATATAAAAAGGAATTTAAATTTAAAATGGAATTTGAAATTTGTAAAGGAAGGATTTAAAACAAAGTTAAATCAAACATTGGAAATCTAGATTTAAACGTAAATCTGAATCCTAGATTTTGAAATAAAGCAAAGTTTTGTAAATTTAAATGTTTAAATAAGTTAAATGTTAAGGTATACTTTAAATATGTAAATTTAAAGGAATTTGATTTTTATTCTTTAAGTTTCTTTTATAACAAACGTATTACTTTAACATGAGAATTTAAAAGTGAATTGAATGTAAATGTTTCAACATATTATAAATGATAATAAAATCATTAATAAGAATGAGATTTGTCTTAAGTTAATGAAGATATAATCATAATTTGTAATTCATAAATTATTAAGTTAATTAGAATGTATAATTAATGTTTTGTATCAATTTAATTAGTAAATATAAGGTTTAAATTTATTGTTTAAGGTTTAAGTTAATTAATGACTAGGAATTAAGTAATTTGTAATTAAGAACTAATTATGTTACAACTAAAACTTAATTAATTAACTAATTAGGATTAATTAATGAGTTATTAATGGTTAATCAATTTTAATTAATGACGATTAATGTAATTAATTTCTTTAGAAAAGTAATTAAAGAATTGTTATCAGTTAATGAAGGTCATTAGCTAAGATTATTTAAATAATTAATTAATGTGATCAATTTTTAACTATTAATTAGATTAATTAATTAATGATAATCATTTATGAAATTGTGTAAGTGTAAATACTTTATGGTAAGTAATTAAAGGTTTAATTTCTTAAAATAATTAATTAAGGGGTTAATTAATTGTGTAATAGGTTTAAAGGTTAATTTAATTAATATGATTAATTAAGAATAATTTAATTAATTAAGGTAATTGATTAATTAATTTATATAAAATGATTTGTAATTAATAAATCAGGATTGGATAATTAATTCATAAATAATTGATTTAATTTGGAATAAATTGAATTAATTAGGATCAAACAATTAATTAAACCTGCTTATAAATGTTTATTGAATGCTTGACCTTACTTATGAATGATTGTATTGTATGAGATGCCTTGAATTGATTGTCCTATCTGATATGTGATATTTTGTTCTGTGGATTGAGCTGTGTGTAATTTATTCATTTATTTGTGATACATTTGTATATTATCTGTGAATCTGTGAATGAACGATAAGCTTTATAAATTATACCGCTTATCAATATTGATGTGCTTAAATATTTGATGTGATGATTTATGATGTTGCACTATTGTGTTGAACCCCTGGACCACACTTATACACACACCAATATGGATTGCACGTAGGAAATTGGTTAAGTCGTAGATTTCTGAAATAGTTTGAATTTGAATTTTGAATCCAAATAGTTTTGGAAATGGATTGGGTCTAAAATAAAAAGTTTTTGAAAAGGAATTTCAAAGATAAAATTTATTTCTGGATAACTTGATAAAGTTTTGAAGTTTAAATAATTTAATTTAAATTTAAATTCAAAAATTTGAAACTGAATTCTATGATTTGAAACTAGGGATTAAAGATGTTATACAAGTTATACATGGGTTAAACCATTTTAAAGGTATTAATTTGGGAATTGGAATTTAAACTCAAAGGCTTTAACTCGTTCAAATATAATTGGATTCTTCCGAAACGAAAACTGTTTGTTTTCAAATAATAAAAGCTTTCATATAAGAAATGAATGCCCAATTTGTGTTAAAAGGAATTTCAAGTTTGAAATGAAAATGATTTCCAAGTTATGGAAACGGTTCGAAAGCTATAAGTTAAATCTTTGATCTAAAGATTTAATGAGTTAATCCAATTGAAATGGAAATTGTTTTGAAAATCTATGAATGGATCTTTGTGAAACTGGGTAAACTTTGTGGAATAATCTTTTTGTTTAAAGATTTAAAATGGTAATTTGTTTAACCATTTGAAGAAAGGTTTTGGGTTTCTTTGAAGTTGTGACTTAACTAAAATCCCATATCCATATGTTTTTAAATATTGTGCTCATTATTTGGTTTAGCCAGGAGAGAACCTTTGTGTCATATAACCCATTTCGAATAATGATACAACATTATGGATAGCATTTGAACACCGGTGTTGAAGATCGGTTATTTGTGTGAACGATAGGGTAACCTATCGATTGTCTCTGCACCGGCTGATCCCCGGTATGAAGATTCGCTAAGTGATGGGAAGTCCGATCGGGATTGTGGATACCCGAATTGCAAGGGCTTCTAAAGTAGTGCCTTCGGTTCTGTTCGAACCCGTAACAGACTTGTATGGTTGTATGTCTGACACTACACTTTGAGATATAAAGCAGATTTCTTTCAAATACATATCTATTGGTGGCGGAGAATTTATTCTCTTAGCTTAACACCCTTCTTTGAGACATACGAGCTCAGAGGTTATGTAGTTGAAGGTTATCAGTGATATATTCCCAATTTGGTAGTGTGGCATGCCGAGTGCTGCTGTGTGTTGATGATCATTTGTGATCAGAGCGTGGCTTCTGTATAAAGCGTGGCTTTGTGGACGAGACTGCATCAGGACCTCACACGCCGGAAATGGTCGAAACAGGAAAGATGCGGCAAGGTTATGAGGGTCGCACCCTTTAGGGTGTGTCATATCCTTCTCGAAAAAGGTAGTATCATGGTATGGAGCCCAGGTATTTACCTATGTGGTTGCTTCAATCTCATTTTCTGTGTGGTTGTTGCTGTGGGTAGAGGGCCTCGGATAAAGGTCCCAAAGGACCGGGGGGTGGCATGCTCGAGTAGTAGTTACCTAGTTACAGAGGTAACCCGGCCTTGTGTTGGCAGGGATCCGGTTAGGTTCTCGGGACGTCCCGCCAGAGGCATACCCATGGACAGTGGGAAGTTCCTTAGCCCGACCATTTGTTGGAAATCCAAACAAAACAATACGCGCCCTTTACGGTTGTAGTTGTATAACCTGCCATGGAATGTGGCCGTAACCTGCTATTGAACATGGCAGCTATAGTAGGCATACAATAATGGTTGTATGCTGGCTATGATGAATATTATACTTTTGAAATGTTTTCTAACTATGCACTAATAATAATAATATTGAAAAGAAATTTTCTCGTATCAAGCATGTTTGACTATCATAAGGAGAAATATCCTCCAATTCTTCGTTTGCATTGTGTGTGTGGCGGGAGGCCTTATGGTACTTTCATTTTCTAAAAAGCATTGCGGATTTATTTTAAATTCTTTTGTTGTTTGTTTTAAAAGACAAAATGTTTTTTTTACTCATACCAGTCCCACGACTGACCTAGAGTTTATTGTTCTTTCCCTAAACTCTGGGTGCCCATAATTTTTCCACACGGGCAGTCTAGAGTTGGGTTTTTCAGATAGTCAGGTTTAGTAGATTATCTGGAGTTAGTCCAGTCTTTGGACGAGACTTGCTTGTCAAGGTGACTCGTGATGTTGGTTCGAGCTATTTCTAGATTAGTGCCTTGGAGATGGATTTACAGTTCTGGATCCTATTCCTCTTTCTTTCTTGAAGTATATTGGAGATATTGTTCCGCTGTTGGTGTTATCATTATCTTTCCGCTGCTATTTCTTGTATCTCTGATAGTATGATATCTATTGTATCATTCTGTTGTGTTATGTTATATCAGATATTGTATCTGTCATTGTATCAATGTTTTATATATTGATATTCTTTCCTTCCGCTGTGTTGTACTTAATGGTGTTATAAGCTCCGGTGAGCCAGATTCGACGTTTGGATCTGTGGCATTTGAATATGAGTGTCGTATTCGGTGCAAGATTTTCGAATTTCGAGTCAGGATCGTTATAAGTGGTATCAGAGCTGAAGGTTAAACTTTAGCTCAAGAGTATAACACATTAAGTAGCTCATTAGAGATAGGGTGAAGTAAACCCTAGAATGAGTATATCCCTAGGATATCCGTTCGAATGCCTCAGTAAATTCTCTTACTATCCACTGATAGTAGGTATGAGCGCAAGAAGAGGATGAGATAGGGAACAGGGGAATAAGACTGTAAATGGACAATACCCTGTAACAACAAGGAAACAATTTTTCCCTATCAATCTCTTTTATTCAACATCTCTTTTCAATTCTTTGATGGTTCCTGGTAGATCCAGGAAGAAGATTTGATATATTTGCATGGGACATAAACTCCAAATAGGTCAGAATTGTTTGTTTGGATGAACCGGTTGCTTTGGTTGCTATGGTTGATAGGTATACTTTAGTTTCTAAACTAAAAGTTTTGAAATTGTATCCATATATCTGTCTATTTTTGGGTCCAGATATATTCTATGAATGGTTAGTTATTCCTTCAAACGAACTAATGCCCCTGCATACTTCGTAGATCTGGATAACCCAAGTATCTTGTGAAGTGTTAAATTGATTCGTTCTTGTATCTATTGTTAATATTCCGATTTGGTAAGCCAAATGCAGAATAGATGTTCAGTTTGATTTGATGAAAGATTCTTCATCTATCTTTGTGTCTCCCCGGAAAATTTCGAGGATGAAATTTCTTAATGGGGGATCCTGTAATGATCCCGGATTTTAACTATGTTTAAATCGATAATTAATTTAATTTTTGAATAAAAATTATGAAATTAATTGATTAATCAATTTGAGTTCCTCCAAATTAAATAGGTGTTAACTCATCGAAATTGAAATCTTATATATATATATATATATGTATATGTGCATATATGAGTAGATTTGAATTTATATATATATGGGATTTGGATTTAAATTATAAGTAAATGGTCTAAATATAATTTGAATTTATAAATTTTATCTATGTAATTCATTTAGTATGTATTTAATTTCAAAACATTCTCTTTTAAATAATATGTATTAATACAAATAAAATATACTCGAGAAATACAAGACAATAAATATTAAGTTAAACAAATAAATAATATAAATACACATAGTTAAGATTCAAACAACATATTAACTATAGAACTTCATTTCAGATTTCAAAGTAATATGACAATGCAAAGAAAATATATTCAAGTATGTAAGCTTGCATAAGAAGACAGTTATATATACATTCAAACAAAATTCGATAAGTGAAGACTAGGAAATAAAAGACAATAACAATTTATACAAAGATCTCTAGCACACAAAATAGATTTTTTTCTTCAGCTAATCAACAAACAAAGTAAGAAATATACAATCAAGTATTCAAACATATATATAAATATCTATTAGCTTGCAAATCAAGACAAAGTTTAATTAATGTAGCACACAATAACCTATCATCTCAGCCCCCAAAACAACATTATCGGCCAACAAAAGAAAAAATCTGCATAGTCATTAGCACAAGAAGAAAAATCTCTGGCCATGATTGTACAAACAAAATTATAACACCCTGTAATCTTATTTTATATATATCAAGCTGCTTCATTTCAGTTTCGTTCATTCAAAGCCAAGAAACTGAAGTAAACAAAACTCAACTTAAAAAAAAAAAAAATTCAACTTTTAGCAATAATATGAATTCATCGAAACCAGAGATCAAAGAGAAGACTTCAGCTTGCATTTTCTCAAGTCTGTGTCAGAGAAGCTCTGTTCTTTTTCTGGAAAACAAGGTGAGTAACCTCAATTTAAAAACTTAAAGTATATGAATTTGGTTGCATAGTTAAATCTAGAAATATGGATCTATTGCAAGTTAAATCTGTGATAGGTATGTTTGAATCTATATATGAATTCTCTGTGAATGATGGATATATTGTACCAGCTGATGTTTGTAACTGTCTTTGTTCTGAGTTCATAAACACTAGATTTTTGATTCAAAAATCATTTTCGCTTGTTCTACTTGATGTTTGGACGTAGTGTTAAAACAAATGTTGCTTGTCTGATCTTGAACTACGTTTTAAAAATATATTTAAGTTAAAAACAGCCTGTTGAAGTCTCGGGAAAGCAAGAAACTTTAGCATAGCTTTTATAGAGTCAAAATTTAAACTTCTCAATTCTCGAATTCAGGTATGCAGATCGAATTCGTATTCTTTAACTCGATTTTTAAAGCTTAAATCATAATTTTTAGATCAAAGATAAGGGAGCAGTTTGGTTTTGAGTAAGTTTCATTGTTCTGATGATTTCTGATGATCCACTGACTTGTAGTGGTCGAGATTTTGTCTGGTGATGGAGGGACGAACGGAGGGTCGAGGAAAAATACAGTAGTGGTGGTCAGATGAATGTGGTGGAGGCGGAGAACATTTTTAATTTGTAAACCTAATTTTGGCGAAGCTAAAGTTTTCGATTCGTTCATCACCGATAGCCAATCAAGTGTTTTGTGGCTCTGGGAGGTGGTAGAGGGGACATTGGCGATCGTGTGGCCAGAGTTGCACAAATTCTAATGGTCGAGGTGGCGAGATCAAAGCGTTGACAGGTTTGAGGAGGTGATGGTTCTTGTTGTTTCCAGGTTTCCATTTTTAAACTCGATTTTTGATTTCGAGTGAAGGACAGAGATTTGGTTGGTCGGAGTGTACGCTTGGATGATCGTGGTCGTGCGGGTGATGGCGGCGATGGCCGGAGCATCGCATGGTGACCGTGCACTAATTTCTGGTGATCTGGGTTTATTTAGTTTGTGTGCAGGGTGAACTCGCGTGTTTGTCTCGAGTAACTCACGTTTTTACTCGAAGGCCTCCAGTGTTGGACTCGAAGCAGGAATAGGAGAAGCTCGGGTAGAATATTGTTACAGGTTTACCTGTACTGTTTTTGTAAAACTTTAAAATTTAAATTTCAAATTTATAAAACAAAGTTTTAACTAAGTTTTAAAACTTAGTTTGTGAATAAATAAATAAATTTAAAATTAAATTGTTTAATAACTTAAAAGTGTTAAGTAATTAAGTGTATATAAAAAGGAATTTAAATTTAAAATGGAATTTGAAATTTGTAAAGGAAGGATTTAAAACAAAGTTAAATCAAACATTTGAAATCTAGATTTAAACGTAAATCTGAATCCTAGATTTTGAAATAAAACAAAGTTTTGTAAATTTAAATGTTTAAACAAGTTAAATGTTAAGGTATACTTTAAATATGTAAATTTAAAGGAATTTGATTTTTATTCTTTAAGTTTCTGTTATAACAAACGTATTACTTTAACATGAGAATTTAAAAGTGAATTGAATGTAAATGTTTCAACATATTATAAGTGATAATAAAATCATTAATAAGAATGAGATTTGTCTTAAGTTAATGAAGATATAATGATGATTTGTAATTAATAAATTATTAAGTTAATTAGAATGGATAATTAATGTTTTCTATCAATTTAATTAGTAAATATAAGGTTTAAATTTATTGATTAAGGTTTAAGCAATTAATGATTAGGAATTAAGTAATTTGTAATTAAGAACTAATTATGTTACAATTAACACTTAATTAATTAACTAATTAGGATTAATTAATGAATTATTAATGTTTAATCAATTTTAATTAATGATGATTAATGCAAGTAATTTCTTTAGCAAAGTAATTAAAGAATTGTTATTAGTTAATGAAGGTCATTAACTAAGATTGTTTAAATAATTAATTAATGTGATTAATTTTTAATAATTAATTAGATTAATTAATTAATGATAATCATTTATGAAATTGTGTAAGTGTAATTACTTTATGGTAAGTAATTAAAGGTCTAGTTTCTGAAAATAATTAATTAAGGGGTTAATTAATTATGTAATTGGTTTAAAGGTTAATTTAATTAATATGATTAATTGAGAATAATTTAATTAATTAAGGTGATTGATTAATTAATTTATATCAAATGATTTGTAATTAATAAATCAGGATTGGATAATTAATTCATAAGTAATTAATTTAATTTGGAATAAATTGAATTAATTAGGACCAAACAATTAATTAATCCTGCTTATAAATGTTTATTGAATGCTTGACCTTACTTATGAATGATTTTATTGTATGAGATGCCTTGAATTGATTGTCCCATCTAATCTGTGATATTTTGTTCTATGGATTGAGCTGTGTGTAATTTATTCATTTATTTGTGATACATTTGTATATTATCTGTGAATCTGTGAATGAACGATAAACGTTATAAATTATACCGCTTATCAATATTGATGTGCTTAAATATGTGATGTGATGATTTATGATGTTGCACTATTGTGTTGAACCCCTGGACCACACTTATACACACACCAATATGGATTGCACGTGGGAAATTGGTTATGTCGCAGATTTTTGAAATAGTTTGAATTTGAATTTTGAATCTAAATAGTTTTGGAAATGGATTGTGTGATATCCCGGAAATATTAGCAATATCAATTTAATAATTTGTATTTAAAATTAAATTGATTTGATAAAATTTTGTTAATAAAATTAAGTTGATTAAATAATCCAATTAAATAAATGTTTAATTGGTAATTTTATCTTTTAAAAACTAGTAATTTCTTTCTATTTATATTATATATATGTATATATATTGTAAATAGATAAGTTTTGATTTTAGATTAATAAACGAATAAAATCTTGTTTTAAAATTTTAATATTCATTTTGATAGTTTGAAATTTTTTATTTTATTTAATAAATAACTAATTGGTTTAAAATACTTAAAGAAATTGTTTTAAATTGTATAATTGTATTTTAAACATAGTTTAAATTTTAAATAAGATAAACAAAAGTTTATTTTATATCTTTTCGAATATAGCTTAATAATTATAATTTGGAATAATTTAAAATTTTAAAATACCATTTATATATTAAAACATTTATGCATTTAAATATGTTAAATAAGATATGTAATTTATGATTTCTTTTATAAATTATTTAAATTAATAAATATGTTATTTTCAAATAATAATGATAAATGTATAAATATAGATATGTTTTAAAAAGACAATATTAATATTTTAAAATTAAAATATGTTGATAAATTAGTTTTAAAATTGGATTTTAAATGTATAGATAGCATTTGAATTTGAATTCTTTTTGAAATTCAAATAAATTAACATAGTTAAATTTTATAAGTAAGCTTTCATTTTTTTTATAAATCGTTTTATTTCATTAAAAGGAAATACATATACATTTATTAATGAAACTACTATATACGTATTTAATAAAGAAAAGAGGATTTTATTTATCTTTAAATTTAATAAAAAACAAGTAACATATGTATAAAACAAATGTTAACATTTTAAGCAACTAATGAGACAAGTGTAACCATATTAAGTTATCTAAACACATGTGTTAGTAAATGAACTCTTGCAAAAGACAAGTGTCCTTTTCATTTTAATTTTTCTTTTAATAAATCATTCATACTTATATAAACATGTTTCCTTTATCTCTATTCTTTTCTAATATTCATTTCTCAAAGTTAAGAGAGAAAATTTTTTCAGCTGAAACAAAACTGTATTGCTCAAAACAAAATCATGTTCAAATTTATAATCAACTTCCTCTGCAATATCATTTTTCTTCAACCTGTTCTTAAGCCTATACCTGAAATTCATTTCGAAATCAAAATAAAAAGCCTCTGCATTCTTTAAAAATCTGGGAATCAAGTATATGTTTGCATTTCAACATTCTGGAAACCAAACCTACAAAGGCATAAACCTGCATGCATCCTTCAACCCGAGTTTTAATCAAAACTCTAAATGCATGCAACTGCAAGTTTTCAAATTCAAGCATTTTCAAATGAAATCTGGGTTTTTGCCTTCTGCATTTTGGAAATCAAAAGAAAGGCTTACCTGCATTCTTTAAACTAGAGGCCTGCGTGCAAGTTTTTAACAATAAGCATCACAAGTTTTATCAAGAGCAATGAAGTATGGCATTTTAGTTTAAAGGTTTCAAGGCAACTCAGTTTCTTAAAGTTTAAAAGTAAAAGATTCTCAAAATTTTGTGCTTTGATTCATCTCTTCGAACAGGTGAGTAACTCTTTTTAAAATTTAAATATAAATTGTTGCTTAAATAGGTATGTTTGTGTATGTTATTTGGATTGCATGTTGATTAGTATGCCTGTGTATCTGATTTTAAATGTATTGCTGGATATATGCATATAAATGCTTGAATGTATGTGATGTATATCTGCCCTTTCCTGTACTTAACTTCAGAAGTAAAGATTGCAATAAAAATTCATTTTCTCTTAAACAAGTCAATGTTAGGATTTAAGATTCAGATGATATCTGATTGTTGAGTATAAAGAAGCTTTAAAAATTTTATTTAAGTTAAATAAATTGTATTTTTGCCCTGCAGACATAAACAATAGAAAAGCTTAAATTTTTAGAAAAAAATTCAACTCTGTAATTCTTTTATTTAAGATTACAAATTGAATACTGATTC
Source organism: Allium cepa (assembly GCA_030765085.1). Taxonomy (NCBI): domain Eukaryota; kingdom Viridiplantae; phylum Streptophyta; class Magnoliopsida; order Asparagales; family Amaryllidaceae; genus Allium; species Allium cepa. The sequence goes on along the minus strand of CM060945.1, from coordinate 314,187,001 downwards.
AAAAATAGGATTTTTTAAGATCTAAATCTTAATTTTTAAAGGTTGAATTGAAGTGCATATTAGGGATTGCACTGTTTTGGGTTGTTTTGGAAATTTAGTGATATCTGATGAACTCAGTGGTTTGGGGAATCGGAATTTCTTCGGGAGATGGACGAGTGATAGGTGAGTGGAGGAAATATAGGGGTGGAAGTGGAAGATCATCGGAGTGACGGTGGTGGACCATTTTGTTCTGTAAACCTAATTTTTCACTGGTCTGGGAATTTTGTTCATCACGCAGTCAAGGGACGATCGAGTGTAACTATATTTGGAGAGAGGGTAGCTCGGGTGTAGAAGAAGAGGTGGACGAAGTTCCAACGTCTCCGATGGTCGGAGGAGAGAGGATGAGGTGTTTTACAGGCTTTGGGGTGGAGGCTGCATGTTGTTGCTGGGTTTGAATTGGGGGAAAACTCGAATTTGATTTCGAGTGGATTGAAGGGTTTTGATGGTCGCGAAGTGCTTCAGTGATGAACGCCATCGTGCTTGTGGTCAGAGTAGTGGCCGGAGGTGGCCAGGACCACCGTGCATATGCACGGTGTAGTGAAGTGTCACAAGGAAGGTTTGGATTTGCAGTATATTTTGACTTGGGTCATAACTCGAGTAAATCGAGTTTTTACACGAAGTTGAATCAAGTTTTACTCGGAGTAAAACAGGGAAGCTCGGGTTTTATTTTCCGAGTTACAGGTTTTTGAAAACCTGTATTTTTAATTCAAAGTTTTGTTTTCAAATCTGAATGCAGGGTTTTAAAACAGAATTTAAATCAAATTTAAAAATTTGAATTTCAAATGAGATTTGAATCCACGTTTGAAATTTAATTTAAACTTTTAAACAAAATGTTTAAACAACTTTAAAGGGTTTAAAGAAATCTGAAATTAAGGTAAAAAGCTTTAAATTTAAGTAGAGATTTAAACATATGTTTAAATCTGGAATCAAACTTCAATTTGAAATAATGTTTTGAAAATAAAGGAAGTTTTAAAAGAAATTTAAATGTTTAAACAAATTTGGATGATTGAAACATGTTTAAATATGATTTGTATTTTGAAAAGAATTTGGGTTTAAATTTCTTATAACTTCTTTTATAAGAAAATCTTTAGTATAAAGTTTTTAAACGATTTTAAAATGTTTAAACTTTGTTAAAGTTAAGTTTGATTTCATTTTAAATTTTAAATTTAAAATGTAATTTGAAAACAATTTTAAGTTAAATTGTTTTAAATTACTTTGTTAATGATTAAGTAATCATTAATAAGGAATGTTTTATTTTAAAGTAAATTAAAGATTTAATGATCTTTGTTTCATTAAAATTAGTAAGATAATTTAAATAATTTAATTAATTAATTTGTTTAATTAATTAAAGATTGGAAATAAATTAATTAAGGTTTATTAAATTTGTAATTAATATTAATTAATTTAAGTTAATTACTTAGAAAAAGGTAATTAAAGAATTGATGATGAGTTAATAAAGGTTATTAACTTGTGATTATTTATTAATTAATTAATGTAATTAATTTTAATAATTAATTGAATTAATTAATTTAGATAATCAATTATGAACTTAATTAAGTATGATTACTTTATGAAAATAATTAAAGATATTAATTACTCATTGTAATTAATTTATTAATTGGTAGTTTAAATTAATTAATTAAGTTTAATTAATCTAGAATAATCATTAAATGAGTTGATAAGTAATCAATGAGGAATAATTACTTAGAGAAGTAATTAAGTTAAGTAAATTACTGGAGGTAATTAATTGAAGTATGGTATTTTGGGATTAATTACTTTGTGTAATTAATAATGAGGATAATTACTTTGAGGAAGTGATTAATAATTAATTACTTAGTGTAATTAATTTAAGCATTAATTGATTAAGTCATTAGAAAATAATTAAGTGATGTAATTAATTAAGGGAATTAATTACTAATGAGATTAACACGGGGTGATTAATAAATATAATCAATTATTAAATGTAATCAATTTAGGAGTAATTAAGAAAGTAATTAAGAGTAGTTAATTACCGAATGTGATTAATCGGAAGTGATTAATAATTTTGGTTTAATTAAGGTTAATTACTTAATGTAATTAATTTAAATAAGTAATTAATTTAAATGTAATTAGAAATCATTAATTAATAAAATTAATGATGAAATTGAGGATTAATTCAATTGCGATAAATTAATCAATGATAAGTGATTAATGAAGTAATTAATTAATGTAATTAATTAATTAAGGATTAATGTAATTAATTATAATTAATTAATGAAGTAATTAAAGATTAATTACTTATTTTGGTTAAGAATAATTAATTTATGAAATTAACTAAAGGATAATTACTTGAATGTAATTAAAGGATAATTAATCAAGGGTGATTAATTGAGGTAATTAATTTGAGGATAATTGATTGATTGATTTGTGATCAATTAAGGGTTAGGTAAGCAAGATTTAAATGAGGAAGTAATTAATTTAATTCATTTTAAATTAATTAAAGATAGGTAATTAATTTAATTCACTTTAAATTAATTAGAGATAGAAGTAATTGATTTAATTCATTTTAAATTAATTGTAGATGGTGTGATTATAGATCTATGCTCATGAATGGATGATATGGTTTACCCTGAATGGTTTGAATCTCAGACATGAGATAAATAGTGTTGTGTGATATGGATGCATTGGTTGCATTGTGATGATGATATAAGTATCTATTGATGATGATAATATAGATTATCAATTTGTGATGATTACCTGTTTATGATAATAATGATGATTATCTATTATGATGATGTGAATTATCTATCTGTGTGTATATGGATAATTAGATTGAATTGTTTTAAACTTAAAACAACTTGGACCTAAAAGACACGCTTTGGATTTCGATGAGACCGAGATCGGGTTTCCATATTTGGATATCCGAAAACCATATTGATTCCAAATTAACGATAGGTCATGATCTCTTGTGAAGAGTGAAGACTCGAGGTGTAAGAACTATAAGTTAGTATAACTATGTGGATGATTCCGTAATGAGTTTGACGGAATAGTACTTATAGGTTCGAGATGGTGATTCAGAGTGCAAGGTTTATCGTCGTTAACTCTGTGGGTGATTCCGTAATGAGTGTAACGAGATAATGCCTTCGGTTTCGTTCGAACCCGGAACGAACTTGTATGGATTGAATGCTTTTAGAACATCGTCAGGTGGACGATGAGCATTCTAAGAGATGTGTTCTCTAAAGGTAGTCGTAGCCTCAAGCCTCATCAACCGAGAATGGCTAAAACAGGGGAGGTGCAGCAAGGCTTCGTGGGTAGCTCCCACTGGAGAGCAAGATTGATCCCTGTCTCGAAGTCCCTTTATATTCGGTTGTGTGGGCGGTTGGTTCACAACAACTGCCGGGGTTGTCTTGTTCGGAACAGTTCAGTAAGGAATGGGTCCGGCCTTGTGTTGCAGGGGAGCAGGCGTACTCCTCGGTATGGTGATCTAGGCCACGTACTGTGACGGGCGGTACCCCGGTAGCCCTGCCATTGTACGGAATCCAAAATCCAATAAGTGCCAACGGTTTTGATTATATTACCCACTTTTGTGGCTAGTAGCTGGAATTTAATAAATGTAACAATTTCGGCTATTTCATATTTACTTGAAAAGCCTAGACCTATTATAATATCATCGGATTTCCTATCAAATGTTTTGGTTAGTGTAAGGTAAAAACTTTTCCATGTTTATGTGTGGGAAGTCTTACGTGATACCTTTCTTTCCAAAAGGATTTCAAAAGTTAAGCAACTTTAACCTGTTACTCACACCAGATCCATGTCTGCCCCGGAGTTTATTTTTTTTTTCATAAACTCTTGGGTACTCAAATTTTTACGAGTAGCCAATGGATTCAGGTTAGCTTTGACGAATTGTGGAGGAGCAAATGGAGCAGGAGGCTTCTGCGTTATAGTTATTTAGTATTCCGCTGTGTTGGTATCTCTGAGTTTATTGTGATGTTGTATTGAGTTGTATAACTAGACAGGTGTTTATAACTGTCTAGTATGTGTTGTATTAACTGTGTGACTCTGATTATGGCTGTATACTATGTAATACTTATATTATTAATATAATTTATTCGTTCCGCTGTTTAGATTCTGATGGGTTGTTTTCTTCTTCTTCTCTTTCTTTCTATTCTCTATCCCCTTCTTTCTTATTAGCGATGCGACTTCCTGGAGTTTGGAAGTTGGGTCGTTACAGTGGTATCAGAGCATTAGGTTGAGTGAATACCTAGGCTCTGGAGTGGTGTCTATCTTGAGAGAGTGTATTTTTAGTTTTGATATATATCTATATATATTTATTATTTCTACCTATCTGTTGGGTTACCCGTTCAGGTTTTCCAACATAAGTTATAAAGGTAGATAAGGTAGCGATGTGTGTAACACGACTATTACCATTGGTTGGAGTTTGAATGTTGAGGTTGGAAGTGTATTTGTCGAGACTGTAGACCTAATACCGTCTCGAGTAAGTTGTGCAATGGTGCAGAGATTTCATCGATCTCTGAAGGAAACCTATTAAGGTTCAAAGTTCATTTTTGAAGTTGGATGAGTTGAGTTTGAATCTGTCGGTTTGGCAGAAGAGTGTAATGGTATTTTGATACCTCAGGAAGTGGTAGCTGCGCAATGAGATGCAGTGAATATGGATGTCTCCGAAGATGTTTTCTCTGGAACAAGTTTTGGGAAGTGTGTCTGCTTCAGTGTTGTGGCTGAGTTCAGCTGGATGTTTGTGTTTGGCTTTGACGTCCAAATTTCTTGAAGAGCTTTGGGTTAGGAAGTTTTTGGCATCGGTGTCAGCAGTTCAGCTCGGAGTGTTCTGTGTTGGCAGGAAGTTTTCTGGTTAGCAGTTTTTCTGAGGTGGAATTCAGAAGAAGCAGAATGGACTCGTTTCTTCGGTGGATTGGCTAGTTGAGTGTAAGCTGTTCTGTTTGGTCAAGGGACAACAGTTTCCTTGGATTTGGTTTGGTGAATCGCAAAAGTGACTTGCGATTGTTTGAGTGATCTCTTGTATTATCAGAGTATTTTCTGGTTGTCTTCTAAGAAGACAGAGGCTTTTCTGCATCTGGAGATCGAGTTTTTCTGAATATCCTCAGGAAGTCAGAGTTTTGTTCGCATCTGGAGATTGGGTTTCTTTATCAACTGGAATTCCAAGAGTGATGTCCATGGTTCAGCTAATAGGAGGATGTTTTCTCGAGATAGGGTTTGGTGAAGCAGCTCAGGAATGGTGAAACTTCTGAGTTTTCTTGGATATGTTGAACCATATTCTGGTATATTTTGTCCATTTTGTGCTCATGATCTTCATCGGCATTGTCTTCTATTCTAGATCAGAGTTGCGCAGCGGAAGCAGTTTGGGAATGTTTCTGTGTTGTCTTTTCCGGGTAGAAGAAATGAGTTTATTCTTCTGAGGTTTGAAGAGTAGAGTTGTGTATTTGTTTTTAGATTGATCTTGAGGAGATCATTGGGTTGGGATGTTTTTGGTTCTGTTTGTTTCTAGAGGCATCAACGAAGGTTAAGTTGATCAGTTTGGATGTAGGCAGCCCAGGATCATCCGAAGAGTTTTGTGGATTAGAGACGAAGGAAATTGGATTCCTGAGTCAGAAATTTGTTTTGGATCTCTTCTGTGTTTTGGTTGGATTGGTTTTGGTTTTCAAGAGTTGAATTTCAAGTTTGGATAATTGGATTTAATGAAATTCACGTATCTTTGAGGGAATACGTGTATGAGCTATCTTTGGTTGTGGAACCAGCTGTTCAGGAAGGATTGGTTGTTGAGTCAGACTCGTCTGTAGTCTGATATCCCATTTAGTTCTATAGAACTGGATGAGTAGGAGCTCTATAGCTCAGTAGTTTTGATTGTTTGGATTATGTAGGGCGAGTATCCCGGTATATATATATACTTGGGGAAACTCGTGGAAATTTTATCCAGAATTTTATCTGGGTAATTAAATTTGTTTGATTAGATAAATTGGTTGCTATGGTTGTTAGCATATAATGGATATATGCTTGTATTTAAATTTAAAATCTTAAATGAAATTATTAAATTACCTTTGCTTTTAATTTCGGGGATGAAATTCTTTTAAGGGGGGAGGAATGTGATATCCCGAAAATTTTAGCAATATCAATTTAATAATTTGTATTTGAAATTAAATTGATTTGATAAAAAAAATTTAATAAAATTAAGTTGATTAAATAATCCAATTAAACAAATGTTTAATTGGTAATTTTATCTTTTAAAAACTAGTAATTTCTTTCTATTTATATTATATATATGTATATATATTGTAAATAGATAAGTTTTGCTTTTAGATTAATAAATGAATAAAATCTTGTTTTTAAATTTTAATATTCATTTTGATAGTTTGAAGATTTTTATTTTATTTAATAAATAACTAATTGGTTTAAAATACTTAAAGAAATTGTTTTAAATTGTATAATTGTATTTTAAACATAGTTTAAATTTTAAATAAGATAAACAAAAGTTTATTTTATATCTTTTTGAATATAGCTTAATAATTATAACTTGGAATTATTTAAAAATTTAAAATACCATTTATATATTAAAACATTTATGCATTTAAATATGTTAAATAAGATTTGTAATTTATAATTTCTTTTATAAATTATTTAAATTAATAAATATGTTATTTTCAAATAATAATGATAAATGTATAAATATAGATATGTTTTAAAAAGACAATATTAATATTTTAAAATTAAAATATGTTGATAAATTAGTTTTAAAATTGGATTTTAAATGTATAGATAGCATTTGAATTTGAATTCTTTTTGAAATTCAAATAAATTAACATAGTTAAATTTTATAAATAAGCTTTAATTTTTTTATAAATTGTTTTATTTCATTAAAAGGAAATACATATACATTTTTTAATGAAACTACTATATATGTATTTAATAAAGAAAAGAGGATTTTATTTATCTTTAAATTTAATAAAAAATAAGTAGCATATGTATAAAACAAATGTTAACATTTTAAGCAACTAATGAGACAAGTGTAACCATATTAAGTTATCTAAACACATGTGTTAGTAAATGAACTCTTGCAAAAGACAAGTATCCTTTTCATTTTAATTATTCTTTTAATAAATCATTCATACTTATATAAACATGTTTCCTTTATCTCTATTCTTTTCTAATATTCATTTCTCAAAGTTAAGAATTTTTTTTTCCAGCTGAAACAAAACTGTATTGCTCAAAACAAAATCATGTTCAAATTTATAATCAACATCCTCTGCAATATCATTTTTCTTCAACCTGTTCTTAAGCCTATACCTGAAATTCATTTCAAAATCAAAATAAAAAGCCTCTGCATTCTTTAAAAATCTGGGAATCAAGTATATGTTTGCATTTCTACATTCTGGAAACCAAACCTACAAAGGCATAAACCTGCATGCATCCTTCAACCCGAGTTTTAATCAAAACTCTAAATGCATGAAAGTGCAAGTTTTCAAATTCAAGCATTTTCAAATGAAATCTGGGTTTTTGCCTTCTGCATTCTGGAAATCAAAAGAAAGGCTTACCTACATTCTTTAAACCAGAGGCCTGCATGCAAGTTTTTAACAATAAGCATCACAAGTTTTATCAAGAGCAATGAAGTATGGCATTTTAGTTTAAAGGTTTCAAGGAAACTCAGTTTCTTAAAGTTTAAAAGTAAAAGCTTTTCAAAATTTTGTGCTCTGATTCATCTCTTCTAACAGGTGAGTAACTCTTTTTAAAATTTAAATATAAATTGTTGCTTAAATAGGTATGTTTATGTATGTCATTTGGATTGCATGTTGATTAGTATGCCTGTGTATATGATTTTAAATGTATTGCTGGATATATGCATATAAATGCTTGAATGTATGTGATGTATATCTGCCCTTTCCTGTACTTAACTTCAGAAGTAAAGATTGCAATAAAAATTCATTTTCTCTTAAACAAGTCAATGTTAGGATTTAAGATTCAGATGATATCTGATTATTGAGTATAAAGAAGCTTTAAAAAAATTATTTAAGTTAAATAAATTGTATTTTTGCCCTGGAGACATAAACAATAGAAAAGCTTAAATTTTTAGAAAAAAAATCGACTCTGTAATTCTTTTATTTAAGATTACAAATTGAATACTGATTCAAAAATAGGATTTTTTAAGATTTAAATCTTAATTTTTAAAGGTTGAATTGAAGTGCATATCAAGGATTGCACTTTTTTGGGTTGTTTTGGAAATTTAGTGATATCTGATGAACTCAGTGGTTTGGGGAATCGGAATTTCTTCCGGAGATGGACAAGTGATAGATGAGCGGAGGAAAAATAGGGGTGGAAGTGGAAGATCATCGAAGTGACGGTGGTGGACCATTTTGTTCTATAAACCTAATTTTTCACTGGTCTGGGAATTTTGTTCATCACACAGTCAAGGGACGATCGAGTGTAACTATATTTGGAGAGAGGGTAGCTCGGGTGTAGAAGAAGAGGTGGACGGAGTTCCAACGTCTCCGATGGTCGGAGGAGAGAAGATGAGGTGTTTTACAGGCTTTGGGGTGGAGGTTGCCTGTTGTTGCCAGGTTTGAATTGGGGGAAACTCGAATTTGATTTCGAGTGGATTGAAGGGTTTTGATGGTCGCGAAGTGCTTCAGTGATGAAAGCCGTCGTGCTTTTGGTCAGGGTAGTGGCCGGAGGTGGCCAGGACCACCGTGCATATGCACGGTGCAGTGAAGTGTCACAGGGAAGTTTTGGGTTTGTAGTATATTTTGAATCGGGTCATAACTCGAGTAAATCGAGTTTTTACTCGAAGTTGAATCAAGTTTTACTCGGAGTAAAACAGGGAAGCTCGGGTTTTATTTTCTGAGTTACAGATTTTCGAAAACCTGTATTTTTAATCCAAAGTTTTGTTTTCAAATCTGAATGCAGGGTTTTAAAACAGAATTTAAATCAAATTTAAAAATTTGAATTTCAAATGAGATTTGAATCCAGGTTTGAAATTTAATTTAAACTTTTAAACAAAATGTTTAAATAACTTTAAAGGGTTTAAAGAAATCTGAAATTAAGGTAAAAAGCTTTAAATTTAAGTAGAGATTTAAACATAAGTTTAAATCTGGAATCAAACTTCAATTTGAAATAATGTTTTGAAAATAAAGGAAGTTTTAAAAGAAATTTAAATGTTTAAACAAATTTGGATGATTGAAACATGTTTAAATATGATTTGTATTTTGAAAAGAATTTGGGTTTAAATTTCTTATAACTTCTTTTATAAGAAAATCTTTAGTATAAAGTTTTTAAAGGATTTTAAAATGTTTAAACTTTGTTAATGTTAAGTTTGATTTCATTCTAAATTTAAAATTTAAAATGTAATTTGAAAACAATTTTAAGTTAAATTGTTTTAAATAACTTTGTTAATGATTAAGTAATCATTAATAAGGAATGTTTTATTTTAAAGTAAATTAAAGATTTAATGATCTTTGTTTCATTAAAATTAGTAAGATAATTTAAATAATTTAATTAATTAATTTGTTTAATTAATTAAAATTGGAAATAAATTAATTAAGGTTAATTAAATTTGTAATTAATATTAATTAATTTAAGTTAATTACTTAGAAAAAGGTAATTAAAGAATTGATGATGAGTTAATAAAGGTTATTAACTTGTGATTATTTATTAATTAATTAATGTAATTAATTTTAATAATTAATTGAATCGATTAATTTAGATAATCAATTATGAACTTAATTAAGTATGATTACTTTATGAAAATAATTAAAGATATTAATTACTCATTGTAATTAATTTATTAGTTGGATTAGTTTAAATTAATTAATTAAGTTTAATTAATTTAGAATAATCATTAAATGAGTTGATAAGTAATCAATGAGGAATAATTACTTAGAGAAGTAATTAAGTTAAGTAAATTACTGGAGGTAATTAATTGAAGTATGATATTTTGGGATTAATTACTTTGTGTAATTAATAATGAGGATAATTACTTTGAGGAAGTGATTAATAATTAATTACTTAGTGTAATTAATTTAAGCATTAATTGATTAAGTCATTAGAAAATAATTAAGTTATGTAATTAATTAAGGGAATTAATTACTAATGAGATTAACACGGGGTGATTAATAAATATAATTAATTATTAAATGTAATAAATTTAGGAGTAATTAAGAAAGTAATAAGAGTAGTTAATTACCGAATGTGATTAATCGGAAGTGATTAATAATTTTGGTTTAATTAAGGTTAATTACTTAATGTAATTAATTTAAATAAGTAATTAATTTAAATGTAATTAGAAATCATTAATTAATAAAATTAATGATGAAATTGAGGATTAATTCAATTGAGATAAATTAATCAATGATAAGTGATTAATGAAGTAATTGATTAATGTAATGAATTAATTAAGGATTAGTGTAATTAATTATAATTAATTAATGAAGTTATTAAAGATTAATTACTGATTTTGGTTAAGAATAATTAATTTATGAAATTAATTAAAGGATAATTACTTGAATGTAATTAAAGGATAATTAATCAAGGGTGATTAATTAAGGTAATTAATTTGAGGATAATTGATTGATTGATTTGTGATCAATTAAGGGTTAGGTAAGCAAGATTTAAATGAGGAAGTAATTAATTTAATCCATTTTAAATTAATTAAAGACAGGTAATTAATTTAATTCACTTTAAATTAATTAGAGATAGAAGTAATTAATTTAATTCATTTTAAATTAATTATAGATGGTGTGATTATAGATCTATGCTTATGAATGGATGATATGGTTTACCCTGAATGGTTTGAATCTCAGACATGAGATAAATAGTGTTGTGTGATATGGAAGCATTGGTTGCATTGTGATGATGATATAAGTATCTATTGATGATGATAATATAGATTATCAATTTGTGATGATTACCTGTTTATGATAATAATGATGATTATCTATTATGATGATGTGAATTATCTATCTGTGTGTATATGGATAATTAGATTGAATTGTTTTAAACTTAAAACAACTTGGACCTAAAAGACACGCTTTGGATTTCTATAAGACCGGGATCGGGTTTCCATATTTGGATATCCGAAAACCACATCAATTCCAAATTAACGATAGGTCGTGATCTCTTGTGAAGAGTGAAGACTCGAGGTGTAAGAACTATAAGTCAGTATAACTCTGTGGGTGATTCCGTAATGAGTTTGACGGAATAGTACTTATAGGTTCGAGATGGTGATTCAGAGTGCAAGCGTTATCGTCGTTAACTCTGTGGGTGATTCCGTAATGAGTCTAACGAGATAGTGCCTTCGATTTCGTTCGAACTCGGAATGAACTTGTATGGATTGAATGCTTTCAGAACATCGTCAGGTGGACGATGAGCATTCTAAGAGATGTGTTCGCTAAAGGTAATCGTAGCCTCAAGCCTCATCAACCGGGAATGGCTAAAACAGGGGAGGTGCAGCAAGGCTTCGTGGGTAGCTCCCACTGGAGAGCAAGATTGATCCATTTCTTGAAGTCCCTTTATATTCGGCTGTGTGGGCGGTTGGTTCGCGACAACTGCCGGGGTTGTCTTGTTCGGAACTGTTCAGTAAGGAATGGGTCCGGCCTTGTGTTGCAGGGGAGCGGGCGTACTCCTCGGTACGGTGATCTTGGCCACGTACTGTGACGGGCAATACCCCAGTAGCCCTGCCATTGTAAGGAATCCAAAATCCAATAAGTGCCAACGGTTTTGATTGTATTACCCACTTTTGTGGCTAGTAGCTGGAATTTAATAAATTTAACAATTTCGGCTATTTCATATTTACTTGAAAACCCTAGACCTATTATAATATCATCGGATTTCCTATCAAATGTTTTGGTTAGCGTAAGGTAAAAACTTTTCCATGTTTATGTGTGGGAAGTCTTACGTGATACCTTTCTTTCCAAAAGGATTTCAAAAGTTAAGCAACTTTAACATGTTACTCACACCAGACCCATGTCTGGCCCGTAGTTTATTTTTTTTATAAACTCTTGGGTACTCAAATTTTTACGAGTAGCCAAGGGATTCTGTTTAGCTTTGACGAATTGTGGAGGAGCAAATGGAGCAGGAGGCTTCTGCGTTATAGTTATTTAGTATTCCGCTGTGTTGGTATCTGTGAGTTTATTGTGATGTTTTATTGTGTTGTATAACTAGACAGGTGTTTATAACTGTCTAGTATGTGTTGTATTAAATGTGTGACTCTGATTATGGTTGTATACTATGTAATACTTATATTATGAATATAATTTATTCGTTCTGCTGTTTAGATTCTGATGGGTTGTTTTCTTCTTCTTCTCTTTCTTTCTATTCTCTATCCCTTTCTTTCTTATTAGCGATGCGACTTCCTGGAGTTTGGAAGTTGGGTCGTTACAGATTGGGTTTAAAATAAAAAGTTTTTGAGAAGGAATTTCAAATATAAAATTTATTTCCGAATAACTTGATAAAGTTTTGAAGTTTAAATAATTTGATTTAAATTTAAATTCAAAAATTTGAAACTGAATTCTATGATTTGAAACTAGGGATTAAAGATGTTATACAAGTTATACATGGGTTAAACCATTTTAAAGGTATTAATTTGGGAATTGGAATTTAAACTCAAAGGCTTTAACTCGTGCAAATATAATTGGATTCTTCCGAAACGAAAACTATTTGTTTTCAAATAATAAAAGCTTTCACATAAGATATAAACGTCCAGTTTGTGTTAAAAGGAATTTCAAGTTTGAAATGAAAATGATTTCCAAGTTATGGAAACGGTTCAAAATCTATAAGTTAAATCTTTGATCTAAAGATTTAATGAGTTAATCCAATTGAAATGGAAATTGTTTTGAAAGTCTATGAACGTATCTTTGTGAAATTGGTAAACTTTGAGGAATAAATCTTTTTGTTTAAAGATTTAAAATGGTAATTTGTTTAACCATTTGAAGAAAGGTTTTGGGTTTCTTTGAAGTTGTGACTTAACTAAAATCCCATATCCATATGTTTTTAAATATTGTGCTCATTATTCAGTTTAGCCGGGAGAAGACCTTTGTGTCATATAACCCATTCTGAATATTGATATGACATTATGGATAACATTTGAAGACCGATGTTGAAGATCGGGTATTTGCGAGAACGATAGGATAACCTATTGATTGTCTCTGCACCGGCTGATCCCCGGTATGGAGATTCCCTAAGTGATGGGAAGTCCGATCAGGATTGTGGTACTCGGATTGCAAGGGCTTCTTCGGAAGTGCCTTCGGTTCTGTTCAGACCTAGAACAGACTTGTATGGTTGTATGTCTGAAACTACACTTTGAGATATAAAGCAGATTTCTTTTAAATACATATCTGTTGGTGGCGGAGAATTTGTTCTCTTAGCTTAACGCCCTTCTCTGAGACATACGAGCTCAGAGGTTATGTAGTTGAAGGTTATCAGTGATATATTCCCAATTTGGTAGTGTGGCATGCTGAGTGCTGTTGTGTGTTGATGATCAATTTTTGATCATTTGTGATCAGAGCATATCTTTTGTATAAAGCGTAGCTTTGTGGACGAGACTGCATCTGGACCTCACACCACGGGAAGGGTCAAAATAGGAAAGATGCGGCAAGGTTATGAGGGTCGCGCCCTTTAGGGTGTGTCATTTCCTTCTGTAAAAAAGTAGTATCATGGTATGGAGCCTAGTATTTACCTATGTGGTTGCTTCAATCTCACTTTCTGTGTGGTTGTTGCTTTATGGTAGAGGGCCCTCGGATAAAGGTCCTAAAGGACCGGGGGGTATGGTTTTCAAAATTGATTTCCAAATATTCACTTACAACGCCAAATCAAATTCCAAATTGATTTTTTTCCAAACATTTATTTCAAACACAAATCAATTTCCAAATCAATTTCCCAAAGATTTATTTTAAAACACCAAATCAATTTCCCAATTTATTTCCAAAACACCAAATAAAACATCAAATCGATTTCCCAAAGATTTATTTTGAAACACTAAATCGATTTTCTTTCAAACACCAAATTTATTATCTTTCAAAACAATTTCCTTTATTTCTTCCAAACTATTTAAAATCTGGATTCTAAATAAATTCTTCAACTATTAAGCAATATTACTCAAAACCACTTTATTAAAATCTTTTCCCATATTTTGGAATTTATTCAATAGGATTTCACTATAGATTTTCTACTTAAATTTCAAAAATCCAATTTTATTTATTTTTGGTATCCTATGATACCAAAAATATACTTCGGCTAAACTATAGCCTTCAACGATTTCAAACACAAATAAAGTCATACACAGATTATAAATAAATCAACACACAATATTAAAACAAATTCAATTATTTGAGAAATCCAATTGGATCCCTTCAACCTGTTTCCCTGCATCCACAGATGTTAGTACAACAACTAAATACCAGTTCCACTTCGAAGTGGAATATCGCGGTATATGCGATTATATAAAATCATCCGCTATTATGCAGTGCATAGGGTCTCATCCGCTATGTAATGCGGGAAATCAATCACTCCAAATACATATATAATACCAGTTCCACTTCGAGGTGGAATATCGTGGTACATGGGTTTAATATAATATCATCCGCTATTATGCGGCGCACAGTGTCTAATCCAATACAACCGATAATAATTTATCATCCAAGAACATAATCAATAATTTTAAATTTAACTATTTAAAATTAAATCAGAAAATCAGATTGAGTGAGAAGATCTCACCATTACTCCTATATTTTGCAATGCATTTCCAATTTGACTTGTTTCTCGAATTTAGACCTTGTATCAAACAATTATATAATTTTTATTAATATTCAAAATAATCGAACAATTCAATTGTCATTTATAATTTAACTAAATTTTTTCTTTTTAATCATTTAGTTAATTAATAATTAATTTTTATTGAATGATTTATTTTAAACAAATTTTCCTTTAAATAATTTTGTATAACCTATCATGGAATGTGGTGGTAACTTGCTATTGAACATGGTAGCTATAGTAGACATACAATACTGGTTGTATGCTGGCTAATATTAATTTTATACTTTCGAAATGTTTTCTACACTATGCACTAATAATAATATTGAAAATAAATTTTCTCATATCAAGCATGTTTTACTATCATAAGGAGAAATCTCCTCCAATTCTGCGTTTTCATTGTGTGTGTGGCGGGGGGTCTTATGGTAGATTCATTTTCTAAAAAGCATTGCGGATTTATTTTAAATTCTTTTGTTTTCTGTTTTGAAAGACAAAATGTTTTTGTTACTCACACCAGTCCCACGACTGACCTGGAGTTTATTGTTCCTTCCCTAAACTCTGGGTGTCCACAATTTTTCCACACGGGCAGTCTAGAGTTGGGTTTTTCAGATAGTCAGGTTTAGTAGATTATCTGGAGTTAGTCCAGTCTTTGGACGAGACTTGCTTGTCTAGGTGACTCATGATGTTGGTTCAAGCTATTTTTGGATTAGTGCCTTGGAGATGGAGTTACAGTTCTGGATCCTATTCCTCTTTCTTTCTTGAAGACTATATTAGAGATATTGTTCCACAGTTGGTGTTATCATTATCTTTCCGCTGTTATTTCTTGTATCTCTGATAGTATGATATCTATTGTATCATTCTGTAGTGTTATGTTATATCAGATATTGTATCTGTCATTGTATCAATGTCATATATATTGATATTCTTTCCTTCCGTTGTGTTGTACTAAATGGTGTTATAAGCTCCGACGAACCAAATTCGACGTTTGGATCTGCGGCATTTGAATATGAGTGTCGTATTCAGTACCGATTTTCGAAGGTCGAGTCAGGATCGTTATAATTCCTCTACGTAGATTTCCTTCGAATACCTCCGCTCTAGCTTTCCTTCTCTTCGCGCTACAAGGAACCCCAAAATCACCTGTTCACGGCAGTCATCGACGCGATGCATGCTGCCTTCGCGCATGGGTAGTCATCGTCGATTGTCGGCTCCTCCAACTCCAGCTTTTAGCCTCCAACGCAGCTGATTCAGTTTGATTTTCTCCCCCTCAGTGCGGTAAAGGGGAGCCTATCATAAAGAGAAAGCCTTGAATTTATGATGGTAGTTCTGAGGTGGAAGATAGAACGTGGAACAGAAAGATACTGGAAAGCAAAATCTTGTAATTTGATGATGGCCTTCATGAAATGGCGGACAACAGTCCAACAGTTTGGGGTATGAGCTCCTGCTAGCCTGGGCGGTCTTCTCTTCCTCCGTGATCAATTTAGTAATATCAGCAATCAGATGGGGCACAACCACGTCTTGTGAGCATTCGGTTCCATAAGAAGGTCAAGCTACTATTGGTTGTTCTTTATGTTGATTTTAAGCGATAGCCGGAGTTGAGATCAATGTTGTTTTGGCGATAGTGGTCTGAGAGCTATCGTGGTCCAGTGGGTTAAGGCAGTAAGGTATATCGATTTATTCTTTTCAATTTGAATTGATTATATATATATACACGTAGTTTCAATAAAATTGTTTTAAAAGAAAATTTTTTGGTTCGAATTAAATAATTAGATTATATAAATCAATGGATATTTGAAAAGTTAAACACAATGGAAATTTATAAAGGAAAGGGAAATTTTTTTTAAAATAAACATTGGTTTATTTTTAAGTGTGGTAAGAAATTTACGGATTTGGAATGTAAACTTAAAAATAAATCGAAAAGGATTTATTAGTCATTTTAAATGACCATTTTTAAATGGTAAGCGTATGCTCCCTGGAAAGCCGTGTATGTTTTCAAAGTAACTTTTACATTATAAATTTAAAGTTTAAAAGTTGTTTTTTTAAAAGAACGTTTTGGAGAAATTATTTTCTTAAGTTGTTTTTAAATCTTTAAAGTAAAAGATTTATTTAGTAAATTATAGAAGTGATTATTTAAAGATTAAACTGATATTTGTTTTAGAAAATGGTTATTTGAATAGTTATACCCTATTTACTAATTTTATTTTGAAAATTAGTTTGGACTTGAATTTTTATATGAGATATTGGTATAATTTTTTCATAGCTAATATTTAAATAACTGTTTAGAAATAGTTTTATTCTAATTGTTTCTAAGTATATTTTGGATAAGTAATTTAAATTATTTTAAAATATTTGAACTCGACGGATTTTCAGTGGAAACTAATAAATATTTGGAAATTTATTCCACGTGAGGAAAGTAATTTGAAATTTGGTTTCAAAGGATTGAAATGTGAAAAAATGATTTGAAATTTGTTTTCAAAGTGTTGAAGTGTGAAAAATATATATTGCGAAGATATTTTGAAAATAAATAATTGGGGGAAAATTATTTGGAATTTGGTGATTGTTGTGAATATTGATTGATAGTTAAATAACCGACTAGCAATATTGGCCTTTAAATGGTGTTTGAATTTTGATGCGACCGGGGGTTGGATGCCGAATGGATATCCGAAAATCACATCGAATCTT
The DNA here is from genome assembly GCA_030765085.1 of Allium cepa. NCBI lineage: Eukaryota > Viridiplantae > Streptophyta > Magnoliopsida > Asparagales > Amaryllidaceae > Allium > Allium cepa. The sequence goes on along the minus strand of CM060945.1, from coordinate 314,169,538 downwards.
TGTGATGGATCTTTTATTTAAAAGATCAAAGTGGAAATTTGTTGTAATTAGTTTGAAATCTGAATGAACGCTTTTTTTTAAAAATAAGCGCTCATTATTCGGATTAGCCAGGACAGGACTTTGTGTCTTTAAACCCATTTCGAATAATGATACGACGAAATGGGACTGCATTTGAAGATGGTGTTGAAGACCGGGTATTTTCGAAAGTGAAAGGATTACCCGTCGAATGTCTCTGCACCGAATGACGTGATTAATGAATATCCGGATTTGCAAGGTCTTCTTTGAAGTGCCTTCGGTTCCGTTCGATCCCGAAACGGACTTGTATGGATGTGTGTAACAATCGGGTATTTTCAACCATTCGCATCCGTACATGTCGGACTTGAATTGCTCAAAATACCGCGTTGTAAATAAAATTTGGCAAATCTCAGAATATACAGTAAATAAAAGTCACAGATCATAAACACAGAGTAATAATAGTGCAGCGGAAGTAAAAGAAATAGTAGTTCATGAAGCTACTATGTACATATATCAGAGTTACATAAGATGCAACAGAAGAAATAAAGTGCAGCAGAAGTCTAAGTATGATAACCAAGTACAAAATGAATACAATACTGGGACCAACAGGATAACTGAAAGTGAAATAGATAAAGAAGACAGGTAGATAATCTCCAACGATTTCAATTTCCAGAAAGTGGAAATCGAAATATGTGAATACTCAGGCTGACCCGAGCGTAAATAAAAATACAAACACTCGACTCAGGACATACATACTTATACAAATGAGTTTCCCCCTTTACAAATGAATTTGAGATTGGCGGGACTACCGACTCATTATAAAGATCATTCGAAGTGGAGTTATGGGATACTCCAGAATCGAAAGAAGATAAATAGTGAGGGACACGAAAGGATTTGGGAACCGTAGGGAACATTCCAAAATTCAAAGGAAATTTCGAATCAAAGAGGAAAGATTCAAACTCGAACGAAAGTGATTCTGTAAATAATTTACTTTATATTCTAAGTTTTGCCTCAAAGCTAAAGTTCTGATACCAAATGTAACAACCGGGTATTTTCAACCATTCACATCCACACATGTCGGACTTGAATTGCTCAAAATACCGCGTTGTAAATAAAATTTGGCAAATCTTAGAATATACAGTAAATAAAAGTCACAGATCACAGACACAGAGTAATAATAGTGCAGCGGAAGTACAAGAAATAGTAGTTCATGAAGCTACTATGTAAATATATCAGAGTTACATAAGATGCAACAGAAGAAATAAAGTACAATAGAAATCTAAGTATGATAACCTAGTACAAAATGAATATAATACTCAGATCAACATGATAAATAAAAGTGAAATAGATAAACAAGACAAGTAGATAATCTCCAGCGATTCCAATCTCCAAAAAGTGGAAATCCAAATCTATGAGTACTCAGGCAGACCTGAGCGTAAATAAAAATACAAACACTTGAGTCAGGACATACATACTTATACAATGTAAACCAACTCAAGTGAACTGTAGTAAAAGTACAAGTAACTTAAAGGATGCTTGGGACCGCCCATCCTCTAAGGATCCGTTAAACTATTTACTATATAGTATATTGCGCTAATATAATAATGTCTAACAGTAAAATAAACATACTTTTAAATAGCGTTAAGGCATTACATTTTCCACCTTAACACAAATAATGCCAATAGTCTATACAATACCTGCATATCTCCTGATCGGGAGAATATGAGAAGATACTGCATAGGTACGACACAAATAGAAACTCATAGTAAAGGCTCGATATGGTTGGCGACACGGCACACAAGGAAATGCCAGGGTTGATATACCAATTACACACACGAGCTGGTGGTAACGCAGCAGCCACATACGCCCACCTCGGAATACATTCCCAAAATCGGAGGGGCGCTCAAACAATCACAAAAGCAATGGAATGGTATCGAAGAAATGCGTCCGACCAGAGGAGCTACCACTTTTGGCCCGAGATCGATCCTGTTTTAGCCACCTTAAGCCAACTCACGGGAGTTGGGTCCACGTAACATACCTCAAGAACGTCGCCATGGTAACATGGTTAGTCAAAGTGGTTTTCGGTATCGACAGAGGGTATGCCCATATCCGATCCCAGTCTCTTTGCCAACCAATCGTTACTATAACCCGTGGTTATAACTTTAAAATAATATTTTATACTTAAAATATAGATATCATTTCAATCCAAATCTTTATCAAATAAAGATTAGATCACTTCCAAAACCATTTCAATATATCAACATACCATATCTTTCAAATTCAAATATTTATCAAAATAAATATCTAGTCATTTCTAACCATTTCAATATATTAAATTATTATATCTTTCAAAACTTCTTTCCAAATCATTTTAATATATTAAAATATCATAACTTTTCAAAGCTTCATTTTCAAATCATCATATAAGTTCAAATCCAAATATTCAACTTAAAATACCTTTTAAATTCAAAGATATCATTCATTTATTATCATTCCAAATCACCTTTTAAATAGCTTATCTTTTTATCAACAAAATTCATTTAAACCATTTAAAATTTAAATTTATATACTTTCAAATCAAGTATTCAATTTCTAGAGTTTTAAACCATTATGAGTTGATTTACTAAGTTAAAACCATAACGTTGAAAATTTCAACCTTTCACAGCATTAAGAAAATGCTGCTCAAAGTTATACTTGAAAACATTTCAATTTAAACCATTTAAACATTATAAAAATCATATTTCACATTCAAAGATGTTCATTAAAATACTCTTTTAATTAATGATTTTTTTATAAAGCAACATTTTATAATTAAATCAAATTTCACAAATCACCTTAATAAATTCAAGTGTAAACTTTCCCATTTTTACATTTAACACTTTATTAACATTTACATTTTCAAATTATCATTTCACAAATTAAACTAAATTTCCAACTTATTTAATTAACTTAAACCCTTAATTAAAACCAAATTCACATTTCCAGGTCAAGTTCCATTGAAAACTACACTTTTAAGTATTCATTCATTTAACCATTTTAAAACATAGAAAAATCAATAATACTTTATTAATTCATTTAAACTGAAATTTAATTAAATAATCATATTTAACATTTTTCAAATATAATTAAATTTCTATTTTATTTATATAACTTAAAATTCCCTTTTTAAACCAAAACCCAAATTTCCAGACTTTAAGTTATATTTCAATAATTCAACTTAACCATTTATTTATTTAACATTTTCCACTTATACAAAAACCATAAATCCTTTATTTAAAACACTTTAAAATCTATTTAAATCAAATTGTCATAAATTTACATTTAAACCACTCGAAATTTTATTTATATACTTAAATGTCATTTAAAAGCCAAAGTCCAAATTTCCAAATTTAAGTTATATTTCAAAAATTCACTTTTTACCATTCATTTGAATTACATTTTTAACTTCTAGAAAAATCCAAAATTTCTTTATTTAACATTAAAAATCCAATTTAAATAAAATTTCATAATTTTTCATTTTTAAAAATATTTAAAATATTCAAAATACTTTATAAGATATAACCACGGGCCTGTATATAGTTTTCTAACCTAGGTCAAGTGATATAGATATATATCATTTCAATCTGCAGTTTAAAAAGAAAAATCCGGGTTCTATCATTTCAAACCCGCAATCCCAAGTTAAAATAAATTAAATAAAAACCGTTCGGGCCTAACATTTCAGCCCATAACGATTTTTCCCTATTCTAAAGTCCGTTCATGTATGTATCATTTCAACCCATAGTGATTCTAACCTACACGAAACTTGCAGTATGATAAACTGATATAAATAAAAGAATAGCATGATATAACAGTAACATATGATATAACAGGTGTAAAAATAGGGTGGACATCATATTATCATAACATAGTCAAGTATAGCATGATAATATATTTATACAGATTCACAGGGTGTCAATTTACTAATTATATAAGTACAAAATGTCTGGTGAGAAATACTCACTTGTATAAGTTAGAGATGACAAACAACTACACACAACAGAGATCCACAAAAGCACGAGAGCATGATAACGATTTGAGTGTGAGAGAGATAAGACTAAATGCCTTGAATACATGAGGCAAAACAATTCAACTATACATTAATAAACACTACACATACTTTTAAACAACTTATAAATTCAAGCACAAAACAAATCCAAACTAATTGCCCTTGCCTCCATCTAGAATAGGCTCAGCCATGGCTGGAAAATACACGACTAAGGCTAACTCTAAGGTCTGGTTGTGGATTTATAGGAGTCGGCCTATCCTAGGGAAAGTGGTGCAACATTTGGTGATGTAAAATCTAACATTACAAGGCAATAACAAGGATTCTAGGCAACTACAAGGCTCATCCAAAGCCAAGGAGGGCATAGCCAGGCTTCAGGGGGTTGGGTGGTGATGTGGAAGGGTGTGTCAGGTCTGGAACAGCAGGTGGTGGTGGTGTATGGCTGGCCTAGGGAGGAAGATGATGGTGGAAGCAATAGGTGTTAGGCTAGACTGCATATAGGTGACGTGGGTTCATTTTAAGGTGGTTCTTCATCACATAGGGGCTCGACTATGGCATAGGAAGGGGCTGGAGGTGATGTTAGTCAGAGGGGATGGTGGTGGAGGCGGCCAAGATGGTGGAGGAGAGAGGAGCCGAGCCATATAGGGATGAAGACAAGTGCAAAATTAATGAATTCAATAAACAAAGGTAAAAAAAGAAATAAAGTTTTACCAAAAATCTTCGAAAGAGGAAGGCCGAAATTTTTTCTTCAGGAATGATAAAAAGAAATTTTACATGAATGAGAATGAAGTATGCGGCTAAAAGAAGTGGGAAGTAATGGCCAATTGCATGAAGAGTTAAGTTACAATGTGAAAAGGTGGAATATAAAAGGCCTTAGGAAAATAAAAGGCCACAAGCCTTTTCAAATTTCTCATATATATTTATATACATTTGAATAACTAAAAATACTTATAATTTCAGTTAAAATTCGAAAGTTTATCAGATAAACAAAATATTAGTGATTAAATATTAATTAGATATGATTAAAATAAGAAAATAGCACAAAAATTATAGCTAGTCTAGAAAATTTGAAATAAAATGGAACAAACTTTGAAAAATTTATATGTACATGAAAAATATTTATAAATAAATATAAGAACATAAAATAAAAATGAATTCACAAAATGATTAAATAAATTTTCATTAAATATAATTTAATTGAAGAAAATAGTAGAAAAATAGAAACTAGCCTTTAAAAATAGAAAATAAATTCAATAAGATTTTGAAAAATCTTATCTTCACTTTAAAAATATTTAAAAGACAAAAATATATGTAAAATAACATATAACACAAATTATAATAAGATATGACAAATAAAAATATTATTTATATAATTTAAAATGAAGAATATTGTTAAATAATTCAATATACACACAATATTGTAAAGGGTATAACTTTCACAATTTAAATCCAAATTCAACGAAATGAAAAGCAGTATTCATGATATTAAATCTATTTTCATAATAAAAGATAAAATTTAAGAATTCAAATACTTAAATTTAAAATTTAAAAGTCAAAGTTTGACCAGTTTTGACCACAAATCCATTTTTCAGGAAAATATTCAATTTATACCAGTTTGAAATTATAATTCATATAATAATCAAAATTTATATTTTAAAATGAAATGTTTGAAATAAAACAAGTTTAAAATAATTTCAAAATAAAATAAAGTCGAATTTAAATTATACGCAAAAATGTAGGGTTGTTACACTCTCCCCCACTCAAAACTTTTCATCCCCGAAAAGGAATGAGGTAAGGAAAAGCACAGTAAAAGATAAAGTGAAATAAGATTAGGACAAGATGACAAGGAGATTGAAATTATACCTGATAACTATTGTTATAGGTAAGTTTAACAAGGTAGAGATTATCAAAGATTATAGAAAGATTTCTAAACACAAAAATTATAGAAAAATGCCTACACCAGCCTGAAGCAAGATAAGGGAAATAAGGACAACCAAACGATATTTTGAAAAAAATCAAAATAAGATAATAGGTTAGAAACCAAGGAAATTTCAGCTTAAATAGATAATTAATTTTTACACAAGTTAAATATATCTTAACTATCTCAAATTTTATTATCTTATTATCCAATCATCTTAAATCAACAATTTTAAAACTATGGTTTTAAAAAATAATCATTTATTATACTCATAATGTACTTAATAAATTTAATTCTTCTTTATTCCTAATTAATTTATTCCTCTCAATATATATTTATCACTTATGTTAAATATACTTACACTTATTATAACTGTTTTATTTTATTCTTAGTTCCCTTAACATCTTTTTATATTGTAAATTATTCAATTTACTCTTTTATTCTATTTACCTCTATTAATCTTTTTATAACAAAATTTTAAGTGTATAATATTTATTATAACCAATCAAATTTTATTTATAAAATCTTTTTATATTGTATATTATCCAATTACATTGTTAACTTCTAAAATTAAGGTGAGTTATATTGGAATGCAGTTGAGTATTATACAAATAAAACTTTCTAATTAAATCATTACATTCTTGAATATTCATCCAAAATTTTGATTTTTTTTATAATTGAAATTATTCTTTAAGATAGAATTTAAGAATTAAATTTTCGATTCCTTTCAAACCATTTAGAGATAATAAATATATATACATAATATGTCAAATCATATTTAAATCATATATCTATATATATTGTAAATCCTGTCTTATTTTAGAAATTCAAATCAATTAAATTTCCAAAATCAAAACTGTAGTAAGACTACAGAATGGTCTCTTCACTTCGAAACTCTAAAATAAACGTCGATGATGCCGTGGTCATTACCGAAGTTATTTTCCAGCGACAAAGAGAAGAGCACTAATTTTAAACTTTAGAATTCCTTGGAAACAAATTTCTATTAGAAAATACTTTAAATAATATACTTTAAAACTTAAACACGAGATTTGAAACCATCGGAAATTAAATTCTCGAATTTCTTGTTTTAAATTCATTTCAGTTCCTAAATCAATTTATAAACACTATTTATAAATTCATTTATAGAACAATAAATGATAATCAAGTATTATCATTTCAAATAATCAATTTACTGAGTTCCATAAATTTACATATATATCAAAATTTATTTCACTAACCAAATTTTAAAATAATACTGTGTCAGTTTGTTCTGTCAAAGTGTTTTAGATATCCAATCGATAGCATTGATTAGACGAATCGATCGAAAACCCAAATCAACATCAACAACTCAAACAACACAATATAATAAAAAAGACGTAGATTTACAAGTACAATTCAAAATGTTTGGAAGAATAGAATGGAAACAAAAGACAAGATGATTAATTAACAGAGTAGGGAGATGGGTAAGTTTAAGTAAATCGCGGGCAACCTTAACCGGGTCAACCGTGACTTAAAGAATAAGATCGATGTGGATTTTCTACGGTAAATCTACATTCGATTTCAATAGATAGAGTTTGGAATAACAAAAGATATTAGCATCTAAACCAAGGATAGATATAAATCTCTGGTGAATCGATGCTAACTGTAAAGGAGTTTCCCCCTTTACAAATGAATTTAAGATTGGCGGGACTGCCGACTCATTATAAAGATCATTCGAAGTAGAGTTATGGGATACTCCAGAATCGAAAGAAGATAAATAGTGAGGGACACGAAAGGATTTTGGAACCGTAGGGAATGTTCAAAAATTCAAAGGAAATTTCGAATCAAAGAGGAAAGATTCAAACTCGAATGAAAGTGATTCTGTAAATAATTTACTTTATATTCTAAGTTTTGCCTCAAAGCCAAAGCTCTGATACCAAATGTAACAACCGGGTATTTTCAACCATTCGCATCCGCACATGTCGGACTTGAATAGCTCTAAATACCGCGTTGTAAAAAAAATTTGGCAAATCTCAGAATATACAGTAAACAAAAGTCACAGATGACAGACATAGAGTAATAATAGTGCAGCTGAAGTAAAAGAAATAGTAGTTCATGAAGCTACTATGTAAATATATCAGAGTTACATAAGATGCAAGAGAAGAAATAAAGTACAATAGAAGTCTAAGTACGATAACCTAGTACAAAATGAATACAATACTCGGATCAACATGATAAATGGAAGTGAAATAGATAAATAAGAAAAGTAGATAATCACCAGCGATTCCAATCTCCAAAAAGTGGAAATCCAAATCTGTGAATACTCAGGCAGACCTGAGCGTAAATAAAAATACAAACACTTGAGTCAGGACATACATACTTATACAATGTAAACCAACTCAAGTGAACTGTAGTAAAAGTACAAGTAACTTAAAGGATGCTTGGGACTACCCGTCCTCTAAGGATCCGTAAAACTATTTACTATATAGTATATTACGCTACTATAATAATGTCTAACAGTAAAATAAACATACTACTAAATAGCGTTAAGGCTTTACATTTTCCACCTTAACACAAATAATGCCAATATTCTATACAATACCTACATATCTCCTAATCGAGAGACTATGAGAAGATACTGCATAGGTACGACACAAATAGAAACTCGTAGTAAAGGCTCGATATGGTACATGACACGGCAAACAAGGCAATGTCATGGTAGATATACCAATTACGCACACGAGCTGGTGGTAACGCAGAAGCCACATACGCCCACCTTGGAACACATTCCCAAAATAGGTGGACGCCCAAACAATCACAATAGCAATAGAATGGTATCGAAGAAATGCGTCCGACCAGAGTTGCTATCCCTTTTGGCCCGAGATCGCTCCTGTTTAGCCACCTTAAGCCAACTCACAGGAGTTGGGTCCACGTAACATACCTCAAGAACGTCGCCACCATCCTACTTCATTCGGGGATCTCCACCGCATACACGGTTAGTCAAAGTGGTTTTCGGTATCGATAGAGAGTATGCCCATATCCGATCCTGGTCTCTTTGCCAACCAATCGTTATTATAACCCGTGGTTATAACTTTAAAATAATATTTTATACTTATAGATATCATTTCAATCCAAATCTTTATCAAATAAAGATTAAATCATTTCCAAAACCATTTCAATATATCAACATACCATATCTTTCAAATTCAAATATTTATCAAAATAAATATCATGTCATTTCTAACCATTTCAATGTATTAAATTATTATATCTTTTAAAACTTCTTTCCAAATCATTTTAATATATTAAAATATCATAACATTTCAAAGCTTCATTTTCAAATTATCATATAAGTTCAAATCCAAATATTCTACTTTCAATGCCTTTTAAATTCAAAGATATCATTCATTTATTATCATTCCAAATCACCTTTTAAATAGCTTATCTTTTAATCAACATAATTCATTTAAACCATTTAAAATTTAAGTTTATATACTTTCAAATCAAGTATTCAGTTTCCAGAGTTTTAAACCATTATGAGTTCATTTACTAAGTTAAAACCATAACGATGAAAATTTCAACCTTTCACAGCATTCAGAAAAAGCTATTGAAAGTTATACTTGAAAACATTTCAATTTAAACCATTTAAAAATTATAAAAATCATATTTTACATTCAAAGATGTTCATTAAAATACTCTTTAATTAATGATTTTTTTTATAAAGCAACATTTTATAATTAAATCAAATTTCACAAATCACCTTAACAAATTCAAGTGTAAACTTTCCCATTTTTACATTTAACACTTTATTAAAATTTACATTTTCAAATTATCGTTTCGCAAATTAAACTAAATTTACAATTTATTTAATTAACTTAAACCCTTAATTAAAACCAAATTCACATTTCTAGGTCAAGTTCAATTTAAAATTACACTTTTAAGTATTCATTCATTTAACCATTTTAATACATAGAAAAATCAATAATACTTTATTAGTTCATTTAAACTCAAATTTAATCAAATCATCATATTTACCATTTTCCAAATATAATTAAACTTCTATTTTATTTATGTAACTTAAAATTCCCTTTTTAAACCAAAACCCAAATTTCCAGACTTTAAGTTATATTTCAATAATTCAACTTAACCATTTATTTATTTAATATTTTCCACTTATACAAAAATCATAAATCCTTTATTTAAAACACTTTAAAATCTATTTAAATCAAATTATCATAAATTTTCATTTAAACCACTTAAAATTTTATTTATATAACTTAAATGTCATTTAAAAGCCATAGTCCAAATTTCCAAATTTAAGTTATATTTCAAAATTCACTTTTTACCATTCATTTTAATTACATTTTTAACTTCTAGAAAAATCCAAAATTTCTTTATTTAAACATTAAAAATCCAATTTAAATCAAATTTCATAATTTTTCACTTTTAAAAATATTTGAAATATCAAAATACTTTATAAAATATAACCACGGGCCGGTATATAGTTTTCTAACCTAGGTCAAGTGATACAGATATATATCATTTCAATCTGCAGTTTAAAAAGAAAAATCTGGGTTCTATCATTTCAAACCCGCAATCCCAAGTTAAAATAAAATAAATAAAAACCGTTCAGGCCTATCATTTCAGCTCATAACGATTTTTCCCTATTCTAAAGTCCGTCCGGGTATGTATCATTTCAACCCATAGTGATTCCAATCTACAAGGAACTTGCAGTGTGATAAACTGATATAAATAAAAGAATAGCATGATATAACAGTAACAGATGATATAACAGGTGTACAAATAGGGTGAACATCATATGATCATAATATAGTCAAGTATAACATGATAATATAGTTCTACAGATTCTAGGGTGTCAATTTACTAATTATATAAGTACAAAATGTCTGATGAGAAATACTCACTTGTATAAGCTGGAGATGACAAACAACTACACATAACAGAGATCCACAAAAGCACGAGAGCACGATAATGATTTGAGTGTGAGAGAGACAAGACTAAATGCCTTGAAACATGAGGCTAAACAATTCAAATATACATTAATAAACACAACACATACTTTTAAACAACTTATAAATTCAAGAACAAAACAAATCCAAACTAATTTCCCTTGCCTCCATCTAGCATAGGCTCAGCCATGGCTGGAAAATACACGACTAAGGCTAGCTCTAAGGTCGGGTTGTGGACTTATAGGAGTCGGCCTATCCTAGGGAAAGTGGTGCAACATTTGGTGACGTAAAATCTAACATTACAAGGCAATAGCAAGGATTCTAGGCAACTACAAGGCTAGGCCAAAGCTAAGGAGGGTGGCCAGGCTTCAGGGGGTCGAGTGGTGATGTGGTAGGGTGTGTCAGGTCTGGAACAGCAGGTGGTGGGGTTGTATGGCAGGCCTAGGGGTGGAAAATGATGGTGGAAGCAATAGGTGTTAGGCTAGACTGCATATAGGTGATGTTGGTTCATTTTAAGGTGGTTCTTCATCACATAGGGGCTCGACAATGGCATGGGAAGGGGTTGGAGGTGATGTTGGTCAGAGGGGATGGTGGTGGAGGCAGCCAAGATGGTGGAAGAGAGAGAAGCCAAGCCATATAGGGATGAAGACAAGTGCAAAATTAATGAATTCAAGCAACAAAAGTAAAAATAATAATAAAGTTTTACCAAAAATCTTCAAAAGAGGAAGGCCGAATTTTTTTCTTCAGGTATGATAAAAATAAAGTTTACATGAATGAGAATGAAGTATGGGGCTGAAAGAAGTGGGAATTAATGGCCAATTGAATGAAGAGTTAAGTTAGAATGTGAAAAGGTGGAATATAAATGGCTTTAGGAAAATAAAAAGCCACAAACATTTTTGAATTTATAATATATATTTATATACATTTAAATAACTGAAAGTACTTATAATTTTAGTTAAAATTCGAAAATATAACAGAAAAACAAAATATTAATAATTAAATATTAATTAGATATGATTAAAATAAGAAAATAGCACAAAAATGAAAACTAGTCTAGAAAATTTGAAATTAAATGGAACAAACTTTGAAAATTTTATATGTACATGAAAAATATTTATAAATAAAGATAAGAACATAAAATAAAAATGCATTCACAAAATGAATAAATAAATTTTAGTTAAATATAATTTAATTGAAGAAAATAGCGGAAAAATAGAAACTAGCCTTTAAAAATAGAAAATAAATTCAATAAGTTTTGAAAATTCTTATCATCACTTTAAAAATATTTAAAAGACAAAAATATATGTAAAATAAAATATAATACAACTTAGAATAAGATATGACAAATAAATATATTATTTATACAATTTAAAATGAAGAATATTGTTAAATAATTCAATATACACACAATAATGTAAAGGGTATAACTTTCACAATTTAAATCCAATTTCAATGGAACGAAAAGCAGTATTCATTATATTAAATATATTTTCATAATAATAGGTAAAATTTAAGAATTTAAGTATTTAAATTTAAAATTTAAAAGTCATAGTTTGACTAGTTTTGACCACAAATCCATTTTTCAGGAAAATATTCAATTTATACCAGTTTGAAATTATAATTCATATAATAATCTAAATTTATATTTTAAAATGAAATGTTTGAAATAAAAAAAGTTTAAAATAATTTCAAATCAAAATAAAGTCAAATTTAAATTATATGCAAAAATCTAGGGTTGTTACAATGTGTGTCTGACGTTACACTTTTAGATGTAAAGCTGGTTTCTATAAAATACATTTCTGTTGATGGCAGAGAATTTATTCTCTTAGCTTAACACCCTTCTCTGAGATGTACAAGCTTAGAGGTTATGCAGTTGATGGTTACTAGTGATACATTCCCAATTTGGTAATGTGGCATACGAAGTGCTGTTGATCATTTGTTGATCGAAGCATGGCTTTTGTGAAAAGCGTAGCTTTGTGGACGAGACTTCGTCAGACCTCACAACCCAGAAATGGTTGAAATAAGAAGGATGCAGCAAGACAATTTGGGGGTAGCGCCCTCAGGGTATGTCCATTTCCTTTTGGAAAAGGGTGCTATCATGGTATGGAGCCCAGATATTTAACCTATATGGTTGTTGCTTTGTGGTTAAGGATCCTCGGATAAAGATCGGTAACGACCGGGGATGGCATACTTGTGGTAGTTACTCATGTTATAGCTATATCACAGCGTGGTGTAACTCGGCCTTGTGTTGGCAGAGAGCTGGTTAAGTTCTCAGAGCATCCCTTTAACAGCGTACCCATGTGGCATAGAATGTTCCTTAGCCTGACCATTTGTTGGAAATCCAAGCACCAATACGCACCTTGTACAGTTTTAGTTGTATAACCTGTCGTTTACTTATGGTGGCACCCCACTGTTTAGATGGTAGCTATAGTAGGCATAGTTCGAAATGTCTATGCTGGCTAAGATTAATATTATACTTTCAAAATGTTTTCTGCACTATGAATTAATAATAATACAAAAAGGATTTTGTGTATCAAGCATCTTTGACTATCATAAGGAGAAATCTCCTCCAATTCTGCGTTTGAATTGTGTGTGTGGTGGGAGGTCCTATGGTATTTTCATTTTCCAAAAGCACAGTGGACTTCTTTTCCTTTCTTCATGAAAATAACTATTTTCAAGATCTCACACTAGTCCAATGACTGACCTGGAGTTTATTGTAACCTTTCTAAACTATAGATGCCCATAATTTTCCACACGGGCAGCCTAGAGTCAGGTTATCAGTGGTTCTGGAGCAAAGTCATAAAAATATGCTATGGAGATCTGGAGTTCAAGCTGGATGGCGAGGCGAATAAATAGTATATAATATTTCTTTTCCGCTATTTGTCGTTGTAACACTCTGATGATGTAATGTGATGTATGGATAAACTGATATAGTTCTTTTTTTAAAGATATTCATTTATCTATTATATGTTGTTCTGCTGCGAAATGTGAGATTCTGTTATTGCTTTCTATTTCTTCTTCTATCTTCTTCTACTTTAACTCTAATGGTTCGGTTTTTTCGGCATTTGACTGCGCGACATTTTATACAGTGCGCGTATTAATGTCAACTTTCGGACGTCGAAAAATTGGGTCGTTACCATGTGGTATCAGAGCATTTGATTAAGCGACAACCTTGGCTCTGGTGGGTGTTAATCATTAGAGATGGAGTCAGTAGTACTCTAGAATGAGTTTGAGTGTAATAATAGACATGAGCGTGCATTTCTTAGTGAATATAAAATTGTTTTATATTGTGTGGACTTATTGGTTGATTGTTTATAGATTTTGGTCGGTGTAGTTTAGCCGGCTATATTGATAGGTGTTTCTAAACTCTTGAACAAGATAAACCGACAAAGTATTGTTTCAAATAGGATAAATGAGATAATTTTACCCAAACTATGTTCCTATATAAAAGGAATAATTTTTCGTAAATTATTATAGTATATGGTTGCTTGTTTCTTAGGAAGTGATAATATTAAATTATTATCATTGATTATTGAATAGGAAATTGAAATGGTAACTCAAAAGTTAAGAAATTTTTTTATATACAAATGGGATTTGTAAAAATAAATTGTAAATGTGATTTAGAATTTGAAATAGAATTCCAGAGAAATATTTGAAAATAAATTGAAAGGATTTGAAGTTTTGAGATTTGGAAAGAATTAAATTCCTTTTGGGTTTGAAAGTGGTTTTCAAAGGTTTTGGAAAAATGTTTTGGGAGGAGTAAAAACATTAAACTCTTTTCGGTCGCTGAAAAATAATTCCGATGATGATCGTGACATCATCGATGTTCATTTTCGAGTTTCCAAGAGAGGAATTGCCGCCCAATTATTAAAAATTGAAGTTGTTTAAAAAAACTGGGGTTGGATTTGGAAATTCAAAAGATAATTTGGATTGATTTCAATAATGATTTTGAAATACTAGAAAGACTCTAGAATCTGATAAAAATAGTTATGGAATAAAATTTATTAAGGTGGAAAATAAAATTGTGAATGAATAAATGAATTTACAATTGCAAGAAAATGAAAGTGAAATTGAATGTTGAAATTCATTTCAAATTTGTATGTAAATAGAACTAGAATTGGAATTGAATTTTGATTTGTGATAAACAAAGAAAAATATTGAAACTAAATTAATAAGTGAATCTAATTAAAGAAGTGACAAATTAAATATGGTTTGAAATGAATTGAAATTCAACTTGAATAAGAGTATAGATAAAACCAAAAGTGGCGAATTGAAAATAAATATTAAAAGTATATATAGAATATTTAAATTAAACTTAAGAAACAAATGGTAAAATTCTTAAGTAAATTTTGAATTGAAGGCTATGTTGATGATTGAGTGAAGGTTAAATTGGAAATTATGAATAAGGGAATGAAAATAATCAATGTGAATAAAAAGGGAATTGATATAGCTAATAATCAATTGGAATAAATACGTAAGATGTATGCATATTATTTTATTCGCATAATGATTTGATCCAGAATTCGAGCATAGAATATCGAGATAGTTATATCGATCCGAGTTAGGATTTTTCGTTCGATTTTCGACGACGAACCTGGATATAGATTTTTGGTTGATTCTGGAAATTATCTATCATAGTTTACTGCTATGCAAGGAGAATGATGGTTTCTGATCAAGAAACCAGATCTGAGTCCGCACTAGGAAGTCAGGTGGACGATACTAGTTCGGAAATGAAATTGTCTGATCGAGTGAGTGTTCAAAATTAGCATTGCGTACAAATGATGTACGTATATCGTGTGGACTTGAATAAAAATAAATATTGAAACTTTTATAAAGAAAAGTGCAAAATAGTTTTGAAGGTTGTAATTGGATATTATTGTTAAGTAAGATATACAGGTGATTTAAATGCAAAGGGAATTGGGATTTTGATTTTGAAGATAAATTTTGAATTGCTCGTCAAAAGGTATGTATTTAAATTTCTATATGAAACTTGATGACTTTCTTGTCTAGTCGCTTGGCTTTTCGTTTTCTTTTTGAATCTGGGAGCCCGTGGTGCCATTTTGTAGTCGTACTAAGCAAGCCGTGCAAAGGAGACGCTGTCGAAATTTTTCGAAAATTTAAGGAGTTAGAAAAAATTTCTGAAAATTTTGAAAGTTTGGAATTTAAATTTGAATTTGAATCGTGAAGTAAATAATGTTGTTCGACATCTATGGAAGAATTTTGGAAAGTTAGTTGAAATGATAATGGGTCTTTAATAAAAAGGATTTATTTTTGCAATTTGATAAACTATTTGGTTTTGGAAAAATAATTAATGGGTTAAGGATCATTCTTCTCAAAAAGTAATTTTGAGACGAAATTCTTTTAAGGGGGGAATAATGTGATGATCCAGAATTTTAAACATTTGAAATTGAGACATTTAATTGATTCTAAATATTTGAAAGTTATTTTAAACTTGAATTTCAAATATAATTATGAATTTGGCAGTTAAATTTTTTTTGAATTCAATTTATTTAAATTGGGTAAAAATTCGAATCTTCGGTTTTAAGCTGATTAAAAATATTTTCAAGGCTTAGAAAATTCATATTGATCATACTAAAGATAATGGAAGCTTCAGAATGGGATTTGAAAATGTTTTGTTCAGTTTTGAATTTATATCGTTTAAATCGATATTTAAAAATAGCTTTCCGAGGCACACTCTTGGATTTCGACGAAATCAGTTCCATTGGATCCGTAATATTGTATTATTATCGGAGTTCAATTTTTGTAATGTTGGGAATGATTATTTGACCATACGATAAGCAAATGCGCTAAAATTTAAATTGAAAATTTAATGTTTTAACTGGTCCAAAAAGCTATCTTCTCCATACGACCAAATTTGGACTTGGAACCTTTTCCAGTAAATTCGAAATAGGGGTTAAACATTATAAACGCCTGATGGCACGCCATGATAGGAGTTCAAAATTTTGAGTTGCAATTTCTAGATGATTTATATTTGAATTTGAATTTAAATAATATTTTCACATTTGAAATATTTTGGCAAGCCTTGTTTACACGTGTGGGAAATTCATTGCATGTGTCCTTTGCAGTGAACATGCTTCCTCTTATGCGGTTGAATACCTCGTTCAAAAGAAGAAGAAAATAAATCAAATTGTTTGCAATTCAAAAATCAAAATTAATGGAGACTTTCATATATCTGTGATTGGCGACTTTCTTTCATACCCACCCTCCAAATAATTCCTCTTCTCCGTAGGTTTCCTATGAACGCCTCCGCTCTAGCTCTCCTTCTCTTCGCGTTGGAAGGAACCCCAAAATCACCTGTTCACGGCAGTCATCAGCGCGATGCACGATGCCTTCACGCATGGGTAGTCGTCGCCAATTCTCGGCTCCTCCAAATCCAGCTTTCAGCCTCCAACGCAGGTGATTCAGTTTGATTTTCTCCTCCTCAGTGCTGTAAAGGGGATCCTATTGTAAAGAGCAATCCCTGAATTCATGACGACAATTCTGAGGTAGAAGATAGAAGTGGAACAAAAAGATACTAGAAAGCAAAATCTTGTAATTTGATGATGGTCTTCATGAAATGGAGGACAGCAGTCTGGGGTATGAGCTCCTACTAGCCTGGGCGGCCTTCTCTTCCTCCGCGATCAATTTAGGAATATCAGCAATCCGATCGGGCACAACCACATCTTGTGAACATACGGTTCCAGAAGAAGGTCAAGCTATTATTGGTTGTTCTTTATGTGGATTTTAAGCGATAGCCGGAGTTGAGATCGTGTTGTTTTAGCGATAGTGGTCTGAGAGCTGTCGTGGTCCAGTGGGTTAAGGTAGTAAGGTATATCGATTTATTCTTTTCAAGTAGAATTGATTATATATATATACGTAGTTTCAATAAAATTGTTTTAAAAGGAAAAGTTTTGGTTTAAATTAAATAATTAGATTAAATAAAATTACTTAAAGGAAAATTTGTTTAAAATAAATCATTCTATAAAATTTAATTATTAATTAACTAAAATGATTAAAAAGAAAAAATTTAGTTAAATTATAAGTGACAATTGAATTGTTCAATTATTTCAAATATTAATAAAAATTATATGATTGTTGGATACAAGGTCTAAAATCGAGAAATAAGTCAAATTGGAAATGGATTGCAAAATAAAGGAGCAAAGGTGAGATCTTCTCACTCAATCAGATTTTCCGATTTAATTTTAAATAGTTAAATTTAAAATCGTTGATTGTGTGATTGGATGTTAAATTATTATCGGTTGAATTGGATTAGACCCTATGCGCCGCATAATAGCAGATGATATTATATTAAACTCATATACTGTGATATTCCACCTCGAAGTGGAATTGGTATTAGATATGTATTTGGAGAGATTGATTTTCCCACATTACATAGCGGACGAGACCCTATGCGCCGCATAATAGCGGATGATTTTATATAATCCCATATATCGCGATATTCCACCTCGAAGTGGAATTGGTATTTAATTATCGTGCTAACATTTGTGGATTCAGGGAAACAGGTTGGAGGGATCCAATTGGATTCCTCAAATAATTGAATTTGCTTCAATATTGTGTGTGATTTATTTATAATTTGTGTATGATTTTATTTGTGATTGAAATCGTTGAAGGCTATAGTTTAGTCGAAGTATATTTTTGGTATCGTAGGATACCAAAAATAAATAAAATTGGATTTTTGAAATTTAAATAGAAAAACTATAGTGAAATCCTATTGAATAAATTCCAAAATATGGGAAAAGATTTTAATAAAGGGGTTTTGAGTTATATTGCTTAATAGTTGAAGAATTTATTTAAAATCCATATTTTAAATAGTTTGGAAGAAATAAAGGGATTTGTTTTAAAAGATAATAAATTTGGTGTTTGAATGAAAATTGATTTGGTATTTTAAAATAAATCTTTGGGAAATCGATTTGAAATTTGCTTTGGTGTTTTGAAAATAAATTGGGAAATTGATTTGGTATTTTAAGATAAATCTTTGGGAAATTGATTTGGAAATCAATTTTGTGTTTGAAATAAATGTTTGGAAAAAAATCAATTTGGAATTTGATTTGGTGTTGAAAGTGAATATTTGGAAATCGATTTTGAAAATCGTATATCAATGGATATTTGAAAATTTAAATTCCCAATGGGAATTTATAAAGGAAAGGGAAATTAGTTTTAAAATAAACATTGGTTTATTTTTAAGTGTGGAAAGAAATTTATGGAATTGGAATGTAAATTTAAAAATAAATCGAAAAGGATTTATTAATCGATTTAAATGACCATTTTGAAATGGAAAGTGTATTCTCCCTGGAAAGCCGATTATGTTTTCAAACTAACTTTTATATTGCAAATTTAAAGTTTAAAAGTTGTTTTTTTAAAAGAATGTTTTGGAGAAATTATTTTCTTAAGTTGTTTTTAAATCTTTAATGTAAAATATTTGTTTAGTAAATTATAGAATTGATTATTTAAAGATTAAATTGGTATTTTTTTAGAAAATGGTTATTTGATTAGTTATACCCTACCTACTAATTTTATTTTAAAATTAGTTTGGACTTGAAGTTTTATATGAGATATTGGTATAATGTTTTCATAGCTAATATTTAAATAAGTGTTTAGAAATAGTTTTATTCTAAATGTTTTCAAGTATATTTTGGATAAGTAATTTAAATTATTTTATAGTATTTGAACTCGGTGGATTTTCAGTGGAAATGAATAAATATTTGGAAATTTATTCCATGTGAGGAAAGTAATTTGAAATTTGGTTTCAAAGGATTGAAATGCGAAAAGTGATTTGAAATTTGTTTTCAAAGTGTTAAAGTGTGAAAAATATATCTTGCGAAGATTTTTTGATAATAAACAATTGGGCGAAAATTATTTGGAATTTGGTGATTACTTTGAATATTGATTGATAGTTAAATAGCCGACTAACAATATTGGCCTTCAAATGGTATTTGAATTTCGATGCGACCGGGGGGCGGATGCCGAATTGATATCCGAAAACCACATCGAATCTTTGTGTTGGATCTTTTATTTAAAAGATCAAAGTAGAAATTTGTTGTGATTGGTTTTAAATATGAATGAACACTTATTATTAAAAATAAGCGCTCATTATTCAGATTAGCCGAGAGAGGACTTTGTGTCATAAAACCCATTTTGAATAATGATATGATGAAATAGGATTGCATTTAAAGATGCTATTGAAGACTGGGTATTTTCAAAAGCGAAAGGATTGCCTGTCGAATGTCTCTGCACCAAATGGCCATGGTATAGAGATTTAATCACCCTTTGTGATGGGGATTTCGCACGTGATTAGTAGATATTTGGATTTGCAAGGGCTTCTTTGAAGTGCCTTCGGTTCCGGTCGATCCTGGAACAGACTTGTATGTATGTGTTTGACGTTACACTTTGAGATGTAAAGCTGGTTTCTATCAAATAAATTTCTATTGGTGGCGGAGAATTTATTCTCTTAGCTTAACACCCTTCTCTGAGATGTATGAGCCCAGAGGTTATGTAGTTGATGGTTACTAGTGATACATTCCCAATTTGGTAATGTGGCATACGAAGTGCTGCTGATTATTTGTTGATCGAAGCATGGCTTTTGTGAAAAGTGTAGCTTTGTGGACGAGACTTCGTCGGACCTCACAACCCAGAAATGGTTGAAATAGGAAGGATTCAGCAAGACAATTTGGGGGTAGCGCCCTTAGGGTATGTCCATTTCCTTCTGGAAAAGGGTGGTATCATGGTATGGAGCCCAGATATTTAGCTTATGTGGTTACTGCAAATTTGTGCTTTGTGGGTGAGGATCCTCGGATAAAGGTTGGTAACGACCGGGGATGGCATACTTGTGGTAGCTACTCATGTTATAGTCGTATTACAGCGTGGGGTAACTCGGCCTTGTGTTGGTAGAGAGCTGGTTAAGTTCTTGGAGCATCCCTCCAGAGGCGTACCCATGTGGCATAGAATGTTCCTTAGCCTGACCATTTGTTGGAAATCCAAGCACCAATACGCACCTTGTACAGTTTTAGTTGTATAACCTGTCGTTTACTTATGGTGGCACCCCACTGTTTAGATGGTAGCTATAGTAGGCATAGTTCGAAATGTCTATGCTGGCTATGATTAATATTATACTTTCTAAATGTTTTCTGCATTGTGAACTAATAATAATACAAAAAGGATTTTGTGTATCAAGCATCTATGACTATCATAAGGAGAAATCTCCTCCAATTCTGCGTTTGAATTGTGTGTGTGGTGGGAGGCCCTATGGTATTTTCATTTTCCAAAATCATAGCGGATTTCTTTTCCTTTCTTCATGAAAATAACTGTTTTTAAGATCTCACACTAGTCCAATGACTGACCTGGAGTTTATTGTTACCTTTCTAAACTCTGGATGCCCATAATTTTCCACACGGGCAGCCTAGAGTCAGGTTATCAGTGGTTCTGGAGCAAAGTCATACAAATATGCTATGGAGATCTGGAGTTCAAGCTGGATGGCGAGGCGAATAAATAGTATATAATATTTCTTTTCCGCTATTTGTTGTTGTAACACTCTGATGATGTAATGTGATGTATGGATAAACTGATATAGTTCTTTTTTTAAAGATATTCATTTATCTATTATTTGTTGTTCTGCTGCGAAATTTGAGATTCTGTTATTGCTTTCTATTTCTTCTTCTATCCTCTTCTACTTTAACTCTAATGGTTCGGTTTTTTCGGCATTTGACTGCGCGACATTTGATACAGTGCGCGTATTAATGTCAACTTTCAAGCGTCGAAAAATTAGGTCGTTACCATAATCAAAGAAGATAAAATCCCATTTTGAGAATCTTTTAACTGCTAAACAATAAATACATCCAAAATAGAGTAAACATCGCTTCAAAAAAACATAACTTCATAATACTGAATTATTTAATAATCTTAATTGCTTTCTGACAATCCGATCACTCAACAATTTCATAATCATCATATTGTCTAACTATGAAATTAATTACATTTTTGATGTTTTAAACATATATGCTATGTCATAATTAATCACTAACTCAATTTCAATGTTTCAAAAACAAAATAAACCAATTCATCCATCAAACAAATTAAATCGGTGACATATAATTTATTTCCATAATTTTTCCATCCAATCGCTACTAAATTTCTAAGCAACTCATAGGCGATTCATAACCCAAGCCAAGCATGCAAAGAGGGATATAACTAATTTAGATATTGGTGTGTAAGTTAAATAAAATTACTCATCTTAACATTCCATAATTTCTTAAAATTGATTGCATCAATACACTTCCAAAACATGGAAAAATCTACATTTTTATCCTCGTTGCAGGTGGAATTTGGCATAGCAAACCTCAACATTTTCCTGCGAAAATTTTTCAGGAGGTGCGTACATGAGTTGGGAACGAATATCAAAATTTATGATTTGATTCATTTTCCTAGAATTAATTATGATTATTACACTGATTTTCATTTTTTTCAGCCTAGATCTACTCAAAATTAACTTGCAAGTTGACCCTTTTTGACCCATCAAAACCCAACCAAATTACATGAAATTTGAAGGAGAGCTGCTGCAACATGGTTGCAACATCATATTTAAATTTTAGAATTTTTGGGAATTTATTTGAATTGTTGTGATTTTCATAAGCTCACTTTGCTCCCTTCCTAGGTTCTTAGTCTGAAGCTTTTAGGTTAAGAAAATTTGTTTCTGCTATTTTGAGAAGAAAATACGTACCATCTTTTTTTTCCAAAACTTAGAGAAATTACTCTAAGTGTTTTAAATGGGCTAAAAATTTCATCTAATCCCAAAATCCCCTTTTAAAATAAAATAAGAATAAACTAAAACGTTACTCAAAAACTAGTTTTTACTAACTTTAAGAATAAATTTCTGCTTGTTAACAACTCATAAAAATTGAAGTGAATACATTAAAATTAAATATGTTGCCTATTCTTTGCAATTAACCAATAAAATAGAGTTTAATGATCATTTAAGTCCTTGTTTTTATTAGTGAAAAGGACACTTTTCAGAATATGAAGAAACAAGAAAACATGCTATGAAAGTTCATTTTAACATCAAAAATCCTATTTTCTTCCAAATAAAAATTATGAACTGTTCAGAAAGAATTAACTAAATTTTTATACATGTCTTATAGTAATAAATTAACATTAAGACCCATTTTAACAATATTCTCACTAATTCTCAATATTAAGGAGAAAACACTATTTTATAATTTAACACTTTCTCTAACTTTTAAATCCTTATTTATAAGTTATAACACTTAAGAAATCATCATTAATCTTTTAAACAGATTATACATTCCAATTTAATTAATAAAAAATCGTCTAATCACTTAATTAAAGCATTCTTTTAATTTAATTACAAGCAATCTAACTCAGGGTTGTTAAAAGTTAGTAGCAAAGGGTTATGTTCAGAAGAACGGGGTAGAATATCACGATATCTTTGCTCCAGTTGTTAGGCATACGTCAATTCGTATTCTTTTGGCATTAATTGCTCACTATGATATGGAACTTGAGCAACTAGATGTCAAAATTGCATTCTTGCTTGATAATCTAGAAGAGGAGATTTATTTGCAGCTGCCAAAGTGGTTCATTGATACTAGCAGACCAGATTATGTTTGTAAACTTAGCAAACGACAATATGGGCTGAAGTAATCTCCTAGACTATGACACAAGAGATTTGATAAGTTTATGCTTTCATAGGATTACCATAACATCCCGCAATGTTATCGTTTTATTCTGAATATTTAATTAATTTTAATTATTTAAACAATTGATTTTTAAAATATAAATAACTTATATTCAAATATAAGAATTATTTAAATATCGGAATTATGAATTAAATGTTAATTAAATGAATTTAATAGCCTTATTTAACTCCTTTTAATCAATCAATAATAATGGTGCACTTATGCTGTAAATTTATTTACAATAATATATAGTTCGAATAAATAACAAGAAAATTAATTGTTAATAAATGACTTGATTTTTTAGTTACGCGTTTTTAAATGAATTTATTGGATTTTTCTATAATTTTTTATTTAAAAAAGATTCAAATTATCGTTTGACGTATTTTATAGAAAACAATGGATTTTTTTGAAATTTCACAGAACAAAATAATATTTGTATTTTATTGCTGATTTATGATCGTGTTGCATTTTGGTGCACGGTAGTATTTTTATTTCAGTCGTTCGCGGTTTGTACGTGGACGGAATTTTGCGTAGCAAAATACCGTAAAACTTTCTTTTCAAAACCTATTTTTAATGGAATTAAAATTTAAACTTTTAGTCAAATCTTAAAGGTAATATGTCGTGGTGCTTGTGAGTTTAGGTTTGCTTAAATTTTTGGTTTAACTTAAGATATAAGTAAAATTTTGTTTATAAAATCAAAATAAAGTCAACATTGGCTTATTTTCATTTTTGTGTCTTTTCCCTCTTCTTTTTTTCTCTCGTTCTTCATTTCCATTGAACCAAATAATTGCTTCCACTTTGAAAAATCAAGATCAGAAAATATACTCCATAGAAAATTATAAAACTTGAATCTTTGTACTCGTTATGTTAGGGCTTTGATTTGGTGTGAGTGTTGAGTGGTGCGATGATGTTTAGATGGATGGCTGTGAGTTAGCCGTGGCTAGGGTTTAGGCTAGGAGGAGCTAGATGTGATTATAGGCCATGATGTTGGCTGCAAAAGGCTTCTCGTGAGAAGCTGCACTGGTGGCCACAATTTGATGAAGTCCGATCATTCATTGAGGAAGCGACAATTTTAGGCACGACGTCAATGCCTAAGTTACATTTTAGTAGGCTCAACCAAACTTAGGCTCGTCGGGACGAGGAGGCGAAGATCGCATAGTGGAGTTGAATT
The DNA here is from genome assembly GCA_030765085.1 of Allium cepa. Lineage (NCBI taxonomy): Eukaryota > Viridiplantae > Streptophyta > Magnoliopsida > Asparagales > Amaryllidaceae > Allium > Allium cepa. The sequence continues at coordinate 314,144,736 of CM060945.1, read as the reverse complement.
GTAGTCAAGTGATGTCGAATCATTGACCATGGGGAGAGAAGAGGGGAGACGTGATCGATTTTAGGTATGTACGGTGCGTGGGATACTCGTGCACAGGAAAATAATTAGTGATGGGGAAGAAGGGTTGGTAAGGGTAACTAATTTGGATAGTTAATTTGTTAAGCTATTAATTAATTTAACTTAATTTCAAATCTTATAAACCTAATAATTAGCTCTTATATTTTTAAGTATTTTTAAAATTTTGAAAATAATGGGTAAGTGTTGATTAAAATTTATAAAAGGAGCTATTAATTTAATTAATCATCTTTTGAAAAAATTAATGCTGTTTAAAATTTATAAAGAGATCATAAAATTTGATTAATTATCTTTTGAATAATTAATGTTGGTTATTTATAAAATATTAAAATTAGATTTAATTATCTTTTGTGATAATTACTGCTATTTAAATTTATAAAGGTTATTTATCGTAAATATTTTGTTACTTCTTTTCAAATGGTTTTGTAAGGATTGTATAAGTATTTGAAAAGAACTGGAGATTTAAATATATTCCTAATATTATTTAACTATAGTAAAGTTAGTTAATAAATTTGTTAACGATGTTAAAAGTTAATTCACCGATTTGGTAAAAGTGTTTTAAAGATTAATTAACTAATTTAATAAAAGATTAAAATTAATTAACTAATGTAATAAAGGTGCTTGAAGTTAATTAATTGATTTATTAAAGGAGTTAAAGTTCGATTAGTCATCTCCTAGGATACTTAATGTGGTTTTAAATTTATAAAAGATTTATATCAATTATCTTTGACGATGATTAACATTATTTTACATTAATAAAAGCACTTGATTCATTATCTTCCAAGATAATGAATGTTGTTTGAAAATTTATAAATGATTGTTTATACATGAAAAAATCTTTTAAAAGGAACTGTTTTTAAAAATAAAGCTAAGTGTACATTATTTTGGGGTTTATAGTAAACAATGTTTTAATGACATTTGATTTTGACGCTTCTTTTAAATACCCATAGAAATATGATTTTCTCCCTAAAAAAATATTTTCTTACAAATATTTGTGATGTGAAAACTAAACACAAGTTTGGGTTTTTATGAGTTTAAAATTTTGATTCGGTTATGAAAAGGATAACAAATTAATTTTCATGAACGATATTGTTATATGAAAAGGATTTAGTCATCCTCTTAGCACCAAACGTCAAGGTACGGAAGCTCGTTTCTATCTCGAAAGTTAAAATGTCGTCAAGGCAAGGCCTAGAGGTAATACTACCTTAACTTGCCTGGCATCATTTTCATCAAGAAATAATACAAGTTTGTAATCGATGAGCAGTGGCAATAGTATGAGATTTAATTTCCACATACAACCATTTTGATTATTCCCGAGAGTTGATTTATTAACTATCATTCAGCTTTCTTCCTTGTGCATCGTCGATCTAAGACGATTTATTTCCCATCTTCAACACTGATATCCCTTACCGAAAATGAATAAAACCAAAGAACGAGTGGAAACATGCTATGTGGGGTTGCTCCCATTATGGTGTCTTCACATCTACTCTAGATTGAATTCGGTAGTATGCACGCAAAGATGTGAAATACTTCGATTCTCTGTACGGTTGATGGGGTTCGGGTTCAATGTGTCCGAGAGCCATTTGTTGTTTTCAAGTATATTTCTAGAGGTATACATTTGGTAAGGGGTTTCACCCACCTAGCCATTTTTGGAAAATTTCCTTTTCCTTGCTTTTGGTTCAAACCTTTGAATTTACTTGCTTAACTGCATCGAGAAGTGACCGGATCTCTTATCGATGTTTAATTAGTTGTGTCCATTCTTTAAGCTTGGACTTTGATTTTATTTATGCCCGATCTTTCAAGTTTGGGTTTTGTTTTAATTTGTTTGCATTCATGTAAGTGGAAATTGTTCTTGTGAGGTAAAACTCATTCCGTATTTAGTGGCATAGTCTTACAGAATTATTCTGTGTTCATCTTATTACTTGAGTTTTCTCATGCTGATTTTTCAAACTGATCTGGATGTTATTTTATTATAATGCTCGGGTCAGACCGAGTATTTTTTTCTAATAACAAATCAAGTAATAAATCATATCATAAGTCAACTATCCGAGCGCATTGTGGTAGCCAAGCTATGCGGTTCATCTTAACATTTTGGTTATTCTCGATAGTTGATTTATTACTTGAGTTGTTATGCTCTGATAGTTTAAAAGCATTGACTATTGTTCGATAATTCGTACTCAACTTGTTTATGGGCATTTATTGTTCTGATAATTGTGAGTAAATTAAAATGAACCCTTTGTGAATTGAGTTTCACAATTTGACTATAAGGTGTTTGAAGTAAATATTAAGTTAGAACTCATTTTTTTAATAATGTTGAGTTAAAGGTAAAACTTTTAATAAAGTTGTTTAATATAATCTAAATGGGAGAGTAAGATATTTAGAGGATTAATATTTGTGAAAATTTTATTGTAATAAAGGAAAAGTTATTATCATATTGGATGATTTTAAAGATACATTTTATATGATTGTAGTATACATTAAACAATTTATATTATTTAGAAAGGGTGTTTTATAAGTAAACAGGGTTTTGGAAATTTTAAATTCTAGTTGTGCTTATAGTGATTTTAAAAAGGATTTTGAGAAAAGAAATGGTAGTATTACTTAGGAATGTTTGTAAATATAAATATTTCAAAAGAATTTTAAATAAAGATACATATTTTGGATAGTCGTAACACCCTTAGTTTTGATAACATTAATTAGGAGATTTAATTAGATAAATTAAATAGACTAATGTAAACATTAGAGTGATAAGGGGATTGAGATTTGAATAAATAATTAAAGGCTGTGCTTAATTATCTAAATGGGCTTATATATTAATTAACTAAAACAAGGGTATTAGGTAATTTTCACCTACATTTTTAGTACCCTATATTCATGTTTTATTTCTGATTCACGTTCATTTCACAAAAAAATGTAAACCAAAAGGAGAATAGCTGGCCATTACTAAGGAGTAAGAAAAAGGAGGAAATCAATAAAAAGCTAAGGAATAAAAGAAAGGGGATTAATCTCAATCAAATCTCAAAGTCCTTATCCTAATCAAGGTGAATAATAACTAAATCATTTCTATTTTGTTTTATGATCACTTGATTTTTGGTTTTAAGATTAAATCCATTATAATGATGATTCATTATAATGATGATTTTGATGATGATATGCTTGGATTGTATGACATATTTAATTCAAATAAAAGATTGTTTGATAATTGTTTATACATGGTTTTAAGGGTCGTTTAAATTGAATTTTGGATGCCATGAAGAATATATATGTTATATAAAACATGATTTTGGAGATGGGTTTCAATTTTTATAATTTTCCAAGCTATGGCCTTTGATCACTTCGTACATGTTTTTAGACCCAAGTCTTAATTTGCTTCACTTATTATTTTCCTATCTTGGACTTCAGTTCTTTATTATGAATTTTCAAAGGAAAATATGAATAATAAGATTTATAAATTAATTTTGGTTATTATATGAAGAATTTGGGTCTGAAATTCTTATTTGTTAGATAACTTATTGAAATGAATTGTTGTAATTTTTAGGGATTTTTCCTAAGTAATTTACTAAGGAAATTAGATTATTTTAGAAGAAGGATTTAATTATTTTAATTGTTTTTCTTAATGGAAGGGCCTATTTGTTAAATTATTCCTTGTTAGATTTGAAATTATGCGGTAGTTATTTTGGTAAAGAATATGAAAAGTTCATGGCAACAAAATTAAATGTTTACAAATAGGCAGATTAGTTATAATAATTACTCTAAATGGCATTAAATCAATCTTTACCCAGAAAAGTGGGTTCTGCCACTTTTAGAAGCAGCATTCGACCCTATGCTCTCGCCTTCAATCAAGTCAAAAACTACCAAGTTGAAACCAACTAAATCAAAACCAATATACAAGGTATCACAATGTTGGTATGTAGTGGATTGGAGAAGGGCGGAAGGAATGGTGTTGAAACATAGCTTTCGATGGGATCAAAACCTTTGTTTTACTTCCTAAAGAAATGGGCTTGCTTGTTTTTACTAAATGCTTTTGAAGGAGTCGAAACAGACGCTTTCGAAGGGTTCTTTCTAAATTGCTTTTGAAAGGGGTTGCCGCCTCTTGTTTAATTGTAATTTTCGAAGGAATTACTTTGTTTTAAAACTAATGCTTTCGAAAAGGGTGGGTTCGACCAAGTCGTAACCCTTCTGCCATTCCTATGCCTTTCTAAGGGATTGAAGGTCATCAATGCTTCCGATAGGTAGCTTTGTTTATATCTATACTAAGCCACTTCCTAAAAGCTTTTAAAAGGATTGAAGGGTTTCAAAGGCAATGGCTTCGAAAGGGGTTTCGATGTTATCCTTCAAATGTTTTAAACTTTTGAAAGGATGGTGCCGACTCCATTTGTTTCTCCCCAAACTCTTTTAAATGGTTTTGGAAGGTGTATTTTCGCTTGTATTCACTTAGACCCAATGAGGTATGTTTTAAATTAAACCCAGTGGTTTTGAAAAGGGTACTTTCAAATGGTTTCGAAGCTATGCTTCTATTATTCAATGTAATACTTTAATACATTCAAAAGGTTTCAAAGAAAGGTTAAAGTGTTTTGAAAGGCAGGTTCCTAGTGTTTTGAAAAGAAGATTTGAATGCTTTCGAAAGGAAGTTTTCCCTATGGTTTCGAAAGTAAAGATTAAAGGTTTCGAAAGCCTCAATTTTCAAAACAAAGAACCCGATCTCAATTTTTAAAGGTAAACCCATGGAATTATAAAAGAGCTTTTAAATGCTCTAAATGGAGTTTTTGAAGAAGCTTTCCTTGGTAAAATAATAGGTTAAAGGAATTAACCAAGTTTTTGTACAAAAATTATTTCAAGGATATTAGATAACGTGTGTTGATGATTATTTTGTATATGTGTTTGCTTCTTCTAGTTTACATATTCACTTTGATATGGACCCATAACCATTATTTGGGGAAATAGGGCATAATAACCAGCTAGGTTGGCCCAGTGGTGAATATAAATTGGGTTAACTCCTGAATGAGTAGAATTACATCCAGGAGGTCAGGTATAGAATGCCTAAATACTAGTTAAAGAAGTTTTCAGGTAGACAGGTTAATAGTAAACCATTAAAACTACGTATATGAAAAGTTATTGGCAGGGACCAATTAGTTTGTATTGAACTCGTTAAGAATATCTCTAGATTAAGTTATTGACAAAAGTCTATAGGTTCCTAGTCAACCATTGAAAACTAGGATAAGAGGATAGGAGGGAAGTTATTGGAGATACCAATAGGTTCAAGAAGGACCCATGAATGATGAAGTTATTGGTAGGGGCCAATAAGTTCTTAGTGATGCTATGAAAACTACGAAACTGGATAGAGAGTCCATAAGCATTAAACAAGTTATTAGTCAGCCGATGAAACCTATTAGGTTAATATTGACCCTAGAAACTATAACCGAGACATATAGTCAAAAACGAATGGTGATGGGTAATCCAAAATTGATTTACTTGTTTGCATATCATCATAATATTTTGAAATTCTATGTTTTAACCATTATGGATGTAGAAGCACAGTATATGGTTTTATAAAGTTTTGTATAAGATACTATTGAGGGGGAAAATCGTTCCGCTAAGCGTGTGGTCTCACTAGATATCTAAATAGTTTGAGATGGTAGATTATTGTTCATACCGGGCTTTATGTCTGACTCGAAGTAATGCCGTCAACTAGCACGAAGAATAAGGTTATTGAAGAGCGACCATCCGTGCAATTGATTTGTGCTAGTATCGATATGTCGGATAAAAGGTCACGCATTTCATTTAACGTGGAAGTCCGACATATCAAGTACAAACTCAAAGCTACTACACAGTGAATATGTGTTCTTTGAAAACAAATGTAAAATAAGCATAACATAAATCAGTCACAGATAGTCATATCACTAAGGCGGAAACAGATATGAATATAACACATAAAAGTGTACATCAAAGTAGTGATCATGTAAGATCCACTACATCACAAAAGAATTGGTACAAGTGCTAGACAAAAGAATATGTATACATCAAGGAGTCTCTATCTCGAATATATAAAACAAAAACTACTAAGCTAAGAAGTTAGCCAAAAGTTAGATGACAGACCCTGATAAGAAGTCAAGTAGATGCACCTGAAACACCTCGGTCTGACCCGAGTATTATTTAAGAAGAAAATAATAAACAGATCAGTCTAGCTATATATATTATATAAAATGAGATAGGAAAGGAGATATGATAAAAACATATGACAACAATAATGCCATACTGTGACAAGTATATGTAGCGACCCGACTTTCTATCACCAGAAAATCGCATCACTAATTAAGTAAGAAAGGGATACAAAAAGAAAAGAAAGAGAAGAAAGAACAACAACACATCAGAATCTCACAGCGGAACGAACGAAATATAATATATAACAAATACTTAGTATCATATACATCAGAGTACACAACTATACATCTCAATTTAGACAGTTATAACATTTCTGTCTAATATACAATACAAGAACATCAATACAGAATAACACACAGCGGAAACACAATCTATATATCTACACGCTGAAGTCTTCTGCTCCAAAGTTCCTCTAGTATTCGTCAAGGATAACCTGAATCACTTGACTACTCATACAGAATATGAGTACCTAAGAGTTTAATAAAATAAAAAATAAACACTCGGGTCAGACAGGGGTCTGTTGTGAGTAAACGGTTTAAGATTTGCTTTTAGAAAATCCTCTTGAAAAGAAAAGGTATCACGTAAGACTTCCCACACATAAACATGGAAAAGTTTTTACCTTATGCTAACCAATACATTTGATAGGAAATCCAGTGATATTATAATAGTGTCTAGGGTTTTCAAATAAATATGAAATAGCCGAAATTGTTACATTCATTAAATTCCAGCTACTAGCCACAAAAGTGGGTAATACAAACAAAATCGTAGGGTCTCGTAGGAAGAATGGGTTTCCATCAATGGCAGGGCTACTGGGGTACTGCCCGTCACAGTACGTGGCCTAGATCACCGTACCGAGGAGTACGACCGCTCCCCTGCAACACAAGGCCGGGACCATTCCTTACTGAACAGTCCCGAACAAGACCCCCCATAGTTGGCTGCAGATCCAACTGCCCACAAAGCCGAAATAAAAAGGGACATCTAGACAGGGATGAATCTCACCCTCCAGTGGGAGCTACCCCTGAAACCTTGCTGCACCTCCCCTATTTTAGCCATTCCCGGTTAATGAGGCTTGAGGCTGCGATTACCTTTGTAGGACACATCTATCTAGAATGCTCATCGTCCACCTGACGATGTGCTGAAAGCATTCAATCGATACAAGTCCGTTCCGAGTTCGAACGGAACCGAATGCACTATCTCGTTGCACTCATTTTGGAATCACCCTCAGAGTCAACGATCATAGCCCTTGCACTTTGAATCACCATCTCGAACCTATAAGTACTATTCTGTCAAACTCATTACGGAATCACCAATAGAGTTATACTGACGTATAGTTCTTACACCTCGAGTCTTCACTTGCACTCCACTTGAATTCACGTCCTAACGTTTATTTTGGATCGGTGTGGTTTTCAGATATCCAAATATGGAAACCCGATCCCGGTCTCATCGAATCCAAACACCATTTTAATGTCCAAGTTGTACTTAAGGGATTTAACAATAGATATTCAGAAATATCACTTAACATAAATGGATGATTCACATTACACAGATGGATAATTCACTGTTATCACATTCATCCATATATATCACAAAGCAGCATATATATCACACCTCAGATATATCACATTCATATTATCACATATCAACCAATGACATACGATATCATCCAATATCATTATCTCATCCAATGATACTTATCAACCAACCAATAATCATCCATAAACATGTTTAATCCAAACTTAATTAATTTAATTGATCCTTAATTAAATTAATCCTTACTTAAACACTTGGATTATCATCAATCCATCTTTCCATTCATTAATTAATTACAAATTAATTAATAAACATCAGATAATTATTCACCTTAATTAATCTCTCTTGATTAATTATCTCTTAATTACTTTAAGTAATTATTCATTAGTTACAATATTAATTAATCATCTTGATTAATTACTTCTTAATTATCCGAGTAATTATCTCTCAATCACCCTTTAATTAATCACACTTGATTAATCACCTTTAATTAATCGTACTTGATTAATTACTCTTGATTAATTATCTTTAATTAATCACACTTGATTAATCATTTATAATTAATCATATTTAATTAATTACCTTTCATTAATCACTTTTGATTAATTACTTTTTAATTACATTTAGTAATTAAAAACTTAATTATAAATTAATTATCCTTAAATTATTAATTAATAATTACATAATTATTTAATGATTACTTCATTACTTAAATTTCTTCTTTAATTAATTACTTTAACAAGTAATTAATCAAATAATTAATTACTTTTGATTCCTTTATTAATTAACCATTAATTAAATAATTTAAACCTTTAATTAATTTTATTAATTAATTCTTTAATTAATAGCACAAGTGATTAATCTTTAATCACATCCACTAAATTATTTTTTTATAAGTAATTATCTTTTACTTAATTACTTCTAGTAATTAACCACTTAATTACCTTACCCAGTAATTTACTTAACTAACTGCAAGTGATTATCATCAATTAATCACAAATTAATTACTTAATTAATTACTAAACTTAAACATTTAAATTTAATTAAATGAATCTTAAATTCTTATATTATGAAAATTCTTAATTAAGAAAACATCATCTTAATTAAATCATTAACCAATAACACTTGATTATTAATAGTAATTGAGTTATCTCAATTATTCTCACAATTATTTATCTTTAAATAAAATAAAATTCTAATTTACATAAGTTAAATCTTTATTATAATTGATTATCAAATTCTTAATCATTGAACTTTATTTAAATAAAATATAACATATTAGAAATCAATTTATAATTAAACACATTTTAAATTGAACTTTTAAACCTTTTAAACCTTTCCAAAGTTATTTAATCAAATTTAATACAAACTTTATTTCAAAATCCACTTATTTTATTTTAAAACTTTCATATTTTAAAATACATAAACTTGTTTAAAACTTTAAATTGAAAAAAATTTAGTTTTAAAAAATGAACTTGTTTAACTTTTTGTTTTAAAACTTGAATTTTCTACAAAACTCATATTCTCTTTGTTCAAAGCTTTTTAAAACATAACAGTTAAATACTAAAACCCATCTCAACCCAAACCCGAGCTATCCACTACACAAACTCGAGCAAAACCCATGTTTACCCCGAGTCTTCCCCTACCCTATGCCTGCTTTGAGCCAAGGCATCACTTACCCGTGTCATCTTCGAGTTCCCCCCTCTCTTCCCAAAATCCAACAGCGACACGAGATCGTGCACGTCGCCGATGGTCGACGACGAACTTCACGCCGACCTTCCCTAGGTCGTCTTCGACCCCTACAACACAACGCACAAACCAGAAAATTTATTTCGATTGAGGATCGAAATTAAGCCCTCCAACCCAAACTGTTCGAAACCACACACCATCAAACTTCAACCACCGCCGATGATCCCTGAATCGATAAACCACGCGATCCTCCTCGAAGCTCCGCCTCACTCCCCAGCCCCTCCAGAACCCTACGCGATCGTTCCCGGTTGCATCACAATGTCACGAAACCCAAATGATCATCCAAGACATTAACAGGACGTTAAACCCTATCGCAAACAAATTGGACCATCTCGTTCATCAATAAAATACACAAGTATTTTACTGATGATCTTCTACCCTCACTCAACCTCCATGATCAATGTCGTCGACCATCTCTCCGTGGTTTGCCGTAAATCGAACAATTCGCCTAAAACAGCAAAACCCCAAATTTACACAAGTTACCCAACTAAAATTCGTAATTCAAGCTTCTAAAATCATGATATCTTATTTACAATATGCTTATAAAATCAAAACTCAAGTTTGAATTCAAAAACTTTTGACCTAAATTATAATTTTACTGTAAATTTTAAAAATTTAAGCTAATTACTTATTTTAACAACCTATAACTATTTTTAGATGTTAGATAATTTTATTACAATCATCTTCTCTTTACAAATCAAAGTCCAATCTCGAAATCAAAATCAAGTTATTGAATTTATCATGAGATTGAACTGTTTTTATAAACACGGTGACTTCTTTTAAAAAAAAAATTGTACAGGCAATTCATATATACAAACCAAACATGCGTTCAGTATACTTCAAATAAATTCAGATATCACCATGTTATTCAATCATATAATCAAGTTGAAACAAATGTTTAAAACTGTTTTTAAAAGATTTATTTACTCACCTTATTTGCAGAAAACAGAAAACGTTCCCAGGCTTATTGAAATTTCTGCATGCTCATTGAATCTGAATTGCATGATTAATTTCAGTTGCATGTTGATTTAATCTCTGAGTTGTTTGATTCCAGATTGCATTGATGTTGAAAACAATTTGCATGCTTGATTAAACTTGCTTTCCAGATTATCATCCTTAGCTATATTGCAGATTTTACAGGTTCAGATTCCTTGATTGTTTCAGATTTTCCAATTTCATCTTTCCCTATTTTATTTCTCTCAGATTTTCTACAGATTTTTTTTTTCATTTTTGAACTTTGTTTTTGATTTGCATTTGCATTCATTTTAGTTGAGAATGAATAAAAGAACTAGCTGAAAATTAAAACTCTTTCTTAACCATATTTTTATTTTTAGATTTTAAAATAAGTGACACTTGTCTACTATGTTGTATTAGCTAACTTACACCTAAGCAATATGATTCACATTTGTCCTTAATATTTACTAAATGTTTTACAAGTGTTATTATGTTTAATTAATATTTACAAATGTTATTTTCTAATGTTTTAAAAATGTTTTAAATGTTATTTTATTTTTAATGATCTATTTAAGCTATATACAATGTATTTATGTAATATTATAAAATGTTTTTATCATATAATAATAAACTTTAGACTTTCATAAATATCTTAAATGCAAATTCATATAGGCATTTATAAATAACTTATATTTTAATCAATTTAATTCTATCATTTGTTTATAAATTGAGAAACTTAGTTTAACTCTTTATATAAAAATTTTAAAACAATTTTATCTTATGTTAAAATGAAAGACTATTAAAACAAATGAAACTTTAATTTAAATCTTATTTAAAACCAAAGCTTAAAGTATATGTTTAAAATAAATAAGAAATTAACTTTGTTATTAAAACTTTAAATCTCAAATATTATTTTCAAAAACATTAAATCAAATTAACATTTAAAATTATAAACTATATATATATAATAAAGTTTGAAAATACTTATTAAATTCAAATTAATAAAATTTTCCTATTACTAATATATATATATATATATATAAATACATATACACATTTCAAATAGAAAAACATTTTAACATTATATTTGATAATTACCGTATTAAATCTTAAAAAAAAATTCAAATCACAATATATATATTCATATATATTATAATTTGAGTAGATAGCTTTTATTACTTAAAAACTTTCTATTTACAAGATATATCAATATATATATATATATATATATTATAAGTAGAAAATATTCTGATTAAATTTTGAAAAATAAATCTTATCAATATTAAATTGCTAAAATAAATATTTCCAAATTAAAGTATTATAAATTTTCAAAAGAATTAAACTTACCAATTTATACTGTTACGAAAATTATTGATATATATCATCAAATTATTATCATCGGCCTTTAAAATAATTTTAACTTATCAAATTATAATGTAAAATGATCAAATCAATTTAATTATTTTCAAAGATTATTAAATTGATATTGCTCAAAATTCCGGGTCGTCACATTCCTCCCCTCTTAAAAGAATTTCGTCCCCGAAATTCAAAAGCAAAGATAATTTAATAACCCAGCAAAAGAATTTAAATTTACAAAATCAATCACACAATCAATCATAGCAACCAATTCAAACAAACAATTTTATCTATCCAGATAAAATTCTGAATAGAACTTCCTAATATTATCAAAAGTTTTGCAAGTACCTATACTGGAATACTCGCTCTACAGCATCTATGTAACTATATTACTATAACTAAGAACTCCTCCCGTCTGATCCTACAAATCTGAACAAGATATCAGATTAAACTCTAAACCAGCTCAACTACCAGATCCTTCTAAACTACTGATTCTATCACTTAATGAATCATACACATATTCCTCTGAAATATGTGAAATACAATGAATTCCAGTTATCCGAACTGGCAATTCAATCCTATAGATCAAAATCTAATCTCCGGAAAACAAAGGAAAACTCAAAATACCTCCGGAGCTAGCTTTCCAGTTTTACCCAGTCTTATATCTCCTTTGATCGGATAAAACTAAAGAAATATCCAAATTCCAACTTCTCGTTACAAATCTCCTCAATTCTTAACTGCATAACTCTTCCGATGCTCCTGAGTCATCTTCATCTTCCTGATCAGCCTAACCCTTGCTGATTGCTTCATAAAACAAACTGGACCAAATCAAACTAATTTTCCAGGTCCTACTCAACAAAATGACTCTCCCAAAATTTTGCTGAAATCCAAATACACAACTCTATTCCACAAACATCAGTGGACTTCAGACCTACACCTCTTATCTGGAATAGCCAAATAGTTGCACCTGCCAACCTTACCTTTCAATCTAGAAAATTTCTTCATACTTGAATTTCCTATAGAAATCCTTTTAATCCAAGAAAACTGCAACTTCCGGTTGCTCCCATTCTAGAATAACTGCTATCTCGCTTTCGCTACACAACTCTGATCTTGAGTAGATGAGAATGCAATCGAAGAACTCGAGCACAAACTTTCCCCATACACTGTTCAACCGACTCATAAAATCTTAATGACCATTCCACTTGATCAAAACATCTCAGCAGAATCTCAACTTAGAATAAAATGATCAATCCCTTTCCAAAGAATCCTGAGTTGTCTCACCAAACTCTTCTTGCTCTAAGAGTCATCCCACTATATGGTTGAATCATCAATATTGCTCTTAGAACCCAAGTCGATAAGAAAACTCAATCTCCGATTCGGGTAAAATCCTGATTCCCTCTAAACATCTGGAAAATCTCTGACTACTTAAGTAGCCTCTACCTTCATATGAGATGCCTCAATCTCAAACCAAAGAATACTTAAAGATTCCCAAACTAATCGCAAGTCACTTTTGCGATCTTACTTAGTTCAGATTCCAAAGAACTATCTTCACTAACTAGAACAACCTTCCTAAACAAGATCAGTCTTTAAGAATGGCTTATCTACCAGAAAAAACTGATAGATCACTTCCAACATATATCCTGCTCTGCTGAGCCTCCCGAAGTAATGGATAAGCCTTCACTATCTGCCTGATCTGCTGATAGTAGAATCCCAAAGATTACAGAATCATCGAAGAAACGGATCCATGCTGCTGCTTCGAAACTTCACTTTAATGATACTGCTAAGCAAAAAGATCATCCTTAACACCAAGCTTCCTGAAACACAAAACTATCACCCAATTCCACCAAAAATCCTTGAGACGAGTAGACATCTTCTCAAGAAACTCGGCTCTAAACCAAACACCAACCACTTGTTCCTCTAAAGAGAAAACAAATGAGATCATGTCCGAAATGAGATAACTCATCGACCTTAGCCTTATACTTCAATATAGATAAGACACCCACCCTTACTTAAGATCCAAAAAATCTCTAAACATCCGAATCTTCACTGCAGTAGGCATCACAGTTCCTTCAACACCATCTAACTCTGGCTCCAAAGGAACATTTTCAGAAACATCTATGGATACTGCATCTCATCACACAACTATCCCTCCTGAAGTCACCAAGATACCATCACCTGCTTTTACTCAGCTGACAGATACAACTCTTGGAAATCCCACTCACTCGAGAGCAAATCAACCTCACACTCCAAGAATATACTCCAATTCGTGAAAATACTTCCTCTGGGATCTGTAATAGCCCGCAAATCCGTACCCCTTGAGTCATCACTATTCTATAACACTCAACTCAAATTGTACAGAAATACGAACCATTTGGGTTAAAGAAGAAGAGGTAGGAGAAGAAAATATAAAACAACAACAGAATATAACCATCGCAGCGGAATAAAATATAATAGGTAATGAATAATTTTACTCAAAAATCAAATATCTCTGTTTATATATTACATCATCAGAATACATCAATCACAGCTCAACATCAATATCATACAATGGATACACAACAACTCAAGTTACACAACAACTCAAACACAGCGGAATAAATATATATATGTAAACAAGTATGGAAGTACGTATCGTCATCTTGCTCGTCTCCTGAGCTCCACAGCATCATATCCTGTATCCTATAATACTCGGTCTGACCCGAGCATTACAGTTAAATAACACCCGAGTCAGTCTGGAATACCAGCGTGAGAAAATCACACCCAATTTATTTTGTTAAAGTTTCAAAAATCCTTTGAAAAACAAATGCATCTCGTAAGACCATGCCACAAATAAACTTGTCGGGTTTTTACCTTACGATAGCTGAAACGATTTTTATAGAAATCCTCTGATATTATAATAGGGTCTATATACAAATACTTATAAAATAGCCGAAATTGTTACATGATTAAATTCCAGCTACTAGCCACAGAGTGGGTAATACAAACAAAACTCGTACAAGGCTCGTAGGGAGAATGGATTTCCAACCAATGACTAGGCACTGGGGTACCACCTGTCACAGTACGGGGCCTAGATCACCGTACCGAGGAGTACGCCCGCTCCCCTGCAACACAAGACCGGGACTACCCCTTACTGGATAATCCCGAGTAAGATCACCCCGCGGTTGGGACCAGCAACCGGCCACTAAGCCGAAATAAAAATGAACATCTAGATCGGAATGACCTCACTTTGCTTGGGTGCTACCCAACTAGCCTTGCTGCATAACCCCTGATTTTCAGTCATTCCCATTCGATGAGGCTTGAGGCTAAGCGTTACCTTTAAAAACAATATCCCTTAGAATGCCCATCGTCCACCTGACGATGTTTTCGCAAGCATTCATCCATACAAGTCCGTTTCGGGTTTGAACGGAACCGAAGGCACTATTCCTACTACATCCATTTTGGAAATATCCTCAGGATTAGTAGCGACTAGCCCTTGCACGCCACTGCTCCATCTTCGAATCCAAACTCGTTTTCACGAAACGTACAAACGGACCGAAGTGGTTTTCGAGAAATAAATCTCGATCCCGGTCTCTTCGAAACGATCAACGCATTTTTTTCCAATATTGATAGTCGGTTATTTAACTATCAATTAGTATGCATAAACATCCATCAACCAATAAATAATTCCCCCAACTATTTATTTATCTCAAAATATCTTTACAAGATATATTCTCACTTTCAAATCTTTTTGAAAACAGTTTCCAAACTTTCTTCCTTTTTCTCAGAATAAATTCCGAGTATTTTCATTCCCACTGGAATCACCAAGCACAAATTTTAGATTTTTAAAATAAGTTAAAAACACTTTATTGTAAAATATATTTAACATTTAATTAAGGAAAATTTACTTTAATACTTAATTTATAATAATACTTTAAACAATAGACCAGATCATTCTTTAAATAATTATTATGATAATAGATTAAACAAAAATACTTACTTTGGAATTTACTTTTAAACACTTAAGTTAAAACTATTTTAATAATTTACTAAAAATACATACCATATAAACATTTGAAAATAAAGCTACTTAATAAAATATAAAAACTAGATTTCTACTTTTAAAAACGAAATACTAAGTTACTTCTTAATAATTACTGCTAAAATAGATTGAAAGAAAATACTTACTTTAGACTTTAAATATTGGAAACAATAAATTTCACAAAACTTGCTTTCTTTTAAAACAACTTTAAAACATATTATTTATATTTACAATTTTACTTTTAAAAAAACATGTACTTGGCTATCCAGAGAAAATTCCAACTTCAACCAATTAAATCAATTTCCCAAATTGATTTCCAATTTATTTTATTTGAAATAAGTTTCTTTAATTTCTCAATTCATTTCAAAATTCGTTAGTAATGGGCTTATTATCCATGTTAATATTTTCCGTTTGATTTTAAACCTTTTAACTGAAATATACAAATCTCAGGTTTTTTTCCCAATTCCTTCTTTATTCCTTTCAATAATTTAAATCTTCAAATATTAAATAAATGTTTTGTTCCCTTAAATAATATCATTGAAGTTTCAAACTTCATTATCTTTCTGTTTATTCAAAAATTCCTTTCCATATACAGAATTTTATTAATTAGCATTTTGAAACCACTAATATTCTTATCCAGTACACTTTAATTTATATACATTCTTTATAATTATTTCTTAAGAGTTCACTTCTTTTATTTCCTTTCGAAGTCCAATTTCGTATATTTGGATAAAGCAGAGTACCGAATATTCAAGCAGACGATAACATTCAATATTCTAATATAATTCATCACAGAATATCAATTAATCACAGCTGTGCGTGTTTAATAATTTAAATAAATGTTGAGGGATCCAGTTGGATCCCTTCAACCTGTTTTTCCTGCATCCACAGACGTTAGCACAATATAATCTGCCAGTGCCAAAATATATCATACTATTGCACATCAATCAATTCAATCACTCAAACAGTTATTTAAATTTGATCATTTAAATTTAAATATTAACTAGATGAGTGAGATTAACTCACCTTTTATTTTGCTGTTTGCAATCCACTTCAATATTGCCTTGGTTTTTCGATATTTGACCTTGATTAAACAAATTATATGATTTATTAATATTTAAAATAATTGAATAATTAAAATTTCCATTTATTAATTTAATTAACTAAGAATTTGGGGTTTAACCCAATAATTTGATTTTAAACAAATTTTTCTTTTAATAAACTATTTTTCCATTAGATTAAGACAGAAGGGGTTTTATACTTTACTATAAAATATTTCTGTTTAAAGAAAAATTGTTTATTTTCTTTTGTATATATAAAAACTGTACATATTATTATTAAATCAAACTAGGAAATGAAGAAATCAATAGCTGTAGAATCAACTAATACCTTACCACTTAGAATAGTGCCCAAAGGCGATTCCAAAAAGCCAGCATCGCAAACAAAGTCAATGAAACCAACTTCGACATCGGTCTCCATTGCCATCTCCCCATGCACTCGAGTCGCAAAACAGATCTGATGACCCAGTTTCCCCAAATCCCCACCCTCGCGATCTCGCAGCATCGTAGCCGGTCGAACAACCATGCCTTCCATAACCCTAGCGTTGACGTTGCCGAACCCTCCTCACCATCGCGAGGACCAAGTCGACATCGGTAGAATCTGAGATTCGTCCTCAACTTCGAACCACCCAGTCCCACTGCCTGTTGTCTTCCATGGTGGCGACTCACGATTCGATCCCCTACGAGCTTGATTTGGTCGGCAAAGAAGAAGAACAACATAGCCGTGATTTTCTCTTTGAACAGTTTATATATTTATTTTGGTTTTTATATTTTTGTTTTTAGAAGAAGAGAATGAAATAATCGAACAGGAAGAGGAAGAATTACATAGTTCAACCATTACTTTCTCGCTTGAACTGATTTCATTTGAAATGAGGAGGAAGGATATACGCGATTTAACAGAGCGGCTTCGATTAGATTCTAGCTTCTAAGGGAAGACAGAGAATACATGATGAAATAGAGAGGAATAGGTCGGCTGGGATGAAAGGATTTCGGCTGATGTGAAAAGAATTTTGACCGGTGAAAAGATGCAGGATATTTTAATTATAACGATTAATTATTTTCGAAGCGTTTTTACCTCGTACGATCTCACGAAGACTCCGAATGCTATGAAAATTTGAAATCCGGTAATAATTCAATATTACGGACCCAATGGAACTGATTTCGTCGAATTCCGAGACTACGCCTCGGAAGGCTATTTTTAAATTCAATTTAAACGATGAAATTTCAAAACTGAATAAATCACAATTAAATTAAATTTTAAAACTTCTATTATCTTTAATATTATAAATATAAATTTTATAAGTCTTTTAATTATTTTTAATCGGTTCAAAATTCTAGATTCAATAATTTTCCCAACTTCAAATTATTTAATTCAATAATTAGATTATCAAATAAATTGTGATATTCGTAATTCAAGTTAAAATTGCTCTATTGAATACTTAAAATCAATTATTCCAATTTAATTGCTTGAAAATTCCGGGTCGTCACATTCCTCCCCCTTAAAAGAATTTCGTCTCCGAAATTACTAGTTAGGAAGAATGGTCCAATACCCGTTTACCTTTTTTCCCCCAAAACCAAACGGTTTCTAACAATTCAAAATCTTACCAACTCTCTTCTTATAAAAGGCCCATTATTATTTTTACTAACTTCACAAACTTTTCCCTAGTCCCAACCAACTTTACTTACTCAACTATTCAAATTATAATTCAAAACCAAGTTTAAAATTTTCAAAATTTCTCAAAAATTTTCTAACTCTCTAAATTTCCGAAATTTTTTTCCAGCATCTCCTTTGCGCGGCTAGCTCGGTACAACTACAAAAGGCCTCTAAAGGCTCCCAAATCCAAAAAGAAAACAAAAGGCCAAGTGGCTCGATCCAAAAACTAATCAAATTTCATATCGAAATTTAAACACATACCTTTTTGTCAAGCAATTCAAATTTATCTTTTGAAATCAAAACCAAATTTCCTTTTCCTTCTATAATACCTGCATATCCTGCTTAGCACTAATACCCAATCACAACTTTCAAAAACATTTAATCGACCTTCTCACAAAATGCCAATATCTATTCATTCAAATGTTGACTTAAATTATATTAGTAGTATCAATTTTCATTTAAGAATTTACCATTCCCTCTTAAGTTAGTATAAGCATTTTATATGTTTCTTATATTTATTTTCGCTTTACCACTTTAGTTTATATCCATTTCTATTCAAAAATCGATTTTTCTCATTTCCATATGAATCCAATTTATCTTTAACTCTGCATATATAAATTTTATTTGTCATTTATTACTAACTCATGTCATTTTTTTTTACATTAGTTCATTTACAAATTTATTTCAATTTCCAATTTAAAAACGTTTGTCGTTAACAATTATTTTTTTTCTTCAGATTTTCAAAAAATTTCCAACTTCCAAAATTCTGAAATTTTTTGGCAGAGTCTCCTTTGTACGGAGGAGCTTTTGCTTTTTTTTTCAAAAGAGATAAATATATATACATCGACCCACCCGGTCGGAAAAACCAAAAACAGTTCATATTTCCTATTTTTATTGCGTAGGCGTACCTTATTTAGTATTTTAAGCAAACAGCTTATTAATTTAGCAGTTAGCGTGCCCAAAATCCAGCCACACAGCTTCCTGGTACCTATACTTACTCAATTTAAACAGGTAAGTGCCAAATATATGCAGTTTAACTATATTTCACTTAGTTGCAATGGTTAAAACATATGAATTCTAAAAGAAATGCACATCAAACACTTTTCATAGGCAATTTAAATATTCCAACATTAAATTTAATTGCTTACAACCAATCACCCATCGTTTGACTTAGTCCGAATGGTTAACAACTCACAAGCTTACATTAATTTATTTTTAAACAAAACAAACTCATTTTTAATTCAATTGATCTCAAAGTCAATTTATTTTATTCCTATCAATTCATAGCCTCTTAATTGCGTCCATTTACGTCAAATGTCAATTTATTCTATGCAATTTGACGAGATCTATGTGAATAAATAAGTATTTATGTTTTATAACCATTTTAAATGGATTTAAACTCAATTTATACTCAATTCTATTCCGTTTTTAAATTTATTCACAATCCATATATTCTCATTTTCATTGCATTTCAGATTTGAATCCATTCACTTGCATTTCATTCCATATTTGTTTATTCCAAACTATTTTATTTAGCTCGAAAACAATCCAGGCTATCCCATTCAATAATTATTTCTCAACACATTTAAACCATACTCCATTTTGAGTTCGGATTTTATTCAACACTTACTTAAGTCAATAACTTAAGTTCATTTCCATTTCTTTTTATAATAAGTTCTACTTCCATCTTTCATTTGGTTCTTATTTATTCTATCCATTTATTTATTCAACATAATTAGTTAACCCACTCAATCCATTATGAAATTTTCATTTCCTTAAATATTATTTACAACCCACCAAATTCTATTTCGATCCAAAATCATTTTTACTGGATTCAAATTCAATCCAATATCATTAAACATGGTTTTAGGTTGAATTCAATTCGACTCTCCCTCTTATATTCAGCTTAAGTCAACTTATTTTGATCTATTAATTTTTTTTTAATACTTAAGCTCATTTCATTTTGCAAATAAATTTCTCTTTTCAATTTAACTTGATTATATTTTAATCCAATCCCATTTCAAACTACAAATTTATTTGATCATTTATTATACATTTTAACTTTTTAGATTCAGCTCATTCAATTTATTACAAGGCCATTTCCAATTTATTTCTTCTAATTTGGATTTTATTGGCAATTCAAACCATCACTATTTTAATCCGATTTCATTTTCCTTTATTTGACGCATTTCCAATTATATATAATCTGTTAACACTCCAAGTCAAATTTTAATTTATAACTCAAGTTCTGAATCCACTAGCCATTTCAAATTACCATTCACTTTTATGAACTCACAATTCAATCTCATTTACTTCATTAACAATTTGAATCGAAATTAATTTTATAACTTGAGTTTTATTTCCAATCTTCATTATTATCTGACAGTTCAGATTTTATTTAACTGCATTGGGTTCACATTACATATTTCATTATCTAATTTATCATCTAAATAGTCTTTCCCCAACTTATAATCCAGAACTTGATTTTAACCCCAAAATCTCTTCATTTAATTTTTCTTAGGTTCAAATTTATTTTATAATCCAAGTTTGGATTTTTATTTTATTTTCCAATTCATCAAAAAATATTTGTTTTGGGTTTTCTATTTCACTTTCAGAAATTTATAAGTCACAACTTATTATTTACATAATTCCATTCATCATAGGCTTGAATATATTGTTCTTTTATTTTAACTCAAGCCTTATGCTTATTTATATCCCAAGCATATTTTTATTCCCTGCAATTTAATTCTGATTCTTTTATAAGTTATTCTAATTTATTTACTTCAATTCCAATCCTTATTCACTTTATTTCCCATTCGTTCAAGTAAGAATTAAATTCCATTCATTAATTCAATTGAATTCTTATTCCAATTCAATTAAATTTTAACTCAGATTTATTTAATCTCAATTCGATTTCAACTTAATTCAAATACAACTGGATATTATTTTCAACCTACTCAATTACTTCAATCCAATTAAATTTTATTTCCCAATCCAAGTTAATTTCATTTTTAACATTCCCCGTAAATTTAAATTCCAACATTCAAAGCTTATATTCCCTTTCTGATTTAAAAATCATCCCAATTTATAAGCTTACAACCTATCTCATCAGGATTTTTAAGCTCCCGGCTTTGGTTTCAAATCATTTTGAAATCTTCAACATCTCAAATCACATTTCTCAAAAATTTTAAACCAATCCTGGTTTTATTCTCATCAAATTTACTCTGAGGTTTTCAAAAACAAATAGGTTTCCCTGAACAAATCAATTTGATAGCAATCCATCACTTAGAAATTCGAAAATGAATACTGATGATGCGGCCATCATCATCAGAATTATTTCCCAATAATCCAAGTGATTTCAATGCTATATCTCTTCCAAAATCCATTTTAAAACAAATTTCCTTTTAGAAATAACCCAAAAACAACAATACTACTATTTATCTTCAAAATACTTCCAAAATCTCTGGGTTAAAGTTTTCAAATTCTGTTTTATTCAAATTTTATGTGTAATGCATTTGTATAGTTTATGTTTATACAAATTCCCATTTAATTATATTTCAATTTATAATTTACATTTATAATTCATATTTATGAATTTCATTTTATAATGAATTTATTCCCTTAAATTTCAGTTATATTTCAGTTTCTAGTTAAATTTTCACTTAACAATGATAATACTTTAATATCATCATATCTAACATCCAAGCAACCATATATTAGCTAAATAGTTTTCAAAAATTATTCTTTATATCAAAATATGTTTTTGGGTAAAATTATTTCATTTACCCATATTTAAAACAATACCGTGTCGATTGCTCTATTCAAGTGTTTAGAAACCCCTTCGATACAGTTGTCGAGACTGTGCTGACGAAGGTTCATATGCCACTCAATAAACCAATCAACACAATATTAAAACAATTTATATTCACTAACAAATACGCGCTCATATTTATTAATACGCTCAAACTCATTATAGAGGACTACGGACTCTATTTTAAATGAGTAATTCCCAACAGAGTCAAGGTTATCTCCAACCTAAGCTCTGATACCAAGTGTAACAGCCCGCAAATCCGTACCCCTTGAGTCATCACTATTCTACAACACTCAACTCAAGTTGTACAGAAATACGAACCATTTTGGTTAAAGAAGAAGAGGTAGAAGAAGAAAATAGAAAACAACAACAGAATCTAACCATCGCAGTGGAATAAAATATAATAGGTAATGAATAATTTTACTCAAAAATCAAATATCTCTGTTTATATATTACATCATCAGAATACATCAATCACAGCTCAACATCAATATCATACAATGGATACACAACAACTCAAGTAACACAACAACTCAAACACAACTGAATAAATATATATATATGTAAACAAGTACGGAAGTACGCATCGTCATCTTGCTCATCTCCTGAGCTCCACAGCATCATATCCAGTATTCTATAATACTCGGTCTGACCCGAGCATTACAGTTAAATAACACCCGAGTCAGTCTGGAATACCAGCGTGAGAAAATCACACCCAATTGATTTTTTTAAAGTTTGAAACATCCTTTGAAAAACAAAAGCATCTCGTAAGACCACGCCACAAATAAACATGTCGGGTTTTTACCTTACGATAGCTGAAACGATTTTTATAGAAATCCTCTGATATTATAATAGGGTCTATATACAAATACTTATAAAATAGCCGAAATTGTTACATGATTAAATTCCAGCTACTAGCCATGTAACGACTCGAATTTTGCCCGCTCGAAAATCGACATCCATACTTCAAATCGTATTCGAATGCCATAGATTCGACCGTTCAAATCCGATTCGCCGGAGCTTATAACAACATTAAGTAAATAACACAGCGGAATAAAAGAACAATACATTGATATACAGCTTTGATACAATATCTGATACAACAGATGATCCAATAGATATCAATATACATCAGAGATATGATACAATAAAATAGCAGCGGAAAAGAAAACGATAGATAACATCTAGCAGCGGAACAATATAACTCTAAGGTAGTCTTCAAAAGAGAACTCCGAGAACTGCAATTCCATCTCCAAGAATCAATCCAGCAATAGCCCGAACTCCCAATAACGATGCACCAAGCTCAGCAAGTCTGGTCCGATCCAAAGACTGAACTAGCTCCAGATAACCTACTAATCTGACTATCTGAAAAACCCAACTCTAGACTGCTCGTGTAGAAAATAATGAGCATCCAGAGTTTAGGAAAGAAACAATAAACTCCGGATCAGTCGTGGGACTGGTATGAGCAACAAAAACAGTTTATCTTTTAAAACATTGAACAAAAGATTTTCAAAGTCAATTCGTAATGCTTTTTAAAAAATGAGACTACCATAAGGCCTCCCGCACATACACACAATGCAAACGCAGAATCGGAGGAGATTTCTCCTTATGATAGTCAAAGATGCTTGATACGCATTAAAAAGAAACATTTGATATTATCACTAGTGCATAGTGTAGGAAAAATTTATTTCAAAAATAAAGATATAAATCTTAGCCAACATACGACCATTATCGTATGCCTACTATAGCTACCATCCAAACAGTGGGGCGCCACCATAAGTGAATGATAGGTTCTACAACTAAAACCGTACAAGGTACGTATTTGAAGAATGGATTTCCAACAAATGGTCAGGCCAAGGAACTTCCCATTGCCACATGGAAACGCCTCTGGAAGGACGCCCCGAGAACCAAACCGTTCTCTGCTAAACAAGGCCGGGAACCCCTTTTCCCAAGGGATATTACAAACCCTCAGATATACCACCCCCGGTCCTTTGGGACCTTTAAACGAGAGCTCTCTAACCAACATCACACCATAATAATAAGTGTTTCAACATGAGTAAGTATCTGGGCTCCATACCATGATACTACCCTTTTCCAGAAGGAATGGTCATACCCTAGGGACTCTATCCCTGAAAACCTTGCCGCACAATTCCTGTTTCGACCATTACTGGTTTGTGAGGCTCGACGAAGTTTCGTCCACAAAAACACACTTTATACAAAAGCCGTGCTTTGGGTCAGCAAATGATCATAGAAATGATCACCAAGATAGACGATCAAATAAATGATCCTATCACAAATAATCAACACAATGATCATTTCACAGCAACACTCAGTATGTCACATTACCAAGATTGGGAGTATATCGCTGATAACCTTCAACTATATAACCTCTGAGCTCGTACGTCTCAGAGAAGGGTGTTAAGCTAAGAGAATAAATTCTCCGCCACCAACACAAATATATTTGAAAGAAATCATCTTTATATCTCAAATTGTAATGTCAGACATAACAATCCATACAAGTCTGTTCTGGGTTTGAACAGAACCGAAGGCACTTCTTACGAAGCCCTTGCAATCCGGGTATTCACAATCCCGATCGAATTTCCCATCACTTAGGGAATCTCTATACCAGGAGCTACCCAGTGCAGAGACAATCGATAGGTTATCGTATCGTTCTTGCAAACACCCGGTCTTCAACACCGGTCTTCAAATGCTATCCATATACGACGTATCACATATTCGGAATGGGTTATACGACCCAAAGGTCCTTTCCCGGCTAACCCGAATAGTGAGCGCAACATTTAAAAACATATGAATACGGGATTTCAATTAAGTCACAACTTAATAATTCAAAACTTTCTTTTCAAATGGTTTAAACCAATTACCATTTCAAATCTTTTAACAAAAGATTTATTTCATAAAGTTCACCTACTTTCACAAATATTCATTCCTGGATTTCAAAACAATTCCAATTCAATTGGATTTAATTCATTAAATCTTTTTAAATCAAAGATTTAACTCATAGCTTTCAAAATTCGATTAACTTGTTGAATCTTTAAATCAAAGATTCAACTTATAGCTTTCAAAATTCGATTAACTTGTTAATCAAAGATTCAACTTATAGCTTTCAAAACATTTCGATTCTATTTCAAACTTGAAACCTTTTCAACATAATTTAGAGATTCTTTCTTTAAAATGGAAGCTATTATTATTTGAAAACAAGTAGTTTTCGTTTCGAAGAAATTCGATCTTATTTATACAAGTTAAATCTTTTGGATTAATTCAAATTCCAAAAAACAACACTTTAAAAAATGGTTCAAAAACCCATATAACTTATTATAAGTTGAATAACTTTTCTTTATATCCTAGTTTCTAAATCATAGAATTCAATTTCAAATATTGAATTCAAATTTAAATCAAAATATTTAAATTTCAAAACTCAATCAAGTTATCCAAACTATATTTCATCTTTGAAATTCCATTTCAAAAGCTTTTCACTTTAATCTCAATCCATTTTCAAAACATTTGAATTCAAATATTCAACTTTATAAATCATTTCAAAAACTGTGACTTAATCGATTTCCCCGTGAAATCCTTATTTGTGTGTGTATAAGTGTGGTCCAGGGTTTAACACAATAGTGCAACATCATTCAATCATCACAGATCAAACACAGAAATATAGTTGATAAGCGATATAACTATAAAGCTTATCGTCCATTCACATATCACAGATAATATACGAATGTAAATAAATGAATAAAATACACAGCTCAATCCATAGAACAAAATATCACAGATCAGATAGGACAATCAATTCAAAGCATCTCATACAATAAAATCATTTATAAGTAGGGCAAACATTCATTAATCATTTATAATTAGGATTTATTAATCGTATAATCCTAATTAATTCAATTTATTTCCAAGTAAATTAATTGCTTACGAATAAATTACCCAATCTTGATTTATTAATTACAAATCATTTGATATAATTAATTAATCAAACTCTTAAATTAATTAAATTATTCTTAATTAATAAATTAATTAAATTAACCTTAAGTTAATTACAAAATCATTCAACCTTAATTAATTTCATCTTTAAGTAATTAATTTTCTTTCTAAATAAATCAACATTCTAATTACATTAAATGTAATTTTACCTTAATCACTTGATTAATTAATTTTAATAATTAACTACTTGCAATAACTAATTAATCTTCAATTAATTATAACTCATTAATTAATTAATCTTTAGTTAACCATCATTCAATTTATTATCCTTAACTGGCTACAATAAGTGCTTATCCCAAATCACTTGTTTTAATAAATCACGATTTAATTACTTCGAGTAATTATATTTAAATCCCTAGATTAATTATCTTTAATTGATTAGTCATTCAATAATCAATACTTTACATTTTAAAACTTATTTCCACATTTATATTTAAAACTTAATTTTATTTCGAAATCTAGATTTCCAGTTTAGATTTAAGCCCAGGTTTCAAAATTTGATTCAACTTTGTTTAAATCTTTCCTTTACAATTTAAATTTCATTTTAAATTCAAATATACTTAAACACTTTAAAGTTATCAAATAATTTTGAATATAAAAACTTAATTATCTCCAAACTAAGATTCAACCTAAACTTGAATTTATATTTAAACTTTTGTTTTGAAACTTAATTTAAACTTTGTTTTATAATTAAAAGATTAAGTTTTAAATCTCAAAACAGGAACAGGTTTTTGAAACCTGTAACAAGTTCTACCCAAGACAACACTCCATTCTATTCGAGTCTAGACCCGAGCTCCCTCCCATTTTCCCCGAGTCTTCCCCCTGCTTCTTTCTTCTACTCGTATCCTTCTTCTTCCTTTTTTTCTTTCTTTTACTTGGTCAAATTTAAAACTGTTGCACCAGGCTATCCCACACGAGCGCATACTCGAGCAAAGCCATCATTTTCCCGAGTTAATCACAAGCACGATCCTGTTTGTTTGTCTTCTTCCAATCTTCAAAACTTCCCTGAAAACACGAGAGTGCACCGTGCACGTGCATGTCTCGTCGCCGACGTTCTGGTGAACAACACGACCATCAGCAAGTCACGATTTGTGACGACATCGTCCTCAGACCATCCATCATCTCGATCACGTCGCTGATCAAAATCGAGCAATAATTTGAAACCTGGAAAACAACATAGCTTCACATCGAAACCTGTCAACGCCGCGCCTCCTCATCCCCGATCACCAGCGAGCACGCCATCCTGACCAGAGATGCAACATGACCTCCTCGCCACATTCCCCCACCCGCGATCGCCAGAAACACGATGGCGACGGCGCGATTAGCTCACGACTTCGAAGCAGTAAACACGACCCTTAAACCCTAATTTGCTCTCGAATGATCAACACGATGGATTATAAAATCGTTGAACATTTTTCTGATGATCCATGACATTCAAACATGCTTCCTTTTTATTCTCGAGATTTATCATCACCCCGACCAACAGATTTTCATCAAAACCCAATTTTCATTTAACTCGAGAATGCTCGTGATCCCCTTTCTTAAAAATTCTGATCCTTTTCTTAAAAATCATAACTTCCAAAAACAAAGCACATAATCCAATTGAATTAAGAAATTAAAACACTTAATTTTGACATTCTTCAGTGTTTTCACTGTCCATCCTTGGTTTACAGTGAAACCATTTGATAATTAAATTCGAAAATATTTTTAAAACTCGGATATTGATTTTATGAACATAATTTGTTTATATTCTTAAGCCCACAAAGCATCAAAGGAAAAGCTTTTGAATTTATTTTGAAACAGGGACAGGAGACACAGAGGAATATCATTCTTTCCTGTACACAATATATATACTCAGACATTCATTTTAATAAAAGCATGTGAACACAATTCACCACCAAAAATATATGTAAACTCAAACATGCAGGCATTTAAACAATCACACTTCAAATGTCGACCATAATATCAAAAGCACATAGATAGATAAGTGAGTTTGCTCACTTTGGTTTCCAGAAATGAACAGAGCCTACTCATGTTGACACTGGCTTGTGAACTTGCAAGCTGAAGGTCTTTTTCTTAAAATCCTCTATGTTGCAGTGATATGTATTGTTGTTTAAATCATAATGAAAGTTTAAATAAAACTTTCTCAGATTTTCTTAATTTTGAAGGAATATAACTGGGATGAGAAAATGGATATATAGGAAGAAGTGATGGGGATGTATAACATTTGTACAGGGTAATTAAGATTTGGTTTTGTACAACATAAGATCAGTGATCTTATATATTTTTTTTCTCTTGCTTGAGTAGCCAAGATTTCGGCTGATAGATATTATATTGTGTACTAAGGTAATGGCATTAAATGCCTTGTACAATCTACACTTATACCATACTTGTTTTATACTTTGTTTAATGTTCTTTCACTTGCCTGCATATCTACTTTACACTCTTTGAATCATGTATGTACAGTTCTTTGCTTTGTTTATGTTTCTTGTCTTTGTCTTGCATACTTACTTTTATATTTGTTTGTATTTATTATGTTTGATTTGTTTATACTTAAATATATTTATTTTATTTTGTCTAAAGCTTTATTACCTTGCCTTGTTATTTTGTCATATGAACACATTTCTATTTTTATTATGTTGTTAAATTTTATTCTAGTGCCATCACTTTATATTTATTTCTTTGCTTTGTACATTGCTTTACAATGTAAATAAATTCCTATAGTCCCTATGTTATTTGAAATTCGTCTAATTTTATTTACTTCATAATTTATAATTCATCATATATAAATATTCTTATTTCTATTTCTATTTATTTTTAAAACCATTTATTAAAATTTTTATTTCTAATCCAATATATACTTATATTCACATATATACAAATTTTCAAATTTATATGACTTAATATATTTTCTGTTTGAATCGAGGAAACTCGCTTCCATTTATAATTAATTTTATAAATTTTTATTCAAAATTTCATTTAATTATCAATTTAAATTAAATTAAAATCTAGGGTCGTTACAGACTTCCCCCCTTAAAAGAATTTCGTCCTCGAAATTCGCAGGCACAAAAACAACACAGAGATAGACAAATTCGATCTCTTATAATTCCTCAAACTTAAGATATGAATTCCAAACTCAAGTCGGAATATCTCAGAATACATACCAATTTGTCCCTCTTCGGACTTTGATCCACCACAAGAAATTACAATAGAATTTCAAAAATTTGGTTTCAAACGAAATCGTTTTAATTGATTTAATTCATATTCAAATTCATATTCAATAAATTAATTTAACTCAATTTAACTATTTTCAATTTATTTAAAATTTCTAATTTCAAATTTCAAATTCATTAAAGTTTAAATCGAAAAGCTGATAAGAAACTGATGAAATACGAAGTAAGGATTTCTACAACGATCCGTAGGGCCACCATTATACCGAAACTTCTTCTTGCAATTGCCACGAAGCAATCAAAAGAATTTGGAAACGAATCAAAGGAATTTGATAAGAAAGATTGTTTCCACTGTTGTTACAGAGCATCGACCATTTATAGCCGTATTTCCCTGTCCCCTATCTCGTCATCTTCTTGCACTCATACTCACTATTAGTGGATAGTAAGAGAATTTACTGAGGCATTCAAACGGATATCTTAGGGAAACACTCATTCTAGGGATACTTCACCCTATCTCTAATGAGCTACTTAATTTGTTATACTCCTGAGCTAAAGTTTAACCTTAGCTCTGATACCAAATGTAACGACTCGAATTTTGCCCGCTCGAAAATCGACATCCATACTTCAAATCGTATTCGAATGCCAAAGATTCGACCGTTCAAATCCGATTCGCCGGAGCTTATAACAACATTAAGTAAATAACACAGCGGAATAAAAGAATAATACATTGATATACAGCTTTGATACAATATCTGATACAACAGATGATCCAATAGATATCAATATACATCAGAGATATGATACAATAAAATAGCAGCGGAAAAGAAAACGATAGATAACATCTAGCAGCGGAACAATATAAC
This sequence comes from Allium cepa, assembly GCA_030765085.1. NCBI lineage: Eukaryota > Viridiplantae > Streptophyta > Magnoliopsida > Asparagales > Amaryllidaceae > Allium > Allium cepa. The sequence continues at coordinate 314,114,328 of CM060945.1, read as the reverse complement.
TCTAAGGTAGTCTTCAAAAGAGAACTCCGAGAACTGCAACTCCATCTCCAAGAATCAATCCAGCAATAGCTCGAACTCCCAATAACGATGCACCAAGCTCAGCAAGTCTGGTCCGATCCAAAGACTGAACTAGCTCCAGATAACCTACTAATCTGACTATCTGAAAAACCCAACTCTAGACTGCTCGTGTAGAAAATAATGAGCATCCAGAGTTTAGGAAAGAAACAATAAACTCCGGATCAGTCGTGGGACTGGTGTGAGCAACAAAAACAGTTTATCTTTTAAAACATTAAACAAAAGATTTTCAAAGTCAATTCGCAATGCTTTTTAAAAAATGAGACTACCATAAGGCCTCCCGCACACACACACAATGCAAACGCAGAATCGGAGGAGATTTCTCCTTATGATAGTCAAAGATGCTTGATACGCATTAAAAAGAAACATTTGATATTATCACTAGTGCATAGTATAGGAAAAATTTATTTCGAAAATAAAGATATAAATCTTAGCCAACATACGACCATTATCGTATGCCTACTATAGCTACCATCCAAACAGTGGGGCGCCACCATAAGTGAATGATAGGTTCTACAACTAAAACCGTACAAGGTACGTATTTGAAGAATGGATTTCCAACAAATGGTCAGGCCAAGGAACTTCCCATTGCCACATGGAAACACCTCTGGAAGGACGCCCCGAGAACCAAACCGTTCTCTGCTAAACAAGGCCGGGAACCCCTTTTCCCAAGGGATATTACAAACCCTCAGATATACCACCCCCGGTCCTTTGGGACCTTTAAACGAGAGCTCTCTAACCAACATCACACCATAATAATAAGTGTTTCAACATGAGTAAGTATCTGGGCTCCATACCATGATACTACCCTTTTCCAGAAGGAATGGTCATACCCTAGGGACGCTATCCCTGAAAACCTTGCCGCACAATTCCTGTTTCGACCATTACCGGTTTGTGAGGCTCGACGAAGTTTCGTCCACAAAAACACACTTTATACAAAAGCCGTGCTTTGGGTCAGCAAATGATCATAGAAATGATCACCAAGATAGACGATCAAATAAATGATCCTATCACAAATAATCAACACAATGATCATTTCACAGCAACACTCAGTATGTCACATTACCAAGATTGGGAGTATATCGTTGATAACCTTCAACTATATAACCTCTGAGCTCGTACGTCTCAGAGAAGGGTGTTAAGCTAAGAGAATAAATTCTCCGCCACCAACAGAAATATATTTGAAAGAAATCAGCTTTATATCTCAAATTGTAATGTCAGACATAACAATCCATACAAGTCTGTTCTGGGTTTGAATAGAACCGAAGGCACTTCTTACGAAGCCCTTGCAATCCGGGTATTCACAATCCCGATCGGATTTCCCATCACTTAGGGAATCTCTATACCAGGAGCTACCCAGTGCAGAAACAATCGATAGGTTATCTTATCGTTCTTGCAAACACCCGGTCTTCAACACCGGTCTTCAAATGCTATCCATATACGACGTATCACATATTCGGAATGGGTTATACGACCCAAAGGTCCTTTCCCGGCTAACCCGAATAGTGAGCGCAACATTTAAAAACATATGGATACGGGATTTCAATTAAGTCACAACTTAATAATTCAAAACTTTCTTTTCAAATGGTTTAAACCAATTACCATTTCAAATCTTTTAACAAAAGATTTATTTCATAAAGTTCACCTACTTTCACAAATATTCATTCCTGGATTTCAAAACAATTCCAATTCAATTGGATTTAATTCATTAAATCTTTTTAAATCAAAGATTTAACTCATAGCTTTCAAAATTCGATTAACTTGTTGAATCTTTAAATCAAAGATTCAACTTATAGCTTTCAAAATTCGATTAACTTGTTAATCAAAGATTCAACTTATAGCTTTCAAAACATTTCGATTCTTTTTCAAACTTGAAACCTTTTCAACATAATTTAGAGATTCTTTCCTTAAAATGGAAGCTATTATTATTTGAAAACAAGTAGTTTTCGTTTCGAAGAAATTCGATCTTATTTATACAAGTTAAATCTTTTGGATTAATTCAAATTCCAAAAAACAACACTTTAAAAAATGGTTTAAAAACCCATATAACTTATTATAAGTTGAATAACTTTTCTTTATATCCTAGTTTCTAAATCATAGAATTCAATTTCAAATATTGAATTCAAATTTAAATCAAAATATTTAAATTTCAAAACTCAATCAAGTTATCCAAACTATATTTCATCTTTGAAATTCCATTTCAAAAGCTTTTCACTTTAATCTCAATCCATTTTCAAAACATTTGAATTCAAATATTCAACTTTATAAATCATTTCAAAAACTGTGACTTAATCGATTTCCCCGTGAAATCCTTATTTGTGTGTGTATAAGTGTGGTCCAGGGTTTAACACAATAGTGCAACATCATTCAATCATCACAGATCAAACACAAAAATATAGTTGATAAGCGATATAACTATAAAGCTTATCGTCCATTCACAGATCACAGATAATATACGAATGTAAATAAATGAATAAAATACACAGCTCAATCCATAGAACAAAATATCAAGATCAGATAGGACAATCAATTCAAAGCATCTCATACAATAAAATCATTTATAAGTAGGGAAAACATTCATTAATCATTTATAATTAGGATTTATTAATCGTATAATCCTAATTAATTCAATTTATTTCCAAGTAAATTAATTGCTTACGAATAAATTACCCAATCTTGATTTATTAATTACAAATCATTTGATATAATTAATTAATCAAACTCTTAAATTAATTAAATTATTCTTAATTAATAAATTAATTAAATTAACCTTAAGTTAATTACAAAATCATTCAACCTTAATTAATTTCATCTTTAAGTAATTAATTTTCTTTCTAAATAAATCAACATTCTAATTACATTAAATGTAATTTTACCTTAATCACTTGATTAATTAATTTTAATAATTAACTACTTGCAATAACTAATTAATCTTCAATTAATTATAACTCATTAATTAATTAATCTTTAATTAACCATCATTCAATTTATTATCCTTAACTGGCTACAATAAGTGCTTATCCCAAATCACTTGTTTTAATAAATCACGATTTAATTACTTCGAGTAATTATACTTAAATCCCTAGATTAATTATCTTTAATTAATTAGTCATTCAATAATCAATACTTTGCATTTTAAAACTTATTTCCACATTTATATTTAAAACTTAATTTTATTTCGAAATCTAGATTTCCAGTTTAGATTTAAGCCCAGGTTTCAAAATTTGATTCAACTTTGTTTAAATCTTTCCTTTGCAATTTAAATTTCATTTTAAATTCAAATATACTTAAACACTTTAAAGTTATCAAATAATTTTGAATATAAAAACTTAATTATCTCCAAACTAAGATTCGACCTAAACTTGAATTTATATTTAAACTTTTGTTTTGAAACTTAATTTAAACTTTGTTTTATAATTAAAAGATTAAGTTTTAAATCTCAAAACAGGAACAGGTTTTTGAAACCTGTAACAAGTTCTACCCAAGACAACACTCCATTCTACTCGAGTCTAGACCCGAGCTCCCTCCCATTTTCCCCGAGTCTTCCCCCTGCTTCTTTCTTCTACTCGTATCCTTCTTCTTCCTTTTTTTTCTTTTACTTGGTCGAATTTAAAACTGTTGCACCAGGCTATCCCACACGAGCGCATACTCGAGCAAAGCCATCATTTTCCCGAGTTAATCACAAGCACGATCCTGTTTGTTTGTCTTCTTCCAATCTTCAAAACTTCCCTGAAAACACGAGAGTGCACCGTGCACGTGCATGTCTCGTCGCCGACGTTCTGGTGAACAACACGACCATCAGCAAGTCACGATTTGTGACGACATCGTCCTCAGACCATCCATCATCTCGATCACGTCGCTGATCAAAATCGAGCAATAATTTGAAACCTGGAAAACAACATAGCTTCATATCGAAACCTGTCAACGCCGCGCCTCCTCATCCCCGATCACCAGCGAGCACGCCATCCTGATCAGAGATGCAACATGACCTCCTCGCCACATTCCCCCACCCGCGATCGCCAGAAACACGATGGCGACGGCGCGATTAGCTCACGACTTCGAAGTAGTAAACACGACCCTTAAACCCTAATTTGCTCTCGAATGATCAACACGATGGATTATAAAATCGTTGAACATTTTTCTGATGATCCATGACATTCAAACATGCTTCCTTTTTATTCTCGAGATTTATCATCACCCCGACCAACAGATTTTCATCAAAACCCAATTTTCATTTAACTCGAGAATGCTCGTGATCCCCTTTCTTAAAAATTCTGATCCTTTTCTTAAAAATCATAACTTCCAAAAACAAAGCACATAATCCAATTGAATTAAGAAATTAAAACACTTAATTTTGACATTCTTCAGTGTTTTCACTGTCCATCCTTGGTTTACAGTGAAACCATTTGATAATTAAATTCGAAAATATTTTTAAAACTCGGATATTGATTTTATAAACATAATTTGTTTATATTCTTAAGCCCACAAAGCATCAAAGGAAAAGCTTTTGAATTTATTTTGAAACAGGGACAGGAGACACAGAGGAATATCATTCTTTCCTGTACACAATATATATACTCAGACATTCATTTTAATAAAAGCATGTGAACACAATTCACCACCAAAAATATATGTAAACTCAAACATGCAGGCATTTAAACAATCACACTTCAAATGTCGACCATAATATCAAAAGCACATAGATAGATAAGTGAGTTTGCTCACCTTGGTTTCCAGAAATGAACAGAGCCTACTCATGTTGACACTGGCTTGTGAACTTGCAAGCTGAAGGTCTTTTTCTTTAAATCCTCTACGTTGCAGTGATATGTATTGTTGTTTAAATCATAATGAAAGTTTAAATAAAACTTTCTCAGATTTTCTTAATTTTGAAGGAATATAACTGGGATGAGAAAATGGATATATAGGAAGAAGTGATGGGGATGTATAACATTTGTACAGGGTAATTAAGATTTGGTTTTGTACAACATAAGATCAGTGATCTTATATATTTTTTTTCTCTTGCTTGAGTAGCCAAGATTTCAGCTGATAGATATTATATTGTGTACTAAGGTAATGGCATTAAATGCCTTGTACAATCTACACTTATACCATACTTGTTTTATACTTTGTTTAATGTTCTTTCACTTTCCTGCATATCTACTTTACACTCTTTGAATCATGTATGTACAGTTCTTTGCTTTGTTTATGTTTCTTGTCTTTGTCTTGCATACTTACTTTTATATTTGTTTGTATTTATTATGTTTGATTTGTTTATACTTAAATATATTTATTTTATTTTGTCTAAAGCTTTATTACCTTGCCTTGTTATTTTGTCATATGAACATATTTCTATTTTTATTATGTTGTTAAATTTTATTCTAGTGCCATCACTTTATATTTATTTCTTTGCTTTGTACATTGCTTTACAATGTAAATAAACTCCTATAGTCCCTATGTTATTTGAAATTCGTCTAATTTTATTTACTTCATAATTTATAATTCATCATATATAAATATTCTTATTTCTATTTCTATTTATTTTTAAAACCATTTATTAAAATTTTTATTTCTAATCCAATATATACTTATATTCACATATATACAAATTTTCAAATTTATATGACTTAATATATTTTCTGTTTGAATCGAGGAAACTCGCTTCCATTTATAATTAATTTTATAAATTTTTATTCAAAATTTCATTTAGTTATCAATTTAAATTAAATTAAAATCTAGGGTCGTTACAAGCCATAGAGTGTGTAATACAAACAAAACTCGTACAAGGCTCGTAGGGAGAATGGATTTCAAACCAATGACTAGGCACTGAGGTACACCTGTCACAGTACGGGGCCTAGATCACCGTACCGAGGAGTACGCCCGCTCCCCTGCAACACAAGACCGGGACTACCCCTTACAAGATAATCCCGAGTGAGATCACCCCGCGGTTGGGAGCAACAACCGCTCACTAAGCCGAAATAAAAAGGGACATCTAGGCTGGAATGACCTCACCCTGCTTGGGTGCTACCCACCTAGCCTTGCTGCATAACCCATGATTTTCAGTCATTCCCATTTGATGAGGCTTGAGGCTAAGCGTTACCTTTAAGAACAATATCCCTTAGAATGCCCATCGTCCACCTGACGATGTTTTCGCAAGCATTCATCCATACAAGTCCATTCCGGGTTCGAACGGAACCGAAGGCACTATTCCTACTACATCCATTTTGGAAATATCCTCAGGATTAGTAGCTACTAACCCTTGCACGCCACTGCTCCATCTTCGAATCCAAACTCGTTTTCACGAAACATACAAACCGGATCGAAGTGGTTTTCGAGAAATAAATCTCGATCCCGGTCTCTTTGAAACGATCAACGCATTTTTGTCCAATATTGATAGTCGGTTATTTAACTATCAATTAGTATGCATAAACATCCATCAACCAATAAATAATTCCCCCAATTATTTATTTATCTCAAAATATCTTTACAAGATATATTCTCACTTTCAAATCTTTTTGAAAACAGTTTTCAAACTATCTTCCTTTTTCTCAGAATAAATTCCGAGTATTTTCATTCCCACTGGAATCACCAAGCACAAATTTTAGATTTTAAAATAATTTAAAAACACTTTATTGTAAAATATATTTAACATTTAATTAAGGAAAATTTACTTTAATACTTAATTTATAATAATACTTTAAACAAAAGACCAAATCATTCTTTATATAATTATTATGATAATAGATTAAACAAAAATACTTACTTTGGAATTTACTTTTAAACACTTACGTTAAAACTACTTTAATAATTTACTAAAAATACATACCATATAAACATTTGAAAATAAAGCTACTTAATAGAATATAAAAACTAGATTTCTACTTTTAAAAATGAAATACTAAGTTACTTCTTAATAATTACTACTAAAATAGATTGAAAGAAAATACTTACTTTAGACTTTAAATATTGGAAACAATAAATTTCACAAAACTTGCTTTCTTTTAAAACAACTTTAAAACATTTAATTTATATTTACAATTTTACTTTTAAAAAAACATGTACTTGGCTATCCAGAGAAAATTCCAACTTCAACCAATTAAATCAATTTCCCAAATTGATTTCCAATTTATTTTATTTGAAATAAGTTTCTTTAATTTCTCAATTCATTTCAAAATTCGTTAGTTATGGGCTTATTATCAATGTTATTATTTTCCGTTTGATTTTAAACCTTTTAACTGAAATATACAAATCTTAGGTTTTTTCCCAATTCCTTCTTTATTCCTTTCAATAATTTAAATCTTCAAATATTAAATAAATGTTTTGTTCCCTTAAATAATATCATTGAAGTTTCAAACTTCATTATCTTTCTGTTTATTCAAAAATTCCTTTCCATATACAGAATTTTATTAATTAGCATTTTGAAACCACTAATATTCTTATCCAATTCATTTTAATTTATATACATTCTTTATAATTATTTCTTAAGAGTTCACTTCTTTTATTTCCTTTCGAAGTCCAATTCTATATATTTGGATAAAGCAGAGTACCGAATATTCAAGTAGACGATAACATTCAATATTCTAATATAATTCATCACAGAATATCAATTAATCACAGCTGTGGGTGTTTAATAATTTAAATAAATGTTGAGGGATCCAGTTGGATCCCTCCAACATGTTTTTCCTGCATCCATAGACGTTAGCACAATATAATCTGCCAATGCCAAAATATATCATACTATTGCACATCAATCAATTCAATCACTCAAACAATTATTTAAATTTGATCATTTAAATTTAAATATTAACCAGATGAGTGAGATTAACTCACCTTTTACTTTGCTATTTGCAATCCACTTCAATATTGCCTTGGGTTTCCAATATTTGACCTTGATTAAACAAATTATATGATTTATTAATATTTAAAATAATTGAATAATTAAATTTTCTATTTATTAATTTAATTAACTAAGAATTTGGGTTTTAACCCAATAATTTGATTTTAAACAAATTTTTCTTTTAATAAACTATTTTTCCATTAGATTAAGACAGAAGGGGTTTTGTACTTTATTGTAAAATATTTTTGTTTAAAGAATTTTTTTTTCTTTTGTATATATAAAAACTGTATATATTATTATTAAATCAAACTAGGAAATGAAGAAATCTATAGCTGTAGAATCAACTAATACCTTACTGCTTAGAATAGTGCCCAAAGACGATTCCAAAAAGCCAGCATCGCAAACAAAGTCAATGAAACCAACTTCGACATCGGTCTCCATTGCCATCTCCCCATGCACTCGAGTCGCGAAACATATCTGATAACCCAGTTTACCCAAATCCCCACCCTCGCGATCTCGCAGCATCACAGCCGGTCGAACAACCATGCCTTCCATAACCCTAGCGTTGACGTTGCCGAACCATCCTCACCATCGCGAGGACCACGTCGACATCGGTAGAGTCTGAGATTCGTCCTCAACTTCGAACCACCCAGTCCCACTGCCTGTCATCTTCCATGGTGGCGACTCACGATTCGATCCCCTTCGAGCTTGATTTGGTCGGCAAAGAAGAAGAACAACATAGCCGTGATTTTCCTCTTTGAATAGTTTATATATTTATTTTGGTTTTTATATTTTTGTTTTTAGAAGAAGAGAATGAAATAATTGAACAAGAAGAGGAAGAATTACATAGTTCAACCATTACTTTCTTGCTTGAACCGATTTCATTTGAAATGAGGAGGAAGGATATACGCGATTTAACAAAGCGGCTTCGATTAGATTTTAGCTTCATAGGGAAGACAGAGAATACATGAAGAAATAGAGAGGAATAGGTCGGCTGGGATGAAAAGATTTCGGCTGATGTGAAAAGAATTTTGAACGGTGAAAAGATGCAGGATATTTTAATTATAACGATTAATTATTTTCGAAGCGTTTTTACCTCGTACGATCTCACGAAGACTCCGAATGCTATGAAAATTTGAAATCCGGTAATAAGTCAATATTACGGACCCAATAGAACTGATTTCGTCGAATTCCGAGACTGCGCCTCGGAAGGCTATTTTTAAATTCAATTTAAACGATGAAATTTCAAAACTGAATAAATCACAATTAAATTTAATTTTAAATCTTCTATTATCTTTAATATTATCAATATAAATTTTATAAGTCTTCTAATTATTTTTAATCGGTTTAAAATTCTAGATTCAATAATTTTCCCAACTTTAAATTATTTAATTCAATAATTAGATTATCAAATAAATTGTGATATTCGTAATTGAAGTTAAAATTGCTCTATTGAATACTTAAAATCAATTAAATATTTCGATTTTAATTGCTTGAAAATTCCGGGTCGTCGCAGGATCAATGAAATCCTTTCACCAATCCACAAAGCTTATTCGAGACGGTATTAGGTCTACAATCTCGACACACACTTCCAACCACAACATATAAGCCTCTTCCATTAGTGGTAGTCGTGTTCCACACACTCCTACCTTATCTTCTTCTATGACCTATGTTGGAAAATCCGAACAGATCACCCAACAGATTAGGTATATATATATATATATATATATATATATATATATATATATATATATTTATATATATATATATTACAATTACGCTCTCTCAAGATAGACACCAATCCAGAGCCTAGGTATTCACTCAACCTAATGCTCTGATACCAACTGTAGCGAACCAACTTTCTATCACCAGAAAATCGCATCACTAGTTAAGAAAGAAAGGGATAGAAAAAGAAAAGAAAGAGAAGATAGAACAACAACACATCAGAATCTCACAGCGGAACGAATGAAATATAGTATATAACATATACATAGTATCATATACATCAGAGTACACAAATATACATCTCAATTTAGACAGTTATAACATTTCTGTCTAATATATAATACAAGATCATCAATACAGAATAACACACAGCGGAAACACTATCTATATATCTACACGCTTAAGCCTTCTGCTCCAAAGCTCCTTCAGTATTCGTCAAGGATAACCTGAATCACTTGACTACTCATACAGAATATGAGTAAGCAAGAGTTTAATAAGACAGGAAATAAACACTCGGGTCAGACAGGGGTCTGGTGTGAGTAAACGGTTTAAGATTTGCTTAACTTTAGAAAATCCTTTTGAAAAGAAAAGGTATCACGTAAGACTTCCCACACATAAACATGGAAAAGTTTTTACCTTGCGCTAACCAAAACATTTGATAGGAAATCCAGTGATATTATAATAGTGTCTAAGGTTTTCAAATAAATATGAAATAGCCGATATTGTTACATTCATTAAATTCCAGCTACTAGCCACAAAAGTGGGTAATACAAGTAAAACCGTAGGGTCTCGTAGGAAGAATGAGTTTCCATAAATGGCAGGGCTACTAGGGTACTGCTCGTCACAGTACATGGCCTAGATCACCGTACCAAGGAGTACGCCCGCTCCCCTGCAACACAAGGCCGGGACCATTCCTTACTGAACAGTCCCGAACAAGACCACCCCGCAGTTGGCTGCAGATCCAACTGCCTACAAAGCTGAAATAAAAAGGGACATCTAGACAGGGACGAATCTCGCCCTCCAGTGGGAGCTACCCATGAAGCCTTGTTGCACTCCCCTGTTTTAGCCATTCCCGGTTGATGAGGCTTGAGGCTGCGATTACCTTGGTAGGACACATCTATCTTTGAATGCTCGTCATCCACCTGACAATGTGCTGAAAGCATTCAATCCATACAGGTCCGTTCTGGGTTCGAACGGAACCGAAGGCTCTATCTCGTTGCACTCATTTTGGAATCACCCTTAGAGTCAACGACCATAGCCCTTGCACTCTAAATCACCAACTCGAACCTATAAGTACTATTCCGTCAAACTCATTACGGAATCACCCACAGAGTTATACTGACGTATAGTTCTTACACCTCGAGTCTTCACTTGCACTCCACTTGGATTCACGACCTAACGTTTATTTTGGATCGGTGTAGTTTACGGATATCCAAATATGGATACCCGATCCCGGTCTCACCGAATCCAAGCGCCATTTTAATGTCCAAGTTGTACTTAAGGGATTTAACAATAGATATTCAGAAATATCGCTTAGCATAAATGGATGATTCACATTACACAGATAAATAATTCACTATTATCACATTCATCCATATATATCACACCTAAGATATATCACATTCATATCATCACATATCAACCAATGACATACGATATCATCCAATATCATTATCTCATCCAATGATACTTATCAACCAACCAATACCCATCCATAAACAAGTTTAATCCAAACTTAATTAATTTAATTGATCCTTAATTAAATTAATCCTTATCAATCCATCTTTCCATTCATTAATTAATTACAAATTAATTAATAAACATCACATAATTATTCACCTTAATTAATCTCTCTTGATTAACTATCTCTTAATTACTTTAAGTAATTATTCATTAATTACAATATTAATTAATCATCTTGATTAATTACTTCTTAATTATCCGAATAATTATCTCTCAATTACCCTTTAATTAATCACACTTGATTAATCACCTTTAATTAATCGTACTTGATTAATTACTCTTGATTAATTATCTTTAATTAATCACACTTGATTAATCATTTATAATTAATCATATTTAATTAATTACCTTTAATTAATCACTTTTGATTAATTACTTTTTAATTACATTTAGTAATTAAAAACTTGATTATAAATTAATTATCCTTAAAATATTAATTAATAATTACATAATTATTTAATGATTACTTCATTACTTAAATTCCTTCTTTAATTAATTACTTTAACAAGTAATTAATCAAATAATTAATTACTCTTAATTCCTTTATTAATTAACCATTAATTAAATAATTTAAACCTTTAATTAATTTTATTAATTAATTCTTTAATTGATAGCACAAGTGATTAATCTTTAATCACATCCACAAAATTTTTTTTATAAGTAATTATCTTTTACTTAATTACTTCTGGTAATTAACCACTTAATTACTTTACCCAGTAATTCACTTAATTAACTCCAAGTGATTATCATCAATTAATCTCAAATTTAGTTACTTAATTAATTACTTAACTTAATCATTTAAATTTAATTAAATGAATCTTAAATTCTTATATTATGAAAATTCTTAATTAATAAAACATCACCTTAATTAAATCATTAACCAATAACACTTGATTATTAATAATAATTGAGTTATCTCAATTATTCTCACAATTATTTATCTTTAAATAAAACAAAATTCTAATTTACGTAAGTTAAATCTTTATTATAATTGATTATCAAATTCTTAATCATTGAACTTTATTTAAATAAAATATAACATACTAGAAATCAATTTATAATTAAACACATTTTAAATTGAACTTTTAAACCTTTTAAACCTTTCCAAAGTTATTTAAACAAATTTAATACAAACTTTATTTCAAAATCCACTTATTTTATTTTAAAACTTTCATATTTTAAAATATATAAACTTGTTTAAACCTTTAACTTGAAACAAATTTAGTTTTAAAAAATGAACTTGTTTAACTTTTGGTTTTAAAACTTGAATTTTCTACAAAACTCATATTCTCTTTGTTCAAAGATTTTTAAAACATAACAGTTAAATACTAAAACCCATCTCAACCTAAACCCAGGCTATCCACTACACAAACCCGAGCAAAACCCACGTTTACCCCGAGTCTTCCCCTACCCTATGCCTGCTTCGAGCCAAGGCTTCACTTACCCGATGTCATCTTCGAGTTCCCCCCCTCTCTTCCCAAAATCCAACAGTGACACGAGATCGTGCACGTAAACGTGCACGTCGTCGATGGTCGACGGCGAACTTCATGCCGACCTTCCCCAGGTCGTCTTCGACCCCTACGACACAACGCACAACCCAGAAAATTTATTTCGATCGAGGATCGAAACTAAGCCCTCCAACCCAAACTGTTCAAAACCACACACCATCAAACTTCGACCACCACCGATGATCCCTGAATCGATAAACCACGTGATCCACCTCGAAGCTCCGCCTCACTCCTTAGCACCTCCAAAACCCTACGCGATCGTTCCCGGTTGCATCACGATGTCGCGAAACCCAAATGATCAACCAAGACATTAACAGGATGTTAAACCCTATCTCAAACAAATTCGACCATCTCGTTCATCGATAAAATACACAAGTATTTTACTGATGATCTTCTACCCTCACTCAACCTCCGTGATCAATGTCGTCGACCATCTCTCCGTGGTTTGCCGTAAATCGAACAATTCGCCCAAAACAGTAAAACCCCAAATTTACACAAGTTACCCAACTAAAATTCGTAATTCAAGCTTCTAAAATCATGATATCTTATTTGCAATATGATTATAAAATCAAAAATCAAGTTTGAATTCAAAAAATTTTGACCCAAAATATAATTTTACTGTAAATTTAAAAAATTTAAGCTAATTACTTATTTTAACAACCTATAACTATTTTTAGATGTTAGATAATTTGATTACAATCATCTTGTCTTTACAAATCAAAGTCCAATCTCGAAATCGTAATCAAGTTATTGAATTTATCATGAGATTGAACTGATTTTATAAACACAGTGACTTTTAAAAAAAAACCATACAGGCAATTCATATATACAATCCAAACATGCATTCAGTATACTTCAAATAAATTCAGATATCACCATGTTATTCAATCATAAAATCAAGTTGAAACAAATGTTTAAAACTGTTTTTAAAAGATTTATTTACTCACCTTATTTGTAGAAAACAGAAAATGTTCCCAGGCTTGTTGAAATTTCTGCATGCTCATTGAATCTGAATTGCACGATTAATTTCAGTTGCATGTTGATTTAATCTCTGAGTTGTTTGATTCCAGATTGCATTGATGTTGAAAATAATTTGCATGCTTGATTAAACTTGCTTTCCAGATTATCATCTTTAGCTATATTCCATATTTTACAGGTTCAGATTCCTTGATTGTTTCAGATTTTCCAATTTCATCTCTCCCTATTTTTTTTCCTCTCAGATTTTCTACAGATTTCTTTTATTTCTCATTTTTGAACTTTGTTTTTGATTTCCATTTGCATTCATTTTAGTTGAGAATGAATAAAAGAACTAGCTGAAAATTAAAACGATTTCTTAACCATATTTTTATTTTTAGATTTAAAAATAAGTGACACTTGTCTACTATGATGTATTAGCTAACTTACACCTAAGCAATATGATTCACAAGTGTCCTTAATATGTACTAAATGTTTTACAAATGTTATTATGTTTAATTAATATTTACAAATGTTATTTTCTAATGTTTTAAATGTTATTTTCTTTTTAATGATCTATTTAAGCTATATACAATGTATTTATGTAATATTATAAAATGTTTTTATCATATAAAAATAAACTTTAGACTTTTATAAATATCTTAAAAGCAAATTCATATAGGCATTTATAAATAACTTATATTTTAACCAATTTAATTCTATCATTTGTTTATAAATTGAGAAACTTAGTTTAACTCTTTATATAAAAAATTTAAAACAATTTTATCTTATGTTAAAATGAGAGACTATTAAAACAAATGAAACTTTAATTTAAATCTTATTTAAAACCAAAGCTTAAAGTATATGTTTAAAATAAATAATAAATTATCTTTGTTATTAAAATTTTAAATCTCAAATATTATTTTCAAAAACATTAAATCAAACTAACATTTCAAATTATAAACTATATATATATATAGTAAAGTTTGAAAATACTTATTAAATTCAAATTAATAAAATTTTCCTATTACTAATATATATATACACAAATACATATACACATTTCAAATAGAAAAACATTTTAACATTATATTTGATAATTACTGTATTAAATCTTAAAACAAATTTCAAATCACAATATATATATTCATATATATTATAATTTGAGTAGATAGCTTTTATTACTTAAAACCTTCTTATTTACAAGATATATCAATATATATATATATTATAAATAGAAAATATTCTGATTAACTTTTGAAAAGTAAATCTTATCAATATTAAATTGCTAAAATAAATATTTCCAAATTGAAGTATTATAAACTTTCAAAAGAATTAAACTTGCCAATTTATACTGTTAAGAAAATTATTGATAGATATCATCAAATTATTATTATCATCCTTTAAAATAATTTTAACTTGTCAATTTATAATGTAAAATGATCAAATCAATTTAATTATTTTCAAAGATTATTAAATTGATATTGCTCAAAATTCGGGGTCGTCACAGTATACATTAGATTACAACAAAAATCATACAATATCTCGAATATTCTCAAACACTAAAAAGAATGTCATATTCTTTATTTTATTCATCAAACAACAAATATTTATAAAGCTTATCAATATAAATCACAAAAATTGGTGAAACAAAAATTCTAGAAATCATCTATTAGAAATCCAAAAAACATAAAGCGGGAGGCCAATCAAAAATGGAAGCATGAAAACTCACTAACACGTGTATCACAAATGGGTCGCTATCCTATGGACGCTAACCATAGAGCCGGTGCAACGACGTAGTACAATAATGGTACGCTCGAGGAACCTAAAACTCGAATAAGTCGAAACTACGATGTAGTACAATAATGGTATGCCCGACAAACCTGATACTCAAGTAATTCAGAACAAATGACGTAGTACAATAACGGTACATCTGATGGACCTGATAAGCCGGAACAACGACGTAGTACAACAATGGTACGCCCGATGAACCCGATAAGCCGGAACACGACTTAGTACAACAACGGAACGTCCACTGAACCGAACTCCAAAAAAACATGGGTCGCTAGCCCATAAAAATGAGTCAAAACTCCAAAGAACCCATAGGTCGTTAGCCCATAAAAGAAATGAGATGAAGCTCAATAAAACGAGGTACAGTCCCCCACGTGGACAAAGAGACATCGCATATCGCTAGTCTAAACCATAAAATGATCGTTATTAATTAATAAGAATTGTTAATTACACTATGCTAGTAAATAAACGAGTTTATTTTCAAGTCCCATAACCACTGGCTTAACTTAAGTATTTACGAACAAATTGTAAATTTCCACTCGAAAATTGTCACAAGGCTTCAATCGAACAAGTCAAAAAATTAACCAATGAAGTAAACTCAAGTGTTTCATACAACTTGTTTTGCTAAGTCATTTAATTAGATTTCTCATACAAATGAGGTAAAGGTTTGTATATATTAAAGGTTGGAAAACGGTTTTAAAAATGAGGTTTCTATAGAAAGTAACGTTGAAATCATTTTTGTGAAAGAGTTTTAGTATTTACTACTAGTATAAAAACCTTTATATTTTAAAGTGACAAATCATAGAAATGATTGTAAAACAATCGATCACTAAAAATTCACATTCAACGATGTGAATTAAAACCCAAAAAAATCGATATCAAATCCAAATCAAATGGGTATAACTAAAAATATAGAAAAGAAGTCATCAAAGTCGATAATAAATAACAACAACCAATCAGATCAACAAAGATCGATAAAAATTGAAAATCCAATTAAAAACAGCCATAATAGGCAAAATTGGCCGTTCCAGAGGTCTGGGGATTCATCCAGACGTCTGGATTTGGGTTCTAGAAATATTTCAAAAACCTCCCAGACGTCTGAACTCTAACCAGACGTTTGAACACTAACCAGATGTCTGAATCCCCAATCCAGACGTCTGGATTTTGTCTCTGCCTTCTTTTTCTTTTCTGCCATATTTTTTTTATCTTCTGCCCTAACAAGACGTCTGGACCTTCAACCAGACGTCTGGTTGCCTGTTTTGGGCAACAATTTGCCTAGCCCAATGATGGCCAAATTTATTTGGAAGCGATCGGACGAGCGACGGAGGCTAGGGATTTATGCCAAGCGACAACCCAGCCCTATAGGCTCTTCGATACACCACCAAAAAATGTCCAAGATAGGATCTTTAAAGATTTTGACTTCAATACGTCAAAATTGAAAAATTCACCAAATCAATTCAAATCAAAAGCGATGAATATGAATAGATGTTAGGAATTCATACCTAACAATAATGAAAGCTATAGATGTAGAAATGAGTTCAAAAACTCACCTTTAAACCCAAAAGCAACGAATGAGAAGCTTCAAAATAAAGGAAAGATCAACCACTCTTTACTTTAACCCAAGAAGCTCGAATCTAAGCTCATAAGCATATATTTCCTAAGTTAGGGTATAGGTATTTATGAAAATTGAAGAGAGTTTGAGATGGAGAAGATGAAGAGGATGCTTACCTAAGTTTCTCTTTAATTTTGGAGCTTAATTTGAATTTCCTAGCAAAACTAGGGTTTAGGAATTCTGTTTTCTTTTCTCTTCCCCCATTTTTCTTTAGCTTGAAAGTGTTAGGAAATGAAAACGAATAAAGAGGAGTGGGGGTGGAGTTAGGGCATTAAGTTGGGTTAATGGGCTGAAACCCAAACCCGGGCCCAAAGCCCAATAGAAAATAGCAAAATTCTAGTCCACTCCAAACATATCGATATTTTACTCAAAAAGGTCGCAAACACTGTTTTGGAATCAATGGAAGTGGTCTCGAGTCCTAATTCGACGGTTTACAAAAAGTAGCATTTTGGACATTAATGCGACTAACGATGTTATATTTAAATAAATTAATTAAATATACAATCGTAAAATATGTGGGTTGTTACAGACTCCCCTTCTTAAAGAAATTGTGTCCTCATAATACTTAAGAACAAAATAAAGATTAACAACCATAAAAACATATCAACACAAAAGAAAATTTGAAACAAGAAGTTCACCTCAAAGAGCTCGAGAGAGTAAGTCTGGATGTGCTCGCTCGATGAATTCTCTGGATTCCCAAGAACAATCCTTAGGATTTGAGGACTATTGAACTTTCACAAGTGGGACATCTTTATTATGAAGGCGTTTAACCTCCGTAGCAATGATACAAATAGGATGTTGCTCATAAGTCAAATTAGGTGGAACTTCAATTTCTTCATTAACACCAGGCTCAAGAATAGAATTAGAATCCCTAAGCCATTTCCATAGTTGAGAGACGTGGAATACATCATGAATGGCAGAAAATTGAGCCAGTAATAAAAGGAGATAAGCCATGGAACCAATACGTTTGATGACGGGAAATGGGCCAATATATCAAGGCGCTAATTTTCCCGATCGACTGAAACGTACAACACCCTTAATAGGTGAAACACGGATAAACAACAAATCTCCCACAAAAAATTCCAAATTCCTTCTTTGGTTATCGGCACAGGATTTTTGTCTACTTTGAGCTTCTTTCATCCTATAATGAAAAAGGTCAATCTTTTTTGTGGAATCATGAATAAAATTTGGACCTAAACCAGCTTCTCGCTGGTCTCAAGCCAACAAGAAGGAGATCGCCCTGGCCTTCCGTTGAGTGCCTCGAAAGGTGCCATACCAATACTAGACTGGAAGCTATTATTATAAGAAAACTCAACAATAGAAATATGATCTTCCAAACTTCCACTGAAATAAAGAACACATGCACGAACTAGATCTTCAAGAGTTTTATTCACATGCTTGGTTTGTCCATCGAACTGAGGATAATAAGCGATGCCAAAATCAAGCTTCGTTCTCAATGCTTTTTGAAGACTCTTCCAAATCCACTAGCAAATAATGGATCACGATCGCTAACAACAGATGTAAGAACTCCATGCAATTTAACAATTTCTCTTACATAGAGTATGGCCAAGAGAGGTACGGTCCAATTAGACCGAATGGGAATAAAATGGGCGAATTTTTTAAGTCTATCTACTATCACCCACAAACTATCATTCCCCGAACAAGAATGGGAAAGACCATCAATAAAGTCCATGGAGACTTGATCCCACTTCCAAACAGGAATGTCCAAAGGTTGCAATAACCCACCGGGACTTTGATGCTCGGCACTTACGAGTTAGAAAGTCATGCAACGCTTAATAAAGTTAGCAATATCAGATATCATTCCATTACAATAATAAAATCACTTCATATCCGCGTACATTTTACTATCACCGGGACTAATGGTAAATTTAGAACGATGAGAATCTTCTAAAATGTCTTTATGGAGATTACAAATATTTGGCATAATAAATCTACCAAATTTTTGAATGCTGCCACGAGCATCGATTTCAAAGTCTTTCAAACCATCAATATTTCTATCCCTACAACTTTGGCTAAGATAAGCCAATCAGGATCATGCTTTTGAGCATCAAGAATACAGTCTAAAAAGATGGATGAGCCTCAAGGCTGCACAGAACAAGAGATGAACATGAATCAGCTCCACGATCCCGAATCTCACAAGTGGATAAAATCTCGAGATCATTCCATTCGGATATCATCATTCAAACAACAGCTTGTTGCTTACAACTAAGGGCATCGACAACACGATTCCCCTTTCCGGGAGTATATAGAATATCAAGATCATAAGATGCAAGGAACTAGAGCCAACATTGGTGATGCAAATTAAGTTACTTTTGAGAAAATAAATACTTCAAATATTTATGATCGGTGTAGAGAATAAATTTCTCTCCTAAAAGATAATGATGCAAAATTCTAAGGGCGAAAACAATAGCCGTGAGCTCTAAATCATGAGTGGCATATCTAGTCTCGACAAGCTTTAGTTCCTTAGAAGCATAAGTGATACCACGTTCCCTTTGCACGAGAATGGCTCCCAAACCAAGACGACTAGCATCGGTATAAAAAATAAAGGTCTTGGTTCCCTTCGAGAATCGCAAGAATAGGAGCATCAGAAAGGAGTTCTATTGATTTATGGAAAGCACCTTCACATTTGTCTGACCAAATGTACTTAATTCCCTTCTTTGTCAAACTAGCAAGAGGCATGGAAATTTTAGAAAAATCTTTTATGAACCGATGGTAATAGCCCGCCAATCTAAGAAAACTACGAATTTCTGTCACATACTCCGATCTCTTCCAGTTTTGAATTGCTTCAATCTTTGAAGGATTCACGGAAATTTTGGATTCCGAAATGATATGTCCTAAAATTTCACATGAGATTGCCCAAAGTGCCACTTAGAAAATTTTACTTTCAATTGATTGCTCCTAAAAATTTCCAATACAATCCGAAAATGTTTTTCATGCTCTTCCTCGGTTTTAGAATAAAAAAGAATATCATCTATGAAGATGAGAACGAACTGATCGAGTAAGTCTTTGAAAACTCTATATGTCGGATAGAAGGTCATGCATTTCATTTAAAGAGGAAATCCGACATATCAAGTACAAACTCAAAGCTACTACATAGTGGTTATGTGTTCTTCGAAAACAATTATAAAATAAGCAAAACATAAA
This sequence comes from Allium cepa, assembly GCA_030765085.1. Classification (NCBI taxonomy): domain Eukaryota; kingdom Viridiplantae; phylum Streptophyta; class Magnoliopsida; order Asparagales; family Amaryllidaceae; genus Allium; species Allium cepa. Next base: position 314,093,921 of record CM060945.1, on the reverse strand, counting down.
TCAATCACAGATATTCATATCACCAAGGAAGAAACAGATATGAATATAGCACATAAAAGTGTACATCAAAGTAGTGATCACGCAAGATCCACTACATCACAAAAGAATAGGTATAAGTTCTAGACAAAAGAATATTTATACATCAAGGAGTCTCTGTCTCGAATGTATAAAACAAAAAATACTAAGCTAAGTAGTTAGCCAAAAGTTAGATGACAGACCCTGATAAGAAGTCGAGTAGAAGCACATGAAATAGTCTGTCTGACCCGAATATTATTTAAGAAGAAACTAATAAACGGATTAGTCTAGCTATAAATATCATATAAAATGAGATAGGATAAGAGATATGACAAAAACGTATGATAACAACAATGCCATACTGTGACAAGTATACATTAGATAACAACAAAAATCGTACAATATCTCAAGTATTCTCAAACACCAAAAAAATGTCATATTCTTTTTTCATTCACCAAACCATAAATACTGATAAAGCTTATCGATATAAATCACAAAAATTGGTGAAACACAAATTCTAGAAATCATCAATTAGAAATCTAGAAATCAAAAAGGGGGAGGGCTATCAAAAATGGGAGCATGGAAACTCACCAACACGTGTATCACAAATGGGTCGCTATCCCATGGTCGCTAACCATAAAGCCTGTGCAATGACGTAGTACAATAACGATATGCCCGAGGAACCTGAAACTCGAATAATTCGAAACTACAATGTAGTTTAATAACAGTTTGCCTGATGAACCTGATACTCAAATAATTCGGAATAACAATGTAGTGCAATAACGGTACATTCAATAAACCTGATAAGCCGGAACAACGATGTAGTACAACAACGGTACGCCCGATGAACCTGATAAGCCGGAACAATGACAGAGTATAACAACAGTACGTTCGATGAACCGAACTCCATAAAAGTACATGGGTTGCTAGCCTATAAGAATGAGTCAAAAATCCAAAGAACCCGTAGGCCGTTAGCCTATAAAAGAAATGAGACGAATCTCAACAAAACGAGGTACGGTCCCCCACGTGGACAAAGAGACATTGCATATCGCTAGTCTAAACCTTAAAATGATCATCATTGATCAATCAAAATTGTGAATTACACTAAGCTAGTAATAAATGAGTTTAGCTTCATGTCCCATAACCACCGGCTTAAGTATTTACGAACAAATTGTAGATTTCCACTCGAACATTGTCACAAGGTTTCAATCAAACAAGTCTAAAAATTAACCGATGAAGTAAACGCAAGCGTTTCATACCACTTGTTTTGCTAAGTCGTTTAATTAGATTTCTCATATGAATGAGGTAAATGTTTGTATATACTAATAGGTTGGAAAATGGTTTTAGAAACGAGGTTTGTATTAAAAGTAACGTTGAAATCAATTTTGCGAAAGAGTTTTAGTATTTACTATTAGTATAAAACCATTGTATTTTAAAGTGACAAATCACAGAAATGATTGTAAAAACAATCGATAACTAAAAATTCACATTCAATGATGTGAATCAAAACCCCAAAAATCGATATCAAACCTAAATCAAATGGATATTCCAAAAAATGCAGAAAAGAAGTCACCAAAGTTGATAATAAATAACAACAATCGGATAAACAAAGATCGATAAAAATTGAAAATCCAATCAAAAACAGTCAAAATAGGCAAAAAAAAATGGCAGTTCCAGACGTCTAGGGGTTCATCCAGACGTTTGGATTTAGGTTTTCGAAATATTTTAGAAACCTCCCAGACATCTGAACTTCAACCAGACGCTGAACATTAAACAGATGTCTGAATCCCCAATCCAAATGTGTGGATTTTGTCCCTACCTTCTTTTCCGGCGTATTGTTTTTTTATCTGCTGCCCTTGCCAGACGTGTGGCCCTTCCAACCAGACGTCTGGTTTCCTGTTTTGGGCAACAATTTGCCTAGGCCAATGATGGCCAAATTGATTCGGAAGCGATCGGACGAGCGACAAAGGCTAGGGAATTTTGCCAAGCGACAACCCAACCCTATAGGCTCTTCGATACATCACCAAAAACATGTCTAAATATCCAAGATAGGATCTTTAAAGATTTTGACTTCAAAATATCAAAATTGGAAAATTCACCAAATAAATTCAAATCAAAAGCAAATGAACATGAATAGATGTTAGGAATTCATACCTATCAACAATGAAAACTATAGACGTAGATGTGAGTTCAAAAACTCACATTTAAACCCAAAAACAATGAATGAGAAGCTTTAAAACAAAGGAAAGATCAATCACTCTTCAATTCAACCCAAGAAGCTCGAATCTAAGCTCATAAGAAAATATTTCCTAAGTTAGGGTTTAGGAATTTACGAAAATTGAAGAGAAATTGAGGTGGAGAACATGAAGAGGATGCTTACCTAAGCTTTTCTTTGATTTTGGAGCTTGAATTTGAATTTCCTAGCTAAACTAGGGTTTAGGAATTTTGTTTTCTTTTCTCTTCCCTCATTTTTCTTTAGCTTGAAAGTGTTAGGAAATGAAAATGAATGAAGAGAAGAGGGGGTGGAGTTAGGGTATTATGTTGGGTTAATGGGCTGAAACCCAAACCCAAAGCCCAATAGCAAAATTCTAGTCAACTCCAAATACGTCGACGTTTATACTCAAAAAGGTCGCAAATGCCATTTTGGACTAAATGTAAGTGGTCTCGAGTCCAAATTCGACGGTTTACAAAAGGTAGCATGTGATGACCCGAACTCGATGCCCGACAAACGACATCAAAATCCGTATCGCCGGAGCTTGCAGCAATATTAGATGATAAACAACACAGCGGAAACAAAAGATGATAACATTGATATACAATATAGATACAATGTGATATAAATCATGATACAACAACCTAACACCATTATAGAATATATACAACACAACACCACAGCGGAAATATATCGACATGAGTAAATTCTTCAAGAGAATCCAATACTGCAACTCCAAAGCCAAAGCTCTAAAACTTCAAGATCGAACCACCATCCAGCTGAACATTTAGCAAATGCGATCCAGAACGCGATTGCCAAATCAAAAACTTCAAAGATTCAAAAGCTGAAGAAGTTTTCCAAATGATACATAACCAAAGACTTCGAAGGCTATCGAGTCTACAGCTATTTTTTTTCCGATTATCTGAAAAACCCAACTCTAGATTGCCCGTGTGGAAAATTGTGGGCACATAGAGTTTAGGAAGGGAGCAATAAACTCCGGGTCAGTCATGGGACTGGTATGAGCAAATAAAAATAGTTTATCTTTAAAACAAACAACAAAAGAATTTAAAACAATGAAATCCATAATGCTTTTTGGAAAATGAAACTACCATAAGGCCTCCCGGCACACACACCATGCAATCGCACACTTGGGGGAGATTTCTCCTTATGATAGTCAAACATGCTTACTACGCAAAAACCATTTGATATTATTATTAGTGCATAGTGGAAAACATTTCGAAAGTATAATATTAATCTTAACCAGCATAGGTACCATTGTATTATGCCAGCTATAGCTACCACCTGAGGTGGTAGGTTATACAATTGCAATCGTAATGGGCTTGTATTATTTGATTGGATTTCCAACAAATGGTCAGGCAAAGGAACTTCCTATTGTCACATGGGAACGCCTCTGGAGGGATGCCTCGAGAACCTACCCACCCTCTGCCAACACAAGGCCGATTTACCCCTTCCCGGAAGTAATACCTAAAGATATGCCACCCCGGTCGTTTGCGACCTTTATCCGAGGCACCTAAACCACAAAGCAACATCACACAACAATAATAAATTTACAGTGTCCATATGAGTTTAGTATCTGTGCTCCATACCGTGATACCACCCTTTTCCAGAAGAAATTGACATACCCTAGGGGCTCGACCGCTGCAACCTTGCCCATCTTTCCCATTTCGACCATTTCCGAGGTGTGAGGTCCTGATGCAGTCTCTTCCACAAAGCTACGCTTTTTCATAAAGCCATGCTTCGATCAAAAAATGATCAGCAACACTTCGTATGCCACATTATCAAATTGGGAATGTATCACAATAACCATCAACTACATAACCTCTGAGCTCGTACGTCTTAGAGAAGGTTGTTGAGCTAAGAGAATAAATCTCTGCCACCAAACAGAAACGTATTTGATAGAAACCAGCTTTACATCTCAAAGTGTAACATCAGACACACATCCATACAAGTCCGTTCCGGGCTCGAATAGAACCGAAGGCACTTCCAAAAGAAGCCCTTGCAATCCCGGTATTCACAATCCCGATCGGACTCCCCATCACATATGGAGATCTCTATACCGTAGCTACTTAGTGTAGAGTCATTCGACGGGTTATCCTTTCATTTTCGAAAATACCCGGTCTTCACCACCGGTCATCAAATACTATCCATAACGTCATGTCATTATTCGGAAAGGGTTATATAACACAAAATTCCTCTCCCGGCTAAAACGAATAATTAGCGCAAAATTTAAAAACATATGGATATTGGGATTTCAGTTAAAGTCACAACTTAAAACCAAAAACCTTTCAAATGGTTTAACAAATTACCATTTCCAAATCTTTAAACAAAAAGATTCACTTCACAAAAGTTCACCCATCTTTCACAAATATTCATTCACAGATTTCAAACAATTTCCACTTCAAATCGGATTAACTCATCCAATCTTTAAATCAAAGATTCAATTCATAGTTTTCAAAATCATTTCCAAAGATTCCTTCATAACTTGGAAAACCATTTTCATTTCAACCTTGAAATCCTTTCAACACAAATTGGAAATTATTTCCTTATATGGAAGCTTTTATTATTTGAAAACAAATAGTTTTCGTTTCGGAAAAATCCGATTTCATTTTTACAAGTTAAAGCCCTTGGGTTAAATTCAAATTCCAAAATAATACTTTTAAAATGGTTTAAAACCCGCATAAACACATTTATAACTTGTACAACATTTTTAAACCATAATTTCCAACATAGAATTCAATTTCAAATTTTGAATTCAAATTTAAATCAAATTATTTATATTTCAAAACTTAATCAAGTTATTTAAAATACTTTTATCTTCAAACTCCTTTTCAAAAAAAATTTATATTTAACCCAAATCCATTTCCAAAAACCTTTTGAATTCAAAATTCAATTTTTAAAACTATTTCAAAAATCTATGACTTAACCAATTTCCTCATGCAATCCATTTTCCTGTGTGTATGGTGTAGTCCATGGTTTTACTCAATAGTGCAACATCATCAATCATCACAGATTTAAGCATAGTAATTGCCAATAAGTAGTATATCTCTATAACGCTTATCTTCCATTCACAGATACAACAGATAAATAATATACATTCATCGCAGATAAAATAAATTACATTTATCACAGTTTGAATTAAAATAATTCAAATCGCAAAGCATGCCACAGTAGAGATATAAACAATTCACAGCATTCAATAGAATACAGTCATCCATAAGAAATGTTAACTGATCATCTGATTAATTGAAATCAGATTAACCACTAATCCAGGTTAATTAGTATTAATTAATTACAATTTAATTAATTATCCTTTATTAATTACAATAAGTGATTATCCCTAACCACTTATATTAATAAATCACAAATTAATTTTAATCGCTTGATTAATCAACTTTAATCATTAATTACTTTTAATTAAGTAATAATCTTTAAGTAATTAATTACCTTTAATTTCTTTTATTAATAAATTTTCCACAGATTAATTACATTAATTAATCCTTAATTAACCTTAAAATTAATTAACCTTTAATCATTTAATTATTCCTTAATTAATTATATTAATTAAACTACCCTTCAAGTTGATTACAAAATTGGTTATCCTTTACTTAATTTAAGTAATTATAAATTAATTAACTTTTAATCATAAATTAATTCACCTTTAATTAATAAGTAATTAACCTTTAATCCCTTGATTAACTTTTAAATTAATCACATTAACTAATTAATCACATAAATTAAATTCTTTTAGTTAATTCAGAAATTAATCATTTAATCACTTTAAATCTTTAAATTAAATTAAGGACTAAAATACTTCATTCTTTAAATGTATAATTAATCACATTATTAAGTTTGTTTCTAAAAATAAACTTTTCAAAAAAAAAGGTTAAAAACAATTTAAACTCAAAGGATTTTATCTTTCAAATCTTTAATAATTTCCATATTAATTAAACATTAATTATTTTAGAAGAAATAGTAAATAAATTATTTCCTTAATTAAGTTTTTAAACTTTAAAGCTTGTTATTTCTTTTCAAAAATATTAAAACTCATCAACCTGTTAAAGAACCCGAGCCAACCACTGATTTTCCTGATCCTCACTTCGGGCTTCATCAAATCTTCAGCTGCTTCGAGACTATCTCGCGAGTAACATGAGCGCGAACCCGATGTGTGTCTTCTTCCCCGAGCCAAATCTTCACTGGACAATCAAAGGTGCACCGTGCTCATGCACGGTGACTTCTCGATGTTTTGACCATCGATGGCATCCTCGACCTGTCACCAATGACCTCCACTACCTTTCAGACCACCCAGATCCGAAGATCTCACCACAAAAATCATTCAAGCAAATCGAACGACGACAAAACCATACTACCTCGACCCAAATGGTTCGCTACGACGATTTAGGTGACCGGAACCCATGTCCCTCTGACCACAACATCGCCATCGATCCACGCCACTATCCCAACACTTGCAGTCATCACCGATGATCCCACGACGTCACACGATCCCCATTTACCTCGTCGACCAAATAGGTCTTCGAACCCAAAATCACATTGCCCTGCCTTCCACAACATACTACAGCATCTTTGATCAATTTTCCAATGATCGACAACCCAAAAGCCACCCTTGATCACAATGCCGAGCCTCAATTCATTCGTGATCACCGACGATTTACAAAATTCCCAAATCTTTTCAACTATGAATATCTCGATGAATACTTCTCTGAAAATCATGATTTCTCTTTCAAAATTCATCATTTCTATATACAAATCTAGTCATGAAGTTAAAACTAAAAATTAAAATCTTTTATTTTCTGACTTTAATTTACTTTAACTGTAATTTCTTATTTTTGATCAAATTCCTTAATATAAACACTTAAGTTTATTTTTAAAAATAATATTACATTCTTACCTTCATTTTCCATTTATAAATCAAAGCCTAAATCTAAACGTATGAAGAGAAATGGAGTTTTCTTTAGGGGGAATTTGAGCCTGTAACACAACAGAGGCTTATCTTTCTCGTTTCTAGACATGCACTCATATACATATATCATATTGCAAGCATAAACGATACTTTTCACAACAATATCCAAAGCATTTATCATAGTCATCAGATATAAAACAACTTTAAACTTTTTAAGGTGTTAGTTTGCTCACCTGATTCACTTGAAAGCAGAAAAGATCAGAGGACTGATTTTTTTTGAATTTTATTGCTTGCTGTGTTGCTTAATCCTGTTATGATGCTTTGATCATTTAGTTTTATTTGAAGGCTTGAAAACTATTGTTGTTTGATTTGTTTTCTGGTTTTACTTTGATTTGAATTTGCCTGACTTGAACTGTTTTGCTTGCTGTCCAAGTTTGCTTGATTCTTGCTTTTCCTGTTTTTTGTTTCAAGTTTGTATTTGTTTAATCTTGTTTTGTTTTGATACTGATTTTGATTTTATTTTATTTTCTTATTTCAGTGTTGTTAAATATATGAGAAAGGAATTTAATTTAGTTTTTAATCTTCAATATAAAATTTAATACATTTTAAACAAAATTAATGCCACTTGTCTATATGCAAGCTTATTTTGGTTACAAATGTTTCAATATATTTTAAAATATTTACACTTGTAAATTTCATTTTACAAATGTCAATTTTAATTTTAATTATGTTTAAACCCTCTTCTTTATTTTATTTACAAGTATTGTTTTCACGTTTATACTTTTAACAGTTACAAACTATAAATTTTAAAAGAAAATTTTCTAATCTTTACATCCAATACTATTTTAAACTTAATTTATTATACTTTTAAATGTATACACACACACACACATACAAATTTCATTTAATTATGTATAAATTTAAAATTTAACTTAATTTATTATACTCAAATTTATATAAATAATACTAGTGTTGAAAATGTTCAAATTTAATCTTTAAGAAAATTATTATATTAATTTCAAAATATAACTTTTTAAAGAAAATGTTTTAGAACTTTATTTCTATAATAAATCCAATTTATGTATAAATATTTACATTTTTAATTTTCCAAAATCAAAATTTTATTTACAATTTAACTTTTATTAACTTTAAAATAAAAACTTTAAAATTCTATTTTATTTCCAATACATATATTTTTATATCCAATTTTTTTATTTAAGAAATACGTATCCTTAAAGTTCAAACCAAAACTCTATTTATAATCTAAATTTTTTGTTTATTCAGGAGATTTTCTAATTAATTCACAAATAATTTCACAATTTAATTCCAAAATTAAATTAATTGTCAAATTAAACTTGGCTAAAATTGGAGAATGTTACATAGCATTTCGAACTTTAATCCGACTAACGATGCTATATTTAAATAAATCATTTAAATATACAGTCGTAAAATATGCAGGTTGTTACACGCCAAGTGGGGGATGTTACAAGTTGGTATCAGAGCATATGTTTATGAAACTTAAAAGAAATTTAGACCTAAAATATTTTTCAAAACATAATCCAATGAATAAGAAAAATATTAGGGTTTGGGATAACGCTACGGTAACGTTCTTATATTTGATATACATATATATAAGTACGTATTCCCCTCTCTCTTAGACCATTCTTATGTATCTTACTAAGAATAATATGCAAACTTACGAGAAAGAAGATACTGAGGCAGGAAAGGAAGAGGAAATCTTGGTGGAGGAAGCACCAAAACCAATGGAAATGTTCGACCCCCCAGGAGGAACTCGGGTTGACGGACTATAGCTAACCAAAATGTGGATGCTAATATTGGTGCTAGAAATCCACCAGTGGAGATGAGGGATACTAGTTCTTCGTTAACCTAGTGCGTGCAGGAGCTGCTACTGGTGTTGCTGGAAATGTTGGGGGAGCTAATCCTGTGGCTCTAATTGGGAATCATTATGCTAAGCTGAGATTATGCCAGTCTTGGTGGAAAGCTGTTTATGGGAATGAAGGATGCTATAGAAGTTGAGAATTGGTTATTGCACTGTGAGAGAATCTTCACTGATTTGGGTCCGGACGATGAGCAGAAGAGAAGGCTAGGCTCTAGGCAGTTGCAAGGGGTAGCACTTTATTAGGGGAATAATGTTATTACCGGAGTTCCGAAAGAAGAATTGACTTGGGCAGAATTCCAAAGAGAATTGAACAAAGGTTTTTATCTGAAGTTGCTAAGTCGTCATTGATGAGAATGTTTATGGATTTGGAGTAGGGAGAGATGTCGGTAATCAAGTATGCTGCTAAGTTTGATGAGTTTTCATGATATGGTCATACTACTATAGACACATCATCGGGAGGAATGAGAGGTTTATTCGGGGATTTGGACCTGAGATTGCTAGGGAAGCCTTGCCACATCTACATGCTCCTTGTAATGTAGTTGTGGTGATGGTAGTCCGACATGAGGAGATGCTTGTTATTTGTGCTAGAGAAAAGCTGGTTGAAACCTAGGGTTCCCAGGGAAAGAAGAGAGTTCTTTAATACGAAGGGAGCCTAGAAAAGGGAGGCTGCCAAGAAGGCAAAGACTGATTTTGTTTGCTTCTAATGTGAAGAAAGATCATTATCTCATGAGTGTCAGTCAGGCAAGGAGAAGAAGGCTATAGAAAAGAAGAATGTGAAGTGCTTCAACTATGACCAAGTTGGGCATTATAAGAATCAATGTCTAGAACCAGTCGGGGTGGACCAGGAAAAGGTTTTTGCTGTTGGACCATCATCTGCTAGGCAAATTGCAGCTGAAAAAGGAAAGACTACGATGGAAGGTATGCTTTTGATTCAGAGTATACCAACAAGGGTACTATTCAATATTGGTGCATCACATTCATTTATATATTAGAATTTAATTGATAGGTTATGCTTTGAACACATATACCTTGTTACTTCCTTAAGGGTTGTGAATCTAATAGGAGGGAATGCAACTCTAGGGATGAGATGTTACTAGTTAGAACTAGACTTGTTAGGTCATAAGATTGCATGTAGTCCATATGTTTTGATTTCGTAGATTTTGGAATCATTTTTAGTATGGATTGGTTGGGTAATTATGAGGCTAGGATATTTTTCCAAGATAGGGAGATATCACTAAGACACCCTGATAGTCATAAACGAATAATATTCTCAGTGGCGAATCCGAACCGGAGTGTTTATGCTTTTTTAAATGTTATGGAAGTAGTAGAAGAGTTGAGTCAGGTTCGTGTAGCAAACTTTATTTTTGAGCCGGTTATGGGACTACCATAGAAAAGAGCTGTTGAGCTACAAATAGATCTTGTGCCACGAGCTGAACCTGTTAGTAGACTACCTATCAGGATGACACCGATTGAGATTAAGGAATTGAAGGTACGACTAGTGGTTCTTGAAGAGAGAAATTTTATTAGACCAAGAAGTTCGCCTTGGAGAGCGGTCGTAGTGTTCGTGAAGAAACCATCGGGGTCGTTAAGGATGTGTATCGACTATTATAAGTTGAATGAGAGGGAGATTAAGAAAAAGTATCCTTTGCCAAGAATAGACGATCTATTTGATAAGTTGTGTGGAGCCAGAGTGTTTTCCCAGTTGGATTTAGCGATAGGTTTCCATCAGTTAAGAGTGGCAGAGGACTATTTTCCTTTGATGACATTTTAGACTAGATATGGTTCGTACAAGCGGATAGTAATGCCATTCGGATTAATGAATGCACCTCTTTCTTCGTGGATTTGATGAACCGAGTTTTCCGATGGTATTTGGATAGGTTCATGTTGGTGTTTATAGATGATATTTTATTATACTCTAAGGAAGAAAGAGAGAATGAGGATCGTCTTACAGTAGTGCTTAAGACGCCGAGGCAGCATCGGCTGAAGGCGAAGTTTTCCAAGTGTCATTTTTGGAAAAAAGTGGTTTTTCTTAGTCACGTTGTTTTAGAGAATGGCTTGTCAATCGATCCTGATAAGATCGAAACTGTTAATAATTGGAAGAAATCAAAGATGGTGGTTGAGATTAAAAGTTTTCTTGCACTTGCTGGCTATTATAGGAGATTCATCAAGGATTTCTCGTGGATAGCAGCACTTTTTACTGAATTAACCAGAAAGGACGCGAAGTTTGTCTGGTCCGACAAATGTGAGGAAGCATTCCTTTAGTAAAAGCATTTGTTGACCAATGCACCAGTGTTAGTAGTTCCAGACGGAAACCAAGGGTTGGTGGTATATACCGATGTAGGATCGATTTTACCCTAGAGGGGGGGGTGAATAGGGTGATACTATTAATTATAAAAGTTAATTGCGGAAGCTTATAAAATAATTTCAACATAGATCACAGAATAATAGCAGCACAGATAACAACAGAATAATAAGTGCAGAAATAGAACGACACAGAATTTACTCAGCTTCGGCAAAAACCTGGGTACGTGCTGCCCCTAAGGTTTCTACTAGAAATTAAGTAGTCACACGCTTACACACGTAAACCCGCGACACCCGCTACTGACTAACCTAACTCTACGCTCAAAACTCTGCCACAACTCAGCCAATGAGTTGCAAATTCTCAAACTATGCCACATAGTTTGTCCCCTAGTCACACGACTAGTAATTACAACCGTTTAAAAGAGAAATAATTTTTTTAAAACAATTTAAAAAACAAATAAACCCTAATTTAACTAGAGCCTTATATAATTAATAACCAGACTAAATAAATTAAGCCGACCCAACAAAAACACGCCCTCTTTTATTTTTATGAGTTCGACCCGTTTCCTCTTTTTCTCTATAATGGCGGCTCGCTTGTTCGTTCCTCTTCCTTCAAAAATTAGGGTTTTTCGAAAATTCGAAGGATGCCGACTTGAAATATTCGATTGAATATATATGATTCGGCCCCTTTTGTCAATCGATGGTCTCATAGATTTGCTTCGACTGCTTCAAATTTAATTGAATTTGAGATGACTTCGGTATGTGATTTTTGCTCCTTTTCTTTTCTGATTGAATGCTTGATCTTGATTAATTTGTTGCCAATGATGATTTAGTTTATATATCGATTCGATCTCCTTTATTTGCATTCGTCTGATTTTTTCAACATTGCGCTTCGGCCATTTGATTTCGTTTGGATGTTGATGATTTCTCTGACTTTTTCAATTCACTTGAATAACACGGTTTTGAACTCTGACTTGGTTCGATTCCTTGATTGCTTGGTTATCCCGGCACCGTCGAATTTCGTGGCCACCGCGGCTTGATTTGCATTTGACTTGGTCATATAATTTTGAGTATCAGCTTTAAGAAAAAAAGTGACTTTGGCCAACGTGTTCATCCTTGTAGCATACTTGACTTGTCGAAACGTGTATCTTGATTTTGCTTTGATTTTGTCTCTGTTGTATATATGTATTCCTGTGTTCATGCCTGTTACCATTCATGTTGTTTGCATTGGGTTGATATCATGTTGAACTGTTCGGTTGTATTTGCAGTTTGACTTAGACTTCATGATGTTACGTCCTATTGTCTGGTGGAATTTGATCTTGATATTGTACTTCACTGCGTACATTTGTCTGCACTTTTATTCATGATTTGGTCCACTGCAGTTTCATTGTGACTTCACTTGATTTGAACTGCAGTTTGAATTATGATGAGTTGCTTCGAGTTGTATACATATATGTTACTTGTTGGTCTGTAGCTCCATGTTGCATTGAACTCTGTTGACATGTGCATTACACTTGAGTCTTGTTCATTCACATTGCTACTTTATGACTTCGGCCATTGTCATTTGAATTGTAAAGCCTTCCTCCTGACTTTATTCCGTTGACATTGGCATGACTGCTACTTTGAATTTGATTTATTCGTTGTCACTTGACTACTACTTTGTTTACACGTACACGGCTTGCTGGTTCGATGTACTTGAATATGGTCTGCACTGTGACTCGAGTCTTCCTTTGATAGTCTGCATTGCACTGGAGATTCATTTGAGACGTGTTGTTGTCTTCATTGTTGACTGCTTGGTTGTATATGCAGTTTTTAGTTGTTGTGCCACTGTTGTGTACTATGCCTTAATCTTTGAGCATTGCTGAGTTTGTTTCTTTTTACTGTTGCATTTATTTTGGTATAACTGCCCTTGTGCACTTTGATATATAAGCTTGTCTTGGTTTGTCGAAACCACAGTGGCATTTGCAAATGCATTCATCCACTTGTCTTGTTGACATGTTCATTGCCTTCATACTTTATAGTAGTTGTTGCCACTGCCTGTTTCAGTTTACATATGGTTTTGTACATTTGGATTTTTGGTTGAGGCTTGTTTTAGTTGTCTTGACAATTTTCATGAACTTGCACCTGTGTTAAATTCAGCATATAGCTCGGATTTGACCTTGTGCTGAAAGTTGTGACATTATTTTATTGCACTTGAGTTGAACCCGGCGTTTTGGGTTTGACCTGTGCTCACCTGTCCCTATAAATTTATCAAGTGTATATCTCGGTGTGCACGGCCTTGTGGCATATACAGTGATACACTGTGTATGTCACAAGCTATTCGTGTATGATGAATTGAAAATTAAATGATGACGATCAACCCAAATAACTGAGGAAAATATTATTTTCAAAATTCACATTTTGTTTTATACTGCAAAAAATATTTCCTTTTCAATTTTACTGCGTCAATATTTATTTTTGCAGATTGCTCAGATGCTGGATTTAGAATTTGGAGTGAAGTTGAAGATAAAATACGAGTTGAGTGAATGAGTGATATGTAGTTAGATCAAATGTAAATGTGAATCGTGATGTAATCAAAGATGTACTGTAATTGAAAAAATATATATATATATAGTGAGAGCTTGAACTTTGTACTATTCAAAGATTGTAATAAATATTTGTTTGAATAAAAAATTCTGTTTGAATTCAAATTATGTGTTATTTATTTTTATCTAGCAAATATTTATTTAATCTATGAAAAATAAAATAGTACATTAACAAATACATTTAAATGAATATATATATATATATATGTTTATTATCATCAAACAAAAATCGTATAATCGCATATTCAACAATCACCCCCTTTTGATGATAACAAACATATATTTAAGATTTTGAATATGTTAAATGTATTTGATCATAGATATACTCTAATTGCTCCCCTATTTAAATGCTTCCTCTCTACACAAAGCTCCCCCTACATGTATGCGTACAAATAAAAATATGCAAATGAGCCTAGATGCAAATGGAAAATATATGTCCTTTACTTGATTTTATTTGACAAAATCTTAACTTTTCTCTCCCCCTTTTGTTATCAGTGAAAGAGTGATAGTGTTAGAGAAAATAGAGATAAAGTGATCGATATTAATCCAACATTAAAACTCAATTGAACATAAATATTAAATTTCAATAAAAAATCAAACAAAATTCATAAATACTTTGTTAGGCGCATATTCCACTTTAGAGTGATGGGAATGATGTCATCATATAAAACCATACAGTTGTGTCTATTTGTAGCATATTTATATCAAGAATTTGAATATCTACCAATCATCCATAACCGTTAGGACTTTTAAATGAGATTAGTAGTATTCCAATTTTATTTTATTTTTTAAAAAAAAAATGAATTCAATTATCTTATAACCACGCATAACTGTAAGGACTTTTAAATGGGATTAGAATCAACTTTTTTATTTTAAAAATCAATTTTGATATGTGTTCCATACATGCATGACTGTGAGGACTTTTAAATGAGCATGGAAGCACATAACAAATTTCAAGTAATTCACTCATGCATAACCATAAGGACTTTTAAATGAGAGTGAATACTTTGGATTTTATTATTTTATTATTATTTTATCTACTATATATATATTTTTATTTTAAAAAAATGTAAAATGAAAAACGAATGATTCCTGTTTAAAGTACCACATATTGACAAACTATATAGAATTTTGATGTGTGATGGTCGTTAGAAATATGATAGAAATAGATATGGTAATGGAATTTTTACCAACAAAAGTTTTATAACTCTTGTTTAAATTTCTAAAGAAATTTACTAATTATACCGTCTCGAGTCATAATGTATGATAAATATCAACACTCAGCACTTTCTCAATCACTATTTATCTTTTCGATAATTATTAGGGAGTCAGATTAGTCAAAATAGTCATTTAAAATCAAATTCAAAAATAATTATAAAATCAATTTTTCAAAAATGATTGTTCTGAAAATATGGTCAAAAATGATTTCCTCGAAGGGGTTGTATGAGAAAAAATTTCTGCTATTTGAAAATTATTTGAATTGAAAAATATGCGGATATTTTTTAATAAAACCGATGCAGTTACTAAATGTCTCTACAAAAATCACGTTCAACTAGTATGTTTTCTATCAACTAGATTACCAGTGTAATCTGCATCTGAATTTTTCTTTCACTCCAAATTATCACTAATTGAATTTGATACACCATGAAGTGTGCACCAAAAATTTCGAACTCAATTTTAATAGCATTTTAAATGACATTCTCTTGAATTTGAATTTAAGCCATATAAATAATCAGAAACCGTGAACATAGAGTTAGCCGTATTATAACCAAATGTATTATCATCCAACAAAACACTATTTTTAATCCAAACTAATATATATGAAGTAATTCAAAGAACCTAGAGATTTTTATAGTTTTTTAGCATAAGAATATAATTGGCCAACAATTTTGAATAAGTCAGAATCAAAATCATCATTATTTCATCATCTCATTATTGGCTGATTTGACTTAGATTACAGTGCAGATTATCACATTTAATATATCGTTCAAATAAATATACCATTACCTGTTTTACCTTTATGATATTTTTCATTGCTGTTCATTGTGATTCTATCACCTTTATACTAGGCTAAGGAACTTTGCTTTGTTGCTCGGTGTGCCCTAGGAACAGCCAGACTCCGAGTGGCACTATTGTTGTTCCTTAGCCTGCCACCACACCTACACGGGAAAAGATTTTTGTGACCTATTTGTTTTTATAGGTCCATGGTTGTTAGTGGCAGAATATTCAGAAAAATAATTTTGTGGAGACCCAAAACTATTTATAATTGTTCCCTTCGGCACCCAAATTTGTTTAACTTTGAGAGATTTTATATTTGTGCCTTTTGGAACCCAAATCGGTGTAGTTTTCACATGTTTGGGTCTATACCAACAATTATTGTGATTGTGTCCATATTTTCTACAAATTTTGCACATAGAATTAACTTGATTAATATTGCTTTCAACATTTTCAGATTGATTATATCTAAGTCCTTGTCTAACCGTATTAACAGTTTGCTTTCCCAATAGCATATTCAACGATTTTTAACTTTTTGAAAATTTATCTAAAGTCGCTGACAATAGTTGGACTTGTGTTTTGAGAGATTCATTTTCGTTTAACAATTATGTGTATTTTTTAATAGAATTCTCTCTCCTGGTATTTTCACTCTCTTTCAAAATCAGAATTTCATTTTCAATTGATTTTATATTAATTTCTGATTTTTTAATTTCTTCTTCGAATGTTGAACAATTATCACACTTTGGGATCCAACTTTTATAGTTTTTAACTAATTATTCAAATTGTTCATTTAATTCTATCAAAGTATCTTTTTATGATTCAAGTTTGGCATACTTCTCCCTAAGTCGTTCAAAACAGCCATTTACTTCGTGGAAATATATAAGTAATTCTGAGTGAGTGAGTTTTGATACCTCGCTTGGCTCGTCATTATCCTTATCAGTTATATTTTCTTGAAAGCACATATCTGCTTTCTCACTCTCACTGCTTGAACGTTGATTATCTTCATCACTTGTATTCCACGTGGCTACAAAACTTCTCCTCTTTTTATTTCTTTTCAAAGTCATGTTGATTTTGAGGACAATTGGGCTTGATGTGTCAGGGTTGGTTGCACTTGTGACAGATGATTTTCTGTTCTTCTGAGTAGTCTAGTGCTTTGGCTATTCTGCTTTTCAATTTCTGATTTCGAGCTGGATTTCCGTATCTATGATTCCACCTTTTGAATTTCTTTATTAGTAGTGCCAGCTCTGCTGCTCCATCATCATCATCGTTATCATCATCACTTTGGGTTGTTCCTTTGAGAGCTATTGATTTCTTTTGGGTATCTCCTCCTTCACACACTTCCTTGAATTTCATTTCTAGCTCATTAGTGGTGAGATTTCCGATGAGTTCTTCAACTTTCATTTGTTTTAAATCTTTCGATTCTTGAATGGCAGTCACTTTGGCTTCAAAACTTCGTGGAAGGACTCTGAGGATTTTTCGGACTATCTCCAATTCCGTGTATGATTTTCCAAGAGCTTTTGATTTGTATACGATATTGGAAAGTCGTCCATACGTCTCTTTGACATTTTCTTCCTTCGCCATTATGAAGTTCTCGTATTCGCTGCTTATCATGGCAAGGCGAGATTCTTTGACTTGAGATGTTCCTTCGTGAGTCACTTCTAGTGTGTGCCATATTTCCTGCGCAGTTAGACAATGTGAGACATGATTAAATTCAAATTAATCTAATGAACAGATAATAGAATTCATAGCTTTGGCATTAGCATTTTGTAATTTACTTTTTAGTTCTGTCCATTGATCCTGTGGTTTATCTATTTCCTGATTATCTATAGTTATAGTTGGTGTTCTATAACCTGTCTCAACAATATTCCAAGCATCAATGGTTTTCATAAAAATTTCCATCCTATTTTTCCAGTAAGCATATTCACCATTGAACATCGGTGGTCTAACTGTGGACTGACCCTCAGCAAAAGCATTATTAAAATAAGCCATTTTAAAAATTCAAATTTTTAATACAAAAACTGATTTTTGAAAAAAAAACGAATTTTTAAAACAAAAGTTGACTTCTATTCCCAGCTCTAATACCACTTGTCGGATCGATTTTACCCTAGAGGGGGTGAATAGGGTGATACTATTAATTATAAAAGTTAATTGCGGAAGTTTATAAAATAATTTCAACACAGATCACAGAATAATAGCAGCACAGATAACAACAGAATAATAAGTGTAGAAATAGAACGACACATATTTTACCCAGCTTCGGTAAAACCCTGCCTACGTGCTGCCCCCAAGGTTTCTACTAGAAATTAGGAAATCACACGCTTACACACGTAAACTCGTGACACCCGCTACTGACTAACCTAACTCTATGCTCAAAACCCTGCCACAACTCAGCCACTGAGTTGCGAATTCTCAAACTACGCCACCTAGTTTGTCCCCTAGTCACACGACTAGTAATTACAACCGTTTAAAAGAGAAATACAAATTTCAAAAACAATTTAAAAAACAAATAAACCCTAATTTAAGTAGAGCCATATATAATTAATAACTAGACTAAATAAATTAAGCCGACCCAACAAAAACACGCCCTCTTTTATTTTTATGAGTTTGGCCCGTTTCTTCTTTTTCTATATAATAGTCGCTCGTTTGTTCGTTCCTCTTCCTTCAAAAATTAGGGTTTTTTGAAAATTCGAAGGATGCCGACTTGAAATATTCGATTGAATATATGATTCAGCGTTCCCTTTTGTCAATCGATGGTCTCTTAGATTTGTTTCGACTGCTTTGAATTTAATTGAATTCGAGATGACTTCAGTATGTGATTTTTGCTCTTTTTCTTTTCTGATTGAATGCTTGATCTCGATTAATTTTTTGTCGATGATGATTTGGTTTATATATGGATTCGATCTCCTTTATTTGCATTCATCTATTTTTTTCAACATTGTGCTTCGGCCATTTGATTTCGTTTGGATGTTGATGATTTCTCTGAATTTTTCAATCCACTTGAATAACACAGTTTTGAACTCTGACTTGGTTCGATTCCTTGATTGCTTGGTTATCACGGCACCGTTGAATTTCATGGCCACCACGGCTTGATATGCATTTGACTTCGGTCATATGATTTTGTGTATCGGCTATGAGAAAAAAATTGACTTTGGCCAATGTGTTCATCCTTGTAGCATACTTGACTTGTTCGAAACGTGTATCTTGATTTTGCTTTGATTTTGTCTCTACTGCATATATGTATTCCTGTGTTCATGCCTGTGACCATTCATGTTGTTTGCATTGGGTTGATATCATGTTGAACTATTCGGTTGCATTTGTAGTTTGACTTAGACTTCATGATGTTACGTTCTGTTGTCTGATGGCATTTGATCTTGATGTTGTACTTCACTGTGTACATTTGTCTGCACTTTTATTCATGATTTGGTCCACTGTAGTTTTATTGTGACTTCACTCGATTTGAACTGCAGTTTGAATTATGATGAGTTGCTTCAAGTTGTATACATATATGTTACTTGTTGGTCTATAGCTCCATGTTGCATTGAACTCTGTTGACATGTGCATTACACTTGAGTCTTGTTCATTCACATTGCCACTTTATGACTTTGGCCATTTTCATTTGAATTGTAAAGCCTTCCTCCCGACTTTATTCTGTTGACGTTGGCATGACTGC
Organism: Allium cepa; assembly: GCA_030765085.1. NCBI lineage: Eukaryota > Viridiplantae > Streptophyta > Magnoliopsida > Asparagales > Amaryllidaceae > Allium > Allium cepa. Next base: position 314,074,304 of record CM060945.1, on the reverse strand, counting down.
TACTTTGAATTTGATTTGTTCGTTGTCACTTGACTACGACTTTGGTCACTCTGTTGCTTCTTGCTTGATACACCTGTCTTTGTTATAACTGTTGCACTGATATTGCTGCTGCACTATGCAGTAGCCTTGCTTGTGCATTTTCATGTTGCTGAGCCACTGAGTCATTTTCAATGTTTCATTGTTGTTGTGTGTTTGTTGTATGTATGATGTAGTCTGGTTTTCCTTTTTGGTTTGCATTGTGTTGTTACTTCGTTTTGTTTACATGTACACGACTTGTTGGTTTGATGTACTTGAATATGGTCTGCACTGTGACTCGAGTCTTCCTTTGATAGTCTGCATTGCACTGGAGATTCATTTGAGATGTGTTGTTGTCTTCATTGTTGACTGCTTGGTTGTATATGCAGTTTTTAGTTGCTGTGCCACTGTTGTGTACTGTGCCTTGGTCTTTGAGAATTGCTGGGTTTGTTTCTTTTTACTGTTGCATTTGTTTTGGTATAACTTCCCTTGTGCACATTGATATATAAGCTTGTCTTGGTTTGTCGAAACCACCGTGGCATTTGCATATGTATTCATCCACTTGTCTTGTTGACATGTGCATTGCCCTCATACTTTATAGTTGTTGTTGCCACTGCTTGTTTCAGTTTGCATATGGTTTTGTACATTTGGATTTTTGAACGAGGCTTGTTATAATTGTCTTGACCATTTTCATGAACTTGCACCTATGTTGATCCAGCTTATAGCTCGGATTTGACCTTGTGCTGAAAGTTGTGGCATTATTTTATTGCACTTGAGTTGAACCCGGCGTTTTCGGTTTGACCTGTGCTCACCTGTCCTTGTAAATTTATCAAGTGTTTATATCGTTGTGCACGGCCTTGTGGCATATACAGTGACACCTTGTATGTCACAAGTTGTTACGTGTATGATGAATTGAAAATTAAATGATGACGAACAACCCAAATAACTGGGGCAAATATTATTTTCAAAATTCACATTTTGTTTTATACTGCAAAAAATATTTTCTTTTCAATTTTACCGCGTCAATATTTATTTTTGTAGATTACTCAGATGCTGGATTCAATTTGGAGTGAAGGTGAAGATAAAATACGAGTTGAGTGAATGAGTGATGTGTAGTGAGGTCAAATGTAAATGTGAATCGTGATGTAATCAAAGTTGTACTATAACTGAATATATATATATATATATATATATATATATATATATAGTGAGAGCTTGAACTTTGTACTATTCAAAGATTGTAATAAATATTTGTTTGAATAAAAAATTCTATTTGAATTCAAATTCTGTGTTATTTATTTTTATTCAGCAAATATTTATTTAATCTATGAAAAATAAAATAGTACATTAACAAATACATTTACACGAATATATATGTTTATTATCATCAAACAAAAATCATATAATCGCATATTTAACAACCAATACATGTTGGACTGGATTAGGAGCCGAGTTGATGCAGAAAGGTAAAATCATTTCCTACACGTTATGACAACTTAGACCACATAAAGTGACATATCCGACTTATGATTTGGAGTTGGAAGTGGCGATCTTCACATTGAAGATTTGGGGACATTATCTTTTACGGGTGAAATTTGTGCTGTACACTCATTATAAGTCATTAAGATATTTATTCTATCAAAAGGAGCTGAATATGAGATAGTAGAGGTGGCTAGAGTTTTTGGCTGCTTATGGTTTTAGGATAAAGTATATACCTAGGAAAGGTAATAAGGTAGCAGATGCACTTAGCAGAAGATATCAGAATGTGGTGTTAGCTATGTTGGCAGAATGGATGGATTCAGAAGCTTTGACTACATGTAGCGCAGTTAAGATCGACTGCTAGTTCTAGTCAACGTACCATCATGTTCTCCTATTTAAAAGTTAGACCGGTATTGATCGAAAGGATTGCTTCTAAGAAGAAGGAGGGTCCATTATTCGCTGAGAAGATTATAAGGCTTGAAGTTGGAACCGAGATCGATGATTTAAAGGATTTTAGTCTCGACAAGAAGGGATGGTTGTGAAAGAAGGGACGATTGTGTGTTCTAAATGTTGAGGACTTAAGGACAGAAGTTCTTAGAGAATATCATCGATCCAAGTTTACGATTTATAATAAAGGGACCAAGATGTATCAAGATATGAAGAGGAGCTTCTTTAAGGAAAGCAAGAAGAGGGATATTGGTTTGTGGGTTAGGCAGTGTGAAAACTATCAACAAGTGAAGGCCAAACGACAGTAGCTGAGTGGGTTGCTTCAAACTTTAGAGATTCCAGTTTAGAAATGGGATTCGATATCCATGGACTTTATAGACGGGTTACCAAGGTCAAATAGGGGAAATGAAAGTATGTGGGTCATAGTGGAGAGGTTGACCAAGAGTGCCCATTTCATTCCAGATAAGTCAACTACATGGGATTACTAGTAGTATAGTTAGTGACATAGATGCTTTGTTTACTATTAAATTCCGAAAGAGTATATAGGAAGTATTAGATACCAAGCTTAGTACAAGCACTGCACATCACCCTCAGATAGATGGGCAGACAGAGAGAGTCAATTAGGTACTCGACGATTTAATGAGAGCTTGTGTATTGGACTTTGGTGGATCTTAAGAAGATCATCTACATTTGGTAGAATTTTCCTATAATAATAGTTATCAGACTAGTATAGGAATGACACTTTTTGAAGCTTTGTATGGAAGGACATGCAAATCGCCATCATGTTGGTTAGAGACTAGAGACATACTGGTCTTATGTCCAGATCTGATTAGAGGGGTGACAGAGACAATTGAGTTGATCCGAGAAAGGATGAAGGAAGCTTAGTCCAAAAAGAAGAGTTACACAGAATGAAGGGTGTGGTATGATTTGGAAAGTCAGGGAAACTGGCACCGAGGTATGTTGGCCCATTCCAGATTATAGAGAAGAATGGAAAGCTCGCATATAGAGTAGAGTTGCCGGGCAGTATGGAAGGTGTTCATAATGTGGTTCATGTGTCTCATCTTCGCAAGTATGTGCATAATCCTGAGACTACTATTCCTCTGATAGGTTTGTAAGATTTGATGGTGGAGCCTAATTTAACATTTGTTAGACAACAAGTTAGGGTTTTAGCAAGAGATGGAGGAACTAGACTGTTAGGTTAGCGAAAGTACACTAGAGCGACAACGAGAAGGACCGTACTTGGGAGACAGAATATAGGATTAGAGATACTTATGCTGATCTACTTTAAAGGCATGTCTATATTAGCTTTATATAGGTAGTTGCTAGTCAGGTAGGCTGGTATAGTTGTTAGGAGTGGTTATAGAAGATTGCTATGTTTATTATTTAGTCCTTACTAAATTTTGAGGATGAAATTATTTAAGGAGGGGAGCTTGTAATACCCTTGATTTTGATAACATTATTCAGGATATTTAATTAGATAAGTAAATAGAATAATGTAAACATTAGAGTATAAAGGGATTAAGATTTGAATAAATAATTAAAGGTCGTGCTTAATTATCTAAATGTGCTTATAAATGGCTTATATATAGGTGGAATTAATTTAAAGGACAAAATTTTGTATTACATAAGGATATTATACTACATAAGCGGAAAAATAGTTAAATAGTATAATTACAAATTTTCTAAAAACTATATAGATTTAAAAATACTTATAATATGGTTTAAATTAATTACTTAAAACATTACTTCAAAATGCTTGAATTTATAACTTATCTAAAAATCATAAAATCATGTTTTATAACTTAAAACTCTTTACTTTGAAATTTCAAAATAATTATAAAAAATACTTAAATTTTAAAAGTTTTAATAGAAATTTTAAAAAAGTTTAACAAAACTCCTTAAAAAGATTTGGGAAAATATATAAAGTAAAATCCCCTTTTACTTTATTGAAAACAAGATTTGCAACACAACTTTGTTTCACAGCAATCGACCCAAGCATTAAGAAAACAACATGGTTATTAATCCTTAACAATTATACGTGACTATGTTAATCATATCAATAATTACAAGCATATAAATACAAAAAAATTTCAAACACAGTTCAGAAATAATTTTTGTATTACATTTTAAAATATGATCACATAATCCCATTTGCAATTCCACCTTTAGCGAAAATATAACTATACAAAATGCTCCAAGAGCGACATATGAAGATACCTCTTTGGTTGATCAAAGTCTAATACTTGGCAACTATACAACTTTGCCATCACATCAAAATAGACAAAACCAAACTACTCAGCAGAAATAGATAAAGCTTCTAACAGCTAGATTGCCTTCTACACGTCTTCGAAAGCTTATTCAGCTAATTGGAACCTAAAATCCTTACTCCCGACCTACTCAAATGAGTACCCGAGAGTTTTTAGGAGGAAAAACAAAAGCTTCGGGTGAGATAACAGTCTGGTGTGAATAATAACCTACCATCTCGAACCAAATAGATATCTAGTAAGACCATGCTGCTGAGTGGAACAGGTTTTCCCCTTACTAGTATCTTAACCAAAACTAATTAACCATACACCGTGCTCTTGCAACAACAATGGTTAGAAAAAAAATAACATTCATAGTTATGTAGAAATATAGGATTACCTATCCCAATTGCTTAGTTTACCCATCTTAATTCAAATGACTACCCATCATAATTTAAACTAACTATCTGTCTTTGATCCGACTACCCGTCCCATAATTATATGGACTACCCATCTCACATTTAAACATATTCATAGTTACGTGGACTATTCATCTCACATGCAATTATTACTTGGATTACCCATCCCCAACCATATAGACTATCCATTACATATGGTTCCATTGTTAAAATTATATGGACTATCCATCATAAATATTCCAATTAATTTACAATGATGTGGACTATCCATTACACATCCTATCCTAGGATGACTATGAACCTTTCATTAACCTCATAGAGACTATCCATCTCCGACATGATGTGGACTATCCATCTCATATCCCATAGTTTTCCTAGGATGACTATGAACCCATCATATAACAATTTGATTCATGTTACGCACATGTAACTTGTCTGTTAGTGTCCCTATTTAGGTTATCACCCCTTAAAGTTATAACATTTCGAAGTCACGCACATTGGTGTCCCCAAATGATCAATGCCCAACTCATTTAGGAAAATGCGTTGGTATCCCCAATGATAAAGTCTCATTTATAAAACATTTAGCTTCTTAAAACTAATATACTTTGGTGTCCCCAATGATACTGTTGACATCTACAATCAATATAGTATTGGCATCCCAATGTTTAAAATTAAAGTCATAAAACAATAGGCTCTGCATCGTTAATGAAATAAAATACAACACATGCGATATTAATACAACGTCAGCCTCTATCCAAGGTCAAAGACAAACTTGAAGTTCCTTTTAAGTAAAAAATTTATGTCAAAGATAGGGTTGTCAACCCTTATGTAATATAGGCTATCCACCTTTTTAAAACAAATCTTAGGATTTTTCAAAGCAATGGCTAACTGCCAAAAACATAGGGTCTTTGACCCTCTGGAATATAGGTCGCTTCGCTTCTTTAGAACGGTCTTACTTTACAGGAAAACAAGGCATCTCCGACGTTAAAAGGAAGAAGTGCGACATCATGGCCAAATAGTATAATGTCATCGAACTTGATGAATCGCAGCATCAAGACTAGCGGAGCCAATTTAAAACCTTATACTTAGCTTACTTTTGCTATTATGCCGCTTAAAGTATATATATAGGGTCAAATCATAACAAGTAGTGCCCCTGCCTTTTGCATAGTGGACTTCGAAGACTTTGAAAACAATGGTATGTGGCTTTAATTAAAATCAATTCAAAGTGGGATGGCATTGACTTAGATAAATCACGAGGTGCTAATGCCACTGATACTAAATTGCCAACGAGGTCGCCTTCGATCAACTCGGAAGCATTCTATAGCTACGGAAGTAAATATCCTATGCTTTCTTTCACCTCAAATTCGACACTCGAGGACACGGCTCCTCTATATGCTCATAGAGGATACATTCGGTATGACATTATTGCAAGTATTAATAAAACTGATTTATTACTAACAAAAGTAATTGCTTTTCACCAAACATAATTTTTTATCCAATTTCTATTGGAAGAAACAATATCTTTAACAATGCTTTTTAGAAATTACCACCGCATATATTTTTCAAATTCCAAAACATATACCAAACTGATTAGTTATTATCCTTATGTAATTATCCTTATGTAGTTATCCTTTTAAACGCTTTTCTAGCGTGTAAAATTCACAATAATTCGAAATCTCTTGGGAAAGTTTAAAAAATCATAGAAATTTGTAAATACTATATTCTTCATCATATAAACCTTTCTGGATCAAAAACCTTATTTGAATATTTTTAATAACTAGAACCTGAAATTAACCCAATTTCCTCCATAGGAAATTCAAAAAATATTTAATATAAATTGGAAAATTAAGAAATCGAAAACCCATCTCCCAAATAATATTTTACACCTTATTCCAAAAATTCGAACCATTTGGAGAATAAAAACTTAGGTTTTACCCTTAAAACCCATTTAAATAATTTCTTGAAAATTTCTATAACTCATTGTTTTATCCAAACAATGATCTATCAACCAAATATGGCATAAACCATAAAAATAATTTGTAGTCGATCTTCACTCCACATTACAAGTAGTGAACGCCTCTAAATCCTTCCATTTAGACAACATAGCTAACACCACATTCTAATGTTTTTTACTAAGTGCATCCGCAACTTTATTTCTCCTTCCCTGTGTACATTCAATACCGGAATCGTAAACTGCTAAAAATTCTAGCCACCTCTATTGTCTCATATTTAACTCTTTGTAAGAGAATAGATACCTCAAAGTTTTACAATCCGTATACAACTTGAATCGTTCTCGTAAAAGGTGGTGTCTCTACACTTTCAATGCAAAATTCACCGCTGCCAACTCCAAATCATGAGTCGAATATCTAACTTCATGTGGTCTGAGCTATTGAGAAGCATAGGTAATAACTTTACCTTTCTACATAACATTGCTCCTTATCCAGTTCCGCATGCGTTAGTATACACCACTAAATCATGATTTCCATCTACAACTACAAACATGGGCGCATTGGTCAACAAATGCTTCAACTCAAGGAATGCTTCCTCACATTTATGAGACAAATAAACTTCACGTCCTTCCTGGTTAGCTTAGTCAAGAGTGCCGCTACCCGAGAGAAATCCTTAATAAATCTTCGGTAATCGACAACCAATCCAAGAAAGCTCCTTATCTCGGGCACAATCTCGGGTCTTTTCCAATTATTAACAGCTTTGATCTTAGTTAGATCTACTGACAACTCTTTCTCTGAAACTACATAACCAAAAAACCTAAGTTCCTTCTTCTAGAAATAACACTTAGAAAGGTTTGCTTTTAGTCGATGCTACATCAGCATCTCTGCACTATTTTAAGATAAATCTCATGGTCTCTTACATCCTTAGAATATATCAGAATGTCATCAACGAACAACAATACGACCTATCCAAGTGCACTCGAAAAATCTGGTTCATCGGATCCACAAAGAAAGCTAGCACATTAGTTAATCTAAGTAACATTACTAACTACTTGTATGAACCATATCATATTCAAAATGTCATCGGAGGAATAATGTCCTCTTCCACTCTCAATTGATGAAACCTATCGAAAAATCTAACAGAGAAAATACTTTGACTCCACTCAACTGATCAAAAAAATCATTAATCCTCGACAAAGGATACCTATTCTTTATCTTCCATTTGTTTATCTTATGATAGTCGATACCCAATCTCAACGACACAACCAGTTTCTTCACAAATACCGCGGCCACTCCTCAAGGCGAACTGCTTGGTCTAAAAAAATTCTTTCCTACTAAGTCCACTGGTTGCACCTTTAACTCCTTCTCTCAGTAGGTGTCATCTTGCTATGTGGTCTACTTACTAGTTCAACTATAGGTAGAAGATCTATTCAAAACTCAATAACTCATTTCGGTGGTAGTCCTGTAACCAACTCAAAAACATATGCAAATTCTCTTACAATTAAAAACCTATTTAATTCATCTTCCACTTCTATAGCATCCAATAAAGCACAAATTTCTAGACATGAATTATCAACTGAGTATACTTTTTGGCCACCATCAAGGTGTCCCAATGATATTTACCTATCCTGGAAAAATATCCTTGCACCGTATCTGCTCAACCAATCCATATCCAAAATAATCCCGAAACCTACAAAATCAAAAATGTACAAACTGCAGGAAAACGTACAATCTAGAAACTAAAATTTCAGATAGTCACCACTCATCCCAAGAATTGTGAACCCTTCTATTGGATTAGCTACCCTCAAAGAAGAAACAAGGTATATGGTTCTAAACATAACTTATTTAAGAAACACTAAGATATAAATGAATGCGGGGAACCAGTATCAAATAGTACTCTAACTGGTATGCTATGAATCAAAATTGCACCTTCCATCATTGACTTTGCCTTCTCGGCTGCTGTCGGCTTAGATGATGATAGTTCCAAAGCAAAGATCTTTCCTTTTCCTGCCTTGGCTACTTATGAACATTTGTTCTTATAATGCCTCACATGATTGCAATTAAAGCACTTACATTTTGCTTCCCTACAACCACCTTACCATCACCAGACTCGTTAACACAGTGCTTCTACTTGTCACACTTGTAACAAACTATATCAGCTTTCCCTTTTTCGGAAGCTCCATCTTTTTAAGCTCCCTTCTTCTTAAAGAAATTCCTCTTCTTATTTTGACAATTCTGCTTCTCCACCGAATTATCTTTCCCAAAGGTCGAAAGCATTTCTTTGTTCCTAAAAGTCATCTCCACCACTACATTCGATGAATCTCTACGATGTGGCATAGTTGCCATAGCAATCTCTGGCCTTATCCCTGGATAAACTTCTCATTCCATTGAATAACGGTGCCAATAGTTGCATACCTATATCTAGGCAACTCATCAAATTTAGCAGATTTTTCCAAAACTAACATTTCTTCCTACTCCAACTCTATAAACTTCCTGAGTAAGGCTGACTTGGCTACTTTAAATGCGACGACCCAAACTTTCAGCCTTCGAAAATCGGCATCCAATACATCACCCGTATTCAAATGCCGGAGATTCAAATGTTGGAGTCCGAATCGCTGGAGTCATAACATATTAGGTAATAACAACACAATGGAAACAAAATAACTCTTATTCACTTCATGGATTGTAACATTCTTACGACAAGTGGCCATCATCATCAGAGTTCTATATATCACATAAAAGCGGAATAAAACATAACAATGGAAAAAATAACATCAATATGGTATTCTAAGAGAGTACAACATACTGCATCTTCATTTTCAAAGTCCAAAGTCCAAACTCAAAAAACTCAAAACCAAAAGCTTCAAAGACTTCCAAATCCACTCTACCTTCCAACTTAGCTCCAGAACTTACTGATAACCTAACTCTAGGCTGCCCATGTGGAAAATTAGGGGCACCCAGAGTTTAACAAAGGGAACAATAAACTTCGAGTCAGTCATGGGACTGGTGTGAGAACTTATAAACAGTTATTTGTGCAAAAAGAAATCCATTCATGCTTTAGGAAAATGAAACCACCATAAGGTCTCCCGGCACGCACTCAAATGCAATAGTACACATGGGGAAGGTTTCTCCTTATAGTAGTCAAACATGCTTGATACGCGAAAATCCTTTTTGATATTATTTTTAGTGCATAGTATGGAAAACCATTTTGCAAGTATAATATTAATTTTAGCCAACATACATACCATTATAGTATGCCTACTATAGTTATCATGTTAAATGGCAGGTTCTACAACTGAAATCGTAAAGGGCTCGTATTGTTTCTGTAGGATCGATTTCACCCTAGAGGGGGGGTGTGAATAGGGTGATACTATAAGTTATAAAAATTTATTGCGGAAGCTTATAAATAATTCAACACAAATCACAGCAGAAAACTAGAAGCACATATATCGCAAAATATAAATAACAGAAACAGAACAACACATAATTTACCCAGCTTCGGTAAAACCCTGCCTACGTGCTGCTCCCAAGGTTTCTACTAGAAATTAGTTAGTCATACGCTTACACATGTAAACTCGCGACACCCGCTATCGACTAAACCTAACTCTACGCTCAAAACTCTGCCACAACTCACCCACTGAGTTGCGAATTCTCCAACTTCGCCACGTAGTTTGTCCCCTCGTCACACGACTAGAAATTTAAACGGTTTAAAAAGAAAATACAAATTAAAAACAATTTAAAATTAAAATAGCCCTAATTTTAAAACACAAAGCCCTTTTTTATTCTTTAACAAGGCCGGCCCCTTTTATTTCTTTCTCTCTTATACTTCCGGCCTGTTTTCTTTTTCTTGAGAATGGCGGCTTTGTTAATTCTCGTTTATTCCTCTTTGCAAATTTAGGGCTTTCGTGATTTCAAAGAGACCGACTTTAGTGCTCGATCGAGTGAATGATTTATCACGTCTTTTGCCTTGTCGATCGCTTGTTTCTCTGAATTGCTCACGGCTCTTTGAAATTGATCGAGTTCGAGTGATAACTGGTATGTGATTTTTGCCTTTTTGCTTCGTCTGATTTGCTTTTACTTGAACTCGATGCTGAAATTGCCGATGATGATTTATTTATATTGGGTTTGTAACCCTAGATTTGCGTTCGTACAAATATATTTGAATTTGTCAATTTCATTTGATCGGCCGTTCGATTTCACTTTGATGCTGATGATTTTTCTGACTTCTTCTATTTACTTGAATAATCACGGTGTTGATTTTGACTTGGTTCGATACCTTTACTCCTAAGTTTCTGACTTGGTCATTACGGTTTAATGTTCATCTGACTTCGGCCTTGATTTGTTTAACTTGAAATTGATTTGTGAATTCATGTGCTTGCTCAATAGCTCACGGTTTTGCACTGCAGTTGTCTTCGACTGCAAACTTGATTTTGATAAAGTCACGACTTTAACTTTGGTTACTCCGTTGCTTCATCATGTATACATTTGATAATCATTTTTTATTACACTGCATCACCACTGTTGCAAGTGTTCTTTGTTTTCAGTAACTCCGGTCAGTAGCTTATGGCTTGAATGAATCTTTACTGACTTGTACATTTGAGTCTTTATTATCTGTACTCGATACTGCTGCATATATTTATCGTGTCTTCATCACTGATTTGGTTTGAAACTACCTGCGGCCTTATTTTTTGGTTCGAGACTTCATGTAATTGTTTTGGTGAATTCACTTGATACTGTCACACTACTTGGTCACTGTTGCATAAATGTTGAACTCATTCCTCCACTGTGGCCTTCGACTTTACATTTTCTGGACGTGAATTTGTATTCTTTCTATTGTCACTTTAATGTACCTTCAACCTGATAGCACTTGCTTTGATTCGATATGATAATTGTCACTTCTTGTATTCTTCAGGCAGCTTGCATATTGTTGGTCTCTGATTCATTGTTGTTGCCCTTTGTATATTTTGATTGCCATATCCTGTGCACTGATATCTGTAGCTTGCATGATGCATTTCTTTGTTTCATATGTTTTGGTTGTTGACTTTACTTGATGCTGGTTTGATGCTGTGCTTGCATGTGAGTTGTATTCATGTGTGATCATCCTGTATGTTCATTTGTAATTGACTAACTGTCGTGGAGTCTCAGACCATATATGTGGAGGCTGCTCTTGTTCATTCCACTGGTATCACTGGTGCATCACTTGACTTGTGCTTATGCATCTATGTTGAGTTGAGTTTTGTAATTGTAGTCTTTGGACCATGCTTGTTGTGAGTTTGTAGTTGAGATAGTCAAGTGTACTTTCTGGTTTTGGTTTCTTGATGCGACTATGCACTGACCATGTGGTCTTTTGATCTGTTCTTCGAGTCGGTGATATTGTCTATGTTGTTTTTGGATTTTGACCATTTTATTGAGCTTGTACACTTACATTGCACTTGAGTTGAATCCAGCTTGAGGCTCGGATTTGACCTTGTGCTGAAAGTTGTGACATTATTTTATTGCACTTGAGTTGAATCCGATAATTTGGGTTTGACCTGTGCTCAGCTGTCCCTGTAAATCAATCAAGTGTATATATCGGTGTGAATGGCCTTGTGGCATATACAGTGATACGCTGTGTATGTCACAAGTTTTTCTTGTATGATGAATTCAAAGTCAAATGATGACGAACAACCCAAATAACCGAGGCAAATATTATTTTCAAAATTCAAAATTTATTTTGTACTGCAAAAAATATTTCCTTTTCAATTTTACTGCGTCAACATTTATTTTGGCAGATTGCTCAGATGCTGGATTCAATCTGGAATGAAGTTGAAGATAAATTACGAATTGAGTGAATGAGTGATGTAATATGAAATTGTGATGCATTGTAATCAAAATTGTATATGTATAGTGAGAGCTTGAATTTGTACTATTCAAAATTGTAATAAATATTTGTTTGAATAAAATTTCTGTTTGAATTCACATTCTGTGTTATTTAATTTTATTCAAGAAATATTTATTTAATCTGTGAAAAAAGAAATACAACATTACCAAATACATTTAAATGAATATATATATATGTTTATTATCATCAAACAAAAATCATATAATCGCATATTCAACAATCTCCCCCTTTTGATGATAACAAACATATATTTAAGATTTTGAATATGTTAAATGTGTTTGATCATAGATATATCCTATTTGCTCCCCATATTTAAATGCTTCCTCTCTACACAAAGCTCCCCCTACATATATGCATACAAATAAAAATATGCAAATGAGCCTAGATGCAAATAGAAAATTATTTGACCTTTGTTGATTTTATTTGACAAAATCTTAACTTTTCTCTCCCCCTTTTGTTATCAGCAAAAGAGTAATAGTGTTAGAGAAAATAGAGATAAAGTGATCGATATTAATCCAACATTAAAACTCAATTGAATATAAATATTAAATTTCAATAACAAATCAAACAAAAATCATAACTACCCTTGTTAGGCGCATATTCCACTTTTAGAAATAATGGAAATGATGTCATCATATAAAACCATACAGTTGTGTCTATTCGTTGTATATTTATATCAAGAATTTGAATATCTACTAACCATGCATAACCGTTAGGACTTTTAAATGAGATTAGTAGTGTTCCAATTTTATTTAAATAAATTCAAGTATCTTCTAACCACGCATAACCGTGAGGACTTTTAAATGGGATTAGAATCAACTTGTTTATTTTAAAAATCAACTTTTGATATGCGTTCCATACATGCATAACCGTAAGGACTTTTAAATGAGCATGGAAGCACGTAACAAATTCCAAGTAATTCACCCATGAATAACCGTGAGGACTTTTAAATGCGAGTGAATACTTTCGTATTTATTTATTATTAATATTTTTTTTACTATATAATTTTTTTTTAAAAAAAAATGTAAAACGAATGATTCTTGTTTAAAGTACTACATATCGACAAAATATATAGAATTTTGATGAGTGATGGTTGTTAGAAATATGATAGAAATAGAGATGGTCATGGAATTTTCACCAACAAAAGTTTTATAACTCTTGTTTGAATTTCTAAAGAAATTTACTAATTATACCGTCTCGAGTCATAATATATGATAAATATCAACACTCATCACTTTTTCAATCACTATTTATCTTTTCGATAATTATTAGGGAGTCAGATTAGTCAAAATAGTCATTTAAAATCAAATTCAAAAATAATTATGAAATCAATTTTCCAAAATGACTAATCTGAAAATATGGTCAAAAATGATTTTTCGAGGCGGTTTTATAAGAAAATTTTCTGCTATTTGAAAATTATTTAATGAAAAATATGCAGATATTTTCTTTGAAAAACGATGCAGTTACTAAATGTCTCAAAAATCACGTTCAACTAGTAATTTTTCTATCAACTAGATTACCAGTGTAATCTGCATCTGAATTTCTTTTTTCACTCAAAATGATCATTAATTGAATTTGATCGACCAAACCCTGAAGCGTGCACCAAAAATTTCAAACTCAATTTTAACAGCAATTTAAATGACATTCTCTTGAATTTGAATTGAAGCCGTGTTAATAATCAAAAACCGTGAATATAGGGTTAGCCGAATTATAACCAAATGTATTATTATCCAACAAAACACTATTTTTAATCCAAACTAATATATATGAAGTAATTCAAAGAATCTAGAGATTTTTATAGTTTTTTTGGCATAAGAATATAATTGGCCAACAATTTGAATAAGTCAGAATCAAAATCATTATTATTTCATCATTACATTATTGGCTGATTTAATTCAGAATATGGTGCAGATTATCACATTTAATCTATCGTACAAATAAACATATCTTTACCTATTTTACCTTTACGACATTTTTCGTTGTTGTCTGTTGTGATTCTGTCACCTTTGTACTAGGCTAAGGAACTTTGCTTTGTTGCTCGTTGTGTCCTTGGAACAGCCAAAATCCAGAGAACACTATTGTTGTTCCTTAGCCTGCCACCACATCTACACGGGAAAAGATTTATGTGACCTATTTGTTTTTATAGGTCCATGGTTGTTAGTGGCAGAATATTTAGAAAAATAAGTTTGTGGAGACCCAAAACTATTTAAAATTGTTCCCTTCGGCACCCAAATTTGTTTAACTTTGAGAGTTTTTATATTTGTGCCTTTTGGAACCCAAATTGGAATGGTTTTTACGTGTTTGGGTCTATACCAACAATATTGTGATTGTGTCCATATTTTCTACAAATTGTGAACATAGAATTAACTTGATTAATATTTTCGGCTTGATTATATCCAAGTCTTTGTCTAACCATATTAACGCTTGCTTTCTTAATAGCATATTCAACGATTTTTCACTTTTTGAAAATTTATCTAAAGTCGTTAACAAACGTTGGACTTGTGTTTTGAGAGATTCATTTTCGTTTAACAATTGTGTGCACTTTTTGATAGAATTCTCTCTCCTAGTATTTTCACTTTCTTTCAAAATCAGAATTTCATTTTCAAGCGATTTCATTTAATTACTGATTTTTTAATTTCTTCTTCAAATGTTGGACACTTATCACACTTAGGGATCCTACTTTGATAGGTTTTAACTAATTGGTCAAGTTGTTCATTTAATTCTATCAAAGTAACTTTTTGTGATTCAAGTTTAGCATATTTCTTCCTAAGTCGTTCAAAACAGCCATTTACTTCATGGAAATAAATAAGTAATTCAGAGTGAGTGAGTTTTGATACCTCGCTTGGCTCATCATCGCTATCAGTTATATTTCCATGAAGGCACATATCTGCTTTCTCACTCTCACTGTTAGTACTTTGATTATCTTTATCACTTGTATTCCACGTGGCTGTAGCATTTCTCCGTTTTGATTTCTTTTCAAAATCGCGTTGAAATCGGGGAAAATTGGGCTTGATATCACAGGGTTTGTTGCAAATGATCTCGTGTTCTTCCGAGTTGTCAAGTGCTTTGATTATTCTGCTTTTTAATTCTTGATTTAGAGCTGGATTTCCATATTTGTGGTTCCACCTTTTGAATTTCTTCATTATTAATGCCAGCTCAGCTGCTCCATCATCATCATCCTCATCATAACTGCTTTTTACCAATCCTGTTAAGCACAATTCTTTAACTGAGTCGGTTGTGGAGGATTTCTCATTGCTGTTGACTTTTGCACCATATATTGCATTGAAAGTATTCCAGATTTCCTATGCATTTTCACAATGAGAAATGAAATTAAAATTATCTTGATTAATATGAGAATGTAATATATGCATAGCAAGAGCATTAATCGAGATAATTTTCTTATCTGTTATATCACACCCATTTTCAATAATATCCCAACATTTAACATTAATAGATTTTAAATAAAATTCTATTTTCAATTTCCAATTCAAAAAATTTGTTCCATCGAAAATAGAAGGAATAATATTGGAACGACCCTCAACAAAAGTATTATTAATAGAAGCCATTTTTTAAAAATTCAAATTTTTAAAACAAAAACTGATTTATTAAAAAACGAATTTTTAAAACAAATGCTGACTTCTAAACCTAGCTCTGATACCACTTGTAGGGTCGATTTCACCCAAGAGGGGGGTGAATAGGGTGATACTATAAGCTATAATAATTTATTGCGGAAGCTTATAATTAATTCAACACAAATCACAGTAGAATACTAGAAGCACAAATATCGCAGAATATAAATAATAGAAACAGAACAACACAGAATTTACCCAGCTTCGGCAAAACCCTGCCTACGTGCTGCCCCCAAGGTTTCTACTAGAAATTAGTCAGTCTGACGCTTACACACGTAAACTCGCGACACCCGCTATCGACTAAACCTAACTCTACGCTCAAACCCTACCACAACTCAGCCATTGAGTTGCGAATTCTCAAACTACGCCACGTAGTTTGTCCCCTAGTCACACGACTAGAAATTTAAACGGTTTAAAAAGTAAATACAAATTAAAAACAATTTAAAATTAAAATAGCCCTAATTTTAAAACACAAAGCCCTTTTTTATTCTTTAACAAGGCCGGCCCCTTTTATTTCTTTCTCTCTTATACTTCCGGCCTGTTTTCTTTTTCTTGAGAATGGCGGCTTTGTTAATTCTCATTTATTCCTCTTTGCAAATTTAGGGCTCTCGTGATTTCAAAGAGACCGACTTTAGTGCTTGATCGAGTGAATGATTTATCACGTCTTTTGCCTTGTTGATCGCTTGTTTCTCTGAATTGCTCACGGCTCTTTGAAATTGATCAAGTTCGAGTGATAACTGGTATGTGATTTTTGCCTTTTGCTTCGTCTGATTTGCTTTTACTTGAACTCAATGCTGAAATTGCCGATGACGATTTGTTTATATAGGGTTTGTAACCCTAGATTTGCGTTCATACAATTATATTTGAATTTGTCAATTTCATTTGATCGGCCATTCGATTTCCTTTGATGCTGATGATTTTTCTAACTTCTTCTATTTACTTGAATAATCACGGTGTTGATTTTGACTTGGTTCGATACCTTTATTCCCAAGGTTCTGACTTGGACATTACGGTTTAATGTTCATCTGACTTCGGCCTTGATTTGTTTAACTTGAAATTGATTTGTGAATTCATGTGCTTGCTCAACAGCTCACGGTTTTGCACCGCAGTTGTCTTCGACTGCAAACTTGATTTTGATAAAGTCACGGCTTTAACTTTGGTTACTCTATTGCTTCGTCATGTATACACTTGATAATCGTTTTGTATTGCACTACATCACCACTATTGCAAGTGTTCTTTGTTTTTAGTAACTGCGGTCAGTAGCTTATGGCTTGAATGAATCTTTACTGACTTGTACATTTGAGTCTTTATTATCTGTACTCGATACTGCTGCATATATGTATCGTGTCTTCATCACTGATTTGGTTTAAAACTACCTGCGGCCTTATTTTTTGGTTCGAGACTTCATGTAATTGTTTTGGTGAATTCACTTGATACTGTCACATGCTACTTGGTCACTGTTGCATAAATGTTGAACTCATTCCTCCACTGTGGCCTTCGACTTTACATTTTCTGGTCGTGAATTTGTATTCTTTATATTGTCACTGTAATGTACCTTGAACCTGATAGCACTTGCTTTGATTCGATATGATAATTGTTACTTCTTGTATTCTTCAGGCAGCTTGCACATTGTTGGTCTCTGATACATTGTTGTTGTCCTTTGTATATTTTGATTGCCATATCTTGTGCACTGATATCTGTAGCTTGCATGATGCATTTCTATGTTTCATATGTTTTGGTTGTTGACTTGACTTGATGCTGGTTTGAGGCTGTGCTTGCATGTGAGTTGTATTCATGTGTGATCATCCTGTATGTTCATTTGTAATTGACTAACTGTCGTGGAGTTTCAGACCATATACGTGGAAGCTGCTCTTGTTCATTCCACTGGTATCACTGGTGCATCACTTGACTTGTGCTTATGCATCTATGTTGAGTTGAGTTTTGTAATTGTAGTCTTTGGACCATGCTTGTTGTGAGTTTGAAGTTGAGATAGTCAGGTGTACTTTCTGGTTTTGGTTTCTTGATGCGACTATGCACTGACCATGTGGTCTTTTGATCTGTTCTTCGAGTCAGTGATATTGTCTATGTTGGTTTTGGATTTTGTCCATTTTATTGAGCTTGTACACTTACATTTGCACCTGAGTTGAATCCAGCTTGAGGCTCGGATTTGACCTTGTGCTGAAAGTTGTGACATTATTTTATTGCACTTGAGTTGAATCCGATAATTTGGGTTTGACCTGTGCTCAGCTGTCCCCGTAAATCAATCAAGTGTATATATCGGTGTGCACGGCCTTGACGCATATACAGTGATACACTGTGTATGTCACAAGTTGTTCTTGTATGATGAATTTGAAGTTAAATGATGACGAACAATCCAAATAACCGAGGCAAACATTATTTTCAAAATTCACATTTTATTTTGTACTGCAAAAAATATTTCCTTTTCAATTTTACCGCGTCAATATTTATTTTTGCAGATTGCTCAGATGGTGGATTCATTCTGGAATGAAGTTTAAGATAAATTATGAATTGAGTGAATGAGTGATGTATATATGAAATTATGATGTATTGTAATCAAAATTGTATATATATAGTGAGAGCTTGAATTTGTACTATTCAAAATTGTAATAAATATTTGTTTGAATAAAATTTCTGTTTGAATTCACATTCTGTGTTATTTAATTTTATTCAGCAAATATTTATTTAATCTGTGAAAAAAGAAATAGTACATTACCAAATACATTTAAATGAATATATATGTTTATTTTCATCAAACAAAAATCATATAATCGCATATTCAATAGTTTCTTTTGATTTTCCAACAAATGGCCAAGGCTAAGGAACTTCCTTATTCCGAATGGGTAAGCCTCTGGAAGGACGTCCCGAGAACCTAACTGGATCTCTGCCAACACAAGGCCGGGCTACCTCTATGACTAGGTAACTAACTATCACGAGTATGTCATCATCAGTCGTAACCGACCTTTACCGAGGCGCCTCAAATTCCAACAACCACACAAGTAAAATATCAAGGCTTCATACCATAATACCACTTTTTATCCAGAAGGAAATGCACATACCCTTAGGGTCGCAAACCCCATAACCTTATTGCATCCTTCCTGTTTTCAACCATTTTCGGGAGTGTGAGGTTCGATGAAGTCTCGTCCCACAAAGCTACGCTTTACACAAAAGCCATGCTTTGATCAACCAATGCTCAACACTTAGCATGCCACAGTACCAAATTGGGAATGTTTCACTAATAACTATCAACTACATAACCTCTAAGCTCGTACGTCTTAGAGAAATGCGTTAAGCTAAGAGAATAAATTCTCCGCCACCAAACAGAAATGTATTTGATAGAAACCAGCTTTATATCCCAGAGTGTAATGTCAGACATTCATCCATACAAGTCCATCCTGGGTCTGAATGCAACCGAAGGCACTTTGTCCAATTAAGGAAAGAAGTCCTTGCAAATCCCGATATCCCCAATCTCGTCTAGACTCTGCATTACATATGGTAATCTCTATACCGGAGCAACTCGGTGCAGGGACAATCAACATGCAATTCTTTCGTTTTCGAAAATACCCGGTCTTCTACCACCGTCTTCAAATGCAATTCCATTTCGTCATATCATTATTCGAAATAGGTTTTGGACTTAATGCTATCCCCCGGCCTTTCCCAATAATTAGTGTTATTTTTGAAACATATGGATACATTCGGAACTTAATTAAGTCACAACCTTTTAGCCCTTATTTCCCAAAACCTTTCCTTTGGAATGGGTTAAAATTTTTTCCATTTTTAATCTTTTAAAAAAAGATCCACCTTTTATAATTCAATGCAGAACATTATATTAACACAGCAATTCATCACAGATAAATAACTTACATTTATCATACCCCAATCCGAAGTAATTCATATAACAGAATATTACAGATTAACATACTTGAGATATTAGTCAATCCAAGCATTCAATATGATTAATCACCCATAAGAAAGATTAATTAATCGCATAATTTATAATTAATTTAATTTAAACGAAATAAATTAATTACTTATAATTAATTACCTAACCCAACTTAATTAACATCAATTAATTACAAACCATTTGTTACTATTTTAGTTAATTAATAAAATTAATTAATCGTCCTTAATTACTTACATTAATTAATTATCCTATAATTACTGATTAATTACTCTTTAATTATTAATTAGTTATCCTTTAATTATTAATTAATTATCCTTTAATTATTAATTAATTAACCTTTAATTATTAATTAATTATCCATTAATTATTAATTAATTAACCTTTTATTTATTAATTAATTACTTAGTAATAAATTAATTATTCTTCAATTACTTTCATTAATTAATTAATCTTTAATTACCCAAGACCTTAATAAATTTAAGATAACCATTTATCTTAATTAATTACTTAATTATCATATAAAATCGTATTTAATAAACCTTTGGAATTAATTTATCGTTACCCTATATATTAACTTATGGCCTTTAAGTTTAATTAATGATTAAAAACATTTTACCTTCTTTAATAAACTCTTTAATTACATTATTAAATTTATTTAAATAAACTTAAGAATTAACTTAATTAATTTAAATTAAAATAAATTATACAGCTTTTATTTAACCAAACATTTAAATAAACATATATTATTTAAAAGAAATTGATTTAAGAAAATAGATTAAAACTTGTTAATATACTTTTAAAAACCCGAGACTAACCCATGAGCTCCTCTTACACAAACACGAGTCAATCTTCTTTCTTTTTCTTCTTTTAAACTTTTTTTTGTTTAAATTTAGAAACCCTGTTACATACTCGCATATGACTCGAATACAAACCCGAACCAACTCATCTCTTCCTCGAGTCCAAACCCG
The DNA here is from genome assembly GCA_030765085.1 of Allium cepa. Taxonomy (NCBI): domain Eukaryota; kingdom Viridiplantae; phylum Streptophyta; class Magnoliopsida; order Asparagales; family Amaryllidaceae; genus Allium; species Allium cepa. The sequence goes on along the minus strand of CM060945.1, from coordinate 314,053,352 downwards.
AGGCTACTTCTTCTCCTTCCTCTCGAATCCTACAGCAACAACCTAGACACACAGATACACGTACACATGCACAAGCAAACGCCGACGTTCCGATCACCGATGCCATCGCTGGCAAAACGACTATGACCTCCTCCTTCTATTCTGACCACCTGCTCTTCAAAACATTCACGAAATCGAAATCGAGCAACCAGACTACCCACTGGAACAGAACTCATCATTCAAGAACCTCCACGTCTCGCTGCCTCAGGTAACTAGAAACGTCGACACACCGACCAAATCTTCGCCGTTGACCCACGCACCAATTCCCCCTACTCCAGTCAAGTCCGATGTGCCTACGTCATCGCTCAAGCTTTTGGAACAACGTTGACCAAACTTGATCGACAATCTCAAAATCGTCGTCGACTAGCCACTCCAATGAACTATAAAATCTTCGACCATTTTACCATGAATCCCCATCACTCAAGCTTCCACCAGCACCAGGCCCGATATCCAACCCTTCGCCGATTGTCGAGAATCGATGAAATAAGCAAATCCATTCAACTCAAAAATTCACAACAATCCCAAACTTAAAAATCATGATATCTATATCAAAATTCATCATTTTCTAGTATGAATATAATTATCAAATCAAAACATGAAATTTAATCGATTGATTTTCCGACAATAAATGATTTTTACTGTTGTTTCTTATTTCCAGTAATCCTACTTATTAAATGTACTTAATAATATTTTTAAAAATCAAACCTGGTTATTACTAACAATTTTTCTTTAAGGATCCTAACCTAAAAGAGATAGGAGAAGGAGCGATGGATTTTTGAACTGGGTTAGTCTATTATCATCAAACAGAGGTTTGAATAAATATATACACAGACATGCACAGGCTTTTCTTTTATATTTCTATACATGCAACAAATTGATTCATAATTGCAATCATCTCACAACACTACTTCAAGCAAGCTTCAAGGTATAACACTGATTAATTTTTTTTTGGAAATATAAGTTTACTCATCGTATAAAATGGTTGAACAGAGAACCAGGGCCTTAAAACTTGAAAATTGGAAATGCTTCATCTTTGAAAATTGGAAAATGATCTTGCTTGTTTGAGAAGAATTGAACTTTTCTTGGTTCAAGTTTTAGATTGAAAGAAGTTGTTGTTTGATTTTCTTTTTTGGTTTTAAGTTTCCAGGTTTGTTTTTGAACATATGAAAGAAAAATGATAGATGAAGAAAAAATGAGAGAGTAGGAGTAAAGAGATATATATAACCTTGTTTATTATTATTTTATTTTTTAAAAATAAAAAGAAAGTAAACGATACTTGTATTTTGCATGTCTCATTCTATCTTACACTTGTCTTTTTGCATGCCTTTATGATTTAATATGTTTTTGTATAATTTTATATTATATTTTCTATTTTTATTAATACATTTCCATTTATTAATATTTATATAACCTTTAAAGAAAATGACTTAAAACTAATTATACATTAATAAATAAACATATATATATATATATATTAGTTTCTAAAATATAGTTTTTTTAAATCCAATTTATATTTAAGATATTTATTTTTGAATTTCAAATCAAAATTCTATTTACAATCTATATATATATATATATATATATATATATATATATATAACAAACACTTATCTTATTTGTTCTGGAAAAATTCAAATTAGTTCACAAATTAATTCTAAAAATTATATTAATTACAAGGCTTAAAAATGGGATCCTTACAAATTTCCCCCCTTAAGAAAATTTCATCCTCGAAATTTGATAGAAAGAGAGACAAACAAAGAACGTATAAACACATAAAAAGATAGAGAAATGGCTTACCAGATCAAGCCAAAATATGCATTCTGCATTTAGGATAGGACTTCTACATGCTTTCCTCTGTTTCCCAAGTACAATCATTCGGATCTCCACTCCGTTGTACTTTAATCAATTTCACCACTTTATTCCTTAATTGCTTTTCATCTTGACCAATAATCTTCAATGGTTCTCTTTTCACTGCCAAGTGAGGCGTGATATCCAAATCCTGTTGAGCGGCCTCCTCAATGATATGATCCGGGTCGTGCATATACTTCCGAAGGTGTGAAACATGGAACACATTATGCACGCCAGCTAACCAATTAGGTAACTGCACTCGATAAGCCAAAGGATCAATCCTCTCAAGTATAGGAAAAGGACCTATCTATCGCGGTGCCAACTTACCCGTCTTTCCAAATCTCAAAATTGCACGTTTTAGAGAAACCTTTAAGAAAAAGAAAACTGAATCTCCAACCTGGAACTCTAAAGTTCTTCCCATTTGGTAGGCATAACTTTTCTGTCGACTCTGGGCAGTTTTCAACTTTTTTCGAATGAAATCAACCTGCTCAAAAGCTTCCCTTATCATATCCGGACCAAGAACAAGCCTATCACCCGACTCAATCCAACACATAGGTGATCTACAAGGACAACCATACAATGCTTCGAAAGGAGCTATTCCAATCCTGGCCTGATAACTATTATTATATGAAAACTCAACCAAATGCAAATGGTCCTCCCATGAACCTCCAAAATCAAGAATACAAGCATGCAAAAGATCTTCCAAGATTCGATTTATTCTCTCAGTTTGCCCATCAGACTGCGGGTGGTAAGCAGTACTGAAGTTCAACTTGGTTCCTAGTGCGGCTTGAACTGCCTCCCAAAATCTGCTAGTGAAGATCGGGTCTCGATCACTCACTATATTACTTGGAATTCCATGGAGTCGAACAATCTCCTTCACATACAACTCTGCCAAACTCGCTGCCGTTTAGGTGGATTTAACAGGGATAAAGTGGGCAGTCTTGGTCAAACGATCCACAATAAGCCAAATCGCCTCATTACCCTTTCGAGTTCGTGGAAAACCATCTATGAAATACATAGACACTTGGTTCCATTTCCATTTGGGCACTTTCAGTGGTTGGAGTAAACCTGCCATCTTCATTTGATTACTCTTTATTTGTTGGCAAGTTGCACATCGACTAACATAAATGGATATATCCCTCTTCACCTTTTTCCATCAGAAGGTCCTCTTAATATCTCGATACATTTTGTTAACCCCTTGATGGATACTGAACTTCGATTTGTGACACTTGTCCAATACTTCTCATTTGAGTTCTGGGATGTCTGGAACACAAAACCTCCCTTTCGACCTTATAATTCCACTTTTATCGATTTCAAAGCTGGAATCTTCGCCTCGACGTATTCTTCCATAAATTTCTTGGAGAAACTTGTCTTCTTTTTGCTTACTAGAAATCTTTTCAAGAAGGGTGGGGTGACAACATGATAAGCAAGAACGCCATTTCTTCTACTCAAAGCATCAGCTACCAAGTTGGCTTTATCACGTGTATACTGAATATCTAGGTCGTATGACGCTAGGAATTACAACCAACGTACCTATCTTATACTCAAATCCTTCTGGTAAAGAGGTGCTTCAAAGATTTATGGTCGATGAACAATTCAAAATTTTCACCCAGAAGATAATGACGCCAGATTTTTAAAGCAAAGATAACTGCCAAAAGCTCAACATCATGGGTCAGTTAGTTCTTTCATGTGGTCGCAATTGTCTACTTGCATAGACAATCACTCTAACCTCTTGCCTTAGAACAACATCCACTCCTTCACCACACGCATCTGTGTAAACAGATAGACTTTTATTCTCGTTAATAATGGCAAGAATGGGAGCAGTGGTAAACCTTTTCTTCAATTCCTGGAACGCTTCCTTGCACTTTGGAGTCCAAATAAATTTGGTATTCTTCATAGTCAGCTTAGTTAATGGACTAGCTAACAAAGAGAAATCCACGACAAACTTTCGGTAGTATCCGGCTAACCCTAGAAAACTTCTGACCTCCTTTGGGGTTGGGGGCTACTTCCAATTTAGGATAAGGAAACCTTACCAGGGTCTATAGAAATTCCTTCCTCTGTTACAATATATCCCAGAAATCTAACTTCTTTTACCCAAAAATGACATTAGAAAACTTGGCAAAAAGAATATTCCTCCTCAATATTTCCAAAACTATTTTTAAGTGTTCGGAACACTCTTCTTCAGTTTTGGAATAAATCAGAATATCATCAATAAATACGAGAACGAAATTATTCAATACTTCACGAAATACTCGGGTCATCAGGTCTACGAAATATGCAGGGGCATTGGTTAGTTCGAAGGGCATAACTAACCATTCGTAGAATGTATCGGGACCGCTAAAAGCAGTCAAATGGATATAATCTTCCGTGGTTCTCAACTGATGGAATCCTTGGGCTAGGTCCATCTTAGAAAAGAATCGAGCACCATGCAATTGATCGAACAGGTCGTCGATTAGAGGCAAAGGAATTTTATTCTTAAGGGTTAACTTATTAAGATCAAGATTAACTGCGCACAATCTCAAATATCCATAGGACTTGGCTACAAATACTTTAGCTAAACCCCAACTGGAACGACTAGGTCGTATAAATCCTTTCTCCGGTAAATCTTGGGTTTGCTTTACCAGCTCTATTCTTTCCCTTGGTGCCATCCTACGATTTGCATGCAAAACTGGATGGGCATTGGGAACAAAGTCGATTCTAAATTCAATTTCCCTATGTGGAGTTAAAGACTTAACTTCTTCAAATACATAAGAAAATTTTGGAATAATAGGTATGGATTCCAAACTCGGGTCGGAATACCCTAAAGTATACATTAGCTTGTACCTCTTCAGACTTGGATCCTCACAAGAAATCATAATAAAATTCCCAAGTTTGGTTTTGAACGAAATCGTTCTATTGATACAATCTAATTTTGCTTCATATTTTGTTAACCAATTCATTCCAAGAAAAATCTCAAATTCATTAAAGTAAAGAACAAAAAGGCTGATAGGAAACGGATGATGAGAATACGAAATAGGACCCTTTCTACAACGTAAAAAAAGATTTGTAGGGCCTCCCACCAGGTTATTCACACAAATAGGTCCGTCTACGAATTCGGGTTCAAAGATTTAACTCTTTTACGATTTGCTGGGAAATAAAACTATGCATGGCTCCAGTGTCAAATAGAACTCTAACAATTTTATCATAAATAAGAAGATTATCTTCCAAAACTTCCTTCCCTTTATCAGCTTCTGAGGTTTGAAGGTTCATCCTTGATTGCATATACCTTTGCTACTTGGGTCTGCATGTGTCCTGGCTTATGGAAAAAGTGGCATTCCCTGGCTTCTTCTCTTGACTTCTTAGGTTAATCCTTCTTCCCTTGTTTCTTGGACTTCTTCCAACTACTTGAGTAATGAACTTTCTCCAAATAGTTGAAACAGGTAACATTCTTTGCCTTGTTCTCCTGAGTACCCTTCTTTTCTTTACCTTGCCAAGGCTTCTTTCTTTTAAACTTTTTCTTCTTCCAATTTATATTATTTCCACTTCCTTTCTCTTCTGGAATCTCTTGTTTATCTATGGTGGCATATCTATATCGCATGTCTACAAAATTAGTAAAAGACTCCTTCACATGGCTTGTCATCCTTTCATGAAACTTCTTGTTCACCCCTTTAATAAATATCTCATTCTTCTGAAGAGGGGTATTCACCAATTTAGCTCCAAATCGGGATAACTCATTAAAATTATTTAAGTATTCTTTAAAAGATAGATTTCCTTGCTTCAAATTGGTTAGCTTTTGATACTTCCTAGAAATACCAGTGGAAGGCATATAAGGTTGCTCAAATACTTGCTTGAATCTATCCCATGTAAACTCATCCTCCTATTCGGCCAAAGTAATGGTCTCCCACAATACCAAAGCTTCTTCCTAGAGCTGCTAGGAAGCCATCAACCTCCTTTGGTCATCATTCAATTTCAATCCTTTAAAAATCCTCTTACATGATCAAATCCAAGCTTGCGCTTTTATAATAGTCTCCGTACCTTTAAATGGTTTCCCTCCAAGTCTTGAGAAATTCCGATATAACTCTGCCAGATTTGGCTGGGGTTGGATGGGAAGAGTTTCTCCTTCCATTACTGTTGTTGCAGGGTCTCGACCATTTGTAGTGGTAGTCCCCCCTCCCTACCTCGTCCTCTTCTTGCACTCATTCTCACTATCTGTAAATAGTAAGAAAATTGATTTAGTCATACAGACGAGATATCTTAGGGAATATACTCATTTTAGGGCATTCCTAACCCTATCTCTAATGAGTCACCTAATGAGTTATACTCCAAATCTAAAGTTCTTACTCAACCTTCAGCTCTGATACCAAATGTGACGACCCAAACTTTCAACCTTTGAAAATTGGCATCCAATACATCACCCTTATTCAAATGCTAGAGATTCAAATGTTGCAGTCCGAATTGCGGGAGTCATTAGGTAATAAAAACACAATGGAAACAAAATAACTTTCATTCATTCACTTCATGGATTACAACATTCTTACAACAAGTGACCATCGTCATTAAAGTTCTATATATCACACAAAAAGGGAATACAACTAACAGCGGAAAAAATATATTAACATGGTCTTCCAAAAGAGCCCAACATACTGCATCTTTATTTCCAAAGCTCCAAAGTCCAAACTCAAAAAAATCCAACCCAAAAGCTTCAAAGAGTTCCAAATCCACATCTACCTTCCAACTTAGCTCCAGAACCTACTGATAACCCGACTCTAGGCTGCCCATGTGGAAAATTTGGGGAACCAAAAGTTTAGCAAAGGGAACAATAAACTCCAAGTCAGTCATGTGACTGGTGTGAGAACTTAAAAATAGTTATTTATGCAAAAAGAAATACGTTCATGCTTTGGGAAAATGAAACTACCATAAGGTCTCCCGGCACACACTCAAATGCAATCGCATACATGGGGAAGGTTTCTCCTTATAGTAGTCAAACATGATTGATACATGAAAATCCTTGTTGATATTATTTTTAGTGCTTAGTGTGGAAAACCATTTTGCAAGTATAATATTAATCTTAGCCAGCATACGTACCATTATAGTATGCCTACTATAGCTACCATGTTAAATGGTAGGTTCTACTACTGAAATCGTAAAGGAGTCATATTGTTTCGTTTGGATTTCCAACAAATGGCAAAGGCTAAGGAACTTCCTTTATCTGAATGGGTACCCCTCTGGAGGGACGTCCCGAGAACCTAACCGGATCTCCACCAACACAAGGCCGGGCTACCACTATAACTAGGTAACTAACTGTCATGAGTATGCCATCCCTCGCTCGTAACCGACCTTTACCGAGGCAGCTCAAATTCCAACAACCACACAAGTAAAATATATGGGCTCCATAACATTATACCATTTTTTATCCAGAAGGAAATGCACATAACCTTAGGGTTGCGAACACCATAACCTTGTTGCATCCTTCATGTTTTTGACCATTTCTCAAGATGTGAGGTTCGATGAAGTCTCGTCCCACAAAGCTATACTTTACACAAAAGCCATGCTTTAATCAACCACTGCTCAACACTTAGCATGCCACATTACCAAATTGGGAATGTATCACTAATAACTATCAAATATATATGAGCTTATATGCCTCAGAGAAGGGTGTTAAGCTAAGAGAATAAATTCTCCACGACCAAACAGAAATGTATTTTAGAAACCAGCTTTATATCCCAGAGTGTAATGTTAGACATACATCCATAAAAGTCCATCCTGGGTCTGAATGGAACCGAAGGCACTTCGTACAATTAAGGAAAGAAGTCCTTGCAAATCCAGATATCCCCAATCTCATTTGGACTCCCCATCACATAAGGTAATCTCTATACCAGAGCAACTCGGTGCAGCGACAATCAACAGGCAATCCTTTCGTTTTCGAAAATACCCGGTCTTCAACCACCGTCTTTAAATGCAATTCCATTCCGTCATATCGTTATTCAAAATGGTTTTGGACTTAATGCTATCCCCTGGCCTTTCCCAATAATGAGTATTATTTTTGAAACATATGGATACATTCGGATCTTAGTTAAGTCACAACTTTTTAGCCCTTATTTCCCAAAACCTTTCCTTTGGAATGATTTAAACAAATTTCCATTTTTAATCTTTTAAACAAAAGATCCACCTTTTATAATTCAATATAGAACATTATATTCACACAGTAATTTACCACTGAAAAATAACTTACATTTATCATAGCCCAATCCAAAGCAATTCATATAATAGAATATTACAGATTAACATACTAGAGATATTAATCAATCTAAGCATTCAATATAATTAATCATCCATAAGCAAGATTTAATAATCACATAATTTATAATTAATTTAATTTAAACCAAATAAATTAATTACTTATAAATTAATTACCTAACCCTGCTTAATTAACATCAATTAATTACAAACCATTTGTTATTATTTTAATTAATTAATCAAATTAATTAATCATCCTTAATTACATTAATTAATTACCCTATAATTGCCGATTAATTACTCTTTAATTATTAATTAATTATCCTCTAATCATTAATTAATTAACCTTTAATTATTAATTAATTATCCTTTAATTATTAATTAATTAACCATTAATTATTAATTACTTATTAATTAATTAATTATTCTTCAATTACTTTTATTCATTAATTAATCTTTAATTGCCCAAGACCTTAATAAATTTAAGATAACCATTTATCTTAATTAATTACTTAATTATCATTTAAAATATTATTTAACAATGGAATTAATTTATCATTACCCTATAAATTAACTTAAGACCTTTAAGTTTAATTAATGATTAAAAACATTTTACCTTCTTTAATTAACTCCTTAGTTACACTAAAATAAACATATACTATTTAAACGAAATTAATTTAAGAAAATAGTTTAAAACTCGTTAATATACTTTTTAAAACCCCGAGACTAACCCGTGAGCTCTCCTTACAAAAACCCGAGTCAAAATCTTCTTTCTTTCTCTTCTTTTAAACTTTGTTTTATTTAAATTTAAAAACCCTGTTACACACTCGCGTATGACTCAAAAACAAACCCGAGTCAACTCATCACTTCCTCGAGTCCAAATTCAACGCTACTTCTTCTCCTTACTCTCAAATCCTACAACAACAACCCAGACACATAGATGCATGTACACGTGCAAAAGCGAACGCCGATGTTCTAATCACCGATGCCATCGCTGACAAAATGATTACGGCCTCCTCCTTCGATTCTGACCACCTGCTCTTCAACAGATCCACGAAATCGAAATCGAGCAACCAGACTACCCATTGGAACAGAACTCATCATCCAAGAACCTCTACGTCCCGTCGCCTTAGGTCACCAGAAACGTCGACACTCTAACCAAACCTTCACCGTTAACCCACGCACCGATTCCCCCTACTCTGGTCAAGTCCGATGCACCCTAGTCGTCACTTGAGGTTCTGAAACAACGTCGACCAAACTTGATTGACAAACCCTAAATCGTCATCGACTAGCCACTCCGATGAACTCTAAAATCCCGGACCATTTTTCCAGGAATCCCCATCACTCAAGCTTCCACTAGCAGCAGGCCCGACGTCCAACCCTTCGCCGATCGCCGAGAATCGACGAAATAAGCAAATCCGTTCAACTCAAAAATTCATAACAATGCCTAACTTAAAGATCCTAATATCTATTTCAAAATTCATCATTTTCTAGTACGAATCTAATTATCAAATCAAAACATGAAATTTAATCGATTGATTTTCTAACTATAAATGATTTTCACTGTTATTTCTTATTTCCAGTAATCCTACTTATTAAATATACTTAATAATATTTTTGAAACTCAAATCTGGTTATTACTAACAATTTTTCTTTAAGGATCCTAACCTAAAAGAGATCGGAGAAGGAGCAATGGATTTTTGAACTACGTTAGTCTATTATCATCAAACAGAGGTTTGAATAAATATATACACAGATATGCACAGCCTTTACTTTTATATTTCTATATACACAACAAATTAATTCATACATGCAATCATTTCACAACACTACTTCATGCATGCTTCAAGATATAACACTGATTAATTTTTTTGGAAAAAGAAGTTTACTCACCATTTAAAAAATGTTGAATAGAGAAGCAGGGCCTTCAAACTTGAAACTAGTAATGCTTGATCTTTGAAAACTGGAAAATGATCTTACTTGTTTAAAATGAATTGAACTTTGCTTGATTCAGGTTTTAGATTGAAAGAAGTTGTTGTTTGATTTTCTTTTTTGATTTTAAGTTTCCACGTTCGTTTTTAAACATATGAAAGAAAAATGATAAATGAATAAAAAATGAGAGCGTAGTAGTAGAGAGATACATATAACCTTGTTTATTATTATTTTTAAATAAAAAGAAAATTAATGACACTTGTATTTTGCATGTCTCGTTCTAGCTTACACTTGTCTTTTTTGCATGCCTTTATGAATTAATATGTTTTTATATAATTTTATATTATATTTTCTATTTTTATTAATACATTTCCTTTTATTAATATTTATATAATCTTTAAAGAAAATGACTTAAAACTAATTGTACATTAATAAATAAACATATATATATATATATATGTATTTAAATATAGAGTTTTTAAATCCAATTTATTTTTAACATATTTATTTTTGAATTTCAAATCAAAATTCTATTTACAGTCTATGTATATATATAAAGCAAACACTTATCTTATTTGTTTTAGAAAAAATCAAATTAGTTAACAAATTAATTCTAAAAATTATATTGATTACTAAATTAAATTTGGCTTAAAAAAGAGATCGTTACATTAGACAAAATCCTTTTCTTGAATCTCCTTTGAAATTTAGTCAAAGTTAATTCCTCTTCTGGTAACCCTATGATCACCCCATTCCCCCCATAACAAAGCATCTCCTTTCAGCTGACTCGATGCCAACCTCCTTTTATGCTCAGTATCTAGACTTAAATCCGCAAAGATCCTTTCATAATGTAACAGCTAGTTTTTCACTTCTATTGCATCCTCAATCCCTAGAAAAGGCTTCCCATCCAAACTGGTATGATCTCAACTTAGCTTAGCATAATTTTTACCAATTAGCACTATAGGATTGACTCCTTTCGCATTAGCAGCATTTCCTCCAGCTACTCATGTAGCTGCTCTAGCTTGCATCAGATTGACGAAGAATTGATACATAGTCCCTATATCCACTGGTGGGGTCGCAACACCTATACTGGCATTTACATTTTGATTAGCATTTTCCTGTCCACCTTTGTTTCTCCTGGTGTTAGGCAGAGCATTTCCATTAGTTGTAGTGCTTCTACCACCAAGATTCCCTCTTCCATTTCCTGCTTCCATATCTTACTTTCTCGTAAATCTACATACAAACCTTAGTAAGATATAGAAGAACGGTCTAAAAGAGAGGGGTGAATAAAGAAAATAAATATATATAGCAAATACAAGAAAGAGGGGAGAATATGTTTAGAATACATACTTATATATAGCTCTCAACAAACCTTCAAATACCTTATTGACTCTCTCTGTCTACCCATCCATCCGTGGGTGATAAGCAGTACTCATCTTAAGTTGGGTACTTAATACCTTCTGTAGATTCTTCTAGAATTCACTAGTGAATAAAGCATCTCTGTCACTGACTATACTACTTCGGAAGACAACCTTATGGGTTTTTTGTGGTTTTAATAAGCGAAACATATGTACTTACTAATGTAAAAATATAAAAAAATTAAAAGATTTAAAACTAGTCAAACAAAGATAAGAAAGTTCGAAGTAAAAATGTCGCTATATGAGCACTTTAGAAAAGTACCTTATTCTCTGAAATTTTTACAAATGGATTAATAGATATTCTTATGTGTTTCTCTTCAATATTTTTAAGTACCCTCGGTATACTAACTACTGTAAAAAAAACTGGATCGAAAATTAATTGTTTATGCATCAGAGACTAGCCTTAAAGTGGTTGCAATATCACATTAAAAACATGCCTAAAACTTTAAATATCATTATGGAAATGTTGTCTTTGCTTCTAAAACACATTTTCCTTCTTCAAATTGTTTAGATAACATTTTCTGAAATGCCAACATTTCTGTGCTTTGGACATTTCAGATGTTTTGGACTTTAACAGCACTTTGTAAATGTTATATTTTTTGATCTATTAACTCTATTTGTTTTGAAATGGTTTTAAACTGCTGCAAAGACCTTTTACACATTTCAAAAATACTATCTTTCTTTTTAAAACTTTAAATTGTGTAAAAATGATATCTAAATTAAGTACTTTTCTTAAATATTTCTAGGACGGGTTTATAACTTATAGCAGAGAATTTTAAGATTGGTTTCAAGTTTATATATATTTTTAATAATTAATTATGACTTTTAGAAGTAAGAGGCTTTCAAAATAAAACATGTTTATTTTTTTCCGTTTATTTCAGTATTTGTTATTTTTACTTAGTTTTCTATATAGATAATTGTAGTATATTTTTATGTAGTTTAAAAACTGTTTTAACATAATTATAAGTATTTTGAAAGAGTGTGTGTGTATAAGTTTTAAAAAGTAAGTTATGTATTCTATAAAACTAGTAAAGGAAGTTATGGATTTTAATCCTGAAGTTAAATAAATGGTTTTGAGAAGAAAAATAAAGGTGTATTACCTTAATTAACAAGTGTGGATATGCTTGATCTTTAAAATGAATGTTTTGAAGTTAATATTAAGTATAAAAATTATTTTGGGTTGTAGTGAATGATATTTAAGTAACATTTTTTAACCCTTATTAATTATTCTTTGGAATATAATTGGTACTTTAATAATGAACTCTTTAAGGAAAAATATAATTGAATGTTTTTGGGTTTGCAATAACAAATGTTTAAGTAACAATTGCCTTTATCCCTTGTAAGTGTAATTAGATCTTTAAAAGCAAGTTTTAAAGAAAATGTTTGAATGTGAAATGTTTTGGGTTTGTTGTGATCATGTTTAAGAAAAACTGTCATTATCCCTTAAGAATATACTTAGCTCTTTAGTAATGGATAATTTAAAGATAATAACAAGTGTGGAATTGTTTATAAAAACGATACGAAAGCAAAAGTTTAACTTAAAATATAGAATGGGTTTATAGTAACAATGTTTAAGTAACATTTGTTTTTAACCTCTTTGAATCTATTATAAAGTAAGCCAAATCTTGTTAATGATTTGTGAATATATTTATATCACTAGGATAAATATATGAATAATTTTTAATTATAGAAAAAAGAACACATGAATAGTAAGCTACGTAAATAGTAACATATAATTATATATATATTCTAAATGGGAAACTGAATACACGTATAAGTATTAATAAGAAATTTAACGAAATAACTGAATTTTTAATTAAGTAAGAAGTTTAATTAATAAAGGAGTTTAATTAAATAACAAGTTTAATTAATAAAAGAAGTTTAACTAATAAAGGATTTTAATTAAATAAGAAGTTTAATTAATAAAGAATTTTTAATTAAAGAACGACGTCTTAATTAAATAAAAAAGTTTTATAGATAAAGAAGTTTTAATAATGGAGGAGGTTTTAACTATTAAAGGATTAACTAAATAAAAATGGGATTAAAAGTATTTTATGTGACTTGATTGTGCTTTGTATGTTTACTTATTTATGGAAAATATTTATTCATGTGGTTAGCACTAATAGCCGATGAAGTAGACTTGATTCTATCTGTGAGAGTTAAGAATGATGATTCGATAGGTTGTAGAAGCAATAGTGTTCTAACCTACCTGGCTTCACTCTTGATAGAGGGACAGTAGAAGTTGAAAAGGTCAGAAATATGATAAGTATACAAGACTTGATTTTCGTATGTGATCATTTCATTATTGTTGAATTTGACCAAATTAAATAAGGAAATACCTTAAGAAACATAGGAGTTATATGGTACGATTATTCATCAGTGGTGATATAACCTATGAATAAACTCTCATTTTCTTCTAGAACAAGTGGTAAGGAAATCCATCTGGATTGGAGATGATCTCTAACCTTATCATTGTCTATTTATTTCTCAAAGAACTGAAGCTAAGTTAACCGAAAATTAATCAATTCAATCTTCAAGAGATCGGGATCGGTAAGTGTTTTACGTATAGAAACCACTTCAACATTGAAATATATGTTCTATCTCTTGAAAGTTGATTTGTTTGAGATGCTGAAATCTATATGGAGATTCGAGACCTATTCGAGATGCTCGAATCCATGTAGAGGTTCATGATCTGTTCGAGATGCTGGAATCCATTTGGGGATTCATGATCTATTCAAGTTGGGGCTCATGCGTTAAGATGTTGAACATGACCTCACCATCGATATATGGCTAAAGAAAGAGCAGGCTGCCTAATCTGAGGGTTTAGCTAACCCGTAGAGGGTGCATCTACTTCATATCTAGAGATGCTTTCGACATGTAGGACCTGGAGGGGTTGATGATACTTGGTTCACGTGTTAAGGCATGGGTTTGTTGTGTTTTCTTATGTTATATTTTATCTAGAGATATACGATGCTTGGAATGTATTTTCTGATCCTTGCAGTCTCAGTTTACCCGAGAGGTCTTCATGGAAAATCCTTATGAGGACGTACCTTAGCAGTTTAATTATAAACCTATTCAATATTGTTATGTCGTGAGATGCAAGTGGTATAGCTACTTCCAGATTTATATTCTTTACCCTAAACGTTATCTATTATATCGCAATATTTACTTATCAGATGGCTTTGGTTCTTTTGAAGGGATAACCGATATGATGGTCTCAAAAGTATTGTTATATAATGATCACATAATTCTTGAGTTTCTCAGACTAGACGTTTTTCTGTCCCTTTGTTTTATTTTTCCCTTATTTCCATGAGTACTCTTTTCAGCGGTCTGAGAAAGGCAGGTTTTCATTATTGTTCATTGAGCTATGGAAAGGAGCTGGAGTTTTACCTACCTTAGCATTTATTTTTGCTGCTTTACTTTATGTGTATAAATCAGCAATTGTAAGGACAGATTATTATAACTGTTCAGGCTGATGATAGAACTTTGATTAGTAACTCTTAAATGCTATGTATATTGGACTAGCTCTATATTGTCTTTTGATATTATATGTTATCATTCCACATGTAAGATTCTGATGTTTTTATTCTCCTCTTTCTTATTCATTTTCTTTTCTTCCTTTTCTTTATCCTAACGTTCTATGTTTCCCTCACTTGGGTATTTGACATGCGAATACTGTTGATATATTAGTGTCGACATTCGAGGATCGAAAAAGCTTCATGTTATAGTTTACTCAACTTAAGAATACCATTGAACTTTAATGCCGATGATCCAATTTGATTATAGTTAAATCTAGGGATGGCATCCATTGAATGACTAAAATTAGGTTTGAGTTGAAGCATTGGAAGCGAAACATCATTCAATAGAGGATTCATCTCCTTAGTTTTATGAGGTTAGTATCAGGGTCAACTGTAGTTAATCCAAAGTCAAAGTCTACAGCCAGAGCTATATAGTTAATAATAATTATTATTATTGAACTAATGATTGGAATATTTAAGTTGAATTTAGGGCGATGTTGGAACTTTGGCCAAAACCAAATTCCATAAATCCTAAGGGAATATAGTGTTAACGAAGAGAATTAATTTAAATAATCATTACTACTATATACTACTTACATACTTATATTAAATAAAACTTGATGTTATTGAAGGATGCATAAGCAATAAATTCATCCAAAATATTGCATCACTAGCTAAGATGACGTGTGAAAGTCAATATTCAAATTGTTTGATATTAATTGCTGATGAATTTACACTAGTGTCGCACAACCGTAATGATGAGTAATTTGAAAACCCACTGGATTTAGTTAACTTATAATCGTTGTAAATTAACTAATATTTAAGAAAAAATTATTATCGTATTTTATTAGATTTTTTGAATACCATCAGTAGTTAATAAAGTGCACAAATAAAAGCTATATACGCATATATTGATAAACGATAACGATTGAATAATTAAATTGGATTCAATAAATTAATTGCTAAGTGCTTTTGGAAAAAATTTAAGGCCTACATGCCTCTTTGTGGACATCCATGCATGACTAAGGGGAAGAGTTTTCAATGTAATTTGAAAATCCAAAGCAGCAATTAAAAGAAGGAAATAAATCTCCATTCTTTACTCATCTTTGTGGCTCACTTAAATCTTGTTTATGAAATGATTTTTGCCCTTTTCTATTTTTTCCTATCTTCACTGAAAATATGAAGATGAGGGAGAGGATTTGATGAGATTCAATGAGAAATTAGAAAGGAAAGGTTTTGAAGGAGGGAATTGAAAGGATTCAATGTTTTCTTTAAAACTTATTCTCTTTCAATCATTCCAGAATTTTTTCCTCACAATTTTCTCTCTCTCTCTCTTTTCCTCTCCTACCGTAGCCAAAATTCATGGCCACCATGGCTAAATTTTTTGCAAAAAATCAAAATTAAATTGAATTATTATGGTGGTTTTTTTTATCTCTTACTGAAAAATCAAGTGATCGATTCAACTGAATCTAGGAGCATCGATTATCCAATCAAGGAGTGACGTTTGGCAAAATCCTAAGGTATGACTTTCATCTAATTTATTTGCGCATTTCTTTTGTTTATATGCTTGGTCTCTATTTGATTCATCTTGTCATTTAATTGTTCATCTTGTAACATGTAATTCAAATTCCCTTTTCTCTATCTCAATCAAAAAGCATGTTTATTGTATTGATTTGATTATGATCCACTATTGTTCTCTACCTCCATTTACTTTATTTTCAACAAGATTTATGTAAGTTTGATACTCTATCTCCTATGATATATTGTTATTGTTCTCTATATCATTTAGATCTAAATATTCTTATCATGAATTTACATGTGCTTAAGTTGTCTATTTTCCTTGTCTGTTTTTTTGGAAATGTTTGTTGAAAATATTATTTTGATTGGAAGACAATTTTACAATTATTGCATACATAATTCGAAATAAAATCCATTTAGCAATTAAATTTTTTTTGAAAATTAGTTTCTTACGTTACATCATTGATGTTTTGAATACAATCATTTTGGGGATTGTTTTCATAAGAATAAAAGTTTTCTTTAACCAAGAATTTATTAGTGAAGTTTTCCATAAAATACAAAACCTTTATTTCCTTTCTAAATTTAAAGATTTGTATAATTTCATACATCTTTTGCTCCCCTTTTAAATTAAAAGTTGATTTTAAATTGTTAACTTTATCTTAACATATATTTAATCGTATATTATTAATTCTTATCTTTACATATATATGTTATTTTGAATCCAAGACATTAATTACAATATGTATATATAGAAACATAACTTTACATGTTGCATAACGTAATTCATGAGATGTTTTTGTGTAAAACTATATTTTTTAATCTCGAGTTCTTTCTTAATTGAAACAAATTCATCATTATCAATTTTTGATTTCAAATCGTATAAAAATAACAAATATAATTTCTACATATATATTCACATCCAAATTTGCAACCTTTTATTATGTATATATTTTACTTCCAAACCTTGGATAGGAAAGACATATGTAAAGGGGAAATGGGTACATTGCGATATATCCCAACACCTACATATGCGTATTAACTATGTATACTTCATGTTTATAGCACATGCACATCATACAAATAAGTGTATTTGATACATTTGTAAACCAAAAAACTTAGTAAAAAATATTCATATTAACAATAAATAAATTTAATACTTTATTTAAAATCTTTTAGATAGGATCTAAAATTCATTTAGACTTCATATGCCTAACAAAAGTTTTAAATGGAAAATAAATTAAATTCACCATTTAACCCACTTTCGACTGGTCCAATTCCTTCACCCCATGGAATAAATGTGGTCGAAATGGCATTAGCCGAAGATAGTTTTATAGTAAACCAGAGAATACCAAAGGCCTATAAGAGAATTAATATAAGTAGGAAGAAGATTGAGAATGTTGAATCTCGGTAATAATCATATGGTGATATCCATTTTCCTTAAAGGATGTGATAATTCCCCCCTTACCTTAAATATAGAACTTTGGAACTAATCTCCCATATTTCAAAATATATGATATTTATTCTATGAATTTGCCGAAAGGAGAAAGTTTCACACAAGGTTTTTGTTGAAAAAGAAAACAAATCAACATTAACCAATGTATTAATGTAAAGTACTTACACTATTTCTTAATAATTGTTTTCACCCTTGTGGATCACTTTTTCAATGGGTCCCAAAATTCATTTGTCTTGTGCATATTCATTTGATCACAAATGTAGTAATATTTAGTCTTCAAGCTTTCTCTTCTTAGTGGGGATAGTCTGCATAAAGGAGTTTGTATGAGTTTCTTGAAAGAAATGAATCAGAGTTACTAGGTGGGATAAAAATCTAGCCAATTCTCAATCTCTTTTAGGGTCCATTGGTTGAAGTGGCAAAAAGAGGCCTTTTCGTATTTTGTGCTTGATCTTTCTAAGTCATCAAATTGATGCTTAAGTCTATTATTCATCATTCATTATTTTTTTATAATTTTGTTAGGCTCATTCTTGTGGTGATTCCTCAAGATATTCCAAAAGCTATCTAATCCAAAAAGTTGAAATTTATATACAAGGTCATATTGTTTAGCATTTTCCTTTTTCGAGACAATAGTTATTAAGCATTCATGGTTATCTTCATTAATAAGCTATATTCGAAGGTTAAGGTGTATCTCTAAGATGAAATCTTCATCATTACTTTCACTAGTAGAATTCATGACTGGTTGATAAAGATGATTTTATGGGTAGGGAAATGGAGATCGAGGTTCGGCTCTCCTGCTAGGGCCAAAAATGTTGGTGTGATTTTTCATAACACCAATACTCAAGAATAGAAGGACAATCTTTAGTTGATTACTATGTTTATAGGATTGTCACCGAAAGTTGGAAGTAACTAGTGGAAGTGAAGTTTAGCTTTTGGAGTTGAAGTTGATAAGAATAGATATTTGATTATACTGGGAGTAAGGGCTTTAGGTTTAACCAAAACTGAAAGTACGGAAAGTAGTATAGAGACACCAAGATTTATACTAGTCTGAGTAAAATCCCAACATCCACTTTGCCTTTTCCTTCTTTAGAGTTCTATATCAAATCCAAGGGCTATTACAATAATGAGCTGGGTAAGTCCGTCATTAATGAGTTCTTACAGGAAACTCTAATATAGGAAAGTATAATTTACTATTAGTGTATGAATTACGTGACTATCAAAAGATCCTCACTAGATTGGGATAAGCGCTTATTTATAGACATTTAGTAGCTTCATCATTTGGAGAGAGTTTTTCCCATTGATTATAGACTCTTCCTACATGTGGGGTTAAGATTTGCACATGTGTTGATGTCTGGCTAGCTAGCAAATTGACATGGATTGCTGACAAGGCATTATGTATATATATAGTTTTGGATGCCTTCACTCATATGCAATGTATAGGGTTTATGCTATCTAAACCATAGATGTATCTAGAGGCTATCGTAGCCATTGATCTTGGTTGCTCACCGATGCACTTTTGGCTTTGAGCTATTGCCTTCGGTCGAGCTTTTGGTCCTTGTCAATAAATGCAAATAAGTTTAGCAAAACATTAAGCTATCGTAACTAATCATGTTTTAGGATTTTTTTATTTCTATATGTTCACATAGGCCTTTGGAACTAGTTACTCGATTTCTTTTGGTTGAAAGCCTTTCGGTATGAACTATTTATATAGCCTTTATGATTTACTTATTTTTGTTTAGTTTACATTTCAGCAAAATTTGGTATAACAATTACAAGATTAGGAACTATCCGTTTGCTATTTGCAGCTAAAAATGAACTTGTACCATTTTATTACAAGCACATACAAAAAATTAATGTTAAATTTTCCTAAAAAATAAAAATAAATAAAAATTTAATCAAAAGGACAATTTTGTACCTTATTTTGAAACTCAATCAAATCAAAATATTATAACAAAACTCTGAAGATAGCATTGGAATCTTGAATGAAAGGAAATAAATTAATATTCATATTGACTTGTTTTATTAGAGTCATATGTAGATTTATAAAATGGAGATTATGATGGATCTTGAGATATAGATTAAGATTAGTTTTCCTTTGTGATCTTAAACATAGTGAATTTGAGCTTGAATTAAGGAATTAGTGTTTAGGGTTTGGAAACGAATATATAGAGATTTTTAAGGAGTGAAAAATATAGGGAACATAAAGAAAAAAAAGAAGAAAGTCTAATATAGTCGTTTTACTTAATTTTATAAGTGAATATTTTATTTTTCCTATAAATAAAATTGCAAATTATTTTTTCATTCATCTGAAACAAATTGATTCTTTATGTTTTTGATAAGTAATGTTTTTGGTAAATAGTTTGAAAAGATTGCCTTTCTCTTTAACAAAAGTAATAGTCTAATAATTTGCTAGTTGTGATACCCCACTCGAGACCCACACTAACAATGGATATTATAGAGCAATCATTTGCTAATGCAGAGAAAAAGGCTGGTTAGGAGCGACCATCCGTTAATTTTACTTTAAGCGAGAATCGATGAGTCGATTAACATGCTATATATTTATTTTCCTATCACAAGTGGATTCGACTATGTGATCCAAGCTTAAAACAAACTATGTTGGCTAAATTAATAATTCGAAATAATATATGATAGATACAAAGCACAGAATCACAGATCACATAATATACAAATTGGAATACAAATAGGTATAAGATGATCAAATTGAATAGGTACATAAGTCAAACACAAAATTATGGTTATTACGAACAACATAATATAAAAGTACTACATCCCATAGAAACAAATATGTACATTTAAACGAGTCTAAACTTGACATAAGTTACAAAACTACATGAATATATATACATATACAAGATGAAGGTAAGATGAATAATAACTAGATAACTGGAGTGAAATCCTCTCTAAGTCTGTCGAACCGGAACACCTAAAATATCTCGGTCTGACCCGAATATAATAATATAACAAAAAGGCTAAACTAGACTATAATGAATGTGTTAAGCAAGATAAACAATGGATACAATGATATAGATCTTAAATATGAACACAATACCAAGAATCGGCTAACAACAAGAATGCTTCAATAAACTCCATGTAGTAATCACTACATATAAAAAACAAAGATAGCTTCTAAAAGAAAAACCCCAAATCATTTAATGATAACACAAATAGCATCAAATCTTGAAATCATAAGAAGAAATCCAAAAAATCACATAAAAGGGGGAAAATGTGCCAAACTCCAAGATTGGTGATTAAATTCACTTACATGCATGTAACTCCAAGATAGACATACGTGTCTATAAAACTCCAAGATGGGTATAATTCTCATAGTAACTCCAAGATAGGTGAGAGGCCATAGAACTTCAAGATAGGTGTGAGACCTTAAAACTCCATGATAGGAACAAGTCCTGTAAACTGTATGATTGGTACAAGACCTATAAAAACTCCAAGATAGGTACTATACCTATTAAAATCCAGGCGCACGTGATAACTCCCCGATATAAGTGTCATGTACTCCAAAATAGCAATCGAATAAGTAAAAACCATGTGTCCCATACCACATAGGTTTACCTAAATGTTTACTGTAAGCTAGTAAACTTTATTCATGTGCATACATGATTCAATTGAATGGTTCGGGAATTAACTCGTAAAAAAATGCAAGCGTTCCATACCAATCGTTTTATTAAACCATTTAATTCACTTTCTCATTCAGTTGAGAATGTTAAATTTTATAAAATAATATACTTTGAAATCCTTCTTGAAAATATCGTTTTATAAGCTAGAATACACACACACACACACACACACACACATACATACATACATACATGCATACATACATACATACATACATACATACATACATATATTAGTAAGCCTTTATAAATTTATATGTATAAGTAAAAAATTTAAACATCGTTCCAAACCATTTTTAAAACCATTATTATTATTATAAATAAATGTATTTTATATACAATATATCCTAAATATTCTTTATGGAAAATATATTTATTCTTAAAATGATTTGGGAAAATGGTTTGGATTGAAAATCATTCTTTTGACAATTCTACTTAAATAATTGCTATAAACTTATGTGAAATCTCATGTTTCCACAGAAAATTTTCTATGGAGTAGAAACTCCAAGATGAATTCATAAATTCATAACCAAAACTCCATAATTTGTGTTGAAATCAATATGAATTGGAGCATCAAACATCAAAAAGGAGCCGAACGGACAAACGAATGGGTAAAAGGTCTCGATGTGTTGGTCACACAGTGTAACCCAGCACTCAACCTAGGTCACGGCTAGTGCACTGCTTTGGTGGGACTGGTTCATCGGTTGCAATGCTTAGGTTGAACCCTAGGCAATGTTGGAGGCTCTCCTTTCGTCCGCATTCGCTCGTTTCTTCGTAGTTGACTTCCTTGATTTCTAGAACTCTGATTTATCTATCATGCATGCATGTAAACATCAAAGTTGAATGTAATTCATGATCATATGAAAAGGGTTCCAACAAACTGAAAGTAGTATAGCAATTGGTGTAAACAATGTAAGAGATTGGACTCAATTCAACATCCAAATATACAACAACGACAAGTGTTCATCTATTGGCTAAAAGTGTGAGATTAACTCACCTAAATGAATACAAATTGATACTATAATCCGAGATTCTCCAAGGATAACCTTTCAGCAACAAAACCTACGTTGATTTCTAAAAAGTTGCAAAATAAGATTAAACCTATGATGAAAATTCTGAAATATTCCAAGGATGCAATATAAGGTGGAAGAGATTACCTTACATTAACTTCTTTGATTATTAGTTAATTCCCGTTTGATTTCAACTTTTGATTTGGGAAAATTGGTTCTAGGGTTTTCAAAATAGTAGACGTATATTTTTAGGTTTCTATTAAAGTGAAAATGAGGAAGAAAAAAAAGAATGAACGTACGCAGTTTATTTCTCATTTCTTATTTCTTTCTTGTAGCAACCCTATTATTAATAACCTTATTAATTATGGTTAATTAGGATTAATTAATTTAAATCAAAAAAATTTGAAATTTAGTTTAGCTGAATAATTGATTTAATTTATGGATTTCAATTTAGTCAAAATCTTGTTTAAATCAATTATTTAATTTGATGATAAAATAAATTATTAATTAAAAAAGTTTGAGTTGAGTTTTCAGTTTGAAGAGATTTATTTTAAATGTCAAATAAAAATTAATTAGTGTTAATTTGAAATTCAGTTATTGTTGATTATAGTTTAGGATTTGTTTATATTAAGTAAATTAGGATTAGGTTAATTGAATTTAGTTGATGGGATAAGTGGATTCTTTAGTTAAATTCAAATTTAGGCCTTTGTAAAATGCTAGCCCTTTATCAAATTTCAAGTGATCTAATTTTCTAATTCCTAAGTCCTAACTCATCTTGACCTAAATCCTACACAAATTATTTACATTATCTTCTTCTGTAAACTAAGAATAAAAAAGAGGTAAGCAAAACCTATTTTAACCTATTTTTAATTCTTAGAAATCAACGAAAATAGCATAAATACAAAGAAGGTAAGGATGAACTTTGTTCTCCTTCTCTTATCTATTGATGTAACCAATTTAGGATTTTGATTAGTTAGTAAATTTGAAGTTTTGGTAGATTAGGGGCTGTTAGTGGAGTTTCGGAGTTTTAGAGGAGTGTTGGGTTTTCAAGAAGAATCTACAGTAGTATTTCAACCTTTCGTCTCAACCTCTTCTTATGCTTAGCAAATTTCAGGTGAGTTGTTCTACTCATTTAGTAATCTTGTTGATAGCGAAGATTGGTTTGGTTTGCTAAGATTATTATTTTATTTGTACAAATGGAAGATTGCTGTTTGAACTAAATTGTTGTTTGAACAAATACACTCAGTTAGCCTGTTATAAGTTTCGTAATTTGTCAGATGCCTTGAATTATTGCATCCTCTCGGCTATGGTTATTTTGTATACATCGATACATATGTCGTTCCCCATAGCCTTGTCCAATTGTGCACATGAAGCACCAACTACACATATTTCGAAATGAAGGACAGTTCATTTAAAGACTCTTGGCTTTGAAAAAGAATTGCGTAGTCAAATATATTACTTCGGTTCTTTGCACTGCTATGCACATGTCCCTACATATACATGCCTATGCTAATATTTATTGTAATTTATTAAGTTGCTTTGTTTTTTCAGTTCATTTTCTCATGTACCTTGAATTATTAAACATGCTAAAGTATGCTTGTCTGGCTTTGATAATTTATTCATACACATAGTATTCATGCCTTGAAGTAGGTTCATGCACAAAGCTTTCAACCTTGGCAATTTTCGAAAATAATGTTGGCTAATGCATTTAATGGCTTGTCATTCAAAATCAATAATATACATGTCATTTTATAAAAATGCTTTTATTTTCTTTTCCATACATTCTTATTTTGCCAATACTATGATATCGAATATATACAAATACCTATTCTAGTAACCTGGCTTTTCATAGAGAAAATATATACATATATAAACTAGAAATGCACATGTTCAATTGTACTTTTCTTTCACATAAATTTTTTACCTAACTCACCTTGATAAATTTCAAAGTTTGACGGCTTCACTACTAGCCATTTTCAAAATTTTCATGTGGCACATTATTTATGTTTTTTTCTTTCTTCTTATACCATTGTCTGCGTTTGTGCATTCTGAATTATTAACCAGTGCACCTTCTTTTATGGACCTTTTCCTTATCTTTGTTTATTTTCATTTCCTTTTTGCGTAAAATGTTGGCTTACACAGCCAAGTAGGCATGCTTTCATTATTTTTGAACTTTTATGGTTGCCTTGGTCATGCATTAAATGACCCATACAAGCACTTTTCAATTTTGTATAACATGTCTTTGCTTTTCAATTTGCATAGCATAACTTAACTATATTTATATATAACATGTAATTGTTGACTGTATATATATATAAGTTTTAAAATCGATAATTTTTTTTAAGTAAGTTACTATTTTAAAAAAACATTGTTTTGATTCAAATAATTACTTTTAAAAGATTAAAAATACGGATTTCCAGATATTCATAAAGAAAGCTATTGTTTTAATAAAGCTATATTTTAAAATCCAATATTTTTATTCTTTTTATTTTTTTTGCAAATGAATAAAATTTGATTTCTATTTCAATTTAATTTCGTGACTTTCTATGAAATAATTTTTTTAAATAAACGATTGAATAATCATTTTAGTAAATACTCGAATTTACTAGTTGGTATGGGACGTTAGCCAAATTCTTGTGACTACTTAAGTGATAGCAATTGACACTTAGAGTTGTATTATCGTAAGGTGTTCGGATTTGTTTTTAGGCCATTAGATCCCTGAGAGAATGTGACTCATTTTTCATCGCCCAGTGAATCAATATGTTTTATAATTGGGTAGGCAAACCTATATTACTCTGGGTAGGTTCGTTATGATGTATCATCTATATTCTTCTGGATAGATATTTACATGCATCGTGATCTATATTTTTCTGGATAGAAAACAACTCATTAGTTATTAGGTAGTCTCGACATTATCTATATTGTTCTGAATAGATCAATTCACTTAATCTATATTGTTTTGGATAGTGTTTATGTATGAGATAATATCTATATTATTCTGGATAGATATTTCTACATTTTTTTTGGGTAGCCCCTATATAAATATGCATGTCTATATTGTACTGGGTAGACTTTTATGTCTCACTATGTCAGATTAAAGAGGACTACCATATTAATTCATTGTTGAAATGTTTCTTTGGAAATTTTGTAGTTGGATATTTTATTATCATTTGAACTCTAAAGAAATTTAATTTCTGTTACCATATTTTAGATGATAGTCTATTATGACTTATGATGAATTTATGGAATGGTGAATCTGTTTGTTATGCCGTATTATTTTTAAGTGAAATTTGGCATAAATACGTTGCTTGGGCATGTTTATTCGATATGACTTGTTATGGTTATGTCATTTGTTAACATGCATATATATTATTTGAACATACTTATTTGATATGACTTATTTTGATGTGGTAAAGTCATATATTCATTTTATCACCATCTCACCTTTTCATTTAGATATAGCCTGACCCGTTTATTATTTATAATACTCAAGTTAGGCCGGACATTATAGGTACATGGACTCATGGACTATTAGATATTTTGGGCTAGCACTGGAGAAGACATTTTGACTTTAGAGTTTACTCATTTTTATATATTAGGATGACTAGTTGGATGCTTTACTTTGGATACTCTATTGTGCCTGATACTATATTTTGGTATTATGTATATATGGTTGGTCTAGTGCAACTATTTTGTAAACTCACACTTTATGATTATGATGTAGATTATTCGAATGCGATCTGTATAACTCCGATATTTGTTTCTGTATTATATACTATTCTGAATATTTTTATCAGTGTGTTTATTACTTTGTATTAATACTCCACACATCAAATTTCAACTCAAATATTAAGAAAAAGGTATAAAGGACGTGTCAGTGTTAGTGTAAAGGTATATTCACATTCGATCGCCCTTAACTAACCGTATTCTTCGGATTTATAGACAACATTACTTGTAATATAATCAATTTGATTGTATTTTGAGATTTTCTTTTTGTATAAGAAAATTATTATACAATGTGTGGATTAATTTGCTCATTTGGAATTTGGATGTGTAGTTTTGAGTTATGGCTGGAGAAAAAACTAGAGCTACTACAGGACCGATTGGTGGTCCTAATATTGAAGGGGTACTTGTTACTCCGAAGTAGATAGCTAAGATTGTTAGGTTGCATAGACTCAGGCTCTTGGTGCCCATCCAGTTCGTACCTACTTCACTCGACTCTATATTGATTTTTGATGTCTTGGAGACAAACCTTTCAAGGGTACTGAGCCGATTAATGAGGTTCATGCATGGTTGAAAACTTGTGTGAATATTTTCAAGTATGGAGTCTTTTGGTAATAGATAGTGAGGATTGTTGCAAGTCATTTACAGGAAAGAGCATTAAACTGGTACGATCTATTGGAGGCACAGATAATAGCGGCGCCATTTACTTGGGCACGGTTCAGGTAGAGATTTAAGTTGAAATTTCTTTCCGAAGCTGAGAAAGAGGCCGGACCAAGAGATTTATGGATCTTAGTCAGAGTCAGATATCTATAGCAAAGTATGTATGTTCGATCGGTTATCTAAGTATAGTCTCGAATTTATTAGCACACTTATGAAAAAGAACCAGAAGTTCATTCATGGATTAAGCAAACCACTAAGAAAAGCTTTATTACTCCAACTCGATGTATCTTTTGAGTCATTAGTGGATTCTGCTCTTTGTTTTTAGGAAGAAGAGATGGATAGTGTTGATGGTATGAATTCTTAAGTTTTTTCAAATTTCACTCAGAAAAGGAAGCAATCTAGGGATAAGGACAAGAAGGGACATCAAGACAAGAAGAAGAAGGATAGCGCTTCAGGTTCTAGTGCCAGAAAAGGCGCATGCTATAGTTGTGGAGAGAAGGCCATCTAATTAAGGATTGTAATACCGTGCATCTATTATGGCAGTATCATTATTGCAAGAAGCTAGGCATACTATTCCATCTTGTCCCACTTGCAGCAGAAGGGCAAAGAATAAGGAGGTACAGTTAGTGCAGTAGGAAGCACGGCTTAGTTGTAGTAAGGTATTTTCCTTTAGTTTTGGCTGATTGGCTATTAAGAATTGATTGCTTGGTTGTATTTATTTAATAAATTGGATGCATGAATGTTAATATAGATAAATATACATAACTAAGGAGAACTTGGAATTATTTACCATGTTAACTTGTCCGGAGAGTGTTTAGGAATTCCGATCGGCGTATAAGGCGCCATGTTATCGACGGAATTCTCAAACAAAAAATGAGGAATTTTGACATAAGAAATAATTGTTTTGACAAATGAAAGATATTTTTATTTAATTTAAATAATATTTTTACCATGAATCAATTATGTGATGCAGAGAAACTTGGTAAGACAATATTGAAAGCTTAGGTGATCAACATTGTGGTGACAAAGTGGATCACAAAATTCTTCGTGGCTTAATGTTATTTAGAAGAATGAGATATTCTAGTTTATAAGAAAAATTTTAAACGAAAAATTTAAATTCCTCGATTTAACAATGTATTAAAAATTACATCGAGGTAAGAAATTTGATTAATAATTGAAGTTCTAAATGAAACAAAATGGTAATTTATTTAGAGAATTCAAAATTTCTAAAAAAAATTGGCTAAAAGAAAGTTATGTTATATATAAATTTGTTTAAGGAATTGCGAGGATGCAATTTTCTTAAAAGGGGGAGTTTGTAACAACCTTATTATTAATAACCTTATTAATTATAGTTAACTAGGACTAATTAATTTAAATCAGCAAATTTTGAAATTTAGTTTAGTTGAATAATTGATTTAATTTATGGATATTAATTTAGTTAAAATCTTATTTAAATCAATTATTTAATTTAATGATAAAATAAATTATTAATTGAAAAAACTTTGAATTGAATTTTTAGTTAAATATGATTTGTTTTAACTGTCAAATGAAAATTAATCAGTGTTAATTTGAAATTTAATTGTCGTTGATTATGGTTTAGAAGTTGTTTGCATTAAGAAAATTAGGATTAGGTAAGTTGAATTTAGATGAGTGGGCTAAGTGGATTCTTTAGTTAAATCTATGTTTGGGCTTTAGTAAAATGCTAGCCCGTTGTCATATTTCAAGTAATCAAATTTCCTAATCCCTAACTCATCTAATCCAACTTCTACACAAATTATTTACGTTATCTTCTTTTGTACTAAAAAAAGAAAATAGTTAAGCAAAACCTTGTTTAACCTAGTTTTAATTCTTAGAAACCAATGAAATTGGCATAAATCAAAAGAAGGTAAGGTACGAACTCTATTCTCCTTCTCTTATCTATTGATGTAACCAATTTAGGGTTTTGATTAATTAGTAAATTCTAAAGTTTTGGTTGATTAGGCGCAGTTTATGGATTTTTTAAGTTTTAGAGGAGTTTTTGTGTTTTAAAGAAGAAGCTACAGCAGCAGTATTTCAATAGTCAATAGATTATCCAACCTTTCATCTCAGCCTCTTCTTCTACTTAGCAAATTTCAGGTGAATTGTTCAACTCACACACCTATATTCTAATGGATTGAGTACATTATGGTGATAGCTAAAATTGGTTTGGTTTGCTAAGATTATAATTTTATTTATACAAAGCGAAGAATGATGTTTGAACTAAATTGCAATTTAAACAAACACATTCAGTTTAGCCTGTTATAAGTTTCGAAAATTGTCAAATGCCTTAAATTATTTTCGCATCCTCTCTGTAGGTTGTGGTAATTTTAAATACATTAGTACATATATTCCATTACCCAGAGCTTATCAAATTGAGCCCATAAAGCACCAACTACACATATTTTGAAATGAAGGATAGTTCGTTGAATGACCTTTGGCTCTGAAAAAGAATCGCATACTCAAATTTTCTGCTTTGATTCTTTGCACTTCATATACATGTCCCCATCTATATATGCATATGCTAACATGTATTGTAATTTATTATGTTTCTTTGTCTTGTCAGTTCATTTTCATATGTATAATGAATTATTAAACATGCTAAAGTATGCTAGTCTAGCTTTGATAATTTATTCACAAACAAAGTATTCATGCCTTGAAGTGGGTTCATACACAAAGCTTTCATCTTAGTCAATTTTCGAAAATAATGTTGGCTAATGCATTTAATGGCGACAATGTAGTTTCAAAATTTATAATACACTTGTACTTTACATTTTATAAAGCATGCTTTTATTTTCTTTTCCATGCATTCTTACTTTTCCTATACTATGATATCGAATATATACAAGTACCTATTATAGTACACTATAAGAAAATGAGGTCTTTCCCTACCGATTGTAAGTGTAGGTAAAACTAGCCTAATGGTGGATAATATGTTTTAGCTACCAATATTGAATTGGTAGACACTGGTTGGTAAAGGTTGGTGGGGAAAAACTCTTTACCTACACTTACTAATACTGGTAGGTAAAAGAATCCATGGACCCTACTAAGTTATGAATCGAATGATGAGTCATCGGCTGATGTATTTGATGATGTGTCATCCTATGCGGCTATTGACATGGTTGCCACAATAGCATACACATAGCATACATCAATGCCGCCACTTGGCATCTTGTGGTTGGTCCATGTGTCAAACAACAATTTGTCTATGTGTCATCATTTGATTAGTACATTGGCATCATTTTTCTTAGGCCACCGCATCATTTCATTGGTCCATGTGCCATTATCTAATTTTCTATGTGGCATCATTTTATTGGTCTATGTTGCACAATATTATTGGCCCACGTGGCGTTATTTAATTCGCCCACATGGCATCATTTTATTGGTCTATTGCACAATTCATATTTTGGTCAAATTTAATGGTTATGTGTAGGTAAAAGATAATAATATTTGTTTATAAATGTTCTATATTAGAAATAAACTAGAAAAAACATACGTTATTATTATCTACAAAACTCGTACATCGACAACCCAAATAGCCAAATCAAAGCAGTTGTAGTCATTGTGATATTCAATCAAATGTATATGTAGTGTACATAAAATTCGCACTTATACATAAAAAAATAATAATGCCCATGCATATATAATTTATAGAAAATAACTTAAAAAATTAAATTTCGTCCCACACAATTGACATCAAGCATGCCTGATGAGCCAGTTATCGATACACTACACGTGAAAAACATATTTACATTGGTAGACTTCTCGTTCTTTCTTCGATATCAAAATCATGCAAAAAAAAATGAATACTTCCTTAATCATCAATTAATAATTAGGCTTAACATATCAAGAAAATATTTTGCAATAGAAGTCATACCTAACGGCAAATTAGTAGCATAATGATTCTGACGAATATGAACTATTCTCCATTGATATCTTAATTGTTCCTATTTTATCAACTGTACCTTATGACATGCCTTTTGTGCCTTCTGTATCAAATATGTCGAGGAATTTGATTATTAGGGAGTCTACTACATCCGTCTACACAGAACATATATATGATCTTATCAATTTTGTTTTTATGAAATATCTGTCTATAATATAATGATTTGACTGTATGTTATCTACAGTACCTATCTTCTCTCCAACAAGTCTTCCGCTCAAAAGACTAATAAGGACATGATCAGTGGTCAATTGTACAACGATTGTAAGAATCTTAGGTCTTAAAGTTGAATGTATTACGTTTCTACATATTGTTATGTTAATATTATTATTGCTTCTATTAGTTTGATTTCCTTATTCATATAATATTATTTTAAATTTTTTAACATTTAAGATTACAGTTAAGGTGATATGATGACTTTTATGGAGTTGTCATAATTTAAAATGGTCAGTGTAATACATTATATTGTTCATCTTATGATCTATTTGTCATTTACTAGAATACTAAGTGTATATATATAAGTGTTACCGAAGCGCAGTTGTTTCAAGTTGCATTTTTTCGTTTGATTATATATGTATTAAAACTTCATTGCAATTTTATTCAGTGTGTATTTGACACTTACATATAGTTATGAAAAAATAGTCTATTCTAAAGCGAGATCTAACTATCTAGTAATTAAGTATATCTCTGCTATAGAAGCTATTTAGACATAAAATCTAACACAAAACCTGACATTCAAACCTTAACCATCAGATCTCGATGTGTTTACATGAAGGGTGAATTCAGAAGGGAATCTAATGGTTCATATTTGTTTTGTCATTAACTATGTCACAAACCTGTATTCCATTAGAATTTCCCATTATATAATTTGGATTTTTTCTCTCTTAAGTTTATATCATTTAGAAAAACGGAGAATGCTACACATAAAGTCAGTACAGTGATTACTTCAATTACTACCAAACATATTTTATAAAAAAAGACGGACAAATAATTATCAAACGGTAAATCTCTTGAACATTTAGTAAGTTAAATATAAAATTTGCAAGTATTTTCAAATTGATAATAAAATTTGGGTGAAAAAAATAAAATAAAAATGTAAATAATTTTCTATTCAAATATCAAATGGTCGATCATATTATTCAACCTGTTAACGTTGAATTTAACCTCAACGTCCATTGTTTTGCTAATATATGCAAGTCAGGACTTTCAAATATGTAATCATATATTCATACAAAGAAATACTAATCTAAAAACTAAAAATTGATTGAAACATGTAAGTAAACACATGATAACTACGTGATTTCTTAGACTTACTTGAAGCAGATGGTATGAATAACAGACAAAAATTTCACACCTAATTAATCATTAAAACCGCTTTATGGTATCTGTATACTTGCAGCTCTCTTTTATTCTTCATCATCTCCTACTTTCGCTTCAACAAATACATCATATCAAATTAGAGCATAGCACAACAGAGTTCCTTAATACTCTTGCCACCTATATATCAATAGTTAGTCCACGGGCGCTTTTTCAAACTTACACACCACAACAGAGAAAAGTCTAATTGGTAAATTTATGTATGGAGTGAAAATTATTCAAGTGATTAATACTTATCCGAGCTGACTTAAATACCTTACATTAAAAAAATCATTAAGGCCAAATTATGCAATTTTCTTGGTAGAGAAGCCAAAGTTTTCCTATCAAAATTCTTACAAATAAATGGATCTTTGTCATCATCCATTTTCATATGCTCCATTCTCATTTCAAACTGTGCCACTAAGTTACATTATCCTGAAACGCTAACATATATTTTCTAGATCGGTCACATTAACTTCCAATGCTACAACATATTTTCAAAACCATCAATGTAACCACGCACCTTTTTGGACGGTTTAAATCAACAATAAACCTCACATGTCAACTCAAACCATTCAAAAGGGAGGATTATTAATGGGTAAATAAAAAGAGAAAAGAAAGAAAGACAAAAAAAGAATCTTATAGCGGAACGACAAATTATAAGTATCAAATAAACAGTTCATGAAGCTGTTTTACAAATACATTTGATTACACTTTTACAATACAATCAGAGTTATACATACAGAAGGAATAAATAAATAATGCATCGAATAACATGATATAGTGGAATAATAATAATAATAATAAATGGTGCACAAATCTCCGTCTTCGTCCTTCAGAAATAAAGTCTTCAATGCTGAAAAACTCAAACTGACCCGAGAGCATAATGAAATGACAAAACACTCGAGTCGGAACTAAAAGATCTTTTGCAAGTTAAATCAACAGTAAATAAATATGAGTGTAACGGCTTCAAATATGTTTACGGGATTTTACATCTGTATCCAGTGTATAACATGCGTGCAGTAACTTAAGAGATGTTCGGATTTCCATTTCCTAAGGATCCGTTAAACTATTTACTATGTAGTAATATACGCTATATATAATGTCTATCGGTAAAGTAAAGTATTGAAATAGCTTTAAGGCATTACCCATATCCTTTTAACACATTTTATAAACGCCACAGTCTATACAGTTCTGTAAACTCCACCAAATCTGTGGGCTATTAGGGAGCACTTCATAGGTACGACACAAAACAAAATAGTAGTGGGCTCGATAAGGCATATGACAGAGAACACGAGGCTATACCCACAGTAGGATTCTAGCGGATTGAGGCACCAGGCTGGTGGTAATGCATAGCAACTACTACCGCCCACCTCGAACAACACTCCCATAATCAAATTGTTGGTGGCCACTAAATCAATCACAAAGTAACAGATGACGTATCGAAGAAGCGTGTTTGATTGGAGGAGCGGCCTTACTTGGCCTGGTGATGATTCCCGCTTTTAGTAATATCAAGCTGACCCAAGGGGGTTAGGGCTGCATTCATACCTCATATAGAATCATACGCCAAACCACCCTACTTCTTTCTGGATTCTTCACCACGTGCATTGTTAAAGTGGTTTTGGAATTGGCAGAGAGTATGACAATATCCGACCCCATTTCTTTAATAACCAAACACTTACATTTTTCATATTGTTGTCATTTTTTAAAACATTTATAATAATAATAATCCAGAAAACTATTTATGCTTTCATATCAAGAAATCCATGTAATTTTTCCAAAAGTACAAATATGTTCATGAATACCAAGGAAGAATTCTTTCAACCAATTTCAGAAATAATTTACAAATCTCACCTAAACCATTTACTATTTATATGCTTTAGAACCATTCATAAGCTATTTACAAAATTTCAAACAGTTTACAACTCTTCCCTTTCACAAACCCATTATAAATCTTTTTAAAACCTTTATAAACTCTTTTATAAAGCTATTATAAAATTCCTTTATAAAAATCATTAATAACTCCTTTTACAAAACTATTATAAAATCTTTTAAAATCTTTTATAAAAATTCTTTTTAAAATCCATTACAAAATCTCTTACAAAACTTATACAAATTCCATAAAACCTTTTACGAAGTTCAAAAATCTTTCATCTGTTAAAGTTATTATAGAAGTCTACATTTAATATCCTTAAATTAAACATATTTGTTATATTAAATTAAAACTATATTTATTATAATAAATTAAAACTATATTTATTAAATTAAATTAAAACTATATTTATTATACTAAATTAAAAGTATATTTATTAAATTAAATTTAAAACTATATCATATTAAATTAAAACTATATTTTTGAAATTAAATTTAAATTATATCAAATTAAAACTATATTTATTATTTTAAACCAAAATTTAAAATTAATCTTTCAAAACTGTACTAAATATTATATTTATTAAAATTAAAGTTATCTAAAATATATTTTGAAAACTAAATAAATTTATAAGTAAAATCTTAAGATCTCATTTTAAAATCATATATTAACTTAAAATTTGAAACTTTAAAACATATGAAATAAATTATGTTCCAAATATAAATTTTAAATAAAATAATTAAATAACATTTTAAAAACAAATTTATAAATCAAACATACTTTACTATTTAGAAAATAATTTTAAACTGACCAACGGTGTTCGTATAAGTTTTCTACCCTACGGTCAAGTGATAGGGTATATATCATTTCAACTCCCAAATAGTCAAATTTTCCAGGTAAATATCATTTCAACCCATATCCTGAATTAATAATTTCCAAATCAAAAAAATCGCTCGAGTTTATCATTTTAACCCATAATGATTTTCCCTAATCTATAAGTTCGTTCGGGTATGTATCGTTTCAACCCATAGTGATAATGGGCATACAAACATCCAGTCATCCAAAATATCATCAAATAAACATCCATCGTAATCAACATCCAAATCAGCTAATAAATCACAACAATTAACTGTTTATCAATATCAGGTATTCAACTAACAATTTAGTTTAAATATTAACTTAAAATGGCAATTTAATTCAAATTTTTAATTTCAATTAAAACGTCAAATTAAACTATCAAACAACAACCAATAAGATTATTATCACATCATAAATTAAATTTAGCAAACATTGGACGATTTAGTATTTACGAGTGGGATAAATCACTCACCTTTGATTTCTAGTCAATTTAAAATCTAAATATAGCCCGAAAATCCAGTTGCCTTAGAATTCGACCAAACTACTTCATATTGTCTAGACGATAGCATCGGAGCAGTGTCCAAATCCTAGCTCGTATGAAAAAGTTATGCTAGTTAGAATGATTGAATTTAAAACTTTAAATAAATAAAAAACAAAAGGGGCAATATCGTAATACACATCACCTCAGCACCGAAGCACTCTCGTCTACACGCAACCATGCACGACACTATTCTACATAGCTACGGCCGCCGCGATTTTTGAGATGCCGCCCACGCCATCACCAAGATCTGAGGCGTCTGCTCGCCTCCCCAGGCTAAGGCATACCATCCCCATCCATGCGATACCGCGTAAGCATCCCTAATGGCTTTGCTGCCGCTGATGTTCTATGGCGATTTCTGGCGATTTCGAACATGCTGGAAATGATTTCGGGCAATGGATGCACTCCTCTAATCGCCCTCTACCATGCAGTACCCTCCGATCGCCATACGGGTGAAGATCCACCGTTAGATCGAAAACCCTAATTTCGACGGCCTAGATTTCTTCATCATTTTCTGGTAAAATAGAGCATCAAATTGAAAAATGAATTGCAACAGTAGATTGCGCTCATTGAGAGCTTTCCATCAATATACAATTCAATATTGTTCGATGAGTTTAAATTTTTGCATTTGATTTTGATTTGAAATTGAATTTGGGATTTAGGGTTTTGATGTTCTAACGTTTGAGAAGGAGGAACGGATGAAAAATAGAAGTACATATATATATAAATAAGATAAAAGCTTCTAGAGTTTCAGAAAAGAAATCTTTTTATATGGACAGATGGATAAGAATGAATAGATATACCGAATTGGGTCGAAATGATAACAGCGACCAGAAAAGCCCGTTTCGTCCCCAAAACAAAAGTAGGTCATCACATATATCAAAATATAGGTTTTTGTAATTTAAAACTCAATGGAACTAGTTTTAAACCCAAATTCCATTGTATATAGAAGTTAACTTTTAAAATTTAATTATATTCATTTAAATTCTTTTAATTGATTTCTATGCATTTCGAGCTCGCACGATCAAACGATAAGTCTGATCGCTGCGAAACTTGAAATCCTACAATAATTCACTTTTATGAATCCGATGAAACTAGTTTCGTTGAAATCCGAGACAGTGACCAAAATGGCTATTTTCACGTTAATTAAATAAATTATTATTAAATTGACTAAATCACCTTTAAATTCAAATTTACAAGTTAACTTTTTTATCATTCTTGATTACAAAGAATTTATAATCTTTTAAAATACCAATTTCTATATTAAATCCAAGCTTTTAAAAATTACATCAATTTCAGCTTTCAATTACAACTACAGTAAATTCATTCATTATAATTTAAATTCCTTTTATTTTGATTCTCACTCTTATTATTGAATCAATTATAACCTTATGAATATAATTAACATTGGCTTACATTGTATTACATTCATATTTTACAGTTTTCATCTTAACCCATATTAACTATAATGTTAAATAACACTAAGTCTAACAATTGACTTCTACAATTATTTTATTCCTTATTAACTTACAATTATAATCAAACTTTACAATTACTACAATTGGTTGAAATTACATTAAAATAGTTATAAATTACATTAAATTAACATTATTAAATTAAATCCTAATATTCTTTTCCATTTATAAATCATAAATTTTAATTTCTCACAATATTAAATTTCAAAATCTTATTTAGTTTAATTTTTCAATTATAAAAAATATGGTTACACTCTCCACTACTCAAAACTTTTCTCCTCGAAAATTAACAAAAATATATCAAGAAACTAGATGTAATTTTGTTCAAAACAACCAATATAATATATATTAATTTACGAAATATCTAAAATAGTTTTTCTTTTGAGCGCGGCTACATAGCGTAATTCACAGAGGCTGCGAGAGCCTAAGGCTACGGATGTTTCCTGGGGGATCCAGACGTAACCATTGTGTATCTGTGATCTATTGGGTCGCTTTGTAGCGTAATCCGCAAGGGCTGCGAGACCCTAAGGGTACGGATGTTTCCTAGGGGATCCAGGTGTAACCATTGTGCTTCCGCGATCCATAATCGACATGTTTTGGTTTGGTTGTTCTGTTTGGATTGTAATTTCCATATCTGTTGTTTTAAAAGGTTTTTCCAAGTATTTTCACTGGGTGTTGAAACAAGTCTACTAAGTACCTGGAGAATTCTAGTTTTGTGCTTGATCAACGCATGGCCAGAGTCTGTAGGAACAAAAGCAAACTTGTTAAGACATCGAGTTATAAAAGTATTTGGATAGAGTATTATATAAAGGATATTTTGATCATTATTTTACTTATCTAAATAATTTAAAATGATTTATTTTTTTTACTTCGAATTAACAAATTTGAATCAAATGACTATTCAGCATATTATAAAATGTTTAAAATGTTAAATATAAAATTTTAAATTGAAACTTATATAGTTTTAAATATGGTTCATCCTTGTCTTTCAACCTATTCTCCCTTCTAGCTGTTTCTACCTTCTTCTTCTTTGAGGGTTCTTTCTGTATTATGGAAAGCGTTGGTTCTTTAGCTTATCGTTTAGATTTTCCCAAGAAACTTTCTAGAGTGCATGATGTATTCCCCGTCTCACATCACCTCTAGTATCTTCTTGATCCATCTCGTTTTGTTCTATCAACTACTCTTGATAGTTTGGATATTTAGCTCAATCTGACTGTCGATAGTAAGCCACTTCATATTGTCAACAGAGGTACGAAGCAGCTAAGAAGGGAATCTGTTGGTCTAATCGAGGTACGATGGGGTACTGATGATCGAGACTGTACCTAGGAGACGGAGGAGAGCATTCATGCTTCAAATCTAAAATTGTTTTTCGAGGTACTATTTGTTATCTATCTTGCTTTTCCTTATTTTCCTTGTTCGTTCTTTTCGAGGACGAAAAGATTTGAGTGGGGGAGAGTGTAACAACCTAGTATTTTGTGATTATTTTAATTGGATATTTTAATTATTTTAAATTGAATTGCTGATTTAAAAATTTTATATTATTTATGAAAATGGATAAATTTTGTTATTTTAAATATAAATTTTGATTTTTGTGTGAATTATAATTTCAAACATTTATAAATAGAAAATTTTCGAGAAAAGTGTATTTTTGGCCAAATGGTCAAACTTTGACTTTTAAATTTAAATTTTTGAATTTTAGAATTTTATCTTTTATTATGAAAATATATTAAATATTAAGAATACTGCTTTTTCTTTCGTTGAAATCCGATTTATATTGTGAAAGTTATGCTTTTTACAATATTGGGCGTAAATTGATTTATTTAATAAAATTATCTATTTTAATTTATATAAATAATATTTTTATCTGTCAAATCATGTTCTAGTATGTGTTATATGGTATGTTAGGTATATATTTTATTTCAAAAACATATTTTAAAGTGATGATAGAAATTTTCAAAGTTTATTGAATTTATTTTCAAATTTTAAAGCCTAGTTTCCAATTTTAGCTACTTTCTTAATTTAATTATATTTATTTAAAGTTTATTTATTTATTTTTGTGCATTCATTATAATTTTGTGTTTTTATCTTTATTTATATGTATTTTACATGTATTTAAAAATTGAAAAAAATTATGGAAATTTGAATGGTTTTGGTCCTTTTATATGCTTAGCCTTTTCAATTTCACTCCACCTTTTCACCTTCACTCCACCTTTTCACCAAACAACACACCACTTTAATTTGCTGCCATATTTCTCATTGTTTCGGCTGAACACTCCATTCTTCTCATGTGAAAAATCATCTCAAACCCTATAAAAAAATATTCAGCCATCTCCAAGTGAAAAATTTTGGTAAACTTTTCATTCTTTTTCACTTTTTCCATTGTTTTATTATGAATTTTGCACTTGCATTCTATCTATGTGTTCGGCCCTCCATACTCCAGCACCTTCGCCACCTCCACCACCACCACAACCAGCCATCATCTCCTCCTTTCCACTTCCATTCGATAGTCGAGGCCATCTAAGTTGATGATCCACCAAGAAAATGAAGAAAACTACACTTTAATTACCATAGCCGAACTCCCCCTTGTTTCCACCACTCCAACCACCACCTTGGCCGACTTGTGCACCACCACAACCAGCCAAACCTGAGCCTGAGACACTGCCACATCACCCCATGCACTCACCAGGTCTGACCTTGTCCAATCATGCTTGGCCGAGACTATTTATGGCATTGAAATCCACTTTTACGCCTTGAATTTGTGTGTTCATACACACATATCTCTCTACTTCTTCATATATTGTTATGGCCGACCTTTGTACCCTTAATCTGATCCAAACCTGATCGAAATCCATCCCATAACAGTGCTTTTCCAACCTATGGCTGATGCATATGTTGTTGAATGCAAGTGCAATAGCTTTAGCTTTGGGTTGTGTACTCATTCCTAGCATTGTTTATAAATATTTTGGTTTGAAATTCATATTGTACTTTGTTTTGTTTGATATTTGACAAGGCAATTAGTTTTGGCTCTCCCACACTCAAATCGTAGTCATGTAATCATGCCTTTGAAGGTTTTTGTTTGTGTATTTGGTTGTCATCTCCAGCTTATACAAGTGAGTAATTCTCACAAGACAAAGTTAAACTTATATGACTAGTAAACTGATCACAATTGAATCTGTAAAACATATCACCATGCTATATTTGTTATGTTATTATCATATGATGTTCACCCATGCTTATTTACCTGTTATACCATCTGTTACTGTTATATAATGTTATTCTTTTTATTTATATTAGTTTATCACATTGCAAGTTCCCTTTAGATTAGAATCACAATGGGTTGAAATGATACATACTCGAAAGGACTTTAGATGTAGCATCCCAAAAATTTATCAATTAAAATATATTTTAAACTTTTGGAATTTAATTTGAAATTAAATTGAAAGGTCTCAAACAAATAAAATAAGTGATAATCATATATAAATAAATTCCTATTTCTTTTGAGTTTAAAATTTTGGAACAATGAATGTTTTAAAAAGTCATTTGAATTTAAAATTATATACATATATGTATATTCCATATATGAGTAGAATTGAATACATATTGAAATTGAATTTAAATTGTTCAAGATATGTGTGAATATATAAATAAACATAAATGGTTATAATTCAAGTGAATTGAAATTTGAATTTAAATTTAAATAAATGTTTTAAAAAAAAGGTGGCATTTAAAATCATTAAGGTGTAATGTATATGATGTAAATATTGGTTAAAGCAATTCTTTTAACATTGTACATATGTATATGCTAATGAATAAGGGGTACATTTATTTATAAAGGGAATATGGTATAAAAATTTATTTAAAAATTCTTTTGTCATGTAAAATTACAAATATTGGATAAACATAAAGGAGATGGAGTAAAGAAATTAACATGCATTGAGATCTCATGATTATTTTTTTACAAATGGCATTCAATATCACTGCTTGAATAAAATATTAAGAATTAAAAATCATAGAAAAATTTTCAGCTTTCATTTTCAAATTAATTAGCCTCCAAAATCTCTGAAAGTACGGTAACAAAAGATTGAGCATTTCAAACTCTAACACCCAAGAAGAAAAAAAAGAAAAAAATCAGAAAAAGAACTGCCAACATTTTCTTCAATTCAAAAGTAAGAATTATCTGAAGATCTTCTTAAAACATCAAGCTGTAATTTATATTTCCATCTCTCAGGTAAATTTTAGAACTTTATAGTTTAATGGATTTGTAGTTTTAAAATCAAGTTTTAACACCAATTCAAAACTGCAGATTAATTAAACAGAGCTTCAGTTTTTGTCTAGGAAACAGTGCAAGATTTCTGAAATAACTTAAGGCAAGTAAGTTTCTTTTTAAAATTTGAATTTGAAGTTGTAATCAGTAATGAAGAAAGAATTTAAACCATGGTATTAATCAGTTGCAGGAAGAAATCAAGATCAAAGATTAAACCTATTTCTGGACTTCAAGTAGCTGGAAAAAAAAAGCTTTCTCTGTTGTATTAAAAAGATTCAAACCGTAAGTAAATTAAGCATTGTTTGTTATTGATGAATTAAGTGAAAAAATACAACAAAGAGTAAGAAAAGATTTTTTTTATTTACAACTCGCAGATTTAAACTTCAAAAATTAAAGTAGGAAATCCAGGCTTCAACCTTCTTTTGAAAACTGTCAGGAACTTTCTGTCTTCAGGAAAAATGTGAGTAAACCTCTGATCTATTCAATCATTTTTTGTTGTATGAATGCCTGAATGATGTTAAAGACCTTTGTATGTGAACAACTTTGTGTGTTTGTGTTTTCTTTTGCCTAGAATGTTAAGATCAGGATTTTCTTTCCTGTTCTTCTGTTCCTTTAAGTCTCTGGTTTACAAAATAAAACCATGCTAGATTCAACATCTTTCCCTCTGTTCTCTTTTGAAATTGAAGTCTAAAAACTAATTAAAGTGTTGTTTGAGCATACAGTATGTTGTGTTAATAAATCAAAGCAAGCAATATGATATTTTTCCTGGAAACTATGAAAACACATTCACATTTAAGTCTCTGGTTTACAAAATGAAACCATGCTAGATTCAAGATCTCTCTCTATTCTTCTCTGAAATTAAAGTGTACAAAAATTATTGTTTTAACCCTGCAGTATGTTTTAGTAATAAATGAAAGAAAAGTTATATACTTTTTTTTTCTTCTGGAAACTGTGAAAAACAAGTCATAATCCAAATAAGGCAAGAAATTCGATCTCATGATTTTTTTTTCAGTAATGCAATCTGAATCCCCATCAAAAATAATGATTTTTGAAAGTAAAATTCAAATTTTTCATTAAGTTTTTACTGAGAAATGGTAGTTGATAAGAAAAACGAATTTTTGTCAAATTCTGTTGATCGGTACGTTTGTGGGCCTCGAGATCATGGTCGAATCTTGCTGGATGCTTGTAGTTCATCATAAAAATGCTTGGAGATTTTTCTATTCGCCGTGGCGATTGTACGGTAGAAAAGTAGGGTTAAACCCATACTTGATCGGGGTCATCCAAATCCGTATGCAGAGAGTTCGTCAGGGGAACGGAATCGATCGCACGTGCCCCAATAGAAGCGTTAGTCATCGGTGATGCTTCAGGCACAATGCCGCGGCCTCTGATGGTCGGTGGAGAGAAGACGTGGCGCTCTTAGGTGATCAGTATTTTCATTCTAGTTGGGTTCAGGTTCAAATTTCGATTCCTTCGATTAATTGGTTTTCTGGGCATTAGGGAGGTGCGTGGAGATCGTCGTCGTCATGTCGACGGCAGGAGCATCGATCGTAGCGGGCCAGAGGGTTTGTGCATGTGCACAACGGCGAAATTTGTGTCAGGGGTAATGGTTGGGGAAGAAGCCTCGGACTCGAAGCACTACTTGAGGGTTTGGGGGTGAAGACTCGAAGCCAAGTTCGTGTCGTTTCAACGTTGCACCGGGTCGCTTTAAAAACTTAACCAATTTTTTATGGAAATTTTTTTACTCGGGTTAAATTGGGTAAAACTCGAAGCGGGGGTGGGGGCAATTTTCTTGGGGACAACTCGAGGCCGCCTTGGGTTGGCCGTAATAACAGCAAATTCCAGTTTTAAAATTTTTAAAAACATAAGTTTAATCTAGTTTCTGAATCCATTCTTTAGAAATTAATGATAGTTTGTTAATGGAAGGAAAAGTAAATAGTATTGAAATGATTTTTGAAACTTATGAAGTTCAAAGATATTTCAAATTTATATTTTCAAAAAAAATTGTTTTACATTTAACTTAGTAAAAATTGAGAAGTAAATCAAACATTCAAGTGTTAACTTAAAAACCAAATTTATCTATGAAATAGTGATTAAACAATTAATGATTTGTAATTACTTTATAATTAACAATTAATTAATTAAAGAATAGTTAATTAATAAAAGTAGTTAAAATTTAATTAGTTAACAATTAAGAATGAATAAATTGAGATAACTAATTAAAATTAAGTAATAAAGTTAATAAGATTTAATTAATTCATAATTAAGTAAAATTAATCATTGATTTAAAATAATTAATAAAGATAATTATATGGTTAATTCACTTTAATCACATTCACCTTAATTAAAGATGATTTACCAAATGTTGCGTACTGGATTGATAACTCTGTTTTGATACTGGAATGATGTGAATTGCTTTGTGCTGAACTGTGATTTGTGATATGTTCCTATATGTGTGTGAAAACCCTTTTGCCAGCAAAATGGCATTTAAACTTCGATGCAACAGGGAGTCGGATTCCAGTTGGTTATCCGAAACCCACATCGAACCCTGAATGTGAATCCTTGTAATTGATACACCCACGTGTTTTAATAAAATAAGCGTTCACTATTCGGATTAGCCGGGAGAGGACCTTTGTGTCATATAACCCATTCCGAATAGTGATTCTATGAAATGAATAGCATTTGAAGATGGTGATGAAGACCGGATGTCTTCGAAAATGATAGGATAACCTATCGATTGTCTCTACATTGAGTTGCTCTGGTATAGAGATCTCCACATGTGATGGGGAGTCCGATTGGAATTATGGACACCCGGATTTACAAGGGCTTCTTCCTTTGTTAGACGAAGTGCCTTTGGTTTTGTTCGAACCCGGAACAGACTTATATGGTTGTGTGTCTGATACTACACTTTGAGATATAAAGCAGATTTCTTTCAAATATATATTTGTTGGTGGCGGAGAATTTATTCTCTTAGCTTAACACCCTTCTCTAAGACGGACGAGCTCAGCTGTTATGTAGTTGAAGGTTATCTGCGATATACTCCCAATTTGGTAGTGTGGCATGCTAAGTGCTACTGTGTGTTGATGATCATTTGTGATCAAAGCATAGCTTTCATGTAAAGCGTAGCTTTGTGGACGAGACCTCATCGAACCTCACACCCCGGAAATGGTCGGAACAGGAAAGATGCGGCAAGGTTATGAGAGTCGCACCCCTTAAGGTATGTCATCTCCTTCTGGAAAAAGGTGGTATCATGGTATGGAGCCCAATACTTTACCTATGTGGTTGCTTCAATCTCATTTACTGTGTGGTTGTTGCTTTGAAGTAGAGGGCCCTCGGATAAAGGTCGCAAACGACCGAGGGGTGGCATACTCGAGTAGTAGTTACCTAGTTACAGAGGTAACCCGACCTTGTGTTAGCAGAGAGCCTGGTAGGTACTCGGGACATCCCTCCAGAGGCATACTCATGTGGAAGAAGGAAGTTCCTTAGCCCGACCATTTGATGGAAATCCAATTCCCAATACGAACCTAGTACAGTTTTAGTTGTATAAC
This sequence comes from Allium cepa, assembly GCA_030765085.1. Lineage (NCBI taxonomy): Eukaryota > Viridiplantae > Streptophyta > Magnoliopsida > Asparagales > Amaryllidaceae > Allium > Allium cepa. The sequence goes on along the minus strand of CM060945.1, from coordinate 314,008,503 downwards.
CTGCCATTTACTTTTGGTGGCGCCCTACTGTTTAGATGGTAGCTACAGTAGACATACAACAATGGTTGTATGCTGGCTAAGATTAATATTATACTTTCGAAATGGCTTTCTACACTATGCATTAATAATAATATCAAAGAATTTTTCCCGTATCAAGCATATTTGCTATCATAAGAAGAAATCTCCTCCAATTCTACGATTGCATTGTGTGTGTGGCGGGAGGTCTTATGGTAGTTTCATTTTCCAAAAAGCATACTGGATTTTCTTTTATAGATCTTGTTTTATTTAAAAGCAACTGTTTTTGTTTACTCATACTAGTCCCATGACTGACCCGGAGTTTATTGTTTCCATTCTAAACTCTAGGTGCCCATCATTTCAACACGGGCAGCCTAGTAGCAGGTTTTTCGTGTTTTGGTGTTAGCTGTATTTTGTAGTCTCTTTGGTTTGGAGGCTATCGGTTTTTGGAGGCTTTTGACTAAGAGATATTTTGGAAGCTTTTGGATCTCAAGGTGCTTAGTTTTTGGAAGTTCACTATCACTCTATTTCCTTGAAGAATTTTTGGCATATGATCACTTGTTGTTCTATTATGATGTTCTATTTGGAGTTGTGACATATGTATTATGATACTCTGATGTTGTAATGGATATTTTGATGATGTTGTATCTGTGATGTAATGCATGATATTCATTCTGTTTCCACTGTTTTATATTTATCTAATGTTGTTATAAGCTCTATCCGACTGGAGTTCGATGTTTGAATCTTTGGCAGTCGAACACAAGTGAGGTATTTGATGTCGATTTTCGAACATTGGATTTCGGGTCTTGACAATGTGGTATCAGAGCTAAAGGTTGAGTAAGAACTTTAGCTACGGAGTATAACACATTAGATGGCTCATTAGAGATAGGGTGAAGTATACCCTAGAATGAGTATAACCGAGACCGAAACCCCAAATTTTCTTAGTCTATTTCCTTTAGCTGCTGATATTCCGTAAGATATCTCGTCCGAATATCTAAATCAATTTTCTTACTAATTACAGATAGTACGGATGAGCGGATGAAGAGGAAGAGCTTGGGGGCGAGAAAATGCCACATGACCTAGCCAAGTTCCCCCAACAGCAGAAGCAGCTTTTTCTACTCAGCATCAGCCGAATCTGGCTGATTTATACAAGAGTTTCTCAAGGCTTGGTGGTAGGTCTTTCACCGGTAAGGAATCGATTGTTGAGGCCCAAGCATGGATCAGATCATATAAAAGAATCTTTAAAGGGCTAAAGCTGCAAGATGATCAGATTCGTCTCATAGCTTCTTGGGAACTTCAAGAAGAAGCCTTAGTATGTTGGGAGACAGTCACTATAGATGAGCCAGAAGACGAGTTTACTTGGGAGAGATTCAAATAAGTATTTGAGAAGCACTACATGCCATCAGCAGGGATTTCTTGAATGTACCAAAATTTCATGGACTTAAAGCAGGGGAGTTTGTCATTGGAGGAGTATCTAAACAAAATTAATGAATTGTCACATTTTGGTCCAGAATTTGTGAACACGCCTTTAAAGAAGAATGAAAGGTTCATTCGTGGGATGAATAAGACGTTCCATGAAAGGATGAATGGCCACGTCAAAGAATCCTTCTCAGATTTGGTTGATATGGGATACAGGTATGCTACACTTGACATGCAAGAAGCCCCGATGGGGAAAGGAAATTCGAGCAATCAAAATAGGAAGAAGAGGAAATTTGGAGGCAAGAAACCATGGCACGGTAAGGAGAAAAAGAAGAGAAATCAGGGAAGCACAGTAGAGAATGTCACTTGCTTCAATTGTCTAGAAAAAGGCCACTACTCAAACAGCTGCAAGAAGCCAAAGAGAGACCAATCCATTCAAGCAAAGCCCAGGAAATGTTATTACTGTCAGAAATTAGGACACGGAGTTAAAGACTGCCCAGTCATGAATCAAGCTAAGGTAGCCAAGGTGTACATATTCAAAGACAAACCCGCATCTTCCAAAGCAGAAAAGGGGAATGGAGTTCTGGAAGGTAATCTCACTATTTATGATAGCATTGTTAGAGTTCTGTTTGACACCGGCGCTACACACAGTTTTATCTCTCAGCAAGCTATTTATGAATTGAATCTTGAACCTGATTTTATTGATGAGCCTATATGCGTAAAGAATCCAGTTGGAGGTCTCGCGAATCTCTGTCTTCGAAATAGAGACGTTCCTATCTCATATTCTTGTTCCCAGTTCCCTATCGGTCTCTTTGTTCTTGATTTTAATGAGTTTGAAGTCTTACTCAGAATGGATTGGCTAGAAAAATATGAAGCCAAATTGGATTGCAATAATCAAATGATTTAATCAAAACCGAATTTAGAGATTTCGTCGAGATTTCTTGTGAGCACCCTAGTCCTAAAAGAGAAGGCTTGATGTATAATTTGGGTTATCTCGAACCCAGTCTGGAGTCCATACCCATTGTTAGAGATTTTCCAGATGTGTTTGAAGAAGTGAAATCTATACCTCCACCCCGAGAAATAGAATTCAGAATCGACCTAGTACCCAATGCTCGTCTTGTCATTCACGCAAGTCACAGGATGGCACCCAGGGAAAGGGTTGAATTAGTTCAGTAAACCAATGATTTACTAGCAAAAGGGTTTATTCGGCCCAGTGTTTCTGAATGGGGTTCAGCCATTGTGTTTGTTGCTAAATCGGACGGATCTTTGAGATTGTGTGTTGATTACCACGATCTCAATAAGCTGACTCTCAAGAATAAATTACCACTACCCAGAATTGATGATCTATTTGATCAATTGCACGGTGCTTGTTTCTTTTCGAAGATGGATCTAGCCCAAGGGTTCCGTCAAGTACGAATCGCAGAAGATTGTGTTCATTTGACCGCTTTTAGGGGGTCCTAATATGTTCTATGAATGGTTAGTCATGCCTTTCGGGCTAATTAATGCTCCAGCATACTTCATGGATCTTATGACTCGTGTGTTCCGGGAAATTTTGAATAAATTTGTGCTCATATTTATTGATGATATTTTGGTCTATTCCAAGACCGAAGAGGAGCATGCCGAGCATCTTAGAATCGTTTTGGAGAAATTGAGGAGAAATATTCTATTCGCAAAATTTTTCAAATGCCATTTTTGGATCAAAGAAGTTAAATTTCTCGGCCATATTGTTAATGAAGAAGGGATTTCTGTTGATCCTAGCAAAATTTCCGCTATTCTTGATTGGAGGAAACCTACTACACCAAAAGAAGTTCGAAGCTTTTTGGGTTTAGCAGGTTATTATCGGAAGTTTGTTTAGGACATTTCTACGATAGCTTGTCCGTTGACTAAGCTAAGAATAAAGAATGCAAAATTCAATTGGACTCCAAAATGTGACAAAGCTTTTCAGGAGTTGAAGAAGAGATTAACCACCGCTCTTGTTCTTGCTATTATCAACGGGAACCAGGGTTTATCTGTTTATACCGATGCCTATGGTGAAGGCTTGGGTGCAGTATTAATGCAGAATGGGAAGGTAATTGCCTACGCGAGTAGACAATTACGTCCTCATGAAATAAATTATCCAACCCATGATTTGGAGCTTTTAGCTGTTATCTTCGCTTTGAAAACATGGCGACATTATCTTCTAGGTAAGAATCTTTTCAGCTTTCTTAATAATTTACGAATTTAATTTAATTTAACTTAACAATATACTTATTGAACTCTCTTATTCTAGGTGAAAAACTCGAATTATTCACCGACCATAAATCTTTGAAATATCTCTTCACCCAGAAAGATCTAAATCTGCGACAACAACGTTGGTTAGAATTTATGACATCTTATGACCTAGATATTCTATATATGCCTGGAAAAGCCAATGTAGTTGTCGATGCATTGAGCAGAAGACATGTTGTTCTCGCATATCTTGTAATCTCTCCTACTCTTCTTAAGAAGATTGCAAGACAGCAGACAGAAGACAAGTTTCTTTAGGATATTCGTAGAAGAATATGTTGAGATGAGCATTCCAGTTTTGGTATTGATGATAATGGAGTTATAAGGATGAAAGGCAAGATTTGTGTCCTAGACATCCCTGATCTGAAACGTGAAGTGTTAGATGAATGTATCAAATCTAAGCTTTACATCCATCCAGGAGTCAATAAAATGTATCGTGATATCAAAAGAACCTTCTGGTGGAAGATGATGAAAATGGATATATCTATATATGTGAGTTGCTATACTACTTGCCAACAAATCAAAAGCGACCAAAAGAAAATAACGGGTTTACTTCAGCCTTTAGAGGTACCCAAGTGGAAATGGGACCAAGTATCGATGGATTTCATCTGCAGTTTGCCTCGTACTAGGAAAGGCAATGAAGCAATTTGGGTCGTTGTGGACCGTTTGACTAAGACAGCTTACTCCTTGCCAGTGAAATCTACCCGCACGGCTGCAAGTTTATCCGAATTATATATGAAAGAAATTGTCTGTCTCCACGGCATTCCTAGCAGCATAGTGAGTGATCGTGATCCGATCTTCACCAGTAGATTTTGGGAGGCATTTCAGGGCGTATTGGGAAAAAAACTGAATTTCAACACTTCTTATCACCCACAGTCTGATGGGAAGACTGAGAGGATCAACCGAATCTTAAAAGACCTATTGCGAGCTTGTATACTTGATTTTGGTGCTTCTTGGGAGGACCATTTGCATCTGGTCGAGTTCTCGTATAACAATAGCTATCAGTCCAGTATAGAGATGGCTCCTATTGAGGCTTTATATGGTCGTCCGTGTCGATCACCTGCATGCTGGATTGAGGCAGGTGATAGACTCGTCCTTGGACTAGATATGATTAAAGAAGCCACGGAGAAAGTTGATTCTATATAGAAGAAATTGAGGACAGCTCAGAGTCATCAAAAGAGTTATTATGATCGTAGAAGAAGGGATTTGGAATTCCAGATTGGAGATTCTGTCTTTCATAATGTATCTCCAATGCGAGGTGTATTGAGGTTTGGGAAGACTGGTAAGCTAGCACCACGGTATATTGGTCCTTTTCCTATTCTGGAGAGGATTGGTTCTTTAGCCTATCGAGTGCAATTGCCCAGCTGGTTATCTGGCATGCATGATGTGTTCCATATTTCTAACCTTTGAAAGTATGTGCACAATCCGGATAGTATTATTAAAGAAGCTGCTCAACAGGATCTCGAAATCACTCCCAATTTAACAGTCAAAAGAGAACCGATAAAGATTGTAGATCGAGATGAAAAGCAATTGAGAAACAAAGTGGTGAAGCTAGTTAAAGCTCAGTGGAGTGGCGAACCAAAGGACTGCACTTGGAAAACCGAAGATAATATGCAGAAATCATATCCCAATTGTAAAGTGGATATCTCGGCTTAAGCTGGTAAGCCATTTCCTTATTCTTTCTAAATTCGTACACTTTTTGTTTATTTTTCTCTCTATTTCCAATTTCGAGGATGAAATTTTCTTAAGAAGGGATATCTGTAACATCCCAAAATTTTATCAATTAAAATTAATAAAATATTTTAAACTTTTGGAATTTAATTTGAAATTAAATTGAAAGGTCTCAAACAAATAAAATAAGTAATAATCATATATAAATAAATTCCTATTTCTTTTGAGTTTAAAATTTTGGAACAATGAATGTTTTAAAAAGTCATTTGAATTTAAAATTATATACATATATGTATATTGCATATATGAGTAGAATTGAATACATATTGAAGTTGAATTTAAATTGTTCAAGATATGTGTGAATATATAAATGGACATAAATGGTTATAATTCAAGTGAATTGGAATTTGAATTTAAATTTAAATAAGTGTTTAAAAAAAATAAGTGGCATTTAAAATCTTTAAGGTGTAATGTATATGATGTAAATATTGGTTAAAGCAATTCTTTTAACATTGTATATATGTATATGCGAATGAATAAGGGGTACATTTATTTATAAAGGGAATATGGTATAAAAATTTATTTAAAAATTCTTTTGTCTTGTAAAATTACAAATATTGGACATACATAAAGGAGATGGAGTAAAGAAATTAACATGCATTGAGATCTCATGATTATTTTTTTTTAAATGGCATTCAATATCATTGCATGAATAAAATAATAAGAATTAAAAATCATAGAAAAAATTTCAACTTCCATTTTCAAATTATTTAGCCTCCTAAATCTCTGAAAGTACAGTAACAAAAGATTGAGCATTTCAAACTCCAACACCCAAGAAGGAAAAAAATTTAGAAAAAGAACTGCCAACCTTTCTTCAATTCAAAAGTAAGAATTAAAATCTGAATATCTTCTTAAAACATCAAGCTGTAGTATGTTTCCATCTCTCTGGTAAATTTTTAAACTTTATAGTTTAATGGATTTGTAGTTTTAAAATCAAGTTTTAACACAAATTCAAAACTGCAGATTAATTAAACAGAGCTTCAGTTTTTGGCCAAGAAACAGTGCAAGATTTCTGAAATAATTTAAGGCAAGTAAATTTCTTTTTAAAATTTGAATTTGAAGTTGTAATCAGCAATGAAGAAAGAATTTAAACCATGGTATTAATCAGTTGCAGGAAGAAATCAAGATTAAAGATTAAACCCATTTATGGACTTCAAGTGGCAGGAAAAAAAAGCTTTCTCTGTTGTATTAAAAAGATTCAAACTGTAAGTAAATTAAGCATTGTTCATTATTGATGAAATAAGCGATCAAATACAACAAAGTGTAAGCAAAGATTTTTTTTATTTACGACTTGCAGATCTAAACTTCAAAAATTAAAGTAGGAAATCCAGGCTTCAACCTTCTTTTGAAAACTGTCAGAAACTTTCTGTCTTCAGGAAAAATGTGAGTAAACCTGTGATCTATTCAATCATTTGTTGTTGTATGAATGCCTAAATGATGTTAAAGACCTTTGTATGTGAACAAGTTTGTGTGCTTGTGCTTACTTTTGCTTGGAATGTTAAGAACAGGATTTTCTTTCTTGTTCTTCTGTTCCTTTAAGTCTCTGTTTTACGAAATGAAACCATGCTAGATTCAACATCTTTCTCTCTATTATCTTTTGAAATTGAAGTCTAAAAACTAATTAAATTGTTGTTTGAGCATACAGTATGTTGTGGTAATAAATAAAAGCAAGCAATATGATATTTTTCCTAGAAACTGTGAAAACACAGTCACATTTAAGTCTGGTTTACAAAATGAAACCATGCTAGATTCAATACCTCTCTCTATTCTTCACTGGAATTAAAGTGTAAAAAATTAAAGTATTGTTTTAACCCTGCACTATGTTTCAGTAATGAATCGAAGCAAAGTTATATAGTTTTTTTTCTGGAAACTGTGAAAAACACAATCATAATCCAAATAAGGCAAGAAATTCGAGTCTCATGAATTTTGTTTTCAGTAATGCTATCTGAATCTCCCTTAAAAATAATGATTTTTGAAAGTAAAATTCAAATTTTTCATTAAGTTTTTACAGAGAAATGGTAGCTGATCAGAAAAATGAATTTTTGTCAAATTCTGTTGATCGGTACGTTTGTGGGCCTCGAGATCATGGTCGAATCTTGCTAGACGCTTGTCGTCCATCAGAAAAATGCTCGGAGATTTTTCCATTCGCCCTGGCGATCGTACGGTAGTAAAGTAGAGTTAAATCCATGCTTGATCAGGGTCGTCAAAATCGATATGCAGCGAGTTCATCAGGGTACGGAATCGATCGCACATACGCAAATAGAAGAATTAGTCATCGGTGATGCTTCAGGCATAATGTCGTGACCTCTGATGGTCGGTGGAGGGAAGTAATGGCGCTCTTAGGTGATCAGTATTTTCGTTCTAGTTGGGTTCAGGTTCAAATTTCGATTCCTTCAATTAATTGGTTTTCTAAGCGTTAGGGAGGTGCGTGGAGATCGTCGTCATCATGTCGACGGCAGGAGCATCGATCGTAGCTGGCTAGAGGGTTTGTGCATGTGCACAACGGTGAAATTGGTGTTAGGGGGTAATGGTTGGGGAAGAAGCCTCGGACTCGAAGCACTACTTGAGGGTTTGGGGATGAAGACTCGAAGCCAAGTTCGTGTCGTTTCAACGTTGCACCGGGTCGCTTTAAAAACTTAAACAATTTTTTGTGGAAATTTTTTTACTCGGGTTAAATTCGGTAAAACTCGAAGCACGGGGGCATTTTTCTCGGGGACAACTCGAGGCAGCCTTGGGTTGGTCGTAATAACAGCAAAATCCAGTTTTAAAATTTTTAAAAACATATGTTTAAACTAGTTTCTGAATCCATTCTTTAGAAACCGATGATAGTTTGTTAATGGAAGGAGAAGCAAATAGTATTGAAATGATTTTTGAAATTTATGAAGTTCAAAGATATTTCAAATTTATATTTAAAAAAAATTGTTTTACATTTAACTTGGTAAAAATTGAGAAGTAAATCGAACATTCAAGTGTTAACTTAAAAACCAAATTTAGTTATGAAATAGTGATACAACAATTAATGATTTGTTATTACTTTATAATTAATAATTAATTAATTAAAGAATAGTTAATTAATAAAAGTAATTAAAATTTAATTAGTTAACAATTAAGAATGAATAAATTGACATAATTAATTAAAATTAAGTCATAAAGTTAATTAAGATTTAATTAATTCATAGTTAAGTAAAATTAATCATTGATTTAAAATATTTAATAAATATCATTATACGGTTAATTAACTTTAATCACATTCACCTTAATTAAAGATGATTTACCAACTGTTGCGTACTAGATTGATAACTCTGTTGTGATACTTGAATGATGTGAATTGCTTTGTGCTGAACTATGATTTGTGATATGTTCCTATATGTGTATGCAAACCCTTTTGCCAGTAAAACAGCATTTAAACTTCGATGCGACAGGGAGTCGAATTCCAGTTAGTTATCCGAAACCAACATCGAACCCTGAATGTGAATCCTTGTAATTGATACACCCACGTGTTTAAAAAATTAAGCGTTCACTATTCGGATTAGCCAGGAGAGGACCTTTGTGTCATGTAACCCATTCCAAATAGTGATTCGGTGAAATGAATAGCATTTGAAGACGGTGATGAAGATCGGGTGACTTCGAAAACCATAGGATAACCTATCGATTGTCTCTGCAATGAGTTGCTCCGGTATAGAGATCTCCACATGTGACGGGGAGTCTAATCGGAATTGTGGACACCCGGATTTGCAAGGGCTTCTTCCTTTATTGGACGAAGTGCCTTCGGTTCTGTTCGAACCCGGAACAGACTTGTATGGTTGTGTATCTGACATTACACTTTGATATATAAAGCAGATTTATTTCAAATACATATCCGTTGGTGGTGGAGAATTTATTCTCTTAGCTTAACACCCTTCTCTGAGACGTACGAGCTCAGATGGTATGTAGTTGAAGGTTGTCAGCGATATACTCCCAATTTGGTAGTGTGGCTTGCTAAGTGCTGCTGTGTGTTGATGATCATTTGGTGATCGTTTGTGATCAAAGCATGGCTTTCGTGTAAAGTGTAGCTTTGCGGAAGAGACCTCATCGGACCTCACACCTTGGAAATGGTCGAAACAGGAAGGATGCGGCAAGGTTATGAGGGTCGCACCGTATAGGGTATGTCATCTCCTTCTGGAAAAAGGTGGTATCACGGTATGGAGGCCAGATACTTTACCTATGTGGTTGCTTCAATCTCATTTACCGTGTGGTTGTTGCTTTGAAGTAGAGGGCCCAAGGAAAAAGGTCGCAAACGACTGGGGGGTTGCATACTCGAGTAGTAGTTACCTAGTTACAGAGGTAACCCGGCCTTGTGTTGGCAGAGAGCCGGGTAGGTTCTCGGGACGTCCCTCTAGAGGCGTACCCATGTGGCCGTAGGAAGTTCCTTAGCCTGATCATTTGTTGGAAACCCAATTCCCAATGCGAACTCGGTATGGTTTTAGTTGAATGACCTGCCATTTACTTATGGTGGCGCCCCACTGTTTAGATGGTAACTGTAGTAGGCATACTATAATGGTTGTATGCTAGCTAAGATTAATATTATACTTTCGAAATGGCTTTCTACACTATGCACTAGTAATAATATCAAAGAATTTTTCCCGTATCAAGCATATTTGACTATCATAAGAAGAAATCTCCTCCAATTCTACGATTGCATTGTGTGTGTGGTGGAAGGTCTTATGGTAGTTTCATTTTCCAAAAAGCATACTGGATTATCTTTTATGGATCTTCTTTTATTTAAAAGAAACTATTTTTGTTTACTCATACCAGTCCCATGACTGACCCGGAGTTTATTATTTCCTTTCTAAACTCTGGGTGCCATCTTTTCCACCCGAGCAGCCTAGTAGCAAGTTTTTCATGTTTTGGTGTTAACTATATTTTGGAGTCTTTTTTGTTTGGAGGCTATCGGTTTTTGGAGTCTTTTGTCTTAGAGATATTTTGGAAGCTTTTGGATCTCAAGGTGCTTAGTTTTTGGAAGTTCACTATCACTCTATTTCCTTGAAGAATTTTTGGCATATGATCACTTGTTGTTCTATTATGATGTTCTATTTGGAGTTGTGACATATGTACTTTGATACTCTGATGTTGTAATGGATATTTTGATGATGTTGTATCTGTGATGTAATCATGATATTCATTCTGTTTCCGCTGTTTTATATTCATCTAATGTTGTTATAAGCTCCATCTGACTGGAGTTCGATGTTCGAATCTTTGGCAGTCGAATACAAGTGAGGTATTTGATGTCGATTTTCGAACATTGGATTTCGGGTCGTGACATTAGAATAGGGAAAAATCGTTATGGGCTGAAATGATAGGCTTGAATGATTTTATTTATTTCATTTTACTTGGGATTACGGGTTTGAAATGATGGAACCCGGGTAACCTTTGTAAATTACGGACTGAAATGATATAAAATATGTATCACTTTACTTAGGACAGAAAATGATATACAGACCCCTGGATAGTAAATATTTTTCAAAATTTTTTAAAGTATTTTAGAAATGTCAATATTATAATATTTTGATTTGAACTTAATTAAAAATGATTTTATAAAGCATTATTGATTTTCTAAAATTTTATAAGTGAAATAAACTAATGGTAAAGTTAGAAATTTGAAATATAAGTTATTTTGGAAATTATGATTTGGTTATAAATGGAATTTAAATTAAGTAGGAAATATGATAAATAGATTTAAAATTTGAATTAAAAATGATTTTATAAAGTGTTAATGTTTTTTGAATAAGTTAAAAGGTTAAATAAATGAATATTTAAGTTGAATTTTGAAAAATAACTTAGATTGGAAATTTGTGAATTTTGTTTAAACATGAATTTTAAGTTAAGTAAATAAAATGAAAAATAAGTTATATTTGGAAATTTAAACTTAAGTACTATGTTAAAATTTTAACTAAAGAATTGAAATTAAATGTTGAATTATATAAGTAAATTATTATTAAATTGATTTTTGAATGAAAATTTAACTTTATAAAATCACGAGTATAAGGGTATTTAAATGATTGTTTTAAAAGTGAAAATATACGATTTTATAAGCTTAAAATGATTTAAATAAAAATTTCATTGTTTATGAAATTATATTGAATATTTGGAATTTAATTAACAACATTTTGAAATGTTATTATTTCTAATGTAAAGGATATTACAGCATTTGTAAATGTTGTAGTTGATAGAAATGAACTAAATGACTAAATTGAATTAAGGGCTATTATAGCACTTTGTAAGTGCTGTAGTTGCTAAAATTAACTAACGTTTTATTTGAACTAAAGTAACCCTATTACAACATTTTTTATACTATCTTTTGTAAATTGAATTGTTTTAAAAGTAACTTTCCGTAGCATTTTCTAAATGCTGTGAAAGTTGAGTTTTCATTGTTTTAATAAATTTAAGTGAATAGATGAACTTTGAAAGATTTAAATTTTGAAAATTTAATAATTTAATTATTAAATATAATAACTTTATTTTAGTGACTTAAAATGAAGTAATTTGTTTTGAAATATAAACTATTTTGAAATGTGTGTTGAAATGCTATTTTAAATAAAATGAATGTGGTTTTGAAAAGATACAATATTTTGATATTTTGAAATGGATTTTTAATGATATTGAATTTTGAAATGATATTTGATTTCGAAGTATAAATTACTATTTTAAATTTTAACCATGGGATGTATTAAATTTATGGTTTAACTGATCCTTAGAGGATGGGCGATCCCAAGCATCCTTTAAGTTATAATGCATTTCTACTATAGTTCACTTGAGTTGGTTTACATTATATAAGTATATATGTCCTGACTCGAGTGTTTTTTATTTTACTTTACGCTTGGGTTAGCCTGAGTATTTACAACTTAGCTTTGGATTTCTTTTCTGGAGCTAGGAATCGCTGGAGTTTCTGCTTGTCTAGTTATCTATTTCCTCTCAATTCAGTTGTTCTATTTCAGCTCTAGTATTTATAAACTTCTATGTATTTGAGATTTCTATTGTATATGTTTTTCAGACTGATATTATCTATTATGTTTTGAGAGTTTGTTATAGTAGCTTCATGAACTACTATGGTATCTTAATTTCCGCTGCGAGTTATTCTGATATTCCTGTGTCCGTGATTCTGTGATTGTATTTCATTTGGTCCAAATTTATTTACAATGCGGTATTTTGAACAATTTAAGCCTGGCATGTGTGGATGCGAATGGCTGAAAATATCGAGTTGTTACAGTAACGACCTACCTTTTAGGATATTTGAATCGAACCACACATATTGAAGTCAAACCATTCAAAATGGAGGATTGTTATCGGGTAAATAAGAAAATGAAGAGAAAAGAAAGAAAAATAAAACATGGAATCTCACAACGGAATGACAAAATATAATAATCAAATAAACAGTGCATGAAGCTATTTTACAAATAACATTTGATTACACTTTTACAATACAGATCAGAGTTACACATATAACAGGAATAAATAAATAATGCAGCGGAACAACATGATGCGGTGATGTAAATATAATAAATAGAAAGATACACTGAATCTTTGTCTTCATCCTCCAAAAAATAGTCTTTAATAAACTAAAAGGCTCAAACGGACCCATGCACAATGAAAAGAAAAACCGCTTGAGTCAGAACTAAAAGATCTTATGTAAGTTAAACCAACAGTAAATAAATACGATTGTAATGGCTTCAGAGATGTTACAGGATTTCACATCCTCTACCCAGTGTCAACCGTGCATGCAATAACTTAAGAGATGTTCGGGATTCTATCTCCTAGGATCCGTTAAACTATCTAATATGTAGTAATATACGCTACTATAATTTGTCTATCAGTAAAGTAAAGTATTAAAATAGTGTTAAGGCATTACCCATATCACCCTTTACACAATTTTATATAAATGTCGTACTTTATACAGATACGGTAAACTCCACCATAAACTGATGGGCTATCAAGGAGAAATCCATAGGTACTACCCGAACCAAACTCGGAATGGGGCGATAAAGCATGTGACAAGGCATGCGAGACAATGCCCATGGTAGGATACTATCGTTTTGCAGATCCGGACTAGTGGCAACGCATAACAGCTACTACCGCCCATCTCGGAGCGCACTCCTACAGTCAAATCGAGGGGTGGCCACCAAATCAATCACAAAGTCATAATATAGTATCGAAGAAATGTGCCCGATAGGTGGAGCGACCTAACTTAGCCCGACATGTCTCCTGTTTTAGCCACATTAAGCTGAATCGAGGGAGTCAGGGCTATGTAAATACATCATACAGAATCCTTCGTCAAACCATCCTACTTCATTCTGGGACCTCCACCACGTGCATAGTTGTTAAAGTGGTTTTCGGCATTGGTAGAGAGTATGACAATATCCAATCCTAGTTTCTTTAACAACCAAATGCTTATTTCATGCCAGATGGTTCTTTTACATTTCCAAAATCAATTCATAATTATTATCAACATATCATATTCTCAAAATCATATCACTTTCGGAATCATGTTCACTTTCGAAATTATATTCACAAAATAGGTTAACCCTCATTTAAAAATCATCATATCTACTCAAAATATGTCATTCCACTAGAAAATACTATTTCAAACTCCAACGTAAGTTCTAACATTCATTTAACCATATTCACTTTTAAATCAAGGAATTAAATATAACAACTCAACCTTGCACCTTTTGAAGTTTAGAAAGTAGTTTAAATGGTCATAAATAGTTTAAATATTTTAAAATGGTTTAAAATATATTTAATATAGTTTTAATAGTTTAACATAAAATGGTTTGATTACAAAGTATGGTCTCTATAGAAAATAGTTTGAAAACATAAATAAATATGAATTTAAAATAATATATATTTAAATAGTTTACATTAAAATAATTTATTCCATTTCAACAAATCTGGGTCATATCCAGCTTTCAAATCAACAAAACTTAATTTTAAATCTTTCAATTCAGATTCTCATATAAAACCATTTAAATCTATATCGATTTCAAATCCATATTTGAACTATAAATTTACGCTACTCCAAATTCAATAGATTTCAAAGTTAAATATTCAAACGTTTATAATAATTCAATTTCGATTAATTTCATTTATACTTCAAAGTCAATTTTAAAATTTCAATTTACGTTCTTTAAATAATTCATTTAAACCAATTCCAATTTCGCAATTTAAAGCTTGGATTTTGAAAGTAATTCAGTTTATTTAAATCAAATTTTAGTTCAAAATATCATTTAACTAGACTCAAAAATTTAGGATTTAAAATCATTTAATTTAACCAATCCGGTATCCATATATAATTCTCTACCTTATGGTCATGTGATAGACGTGCATATCATTTCAATCTGCAACAAATTTAAAATTTATGGGTATATACATCATTTCAACCCACAATCCCGAGTGGAATTCAAAATCCATGAAAACACTCGAGTTTTCCATTTCAACCTATAATGATTTTTCCCTATCTATAAGATCGTTCGGATATGTATCATTTCAACCCAAAATGATTCCTAACGATAAAATAAAGGAACTTTGTAACGGCCTGCAGATCCATACCCCTTTGAGCCAACAATATTCTCTAATAGTTCAACTCAAAGTGGACGGAAATACGAACCATTAGGGTTAAATAAGAAAGAGGTAGATGAAGAAATAGAAAACAACATCAAAATCTCAAAAACACAGTGGAACAATATATAATAGATAAATGACTGATCTTTGTACAAAAGAACTATATCTGTTTAATACATTACATCAACAGAATACATCACAATCAATAGAAATATACTGGACAGTTATATTAACTTGTCCTCACAAAAGCTGACTATACAGCTTATATTGCACAGTGGAATAGACATCAAGTAAGTGTGATACGTCTCTCCATCCAGCTCGTCTCTTGAGCTCCATAGCATCCTATCCTGTATCCTATAATACTTGGTCTGACCGGAGCATTATAATGAAATAACACCCGAGTCAGTTTGAAAAACAAGAGTGAGAAAACACACTCAATTTGATTACTAAAGTTTTCAAAATTCTTTGGAATCATAGATATCTCATATGACCACGCCACAAATAAACATGCTGGTTTTTTACCTTACGATAACCAAAACATTTTTATCAAATCCGTTTGATGTTATAATAGTGTCTATAGAAAGTAAAATGAAATCTAGCTGAACTGCTTGCATCTCACGTTCCAGCAATAGTCGGGCACAATCAAAACCATACAGGCACATAGTGGAGATTGGATTCCATACAATGGCAGGGCTACTGGTGTACCGCCCATCGTAGTACCTGGTCTAGATCAAAGTACTAAGGATCCCTCCCGATCCCCTACAACACAAGAACAAAGCTACCCCTTACTGGATAGTCTGAATAAGATCACCCCGCGGTTGGGATCAGCAACCGCCCATAAAGGCGAATAAAAGGGACGTCTAGACAGGGATGATCTTACCCTAATTAGTTGCTAGCCACTTAACCTTGCTGCACCTCCCCTGTTTTAGCCATTCTCGGTTGATGAGGCATAAGGCTATGCGTTATCTTTTTAGAACACATCTCACTTTGAATGCTCATCATCCTCCTGACAATGTTCTGATAGCATTCATCCATACAAGTTGTCCTGGGTCTGGAAAAACCGAATCACTGTCTTTATCATCTTCATGGTCTTCATTTGCAAACGTTCAAACCGGATAGAAGTGGTTTTCGGATAATTAAATCTGATCCCAGTCTCTTCGAAATGATCAGCACATTGGTCAATATTGATAGTCGGTTATTTAACCATCACATAACATCCACAAGCAATCATCATATTTAAATAATTTGCCAAATTATTTATCAAAAAAATATCTACCCAAGATATTATGCTCACATTTCAACACTTTCAAAATAGTTACAAATCTCTTTTTATTCTTACGGAACAAATTTCAATCATCTGTTTATTTCCACAGAAAATGCCAAATCTTATTGAATTAAATTTTTAAGCAAATTAAATTACTTTATACAAAAATATATAGTTAAAACATTTCAAAATAAAACTACTTAAAAGACTTTATTCAAAATAAAAGTTATGAAATTCTATACTAATTCAATAAAAACTTTAGCCAAACTACTTTTAAAATAAAGCCACTTTATAAAATATAAATATTAATAATTATCTTTTAATTCATAATACCAATTTAGCCTTTAAAATAATTTCTACTCTGACTAATTTAATAAATATTTACCTTTAAAATTTTGAACAACTTAAGTAATAAATTTCTCAAAAAACAATCTTTTCAAACAACTTTAGAACTTTTAACTAGTACTTAAAAATCTGCTTTGAAAACATACTTGGTTTTTTCAGGAAAATACACTTTCCATTCCAATATAGTCCATTTAATCAGTTAATAAATCCTTCTCGATTTATCCCAATTTAATTTACGTCCCAATCCCGTAAATTTTCTTTCTACACTTTTAAAAATAAACCATTATTTATTTTTAAAACAAATCACCCTTCCCTTTTAAATTCCCACCGTGAATTTACACTTCCAAATTTATCCATTGATAAATATTTTCACTTTATTTATGAACCACGTTTATAAATTCCATAATCTCATTCTCTTTTTAATTGCTGTTTCAAATCAATTAATCGATTTAAAAATCGATTCTCAAAATTAAATTCCCCATAGAATTTATTCCTTGATTTATTCAAAGTTTATTTCAAAAATCCATTAATTCTAGATTCACTTCTTAATTATGATTCAAAATCTTATTTAAAAATGGAAATACCAATTTCATACTTTTTTTTCAAAATTCTTCTTTATCTCTCCCAAACTATTTTAAACCCTGAATTTAAAAATAAATCCTTTATTTCTTTAAACAATATCACTTAAGTTTAAAAAATTCGTTTATTCCCACTTATTCAAAAATCTCCTTTCCCATACTCGGAATTTATTTATTAGTATTTAAAAATCAACTTTTATTCCTTTCCAATTTCATTCTTAAATTTATCCAAATTTGCTAAATTATTTTACTTAAAAATTCTCTTTTTAATTCCTCCAAGAATCCATTCTTTATATTTTTAATATCTCAATATACCCCAAATATATATTCCGTCAACCTATAACATTCAATATTTCAAATCCCGATAAACTCAACCACAGATAATCAATCAGTTATACCATAGATTATGAAAAAAAAATTCACTAATTTGAGGAATCCAATTGGATCCCTCCAACCTGTTTTTTTTCTGCATCCACAGATGTTAGTCAACAAATAACATACCAAATCCCACTTCGAGGGGGACATCGCGGTATAAGGATCATTCGCTATTATACGGGGCACACATGGTCTCATCCGCTATATAATGCGGGAATATCAATCACTCCAATATATATATATATATATATATATATATATAAACACACACAATTAAATATAATATCGCATCCAAACTGATAATAATTATCAATGCAATCAATCAACCAATAATTTAAAATTTTAAGATAATCGATAATCCAAATGAGTGAGATTAACTCACCTTTGATTTTATTTGCAACCCAATCCAAACTGGCTTGTTTCCCTTCATAATTTTTGAACCTTTACAAACATCTACAGTTCATTAATCATTTGAAACAGTCGAACAACAAATTTTCATTCTAATAATTTAATTATTTTGCCTTTAATAATTTCTTAGTAGCTAAAATAACTAAATAAGTTAATTTAACAAATTAATCTCCATTATTTCAAAATTAAACTAGTAAATGAAAATAGGTATATATGTATTTATTATTCATTTCTAAATTGCATATAAAGGTAATTTCTATAGGCTTAAAAAAATCTAACTTTTATATAAACTTTCTTATACTCCAAAATCTTATGCATGTATGAATTGTTGAGACTTGGTTTTGATTCATGACACAAAGCTATCACTACGACATACAGATTTGATGAATGCTACGACAAAAAGAGAATATATACTAAAAGGAGACAAGATTTCAAAACCGGTGCATCAATTATATTATTTTTGTTTTGAGTCTTAGGTCAATTTTGTTAAAATCTTTCCTCGATTACATATATATTAGCTTATAATTTTAATCATCTTATTCTCAAATAGTTTATACATATATAAGCATATAAAATATATAAAAGTGTGTTAAAGTTATATATATTACTATACTTGTAAAAACTGTGCAAATTGCGCAGATTTTACAAGATCAATCGACTTACCTAGTGGTTCGGTCGACCGACCATGGAAAATCTGTGCAACATGTACAGGTGCACATATATTCAAATATATTTTTTAAAATTCATTTGAATATTCAGTCGACTGACCCAGAAGCTCAGTTGACTGAATTTCTACAACGGCTACTTTTTGAAAAGACACGACTATTTGTGAAGAGTTACGAACTTCTACGAAAAGAGTTGGGCATAACACTTCAATCGAAATTCTTCACCAACAGTCGCTACTCTTTAACCTCAATAAATATATACTCTACCTCGATTCAAAATCATCGAATTATAACTGAATTTTCTTATCATTCTAATCTAACACTCTTGAATCTACTTGCAACTATACTTTCAAACATTCTGCATTAAAGTAATATTATACCTTTCTATTCTTCATAAACTTTATACACACACACACACACACACACACACACACTCAGGAGAAGTTAATAGGAAGGGTGTAGTACAACTGAAAAATCCATGTTATAGAACACACAAAGTTAAAACAATCTTTTGTATTTGTTGAAGTCATGTTCTGCTGCTCAGGCATGTGAAGTCCTCTTTGGCTGTTGAGGCGGAATCCTATTCTACTGGTCAGGTTCCGGTTCGGCTGCTCAGGGGTTGTATAAACCTGTTCCTTCAGGTTAAATGAGGGTTGTTGTTTTTAGTGAAATTCCAGAAAGGAGTCTGGGAATGGACGTAGGACAGTGCTCCGAACCAGTATGAAAATTTCCGCTGTCATTTTACTTAACTACTTTTATATTCCGCATTATTTACCGTATAACTATTATCATTATACTCTGTATTATCATATATCCATATTACACGATCCATAGCAAACTTTTATTTGGTATCAAAGCCAGGTCATCATATTACCATAACACAGTTATCTGATAATCTAATAATATGGACTCTAACACTAGCACTAGCACTAACATTAACACTAGCTTCATTGAAGGACAATCCATTGCACGACCACCACAATTTAATGACATGAATTATAACTATTTGGCCAGACGACTGAGAATATATATACAAGAAAATGGTTTTGATTCATGGAATATAACTCAGACATAATATATTATTCCTACTGAAGAGTATTCTACTTGGTCAAATACACAGAAACTAGATGCCACAGCTAATGCAAAAGACATGAATATATTATTTTCTGCCTTAGATAAAAATGAGTTTAATCATGTTACCATGTGCAATACTGCATGTGAAATATGGTGTATGCTCAAAATGACACACGAAGGAACCAACAAGGTCAAATAAAGCAAAATATCCATGCTCAAAAGTCAATTTCAAAACTTTAGAATGAAAGAAAATGAATCTATAAATGAAATGTACTCAAGATTTCAGGAAATCTATCATTCATTAGTAGGACTAGGAGAAAAAAATATTCAGACTTTGATATTATATCCAAAATCCTTAACTTCTTAATGGAAGAATGGGAAAGAAAGTTCTCGCTATTGAAGAAGCGAACGATATTTTCAAATTAACTCCAGAAGAGTTAATAGGAATTTTATTGTCCTATGAATTAAATTTGCAGGCTAAACGAATTCAAGCCAAGATAAAAAGAATATAGCATTCCATGCAGAACAAGAAGAATCAGATTCGGATAAAGACGACCTAGCTTTTATTGCCAAAAACTTCAAAAGATTCTTGAAATATTGAAAAGGAAATAGAAATAATGGCAAGAGGATCTCAAACAGCAATAAACTACTATCTTCATCAGTTATGGAGTGCTTCAACTGTCACAAAAAGGGGCATATACAGAAGGACTGTCCAGATCAAAAGAAAGAATATCAAAATAAAATGAAGGACAAATTCAGAAGAAAAGCCTTTTCAGTTACATGGGATGATTCAGATCCCTCCTCTTCCTCTGAAAGTGAGAGTGACAGTGATAATGAACAAGCCAACGTATGCTTTATAGCCAAATATAATGAGGTTAGTGATTTAACTTTTGATGATATGATAGATATAATTTATAAATTACTAGATACTTTAAAAAGTCTCAAAGGAAAATATAAGGAGGTTGTAGAAAATCAGAACAAGGTAGAATTCGAAAGAGATATGCTTAAAGACGAGAAGAAAATATTGGAAGAAGAACTTGAGAAAACTCAAGACTCTCTTTCAAGTGTTAATTCTCAACTTATATTATTGAGTCAAGAATTGAAACACAAAAAGAAAAGAATGATGCCCTTGTTTTTGAAAATCAAGTTTTAAAAACTAATATTAAAATGGTAGAAGTAGAAAATTCAATCTACAGACCAAACTAGAAGGAATCACTAAAAACGTTTCAAATTTTAATAAAGGAAGAGAAAATTTATCTAGAACATTGAGAATTCACAACCTGCTAACAATAAAAATGGTTTAGGTTATAAGAAGAAAGTCAATAATTCACAATCCATTAATTTAAAAGTTAAGTCTGATAAAATATTCACATCTTCAAGACTAGTTTCTAAAACTTTAAGTATATGGGTACCTAAAACTAATAACAAGTTAATAAGGAAAAAGTATATTAGTTCATTCATAGAAAATGTTTATAATAATAAAAATATATTTATAAAAGGGATACTAAACCCACTTGGGTTTGGTTTCCTAAGACCTAACTCTTAGGACCCTATTAAAAAGGTGGTACCAACGTTATCTCATATTTTTTGCAGGTCCCACTCAAGAAAAGAGGAAAATGTATACTCGATAGTAGTTGCTCAAAACACATGACAGGAGACAAAGATATGCGGATAAATATTACATACTCAGATGGAGGTTCTGTCACTTTTGGAGATAATTCCAAGGGCTATATTGTCGACAAAGGCGATGTGAGAAATTATGGTACATCTAATTTACCTCTTATTACAAATGTTTTATTTGTTTAGAATCTAAAACATAATCTATTAAGTATAAGTCGGTTATGCGATAAAGGTTTTAAAATATCCTTCTTTGAAAATAAATATAGCATCTTTGATCAAAATCAAAATCTTATCTTCGAAGAAAATAAAGATAAAAACATCTATGTTTTGAATATGAAAGGTAATTGTAACTCAGACATGTGTTTAATAGCCAAAGAAAATAATCCCTGGATATGGCACAAACGATTCTATCATATCAATTTCAAAAATATGAATAAAATTTCTAAAAATAATCTAGTAAATGGATTACCAAAGATGAATTTTAGAGTTAATAATTTATGTGACTCGCGTCAATTAGGTAAATTAACCAAATCCTCGTTTAAATCTAAGAAAGCTATTTCGACATTATAACCACTTGAATTACTTCATATGGATTTATTTGGACCTACTCAAATTCAATCCGTAAATCACAATAAATACGTATTTGTAATAGTTGATGATTTTTCTAGATATACATGGACTATCTTTATGAAAAATAAAAGTGATACTTTTGAAAATTTCAAAACATTTGTTAAACAAATTCAAAATTTTAAAGGTAATAGAATTAAAAATATTAGAAGTGATCACGGAGGTGAATTTGAAAACATAAAATTTGATAACTATTGTAAAAAGAAAGGAATATTTCATATTTTTTCATTTCCTAGAACTCCACAACAAAATGGAGTTGCAGAACGAAAGAATCGAACTCTATAAGAATTATCAAGAATACTAAATGAAAGTACATTACCAAAACATTTTTGGGCAGAAGCAGTTGCAACTGCCTGTTATGTTTTAAATCGTGTTTTTATCAGACCCCTCACTAAAAATCGCGTTACGAAATTTTTAACGGTAGAAAACCAAACATTTCTTATTTTAAAATATTTGTTTCAAAATGTTTTGTATTAAATACCAAAGATCAGCTTGGCAAATTCGATTCAAAATGTGACGAAGGAATATTTCTAGGATATTCGAATCTAAGCAAAGCTTATCGAATTTACAATAAACGAACTAATACTATTGAAGAAACATTCCATGCATCTTTTGATGAGAACTCTAAATTTATTTCAAAAACAAATAATGACATTGATTTACTTAATAATAATAAAACAAATATAATAATAAACAATTCAAGAGATGATGATGATATTGTTTATAATTCAAGAGAAGATGAAAATATTGTTAATAATTTAGAAAATAGAAACATTACTACTACAATAAGATCTCCTCAAAGAATCTTACGAAATCATCCTACAGAAAATATAATTGGAGAAATAATTTCAAATGTTCAAACTAGAAATCAACTAAATTTAATGGGTAACGTAGCTTTTCTCGCTACTATAGAACCTAAAAATACTAAGGAAGCATCATCCGATGAAAATTAGATTATTTCTATGTAAGAAGAACTAAATCGGTTTAAACGAAATGAAGTTTGGGACTAGCAACCAGACCGACCGATTAGACTGTTATAGGAAGTAAATGGGTTTATAAGAATAAAGCAGACGAATTAGAAAATATAACTAGAAACAAAGCGAGACTAGTAGTACAAGGATATAACCAGGAAGAAGCAATAGACTACGAATAAACATATGCTCCAGTCGCTAGACTAGAAGCAATACGAATCTTATTAGCGTACGCATGTTTTAATAACTTTAAACTCTATCAAATGGATGTTAAAAGTGCATTGTTAAATGGTTATATTAAAAAAAATGTTTATGTTGAACAACCTCCTTTATTTATTTACGAAAAATACCTAGATCATGTTTATAAACTTAAGAAAGCTTTATATGGTTTAAAACAAGCACCACATGCTCGATATGAATGCCTTAAAAGCTATTTAATTGACTCAGGATTCGAAATAGGAAAAGTAGATCAAACTTTATTTATAAAACATTCTAAAAATGATATTTTATAGTTTAAATTTATGTTGATGACATTATATTTAGCTCAACTAATAATGAATTATGTAATGAATTTTCTGAAATAACGACTAGAGAATTTGGAATGTCTCATATGGGGGAATTATCGTATTTCTTAGGCCTTCAAATAAAACAAGTTTCAAATGGAATATTTTTAATCAAGAAAAATACTGTAATAATCTTATCAAACATTTTGGAATGGAAAACACTTCTGCCAAACCAACACCTATGAGCACAATAACACATCTTGATAAAGATGAAAATTGCAAGAGTGTAGACCAAAAACTATATCGTAGTATGGTAGGATCACTACTATATCTAACAGCAAGTAGACCAGATATTATAATGAGCGTGTATCTATGTGCATGATTTCAAGCCGACACGAAAGAATCACATTTACGAGCCGTAAAACGAATATTACGTTATCTTAGTAAAACTACAGATTTCGGGCTTTTTTTATCCAAATGAGTGCTCGTTCGAGTTAGTACCATACAACGATCCTGATTTCGGAGGATCACGAACAGATAGAAAAAGTACAAGTTGTACATGTCACTTCATTAGTAAATTATTAATATCATGGTTTAGCAAGAAACAAAACTGTGTCTCACAATCAACTTGTGAAGCAGAATATGTTCTTGCGGCACTAGCTTGCGCACAGGTAATTTATATGCAACAGACACTTAAAGATTTCGAAGTCAATCTATCAAAATCAACAATTTACTGCGATAATTATAGTGCAATAAATCTTTCCAAAAATCCATGAAACCACTCAAGAACTAAAGTCATAAATATTAGACATCGCTTTCTACGCGTTAATATAGAAAAAGAAGTGATAAATTTAGAATATGTTCCATCAGAAAATCGATTAGCTGGTATTTTTACTAAACCATTGTTAGAAAATACTTTTATAAAATTACGTTGTAAACTCGGTATAATGTCAATTAAAGATATATAAATTATAAAATACGAAATTTTTGACTAAAAACTCAAAAATAATTTTTTTTCAAAAATTCATAATTCTAACCATGCTAAGACTCGAACCTATGACCTGCTGTGAATAGCCCAAGTGTCTTAACCAACTGATCATTGATTATTTCTGTTGCAGTCTAGGACGGGGACTCTATTATT
This sequence comes from Allium cepa, assembly GCA_030765085.1. Lineage (NCBI taxonomy): Eukaryota > Viridiplantae > Streptophyta > Magnoliopsida > Asparagales > Amaryllidaceae > Allium > Allium cepa. The sequence goes on along the minus strand of CM060945.1, from coordinate 313,983,908 downwards.
TAGTAACAATAATATGTTAAATTATGTATAAACACTTATCTTATCAACATACTTTACTCCTTATTACGCACATTTCATTACATAAGATAAATCAACTAACAGAAAAACAAACGAAATAGCATAATTTTCTAACTAACAACCTTATTATTTGGCTAAATTCAAGATAAGCCATTCAATTCAACATTCTTTTACTCTACCTTAGGCTATAAATAGATATACATATTTTATGTTTTTTCATACAATCGAACTGAAATACAAACTAAACAGAATACCAACTATCTTTCAATATGTCAACTTCTTCATCCACCGACTCCATTGAAATTCTAGCTTCTAACGATTCACCAATGATTATCGTTCATCGTACTTCACCATCTTCTACATATCATACCGGATATGCTCCGGATAAAAAGAAAGGGAAAAAGATGATTGACATATCTCCAAACACTAAGCAAAAATAGATGATTTACATCGCTATCAACAAGAATCACTGATGCTTCAACGTGAAATGTACTACGAACAAAAGATTAACTCCAAACGATTAGGAATTATCCAGCATATTGCTATGAAGTTTTGTGGAGCCTCTTCACATCCAATAGACGAACATGTTGTTTCACCTATTAGACGACCTTCAACATCATCCCCACCGCGACCATCCGTCTCACCAAATTCATGTGGTCGGAATGAAGCATCTAATGCTCGTCGCAAACAACCAAAGGGCTACAAAACGCCCAGCCCTTCAAAATAAACATAGTTGTTACTATTTTTTGTTTTATTCCGAATAATTATACTAAAGTATGTACGTTTTCTTTTTTTTGGAATAATTCATTTTCTTCTTCATATCATCAAAATGTATACTAATTATAATATTCCAAAATAAACTTACAATGTTCATAGGTATAAAAATTTACTCAATATACATTGATTGGGAAAAGTCACCCGTGTCAGTCGATTGACACTAAAGAAATCTTTTTAAAGGCACGGCCAGTCGACTGCCATAGTAGCTCAATCGACTGGACCAAAAGATGAATTACACATGCCCCAGATTCAGTTGACTGGATCAGGCATTCAGTCGATTGAACCAGAAGGTTGAAATTTTGTTAACGTCTGTATTCATTCGATTGAACCACTAATTCAGCCGACTAAATCATGAATCCGAGCACAATTACTGTTCCTACCCACTCTCTTTCCACCTATTAACTTTCACTTTCTCTTTCTCTTTCTCTTTCTCTCACCCCTCTCATCTTAGATTTCAAATTTTTCCAAAACCCTAGCTTTTCAAAAAACCCAATTTATATTCCTCCAAACATTCAAATTAATGGCTCTTAAGAGAAAAGGACAAGCTTCTTCTTCTTCTCAACCTCCTTCAAATGAGCAAATCCAACAATGGCTATTTGATGATACCGCAATTAGGAGATAGAGAAGAATGCAAGATTCTCGCATCTTTGAAGGTTTGTTTGTAAAGTTTTTTGATTTCTCTCCATACCATATACAAGAGTTGGCTCGAAGGAGCAATTTGGAATCTTTATTCAACATTGACGATAATAAACACAAAATTAATCAAATAATGGTCAAACTATTCTATGCAAATCTTAACTTAGGTCATCAAACCATTCAAAATCAAGAAGATTCTGTGTGGAGTCTAGTTTGTGGAATACCCGTCTTTTTCTCCTTAGATCGAATGGCTTATATCTTGAGATCCGAGAATGATGGCATAGAATTGAGCAATGTTGACTGTGATTTGGTCGTTCATGACCATATAAGTCATTTATTTTAGAAGACGACATGCACCAACTCAAGTCCATGTTATTAAGACCAAGATCAAGAATTATACATCGAGTGTTAATGAAAACCGTAACTCCGCGAACCGGGAGTTATGAACTTGTTTATGAACATAACTTTAAACCTTGTACGCTATCTTCGGAAACATTAAAGTCAATTGGCTTCGATTAATTCTTGATGAATTCCTTAGCTTCAACAACGGTCGAACGAATGTCATCTACTATGGTGAATATATTATGCAACTGCTAAAGGCTTGTGAGATTTTGAAACCTGACTCGCCGATTTCTACTATTTGATATTTAAATTCTCGCACATTAGCATTAATGAAGCTACCGGTTGCTCGACCACCTCCTATCATTTCTTTCGAAGAATGGACTCAACGACAATTATCTCAAGCTCAACCACAACAAAATGGCAAAGCATCTCAAGGTCCATCCCTCCAACGATCAACTCATCGTCAACAAGACGAAATTTTGATTCGTAATCTGGGCCTACCTCCATATGAGTCGATTTCTATGATATGTCGTAACCAACAAGTTCTCCAAACCCATGTCGCTAAAGTAGACCAAAAGGTTGATAAGGTTAAAGGATTTTTTACAAAGTTATGGCAAGCTATTTCATGTTCATCCAGCACTTCCATGGCTACAATAGGCGATCCGGGTAAGCAACCCATCTTCACTTGCTCATCCTCTTCCGATGATCAAGCCAGTAGTAGCGACAATGATGGAGATGAAGGCATTAGTGGTGGTCAAACATTGCATGACAATAGGGGTAAACAAAGGATGGAATGAGCTGTTATTTTATATTATGCAAACATTAGTCTTTATTTTATAGCTTGTATTAAAACAGTCACTACTTTTCGTATTTCAAGACTCTTGTTTGTGGTTGTTTAATGTATGAATGGTTGTTTCCTTCATAATATCCATGGCATTATGGCTTCAAACTTTTACTTCCTTATTACTTTTTGTCAATGGAAATGGGAAGAAATATTATTACTAACATTGAAAATGCAGGATATAGAGTGTCAAAGATTCAGGGGGAGTATGTATTTATATTATATATAGTCGAAATCTATATTTATTCACAGATTGTCATCAATCAAAAAGGGGGAGAATGTTGAGACTTGGTTTTGATTCATGACACAAAGCTATCATTACGACATACATATTTGATGACTGCTGCGACAGAAAGAGAATATATACTATAAGGAGACAAGACTTCAAAACCGGTGCATCAATTATATTATTTTTGTTTTGAGTCTTAGGTCAATTTTGTTAAAATCTTTCCTCGATTACATATATACTAGCTTATATATTTAATCATCTTATTCTCAAATATTTTATACATATATAAGCACATAAAATACATAAAAGTGTTTTAAAGTTATATATATTACTATACTTGTAAATACTGTGCAAATTGCATAGATTTCACAAGGTCGGGCGACTGACCCAGAGGTTTAGTCCACTGACCCAAGAAAATCTGTGCAACATGCACAGGTGCACAGATATTCAAATACCTATTTTAAAATTTGTTTGAATATTTAGTAGACTGAACCAGAAGCTCAGTTGACTGAATTTCTACAACTGTAACTTTTTGAAAAGACACGACTATTTGGGAAGAGTTACGAACTTCTACGAAAAGATTTGGACGTAACACTTCAATCGAAACTCTTCAACAACAGTCGCTGCTCTTTAACCTCTATAAATACATACTCTAACTTGATTCCAAATCACCGAATTATAACCGAATTTTCTTATCTTTCTAATCCAGCACTCATGAATCTACTTGCAACTATACTTTCAAATATTCTACATTAAAGCAATATTATACCTTTCTATTCTTCATAAACTTCAAATATATATATATTTATACTCGAGGAGAAGATTATAAGAAGGGTGTACTACAAGTGACAATTCTGCGTTATTAGAACACACAAAGTCAAAACAATCTTTTGTATTTGTTGAAGTCCTATTCTGCTGCTCAGGCATGTGAAGTCCTCTTCGGCTATTGAGGCAAAATCATGTTCTGCTGCTCAGGTCCCTGTTCGGGTGCTCAGGGGTTGTATAGACCTGTTCCTCTGGGTTAAGTGGGGATTGTTGTTTTTAGTGAAATTCTAGAAAGGAGTATGGGACTAGACATAGGATGGTGCTCCGAACCAGTATAAAAATTCCTGGTGTCATTTTACTTTACTGCTTTTATATTCCGCATTATTTACCATATAACTATTACCACTATGCTCTACATTATCGTATATCCATATTACACGATCCATAGCACACTTTCCTATATTCTATTTTAAACATCATATACATTCCCAATATGTGTATATATTTATTAAATCAAGTTTTAATCAAAAAAATAAAATTCGAATACCTCACAGAAGCTCCGCCTAGCCTCGCGAAGGCCATCCCTGGATAGACTCGTCCTGTGTGCTCCTTCAACCAGAAGGTTATCATCGCATGCCCATCCTCCCGACGATGTGCCAACACTCCTGACACCGCCTCCACGCGAACCACAACCCTAGTGTTCCAATTTTTTTGCCTCAAACTCGCGTCTTCGCCCGACTTTCCCTCACCTGACCTTTGATCGAGACTGGTTTGAGTTGAGGATCGAGAGGCGTTCTGATTTGGTTTTGTTCAAATGACGCTTGGGAGCAAGGGGAAAGTTTACGATTTTGCTTTTGTTTAAGTTAGAAGGGAAAGATTATTGTGATGGTGATTTTTTGGATTCTCTGTTGAATCGACAATGGATTTCAGAGTGAAAAAGAATGCCCGCCATTTCCTCTATCCAATTTTTTTTAGAATAGGTGATTTGAATCGATAGAATTCAAAACTCGCAACTTAAGTTCTCAAATCTCCAATTCATATTTACTTTATTTGTAAATTTTATTTTACAACCAATGTTTGTCAAATTTCACTACCTAACAACAACATATCACACCCAACTATATCATTTATAAAAACTATTCTTTTATATACAAAATATTGCATTAGGTAAAATTATTTCATTTACCTATATTTCGAAGACAATGTTGTGTCGGTCTGCCCTAGTAAGTGTTTAGAAATCCCTATCGATGCCATAACATCCTATATATCGATAAGAATTTATAAATACTAAATAGATAAAATTAATACAATATAAAACAAATTATAACACTAACATATACGCTCTCTCGTATATGCTCCCAAATAACTCATTCTAGGGTATTAGCATCCTAATTCCAAAGAGTCGGGCCCCACAAAGCTAAGGTTATCGCTAAACCTCGCTTTGATACCAAATGTAACGACACATTTTTTTGGATGGTTTAAATCGATAGTAAACCACAAATGTCGAACTAAAACCATTCAAATGGATGGCTATTATGGGGTAAATAAGATAACAAAGAGAAAAGAAAGAAAAAAAAACAAAGAATCTCACAACGGAATGACAAAATATAATAATCAAATAAGCAGTTCATGAAGCTGTTTTTCAAATAAAATTTGATTGCACTTTTAAAATAAAGATCAGGGTTATACATACAACAAGAATAAATAAATAATGTAGTGGAACAGCATGATGGACTGGTATAAATATAATAAATAGAAAGATATACTGAATCTTCGTCTTCATCTTCCAGAAGATAGTCTTCAATACACTAAAAGGCTCAGACTGTCCCAAGCATAATGAAAAGACAAAACACTCAGGTCAAAACTAAAAGATCTTAAGTAAGTTAAAACAACGATAAATAAATATGAGTGCAACAGCTTCAGACATGTTTATGGGATTTTACATCTTCTATCCAGTGTCAAACGTTCGTGCAATAACTTACGAGATGTTCGGGATTCCATCTCCTTAGGATCCGTTAAACTATCTAATATGTAGTAATATATTGTAACGACCCAGAATTTTTGTTAATTAAAATTTGTATATTTAATTAATTTTAAATATTAATAAGTGAAATTTATAAGTCGAATAAATTTTATTTCGAATATTGGATTTAATTGAATAATTAAATCGATAATTTAATATGTTAAAATACAGAAATAATTGAAAATTGGGTTAAATATGATTGAAGATGATTTGTAAAATTTTATTTTATCATGTTGGAGTTATAATGATGTTATGGAACTTTTAAAATTGAATTTAAAGTTAATTTGTGAAAATTGAATATTTTAATATTTAAATCGACTAGTGAAATTAGCCAATTTTCGAACAGTCTCAGAATTGGACGAAACTAGTTCCATTGGATCCGTAATAATTTGTTATTGTCGGATTTCAATTTTCGTATCAATTGGAGTTTTCGTTTGACCGTGGCAGCTCGAAACTCATCGAAATTTGTTTTAATATTAATTTGACGAGTTAAAATAGCCATTTTTCAAACAGTCTCGGATTTCGACGAAACTAGTTTCATCGAATCCGTAATGTTATATTATTGTACGGTTTCAAATTTCATGTCAATCGGATTTACCGTTTGTCCGGTGCAAGCCAAAACGCCTAGAAATTTGATTTACCGATTTAATTTAAAATCGAACGTTTATTTCCATAACTCGCACAGATGACCGAATTAGCTCCCGAAACACGTTCCATTATGTTCGGAACGCGGGGTAAACCTTAGAAACGCCAACCGGCACGCTTCGTTTGGAGTTCGGAAAATTTTCGGTGAATAGTAAATTGGAATTTTTCTATAAAAGGACCCTCATCTCATCATTTACATCAAAACCCTAAACCTAATAGCCAGCCGCCACCAAGCTATTCAATGGCCGAAATTTAGTTTTCTTCTCCTCCTCTTTTCTTTAAATCCATCAACATTTACAACAAACTTCCAACATGAAGATTGTAGAGGGGAGTGAGTTCTAGGTATCCAACGGGTATGATCGTGTTTGGAGATTTGGATCAACGGCGATTTGGGCTCGAAGTGCCGCAGTTCGTACGCATTTTTCACGACCATCATGGAGCCGATCTCGACATGGCTATGGCCTTTCGAATGGCACTTGTTGATCAACGTGGATGTCATCGATGAAGGTTGCGTGAATTAGGGCATACGGCGTGCGTTGGGTTCTATGGTGCGCGTTCAACCTGGAAAGGAAGAAAGGGGAGTCATGACTATGATTAGAAGGAGATGAGATGAACGACCATGATGGTATTAGGTTTAGAAATAAAAATATAAATTGTAAATTTTATATGTATAAAATTCGTGTAAACTTTAAATATTCGTATCTTTTTCATACGAGGTCGAAAACGCACGAAACAAGTTGCGTTGGGTTCGTATGGACGAGCACTACGCTATGGAATTAGATTGAAGTCGTTTGGAGTTAGCAAAAATTTCGGGTAAAATTAAACGTCCGTTTAATTTTATTCGAAATAAAAGCTGAAAACGAAATTGAAATCAAGGTGAGAACTTCTCACTCAATCGAATCGATTTCGATTTAATTTTTAAATAGTTAGTTTTAAAATTCTTGAATGTATGTTTGAATGATGATTGTTATCTACTGATTTGTTAAAATAGACATTATGCGCCGTTAGTAAGCGGAGGTTATTTATTAAAAACATATACCGCGAATATTTCACAGTATAGTGAAATTGGTATTATTTATGTACTTGGAATTGATTTCCCACATTATATAGCGGATGAGACCCTATTGCGCCATCTATTAAGTGGATAATATTTTAAATCCTATATACCGCGATAATTCCGTGCTGGAACGGAATTGGTATTGTGCTAATGTTTATGGATGCAGGAAAACAGGTTGGAGGGATCCAACTGGATTCCTCAACAGTATTTATTTGATTTCAGATATTTTGATATTTGATTGATTATCATATCGATATATGATGTCATTGTTGTCGTGATTGACTATTTGGTGTGTAGCATCATTGGGCCAATTTTGGAATTTTAAAAGGATTTTTAAAGTGATTTTTGAAAGTATACGTTATAAAATATTTTTGGAATTGATTCATTTTAAATAAATAAACGTTATAATGTTAATGTTATAAAAATTATGATTTTTGAGAAATGTAGTTAAAAGTTGATTTTTGAAAATATGAGGTTAAATGATTTTATAAAATAGTTTAAATTGGGATTTTTGAATTTATTATAGAAAGTTAAAATATAGGATTTATGAAATTTGATTATTTTATAAATCAAAGAAAATGGCGAAATTATAAAGGAGTTTAAAGACGTTTCTAAAATAATAATATAAATTGATTTATACAAAGAATTTATAAATTGATATTTATAAATTAAAATATTTGAATTATAAAACGAGTTTTTATAAGGGTTAGAATGAATTATAAATGAATTTCATAAATAAATGAAATTTATAGAATTATAAACGGTGAAGTTATAAATGGAATTTTATACGCAGTAGATTTATAAAATTTGTAAAGTTATTAACAGAATAAATTTGGGTAAATAAATGAATCTTATAAGTTATAAGATTTATAAATTGGGAAGTTTAAAAGAACGGTTTTGTAAACAAATAAATTGTAAGTATTTAACTTATAATATGAACGTTTGGTATATAATTGAGTTATAAATTGAAATAGGTTAATGAAGGAGATTTATAAAAGGAAGTTGTTATAAAATAAATAGAAATGGAACTTATAAACATTGTTTTATAAATCCGCAAACGACTTATTTTGATAAGTAAATTGTTATAGCTGATTAATGGAGTTATATTCACGTTTAGATAGTGAATAATCCTTTAAAATAAAATGTATAGAAATGATGAAATTGGTTAACGAAGTATATTCACGTTTTTGAATAGTGAATAATATGTTAAAGAAATTATTTTGGATATGATGTTTTAAATAGAATTAAAACGATCTAACGATGTTTTTAAAATGTGTTAAGATTCGAAACCATTGATTTCAACATTCATTGTTGAAATAGACGTTTTCGAGAAATAGAAGGAAATGGTGGACTATAACACTGTAGTTATAGTAAATGATTTCCGAAAAGAAATGTTTTGTATAGTATTGGGATTTATATATCTATTTTAATTTCGAATCCCTATACTAGTGATTTTGGGTTGTCGTAACAATGTTTTACGTAACATTCGTTTTGACCCAAATAAATATGTTTAAGAGAATGATTTCCTTAAAGAATAAAATATATACTTAATTTCGATTTAAGTATAATGAATACTTTTCAAATGTTGAAAATAAATGGATTTGTGAATTACTTATTAATAAACAAGTATGGAAATGTTTTTCTAATGTGAAATGAAATGTTTTGAGAATTTATCTTCTTGAAGATAAATTGAAAATGAATAATTGAAATCGTGTATTCATAAATATTTTGGAATGTAAATTCACTATGGAATTTATAAATGAAAAGGGGAATTTGTTTAAAAATAAACGTTGATTTATTTTTGAAGTGTGGGAATAAATTTACGGATTTGGAACGTAAATATAAAGTAAATCTTTAAGGATTTATTTAATTGGTTTAAATGGACTATGTTGAAATGAAAGTTATTTCCGCGTAAGGAAAATGTTTGAAATTTGTTTTCAAAAGTGGTAAATGTGAAAAGTGATTTGAAAATTGTTTTCAAATGGTTGAAGTGTGAAAATTATATATCTTGTAAAGATATTTTTGGAAAGTAAATAATTTGGAAAATTATTTGGAATCTGGTGATGTTGTGCATATCCATTGATAGTTCAATAACCGACTATCAATATTTACCTTCGAATGGGTATTTGTTGTGATTTGTTTGAATTTGAATGCCACGCTTATTTTTGAATAAGCGCTCACTATTCGGGTTAGCCGGGAAAGGACCTTGGGGTCGTATAACCCATTCCGAATATGTGATACGTCGTTATGAATTGCATTTGAAGACAGGTGTTGAAGACCGGATATTTTCAAAAGCGAAAGGACAACTCGTCGAATGTCTTTGCATCGACTGGTCCCCGATATAGAGACTCCATATGTGATGGGAAGTCCTGACGTGATTAGTGAATATCCGGATTACAAGGACTTCTTTGTAAGTGCCTTCGGTTCTGTTCGATCCCGGAACAGACTTGTATTGATTGTATGTCTGACATTACAAATTGAGATATAAAGCTGATTTGTTTCATATATATTTCTGTTGGTGGCGGAGAATTTATTCTTTTAGCTTAACACCCTTCTCTGAGACGTACGAGCTAAGAGGTTATGTAGTTGATGGTTATCAGCGATATATTCCCAATTTGGTAATGTGACATGCTGAGTGATGCTGTGAAATGATCATTGTTTGATCATTTGTGATATGATCATTTGTTTGATCATTTATCTTTGTGATCATTACTTTGATCATTTGTTGACCCAAAGCATGGCTTTGTACCAAAGCGTGGCTTTGTGGACGAGACTTCGTCGGACCTCACACCCCGGAAATGGTCAAAACGGGAAGGATGCAGCAAGGTTATTAGGGGTAGCGCCCTTTAGTGTATGTCATTCCTTATGGATAGAGGTGGTATCATGGTATGGAGCCCAGATATTTAACCTATGTTGTTGCTGCAAACTTATTACTTTGTGGTTGTTGGAAATCGAGGATCCTCGGATGTAGATCGGTTACGATCGGGGGATGGCATATTCGTGTCAGTAGTTACCCAGTTAGGGGTAACCCGGCCTTGTGTTGGCAGAGATCCGGTTTGGTTCTCGGGACGTCATTCCAGAGGCATTTCCATGTGGCAATGGGAAGTTCCTTGGCCTGACCATTTGTTGGAAATCCAAAGAAACAATACGATCTTGTACGGTTTTAGTTGTAGAAACTATCATTCACTTATGGTGGCGCCCCACTGTTTAGATGGTAGCTATAGTAGGCATACGATAATGGTCGTATGTTGGCTAAGATTTATATCTTTATTTTCGAAATGATTTTCCCTACACTATGCACTAGTAATAATATCAAATGTTTCTTTTTAATGCGTATCAAGGATCTTTGACTATCACAAGGAGAAATCTCCTCCGATTCTGCGTTTGCATTGTGTGTGTGTGCGGGAGGCCTTATGGTAGTCTCATTTTTAAAAGCATTGCGAATCTATTTTAAAATTATCCTATTCTTTGTTTTAAAGATAAACTGTTTTGAGTTCTCACACCAGTCACATGACTGACTCGGAGTTTATTGTTTTCCTTCCTAAACTCTGGGTGCCCACCAATTTCCACACGGGCAGTCAAGAGTTAAGGTTTATCAGGATATTCTGGAATTCAGGAGTTGCTGGAGGCAAGATGGATGGCATGGCGTATTCACTAGTATATAGTATTTCCTTTTCGCTGTTTGTTGTTGTTTGTTGTTGTTTGATAGTTGTACACTCTGATGATGTAATGTAATGTAATGTAATAACTGATATAGTTCTTTGTTTAAAGATTATTCATTTATTTATTATATGTTGTTCCGCTGCGATTGTGAGATTCTGATATTGTTCTGCTGTTTTCTCTCTTTCTCTCTTTCTTCTATCTTTTTCTTTTTCTTTTTCTTAAAACCCTGAGAATTCGCAATTCCGTTCATCTTGAGTTAATCAATGGAGATTAGTGTCTATTCAAGGAGTACGGATTTGCGGGTCCTCACATATACGCTATTATAATATGTCTATCAGTAAAGTAAAGTATTAAAATAGTATTAAGCCATTACCCATATCCGCCTTAAAGCATTTTAAAATAAATGACGTAGTCTATATAGATACTGTAAACTCCACTATAAACTAGTGAGCTATCAGGGAGCACCCATAGGTATGATGCAAAACAAACTCGTAATAGGCTGGATAAGGCATGTGACAAGGCATGAAAGGCAATGCCTAGGGTAGGATATTATCGTTTTGCGAGTCCGGAATGCTGGTAATACATAGCAGCTACTACCGCCCACCTTGGAGCACACTCTCATAATCAAATCGAGGGGCCACCAAATCAATCATAAAGTCATAATATGGTATCAAAGAAATGAGCTTGATAGAAGGTGCGACCTCACTTGGCCCGGCATGGCTCCAGTTTTAGCCACATCAAGCAGACTCGAGGGAGTCACTGCTACGTAAATACCTCATTACAGAATCATTCTCCAAACCATCCTACTTCATTCTAGAATCTCTATTACGTGCACAGTTGTTGAAGTGGTTTTTAGTATTGGCAGAGAGCGTGACATCATCCAATCACGGTCTCTTTAATAACCAAATGCTTATTTCACACTAGATGGTTCTTTTACATTTTCAAAATTAATTCCTAATTGGTATCAAAATATCATATTCTCAAAGTCATGTCGCTTTCGAAATCATATTCACTTTCAAAATCATATTCACATTCGAAATTATATTCACAAAAAAGGTTAAACTCTCATTTCAAAATCATCATAACTACTCAAAATATGTCATTTCAATAGAAAATACTATTTCAAACTCCAACGTAAGTTGTAAAATTCATTTAACCATATTCACTTTTAAATCGAGGATTTACATATAACAGTTCAACCTTGAACCCTTTGAAGTTTAGAAATAGTTTGGATAGTCATAAATAGTTTAAAATTGTTTAAATGGTTTAAAATAGTTTAAAATATATTTAATATAGTTTTAATATTTTAACATAAAAGGGTTTGATTATAGGATATGGTTTCTATAGAAACTAGTTTGAAAATCTAAATAAATGTAAATTTAAAATAATATACTTTTAAACAGTTTACATTAAAATAATTAATTTGAAATTAATATCAATTTAATACTATTTATTTGATTTTAATAAATCTCGTCCATATCCAGCTTTTAAATCAACAAAGCTCAATTTTAAATCTTTCTATTCAGATTTTCATATAAAGCCAATTAAATCTATATCGATTTCAAATCCATATTTGAACTATAAATTTAAGCCAACCCGAGTTCAATAGATTTCAAAGTTAAATATTCAAACATTTACAATAACTCAATTTCGATAAATTTCATTTATACTTCAAATTCAACTTTAAAATTTCAATTTAAGTTCTTTATATATTTCATTTAAACGAATCCCAATTCAACATTTAAAGCTTGGATTTCGAAAGTAATTCAGAATTTCGAAATCAGTTTTTAGTTCATAATATCATTTAACTGGATTCAAAAATTTAGGATTTGAAATCATTTAATTTAACCAATCCTGTGTCCGTATATAATTCTCTACCTTATGGTCAAGTGATACAGATATATATCATTTCAATCTACAATAAATTTTAAATTTATAGGTATATATATCATTTTAACCTATAATCCCGAGTGGAATTCAAAATCCAAAAAATCGCTCGAGTCTATCATTTCAATCCATTACAAATTTTCCTTATCTATAAGATCATTTAGGTATGTCTCATTTCAACCCATAGTGATTTTTAACAATAAACCAAGGGAACTTGTAGTATGATAATAATATATAAAATAAACATAACATCCAGTCGTCCAATATCAACATTTAAACATCCATCTAATCATCATTCAAATCAATCAACAAATAAAAATAATTTGACTTATTATCATTAATAGATATTAATTATCAATTTAAAATTCAATATTAAATTAAATGGCGATTACATTCAACAAAAGACTGATTTAACTGGAATGAAAATTTAAATATATCAAACAACAATCAGTCAACTTCTAATCACATCATAAATTCAATTTAACTAATATAAGACGATTTAGTAGTTGAGAGTGGGTTAAAACACTCATCTTTGATTTTTCGACGATTTTAAAATCCAAAAATAGCCCAACATCTAACAGTCCCAGAATTTGACTAAACCGTCCCAGAATGTATGAAATTTCGATATGATTGCAATGGAGAAAACCACGTGAGAATCCGAGCTCGTATGCAAAAGATATTAACATTAGAAGTTACACGATCCATATTATAATATACATAAAATAATAAATATTATAATACGCGTCATCACCTGTATAACGTTGAAAACCTAGCTTGCTTATCGAATGCAACACACTACTACTCTTAGTTGCCATTAATATACGACCAGCCGCGCCACCCATGGCGAGCCAGTCGTCGCCGCACTAAGCCTGAGACGCGCCTCCACCTATGCGACCCTTCACCACCATCCACGACACCACAACCCTCCAGTCGCCGTCCAAATGCACATCTCCACACGAAAGTACCCTTGAACCAATGATCCATCATCGATGATCAACCACCATAATGAACGGCTGAGAATGTTTTGGCCAATCCTGGGCAAACCAAAACTCTATTTCAAAAATGAATAGCAGATCTAGATTATGCACTTTGATAGCCGCAAAATGATATATAATATGATAGGGATTTAAGGAGTTTGATTTTCGTTTTGAATTTGAAATTGAATTAGGGTTTTTGAATTGAAAATAGGTTTCTCCCATTGGGGGGAGAGCATAGGAATAGACAGACAAATTTGTACGTATAGGAATAAGAAATAGAAAGGCTGCTAGGGTTAGAAAAACCATTTATATAGACAAGGCCCAATAAGAAAGAATGGAAATATCGAATTGGTTTGAAACGATAATCGTGACCGAAAATGCCCGTTCCACTTTCGAAATGAAAATGAGTCATCCAATATATCTAAATAGATGTTTTTGATATTTTTAAACTCAATGGAACAATTTCTGAACCCTATTTCAAAAGTATGCATAAGTGAGCTTTTAAAATCAGTTTTTGAGTTCATCAAATTATTTCTACACATTTCAAGCCCGATGATCAAACGACAAGTTCGATCACCACAAACATGAAATCTTATGATAATTCAACATTACGGATCCGATGAAATTAGTTTCTTCAAAACCCGAGACAGTGGCTAAAATGGCTATTTTCACGTTAATTAAATAAATTATTATTAAATTGATTAGATCACTTTTTAATTCAAATTCAAAAGTTAGCCAATTTTTATCATTTTTGATTACTTAGTGATTTATAATCCTTTGAAATAAATTTCCATGGTCAAATCCAATGCTAAATGTTGCACAAATTACAGCGCTCAATTTCAGTTATAATTATAATTACAATTTAAACTCAAACAAATTCATTTATTTCGATTTATATCTTATTATTCACTAAATTATCCCTTACGGATATAGTTAAAATCGGTTTACATTTTGTTACATTAATAATCTATAATTATCATCTTAATTCATATTAATTGCTATATTTAATTAGATTAATTGCAATTGACTTCCTAATTTAGTTTCAACAGATTGAATAAACAGGCGATAAATAACAATTATTACCTTTTTCTTAATTTAATCACATTTATAAGTGTATTGTCTAAAAAATATTGTAACTACTTACACGACACTGATTATATTCAATTTCAATTGATTACATACTATCTCACCATTTAACATAACGTTTAATCTATTTCCTTATTTATAGTTTCCAATCAACTTAACTTTGCAATTATTTCAATTACTTGAGATCACATTCAATTAGTCATCGATTACATTTAATTAACATTATCAAATTTCATTCTAATAATTTTCTAGTTTACAAATCATAAATTTTTAATTCCATACAATATTAAATCCAATTTTTTTATTTAATTAAATATTTAATTATCAGAAAAATACGATTCGTTACATTAAGTCTTAAATTCACGAAAAATTTCGACAGAGTCTCATTTGCGAGGCTAGGTCGAAAAAATATATATCAATACTTACAATATTTATATCATGTTTCAAAAATAAACCATCCCAAACCATGGGAAAAACAATAAAACATCGTTACAAAATAATAATCTAAAAGCATACCTATTTGTCGGGCAAAAAAAAATTATTTGTGAAACCAAAAGCAGTAGATATTTCTTCCATAAACCTGTATTTCACTTATATAATCCAAAGAGTGAGCATAATGATAAGAGAAATAATGAGTTGTTTCAATTAGTAACAAAAGCAATTCGGCACAAGACATATGCAAACAAGACAACAAGACGATTATCTGTAAAAAGGAATCAATTATACGTCCATGGCAACCAAAACTAATGGTTTGTTTAGTTCAGAAGCATTGCATCACACAAGGATGGTAAATAAACTACTAAGCGTACCCTACGCTCCACAGCCTTAGATAATTACTTAATAGATTATTCTTACAATCTTAAATAATTTGAAGTATCCTTTCCCAAACTTCCCATTAGCCAAACAATGCAGAATTTAAATGTTATTTTAGTTTGTTCTATTGGTTTTCTTTTTACTCTTTTATTTATTTTCATTTCCCATTAATACCAGGTCATCTTTTTATAAAGTTCAATGAGTTATATACATAATATATTTCCCATCCAATATTTAAAATCATCATTGGATACATTACTAAAGTTTTACATGCATTTCATTTATTCTCAATTTATTCATACAAGGTTATCTCTTATTAATTTGCATTTACTTATTCACATAGATTATTTCAAAATCAATTATTTAGAACATCAATAAATCAATTCCTAAAATATTATATAAGTTTCTTGTAGTTTAATTTTACATAACTTGATTTCCATTTAATATCAATATTCATTAGCGAATAAATTCATACTTAAATTTCTTAACTTTTAAATTTACATTCATTCCTTCATATATAGTATCGTTTAATATTAAATACATTCATGAATCATTTCAATAATTTCTTAAGTTTATAATCATTTACTTAAATGATATTCACTTTTACTTTTCAATTTAATCATTAGCATTTGAAAACATTAACTTATGCTTATAACATTTGTTATACATCTTAGTTTCATTTATAAAATATGTTCATTTCGAAGCATTTTTGGTTATTAAGATTTCACTTGTATAATATTCTATTACATATTCATATTAGCTTTTCAACTTTTAAATATTTTGGTAAGTCGTACATATGTTTTTAGAACGTGATTGAATGTTATACAAATTTATCTTATTCGTTTTAGTTAACAAAAATATTCAATAATTTATGACTTCTAAAATTTTCAATATCTTTTAAATTTACAAGTTACAAATATCCAATTTCTTTACATTTTCATTAATCATTAGCTTCCAATTTCTTATTTTTCATTTTAGAAATTTCCAACTATTAAAATAGTTAAGATTTCATTTCCTTGTAATAATTGAAATCCCTAATTTGTAGAAATTTAAGGACTAAATACCGGGTTCCACTTCAAATCATTTTGAAACAATATACATATTCATAACTTTTATATATCCAATCATATTTCGAAATTTAAAATTAAGATTTGTTTATCAAAATAAATGTGTAGTAAAGCTACTATAGTGTCCTTTCTACTTTGAAACCCGAAAATGAATGTCGATGATGTCGTAGTCATGACTGAAATTATTTTCCAAAGATAGAAGAGGGAAGTACAAAACTTATTTTCTTTTAAAATTCTTTTAAAACATTTCTTTCAAAACACCTTGAAAATATTTATATTCGACAATACTTTCAAGTAATACTAATATTATATTCTAAAATCTTTGAAAACCAATTTCAAAACTCCGAAACTTAAGTTCTCAAATTTCTAATTAATATTCATTTTACTTATAGATCATATTTTAGAAACCAATGTTTATAAAATTTCACTTCCT
This sequence comes from Allium cepa, assembly GCA_030765085.1. Taxonomy (NCBI): domain Eukaryota; kingdom Viridiplantae; phylum Streptophyta; class Magnoliopsida; order Asparagales; family Amaryllidaceae; genus Allium; species Allium cepa. The sequence continues at coordinate 313,966,649 of CM060945.1, read as the reverse complement.
AATCAACAACATTTCACATAAACTGTATCCAATTATAAAACTTATTTCTTTTATATGCAAAATATAATGCTAGGTAAAATTATTTCACTTACCTATATTTCAAAAACGATATCGTGTCGGTGTTCCCTATTAATTGTTTAGAAATCTATATCGATGTCATAGCATCTTATGTACCGGCTATAATTTATAAATAATAAACAGAACAAATTAACACAATATAAAAACATTATTATAACACTAACAAATATGCTCCCTCATATATATCGCTTAAACAACCCATTCTCGGGTATTACAACCCTATCTCTAATGAGTCAAACCCCACAAAGTTAAGGTTATCATTAAATCAAAGCTCTGATACCAACTGTAACTACCCACCTTTTCTGGATGGTTTAAATCGACAATAAACCTCACATGCCAACTCAAACCATTCAAAAGGGAGGATTGTTAATGGATAAGTAAGAAAATAATAGAAAAGAAAGAAAAATAAAACAAAGAATCTCACAGCGGAATGACAAAATATAATAATCAAATAAACAGTTCATGTAGCTGTATTACAAATACATTTGATTACACTTTTACAGTACAATCAAAGTTATACATACGGAAGGAATTAATAACTAATGTAGTGGAACAACATGTTATGATGGAATAATAATAATAAATAGTATATAAATCACCGTCTTTGTCCTCTAGAAGTAAAGTCTTTCAGCTGAAAGCTCAGGCTGACTCGAGTGTAATGAAAGGACAAATCACTCGAGTCAGAATTAAAGGATCTTATGCAAGTTAAATCAATAATAAATAAATATGAGTGTAACGGCTTCAGAGATATTTACGAGATTTAACGTCTCCATCCATTGTATAACGTGCATGTAATAACTTAAGAGATGTTCGGGATTTCCACCTCATAAGGATCTATTAAACTATTTATTATGTAGTAATATACGCTATATATATAGTGTCTATCAGTAAAGTAAAGTATTAAAATAGCGTTACGATGTTACCAATATCCCCCTTTACACATTTTATAAATGTTATAGTTTATCCAGTACTATAAACTCCACCAAATCAGTGGGCTGTTAGGGAGCGCTCCACAGGTACGACACACAAAAAAATCGTAGTGGTCTCGGTAAGGCATATGATAGGGCACACGAGGCTATACCCACTATAGGAGTCTACCGAATTGCGGTACCAAGCTGGTGGTAACGCAAAGCAGCTACTACTGTCCACCTCGAACAACACTCCCATAATCAAATCACGGGTGGCTACTAAATCAATCACAAAGTAACAAATATGGTATCGAAGAAGCATGCCCGATAAGAGGAGCGACCTCACTTGGCTGGGTGATGGCTCCTGATTTTAGTCATATCAAGCCGACCCAAGGGGGTCAGGGCTGCGGTCATACCTCATAGAGAATCATTCGCCAAACCATCCTACTTCATTCTGGATTCTCTACCATGTATGTAATTGTTAAAGTGGTTTCGAAAATGGTAGAGAGTATGACAATATTCGACCCCGCTCTCTTTAACAACCAAACGCTTACATTTTTCACACCGTGGTCACTTCATAAAACATTTATAATAATAATAATCCAGAAAGTAGTTTATACTTTCATATTAAGATATGCATATAATTTTTCCAAAAGTATAAATATATTCATGAATACCGAGGAAGATTTCTTTTAATCAATTTAGAAAATAATTTACAAATCTCACCTACACAATTTATAAACTATTAACATGCTTTGGAACCACTTATAAGCTATTTATAAAATTCCAAACAATTTACAACACTTCCCCTTTTATAAACCTATTATAAATCCTTTATAAAATCTTTTTAAAACCTTTAACAACTCCTTTATAAAGCTATTACAAAAATCCTTTATAAAAATCTTTGATAACTCCTTTTATAAAACTATTATAAAATCTTTCATAAAAGTCCTTCATAAAATACATTAAAAAATCTCTTACAAAACTTATACAAATTTCATAAAACCTAAGTTCTAAAATCTTTTCTATGTTAAAGTTATTATAGAAGTCTATATTTATCATCCTTAAATCAAAACAATATTTATTATGTTAAATTAAACCTATATTTATTATAAAAAATTAAAAATATATTTGGTTAATTTAATTAAAACTATATTTATTATATTAAATTAAAACTATATTTTTTAAATTAAATTTAAATTATATTAAATTAAAACTATATTTATTATTTTAAATTAAATTTAAAAAATCTTTTAAAACTATATTAAGTATTTTATTTAACTAAATTTTAAACAATTTAAAATATTTTTTAAAAACTAAATAAATTTATAAGTTTAAAATCATAAGATTTCGTTTTTAATTCATATATTAACTTAAAATTTGAAACTTTAAAACATAAGAAATAAATTATGTTCTAAATATAAATTTTTAATAATATCGTTAAATAACATAAAAAAATCTAATTTATAAATCAAACATACTTTACTATTTAAAAAGATAATTTAAAACCGACCAACGCTGTCTGTATATAGTTTTCTACTGTATCGTAAAGTGATATGGTATGTATCATTTCAACCCCAAAATGGTTAAATTTTCTGGGTATATATCATTTCAACTCGTATCCGGAATCAGCAATTTCCAAATCAACAAAATCGCTCGGGTTTATCATTTTAATCCATAACGATTTTCCTTAATCTATAAGATCGTTCGGGTATGTACCATTTCAACCCATAGTGGCAATAGGGATACAAACATGCAATCATCCAAAATGTCATCAAATAAACATCCATCATAATCAACATCCAAATCAGCGAATAAATCGCAACAATTAACTGTTTATCAGTATCATGTATTTAACTAACAATTTAATTTAAATATTAGCTTAACATGGCAATTTAATTCAAAATTTTTAATTTCAATTAAAATGCCAAATTAAACTACCTAACAACAACCAATAAGATTATTATCACATCATAAATTAAATTTAACTAAAATAAGACGATTTAGTATTTATAAGTGGGTTTAAACACTCACCTTTGATTTCTAGTAAGTTAAAAATATAAATATAGGCCAATAATCCAACAGCCTCAAAATTTGACCAAATAAGATCCAAATAGTCTAGAATTTCTATACGACCACAACGGAGAAAATCGCTTCCAATTCCAAGCTAGTACGAAAATATTATGCTACTTAGAATGATTGAATTTAAAATTTTAAATAAATAAAAAGACAAAAGGGAAATATCGTAATAGATGTCAACTCAGCACCCAAGCCCTCTCATCTGCACGCAATCACGCTCAACATTGCTCCACATGGCTATAGCCACCGCGATATCTGGGACGCCGCCACACCATCGCCAAGATCCGAGACCTCCACTCGCCTCTTCAGGCCGAGGCGTACCACCCCCATCCACACGACGCCGTGTGACCATCCTCTGTGGCTCCATTGCCACTGATGTTCTATGGTGATTTCCGGCAATTTCTAACATGCTGGAGATGATTTCAGACAACGGATGCTTTCCCAAATCGCCCTCTATGATGTAGTACCCTCCGATCGTCACACGGGTAAAGATCCAGCGTTGGACCGAAAACCTAACTTCGACGATCGAGACTTCCTCATCGTTTTCTAGTCAAATGATGCATCAAATCGAAAAATGAATTTCAGTAGTAGATTGCAATCATCAAGAGCTTTCCATTGATATATAATTCGATATAGTTTGATGAGTTTAAGTTTAGGATTTGATTCTGATTTGAAATTGAATTTGGGAATTAGGGTTTTGATGTTCTGACGTTTGAGAAGGAGGAACAGGTGAGAAAGAGAACTATGTATAGAAATAAGATAAAAGTTGCAAGTGTTTTAGAAAAGAAATCTATTTATTCAAACAGATGGATAAGAACGAATAGACATATCGAATTGGGTCGAAACGATGACAACAACCCGAAATGCCCGTTTCGTCCCCGAATTGAAAGTAGGTTATCCCATACATCAAAATATAGGTTTTTGATATTTTAAAACTCATTGGAACTAGTTTCAAACCCTAACTCCATTATATATAGAAGTTAAATTTTAAAACCAAATTATATTTTTTTTTTAATTCTTTCAGTTGATTTCTACGCGTTTCGAGCTCGGACGATCAAACTACAAGTCTGATTGCTACGAAACTTGAAATCCTACAACAATTCACTGTTACGTATCCAATGAAACTGGTTTCGTTGAAATACGAGACAGTGGCCAAAATGGCTATTTTCACGTTAGTTAAATAAATTGTTTTTAAATTGATTAAATCACCTTTAAATTCAAATTTACAAGTTAACTATTTTATCCTTCTTTATTACATAGGATTTATATTCTTTTGAAATACCGATTTCTATATTAAATCCAAGATATTTAAGTATTGCATCAATTTCATCGTTCAGTTACACCTGCAATAATTTCATTCATCATAATTTAAATTCCAATAAATTCTTTTATTTTGATTCTCACTCTTATTATTGAATCAACTATAACCTTATGAATATAATTAACATTAGTTTGCATTTTATTACATTCATATTCTACACTTTTCATCTTAACTCATATTAACTATAATATTTAATTACATTAATTCCAACAATTAATTTCTACAATTATTTTATTCCTTATTAACTTACAATTATAATCAAACTAACTTTACAATTATTTTAATTGATTGAATTATATTTAGTTATTAATTACATTAAATTAACATTATTAAATTAAATGCTAATAATCTTTTTCATTTGTAAATCTTAAATTTTAATTTCTAACAATATTAAATTTTGAAATCTTCTTTAATTTAATATTTTTAATTATCAAAAATACGGGTTGTTATAATTAATATTTGTTAACCTTACTTATTTCTGATCAACTAATCAACTTATGTTAAAGTCCATGTGGAGAAGTATTCAATGTGCCTACACAATACATTGAATTAAATAATAAAGACGATTAATACTAAATTATTCTAGAGAATATGATTGGTTCCATTGCATAACGCTGCTCAAATTAATTTCATTAGGCCGCTAGGTACTCTTTAACTTTTCTTCACCTTATATGAAAATATAAAAGAATAAAACAAAGAATTTATTATATCAGCAAAAAATTCTAAATTAGATTATGTTATTTGTCTAAAATAACAATTAGGAAGGAATCTAAAGAAAGAATTACACGTAATTTGTATAGTATAACTTAACTATATTTATATATAACATGTAAGTGTTGACTCTCTCTCTCTCTCTCTCTCTCTCTCTCTATATATATATATATATATATATATATATATATATATATATATATATAAGCTTTCAACTCGATAATTTTTTAAGTAAGCTAGTATTTTAAAAAAACATTTTTTTGATTCAAAGAATTTAGTTTAAAAGATTAAAATACGAATTTATAGATTTTCATAAAGAATATTATTATTTCTATGGAGTTCTATTTTAAAGATCAAATATTTTTTAGTTCTATTTTAAAAATCAAATATTTTTATTCTTTTTATTTATTTTGCAAATAAATCAAATTTGATTTCTATTTCAATTAAATTTCATGATTTTCTATAAAATAAAGAATTTAAATAAATGATTGAACTATTGAATTGGTATAATACTTTTCGTATAATTCTTTCATTTATTTCTAAAATTTGTTGAATAGAGTTTATAGTGGGAATTAAATACTTTTAGTAAATACTCGAATTTACTAGTTGGTATCGGACGGTTAGCTAAATTCTTGTGATTAATTGAGTGATAGTAATCGACACTTAGATTGTATTATCTCAGGGTGTTCGGATTTTTTTAGGCCGTTAGATCCTTGAGAGAAGAAGACTCATTTTTCATCTACCCGTGAGTCAATATATTTTATAATTTGTTAGGTAAACCTATATTGTTCTGGGTAGGCATGTTACGATGTATTATCTATATTGTTCTGGATAGATATTTACATGCATCGTGGTCTATATTGCTTTGGATATATACTACAACTCATTAGTTATTAGGCAGTCTCGACATTATCTATATTGTTCTGCATAGAAAAAGTCACTTAATTTATATTGTTCTGGAAAGAATTTATATAGAAGATAATATCTATATTGTTCTGGATAGATATTTATACATTTTTCTAGGTATCTCCTATATAAATATGCAGTTCTATATTGTTCTGGGTAGACTTTTATGTCGTACTGTGTTGGATTAAAGAGGACTACCGTATTAATTCATTGTTGAAATGTTTCTTCAGTGATTTTATAATTATATATTTTATTATCATTTAAGTTCTGAATAATTTTGATTTCTGTCACCATGTTTTAATGATAGTATATTATGACTTGAGATGAATTTATGAAATGGTGAATTTGTTGTTATGCCTTATTATTTTTAATTTGAATTTGGCATAAATATGTTGTTTGGGCATGTTTATTCGATGTGACTTATTTATGGTTAAGTCATTTATTTTGTTAACATGCATATATGTTGTTTGAATATACCTATTTGATATGACTTATTTTGATGTGGTTAAGTTATATATTCATTTTATCAATATCTCAACCTTTCATTTAGATATAGTCTACTGTTTATTATTTTATAATACTCAGCAGGCCTAAATATTACAAGTACAGGGACTCATGGACTATTAAATATTTTGCACTAGCATTGGAGTGACGTTTAGACTTTAGAGTTTATTCATTTTTATATATTAGGATGACTAGTCGGATGCTTTATTTTGGATAGTCTATTGTACTTGATACTATAGTTTGATGTTATGTATATATGGTGGGTCTAGTATAGATATTTTGTAAACTCACGCCTTATGATGTATATGATGTAGATTATTCCGATGTGGGCTGTATAACTCTGATTTGTAATGACCCACCTTTTTGGATGGTTTAAACCGACAATAAACCACACTTGTTAACTCAAACCATTCAAAAGGGAGGATTGTCAATGGGGTAGATAAGAAAATAATAGAAAAGAAAGAAAAACAACACACCAAATCTCATAGTGTAATGAAAAAATATAATAATCAAATAAACAGTTTATGAAACTGTTTTACAAATAACATTTGGTTACACTTTTACAATACAATCAGAGTATACATACAGCATGTAAAATAGGATAATTCAGCGGAACAACATGATGCATTGGAATAAATATAATAAATAGTAGACTAATCTCCATCTTTATCCTCTAAAATAAAATGATCTTCAATACACTGAAATGCTCAGGATGACCTGAGTGTAATGAAAAGACAAAACACTCGAGTAGGAACTAAAAGATCTTATGTGAGTTAAATCAACAAAAAATAAATATATGTGTAATGGCTTCAAAGATGTTTACGGGATTTTACATCTCTTATCCAATGTATAATGTGCGTGCAATAAGTTAAGAGATGTTTTCGAATTTTCCATCTCCTAAGGATCCGTCAAACTATTTATATATAGTAATATACGCTATATATGTAGCGTCTATTAGTAAAGCAAAGCATTAAAATAGCATTAAGGCATTATCTATATCCCCTTAACACATTTTATAAATTTCATAGTCTATACATTATTGTAAACTCCACCAAACCGGTGGACTATCTGGGTGCATTCCATAGGTACGACAAAAAAAAAAATTGTAGTGGGCATGATAATGCATATGACAAGGCACGTGAGACAATGCCCATGGTAGGATTCTACTGTTTTGCATGCCCTAACTGGTGGTAATGCATAGTAGCTACTACTACCCACCTCGAAACACACTCGCATAACCAAATCGAGGGTGGCCACCAAATCAATCACAAAGTAACAGATATGGTATCGAAGAAGCGTGTTCGATCGGAGGAGCGACCTCACTTGGCCCGGGATAGCTCCTGTTTTTGTCATATCAAGCTGACCTGAAGGTAAGGGTTGTGTTCTTACCTCATAACAGTAGCGTTCGCCAAACCATCCTAATTCGTTTTGGATTCTCCACCATATCACAGTTGTTAAAGTAGTTTCGGAATTAGCAACGAGTATGACAATATCTAACCCCGGTATCTTTAACAACCAAATGCTTATTTCACACCGTGGTCATTTTATAAATCATTCAAAACAATTTATTCCTTCATATCAAGATATCCATATACTTATTCAAAAATTATAAATATATTCATAAATACCGAGGAAGGTTTTCTTTCAATCAACTTCGAAATAATTTATAAATCCATCTTAAACCATTTATAAACTATACATGCTTTAAAACCATTTATAAAGCTATTTATAAATTCCAAAATAGTTTATAACCTTCCCCTTTTCATAAGCTTCTATGCAATTTTTTTTAAAACGCTTCCAAATTCCTTTATACAAGTTCTTTTATAAAACACTTTATAAAATCCTTTAAACCTTTATAAACTCCTTTATAAAACCATTATAAAATACTTTAAAAAATATATTTTAAAAACCCCTTTTTAAAATCCATTATAAAATCTCTTACAAAACTTTTTACAAAATTCTAAAATCCTTTACAAAAATCTTTTATCTATTATTATAAAAGTCTATTTTTATTATCTTAAATCAAAACCATATTTATTATATTAAATTAAATTTAAAATATATATAATAAGAAAATATTAAATATTTTATTAAGTTAAATTTTATACTATTTAAAATATATATTTAAAATTAAGTAAAAAAGTTAAAATCTTAAATTTTACGTTTAAACCATATATTAACTTATAATTTGAAGCTTAGAACATATAAAATAAATTATTTTTCGAATACAAATTTAAAAAAAAATCATTAAATTAAATTTAAAAATCAAACATACTTTAGCATTTAGAAAATAATTTAAAACCGACCAACGGTATCCGTTTATAATTTTCTACCCTATGGTCAAGTGATAGAGCATGTACCATTTCAACCCAAAATAGTTATATTTTTTGGGTACATATCATTTTAACCGTATCCCGAATCAAAAAAATTCAAATCAATAAAATCGCTTAGGTTTGTCATTTCAACCGATAACGATTTTTCCTAATCTATAAGATCATGCGAGTATGTATCATTTCAGGCCATAGTGATAACGGGGATATAAACATCCAATCATCCAAAAATGTCAACAAATAAACATCAATCACAATCAACATCCAAATCATTCAATAAGTCACAACAATTAACTGGTTATCAATATCAGGTATTTAACTAACAATTTAAGTTCAATATTAATTTAAAAAGGCAATTTAATTCAATATAAATTCAAATTAAATTAAAATGTCAAACTAAACTACCAAACAACAACCAATAATATTTGTCATATCATAAATTTAATTCAACTAACATAAGAAGGTTTAGTATTTGTGAGTGGGTTAAATCACTCACCTTTAATTTCTAGTCGATTTAAAATCCAAATAAAGCCCAAAATTTGAACAGTCTCTAAATTTAACCAAATTAGTGCCAGGTTGCCTGGAATTTTGATATGATCGCAACAGAAGAAATTATGCATCAGTCGGAGCTCGTAAGAAAAAGTTATGCGTGTTATAACGATTAAAATTTAATTTTAATAAAAAAAGGCGAGGGCAAAATGGTAAATTATTTTACCTTTCAAACCCTAATAGAGCATGATCGCACCCTACAGCCATCTAGTTACACCCAGCCGCCGCCTTTACTATCCAAACACCCCTGCCACGGCCACACCCATCCCGATCGACCATATCCATCTGCAACGACCCTGACTCGACCTTCGAAAATCGACATCCATACTTCACCCGTATTCGAATGCCGCAGATTCAAACGTTGCGTCTGGTTCGTCGGAGCTTATAACAACATTTGGTAATAACAACACAGCGAAAAAAAGATGAATAACTATTATTGATATACAACATTTGATACAACAATGACACAAATGAAATGATCAATACTATCAAAGATAGATATAATAGTGGAAATAATAAGATGGCAACAGCAGTGAGAAACAACATCTTCTTGCCAAATCTCCAAAGACGCAAAACCAAGAAACTCGAACCACCATCATGCTGAAGTGAAGCAAACTAGTGCACCATTGAGATTGCCAAAATCCAAAGGTTCCAAAGATTTCCAAAAGCTACACTTACCAGATGACTATCTGATAACCTGACTCTAGGCTACCCGTGTGGAAAATTATGGGCACCCAGAGTTTAGAAACGGAACAATAAACTCCAGGTCAGTCACGGGACTGGTGTGAGGGAACAAAAATAGTTTATCTTGAACAAAAAAAACAAAAAGAAATAGAAAGAAATTCACTATGCTTTTTGAAAAATGAAACTACCATAAGGCCTCCCAGCACACACACAATGCAATCGCACACTTGGGGGAGATTTCTCCTTATGATAGTCAAACATGCTTGATATGCGAAAATCTTTTTTTTGTTGATATTATTGTTAGTGCATAGTGCATAAAAAATTTCGACAGTATAATATTAATCTTAGCCAGCATACGTACCACTATAGTATGCCTACTATAGCTACTATGTTAAATGGCAGGTTCAACAACTAAAACCGTACAGGGCTCGTATTAGGTGATTGGATTTCCAACAAATGGTCAAGGCTAAGAAATTTCCTTCACCGAATGAGTACACCTCTGGAGGGATGCCCCGAGAACTTAACCAGCTCTTTGCCAACATAAGGTCGGGTTACCTCTGTAACTAGATAACTACTAATACGAGTATGCCATCCCCCGGTCATCATCGGCCTTTATCCGAGGTACCTCTACACCAAAAAATTCAAACAACCACATAAGTTAAATATCTGGGCTCCATACCATGATACCACTTTTTATCTAGAAGGAAATGCACATACACTAAAGGGCGCGACTCTCATAACCTTGCCACATTACCAAATTGGGATTATATCACCAGTAACCATCACCTACATAATTTCTGATCTTGTACGTCTCAGAGAAGGGCGTTAAGCTAAGAGAATAAATTCTCCGCCACCAATAAAAATGTATTAGATATAAACCATCTTTACATCTCAAAGTGTAACGTCAGACATACATCCATATAAGTCCAACCTGGGTCTGAATGGAACCAAAGACACTTCAAAAGAAGCCCTTGCAAACCCGGGTATCCACAATCCCGATCGGACTCCCCATCATATATGGAGATCTCTATACCGAAGCAACTCAGTGCAGAGTCATTCGACAGGTAATCCTTTCGTTCTTGAAAATACCGGTCTTCACCACCATCTTCAATTACTTTCCATTTCATCGTATCATTATTCAGAATGGGTTTTATGACATAAAGTCCTATCCCGGCTAAACCGAATAATGAGCGCTTATTTAAAAAAGCATATGGATATATTGAGATTTTAGTTAAGTCACAACTTTTTAGTCCAAAACCTTTCCTTTTGAATGGTTTAAACAAATTTCCACTATTAATCCTTTAAACAAAATATCCACCCTTTAAGATCCTTTTCAATTTGAAACAATGTTCACCAAATCTTTAAAAAGATTTATTCATAGTTTTCAAAACTATTTCCAATTTCATTCACCCACACCTTGAAATCCTTTCAACAAAAATTGGAAATCCTTTCGTTATATGAAAGCCATTATCTTTTGAAAACAAATGTTTTCGTTTCGGGAAAACTACAATTCAATTTTCTCAAGTTATAGCCTTTCAAAGTATATATTGGAAAATCAGCGAACTGCCGTACTCTTGGCAAATTCTATTTGAATTAAATTTAATTCCCAAAATAATTTATTTAATATACTTCAAAATGGTTTAAAATCCAACATATATTGTATAACTTGTATAACCCTTTCAACCCATAGTTTCCAAAATAATTTCAAGACTTTAACAAGACGTATTATATCCAAACAAAATTTTAGTTTCAAACTTCCTTTCCAAACGCTTTTTATATTCAACTCAATTTCACTTCCAAACCATTTGGATTCAAAATTCAACTTTTAAACAAAATAATATTTAAATTCAACATATCTGCGACTGTACTAATTCCTCGTGAAATGCATATTTATGTGTGTGGTGTGTGTCTAGGGATTTTACACACAACAATAACATATCAAACCCATCATAAATTTAAGCACAACAATATCGATAAGCGGTATAACATTATAACGCTTATCTTTCAATCACAGATAGATAAGTAAATTCAACATAGATAAATAAATCACAGTTCACAGCCCAATTCAAAGCAATTCATATCACATACACATATCAAAGACATCAACAATTCAAGGCATTCAATATAATTCAATCATCCTTAAGAAAATTAATTAATCACCTGATTATAATTAATTTAAACTAGATTAATTAATTACTTATGAATAAATTACTAATCCTGGTTAATTAACATTAATTAATTATAAATCATTGGCTATTATTTTAATTAATTAATGACATTAATTAATCATCCTTAATTAATTAATCACACAAATTAATTAACCTTAAGTTAATTATATTAATTAACTAACCCTTAATTAGTTACATTAATTAATCATCCTCTAATTAATTAATTAACCTTTAATTAGTAAGTAATTAACCCTTAATTATTAGTTAACCTTTCATTAATTAACCTTTAATTACAAATTATCTTTTACTTATTTTCATTAAGTAATTAACCTTTAATCACTTGATAAATCAACCTTTAATCATTAATTAATTATCCTTAATAGCTTTCATTTAGTAAATAACCTTTAAGTAATTAATTATCCTTAATTAATTAATTTATTAACCCTTAATTAATTACCATTTAATTAATTATCCTTAATTATCCTTAATTAAATACAATTAGTGATATCCCTAATCACTTATATAAATAAATCATAAATTAATTACATCGAGTAATTATCCTTTAATTATATCATTAATTACATTTGAAAGCACTTAGAGATTTAGTAAAATTATTTTCAAAACCAAATCAAATTATTTCAAATCACATTTGAATTTAAAATTTAAGTTTGAAATTTATTTGAGGAAAACCTTATAAATTTTTTTATTTTGAACTTCGTCAATATTTCTTTTTATTTTTAAACTTTGATATCATCACAAAAGCATCCGAGCCCGAACTATCAAAATCCCGAGCCAACCCCGAGTAAATCTACAGAATTCCCGAGTAAAAATCTAATCTACCCGAGCCACTGCTCTTCTATATTTTTAAAACTTGTTTTTATTTTAAAAAATCTAAAAACTGTTTCATACTTAACACTTGCGAAACCACCAGGGAACACCTTCGAGCTCCAACATCAACTCCCCAAACAAAACCCGAGTAACCCTTTCTTCTCCAAGCTCAATCAACTCAAAAAAAAAATGTACACATGTGCATGTGCACCGCCACTCCGACCACCTCCGATCCTTGCCGAGATCACCCACACATCGTCGACAACCTCGTCGACGATTGCATCCACCCAGATCGATGAACTCATGCCAAAATCAAAACCAAGCCAATCAGTGCCTTCCCGGAACCAAACTGATCAACCAAAACCTCCTCGTGTCGACGATCTCGGCCACCAGCAACCATGGCACCTCGACCAGAGCAGCGCCACTCGTTAATGCTTCGATCCCCCGGGTGCGGTCACCTCCGATCAACCATCGACGACACACGAGCACGAGAATTATCAACAACCAAACCTGGTCCTAAAACCTTATTTCAACTTCGGTCGACCACTCTGATGATCGAGAAAAGCTTCGAGAATTTTTCTTGAGTTTCCCCGCCTACAACCCACCTCAGCAACAACCGCGACATCCAACTCCGCATAGTTCACCGTGAATCGACGAATTAAGCAATTCCAATCAACTCGAATTTTCTCACCAAATATAACTTAGAGATTCTGAAATGATTATCAAAAATCATGATTTTGAAATACGAATTCATTCCTATGATCAAACTTTAAAATAAAGACATTCGATTTTGGTCTTATTTTAAATCATCACTGTTATATATCATTTTTGAAATAAATACTTAATTTAAACACTTGAAATTAATTTATAAATGATGTCACATAGATACATAAAATTTTCATTCAGAGGTTATAGCCTAAAATCATTTGGGTGGAGTGATTTGAAATCATTTAACAGTTTTAAAAACATGTAAACAATGAACAGAGACAATTTTTTTATATACAAGGGTGCATTCATGTATTTACATACATATATATACACACACACACACGCACAAGCATGCAGGCCTATTTAACCACTAAACAAACACGTTTCATAATATACTTTCTATGTCAATTCATACATCAAGACATATAAGTAAAATCAAGTGGGTTCGCTCACCTGGAAGAAGAACAGAAAAGCTTTGAAAACCTGGAAATTGTTTTGATCACTGGAAATTGTTTTATACTCTGGAACTTATTTATTGTTTTGAGATGATCTAGGTTAAATTTCCTTGTATATTGGGTTGCTTTGTTTTTGAACTGAAATGCCTTGATTCAGGTTGAAGAACTTGGATTTTTGAATTGGGTTTGATTTATCTTTCTCCGGTTTAAGCTTACAGGTTTGCAAACTGAAGTTGTTTGATTTTCTTTTTCTTTTGATTTTCATTGATCTCATGTTTTAGTTTTAGAAAATGAAGATGAAAGAAGATTTTGGAAAATATGCATTAGCCTGGTTTTCTTACTAAACATTCATTATATATTTCTAATTCATATTAAAAGAAGAATTTTTTTTTGCCACTTGTTTATACTAAGTTAACACATGTTAATGCATGATAAATTGAACTTACACTTGTTAGTGGCTTGTATAAATGTTTTACGAATGTCCAAATGTAATTATTTTATGTTTAAACCCCTTATTCAAGTTTTTATTAATTATCTAAATTTATGTCATATGTTTTTCTTATGTTTTCAATATTTATTAATATTTAAAAACCATATTTACATAATATATAAATTTTAATGAAAATGATTTTAAAACCGGTTATACATTAATAAATAAACACATGTATTTATTATATTTTAACTCTTAAAGAAAATGATTTTAAACTCTAATTATACCTTAATAATTAATATATATATATATATATATATATATTTATGTACTAGAATTTAATCCTTAAATAGCTTTTGAAAATTTATTTATATTTAATTCAAATAATAACTTTCAATATATATATATATTACATATATATATTATAATTAGAAAATAAATTTTATTAATCTTAAAATATAGAGTATTTAAATCCAATTTATTTTTAATATATTTATCTTTGAATTTCAAATCAAATTCTTACTTAAAATCAATTTATATACATAAACAAACACATATCTTATTTAATTATGAAAAATTCAAATCAATTCACAATTTAATCCAAAATTTTATATTATTTTTCCAATTTAAATTTGGCTTAAAACCGGGATCGTTATAGATTCCCCCGTTAAGTAAATTTCGTCCCAAAAATTTGCTAGACGGGGAGACAACAAAGAACAGATGAACACACAAAGAAATAGCTTTCCATATCAAGCTAAATATCCATTCTACATTTGGTCTACCAAATCAGAATATCATCAATAAATATGAGAATGATCTTATTCCATACTTCACGAAATATACTCGGGTCATCAGGTCTACGAAATATGCAAGGGCATCGGTTAGTCTGAAGCGGTGACTAACCATTCGTAGAATGTAAATGGACCCCAAAGAATAGAAAAATAGGTGGACACAATCTTTCGCAAATTCTTAAATACTAGGCATGGATTCCAAATTAAGGTCGAAATAGCCCAAAGAATAGACAAATGGATTCAATCCAATTTAACTTCATATTTTGTTAATCAATGTATTTCAATTAAAATTTCAAATTCATTAAAGTTAAAAAGGAAAAAATGATGAAGAGAATACGAAATATGAACCTATCTACAAAGATTCGCAGGGCCACCACCACACTAAAGCTTTTTCTTTTAGCTGCCACGAAGTCATCAATGAATTGAAAGTGGATGATGATCAAAAGAAGTTGATAGAGAAAGTTGTTCCTTTGTTGTTGTAGGGTATCGACCATTTGTAGTGGTACTCCCCTGTCTCCTACCTCGTCCTCTTCTTGCACACATTCTCCTTATCAGTGAATAGTAAGAGAATTAACTGAGGCATACGGACAAGATATCTTAGGAAAAATCATTCTAGGGCATTTATATCCCTTTCTCTAATGAGTCACCTAATGTTTCATAGTCCAAGGCTATAGTTCTTACTCAACCTTTAGCTCTGATACCACTGTAACGACCCTGACTCGACCTTCGAAAATCGACATCCATACGTTACCTGGATTCGAATGCCGCAGATTCAAACGTTGAGTCCGGTTCGTTGGAGCTTATAACAACATTAGGTAAAACCAACACAGAGGAAACAAGATAACTATTATTGATATACAACATTTGATGCAACAATGATACAAATGAAATGATCAACACTATTAGAGATAGATACAACAACGGAAATAATAAGACGGCAACAGCAGCGGGAAACAAAATCTTCAATGCCAAAGCTCCAAAGATGCCAAACCAAAAAACTTGAACCACCATCATGCTGAAGTGAAGCAAACTCGATGCACCAATGCGATTGCCAAAATCCAGAGATTCCAAAGATTTCCAAAAGCTACACCTACTAGCTGACAATTTAATAACCTGACTGTAGGCTGCCCGTGCGGAAAATTGTGGGCATTAGAGTTTAGAAAGGGAACAATAAACTAAAAATCATGTTAAAATCAATTTATATACATAAAAAAACACATATCTTATTTAATTCTAAAAAATTCAAATTAATTCACAATTTAATACAAAATTTTATATTAATTTTCTAATTTAAATTTGTCTTAAAACCGAGATCATTGCAGATAATTAATTATATTAATTAATTAACCCTTAATTAGTTACATTAATTAATCATCCTCTAATTAATTAATTAACCATTAATTATTAAGTAATTAACCCTTAATTATTAATTAACCTTTAATTACAAATTATCTTTTAATTATTTTCATTAAGTAATTAACATTTAATCACTTGATAAATCAACCTTTAATCCATAACTAATTATCCTTAATTACTTCCATTTAGTAATTACCTTTAAGTAATTAATTCTCCTTAATTAATTAATTTATTAACCCTTAATTAATTACGATTTAATTAATTATCCTTAATTAATTACAGTAAGTGATTATCCTTAATTACTTATATAAATAAATCACAAATTAATTACATTGAGTAATTATCCTTTAATTATATCATTAATTACATTGGAAAATACTTAGAGATTTAATAAAATTATTTTCAAAACCAAATTAAATTATTTCAAATCACATTTGAATTTAAAATTTAAGTTTGAAATTTGTTTGAGGAAAACCTTATATAAAATTTTACTTTGAACTTGGTCAATATTTCTTTTTATTTTTAAACTTTGATATCATCACAAAAGTACCCGAGCCTGAACTATCAAAATCCCGACCCAACCTCGAGTATTTCTATAGAATTCCCGAGTAAAAACCTAGCCCCAGCTGTCGAATTTAATGCCCTCTCATTTCTTGGGAATTTCTCTAAACGAATCTACCCGAGTCCCTCCTCTTCTATATTTTTAAAACTTGTTTTTATCTTAAAAAATATAAAAACTATTGCGTAGTTAACAATTGCGAACCTACCGGGGAATGCCTTCGAGCTCCATCATCAACTCCCTGAAACAAATCCTGAGTAATCCCTTCTTCTCCAAGCTCAATCAACCCATAAAAACAAATGTGCACACGTGCATGTGCACCGCCACTTCGACCACCTTCGATCCTTGCCGAGATCACCATACATCTTCGACAACCTCGCCGACAATTTCATCCGCCCAGATCGATGAACTCATGCCAAAATCGAAACCGAGCCAATCAACACCTTCTTGGAACCCAACTGATCAACCAAAACCTTCTCGTGCCGACGATCCTAGCCACCAGCAACCATGCCACCTCAACCAGAGTAGCGCCACTGTCAATGCTTCGATCCTCCTGGTGCGGTCACCTCCGATCAACCATCGACAACACACGAGCACAAGAATTATCAACAACCAAACCCTGTCCTAAAACCCTATTTCAACGTCGGTCGACCACTCTAATGATCGAGAAAAGCTCCGAGCATTTTTCTTGAGTTCCCCCGCCTACAACCCACCTCCAGCAACAACAACGACATCCAACTCCATGTTATTCACCGAAAATAGACAAATTAAGCAATTTCGCTCAACTCAAATTTTCTCACCAAATATAAACTTAGAGATTCTAAAATGATTGTCAAAAATCATGATTTTGAAATACGAATTCATTCCTAGATCAAACTTTAAAATCAAGACATTCTATTTTAGGCTTATTTTAAATCATCACTGTTATATATCATTTTTGAAATAAATACTTAATTTAATCACTTAAAACTAATTTTATAAATGATGTCACATATATACAAACATTTTTAATTCAGAGGTTAGAGCCTAAAATCATTTGGGTGGAGTGAATTGAATTCTTTTAACAGGTTTAAAAACCTGTGAACAATGAACAGAGATAATATTTTTATATATAAGGGTGCACTCATGTATTTACATATATATATATATACAAGCATGTATGCCTATTTAACCACAAAAAAAACACTTTTCATAATATAATTTCAATGTCAATTAAAACATCAAGACATAGAAGTAAAATCAAGTGGGTTTACTCACTTGGAAGAAGAACAAAAAAGCTTTGAAAACCTGGAAACTGTTTTGATCACTGGAAACTGTTTTATACACTGGAACTTAGTTGTTGTTTTGAGATGATCTGAGTTGAATTTCCTTGTATATTGAGTTGCACTGTTCTTGAACTGAAATGCTTTGATTCAGGTTGAAGAACTTGGATCTTTGAATTGAGTTTGATTTATCTTTCTCTGGTTTAAGCCTACAAGTTTGCTAACTGAAGTTGTTTGATTTTCTTTTTCTTTTTATTTTCATTGATCTCAGGTTTTAGTTTTAGAAAATGAAGATGAAAGAAGATTTTGGAAAATAAGCACTAGCCTAGTTTCCTTACAGAACATTCATTATATTTTTATAATTCATATTAATAGAAAGAAAAAAAAACATTTTGCCACTTGTTTATACTAAGTTAACACATGTTAATGCATGATAAATTGAACTTACACTTGTTAATGGCTTGTACTAATGTTTTACAAATGTCCAAATGTAATTATTTTGTGTTTAAAGCCCTTATTCATGTTTTTATTAATTACTTAAATTTGTGCTATATGTTTTCTTATGTTTTCAATATTTATTGATATTTACAAACCATATTTACATAATATATAGATTTTTAAATAAAATGATTTTAAAAATAATTATACATTAATAAATAAACACATGTATTTATTATATTTTAACTCTTAAAGAAAATGATTTTAAAATCTAATTATACCCTAATAATTAATTAATATATATATATATATATATATGTATTAGAATTTAATCCTTAAATAGCTTTTGAAAATTTATTTATATTTAATTCAAACCATAACTTCCAAAATATATATTACATATATATATATATATTATAATTAGAAAACAAATTTTATTAATCTTAAAATGTAGAGTATATAAATCCAATTTATTTTAATATATTTATCTTTGAATTTCAAATCAAATTCTTATTTAAAATCAATTTATATACATAAACAAACACATATCTTATATAATTCAAAAAAAATCAAATTAATTCAAAATTTAATCCAAAATTTTATATTATTTTACAATTTAAATTTGTCATAAAACCGAGATCATTACACCATCGTGACGCCCATCACCGGCCGCACCTCCCTACCCCACACGCACGCCCCTGCCGCCATCAAAAGTCCAACCCCCGCTACCTCTTTTTCATCGATTTCTGGCTATTTCGAACAACTTCGAGATGGTTGGAGACCATGGATCTTCTTTGCTCGACCTCCTCTACCCTCTGGTCACCTTCGATCATAGTATCAGCGAAGATCCACCGTTGAAATCGAAAACCCTAATATAGACAAACGAGACCATTTCACTGAATTTTGGCCAAACCGAACCTCCAATCGAAAAACGAATTGCAGAGAGAGATTACGTTCATCGAGAGTTCTCTAACAATATATTATATGACATAGCTTGAGGAGTTTGATTTTTTTATTTTGATTTGAAATTTGAAGTAGGGTTTGACATTTCTGGCATTGAGAAGGAGGAACAGATGGAAAATATAATTGTACGTATAGGAAACGAAAAAAAGGTTGCTAAGGTTTCAGGAGAAATCTATTTATATAGATAGAGATGGACAGGAATGAACTGATAGATCGAATTGGGTCGAAACGATAACAACGACCGAAAAACCTCGTTTCGTTCCCGAAACGAGAATAGATCATCCAATATATCGAAATATAGGTTTTCGATATTTTTAAACTCAATGGAACTAGTTTCAACCCTAATTCCAATGTATGTAGAGGTTAGATTTCAAAATTCAAATTATATTCAATTATATTATAATAATCGATTTCTACGCATTTCGAGCTCGCACGATCAAACAATAAGTCTAATTGCTATGAAACTTGAAGTCCTATAATAATTCACTATTACGGATCCGACGAAACTGGTTTCGTCAAAATTCGAAATAGTGGCAAAAATGCTAAGTTTCACATTAGTTAAATAAATTATTATTAAATTGATTTAGTCACCTATAAATACAAATTTAAAAGTTAACATTTTCATCATTCTTGATTACATAGAAATTTATAATATTTTAAAATAAATTTTCCTTATTAAATCTAGGTTAAAATATTACACTAATTTCAGCATTCAATTACAACTGTATAAAATCCTAGTCTATTATAATTTAATTTCAATCAAATTTTTTATTTCAATTTACACTTTTATTATTGAATCAACTATTACCTTATGAATATAATTAACATTAGTTTACATTTTTTACATTCATACTCTACAGTTATCCTCTTAACTCATATTCACCGCAATATTTAATTTCATTAAATTTCATTGATTTCCAAATTAATTTTAACGGATTAAATAATAAGGTGATAAATAAAACAATTGTTATACATTAATAATTCACCTCTATTAACCTATTTTTTACACGCAAAGGTTGATAAATTACTTACCAAATATCCATTCCATTCTATATTAACCTATTCTATTTAATTATGTATAATTTCTCCTTTCAATACAATATTGATTTAAATCCTTGTTTACCTTTATTATTATAATTAATTGCAATAACCTTAAACAGTTGTCAGTCTCATTCAATCAACCTTATTAAGTTATATTCTGATAATTTTTCCCATCCATAAATCATAAATTTTATGTGACGCCCCACCTCTATGCTCACAATAACAAAGGTTATTATAAGGAATAACGTCTGCTATTGTGAAGAATAAGGCTTGTTAGAAGCGATCATTCGTAAGTTATGCCTTAGACGAGTATTGATTACATCGATAGGAGTTTTGTAAATTACTCCCAAAGATATATATTCAATCCAAATCTAAAACGAAACTATGATGGCTTAAGAAAAATTCAAAACAACTCATAATAACAACAACACTGATAAGTATAATCACATCAGAACAAAAATATCAGATATATAGAGGAAGACAAGTCTGAATACATGTTACAACAATCGATAGTTCACATAAACCAAATGTACATTTACATATCATCAACATACATGAGACGAGAGTCAATGCACCAAAAAGAAACACCTCAAAGTCTAGACAAAAGATGATGTGAAATCCCAAAAGCTGAAGCAGCAACTGAATCAGAGATAGCGATTACCCTGAAATAACTCTGTCTGACCCGAGTATTATTTAAAAGAAAATAATAAACGGAGTAGTCTAATTTAAAATTCAGAACCAAATGTATGATAAACAACACTTAAGAAAATAATCATAATCTCGAATGAGATTATACAACATAGATAAGCAACATAGTTCAAAATAAAGAAATCTCAATTTAAACTCCATCAAAATCAATAATCTCGAATGAGACTATTCAACATAAATAATCACCATAGTTTAAATGAAGAAATCTCAATTTAAACTCATCAAAATCAATAATCTCGAATTAGACTATTCAACATAAATAATCACCATAGTTTAAAGGAAGAAATCCCATTAAACATCATCAAAATCAACTTTCGAATTCACAATTGAATTCAAAACAGTAATACGCAGAATCTAGAAACCAAAATAAGATAACTAGAAAATCAACATAAAAGATGGATCGATCCAAGAAGTCGGCGAGTTTTAGCTACGTGGCACGTGCATCTCATATGGCCGAAGCCTACCAAGTACTATAATTTTTGGCGCCCAACAAATGACCCGAAGGTCCAACATATGATCCGAAGGTCCAATAGATGACATGAAGGTCTAGTACTGGTAATTGACCCGAAGGTCCAACATATGACCCGAAAGCATAATGGCTCGAAAGCCCAACAAAATCATCAAAATCATCAAACAGCAAATATTTCAATTAACGAGTCCGGAATTAACCGAAATAGTAAAAGTATAGTTTCATACTCCGCACTTTTTCTAAATCGTTTAAATCTCTACATCATTTCCTTGAAAGTGAATTTTTTTGTATTTTATATAAATAACATTTTACGTTCTCAAACGGACCAATCCGGAATGAAGTGAATCAGTAAATGTAAGGGTTCATAGTCCTCAATTTTGCTGAAGTGTTTAAATCTCTTCCTCATTCTTTTGAATGCGCAAACTGTAAAAATTTTGGAAACAATTTCATTATAAAATGATTTTTAAAACACATGATTAAAACAGCAACAACTATAGCAATTTCGCCGAGGAAATTACGCTTCACAAAACACCGTAAAAACGGATATCAAAATCAGCGTTGCGGGATAGCCGCTTGAAAATTCACTCTAAAATTGACGATTACTGAAGTCAAAACAACAGTAATTTTTATTCGTCAAAAATGTCATCAAAACAACAAGCTTCAAAATATAATACCGGCATAAAAGTTCCGTTATAAAAATAACGACAATAAAATATGTTTTAAAACGTAACACTAATTCAATGTAAATTAAATTGTAGACTGCATAACTATTTTTTATCAAATATTTCACTGCTTGGCAATATACACGGGTACACACGAAAAGAAATAAGCAACATTTAAAATAACTTGAATAATATTTCGGGCTGCACGTTTTCACGCATCAAAATAAAAATAGGCAGCAATACATGCGTGCGTTAATACATGATTTGGACTAACATACTTGCGTGCGTGCAAAATGCAAAACAAAAGAATGAGATGCAAATGACCTGGACTGACATACTACAGGCATGGATTTATATGAAAGTACCTGGCAATGCAATAACACTCAAATAATTAAGTGAACAAAATTTTCAAGTAACCTGAGCCCAATTATATACGCACACAAGTATTAAGTAAAATAATGTGTACTCGACCTATTCTCGTGCATGACATGCACGCATACATGACCCAAAATGCAATGTGGACAAAATATAAAACCTGGCAATATATGATTTACTAAATGTTAGATTCACCCGGCAATGCATCAACATTTAGATAATTAAGCGGACAAAATTTTTAAGTGACTTGAGCATAATTTTATACATACGCAAGAATGAGCTAATACAAATATATGAAGTTGATGAAAACGAAAGAATGACCTGGCTGAAATATCTCATGCATGCAATACACATTTATAAAGGCCTGGCACAATTTTCATGTTTTATTCTATGCCTACATGTGTGAATGGATTTCCAAAGTATAAAGAAATCTGACTACCCTATACATTCACACGAGTTAAAAATGTAGCTTGGCAAAGTTTCTTATGTATACACGTTTTTAGCACGCACGTTCATTGTAAATTGTCCCTAAATTTCGTGCTTTACATCTATAAATGATGGCCATTGTTTTACAAGAACACACACAGATGCATTTTCCAAAATCTGGAACGTGGCTATACTACCATGCACGCTAAGGAAAATCAAAAATGAACCTAACATCTCGCGTTTTACATAATATAGGCAAGAAGAATTAACGAAATACTTAGACCTGAACTCATTAATTTGCCCAAAATGATTTTATGTTTTCCATAGTTACACGCAAGATGAAGTTTAAAAATTTTCCACGCATGCAAAAAAATTTGATGATATGGGCACAGTTTTATTGCACGCAAAATAAAGTATACTAAATATACTAACCTGGCAACGAGGATTTTAAATTAGAAATATGAGTTGCACTCACCTTTAATTTTTGCTTCCAAATCAGTAGGCAACTAAATCCAACAGAAAGAAAGTATTTTGACTGCTATTAAAATCTTTCACCGAGCTACTTGAAAATGAAGCAACGAAAAATGATGAAGCTACTTATTTTTCCTAATATTGTGTACATATCAAAATGAATGTGCTGGTAACAATTGTGGTGCAACTGCATTAAAAGGAGACGTGCAAAAAGAAGGAAAAGGACACATCAAGCTAAAAACGATGACAGTAAAAAAATGTGTTCACTTTGCTTTACTAAATCTTAGCGTGATAGCAAAGAATGTTCAATTTGTTTCAAATGGCTCATTTCACACGTGAAGGCAATGAGAACTTTCAACTTGCTTTATAAAATGAATATGACATCACATGCTCATTTTATTTTTTGAAATGGACTTGTTCCATTTACACGTGAAGAAGGAAATGCACTACATTTTCAACGTTCACCACTTGAAGCATTTACTGACTTTGCAAAACTTTTGCATTGCAAATTTATTTGTCAAATTTCAATTTAAAATTACTATTTTAAAATTTTATTACAATGGTAATAAAATCACGGTTGTTACAAACTCCCCCTTACAAAAATTGCGTCCCCGCAATTTTCATACTAGAAGTTGTTTATAACACAAATTATTCATCACAACAAAAATTCAAATAGAAAAGATGGATAAGAATGCTCACCCCCACCCAAAGAGCAGAGAAAACAGGGATAAGAACGCTCGATGAATTATTTGGTTTTCCAAGTACAATCTTTGGGGTTAGCGGACCATTGAATTTTCACAAGCGAGACTTCTTATTTTGAAGGCGTTTAACCTCCGTAGTTAGCACACGAATAGGATTTTGCACCATAAACAAGTCAGGTGAGATCTTAAGATCTTGCAACATATGAGGATCAATAATAGAATCCGAATCTTGAAGATATCGACGAAGATGGGATACATGAAATACGTCATGAATTCCCGAAAACTGGATAGGTAGCGGTACATGATAAACAACAGGGTTAATGCGTTCCGTAATAGGAAACGGTCCAATGTAACGAGGAGCCAATTTCCCGTAGCTACTAAAATGCACCACACCGTTCATCAGAGAAACACGAAAGAATACAAGATCGCCAACGGAAAATTCCAAAGGCTTCCTACGATGATCGGCATAAGATTTCTTCCTATTTTGAGCCTCTTTCATTCTCTGTCTAATAATATCAATCCTCTCAGAAGATTCACGAATAAAATCGGGACCGAGAACTAACTTTTCCCCCGATTCCAACCAACAAGATGGTGATCGACACGGCCATCCATAAAGAGCTTCGAAAGGAGCCATACCGATACTGGATTGGAAACTATTGCTAAAAGCAAATTCAACAAGAGATATGTTGTCTTCCCAACTACCACCAAAATCAAGAAGTAGTCCGATTGGACTTGATAGGAATGAAACGGCTGATTCGGTCAATCGGTCAACGATTTACCCAAACACCAGTATGGCCCGACCTCGAACGAGGTAGACCATCAATGAAGTCCATAGAAATCTGATCCCATTTCCATAATAGAATCTCAAGAGGATGTAAAAGGCCACTAGGACGATGGTGTTCTGCTTTAATAAGTTGACAAGTCATGCAACGACTCACATAACTTGCAACATCACGCTTCATACCTTCCCATAGGTATAAGCGTTTCATATCAGCATACATCTTACTACTACCAGGATGGATGGTATACTTTGAACGATGACCGTCCTCAAGAATGTCATTTCTAAGATTAGGAACATTAGGCACGATCAACCTACCCTTCTTCCGAATACAACCATGAATATCGAAATCGAAATCCTTTAGATCATCACTTCGAGATTCCGATTTACAACTCTGAATAAGATAAGAGAGGTCTGGATCTTGTTTCTGGGCATCGGCAACACGATCCAACAAACTAGGACGAGCTTCCATGCTAAATAAAAGCACGGGAGAATCAGAAACTGAAGGATGGTCTCCAATATCTCAAAGAGAGAAAGCTTCCAACATATTCCACTCTGCTAGCATCATGGAAACAACAACTTGCTGCTTGCGACTGAGCGCATCAGTAACCCAATTACCGTTACCTGGGGTATACCGAATATCAAAATCATATGAAGCAAGAAATTCAAGCCAACGCTGTTTCCCCATATTAAGTTCCTTCTGAGTGAATAGATACTTCAGAGATTTATGATCAGTGAAGAGAACAAAATGTTCGCCCAAAAATAATGTCGCCAAATCTTTAGAGCAAAGACTATGGCGGCTAACTCCCAATCGTGGGTAGCATAACGAATCTCGTTAGGCTTTAGTTGTCTAGAAGCATAGGCAACTAGTCTATCTTTTGCATGAGAACAACATCAAAAACAATATGGCTAGTATTGATACAAATAATGAAGTCTTGGTTCCCTTCAGGAATCACAAGGATAAGAGCATTGGAAAAGAGTTCTTTCAAATAATCTTCTTTGTGAAATCATTTTCTAGAAATATTTACTTTTTACGGGTCAATTTATTGTGTCAAACTATCTCATCCAAGCATTTAGGAGATTCCAATCGATAACGTTGATCAAGCGCATCGACCAGAATTCTTAAAGCACTCAATGGGCAATACAATCACAAAATCATCTTCCATATGATAAACACAAATCCAATTATACTTGTAAATAAATATTATGAAAAAGATTTGCAAAATTTTAAATTGCTGTTTTCATCCAAAATCAATAAATACACAAATGGATTCATCGAGATATTCGTAGAATACTCGATTCATAAAATGGATGAAATAAGCTGGGAAAACTTAATGACATAATAAGTCATTCATAAGAATCATAACCAGTGCGGAATGCGGTAAGTGGAATGCTATCTTCCGTAACTCGTAGCCAAATGAAAACCGGTAGCAAGATCGAGTTGGGAGAAAAGCTTAGCGCCACTAAACTGATCGAACATGCCGTCGATCTTAGGTAATGGATAACTATTTTTGATAGGGAGTTCGTTAAGCTTGCGATAATCAACGCAAAGCCTAAGAGTACCATCTGGCTTCTTATCAAAGAAAATGGCGGAGCCCCAAGGAGTTGAACTAGAACGAATAAAATGCTTGGCTTCCCATTTAGATAATTGTTGCTTGAGTTCCTCATTTCCTTTGCAGACATTCTCGTGAGAGGATGACTAACAGGATGAACACCAGAGATAAGATCGATACAGAACTTAATTGCCCTCTTTGACGGCAAACATGAAATAGGCTCGAAGACATCAGAAAAATTACAAACAACCGGAATATTATCTATGACATCCTCCGATTCGAAGGAAGAAATGAGAGCATTCGAAGTATGGTCCATGCTTCGAAATACAATAGATAACCGCTCGATAGCATCGGGATGCTTGAGATATGAAGTTCTTTCGGGACATAGGATTGAACTTCATAACGGACGAGTCAATCCATTCCCAAAATCATATCAAAACCAAGATGATCCATAACATGCAAATTCGCATGAAAGGTGAGACCACAAAGAATAATCTCAACACCAACATACAACAAACCAAGAGTAGCGGATCCACCAATAGGATTTACAATCCTCAAAGGGTCGCAAAGATTAACAACATCCAAAGGAATAACATCAACAAGCTTCTTCGACACGAATGAATGCGATGTACCCATATCGAAAAGAACTCCAATGGAACGGCCATGAAATAAAATAAAACCTTCCAAAACAGAAGGAGGAATACCTTTGGGCTCAGAAGAATCACTAGAAGCTTTAGCAACATTAAGCTTCCCGGATGTGAAACCCTTAGGAGCAGTAGGACAATCAGAAACAAAGGGCTTTCCTTGTTTTAACTCAAGGAAAGTACAAGCAAGATTGATAAGGAATTTAACAATTGAAATACTACGGAAATATAACGTATATTCCTAGACATATTCCAACTTGTTAGACAAGATAAAAGTTTAAGAACAAAGAAGGAATAGATTAGAAAGGCATGAATAAAACCCTCGAATAGTTGTAACGCATGTTCCATTCTTCTTCTGTTCTTTGTTTATTATAATTTGTTTTGAACCTGGCTCAGATACCAAGCTGTGACGCCCCACCTCTATGCTCACAATAACAAAGGTTATTATAAGGAATAACGTCTGCTATTGCGAAGAATAAGGCGTGTTAGAAGCGACCATTCGTAAGTTATGCCTTAGACGAGTATTGATTACATCGATAGGAGTTGTTTAAATTACTTCCAAAGATATATATTCAATCCAAATCTAAAACGAAACTACAATGGCTTAAGAAAAATTTAGAACAACTCATAATAACAACAACACTGATAAGTATAATCACATCGGAAAAGAAATATCAAATATATAGCGGAAGACAAGTCTGGATACATGTTACAACAATCGATAGTTCAGTTCACAAAAACCAAATGTACATTTACATGTTATCAACATACATGAGATGAGAGTCAATGCACCAAAAAGAAACACCTCGAAGTCTAGACAAAAGATGATGTGAAATCCCAAAAGCTAAAGCAGCAACTGAATTAGAGATAGCGATTACCCTGAAATAACTCGGTCTGACCCGAGTATCATTTTAAAAGAAAATAATAAACTGATCAGTCTAATTTAAACTTCAGAAATAAGTGTATGATAAACAAAATTTAAGAAAATAATCATTATCTCGAATGAGATTATACAACATAGATAATCAACATAGTTCAAAATAAAAGAAATCTCAATTTAAACTCCATCAAAATCAATAATCTCGAATGAGAATATTCAACATCATAATCACCATAGTTTAAATGAAGAAATCTCAATTTAAACTCCATCAAAATCAATAATCTCAAATGAGACTATTCAACATAGATAATCACCAAAGTTTAAAGGAAGAAATCTCATTAAACGTCATCAAAATCAACTTCCGAATTCATAATTGAATTCAAAATAGCAATACGCAGAATCTAGAAATCAAAATAAGATAACTAGAAAATCAACATAAAAGATGGATCGATCCCAGCAGATGGAGAGTTTCAGCTACGCCGCACATGCATCTCATATGGCCGAAGCCTTCCAAATACTGTAATTTTTGGCGCCCAACAAATGACCCGAAGGTCTAACAGATGACCCGAAGGTCTAGTACTGGTAATTGACCCGAAGGTCCATCATATGACCCGAAGGTCCAGCATAGTGGCTCGAAAGCCCAACAAAATCATCAAAATCATTAAACAGCAAATATTTCAGTTAACGAATCTGGAATTAAAAGAAATAGTAAAAGTATGGTTCCATACTCCGCACTTTTGCTAAATCGTTTAAATCTCTTCGTCGTTTCCTTGAAAGTGCAAAATTTTGTATTTTATATAAATAACACTTTACGTTCTCAAACGGACAAGTCCGGAATTAAGCGAATCAGTAAAAGTAAGGATTCATAGTCCTTAATTTTACTGAAGCGTTTAAATCACTTCCTCATTCTTTTGAATGCGCAAACTGTAAATTTTTTAGAAACAGTTTCATTTTAAAACGATTTTTAAAACACGTGATTAAAACGGCAACAACTAAAGCAATTTCGCCGTGGAAATTGCGCTTCACAAAACACCGTAAAAACGGATATCAAAATCAGCGTTGCGGGATAGCCGCTTAAAAATTCACTCTAAATTGACGATTACTGAACTCAAAACAACAGCAATTTTTATTCGTCAAAAATGTCATCAAAACAACAAGCTTCAAAATATAGTATCGGCATAAAAGTTCCGTTATAAAAATAACGGCAACAAAATACATTTAAAACGTAACACCAGTTCAACGTAAATTAAATTGTAGACTACACAACTATATTTTTATCAAATATTTCACTGCTTGGCAATATACACGGGTACACACAAAAAGAAATAAGCAACATTTAAAATAACTTGAATAATATTTCGGGCTACACGTTTTCACGCATAAAAATAAAAATAGGCAGCAATACATGCGTACGTTAATACATGACCTGGACTAACATACTTGCATGCGTGAAAAATGCAAAAAAAAAATTATGAGATGCAAAGGACCTGGACTGACATACTACACGGATGGATTTATATGAAAGTACCTGGCAATGCAATAACACTCAAATAATTAAGTGAACAAAATTTCCAACTAACCTGAGCCTACTTATATACACACGCAAGTATTAAGTAAAATAATGTGTACTTGACCTATTCTCGTGCATGACATGCACGCATACATGACCCAAAATGCAATGCTGACAAAATATAAAACCTGGCAATATATGATTTACTAAATGTTAGATTCACCCGGCAATGCATTAACATTCACATAATTAAGCGGACAAAATTTTTAAGTGACGTGAGCACAATTTTATACACACGCAAGAATGAGCTAACACAAATATATGAAGTTGATAAAAACGAAAGAATGACCTGGCTGAAATATCTCATGCATGCAATACACATTTATAAAGGCCTGGCACAATTTTCATGTTTTATTCTATGCCTACATGTGTGAATGGATTTCCAAAGTATAAAGAAATTTGACTACCCCATACATTCACATGAGTTAAAAATGTTGCTTGGCAAAGTTTCTTATGTATACACGTTTTTAGTATGCATGTTCATTGTAAATTGTTCCTAACTTTCGTGCTTTACATCTATAAGTGATGGCCATTGTTTTACAAGAACACACGCAGATGCATTTTCCAAAATCTAGAACCTGGCTATACTACCATGCACGCTAAGGAAAATCAAAAATGAACCAAACATCTCACGTTTTACATAATACAGGCAAGAAGAATTAACAAAATACTTAGACCTGAACTCATTAATTTGCCCAAAATGATTTTGTGATTTCCATAGTTACACGCAAGATGTAGTTTAAAAAATTTCCGCGCATGCAAAAAAAATTGATGATCCGGGCATAGTTTTATTACACGCAAAAATGAAGTATACTAAATATACTAACCTGGCAACAAGGATTTTAAATTAGAAATGTGAGTTGCACTCACCTTTTATTTTTGCTTCCAAATCAGTAAGCAACTAGATCTAGCAGAAAGCAAGTATTTTGACTTCCATTAAAAGCTTTCACCGAGATACTTGAAAAATGATGCAACGAAAAATGATGAAGCTACTTCTTTTCACTAATATTGTGTACAAATCGAAATGAATGCGCTGGTATCAATTTTGGTGCAATTGCATTAAAAGGAGACGTGCAAAAAGAAGGAAAAGGACACATCAAGCTAAAAATGATGACAGTAAAAAAATGTGTTCACTTTGCTTTATTAAACCTTAGTGTGATAGCAAAGAATGTTCAATTTGTTTTAAATGGCTCATTTCACACGTCAAGGCAAAGAGAACTTTCAACTTGCTTTATAAAATGAATGTGACATGACATGCTCATTTTTGTTTTTGAAATGGACTTGTTCCATTTACACGTGAAGAAGGAAATGCACTACATTTTCAATGTTCACCACTTGAAGCATTTACTGACTTTGCAAAACTTTTGCATTGCAAATTTATTTTTCAAATTTCAATTTAAAATTACTATTTTAAAATTTTATTACGACGGTAATAAAATCACGGTTGTTACATTTTAATTTCTCACAATATTAAATTCGAAAATCTTATTTAATTTAATAGTTTGATTATCAAACAATACTAGTCATTACACTGTCCCCCACTCAAAACTTTTCGTCCCCGAAAAGGAACAAGAAAGAGTCGAGCGGTTTGATATAATTTATTCAAAACAATAAATTTATAACAATTTTACTTATATATTAAAGTTTAAAAAAAATTAAAAATAACTCAACTTTTACAAAAAAATTCTAAGTCTTAAATTTATGAAAAATTTCGGAAGAGTCTCCTTTGCACGGATAGGTCCAGAAAATAATAATATCAATAATTTCAATATATATATATATATATAATATTTCAATAATAAGCATCCCAAGCCATGGGGAAAACAATAAAATATCATTCCAAAACCGTGATCCAAAAACGTACCTATTTATCTGGCAAACAACTTTATTTATGAAACCAAAAGCAGTAGCTATTGCTTCCATAAACCTGTATTTTACTTACATAATCCATAGAGTTAATACTTATGTAGAAAGAGTAATATGTTAGTTGTTTCAATTAATAGTACAAGCAGCTTACATATGCAAACAAAAGCCGTACAACCATTACATGAAATCAAAGAATCCATCATACATTTGTAGCAACCAAACTAATGGTTTGTCTAGGTTCAAAAACTTTTCATCATACAAGGGTGATAAATAAAGTACCAAGTCTACCTTACGCTCAAAAGCCTTATATAGTTACTTAATAGATTATTTATGCATCCTTAAACAATTTGAAGTACTATTTCCCAAACTTCCCATTGGCCAAACAACATAGAATTTTAAATATTATTCTATTAGTTTCTTTTTACATTATTTACCTTTCATTAATTTTCAATTCTCATTTATTCATACAAGATCCCTCTTTTTTTTAAATTTACATTCATTACTTACATAATTTATTTTCCATTCAATATTTGAAATCATCAATGAATCCATTATTAAAGTATTACATGTATTTCATTGCAGTTTAATTCACATTTATTATTATGTAACTTTGATTTTCATTTAATATTGATATTCACTAATGAATCAATCGATACTTAAGTTTCTTTATTTTGTAATTCACGATTATTTCTTGTACATCTTATTTTTTCACTTATAAATATATGCTCATTTTGAAGCATTTTTGTCATTAAGCTTTTACTTATATGATATTTTATTACATATTCATATTTAACATTTCAACTTTTAAAAATTTATGGTAAGTTTTATATACTTTTTTAGAATATAAAGGAGTGTTATACAAATTATCTTATTCGTTTTAGTTAGCTAAAATATTCAATAATTTATATCTTTTAAATTTCATTAACCCTTAATTTACAAGTAAAAAATCTCCAACTTTATAGCTTCATTAATCACTTAGCTTCTAATTTCTTATTTTTCGTTTTAAAAGTTTCCAACTATTAAAATTTCGCTTTATTTCTACAACCGAAAATCATTAATTTAACAGGAACTTAAGAACTAAATACCGGGTTCATTTCAAATCATTTTGTAATTATATACATATATATGTATGTATGTGTGTGTGTATGTATGTATGTATGTATCAAATCATACTTAAGAAAATGAAAATTTTAAATTTATTTATCAAGATAAATGTGTAGCAAAGCTATTACAGTGGTCTTTCCAGTTTGAAACTCGAAAATGAACGTCGATGATGTTGCGATCATCACCGAAATTATTTTCCAGCGACAGAATAGGGGAGTACAGAAATAATTTCCTTTTAAAATTCCTTGAAACCATTTCTTTCAAATCACATTAAAAATATTTATATTCGAAAATACTTGCAAATAATACTAACATTGTATTCCAAAATCTTTGAAAACCAATTTCAAAACCTCGAAACTTAAGTTTTTGAATTTCCAATTCATATTCACTTTATTTGTAAATTCTATTTTGCAACTAATACTTATAAAATTTGAGTACCTAACAAAAAAACATATCACATACACTATATCCATTTATAAAAATTATTTTTTTATGTACAAATTATAGTACCATGTTAACTTATTTCATTTACCTATATTTCAAAACCAATATTGTGTCAGTCTGCTCTATTAAGTGCTTAGAAATCCCTATCGATGTCATAGCTTCTGATGTACCAACCAAAATTTATAAATACTAAAAAGAACAAACTAACACAATATAAAAACATTTTTATACCACTAACAAATACGCTCTCTCATATATTTACTCTCAAACTCATTCTATGGTGTTAACAACCTTATCTCTAATGAGTTAACTCCGAATATGCTAAGGTATCTTCAAACCAAAGCTCGGATGCCAAGTATAATGGCCCATCTTTTTGGATGGTTTAAAATGATAATAAACCATACATGTCAACTCAAACCATTCAAAAGGGAGGATTATCGATGGGGTACATAAGATAATAAGAGAAAAGAAAGAAAAAAATGCAGAATCTCATAGCGGAATGACAAAATATAAAAATCAAATAAATAGTTCATGAAGATGTTTTACAAATAACATTTGATCACACTTTTACAATACAGTTAGAGTATACATACCGTAGGTAAAATAAGATAATGTATCGGAACAACATGATACAGCGGAATAAATATAATAAATTGTAGACTAATCTACATCTTCATCCTCGAAAATAAAATGGTTTTTAATACACTGAAATGCTCAAGCTGACCCGAGCGTAATGAAAAGACAAAACACTCGAGTCAAAACTAAAAGATCTTATGTGAGTTAAATCGACAACAAATAAATATGAATGTAATGGCTTCAGAGATGTTTAAGAAATTTTACATCTCCTATCCAGTGCATAACATGCGTGTTATAACTTAAGAGATATTTCGGGATTTTACATCTCCTAAGGATCTGTTAAACTATTTATATGTACTACTATACGCTATATATATAGTCTATCAGTAAATTAAAGTATTAAAATAGCATTAAGAGGCTACCCATATCCCCCCTTAACACATTTTATAAATGTTGTAGTCTATACGGTATTGTAAACTCCACCAAACTAGTGGGCTATCACGGAGCACTACATATGTAACAACCCTGAATTTTGTGATTTATTTTAATTGTTTATTTAATTATTTTAAACTGAATTGATGATTTAAAAAGTTTATTGTATTTATTAAAATGGATAAATTTTGTTATTTTACATATAAATTTTGATTTTTGTGTGTATTATAATTCCAAACCTGAATAAATAGAATATTTCCAGAAAATGTGGATTTTTGGTCAATCTGGTCAAACATTGATTTTTGAATTTAAAATTTAAATATTTTAATTTTTGAATTTTATCTTTCATTATGAAAATACATTAAATTTCAAGAATACTGCTTTTCTTTTTGTTGAAATCCGATTTATATTGTGAAAGTTATGCCTTTTTGCAATATTGTATGTAAATTGATTTATTTAATAAAATTGTCTATTTTAATTTACATAAATAATATTTTTATTCATCATATCAAATTCTAATACGTGTTGTATGACATGTCAGGTATATATTTTATTTTAAAATATTTTTAAATGTGATGTTATAATTTTTCCAACACTTATTGTATTTATTTTCAATTTTTATGACCTAGTTTCTATTTTTAAGCTATTTTCTTAATTTATTTATATTCATCTAAAATTTATTTATTTATTTTTATTCATACATTATTTTTTTGGGTTTTTATTTTATTTATATTCATTTTTCATATGTTTAAAAGTGCAAAAAGAATTAAGAAATTTGAAGAGCTTTAAAACCTTTTATATACCTTAGACTTTTCACCTTCTATGCCTTTTCAATGTCAATCAACATTTGCATTCATTTTGGGCTAACCATATCTTTCTTTAGCCATGGCTTCTTTCTTCTTTCTCACCTCTTAACTCATGAAATTTTTCAGATCTGAAGTTTGGTAATGGCATTTATTATTATTTTCTACTCTTTCCTCTTCTTTTCATTGATTTTCCTTTGTAAATTGCCTTGTAATCTTCATGCATTTGCTTGGCTGTACTCCTCCACCACCTCCACCGTCCAGCACCACCACTATCCATTGCCACCCCACCATCCTTTCCCTCTGACTTGACCAGGCCGTGAGCCCCTATGAAGCTATCATCACCAAATGTTGCAAAATTTTCTTGAATATGCCATAGCCGAACTCCTTAATCACCTAGCCTTCATTTTTCACCTAAACCACCTCCTTAGCCGCCGCCACTCCCTCCACCACCTCTGGCCAAAACTCCAGACCCTGCCTGACCTTCCCCTTGCATGGCCGATCCCAATTATTCTCAGGCCGACCCCAACGGTTGCACCAAAAACCACTTAATTGCCTTAACCCCTTGATCTTCCTATGTCATAACTTCCACACTTTAACACTACATTAGCCGAGTCTCTTTGAACCTATACCCGACCATATACACCACTTTGGCCGTGCACACCTGACCCTAGGCCGAGCTCATGAAGGTTGAGGCAATGGTCAAAGCAATTTTTTCATTGTTACTTTTATTTTCAAATTGTTTCAAAGTGTATTCTACGCAGAAATTGTATTTATATTGTCTTGTTCTATGGGTTGTGTACAAGATCACTAGCTTGATTCTCTTCCCACTCAAGTTCTCCACTTCACTCAAGTCTAGAGTCGGGTTATCGTGCCTTCTGAAATTCGTTTGTGTGCTTTGTCGTGCTATCTCTAGCTTGAAACAAGTGAGTATTTCTCACCAGACATTCTATACTTATATAATTAGTAAATTGACACCATTTGAATTTGTAGATTATATTTTTATGTTATAACTGCTTGTGATATTATTTATATGATGATCATCCTGTTTATACACCTGTCATATCATCTGTTACTGTTATATAATGCTACTCTGTTTATTTATATCAGTTTATCACACTACAAGTTCCCTGTAGAATAGAATCACTATGGGTTGAAATGATACATACCCGAACGGACTTTAGAACAGGAAAAATCGTTATGGGCTGAAATGGTAGGCCTGGGTGATTTTTATTTATTTCATTTTACTTAGGATTGCGGGTTTAAAATAATAGAACCCGGATTTTTTTCTTTGTAAATTACGGATTTAAATGATATATTATCCGTATCATTTGACTTAAGCTAGAAAATTTTATATACAGCCCGTGTTAATATATTTTTCTAAAATTTTTAAAATATTTTAAAAAATAAATATTCTGATATTCTGATTTAAATTTAATTAAAAATGATTTTAATAAAATATTAGTAATTTTCTATAAGTTAAATAATTGAAATAAATAAATGGTAAAGTAGAATTTTAAAATATAAGTTAATTTAGGATTTATGATTTTGTTTATAAATGAAGTTTAAGTTAAGTAAGAAAATATGATAAATTGATTTTAATTTGAATTTAAAATGATTTTAAAAGTGTTATTGATTTTCTATAAATTAAAAATAGTTAAATAAATAAATGTTTAAAATTGAAATTTGAATATAACTTAACTTGGAAAATGTGAAATGTGTTTTAAAAATAAAAGTTAAGTTAAGAAAAATAAAATGGAATTTAAATTCAATCTATGAAATGGTAAATTAAATTTAAATGTAAAAGTAAATGAAATATTATAAAATTTTACGGCGATTTTTATAAGTGAATTATTAAAATTTGATAATTATTTGTGAAATTGCACTTCATAAAAATCATAAATTTAAAGGTATTTAAATGATCATTTTTAAAGTGAGAAAATATGATTTTTATAAGTTAAAAATGGTTGAAATTAAAGTTTAATTGTTTATGAAATTATATTGAATACTCGGAATTTAACTAACCGTATTTTGAAATGCTATCATTTCTTAAGTAGAGGATATTA
This sequence comes from Allium cepa, assembly GCA_030765085.1. Taxonomy (NCBI): domain Eukaryota; kingdom Viridiplantae; phylum Streptophyta; class Magnoliopsida; order Asparagales; family Amaryllidaceae; genus Allium; species Allium cepa. The sequence continues at coordinate 313,929,052 of CM060945.1, read as the reverse complement.
CAGCATTTCTAAGTGTTGTAGTTGATTCTAATGAACTATAACTAAAAGACTAAATTGAACTAAGAGCAGTTACAACACTTTGTAAGTGTTGTAGTGTAGAATTTAACTAAAGCTTTTATTTGGAACTTGAACTATTACAGCATATCTGTAAATGCTCTCTTTGTTAAAATTAAATTATTTTCAAATGAAATTTTCCATAGCATTTTCTAAGTGCTACGAAAGTTGAAATTTCACTGTTTGAATAAATTTAAGTGAATAAATTGAATTATGAAAAGAATAAAATTTTGGAAATTAAAAATTTGATTATTTAATATAATAACTTCATTTTTAAATGGTTTAAATGGAGTATTTTGATTTGAAATATAAAACCATTTGAAATGTGATTTGAAATGGTATTTAAATTTAAATAGAAATGAATGAGATTTGGAATGAAATGATATTGTGATATTTTGAAATGAATTTGAAATTATATTGAATTTTGAAATGATTTTTGGTTTACGAAGTATAAAATACCATTTTGGAATTTTAACCACGGGATATATTTAATTAATAGTTAACTGATCCTTAGAGGATGGACGATCCCAAGCATCCTTTATGTTATTGTACATTACTACTACAGTTCACTTGAGTTAGTTTACATTATATAAGTATATATGTCCTGACTCGAGTGTTTGTGTTTTACTTTACGCTCGGATCAGCCTGAGTATCTACAGCTTAGCTTCGGATTTCTTTTTCTGGAGCTAGGAATCGCTGGAGATTCTGCTTGTCTAGTTATCTATTCCCTTTCAATTTCAGTTGTTCTATTTCAGCTCAGGTAATTGTAAACTTCTTTGTATTTGAGATTTCTATTGTATATGTTTTCAGACTGATATTATGTATTATGTTTTGAGAGTTAGTTATAGTAGCCTCATGAACTACTATGGTATTTTAATTTCTGCTGCGAGTTATTTTGATATTTTTGTGTCTGTGATTCTGTGATTGTATTTCATTTGCTCCAAATTTATTTACAATGTGCTATTTTGAGCAATTCAAGTCCGGCATGTGTGGATGCGAATGGCTGAAAATATCGGGTTGTTACAGTTGGTATCAGAGCTTTGGTTTTAGGCAAACCATAGCCTGCGGAGCAAAAACTCATTAGAGATAGGGTAGAAATACCCTATAATGAGTGAAATCAATCTCAGAATCCTTTCTTTGTGAGAGAACGTATTTTCGAAGTATAAAATGATTTCCAAATGATTTTTAAAGGATTTTCAAAGATTATATTGGTATAAAAAATTTCTTATTTTTTTAATCAAAATTTTCTAAACTTCATCCATTCGGTATCCTCCTTGTTAGATATCTCTTGGTTAGGATTCTTATCAATTAGGATTCCTTAAACTTCGGAACGCTTCCACTGGTTCTAAAATCCAGTCTTTTCTTCCCTATTTTTATCCTTTTGATTTTGGAGCATTCCGTACCCCACTTTGGAATGACCTCCATAAAGATCGGATTCCTCAAATCTTTGAGTGATTTGTAAAGGGGTGAAACTCCTTTACAATTGGCATTGATTCACCGGAGATTTCTATATCCTCGGTGTACGATGTTATCTATCTCCTGCTCTACCTAGATTCTGTCTCTGGTGATCGAATGTCGATTTGCCTTAGATTTCTGAATTGATTATATTCCTAAAGTCACGGTTGACCGGTTAAGGTCGCCTGCAATTTATATATGCTTATCCATCTTCTATTTGGTAATTAAATTATCTCATATTCGTTCGAGCTTATCTTCAAATCAGAATTCTATATGATTAGAGTTCCTCTAAATTTGAATCTCTGTTTGATAGAAATCAATCCTTAAATAATTCTTTGGAAATTTGTATTTGCTTGTATATTGAAATTGTGCATAAATTGAAATTATTATTTTGACAAGGATGACCACATTTATAAAAGTAAAATGTTTTCAATAAGGATTTTATATGTTTTGAAAATGAAAATTTGAAGCTTTGAAAGGATTATATATTTTTCTTTCTTTGAAAATTTGAAATTTCTAAAGGACTTGAAATTTTGAAAATTTTATAAGAATTTGACTTATATAAAAATGATTTATAACTGAAAGGTTTCGAATTTGAATTTCAAGGAATCGAACTCTGATGTTTTGAAATCGATTTTAAAATTTTGGAAAATATATAATAATAATAATATGATTTAAAGATATTTTTCCGAATAAGAAATGTTTCAAATGTATTCGAATGAATTTCAATGATTTCAAAGAGATTTCAAAGAAGTTTCAAGAAAATAAAAGTCCAGAACCCACTTATGTCGTTGGAAAATAATTTCGGTGATGAATGCATGCATCATCGACATTGATTTTCGAGTCTAAATGGGGGAGAGGCCACTCTAGTAGCTTTGCTACGCGAGTGATTTTGTGAAACCAATTTTGATTTCAGATTTTAAAGTATGGTTTCATATTCGAAAGATATATGTATATATATATGTATATATATATATATATATATATATTTGAAATGATTTAAAGTAAGCAGGTGTTCAGTCCTTGAGATTCAGCTTTGTTTTGGTATAACCCTCTCTTTGGAATTGTTTTACTGATTTGTTGGTGATTTCCAACTCTTGGATTGAAAATATGATTTCTTCGATTATTTTGAAGGTTCGAGCACTTCCAAATCAAGGTTAACTTTTCAAAGCTAAGTAATTTTGAAAGGTATAGGGTATTTGATAAAGAATATAAGTTTAGTTTTGTATGATTAAAGTATAAAGTAATATGATTTATATAAGTTTGAAACTACTTGTTGAGTGAAATAAATAAGACTACTTTGAATTATACTGGTATGAAATATAGATTTAAAATGTTTTGAATAAAGTATATATATAGAATAATAATTTTTCCAATGGTAAATTGGATTTTTCATATAGAAATAAATAGTTTGAAGGTTTTAAAAAGAGATGGTTTTAAACTTAGTAACCATTTTTGATTTTTGATGATTGAAATGGTTTGGAAATGATTTAATCTTTATTTTGATAAAGAATGTGAATTTGAAATGATAATTGATTTTGATAAATGAATATTTGAAGTTTATATTTGTATGGAAAGGATATTTGATTTACTTGTAATTTTAGTTTAATTGAAAATGATGGATTTATGAAATGAATATTTCAAAACTAAGTAATAATGAAGTAAAATTTGAGAAATATGAAATTATAAAATTTAGTTTTGAAATATGGTATATTTAAGCTTTGAAATATGTTAGAGATTGAATAGTTTATTTTATGGATCAAATATTTATTTGAAATTTGATAATTGAAATGGTTTTGTTGGAAAACTAAATTGAATTGAAACTGATGGTTTGAATGGAATTAAAATTGGAAATTTTAGATTTGGGTTTAATTGATTAAATTTTTGAAATATAAAGAATTAAAGGAATGTTTTATGATTTCAAAAGGTTATGATTTTCAAAGTGTAATTATTTCAAGTATTTTGGTTTCGAAAGATTTATAACTTTGGAAGTATTATGATTTTTGAAAGTGAACATATGTTTGAAATGGAAATGAATTTGTTTAACCTAAATTTTGTTGATTTGGAAATTTGGATTATTGTCTAAATATATTATTTTAGGAAACTTTGAAACTGAATATATGTAATTAGGAAGAAATGATTTGGCGAAATCATATATGATTTTGAAACTGAATTGATATTGAAATGGTTTGAAATTGAGAACCTTGTTTATTTAAATACTTTGATTTGGGAGTTATCGAACCTATATAAAATTGGTTTGTATAAGTATGAAAGTTATTTAAGACTGTTGATTTGAAAGGGTATTCAATTTGTAAAGAGAAATCTCATATAATCGAAGTCTATATAAGTGTAATTTGATATACTGTTGATTTGGAAAGTACTCGATTTGAAATGGAATCTTATATATAATGGACTTTATATAAGTATGATATTTTAAAGTGATTTTGAAAGGTACTATATGATACATATTTTTGAAGTAAAGATATGGAAAGTGCCTTCTACTTGATATCCGCTTTGTGGCCACATTGTGGATTCATTCTATCGATATTATTCTCTCTGATTTGGGTTTTCCGGATACGATACTCGAGTGTCCATTGAATTCCATGGTGATCTCCATGGTTTTACGAGCGTGATTTCATAGCGTAATTCGCAGGGGCTGCGAGAGCCTAAGGGTATGGATGTTTCCTAGGGGATCCAGGCATAACCATTCTGTATCTGCGATCTATTGGGTCGCTTGGTAGCGTAATTCGCAGGGGCTGCGAGAGCCTAAGGGTACGGATGTTTCCTGGGGGATCCAGGTGCAACCATTATGTATCTACGGTACTACCGGTCTTCATGGCGTAATCGCAGGGCTGCAGTAGTCAGCCTACAGGTACAGATGTTTCCTGGGGGATCCATGCATAACCATTGTGTATCTGCGATCCATGATCAACATGTTTTGGTTTGGTTGTTTTGTTTAAATTTTACTTTCCATATCTTTTTTTTAAAAGGTTTTCCAGTATTTTCACTGGGTGTTGAAACAAGTCTACTAAGTACCTGGAGAATTTTAGCCTTGCGCCTGATCAACGCATAGCCAGAGTCTGGAGGAACGAAAGTAAACTTGTTAAGACATCGAGTTATAAATGTATTTTGATAAAATATTATATAAAGGATGTTTTGATCATTTATTTTTCTTGTCTAAATAATTTAAAATGTTTTAAATATTGTTTACTTCAAACTAACAAATTTGAATCAAATGACTATTCATCATCTTATAAATGTTGTAAATATAAAATTTTAAATTGAAATTTATATGGTTATAAAATAATGTTCCATCCTTGTCTTTTCAACCTGCTTACCCTTCTAGCTATTTTTACCTTCTTCCTCTTCGAGTGTCCATTCCGCATTTGTGGAAAGAGTTGGTTCTTTGGCTTATCGTCTGGATTTGCCGAGAAGCTATCTGGAGTGCATGATGTATTCCATATCTCACATCTTCTCTAGTATCTTCATAACTCATCTCTTATTGTTCAGCCTTCTTCTTTTGATAGTTTGGATATTTAGCCTAATCTGACTGTCGAGAGTAAGCCACTTCGTATTGTCGACAGAGGTACGAAGCAGCTAAGAAAGGAATCTGTTAGTCTGATCAAGGTACGATGGGGTACTGATGATCAAGGTTGTACCTAGGAGACGGAGGACAGCATTCGTGCTTCGAATCCGAAATTGTTTTTCCAGCTATTATTTGTTGTCTATCGTGTTTTTCTTTATTTTCCTTGTTCGTTCTTTTCGAGGACGAAATGATTTGAGTGGGGGAGAGTGTAACAACCCTGAATTTTGTGATTTATTTTAATTAATTATTTTAAATTGAATTTCTGATTTAAATTTTTTATTTTATTTATTAAAATGGATAAATTTTGTTATTTTTTATATAAATTTTGATTTTTGTGTGTATTATAATTCCAAACCTGAATAAATAGAACATTTCCAAAAAATATGGATTTTTGGTCAATCTGGTCAAACATTGACTTTTAAATTTAAAACTTATTTGAATTTTATCTTTCATTATGAAAATACATTAAATTTCAAGAATACTGCTTTTCGTTTCGTTGAAATCCGATTTATATTGTGAAAGTTATGCCTTTTACAATATTGTATGTAAATTGATTTATTTAATAAAATTGTCTATTTTAATTTATATAAATAATATTTTTATTCATCATAACATATCCTAATATGTGTTATATGACATATCAGGTATATATTTTATTTTAAAATATTTTTAAAAGTGATGTTATAATTTTTCCAAAACTTATTGTATTTATTTTCAATTTTTATAACCTAGTTTCTATTTTTAAGCTATTTTCTTAATTTATTTGTATTTATCTAAAATTTATATATTTATTTTTATTCGTACATCATTTTGTTGTGTTTTTATTTTATTTATATTTATTTTTCATATGTTTAAAACTGCAAAAAGAATTAAGAAATTTGAAGAGTTTTAAAACCTTTTATATACCTTAGACTTTTCGCCTTCTTTGCCTTTTCAATGTCAATCAACATTTGCATTCATTTTGGGCTGACCATATCTTTCTTTAGCCGTGACTTCTTTCTCACGTCTAAACGCATGAAAATTTTCAGATCTGAAGTTTGGTAATGGCACTTATTATTATTAATTTTTCTACTCTTTCCTCTTCTTTTCATTGATTTTCCTTTGTAAATTGCCTTGGAATCTTCATGCATTTGCTTGGCCATACTCCTCCACCACCTCCACCATCCAGAACCACCACTATCCATGGCCACTCCACCATCCTTTCGCTCTGACTTGACTAGGCCGTGAGCCCCTATGAAACTATCATCACCAAATGTTGCAAAATTTCCTTGAATATGCCATAGCCGAACTCCTTAATCACCTAGCCTTCATTTTTCACCTAAACCACCTCCTTAGCCGCCGCCGCCGCCGCCTCTGGCCGAAACCCCAGACCCCACCTGACCTTCCCCTTGCATGGCGAGCCCAGTTGTTCTCAAGTCGACCCCAATGGTTGCACCAAAATCCACTTAATTGCCTTAAACCCCTTGATCTTCCTATGTCATAACTTCCACACTTTAACACTTCATTAGCCGAGCCTCTTTGAACCGTTACCCGACCCTATACACCACTTTGGCCATGCACACCTGACCCTAGGCCGAGCTCATGAAGGTTGAGGCAATGGTCAAAGAAATTTGTTCATTGTTACTTTTGTTTTCAAATTGTTTCAAAGTGTATTCTATGCTAAAATTGTAATATATTTTCTTGTTCTATGGGTTGTGTACAAGATCACTAGCTTGGTTCTCTTCCCACTCAAGTTCTCCACTTCACTCAATTCTAGAGTCGTGTTATCGTGCCTTCTGAAATTCGTTTGTGTGCTTTGTCATGCTATCTCTAGCTTGAAATAAGTGAGTATATCTCACTAGACATTCTGTACTTATATAATTAGTAAATTGACACCATTTGAATCTGTAAATTATATTTTTATGTTATAAATGCTTGTGATATTATTTATATGATGATCACCCTGTTTATACACCTGTCATATCATCTGTTACTGTTATATAATGTTATTCTGTTTATTTATATCAGTTTATCACACTGCAAGTTCCCTATAGAATAGAATCACTATGGGTTGAAATGATACATACCCAAACGGACTTTAGAATAGGAAAAATCATTATTGGCTAAAATGATAGGCCTGAGTGATTTTTATTTATTTCAATTTACTTGGGATTGCGGGTTTTAAATAATAGAATCGAATTTTTTTCCTTTGTAAATTAGGGATTTAAATGATATATTATCCGTATCATTTAACTTAGGTTAGATAATTTTATATACGGCCCTTGTTAATATATTTTTCTCAAATTTTTAAAATATTTTAAAAAATAAATATTCTGATATTCTGATTTAAATTTAATTAAAAATGATTTTAATAAAATATTAGTAATTTCTATAAGATAAATGAGTGAAATAAATAAGTGGTAAAGTAAAATTTTGAAATATAAGTTCATTTAGAATTTATGATTTTGTTAATAAATGAAGTTTAAGTTAAGGAAGAAAATATGATAAATTGATTTTAATTTGAATTTAAAATGATTTTATAAAGTGTTACTGATTTTCTATAAATTAAAAATAGTTAAATAAATAAATGTTTAAAATTGAAATTTGAATATAACTTAATTTGAAAAATGTGAAATGTGTTTTAAAAATAAAAGTTAAGTTAAGAAAAATAAAATGGAATTTAAATTTAATTTATGAAATGGTAAATTAAATTTAAATATAAAATTAAATGAAATATCATAAAATGAATTATTAAAATTTGATAATTATTTGTGAAATTGCACTTCATAAAATTCATAAATTTAAAGGTATTTAAATGATCATTTTTAAAGTGAGAAAATATGATTTTTATAAGCTAAAAATGAATGAAATTAAAGTTTAATTGTTTATGAAATTATATTGAATACTTGGAATTTAACTAACCGTATTTTGAAATGCTATCATCTCTTAAGTAGAGGATGTTACAGCATTTCTAAGTGCTGTAGTTGATTCTAATGAACTATAACTAAAAGACTAAATTGAACTAAGGGCTATTACAGCACTTAGTAAGTGTTGTAGTGTAGAATTTAACTAAATCTTTTATTTGGAACTTGAACTATTACAGCATATCTGTAAATGCTGTCTTTGTTAAATTAAATTATTTTCAAATGAAATTTGCCCTAGCATTTTATAAGTGCTACGAAAGTTGAAATTTCACTGTTTGAATAAATTTAAGTGAATAAATTGAATTCTGTAAAGACTAAAATTTTAGGAATTAAATATTTGATTATTTAATATAATAACTTCATTTTAAAATGGTTTAAATGGAGTATTTTGATTCGAAATATAAAACCATTTGAAATATGATTTGAAATAGTATTTAAATTTAAATAGAAATGAATGAGGTTTGGAATGAAATGATATTGTGATATTTTGAAATGAATTTGAAATGATATTGAATTTTGAAATGATTTTTGGTTTATGAAGTATAAAATACCATTTTGAAATTTTAACCATGGGATGTATTTAATTTATAGTTAACTGATCCTTAGAGGATGGACGATCTCAAGCATCCTTTAAGTTATTGTACATTACTACTGCAGTTCACTTGAGTTGGTTTACATTATATAAGTATATATGTCCTGACTCGAGTGTTTTGTGTTTTACTCTACGCTCGGGTCAGGCTGAGTATTTACAGCTTAGCTTTGGATTTCTTTTTCTGGAGCTAGGAATCGCTGGAGATTCTGCTTGTCTAGTTATCTATTCCCTTTCAATTTCAGTTGTTCTATTTCAGCTCTGGTATTTATAAACTTCTATGTATTTGAGATTTCTATTGTATATGTTTTCAGACTGATATTATGTATTATGTTTTGAGAGTTTGTAATTCTGATTTTTCCGTGTCTATGATTTTGTGATTGTATTTCATTTGCTCCAAATTTATTTACAATGTGCTATTTTGAGCAATTCAAGTCCGGCATATGTGGATGTGAATGGCTGAAAATATCGAGTTGTTACAGCATAGGTACGACACAAACCAAAATCATAATGGGCTCGATAAGGCATATGACAAGGCATGCGAGGCAACGCTTAAGGTAGGATTCTATCATTTTGCATGACCTGATTGGTGGTAACGTATAGCAGCTACTACCGCCCACCTCGAAACACACTCCCATAATCATATCGAGGGTGGCCACCAAATCAATCACTAAGTAACAGATATGGTATTGAAGAACCACGTTTGATCGGAGGAGTGACCTCACTTGGCCGAGGATAGCTCCAGTTTTAATCATATCAAGCTGACCCGAAGGTCAGGGCCGTGTTCTTACCTCATAACAATAGCATTCGCAGACCATCCTACTTCATTCTGGATTCGCCACTACGTGCATAGTTGTTAAAGTGTTTTCGAAATTGGCAGAGGGTATGACAATATCCAACCCTGGTCTCTTTAACCACCAAACGCTTATTTCACACCGTGGTCATTTTATAGATTATTCAAAATAATTTATACCTTCATATCAAGATGTCCATATACTTATTCCAAAGGTATAAATATATTCATAAATACCGAGGAAGATTTTCTTTCAATCAATTATGAAATAATTTAAAAATCCCTCTTAAACTATTTATATGCTTTAAAACCATTTATAATAAATTCTAAAACAATTTACAACTCTTCCCGTTTTTATAAGCTTCTACGCAAATTTCTTTAAAACGCTTCCAAATCCATTTATACAAGTTCTTTTATAAAACCCTTTATAAAATCCTTTAAACCATTTTAAACTCCTTTATAAAACCATTACATAATCCTTTATAAGAAATCTTTTAAAAATCCTTTTATAAAATCCATTATAAAATCTCTTACAAAACATTTTACAAAATTCAAAAAGTTTTATAAAATCTTTTATCTATTAAAGCTATTATAAAAGTCTATATTTATTATCTTAAATCAAAACTATATTTATTATATTAAATAAATTTGAAATATATATAAAAATATATTAAATATTTTATTAAATTAAATTTTTTACTACTTAAAATATATATATTTAAAACTAAGTAAAATTATAAGTTAAAATCTTAAATTTTACATTTAAAAACATATATTAACTTATAATTTGAAGCTTAGAACATATAAAATAAATTATTTTCTAAATATAAATTTTTAAATAATATCATTAAATTAAATTTAAAAAATCAAACATACTTTACCATTTAGAAAATAATTAAAACCGACCAACGGTGTCTGTATATAATTTTCTACCATATGGCCAAGTGATAGGGTATGTATCATTTCAATCCAAAATAGTTAGATTTTCCGAGTATATATCATTTCAACCCATAGCTCGAATCAAAAATTTTCAAATCAATAAAATCGCTCGGTTTTATCATTTCAACCCATAATAATTTTTCCTAATCTATAAGACCATTTAGGTATGTATCATAGTGATAGCAGGGCTATAAACATCCAATCGTCCTATAATGTCAACAAACAAGCATCCATCACAATCAACATCCAAATCAATCAATAAATCACAACAATTAACTGGTTACTAATATCAGCTATTTAACTAACAAGTTAAATTCAATATTAGTTTAAAAAGGCAATTTAATTCAATATAAATTAAAATGTCAAATTAAACTATCAAATAGTAACCGATAATGTTTTGATCACATAGTAAATTTAATTCAACTAATATAAGAAGGTTTGGTATTTATGAGTGAGTTAAGTCACTCACCATGGATTTCAAGTCAATTTAAAATCCAAATAAAGCCCAAAATTTGAACAGTCTTCCAATTTAACCAAACCAGTGCCCAATTATCGGAAATTTTGATACAATCACAATGGAAGAAACCATGCATCAACCAGAGCTCATATGAAAAAGTTATGCGTGTTAAAACAATTAAAATTTAATTTTAATAAATGAAAAAATGCAAGGGCAAAATGGTAAAATTCCTTTACCTTTCAAACCCTAACAGAGTCACACCCTATAATCATCGATTAACACCCAGCCACCACCTTCACCATCTAAACGCCATGGCTACATCCATCTCGATCGACCATCTCCATCTTAACACCTATCACCGGTGGCACCTTCCTGGCCCACTCGCACGCCCCTGCCGTCGCCAAAACTCCAACTTCCGCCGCCACTTTTTCCTCGACTTCAGGGAATCTCGAGCAACTTTGTGATGGTTGGGGACCATGGATCATCTCTGCTCGACCTCCACTACCCTCTGGCCACCTCCGATTATCCTATCGACAAAGATCCACCGTTGAAATCAAAAATCTTAATATGGACGGTCGAGACTATTTCACTGATTTCTAGCCAAACCATACATCCAATCGAAAAATGAATTGTAGGGAGAGATTACGTTCCTCGGGAACTTTCCAATGTTATATTATATGACATAGTTTGAGGAGTCTGAATTTTTTTTGGATTTGAAATTGAAACTAGGGATAGATATTTCTAGCATTGAGAAGGAGGAACAGATGAGAAAGAAAATTGTACTTGCAGGAAAAGAAAAAAAGGCTGCTAGGATTTCAGGAGAATTCTATTTATATAGACAGAGACGGATAGGAACGAATGGATAGATCTAAATGGGTCGAAATGATAACAACGACCTAAAAACCCGTTTCATTCCCAAAATGAAAATAGATCATCCAATATATCGAAATATAGGTTTTTGATATTTTTAAACTCAATGGAACTAGTTTCAAATCTTAATTCCATTGTATATAGAAGTTAGCTTTCAAAATTCAAATTATTTTTAGTTAAATTCTATTAATCGATTTCTACGCATTTCGTGCTCGCACGATCAAACAATAAGTCCAGTCGCTACGAAACTAGAAATCCTATAACAATTCACTATTGCGGATACGATGAAACTTGTTTCGTCGAAATCCAAGACAGTGGCTAAAATGGCTAATTTTTACGTTAATTAAATAAATGTTTATTAAATTGATTTAATCACTTTTAAATTCAAATTTAAAAGTTAATAATTTTCATCATTTTTAATTACATAGAAATTTATAGTCTTTTTAAATAAATTTTCCATATTAAATCCAAGATTTAAATATTACATTAATTTCAGTGTAAATTACAACTGTAATAAAGTCCAAATTAATTATAATTTAATTTCAATCATATTCTTTTATTTCGATTTACACTCTAATTATTGAATCAACTATTACCTTAGGGATATAATTAACATTTGTTTACATTTTATTATATTCATACTCTATAGTTATCATCTTAACTCATATTAACTGCAATACTTAGTTTCATTGATTTCCAAATTAATTTAAGATGATAAATAAAACAATTGTTATACATGAATAACTCACCTCTATTTCCCTAAATTTTACAAACAAAGGTTGATAAATTACTTACCAAATATTGATTCCATTCTATATTAACCTATTTCAATTAGTTACGTATAGTTTCTCTTTTAATACAACATTGATTTAAATCCTTGTTTACCTTTATTGTTGTCATTCATTGCAATAATCTTAAATAGTTGTCAATCTCATTCAACCAACCTTATTAAATTATATTCTGATAATTTTTCCCATCTATAAATCATAAATTTTAATTTCTCAAAATATTAAATTTTAATTCTTATTTAATTTAATAGTTTAGTTATCAAAAAATACGGGTCGTTACAGATATTTTTTCCGTATTATATATTGTTTTAAATATTTTAATGGTGTGTTTATTTCTTCATATTAATATTGTACACATCAAATTTTAGTTCGGATATTAAGAAAAAGGTATAAAGGACGTGTTTGTGTTAGTGTAACGATATATTCATATTTGATCGTCCTTAACCAGCTGTATTCTTCGGATTAGCAGACAACATTACTTGTAATGTTCTTTGCTAAACTGGTTATAGTGGTGGGGTCGTTACATTTCTTCTTAGGTCAAGAGGACTTGGTATGAACCTACTAAGAAAGTGTTACAAATTTTGAAGAGAAGTGTTACTAATTCCTTTTTTTCTTTTTTAAAGCTCTAATTTACATTACAAACAATTTTCTATAAAAATATAAATTGATTTCTCAAATTCTCAAATTCTACAAGGTGCCAACATGTTAAAAATTCCCATTTCTATAAATATTGAGATGTTTTATAAAATTAAATTTAACTTTTGAAAGTAAAGTCATTCTCATTATTTTAATAAATAAATTATAAATTGTAAAATCTCCCTTTAAAGAAGAAATCTCAACATAACATTTAATTAAATTTACAAAAAAATTTGTAATATTTCGAAATGGAAAATTTCTGTCATAAATCCCTATTAAATTCAATAAGTGAATAAACCTTAAAAAACTCACGTTATAAATTACATATTTATTTCCATATTTTTTATTAACTCTTATTTTCCCTAAGGTTATTCTTATATTATCAAATTTGAGAAGTTAAATTATAAAATTTTGATATTTAATAAATTATCCCAAATTTTTTATTTCTATCTAGAAAGCCATGTTAATTTGGAAATTATCACTAATAAAATTCTTAATTTCATCTTAACATTAATTAAAAAAAAATTAAATCATATTTTATATTTAATTCCATGTAAACTTGATCAGGGTTGTTACACTAACCTGGGTTTATTTCAAACCAAAAAAATGAAATATAAAACATCTTTCAATGGATCAAACTTGATAAGTGAAATATGAGAATGATTTTAAACTAGGATAAAGAATGAAACAATGTAAACACGTCTTACCACATTCTGTACAATTATTTGATCTTTTCATAATTAATTCTTAATTCCTATAATAAAATTCATAAAATAAATATACAAACAAATCATTATATTTTTGCAACATAAAAGTGCTAAAATTTGAATCTACAACATATTCTTATGTACGTCATTGAATAAGCGCCGATAAAAGAATACCACTACAAACCCTTTCCAATATTAAATTAATTATATACTCAAGCTTAAAAAAACTGAAAGGAAAAATAAAAAGAATTTTTCCTTCATTTTGAACAATAATTTTTAACATTTAAAACTACGACAAGTAAATTTCTTATACTAAATAAAAAGATAGGCTAGTTTTGTTCTCCTCTTGTTTTCATCTTTTCATACCCTACTACTTTATCAGTTTTCAAATATTCCAAAATTGCCCAATCTACAAACTACACACGGTCATTTTGAAGAGAAAAATGATGAAAATAAGCTCCAATGAAGCGAGGCTCATGTAAACCCTCGTTGAGCCTGAGTGGGTTATGTGTTATCACTTCGCACGGACCAAGAGAGGTTCATTTAATAATCTTAATCGGGTCGACTGAGGTTTGCATAACAATCCCACTCGGGCCGAGCATGATTCGAGAATAAATCATGTCATATTGAATGTGGTTTAAGAAAAGTGAAAACATTTTCTAAATGAGTTAGGGGTGAAAGGAAAAAAGTGTGGTCTGATAAAGTGTTTTTAACTTAACAGGGGAAAGGAAGAAAGTTGAGTGAGAATAAATAAGTCATAAACAAATTTTGCATGTTTAGTAAAAAAAATTACTTCGGATAAATAGAAAAAGAAAATTTTATTTAGGAAAACAACAGTGAGAACTTATAGAATTAAGGAATGCAACTATTAATTATTTGAAATTAATGGAGTTGTGCTTAACACTTTCTTTTATTTCTTTCTTGTTTTTTTGGTTAGAGTGTTGACAATTGATTGCAAAAAATTGATTACACATGTTGCAAAATTATAATGATTTATTTATATATGTTGTGAATAAAATTCTAAGTAAGATATAGTTGGATCCAAAACATTAGGTAAAATAAGTGGAAATAATTGGTACAATGATAGAACAAGTTAGAAACGCAAATATAACTTTGAAAAGCATTAGAAAAATAGAAGTGCATCATTATTCTCTTTGAAGTAACTTTGATTATCATGGATTGTGGCTAGAGTACCAATCATGAAAGCGGTGGTGGACATTAAGTGGGATGGTCAATAAATAAATTGTCATATTTATAATGTTAAATGTTTAAAATATGATTAGTAAATAAATGCCTAAGAAATAAATAAAATACAAAATGTATGATCAATAAATAAAAGTTGTTTTAATTAAATTAACTTACTATAGCCGCTGATCCATATATTTTAATAGTTTAACCTTCTACTACCTTGATAAAAGAAAATGTATGGATTTAAATGGTGCATGGCCTATCTACAGGCAAATAATTTAGGTTCATTTTCAAACCTATTGTGGCGTTTATGACACTCCTTTTCACAGTTTTTATGCACTTTTCTACATTAATCCAGTAGCACTAACAACAGGGTCCTCTTTTCTTGTTGAAAAGCCTCTTCAACCTTTGTAAATTTTGAGGATCGTCACGATCTGCCATTCTGCATTTATATAAAATAATACGTATATTAGAAATGCATATATATTTATATGTTATAGAAATCTAAAAAAGACAATAACCAAACCTTCAAATTTGTACATCATTGTAAAAATAAAATATTATTACTCTTCAGGAACGTTCTAAAATTTACTTCCATTTAGGATCGTCACAACAATTAGGCAAATAAGGCAACCACCTACGGTCCAAAATTGTTTGAGGTCCCCAATCATAGAATCAGAATTTATGAAGTATTTAATGTATAATATATATTATGTATTGTATTTATGCACATACTTCTTCGGATTAGTGGAATGATATTGTCTTTATTAATCTATGGACCATGTATTCAATTTGTAACAAAAATTAAATGATTTTTAGAAAGTTATTTTATCTAATTCAAAACCGGAATGTAGATTTCTACAAATGAGTATTATAAATTTTCTTTTGAAATTCATGAAAAGAAATGTAGATTTATAAGAACTAAGTACACTCCATTACTATAAATTTTCCCTAACTAAAAATGGAGTGTATACTTTATAATTGGATATAAATGAAATTTACTCACTGGTAATTTCATTTTATTTTTGTCTAGGGCCTCAAAAAGTCTTGAGATGCCCTGACTTTATTTACTCTAACCTTTTTTCTCTTGAGAGAAAACATACATGAAGTAACACCAAATTTACTTATAAGAACATTTTAGTTTATGTATTATTTGTTGAAATATGACGCAAGTCTATTAAGCATATAGAAGAAAAAGAAAACAAATCAATTAAATTGATTAATCAAATATACAATAAGAGGAAACTCGATATGTGCATGTTTCATTGAAGGAGAGATATATATGTGTTATATCAAACCTTGGGAAAAATGGAAATATTTCAAAATTCGTACGAAACTGATTATCTTCTATCCCGATTAATTTTATTTCTTTCCAAGATTCAGCTTCATTCTACTCCTATTTAAAGTGGCCTCAAACAATCGGAAAAGCATCTCATTCTTCTCAAACAATAGTTCCTCTTAAATATTCTTTTATATATTTGTAATAAAGATGAGATTTCTCTGCTTTAAAAAATATCTACCATTTTGTAATCTCTTCTCTCTAAATTGGTGAAGTAATAAAGTTGATGGGTCTTTATGGATGTAGGATACAAATCTGAACCACCTCAAATCTTCTATGTCTTTTCTTTCTATTATTTGATCTTGTATGATAGTGTAAATGCATAACTGATATTGAATTTGCATTGATGTTCAATCGACAAAACTAGACCTCGTTAATTGCTTCCGCATATTAGCGATAAATCTTTCCCTATATTTAGCACTACAATTTGGTGCTAGAACCAGTTTTTTGTTTTTTTGGGCATTAATGGAGAACTAGAAAAACTATTAGTAAATCTGTTGTTAATTATGGTATCACACATTTTGATGGAAACAAAGATTTTGAAACTTGGATGATGAAAATCAAGGCAGTGTTGAAAAAGGAAAAGAATTATAAGTTTGTTTTTTCACCTAAGAAATTGAAGGACATTAAGGCGGATATTTTGGAAGTAATGGAAGATGAAGCACCTACAACAATCTAGTTAAACTTTTCAGATGAAGTTCTTAGATAGTTTTCTCAAAAGAAGACGACAAATGATACATGTGATGCAGTACCTGATGTATATCAAGACAAGTCTCTTACAGATTAGATTATTCTTCAACAACAATTCTATTCGTTTAAGACGAAGTTGGGAGCTGACCTTATGGAGCACATTAATGCTCTTACTACCTTCATTATGAACCTTAAGGTAGTAGACATTGAGATTAAAGATGAGGTCAAGCAGTGATTCTCTTATATTCTTTTCCTAAGGAGTATACTGCTTTTGTTAACTCTATGATATATGGTCGCAATAAGATTAGTCCGTTGGATGTTAAGACTGGTCTTCATAATGAGATGCTAAGAGATAGATTGGCAAGAACTAATCTAGACAGAGACTTAGAGGGCTTATCTGTTCAGAGAGGTAGAAGTCAAGGCAAGTCAAAGTATAGTTGAGGTCAAAATAAGTCAAGGTCTCCATGTAGGTGGCCTAATCGATTGACTTGCAATTATCGTAAGAAACCGGGGAACTTTGTAGTTTAATGTCCTAAGCTCGAAGGATGAAGAAAGGACCTAAAGCAAGCTTCTGTGTCTATTGTAGTTACATTAGATACAAAGAGTGATATCGATGTGTGTACAGCTTCTGGCTATTTTAGGAAGAGCAACCCATGGCTAATTGATTCTGATGCATCATATCATATGACACCTGATAGGAACGGTTTATCTACATATCTTGACATTTACGGGAAAGCGGTTCTAGTAAAAAATGATGCTTCTTGCCATATGGTTGATTGTTGTTGTGTGAAAGTCAGAATGTTTAATGGTGTTATTCGTATGATTACTGATGTTAGACATGTACCAGAGTTGAGGAGAAGCTTGATTTCTTTTGAGGCTTTAAGTAGGTTTGGGATTAGTTAAGGGAGAGAAAGTGAAGATATCAAAGGGTTCCGTGATTTTTATGAAAGGTTTGAGGCTAGGAAATCTCTATTTATTGAACGACACTACTATAATTAGAGAATAATTTTGTCTTACTTCGGTTAATTCATATTCTTCCAGATTGTGGCATTTACGGATGGGCCATATTGGCGAGTGCAGTTTGGATGAGCTGAGAAAGAAAATTTTGATTGATGAAAGTCATCATTCAAAGCTTGGATTTTGTGAGGAGCTTGTTCTTGGAAAGCAGACAAAGATTTCTTTTGGTACTGTAAAGCATAAGGCGAAGGCTGTTTTGGAGTATGTTCATACAGATGTTTTTGGGCCCTTCCTTGCCCATTTATAGGTGGAGCCAGGTATATCCTTCATTTATAAACAATTTCTGTCATAAAGTTTGGGTACACTTTCTATAGCCTTAGAGTGAAACGTTTTATAGGTTTTGAAAATCCTTCATTGAGAATCGTTCAGGGAAGAAGTTGAAAGTTCTCCATTTTGATAATGGCGGTGAATTTGTATCATAGGAATTCATTGATTTTTATTAGTCTAATGACATCAAAAGGTATTACATCACATTTAGTGAATCTCGGTCTAATGGGGTTGCTGAAAGAATGAATCAAGCATTGTTGGAGAGAACTCGTTGCATCATATTGACTTCTAAGTTGAAGAAGAAATTTTGGGCCGAAGCTTTAACTATAGCAGCTTTCCTCATCAACCGCACACCTTCTATTTCCATAGACATGAAGATATCTGAAGAAGTATGTAAAGGAGAGCATGTTAGCTATTCATTTCTCAGAGTGTTTGGGTGTCATCTTATATGCATTAGAGCAGAGGCAAGCTAAAATTTAGAGCTCGCAAGTGTATCTGTCTAGGTTATAAAAGAGGAGTAAAGGATATAGGATGTGGTGTCCTATTAGCAAGAAGATTATTATCGGTGGGCATGTGACTGTTGATGAGAAGGCTATGTTGAAGGTGGAGCCTTCCTCATTCAATAATAGTATGAAGATAGTTCAGAATACCAAACACAAGGCAAGTCATCTTCAGATTCTTTCCATAGTGGTACATATGATGTTTTCGATGCACCATAGTTGATGAGGACAGTTGTAACAACCCGGTATTTCGTACCGATTAATTATCGTCTTTGGACGATTACCTTTCCTAGCTAGTTCCTGTTTGGAATTTTTAAAGCCAGTTTGAAACTCTTTTGAAAAATCTGTTAAGTGTCGATGGGCTTTGTAAATTAAATAGTGGTCCATGTTTTTATTTTTATTGGGCCGTGATAATTTGCTAAAGCAAATAAATCATCCCCTCCCCTTTTCCATTTTTTTCATTTTCTTTAACCCGATCCTTTGTTCTTGCTTGTGAAACAATTGCGGCCGACGTTGTATTCTTTGTTCGTTCTGAAATTAGGGGTTCGTTCCCTTATCCTTTGCTACTATAAACTGGCGGCCGATCCTCTTTGCCCCTAAATTAGGGTTTTGCGGCTCTCTGATGATCGATGGTTTGCTTTGCTTCTCTGTTGATTGATTCTCGTTGATTGGCTCGCTCGTCCTCTGTCGATCGAGTTCGTAAATTAGGTAAGTGATCCCTTCACTTACATCTAATTCAAATCTAGTTTGATTACTGTTTCACTAGTATTAGCAATGTTGCAATTGGTATGTAATTTGTGCTTTTGCTTCTTCTGATTTTTTTTCGTACTTGAACTCAATCGTTCTTTTTGCACACGATGTCGATGATGACGTTTGGGTTTATATTTGGATTTTGATTGAATTTCTGCACCCTTGATGATGATTTTCGGGTTGGTATTTATATGAATTCCTATACCCTAATCAAATCAATACTTTCCTAAGTTATTTGATTTCCTGATATAATTTCAACTTGTTACTCACGGCTTTGATTTTTAAACGTTCGATTTATCCTTGATTGATACGGCAACAACTTTCCCTTTTACTTTGTGACTTTTTCAAAGATACGAACACTTGATTTCTGACTTTGATTTTTGCTTCTTGATCATCACAGCACTGTTTTGATTTCGTGAATCATATCCACTCCACGACTCTGCATTACGTCGACCATCACTGTTTTCATCCTTAAGAGCTTCGTCTCTGGCATTGACATTGACATTGTATCACTGTTTGATTTTGTTTAGTGTCTGCATTGACATTATTGCTACCTGGTCGACATTTGATGTTTGTAGCTTGTGATTGCCACTATGTTGCATTGTTATTGATACATGGTTGTTCTGTGCTTTGATATTGTGACACTATTACTTCAACTTGTCACTTGAAATTGTTGACTGATGTTCACTTCACTGTTGACTTGAGTATTTGGTTCCTTACTTTTCACTATTGCTTGGATATTGAACTTTAGATGTTTCAGTTTGCTTGTGCTCTGCACTGTGTCTTGTTCACCATGTTGCAACTGCTTGTTGTAGCATGAAACTGTTTTGTCAATTCGAATTTCACTTGAGATTAGCCTGCACTTTTCACATGATATTGTGGTATTTGCTGTTATTGCATTCACTTCATGTTTGCATGGGCTCTGGTCATTTGCACTTGCACACTCCATACTTTGGTGTTGTTCCATGTATTTGCATTGTACCATGTTGTTACCTGTACTTGGTGCATTGAGCATTTTCACTATGTATCTTCACTGTGGTCTTGAATTTATGCTTGCTTTGTGTAGTTGCCACTATATCTATAGCTTGCATCACTGTGTATTATGTTGTTCATTGATTGGTCTCTACTTGATGCTGTAGTCTTCAAGTATTTTTGATTGCCATGTGCATCACTTGTTCATTGTGTCGATTACTGATATATACATGAACTGTGTACATTAGCCTGAGTTTGTTTACTTGGTGGCATTTCTTTGTGATCTGCCTTGTTGCTTGGCCTGTCTGGTCTCTGTTCTTTGTTCATTGGTCAGTAGTCTTCAAATCTGCCTGTTTCATTTGAGTTGTGTCTGCATTGTGCATTGAACACTTTGTCATATGTAGTTGTATTCACTTCATATATTTGCATAAATGCTGTGGTCTTGACATTATTTGCTTGCATGTCACTTGATCTGTTGCTAGTTTGCCTTGTATCTCATTGTGCATGCATGTTTTCCTTTGCCATATAGCAATTGCTCGGCCCAGTCATGATTCACTGTCATGCACTTCACTGTGTTCTTATTCTTGATGGCTTGCATGATGGTGTTTATGTCTGTACTGTCTTATGAGACTGTCTCTGGACATTTTGTTATGACATCCGTGTTGATTTTTGAAATTTTACTTGAGTTGAATCCAGTTTCAAAAACTCGGGTTTGACCTTGTGCTTGTGTCATTATTTTAAATATATTTCACCTGTGTTGAACCAGTCTTTTTATTTTGGGTTTGACCTTGTGCCCGGTTATGTACATCATCACTGTTGTGGCAAGGCAGTGCACGCCAGCGTGAACTGCAGCCACACGGTATGGATTTTATGATATTCTATCTTGCTTTGACTTATTGATCTTTTTTATATTCCATATGCTGTAGTGGGGAGGCAGTGCACGCGTGCGTGTACTGCAGCCCTACTCGAATTTTATATTTTAATTGATATTTCAATGGTTTGAACTGTTTGGTTTATTCAATTCAATATTCTGATTTGGTTTAATTTGCTGATTTGTTGTTTAACACTGTCACGTGTTATATTTATCGTTATCCGATCTCTTTGTTTAAGGATCGGATAGACGAAATTTATTTTGACTATCGTCTAATTATTAATTACTTATTATTGCTTCTGTGCACTAATAACTGAGTTTGAATTAGACTGACCCGAGTATTATTTTCTTTTGAATCTAATACTCGGGTCAGACCAAGTATTTCAGGTTGTAGATATTCTGCTTTGGGTTGCTGCTAGAGCTATGAAGTTCTTTCATATCATCTGTAGTAGTCAGTATAATTTTATAGGAAGATATGTATTCATGTATATTATATACGTTAATGTACATGTATATGTAACTTCCTGAGTCGACTGTTGTAGTTGTATCATATGTACCGTGTCAAATGTATTATAACTGACATCAGTTATTGTATATATGAGACTTTCTGTTTTATTTGTGTTCCGCATTATATTATCTGTGTAATATTTTATATTTACCGTTCTAAACTATTATGAACCATCGTAGTTCGTTTTATACTGGAATTGGGGTATTTCGATGGGAGAAAATAAACCAGAGATGAAAAATGAAAGAATATATATATATATATATATATTTATATACCACTACTATCGAGGTAACCAATACTAGTGTAAGGCCTAACTACTGATGGCCGCTCCTCAATAGCCTTATTCTCCATGCTAGTTGACAGCATTACACCGTAGTGTTCTTGGCTAGCGTGTGTATAGAGGTGGGGCGTCACAGCTTGGTATCAAAGCCTGGGGTTTGGAACAAATATAAAACATAACTTAGATGGAACATTTGATACAACTATTTGTCGATATTTTATCTCTCATCTTTGCATATGATTATCTTTGATTGTTAGGTATGAATTCCTAACGTTTATTCATGTGCCTTTGATTTTGATTTCGTGAAAGTATTTTGGCTTCGGCCTCCGTTTGCTTTACGAACTTAAGTTGAATTCTTTGATGATGATGTTGATTCGTTTTGTACTCGACTGTGGCCAATAATTGTTGACTTCAGCGTTGACTTGATTTTTATTTTGTTGAAGTCATTTATGCATTTATGCTCGTTCTGCTTTGTTCTTCCAATTGTTAATCGATTCTTCTTTTCCGATTAGTTGTTATCTCCTTTGTCGTCTTTGATAACTTCTATTTCTGGAATTTTTGGGTATTTCTACTTTGATGGATTTGGAATCGAATTCTTTGGATTTTATTCACGTTTTCGAATGTGAATTTTAGTGAATTGATTTGGTTTCCAAATTTAATCGATTCTTGTTAATTCCCCGATTTGTTGCTATCATTTATTAGCAACTTTGATAACATTTTCTTCGGAATTTTTGTGAACATGCCTTTTGATGGATACAGTATCGATTTCTTTGGATTCTATTCACATCTTTGTATGTGAATTCTTTGATTGATTGTTCCTACAATCATTTTTGTGATTTGTCACTTTAAAAATATAAAGGTTTTCTATACTAGTAGTAAATATCAAAACCCTTTTCTCCAAACGATTTCAAAACTATTTTACTACAAAACTCTTTTCCTAAACCGTTTTCCAATCTATTAGTATATACTAACCTTTACCTCACTCGTATGAGAAATCTAATTAAACGACTTAGTAAAACGAGTGGTATATAACGCTTGCGTTTACTTCGCCGGTTAATTCTTGGACTTATGCGATTGAATCTCTTGTGACAATTTTCTAGTGGAAATCTACAATTTGTTCGTAAATACTTAAGTTAAGCTAGTGGTTATGGGACATGAAGCTAAACTTTTATATTTACTAGCTTAGTGTAATTGACACTTCTCGTTGATCTTGACGATCACTTTATGAATTAGACTAGCAATTGTGCGATGTCTCTTTCATTGCAAGGTTAGGCTAGACACCACTTGTGTGATTTCATTCACACATACCTTTTTGCTTTTTGGTTAGCCTAGACACCATTTGTGTGATTCTATTCACACATACCTTTTTGTTTGCGAGGTTAGGCTAGACACCACTTGTGTGATTTCGCTCACACATACCTTTTTGCTTTTTGGTTAGCCTTGACCTCATTCGGGTGATTCAGACTCATCCATATGGGGTAGCTCCCCATGGTCTTCGGACCGTCATGTGATAGGCCTCTTTCCCTTTTTCTGTGATTTCGGGATTTCTTGTGTTGATTTCTGGAATTTATGTCATTGACTTGTTATGAGTACAAGTTTCGGGTATGATGCCCCCTTTGGATCTTTGAGAAAATTCTTATGATATTGATTGAATCTCTTGTGACAATTTTCTAGTGAAGATTTACAGTTTGTTCGTAAATATTTAAGTTAAGCAAGTGGTTATGGGACATGAAGCTAAACTTTTATATTTACTAGCTTAGTGTAATTGACACTTCTCATTGATCTTGACGATCATTTTATGAATTAGACTAGCAATTGTGCGATGTCTCTTTCATTGCAAGGTTAGGCTAGACACCACTTGTGTGATTTCATTCACACATACCTTTTTGCTTTTGGTTAGCCTAGACACCACTTGTGTGATTTCATTCACACATACCTTTTTGCTTTTGGTTAGGCTAGACACCGCTTGTGTGATTTCATTCACACATGCCTTTTTGCTTTTTGGTTAGCCTAGACACCATTTGTGTGATTCCATTCACACATACCTTTTTGCTTTTTGGTTAGCCTAGATACCATTTGTGTGATTCCACTCACACATACTTTCTTTTTGTCTGCAAGGGAGACTAGACTCCGCTTTTGTGATGTTTCACCATCACATATGCGTTACACGTGTTGGCGAGTTTTCATGCTCACGTGTAGGTGGGTTTTCATACTCCTATTTGAGTTTTCATACTCTCATTTTGTGATTTTTGGATTTCTTGTGTAGTCTTATGGAACTTGTGCTTCATCAGTTTTCGTGATTTTATTGATAAGTTTTATCAATTTTTGTGCATTGGTGAATTCTTGTGTCATTGACTTGTTATGAATACAAGTTTAGGGTATGATATCCCTTTCTATCTTTGAAAAGATTCTTGTGACATTTTTGATGAATGAAAATTCATTGGTATTATATTTTGATGCCAATTATTTTGATGAGATTTTGACGTATTAACTTCAGTAACCGTCAATTTTAAAATGAATTTTCAAGTGGTTATCCCGCAATGCTGATTTTGTTGTCTGTTTTTACGGTATTTTGAGAAGTGAAAATTTCCTTGTCGAAGTTGCTACTGATGTTGTTGTTTTAATCACGTGTTTTAAAAATTTGTTATTTTTAAATTTGTTTCAAAATATAAATTAAAATTGTTTTCAAAATTTTTATAGTTTACGCTTTCAAAAGAATGAGGAAGCGATTTAAACGTTTCAGAAAAATCGAGGACTATGACCCCTTTCTTTTACTGATTCGCTTAATTCCGGACTTGTCCATTTGAGAATGTGAAATGTTATTTTTAAAATACACAACTATGCACTTTCAAGAAAACGATGAAGTGAATTACACGATTTAGTAAAACTCTTGGTTATGGGTCATGTGCGTTTGCTATTTCGGTTAATTCCGGACTCGTTAATTGAAAAATTTGTGATTTTTGATTTATCGTTTTTGATAATCAGATATTTGTTGTTTCTAATTATCGTTTGTGATAATTAGATATTTGTGATTTTATTATCGTTTGAGATAATTAAATATTTGTGATTTAAGATTTAGTTATCAATTGTGATAATTAAATATTCGTTGATTAGTGATTTCTGATTATCGTTTTTGATAATCAGATATTTGTTGTTTCTGATTATCGCTTGTGATAATTAGATATTTGAGATTTAATTATCGTTTGTGATAATTAAATATTTGTGATTTAAGACTTGATTATCGTTTTGATAATTGAATATTTGTTGATTTGAAATTTGATTACCGTTGTGGTAATTCATGATTATCTACTTGATAGTTAGATTTTGTTAAGAATTTGTGAATTTCTTTTATGAAATTAAAAGATTTCTTTGGCGTTTATATTGTACTACGCCGGTGTACCGACTCAATTTTCTGCTATTCATGACGTTTTCCACGTCTTCCAATTACGGAAATGCCTTAGGGATTTCCGATTTTTATTCTTGAGCAACCTTCTATTCACATCATTGCTTCGGGGGTGTAGCACCTTCGAAATAACGATGTTTTTCTTGCGGAAGTTCAATGGTTCTCAAATCCTAAGGATTGCACTTAGGAATCCTTAGAATTCATCGAGCAAACACGTTCAGGCTTACTCTTTCATGCTCTTTGTGGTGAACATCCTATTTCAAATTTCTTCATCTTGTGATGATATGCTCTTATGGTTGTTACCTTTTGTCCATTTATTCCTTATGATTGCGAGGACGCAATTTCTTTAAGGAGGGAAGCTTGTAACAACCCGGTATTTCATACAGATTAATTATCGTCTTTGGACGATTACCTTTCCTAGCTAGTTGATGTTTGGAATTTTTAAAGCCAGTTTGAAACTCTTTTGAAAAATCTGTTAAGTGTCGATGGGCTTTGTAAATTAAATAGTGGTCCATGTTTTTGTTTTTATTGGGCCGTGATAATTTGCTAAAGCAAATAAATCATCCCCTCCCCTTTTCCCTTTTTTTCATTTTCTTTACCCCGATCCTTTGTTATTGCTTGTGAAACAATTGCGGCCGACGTTGTATTCTTTGTTCGTTCTGAAATTAGGGCTTCGTTCCCTTTTCCTTTGCTACTGTAAACTGGCGGCGATCCTCTTTGCCCCTAAATTAGGGTTTTGCGGCTCTCTGATGATCGATGGTTTGCTTTGCTTCTCTGTTGATTGATTCTCGTTGCTTGGCTCGCTCGTCCTCTATCGATCGAGTTCGTAAATTAGGTAAGTGATCCCTTCACTTACATCTAATTCAAATCTAGTTTGATTACTGTTTCACTAGTATTAGCGATGTTGCAATTGGTATGTAATTTGTGCTTTTGTTTCTTCTGATTTTTTTTCGTACTTGAACTCAATTGTTTATTTTGCACACGATGTCGATGATGACGTTTGGGTTTATATTTAGATTTTGATTGAATTTCTGCACACTTGATGATGATTTTCGGGTTGGTATTTATATGAATTCCTATACCCTAATCAAATCAGTACTTTCCTAAGTTATTTGATTTCCTGATATAATTTCAACTTGTTACTCACGGCTTTGATTTTTAAACGTTCGATTTATCCTTGATTGATACGGCAACAACTTTCCCTTTTACTTTGTGACTTTTTCAAAGATACGAACACTTGATTTCTGACTTTTATTTTTGCTTCTTGATCATCACAGCACTGTTTTGATTTCGTGAATCATATCCACTCCACGACTCTGCATTACGTCGACCATCACTGTTTTCATCCTTAAGAGCTTTGTCTCTGGCATTGACATTGACATTGTATCACTGTTTGATTTTGTTTTGTGTCTGCATTGACATTATTGCTACCTGGTCGACATTTGATGTTAGTAGCTTGTGATTGCCACTGTGTTGCATTGTTATTGATACATGGTTGTTCTGTGCTTTGATATTGTGACACTATTGCTTCAACTTGTCACTTAAAATTGTTGACTGATGTTCACTTCACTGTTGACTTGAGTATTTGGTTCCTTACTTTTCACTGTTGCGTGGATATTGAACTTGAGATGTTTCAGTTTGCTTGTGCTCTGCGCTGTGTCTTGTTCACCATGTTGCAACTGCTTGTTGTAGCTTGAAACTGTTTTGTCAATTCGAATTGCACTTGAGATTAGTCTGCACTTTTCACTTGATATTGTGGTATTTGCTGTTATTGCATTCACTTCATGTTTGCATGAGCTCTGGTCATTTGCACTTGCACACTCCATACTTTGGTATTGTTCCATGTATTTGAATTGTACCATGCTGTTACCTGTACTTGGTGCATTGAGCATTTTCACTGTGTATCTTCACTGTGGTCTTGAATTTCTGGTTGCTTTGTGTAGTTGCCACTATATCTGTAGCTTGCATCACTATGTATTATGTTGTTCATTGCTTGGTCTCTACTTGATGCTGTAGTCTTCAAGTATTTTTGATTGCCATGTGCATCACTTGTTCATTGTGTCGATTACTGATATATACATGAACTGTGTATATTAGCCTTAGTTTGTTTACTTGGTGGCATTTCTTTGTGATCTGCCTTGTTGCTTAACCTGTCTGGTCTCTGTTCTTTGTTCATTGGTTAGTTGTCTTCAAATCTGCCTGTTTCATTTGAGTTGTGTATGCATTGTGCATTGAACACTTTGTCATCTGTAGTTGTATTCACTTCATATGTTTGCATACATGCTGTGGTCTTGACATTATTTGCTTGCATGTCACTTGATCTGTTGCTAGTTTGCCTTGTATCTCATTCTGCATGCATGTTTTCCTTTGCCATATAGCAGTTGCTCGGCCCAGTCATGATTCACTGTCATGCACTTCACTGTGTTCTGATTCTTGATGGCTTGCATGATGGTGTTTATGTCTGTACTGTCTTATGAGACTGTATCTGGACATTTTGTTATGACATCCATGTTGATTTTTGAAATTTTACTTGAGTTGAATCCAGTTTCAAAAACTCGGGTTTGATCTTGTGCTTGTATCATTATTTTAAATATATTTCACCTGTGTTGAACCCGTCTTTTTATTTTGGGTTTGACCTTGTGCCCGGTTGTGTACATCATCACTGTTGTGGCAAGGCAGTGCACACCAGCGTGAACTGCAGCCACACGTTATGGATTTTATGATATTCTATCTTGCTTTGATTTATTGATCTTTTGCATATTCCATATGCTGTAGTGGCGAGGCAGTGCACGCTTGCGTGTACTGCAGCCCTACTCGAATTTAATATTTTAATTGATATTTCAATGGTTTGAACTGTTTGGTTTATTCAATTCAATATTCTGATTTGGTTTAATTTGCTGATTTGTTGTTTAACACTGTCACGTGTTATATTTATCGTCATCCGATCTCTTTGTTTAAGGATCGGATAGACGAAATTTATTACTATCGTCTAATTATTAATTACTTATTATTGCTTCTGTGCACTAATAACTGAGTTTGAATTAGACTGACCTGAGTATTATTTTCTTTTGAATCTAATACTCGGGTCAGACCGAGTATTTCAGGTTGTAGATATTCTGCTTTGGGTTGCTGCTAGAGCTATGAAGTTCTTTCATATCATTTGTAGTAGTCAGTATAATTGTATAGGAAGATATGTATTCATGTATATTATATACGTTAATGTACTTGTATATGTAACTTCCTGAGTCGACTGTTGTAGTTGTATCATATGTACCATGTCAAATGTATTGGAACTGACATCAGTTATTGTATATATGAGACTTTCTGTTTTATTTGTGTTCCGCATTATATTATCTGTGTAATATTTTATATTTACTGTTCTAAACTATTATGAACCATCGTAGTTCGTTTTATACTGGAATTGGGGTATTTCGATGGGAGAAAATAAATTAGAGATGAAAAATGAAAGAATATATATATTTATATACCACTCCTATCGAGGTAACCAATACTAGTGTAAGGCCTAACTACTGATGGCCGCTCCTCAACAGCCTTATTCTCCGTGCTAGTTGACAGCATTACACCGCAGTGTTCTTGGCTAGCGTGGTTATAGAGGTGGGGCGTCACAATAGTAGAAATGTTAGTATAGAGAATCAGAATCAAAGTGGAGCTCATTCCAACACTAGGCCTGTTAGGCAGAGGAAGAAGCTTAGGTGGCTTGATGATTTTGCTAGATTGAGCATTGACGGCATTGATTTCGATGACATTGCAATATATTCATTGAATATTGTCCATGGTGAGCCTGCAGATTATAAAGACGCTGTTGTATCAATTGATTGTTCTAGTTTGTCAGTTGCTATTGAAGAGGAGATTGAATCTTTGCAGAAAAATTATACTTTGGATTTGGTGCCTCTTTCCACTGATAAGAGGGAAATTAGATGTAAGTGGACCTATAGAGTGAAATATGGCGAAAATGGTGATTGCAGATACAAAGCAAGGTTAGTGTAACAACCCCACCGCTATACACATATTATTAAAGAGCGTTATAAGTAATGTCGTCAAATAATATGGAGAATACGGTTAGTTAAGTTGATCGAATGTGAATATATCTTTATACTAACATTGACACGTCTTTGTTTCCTTTAGAAGATCTGAATTAAAAAATTTGATGTGTACAGTATTAATACAAAGTAATAAAGACATCGATTAAAAATATTCAAAACAACATATATATAATATAAATAAACCAGAATCAGAGTCATGGATCATACCGGAAAAATATACATCATATACAAAATAAAACGCGAGTCTACAAAATATTAATACTAGACCCACACAAATAAATACATCTCATCTAAAATAAAATATCAGGTACACAAGGACTTACTAAAGAATAGTGAAGTATGAAGTAAACTAAAATGGTTAAAATAGTCTACTTCAATGCTAGCCGAAAATCCAAAGGTCAGCGAGTCCCTATACCTGTAGAGTCTCAGCCCGACCTGAGTATTGTAAAATAAACGGGTCAGACTATAACTAATAAAAAAAAGTGAGATATTGATATTATGAATATAGGACTTACTCATAATTAAGTCATCCAAATATGCCCATCCTCAATAATAAATACAAGGCATATCAAACCAATATATACTGATATCTGAAATATATGACTTAATAGGAAAATAAGCCATAATAACATATGCCAAACAAAAAATCAAAATAAGGCATATCAAATAGAATCATAAATTCCAAATTCCAATTATGATTCAACTATAAAATTAAATCATCTCAAAATATGCCTAAATCCAATCAATAAAAATAAGGCATATTAACCCAAATCGCAATTTGAAATCCATATCAGTGTATGACTTACTAACAAAAGAAGCCATAATAAATATATGCCAAAACAAAAATTATATAATACTAACCATATTAATCTCAATCACCGTTTCACAAACCATACCAATTCTTTGATAGACGATCATCTCAAAGTATGGTGGAAATCATCTCAAAATTATCGAAGCCATAAACCAATATCAAAACCAAGATGCTTTGATGAACAACGGGAATGATTGCCCAAACACTAAATAAAACTATAATGATAGTCTCCCATCTCAATCAAAGTGTAGTAGGACAAGACCTCAACCGGAGGCTCACTATTTAGATTTCATGAGTGCACCGAAAAACTAGACAGCACTCACTAGTACAAAACTGTCGGTCATCGAAAATTTAGATGGACCAACAGATCGATGGGTATGTTCCCACCGAAAATCAAAATGGAATACAACTCATATAAGACGGAGGCCACTGGGAAAACAGACGACCACTTCCTATAATGGTAAACAAATCACCGGAAAACTAAACGGACTTCCTATCGAAACATAAAGTCTGATATCATATCTGCAAGAGTTTGGACAATGGTTGCCTAGGGATCTATCGGCTCTAAAGGCCAAATGCCCTAAGTTGAATACAATCCAAAAGTGTCAAACACTTCCAATAGTAACTAATCAAATATCGATCGAACACGCAATATATATCAGGCATTATTCAAATATTTACTAAAAGTTAGTAAATTCCACTCAAACTCTATTTAACAACTTATAATAGTAACCGAAAAAATTGTATGAAAAGTCCTATACAAATCCAATAGTTTAATCGCCTAATAAAATTCTTTATTTCATAGAAAATCACGAAACCCAATTGAAATTGAAATCAAAGATTATTTAATAGCAAAGCATGAAACCTCGGTAAAATATCAAGTCCATAGTAAATAAAATAATAGAGTTTTTAAAATAAATTTATATATGCACAAGGATATAATTTTTCTCGAATCCACTTTTATATCCTTAAATCCATTTTTAAGGAGAAGTTTTTTATTAAAAAAAACTTCTGAATGCTTTCAAAATCATTAAAACCTCTTTTATAATTAAAAATCACTTGAAACTGAAATTATTGCTTTCGTAACATCATTTATAAAATAATATTATATTTTATCTTTTGCCTCTAAAACATTTCTAAAATTTATATGCTGGAAATAGCAAATTTAAAAATATTTATCATTTAATATTACTTATTTTTAAAAGCTTTAAATAAATTTTTGGAGTAATAAATAAATTAAAATATAATATAATTTAACTATTTTTATAAACAAAATCACAATAAGGATCAAAAGAGATAATATTTCATTTTAGAATCTTTTCAATACTAAACAATGAATCCATCCCAAATAGAGACAACATCGCTCCAAAAAAAATATAATTCCATAATACATAATTATTTAGTAATCTGAATTACTTTCTGACAATCCGATCACTCAGCAATTTCATAACCACCATATTGTCTAACTATGAAATTAAATGCATTTTTGATAGTTTTTAACATATATGTTTTGTCGTAATCAATTACTGCCTCAATTTCAATGTTTCAAACACAGAATAAACCAATTCATCCATCAAACAAATTAAATCGATGGCATACGATTTGTTTCAATAATTTTTCCATCCAATCACTACTAAAATTCTAAGCAACTCATAAGCTTTTCATAAGCCAAGCATGAAAAGAGGGACATAATTAATTTAGATATGGATGTATGAGTTAAATAAAATAACTCACCTTAACATTCTATAATGTCCCAAAATTGATTGCATCAACACACACCCAAAACATAGAGAAATCTGCATTTTTGTCCTCAGTGCAGGTAGAGTTTGGCATATAAAACCTTAATATTTACCTACGAAATTTTTTTAGGACATGCATACATGAGTGGAGAACAACATAACCAAATTTCATATTTTACTGGCTTTCCTAGAATAAATTATGATTTTTACACCGACCTTCGTTTTTCAGCTCAGATCTACTCGAAATTAACTTGCAAGTTGACCCTCTTTAACCCATCAAATTCCAACCAAATTACATGAAATCTGGAGGAGAGCTGTTGGTACATGGCAGCAACATCATATTGAAATTTTAGAATTTTTGAGAATTTATTTGAATTTTTGTGATTTTCGAAAGCTCACTCTGCTCTCTTTCTACGGTTTTAGCTTGAAGGTTTTAAGATAAGAAAATTTGTTTCTATTGTTTTGAGAAGAAGATACGTAATATTTTTTTTCAGAACTTATAGAAATTACTCCAAGTGTTTAAATGGTTGAAATTATCACCTAAGCCCAAAAGCCCCTTTTTAGTTAAAATACGAGTGAATTAAAATATTACTCAAAAACTAGTTTTTACTAACTTTAAAAATAAATTTCTTCTTGTTAACAACTCATAAAAATTGAAATGAATACAGTAAAGTTCAGTATGTTTCCTAGTCTTTGCAATTAACCAAAAAAACATAGATTTAATGATCGTTTAAGCCCTTGTTTTTATTATTGAAAAGGACACCTTTCAGCTTTTGCGGAAACAAGAAAACATGCTATAAAAATTCATTTTAACATCAAAAATCCTATTTTCTTTCAAATAAAAATTGTTAACTATTCAGAAAGCATTAACTAAATTTTTATACATATCTTATACTAATAAATTTACATTAAGACCCATTTTAACAATATTTTCAGTAAATCTCTATATTAAGGACAAAACACCATTTTATAATTTCACTTTCTCCAACTTATTAAATCCTTATTAGTTATAACACTTAAGAAATCATTACTATTATTTTAAAAATATTATACACTCCAATTTAATTAATAAAATCCTCAAATCGCTTAATTAAATTATTCTTTTAATTTAATTACAATTAGTCTAACTCAGTGTTGTTACAGACTCCCCCTTTATGAAAATTATGTCCCCGCAATTCTCTATAAGGAAAAGTCTATAACAATTCACAAACAATACATCATTCGGAAGGTAGGTTTGCAATTGACGAAGAGTCCTTAAATGAAGGAAACACCATTAACGAGCACTAGATGATAAAACATAGTACACATGCTTGGTAAATTCTTTGGTTTCCCATGAGATATCCTTAGGATTAGTGGACCAGTGAACTTTAACAGGTAGAACATCTTTATTTCAAAGGCGTTTAATCCTTGAAACAACAGTAAAAATATGATTATTCTCCAAAGTCAAAACAAGAGAGATTTCAAGATCTTTAAAGACTCTAGGCTCAAGGGCAGAATCGGAATTTCTTAGATATTTCCGAAATGAGATACAAAGAGGACATCAAGAATACCGAAAAAATTGGACTGGAGAACAGACTCAACAAATAATTGGGATAATGCGCTTAGTAATAATAATGCATAACATTCACTAAAAAGAAAGACGAATGGAAATTATTAGTTTCCAACCCAAAATTTCTAAGCATTGAAAATTTATAAAAATTTTACCAACATTTCCTTTGCATATTTGGGAATTTCATGATAAGATATAATAGATATACATCTCTGAAGAGGCATCTCAAATATAGGAAAAGCATAAAATAAAAAATGGCATCTAATTTTAAAGCGTACCTTTTCTTTTTACTCGTTTAGCATGCTTCTTACCTTTTGTGAGCTTAGCACAACCGCGCAAAAATTTTCATGTTCGTCTTCACGACCTATTCTCAAATGAACATATAATACCTAGTTCACAATATAAGCTACTATATATCCATAGTAGACATCCATCACAACAACAAGTAACACCAAAATTCGCTTGTATTCAAACGATTAGATTTTCACCAGAAAAATTAGTTCAAAAAGTCAACTTTCAACCGCAGTTTTGACCCCCTAAACCTCAGAATTCTAGAAAACTTAAAACATAAAAGTTGTTTAAATTTTACTAAATTTGGACGTAAGGTTAGAAAGCTATGCCAATTTTCCTATCAGGCACTACCTTAGAATTTTATACTCAGGCCTGAACAATACATTCATTTTCAAATCCAATTCCGACCCTTCAAACAATAGATGTTTGAAAAATAATTAAAGGAAAAACTGTAGCTTTTTGAAATAGCTTTCTACCATAAAAAGATTGGATCAATTTGGATTATGCTTCATCAAAATATCATTATTATACTATAACAGGATTTTTAAAAAATGATTTTCAACAAACTACTTGTTTTAAAACGTCTAACTCCAACCGCAAATTTCTTATTTTCCACTCAATATTTTAATTAAATTCCTTACATAAAATTTTTAGCTTGTTAAACACTTTCCCGAAAGCTAAAAACTCTAAGTTACAAAGAAACTTGCTTTTGAATTTAATATTTACTCCATTTAAAAATATAAAACTTTCATAACCAAAAATTATCTCTAAGATTTATTGTTCAAAATCAAACATTGTTTCATATGAAAACAAGTTTATATAAAAACTTTGCACACTATGTAAATTTGAATTACACAAACTTTTCATAACTAAAATATTTCTTGCAACAAGAAAAAATTAAAACACGTTACCATTCGTAAATTTTGGAAATACATATTGATTCTTGAATCACCCGCATAATTAAACAACTTAATCTTGTTGTTCTTTTCAATTTATGATTACATGATCTCTCAATATAATGAATGAATCATTTGCTTATTCCTTTTTCACTAAATAAAAATAAAACCTTTAATTCATTATTAAATTTAAATGAACAAAGTTGGTAACCACAATTGACTTTTTTCTATAATTGGATTTCACAATTTTACAACTAACACATTTTAACCTTTTAAAGATCTTTAAACACGTCCTTTACACAAAAAATTTCACTTTAAAACCTAATCTTATAAAGCAATTTCACAAAAGTGAAATTCTTCACACTAACTTCAAGTATCATTTCATTGACATAATATGAAGAAATTTAAGTCAACTAGTCTAGTTCCATTTTTTTACAAAATATACTTCGCTGCTTCTTTACTCAAAAGTATTTATAACATAATATTTAAAAAATTAATACTAACTCCTACTTAATACAAAATCCAATTTAGAGTCTAAATTTGTCAATTTAGATCCAAAAGAGTAATTTCTTGTTTCATTAGTCATTTATTACTCTAAGAATATATTTAACCACAAAGTTAAAAAAATTGGTATATTCTAATATTATTTTGATTCATGCTAATATAGAAGTCTAGAGTTAGCATTACGAAATTTACTTAGAGGTTTAAATTAACATTTAACACTCATTATTATAGAATAATGACTAAAACACCCAAGTTAATTTTTCATAACTACTTAGATCTTTCTTAACCCCCAAAATTTCAATTTTTTTTAATTTTGGAACGTAGCTAGAAGGTATTTATTACTTTATAAAACACACCAAACAATTTCAACTCTTTTATATACCAAAACATTCTCTTAATCTTCCTTTTATACTCTAAAAAGAGTATTTAAATACTTTTTAATTTTCATAAAGGCAATATTTAACAAGCACGTAACAAAAACAACAATATCCATATTAATCTAAATACCGTTCGTTTCCATTTTCAAAAACAATGTATCTCACTAATGTGAAATCACTTAAATTCAAGTCTTCTTTTCAAATTCTTGTTATATCATAACCTTCTCAAAAAGTTAGAATTCATAAATAAAATTCAGCATTCAAGCAAACCATGTTAGAATATACATACTAAAATTTAAAAGCATCATATTCAATTTCAAATCTTCTAACAATATGATGATGATGTCGTACCACATATATATAGCAAATCGCTTCAAAAATCGATATGTACCATGTGTTCAAATAGTTTTTATTTAAAATTTTCTAAATTACCAAAACTTCAATAATACTTCCTTTACATGCAATCATATAATTCAAATTTTTTTTAATAATATACCATTATTTCTCTAAATGCTTGTTTTTAATATCAAAACATTTTTATATACATACATACTTACTATTTCACAAAATCTTTTCACAAAAATATCTTTTTACTTCCAAAATTCCTTATATATATATAAATATGTTTTCCAAAACATTTATCTCATTTTAAATAAGATTTAACTTGCTTAAAAAAATTCTTTTTATTAAATATTATTTTCAACACATTTGTATTAATTTATAATACTTTACATATTAACACTTAAATATTGTGTTTTACTGTCTTGTCTAAGAGTTTAGGCGATCCTTATTGATAACGTTAATCAGGCGCATCGATTAGAATTCTTAAAGCACTAAACGAACAATTTAACACAAAAAAACATTTTTTTATAATATCCTTATCAATCTCTACATTTTATAGAAATGATAAAATGTTAAAAGCCTACTATAATACAATCATGCATCCATGCCAGTATTTGACTTAGTACACTAATAAATTAAAAAGTCAAGCCTTTAATTATGCCTTTTGGTAGCTACTTTGTGACGACCCGCCCTTCTACATCCAGAAAGACGTATCATCATATAAGAAAGAAAGGGATAGAAATAGAAAAGAATAGAAAAGAAAGAATAACAACATCAGAATCTCACAGCGGAATGGAACAAAATATAATATATCACATAACTATTATATAGTTTTTACATATATCAGAGTTATACAATATCAATACACACATGACGGTCATACATACATCTGTCACTATATACATCAGAGATACAGCATACATCAACTAACAGCGGAACTAGATAGATATCTACATACGTCTAAAACTCCTGCTCCAAGCTCCTCCAGAAATGAATGTCCAAAACCTATCACTTGGCTACTCATAAAAATTTAAGTACCCAAGAGTTTATGGAAAACAAAATATAAACACCGAGTCAGACATGGGTCTAGTATGAGTAAACGGTTAAATTGTTTAACTTTAAAAAAAACATTCGAAAATAAAGGTATCACGTAAGACTCCCCACAAATAAATATGAGTAAGTTTTTACCTTACGCTAACCAAAACATTTTATAGAAAATCCAATGATATTATAATAGTGTCTAGGGTTTTCAAGTAAAATACAGAAATAGCTGAAATGCTTACATCTCACATTCCAACGTAGTTGGGCACAATTAAAACGTACGACGCTTATTGGAGATTGGATTCCATACAATGGCAGGGCTACTGGGGCACCGTCCGTCACAGTACGTGGCCTAGATCACCGTACCAAGGAGCCACCCTAACTCCCATGCAACACAAGGCTGGAACCATTCCTTACTGAATCGTCCCCAACAAGATAACCCCGCGGTTGTAGCTAGCAACCGCCCACACAGCCGAAATAAAAAGGGACATCTAGACAGGGGTATATCTCGTCCTACTTGGGAATGACCCACCTAACCTTGCTGTACCTCCCCTGTTTTAGCCATTCCTACTTGATGAGGCTTGAGGCTGCGATTACCTTTATAGAACATATTTCATAGAATGCTCATTATCCGCCTGACGATGTGCTGAAAGCATTCAATCCATATAAGTTCATTCCGGGTTCGAACGAAACTGAAGGCATTTTCTCGTTACACTCATTTTGGAATTACCCTCAAAGTCAACGACGATAACCCTTGCATTCTGAAAACACCATCTCGATCTTCTTTTGAAAATTCTCGACCTAACGTTTAATTTGGATCGATGTGGTTTTCGGAGAATCATAAATGACACCCGATCCCGGTCTCATCGAAATCCAAACGCCATTTTAAAGGCCAAGTTGTCTAATTAACTTAAACAGTTTAATTCAATGATTGAATTCAAATAACATTTATCACAGATAAAACATATACAATCATCATAGATATATCAAGTGCATATCATAGAATATCAAGGAATATCACCAAATAAATATCACAATCAGATATTCCACAAACAGATCATTCATAAACAATCATCTTGATTCTTATTGTAATTAATTCAATTTTAATCAATCACTGGAGAGTTAACCATGTTTAATTAATCATTAATTAACAATTAGTTACCTATTTCCTTTCAAATTATTTAATTTAATTAATCATTTCTTAATCAATTATTAAGTCTTAATTATTTAATTAATTAATTATTTTATTTCACACTATTTAATTTATTACCTTTTAATCAAGTTATTTAACCTTAATTACTTAATTAATTACCCTTAATCATTAATTAATAAATCTTAATTATTAATTAATAAAACTTAATTACTCATTTATTAATCATTTATTAATCATTAATTACTTAGTTAATCAATTATAATCCTTAATTCTTAATGAAATTGCTTAATTAGTTAGCTATTAATTCATAATTAAATTACTTAATTAATTAACTATTAGCCATTCATTAATTAACTTAAGTAGTTGATTTCAAATTCATTTTTACTTATAATCCATCACTAATTACAATTAAAAAGTAATTATTCTTAATTACTTTCTGAAAATAATTAATTGATATTAATTGTTTAACTTAATTAAACATTTAAAAGTCTTCTTCTAAATTTTGAAAATCAGTTATAGTATTAACTACAAACTTAATTATTAGTTAACTTTATACTTAATTTAAATTAATTACTTAATTAAAATAGTAGCTAAGAGTGAGAAACATTGTAAAACATTAATTACATAATTAAACTTGTGTAAAATTTTAACTTAATTTTGTTAAACATTTTCACTTATTTTTATTTATAAACAGCAGTTTGAATAACAACGAACCCGAGACCTCCCCTCATTAAACTCGAGTGACACTTCGCGTCGTTCATCAACATTCCCGAGCCACTTCCCTGTACGCAACTCTTGTTCTTCCTCTTCCCTTTTTTTCCTTCTGGAGTTTAAGTTTTTTTTTAACTAAGTTAATTAACATCAGGATTGCTCACGCCCACGAACTAAAACCCCGAAGCTTCCACCATTTTTACTCGAGCACGACTCGAGTCACACACCCTCACGGCACTGACACCCATCACTGCTGCCGTACACGTGCACAGCGGCACCACTGACCTCCGGCGAACCCCAATGTCGCAGGCAAGTCCCAACTCACATGAATAATCGAAAATCAAACTAGAATCATTTCCAAAACTTTCAAATCAAAATTTTTTCACTTGGTCGAAAAACTGTAAACATGACCCATCACTAACACACCTCAAGATCGTCAATCAAGCCACCGGAGTTGCCCAGAGTTCGCCCACACCACGACAAAGCGTCAAGCAACTATTCACCCAAGATTCGTGCAACTCGATCGCTCCTAGAGGTCGAACATGCCATGATACAGACAAGTGCAAAAACTTGAACATAAACCCTAGAATGGGTTCGACCCAACAATATATTCAATTGAAAAATTATCTAATAATTTTCCTAAGATCAATGATGTTCATACTAGCTTCAGTTCAAGTTTCAACATTTTAAATTGGATCGGTAACTAGAAATTTGCAAAATTTCAATCTTTGTTTATTTACAAACTGATCTTTAAAAATTAATCTAAAAATCTTGATTTTTGTTTTAAAAATCATGTCTTGCAGTATGAATTCAATATATAATCTTGAATCAGTATTTACAACAGTCGAATATTATCAATTATCACTTGATTACCTGTACATCAATATTACAGTGATGTGCTTGATGAAGATGATTTAAATCAACCTTTAAAAAACTTATTTTAAGTTTAACATCTTGTTTTGTTGACAATCAAAGCTTAAAAATGATTTAAATAAGGATAGTTTGAGTGTTTATACCAATATGCAATCTGTATCAAATTTCAGAGAACACAGAGCATACAAAATCATATGCAAACTGAAGCATATATAAACCAGTTTATAAATGAAGAATTGAACTGTTTTAATTAACTTAAAATTTATAAAAATTATGTTTACTCACCAGAAAATTCCTCTGAACAGTAAGCACTTAATGTTTTGAAATAGCAAATTTGAATCTGTAGTTGAAACTGCTTGCTCTTCCCTGTTTTTTTTGAATTCAAGTTGAATTTTCTTCTTCTTGTTTTTTCTTTTTTCTGTTTTCTCAGGTTTACAAAGTTTCTCTTTATGAACGAACCAAAAAGAAGATGCATATACATACATACATACATACATATATATATATATATATATATAAGATAACTGGTGTATCATGGGAAGGTAGTAACTTGTTAAATTGTTTTCTTAGCTTTGATATGTATAGATTTTATAAATATTATGAGCTGACAAAATATTGTGCTGAGATGATAGAAATTAAATGTCTTGTTTATTAATATGTCTACATATTATAATTATGATTCTTCTGTGTGAAGATATTGTATGCAGACATATACTTATGGCAGGTAAACATATGGCTTGCATATGAAGATTTGTTGTGTAAAGATGTTTGGTCTTTATGTTATACTTTGCAGGTAGACTTGTGAATGAAGCTTTGTTTTGTATGTAAATATTTGTTTTATTATTTTCTTGCTTGAATAATTCATACATATATATTTGTGTCAGGTTTCTACTTTACACTTTTGGTCTTGTTTTCATTTTATACTTTGTGCTTATTTAATTCTGGTTTTTATTTACATTTGTATTTTATATTTTGACTATCAATATTAAATTATGTTCAATATGATTTACTTACATTTAATATTTATATTTATTTGTATTTGTATTTTAGCTATCAATATTTAAGTTATATTCATGTGTTTGACTTATATTTTATATTGATATCTTATATTGTATATTTTTACTATCAATATTTAAATTATATTCTTAATTTTTACATATATTTAATATTTATATTTTGTATTGATAAACTTCGATTTTATTTAAACATTATCATTCACACCTATATATTTATCAAATGTTAAAAGAGTAAAGTATTTTAATTCAATTATATTAGATAGATTTTTATTGTAAATATTATTGAGATATTTTATTTTAAATTTTCCAATCAATTTTCCTTTAAAAATACCAATATATACAAATAAATGGCAATAATTCAAAAAGATTAAATCATTTTTTTTAAATAATCAGTTTACATTTTATTTAATTAGATCAAATATTTATTAAAATAACAAGGCCAAAATCCAGGATCGTTACATTCCTCCTCCCTTAAAAGAATTTCGTTCCCGAAATTCAAAAGCAAAAGATAATTTAAAAGCTATTATACCAACCATTCAAACATACATATCATACATATATAGCAAACAACCAAACAATCTATCCTAACAAACATCACTAGCTATCCGGACACAAGTCCGGATAAGTCTTTCCTAAAACTATTTAGAGTTTTCGAGGTGAAATCTCTGGGATCCCAGCTCCACTACACTTAGACAAGCCTTACTACCTTACTCCTGAGTTGCCTCTCGTCTTAATCAACAATCCAAAACTGGATTCCTGATCACAGTCAAATCCGGCTTGACTTCCAAATGTTCCTGGACTACTGGTTCTACAACTAATGATGGATCATGAACAAATTTCCTTAGATGGGATACATGGAATACACTATGAATTCCAGACATCTGTTCTGGCAACTCAAATCGGTAAGCTACGGCACCAATCTTTCCAATATCCGAAATGGACCAATATATCTCGGGACAAGTTTTCCCGTCTTTTCGAATTTTACAGCTCCTTCTCTTATCTGCGTACCTCTTCTAACGATCCTGAGTAGCTCTCAACCTTTCCTTGATAAGCTCAACTTTAGCAGAAGCTTCTCGAATCAGATCTGATCCAAGCATAAGATGATCTTTCGATTCCATCCAGTAGAATGGGGATCCACACGGTCTTCCCAAAATCCAAAACACAAGATCGCAGCAAATCTTCTAGAATACGGTTCAGTCTCTCCGTCTGCCATCTGTCAGAGGATGATAGGCTGCACTCAATCACAAACTCGTTCCCATCGCTGATTGTAGAGCCTTCCAGAATTTGCTGGTGAAG
Organism: Allium cepa; assembly: GCA_030765085.1. NCBI lineage: Eukaryota > Viridiplantae > Streptophyta > Magnoliopsida > Asparagales > Amaryllidaceae > Allium > Allium cepa. The sequence continues at coordinate 313,886,827 of CM060945.1, read as the reverse complement.
ATAGAATCACGATCACTTACTATGCTGACAGGAACACCATGCAATCTGACTACCACTCTCAAGAAAAACTCTGCTAATGAAACTGTAGTACGAGTTACTTAACCGGTGTAAAATGAGCACTCTTAGTCAGACGATCAACAATGACCCATATTCCATCGTTTCTTTTCTTGGTTCTAGGTAAATCGTCGATGAAATCCATCGAAATCATCTCCCATTTCTATTCTGGGATTTCCAAAGGCTGCAACAAACCGGCTGACTTCTACTGATCTCCTTTAACATGCTGACAGATAGCATAACTATTAACGAAAGCAGCTACATCCCTCTTCATGCTCGGTCACCAGAAAATCCTTCGCATATCTTTATACATCTTAGAAATTCCTCGGTGAATATTCAACTGGAGTGATGTTACTCGGCTAAAACATCTTGCCTTAATCCATCTATATTAGGCACACACAAACAACCATTAATCCTCAAAACACTTTGATCATCCACCTTGAAATCAAAATGCCGACCATCCTTAGTTCCAAGAATCAGTTCTTAAAAAAAATCTATCCTCCATTCTCTTACTAATGATTCTGACCAGGAGAGATGGGACAACTTTCAAAAGAGACAAAACTGCATTCCTATTGAGAGCATCAGCCACAACATTTGCCTTTCCTGGAGTATACGGAATATCCAATCATAAGATGCCAGAACTTGATCCATCGCTACTGCTTCAGATTAAGATCCTTTTGAAAGAAAAGATATATCAAAGGTTTGTGATCCGTGAATAATTCGAATTTTTCTCCCAAAAGATAATGTCTCCAAATCTTCAAAGCAAAAACAATGGCTAACAATTCAAGATCATGCGTAGCGTAGTTCCTTTCATGTGGCTTTAATTGCCGACTCACATACGCAGTTACTCTTCCATATTGCATCAAAGCTGCTTCCAAACCAACTATACAAGCATTTGTATAAACTTCGGATTTCCTCTTCTCATCCGGAATAGCTAGCATTGGTGCACTGATTAGCCTTGTCTTCAATTCTTGAAAAGCTCCTTCACTCTAGGGTGTCCATTTAAACTAGCTCCTTTCCTTGTCAACTTAGTCAGATGTGAAGAAATCTTGGAATAGTCTCTGATAAACTTTCCATAGTAGCCAGCTAATCTCAGAAAAATGCGAACTTTCATCGGTGACTTCGGTTGCTTCCATTCTAGAATAGTCTCAACCTTCGCTGGATCTACAGAGATACCTTCACCAGAAACAATGTGCCCCCAAAAATTTAACTTCCGATTTCAAGAAAAAATAGCACTTAGAAAACTTAGCTTTCAAAACATGTCTTCTCAGTGTCTCCAACACTAACCTCACATGCTGCTTGTGCACTTCATCAGACTCAGAATAAACCAGAATATAAGAACAAACTTATTCTCTGTTCATCAGGTCAACAAAGAACCTTAGCAATCCATTCGATTTAGTGACAAACACCGCCGCAGAACCCCGACAAGAAAAACTAGGCCTGATCAATCCCTTCTCCAAAAGAAATCCTGAGTCTGCTTAACTAACTCTTCTCTCTCTCTCTCTCGAAACCATTCTCCTACTAGGCTGAAACACCGGTACTGCTCCTGGAATCAAATCAATGCGAAACTCTATCTCTTGAGGCGGAGGCAAACACTTAACTTCCTCGAATACATCAGGGAAATCTTGAATCACATCGATATCTTCAGTCTTCTTTTGAGAAGTCTCAACTCCATGTAAAATATTACTCAAGTGAATTCCAGAATTATCCAGGACACTCTTGCAATTCTACCCAAATCAATTTCCAAAGAAACTGCTCTCGCATCACATTTCAAAACCGCCTTAAACTTAACGAGCCAATCCATCGAAAAAAATGGATCCACTCTGCTACTTCTGAAATTACCTCAAGAAAAACTGCTAACCAGAAAACCTTCTCGACGACACACAGAACACTTCGAGCCACACTGTTGACTCAGATGCCCAAAGACTTCCTATCCAAAGCTCTTCGAGAAACTCGGACCTCGAACCAAACAAAAACATCCTACTGAACTTGACCACAACACCGTAGCAGAATACTTCCTTAACTTCTCCCAAAGAAACATCTTCGGAGACATCCATAGTCACTGTGTCTCGTCACATAGCTACTACATCCTGAGATATCAAGGTATCATGACTTGCTTCCGTCCAATCAACAGATCCAAATTCTAACTCATCCTAACTTACACTTCAAAATAAACTCCGAACCTTAACAGGTTTCCTTCAGAGATCGATGAAATCCTTATACCACCCAAAGCTCACTCGAGACGGTAATACGTCTACAGTCTCGACAAAAACACTTCCAACCTTAAACATTCAAAATCCAACCATTGGTAGTCGTGTTACACACACCACTACCTTATCTACCTTTATAACCTATATTGGAAAACCCGAACAGGTAACCCAACAAATAGGTAGAAATATATATATATATATATATATATATATATATATATATATATATATATATCAAAATTACAAATACGCTCTCTCAGGAAAGAAAGAAATCACTCAAGAGCCTAGGTATTCGCTCAACCTAGCGCTCTGATACCAACTGTGACGATCCGCCCTTCTACTCCCAGAAAGACGTATCATCATATAAGAAAGAAAGGGATAGAAATAGAAAAGAATAGAAAAGAAAGAATAACAACATCAGAATCTCACAGCGGAATGGAACAAAATATAATATATCACATAACTATTATATAGTTTTTACATATATCAGAGTTATACAATATCAATACACACATGACAGTCATACATACATCTATCACTATATACATTAGAGATACAGCATACATCAACTAACAGCGGAGCTAGATAGATATCTACATACGCCTGGAACACCTGCTCCAAGCTCCTCCAGAATTGAAAGTCCAAAACCTATCACTTGGCTACTCATAAAAATTTGAGTAGTTATGAAAAACAAAATATAAACATCGGGTCAGACATGGGTTTGGTATGAGTAAACGGTTTAAATTGTTTAAAGTAGATACTTAACTTAAATCAATTGCTTAATTAAAATAATTAAGAGTTTAAGAACATTGTTAAGCTTTAACTAAAATAATTAAAACTTGAATTAAGTCTTAACTTAACCGTTAAACATTTTCTAAGTTTTCAGTGTTTAAACAATTTGCTTAACCTTCATTATAAAATGCTGCATCTGAAACCCGAGATCTATCCCTATGATACTCGAGTGTTACTTCGAGTCCTCCACCCACTTGCTCCGAGTCATCTCACTCCCCCCCCCCCCCCGTACTCTTCTTCTTCTCCCTTTCTTTTTTTCTTTTCTTACAGTAAGCTAAATTTTAGTTTTAAGTTTAAAACGAAAACATCAGTAACTCACTTGCATCCTCGATTACGAAATCGAAGTAACCACCACCTTCACTCGAGAATCATCTCGCGCCATTCACCATCGAACCTGACACAGCGACAACGTGCTCGTGCACATGCACGTTGCCATTGATCACCTCCAAGTGATGCCGCAACGTCGAGCAAGGCGACGATGCTTCGCATACCAATTTCCCATCGCCAAAATCCACTCACCTCCTGGAAATCAAATTTGAGCTAAAATTCACAACCTGGAACTTCATCATCGAAGTCATCCCAACCTGGAAAGCCACCGCCCTCGCAACCCCCACCACCGAAAAGCTTCAAACTCAGGCCATACACTCAATATCCTTCCCCTTATCAACTCCCAGAGCCACGTTGCACTTGGTGCCACGATGACGTCACGGCGATCTAGTTTTCTTTCTCGTCTAAAATGAACCTTTAAACCCTAAATGCTCTCGTCCCATCGATTATTGCAACAAAAAAAATTTGTTTTTCATTTTTCCTGAAATCCTTGATTACTAAGCTTGCTTCATGCAAAATTCCAGCATCTAAAAAGTTTTTGATCGCTGGAAATTGGGCAGAATCCATTTCCAGTTCATCTACAAATTTCTATTGATATACTCAATGAAAAATCATAATTTTTGTTTTAAAAAACTCATTTTTGAATGTAGATTCAGATTATGCTATTGAATCAACCATTTATAACATTCGAATTTTAACATAAAAATGTATGTTGCCTGTAGAATAAAATTTGCAGTGGTGATACTTCATCAATATGTTAAACAAATAAAAAAAACTTGATTTATGTTTTGACAACTTAGTTTATTCTAAACTATAAACCTACACATATTTTGATGAAGAAGTTTGAATTTTTTTTTTGAAATAACTATCTAACTTACAAATTTCTATGTACTTGAGAAGATGTTAATAAATGCCTGTGTTTCTATTTTTGTTCACAAATTTATGCTATGTGTTATTATGGACGTACAGTTTGCTTTGAATATATTTTTGTTTATTTGTTTGTTTATCTTCCTGTGCAAGCTTCATTCCATAGATATTTTGTTTTGTTTTATTATTTTCTTACTTGCCTTTTGTTTTATTTGCATTTCATTTGTTATTATTTTATCACATGGATGTTTATTGGTATATAGATATTATTTCTTTTTTTGTTTACTAAAATGACTCTTGAACTTGCTTGCCTAATTCACATATCATATACATGTATTATTTTGTAGTTTGATTTTTTTTTATGTTGCCTTATAACCATAAAATCCTATTATTAACATAAATTCTTGAATTTTATTTCTATTTAAAGTGTAAAGTATAAGTGTAAAGTATAATAAATATAAGTGTAAAGTAGATAAACGTCAGACATGGGTCAGACATGGGACATGTAGGGGTAAGAGTCTCCCGTTCGCCACCTAACGCAAAGCGAGAACACCCTATCATGCTGTAATATAGCAAATCCGATCCCGGTGTCATCGAAATCCAAACGCCATTTTAAAGGCCAAGTTGTATAATTAACTTAAACAGTTTAATTCAATGATTGAATTCAAATAACATTTATCACAGAAAAAACATATACAATCATCATAGATATATATAGAGCATATCATAGAACATCATAGAATATCACCAAATAAATATCACAATCAGATGTTCCACATATAGATCATTCATAAACAATCATCTTGATTCTTACTGTAATTAATTCAATTTTAATCAATCACTGGAGAGTTAACCCTGTTAATTAATCATTAATTAACAATTAGTTACTTATACCTTTCAAATTATTTAATTTAATTAATCATTTCTCAATCAATTATTAAGTCTTAATTATTTAATTATTTTATTTCACACTATTTAATTTATTACTTTTTAATCAAGTTATTTAACCTTAATTACTTAATTAATTACCCTTAATCATTAATTAATAAATCTTAATTATTAATTAATAAAACTTAATTACTCATTTATTAATCATTAATTACTTAGTTAATCAATTATAAATCCTTAATCCATAATTACATTACTTAATTAATTAAATATTAATTCATAATTACATTACTTAATTAATTAACTATTAATCATTCATTAATTAACTTAAGTAGTTGATTTCAAATTCATTTATTACTTATAATCCATCACTAATTACAATTAAAAATAATTATTCTTAATTACTTTCTGAAAATAATTAATTGATATTAATTGTTTAACTTAATTAAACATTTAAAAGTCTTCTTTTAAATTTTGAAAATCAATTATAGTATTAACTACAAACTTAATTATTAGTTAACTTTATACTTAATTTAAATTAATCAATTAATTAAAATAATAGCTAAGAGTTAGAAACATTGTAAAACGTTAACTACATAATTAAACTTGTATTAAATTTTAACTTAATTTTGTTAAACATTTTCACTTATTTTTATTTATAAATAGTAGTTTGAATAACAACAAACCCGAGACCTCCCCTCATTAAAATCGAGTGACACTTCGCGTCCTTCATCAACATTCCCGAGCCACTTCCCTATACGTAACTCTTCTTCTTCCACTTATCCTTTTTTTTCCTTCCGGAGTTCAAGTTTTTTTTAACTAAGTTAATTAGCATCAGGATTGCTCACGCTCATGAAATAAAACACCAAAGCTTCCACCATTTTTACTTGAGCATGACTCGAGTCACACACCCTCACGGCACTGACACCCATCACCGCTGCCGTACACGTGCACGACGGCACCACTGACCTCCGGCGAACCCCAATGTCATAGGCAAGTCCCAACTCACACGAATAATCGAAAATCAAACTCGAATCATTTCCAAAACTTTCAAATCGAAATTTTGTCACTTGATCGAGAAACTGTAAACATGACCCATCACTAAAACACCTCGCGATCGTCAATCAAGCCACCGGAGTTGCCCAGAGTTCGCCCACACCACGACAAAGCGTCAAGCAACTATTCACCCAAGATTCATGCAACTCGATCGCTCCTAGAGGTCGAACATGCCATGATACAGACAAGTGCAAAAACTTGAACATAAACCCTAGAATGGGTTCGAACCAACAATATATTCAATTGAAAAATTATCTGATAATTGTCCTAAGATCAATTGATAACCAGAAATTTGCAAAAATGCAATCTTTAAATATTAATCTAAAAATCTTGATTTTTGTATTAAAAATCATGTCTTGCAGTATAATTCCATATATAATCTTGAATCAATATTTTACAACAATCGAATATTATCAATTATCACTTGATTACCTGTACATCGATATTACAGTGATGTGCTTGATCAAGATGATTTAAATAAACCTTTAAAAATTTTATTTTAAGTTTAACAACTTTTTTTGTTGAGAATCAAAGCTTAAAAATGATTTAAATAAGGATAGATTGAGTGTTTGAACTAATATGCAATCTGCATCAAATTTCAGAGAACACAGAGCATACAAAATCATATGCAAACTGAGCATATACAAACCAGTTTATAAATGAACAATTGAACCGTTTTAATTAACTTAAAACTTTTAAAAATTATGTTTACTCACCAGAAAATTCCTATGAATAGTAAGCACTTGATGTTTTGAAACATCAAATTTGAATTTGTAGTTGAAACTTCTTGCTCTTCCCTGTTTGTTTTGAATTCAAGTTGAATTTTTTTCTTTTTTTTCTTATTTTCTGTTTTCTCAGGTTTACAAAGTTTCTCTTTATGAACAAACTAAAAAGAAGATGCATGTATATATAAAAGATAATAGGTGTAATATGGCAAGGTAGTAACTAGTTAAGTTGTTTTCTTAGCTCTGATATGTACAGATTTTATAAATACTATGAACTGACAAAATATTGTGCTGAGATTATAGAAACTAAATGTCTTGTTTCTTAATATGTCTACATATTATAATTATGATTATGCTGTGTAAAGATATTGTATGCAGACATATACTTATGGCAGGTAAACATATGGCTTGCATATGAAGATTTGTTGTGTAAAGATTTTTGGTCTTTATGTTATACTTTGCAGGTAGACTTTTGAATGAAGCTTTGTTTTGTATGTAAATATTTGTTTTATTATTTTCTTGCTTGAATAATTCATACATATATATTTGTGTCAGGTTTCTACTTTATACTTTTGTTCTTGTTTTCATTTTATACTTTGTGCTTATTTAATTCTGGTTTTTATTTACATTTGTATTTTATATTTTGACTATCAATAGTAAATTATGTTCAATATGATTTACATAAATTTAATAATTATATTTATTTGTATTTGTATTTTAGCTATCAATATTTAAGTTATATTAATGTGTTTGACTTATATTTTATATTTTTACTATCAATATTTAAATTATATTCTTAAATTTTGCTTATATTTAATATTTATATTTTGTATCGATAAACTTTGATTTTATTTAAACATTATCATTCACATCTAAATATTTATCAAATGTTAACAAAGTAAAGTATTTTAATTCAATTATATAAGATAGATTTTTATTATAAATATTATTGAGATATTTTATTTTAAATTTTCCAATCAATTTTCCTTTTAAAATACCAATATATAAAAATAAATGGCAATAATCCCAAAAGATTAAATCATTTTTTTAAAATAATCAGTTTACATTTTATTTAATTAGATCAAATATTTATTAAAATAACAGGGCCAAAATCCAGGGTCGTTACATACTCCATAAAATAATCATGCTCTACTGTTTGATTGTTTAAATGTCATTCTAGCAATTATCGTGTACCGTCACATATCAAATATCATCTCCATAAACCCTTCTTGTGTATTGAACTTGAGCTTGAATTTTTACAAAATAAATGTTTGGTCGTGTTTTTGCACTTTAAAAATAGTTTAAGCTATATTTTTAAGCATTTTGAAAATTTTGAAAATAAAGGGTATGTGTTGATTCAAAATTTATAAAAGGAGCTATTAATTTAATTAATCATCTTTGAAAAAAATTAATGCTGTTTAAAATTTATAAAGAGATTATGAAATTTGATTAATTATCTTTTGAGATAATTAATGTTCGTTATTTATAAAATATTATAAATTAGATTTAATTATATTTCGTGATAATTAATGCTGTTTAAATTTATAAAGGTTATTTACCGTAAATATTTTGTAAATTCTTTTCGAATGGTTTTGTAAGGATTGTATAAGTATTTGAAAAGAATTGGAGGTTTAAATATATTCCTAATTATTATTTAACTATATAAAGTTAATTAATAAATTTATTAATGATGTTAAAATTTAATTCACCGATTTAGTAAAAGTGTTTTAAAGATTAATTAATTAATTTAAAAAAAAGATTAATATTATTTAGCAAATGTAATAAAGGTGCTCGAAATTAATTAATTAATTCATTAAAGGAGTTAAAGTTCGATTAATCATCTCTTAGGATACTTAATGTGGTTTTAAACTTATAAAAGAATTATGTCAATTATCTTTCACGATGATTAACATTGTTTTACATTAATAAAAGCACTTGATTCATTATCTTCCAAGATAATGAATGTTGTTTGAAAATTTATAAATGTTAGTTTATACACGAGAAAATCTTTTAAAAGGAATTGTTTTTTAAAATAAAGCTAAGTGTACATTGTTTTGCAGTTTATAGTAAACAATGTTTTAATGACATTTGATTTTGACGCTTCTTTTTAATACACATAGAAATATAGTTTTCTCCCTAAAAAATATTTTCTTACAAATATTTACAATGTGAAAACCAAACACAAGTTTGAGTCTTTAGAAGTTTAAAAGTTTGATTTGGTTATGAAAAGGATAACAAATTAATTTTCATGAACGATATTGCTTTTATGAAAAGGATTTAGTCATCCTCTTAGCACTAAACGTCAAGGTATAAAAACCCATTTCTATCTCGAAAGTTAAAAATATCGTCAAGGCAATGCCTAGAGGTAACACTACCTTAACTTTCCCGGCTTCATTTTCAATTAAGAAATAATACAAGTTTGTAATCGACGAGCCGTGGTAAGAATATGAGATTTAATTTCTACATACAACCATTTTGATTATTCTCGATAGTTGATTTATTAACTATCATTCAGCTTTCTTCCTCGTGCATCGTCAATCTAAGACGATTTATTCCTCATCTTCAGCATTGATATCCCTTATCGAAAATGACTAAAACCAAAGAGCGAGTTGAAGCCAAGCTATGTGGGGTTGCTCCCATTATGGTATCTTCACATCTACTCTAGACTGTATTCGGTAGTATGCACACAGAGATGTGAAATACTCGGATTCTCGGTAAGGTTGGCGGGGTTCGGCTTCAATGTGTCCGAGAGCCATTTGTTGTTTTCAAGTATATTTCTAGAGATACACATTCGGTAAGGGGATTCACCCACCTAGCCATTGTTGGAAAATTTCCTTTTCCTTGCCTTTGATTCAAACCTTTGAATTTACTTGCTTAACTGCATCGAGAAGTGACTGGATCTCTTCTCGATGTTTAATTATTTGTGTCCATTCTTTAAGCTTGGATTTTGATTTTGTTTATGCCCAATCTTTCAAGTTTGGGTTTTGTTTTAATTTGTTTGCATTATTGTATGTGTGGAAGTTGTTCTTGTGAGGTAAAACTCATTCCGTATTTAGTGGCATAGTCTTATAGAATTATTCTGTGTTCATCTTATTACTTGAGTTTTCTCATGCTGATTTTTCAAACTGATCCGGATGTTATTTTATTATAATGCTCGGGTCAGACCGATATTTTTTTCCAGTAATAAATCATATTACAAGTCAACTATCTGTGCGCATTGCGGTAGCCAAGCAATGTGTAACGACCCGTAAATTTGGATAATTAAATTGCTTAATCTAATAAGAGTTTTGTAATTAAATTTAGAGAGAAATAAAAACTTTATAATTTATAACGAAGTAAATGTTAAAAGTGAAATTTGGCAATGGTAATTAAACTAATTATATACAATTGGAGTGAAATCCCAATAATGAAATAGTGTAAATTGTTGCACTTGGTTATAAAATAGAAAATAAGTAAATATGGGAAAGTGTTGTATAAATAAATGAATTAGTATAATTAATGGTAATTGGATGAATTCAGTATTATGTAAGTAATTATAATAATTAGTTGAATATAAAATAAACTTAAGTGTAAATTAAAGGTTATGATAACAGTTATTATAAATTACCTATTTAATTTGTCAATGAAATTAATTGGAAATCAATTACATTTAAATGTAAGTAAATGTTCGATAATGCGAGTTAGGACAGTAATTGTAAAGTGTGGATGTAAAAAAATAAAGGGAAATGTATATTTTGTTCATAATATAAAATAAAGGAGTGAAACCTAGTTGAATAGATTAATTGAGATTTTAACTATAATAAATGTGTATTTGACAAATTAATATAATTGAAAATAATGGTTAATACATAGGAAAGATGTAAATGTAAATATATGAATGTAATGAAAGACAAGAAAATATTAACTAGGTTATAGAGTAATAATAAACTTAATAAAAAGATTTAAGTTGGATCAAATCAGTTTATTTGGAATTTATCGATTAGAATTCAATCTATAACAAATGGATTAATGGTAAGTATATGAAATTAAATACTGTGTTAATTGAAATTTGAATAAAATGGGAACTATTAATGTAATAAATATAAACCAAAGATAAATATACCTATAAGATAACAATTGGCTGAATAGCAAGATTTAAAAATCAAATAAATGGATTTGTTGGAATTTCAATCGATAATTAATGAATTTACTGAAATTGAAGCTTGATACTGCAATGGTTAATAAATTAACTTTAAAATGATATAGAAATTTGTTATAAAGGATTATAAATTACTAGAGTAATCCAAGATGATAAAAATTATAAATATTAAAAGTTGAATGAAAAGTGATTTAATTTAATTTAATATTAATTCATTTAATTAATGTGAAAATAGCCATTTTGGTTACTGACTCAGATTTCGATGAAACCAGTTTCATCGGATCTGTAACGGTGAATTATTATTTGATTTCAAGCTTCGTATCCATCGGACTTGTTGTTTGATCCTACGGGCTCGAAACGTCTAGAAATCAGTTTAATTGAAATTAATTAAAATTAATTTGGAATAACCTGATTTTAACGTAACTTATTCATACGATGGAATTTGGACTTGAAACCTGTTCCATTGATTTTAAAATATTTTAAAACATCTATTTCGATATATTGGTTGATCCATTTTCGTTCAGGAGTCGCAACGGGCTTTTTGGGCCGTTTATCGTTCCAACCCAAATCAAATCCTATCCGTTATTTCTATTTTCTAACCTACCTATAAATATCTCGTTATAGACCCTAGCCACTCCTTATTCTCATTTGTCTGTACATACATCTCCTTCTCATCCGTCCAATCACAGCATGATTCATATATATGCAGAGCTAAATATATGTAACATAATATGATTTATGAATATCCTACACAGATTCAAATATACTTGAGTCTTTTTAAAGATTATGTTTACTCACTGTGAATAAAAGGACAGAGAGAAATTGTTTCTTTGAAAACTGCAGATGATTTCTTCTTTTAATCTGTTTTGGTTTTCCTTTGAGTTGAATAATGTTTCTTATGTTCTTTCTTTTCTGAAATGCTTAGTTTTTTTCTTACAGAACAACAGGGCAAATATGTATAGATAGGGAAAGTAGTTTGGTATAGGGGAAGGCAACAACTGGTAAAGCGTTTTTTTGTTGACTATAGATTTTTCTTTGACTAAAGATACTTGTTTCAATTTATTTACCGATATGATTCTAACATATTTTCGGCGGAGACGATGGAAATAAATGCATGCTTCCCTTCCTGTTTACAGCCTCCATTGTATAAATACTTTTTTTTTCTTTTTCTGACTTGTTGATATTTTGTTCCATGCCAAGTTTCACCATTCGAAAATCCTTCAGCCACAGAATTTGATCAAAATGTATTTCCTGATCAACTACAAATTGCTAGTAAAATACTTAACTAAAAAAATCCCATTTTTGTTTTAAAAATCTCATTTTCGAAGGTAGATTCAAATTATATAATTGAATCAACAATTTATCATATTCAAATTTTGACATAATGACGCATATTGACTGTAAAACAGATTCCCATTTGATATGTTTTCACCAATATGTTTAAACAAATTTTAAAGGCTTGTTTTATGTTTGAACAACTTCTTTTATTTTAAACTGTAGGTCGATAAATGATTTGATGAAGAAGTTTGAATTTTTGAATAACTATTATACCATGTAAATCCAAACAACAAAGAACAGTAGACAAGATTTCACAGAACAATTCGTATATGCAGGGCTATATATATATATATATATATATATATATATATATATATACACACACACACACATATATATATATCTATGTATGTATATTTACATATTTAACATAACATGATTGATGAATATCTCAGATTCAAATATACTCAAGCCTTTTAAGATTATGTTTACTCACATAAACTTGAAGAACAGAGGGCTGCCTTTTTGTTTGAACCGCAGATATTGATTTTTCCTTGAATCCTGTCTTTGCTTTGAACTGGAATGATGTTAAGTTTGTAGATAATGATGATGTTTGTATTTTTCTTTCTCTGGTTTGCTTTCTTACTGAATGAACTAGAATAAAGATAGATATAAATATATAGAAAAATAACAGTTTGCATATGGGGGAAGGCCATATCTTGTTAGGCTTATTTTACTTTGGTTTGACTAAAGATATTTTTTTATAAACTGAAATGAAGTTTACATTTCGGCTGAAAGATTTGTTTTGGTGTACTTGAGAAGATGTTAATAAATGCCTGTGTTTCTATTTTTGTTTACAAATTTATGCTATGTGTTATTGTGGACGTACAGTTTGCTTTGAATATATTTTTGTTTATTTGTTTGTTTATCTTCTTGTGCAAGCTTCATTCCATAGATATTTTGTTTTGTTTTATTAATTTCTTACTTGCCTTTTGTTTTATTATTTTCTTACTTGCCTTTTGTTTTATTTGCATTTCATTTGTTATTATTTTATCACATGGATGTTTATTGGTATATAGATATTATTTCTTTTTTTGTTTACTAAAATGACTCTTGAACTTGCTTGCCTAATTCACATATCATATACATGTATTATTTTGTAGTTTGATTTTTTTTTATGTTGCCTTATAACCATAAAATCCTATTATTAACATGAATTCTTGAATTTTATTTCTATTTAAAGTGTAAAGTATAAGTGTAAAGTGTAGGATCTAGATTAACCCTAGAGGGGGGGTGAATAGGGTTATAGCAAATTTTCTCGAATTAAACACAGAAATATAATAGCAGAAATAAATATGCTGAAAAGTAAATCACACACAAAATTTACCCAGCTTCGGCAACCCCTGCCTACTGCTGCATTCACAGATTTCTATTAGAATTAAACAGTATCACGCTTACAAACACTCTACTAGACTCGCAGACCCTTTTGCTCCCGCTCACAAACACTCTACTAGACTCGCACACCCTGCTCCCGCCTATAGAGTTTCGCTCACTCGCAAACACTGCTCCCGCCTATAGAGCTTTGCAAACTCGCACTCCCTGCTCACTGAACTAATTCTAAATAGACAATCTGACACTACCTAATCCCTAGGTGGTGATTTACAGATTCTTCGACTTGAAAAGAAAAAACAACTTCAAAAATAACACCGGAGCAAAAATTAAACTACAACTTGAATACGTGATTTTTGCTCAAAATAAAATAACTAAAAAACCCCTTTTTTAATTGAACCCTAAATAAAAAACTTAAGCCCTTTTATAAAACATGGCCGGCCCCTTGTTTTTATTAACCCGATTCACTTTCTTTTGAGAAGAGAAAATGGCGGCCTCTTTCTGATTAGGGCTTCGTTCCCTTTTGTTCCAGTTAGGGCTTCGGCTCTTTGTTCCAATTAGGGCTTCGGTTTCTTCAATTGATCTGTGATATGTTTCCCTAGCTCGCTGCTTCTCTGATGGTTGACTATTGCTTGTTTGCAGTTGCTCGATCGAGTTCGTTGCTTGTGAATTCGGTATGTACTGTCTCCTTTTGCTTTTCTAAATTGATACTTGAACTCGATGCTTTTTTGCCGATGATGATTAGGGCATTTATATAGGTTGAATTCCTATATTTGCGTTCGTATAAATTTGATTGAATTTGTCAAATTCTTTATCTCGACCACTTGATGATGTTTGAATGATTGAGATCGATTCTGACTTTTTCAATTTCGTATTTTGATGCTTGGTTGACACGGCTTCGATTTTGATTTCGTGATCAATTTTGCTTGGCTACCACGGTGAACACTTGTTTGACTTTGACAATACTGATTTCGTGAGTTTTCACTTTGTTGACTTGTTCATCATTGAATTTTCGATTCACTGTCACTTCGGCCTTGATACTGAGTGTTTACTTCGGCCATTTGATTTTCTAAACTTCTGGATATTGTGGGATGCCATCTCCATTTGGTTGTTGCAGTATTCATTGTTGTTGTGTTCCTCACTGATGCATTGTTGTAACTCCATCTTGACTTAGGCTTTTCACTGTAACAGATGCTACACTTGTTCATGTATATATTGCTTTGTTTCACTGGTGGCCTATGTGCATGCTTCACTGTTCTTTGCATTTGTTCATATGAGTCTACTCACTGTTGTTTGTACCTGTACATATGTGTATACTGAGTTTGCATTTGATTTTGTAGTTTGGTGTCATGTTTGCTTTGAGTCTGCAACTTGGAGTCTGCAACTAGTAACTGGACTTGATTTGTGCCTTGTCCATTCTCATGTGTTCATCCCTGTTGTTGTTCATCTGAGTTTGAGCATTTGCGTATTTGAAGCCTTGTATCATGATGCAGTCTTCATTATGTTCTGGTGACATGTGCATTGCTTCATGTTGCCTATGTATCACTGCAGTTGCACATTGCTTGTACTTGTGTTCTTTATTCATATGTTCTTCAAATCAATGGTGCACTGTGCCATTTGATCTTGTTTTGTTGTGATGCACTTGATTGCTTCTGATTCATTTTTGAGGCAGTTTGCATGTATGGGCATTATTTCTTGTGTGCTGGTTGAAGTTCTGATGCCTTTGGTTTGAACCATGCTTTGATTCATTGTCAACCTGTATCGTCTACTGATTTAGTTGATTTCATGGTTCACCTTGCTTTGTTCACTGTGTACTTGATGGTTGCTGTGCACTTTTGTGCTTTGAGACAGTTTCATTGTTTTAGTATTCCATGTTGCATGCAGTAGTCTTGGCCTGTACTGTGACTCGAGTTTTCACTGTGTTCTGACTTGATGCTGCATACATGCTTGAGTTTCACCTCTGACCTGTTGGTTCATTGTGATGTTCATTTGCATTGTTGCCTTGTTGACTGTGTTGTTGCATTGTATTCTGGTCAGTGTAGTTGTTTATTTGAGTCAGTGCTTCACCATACTTGTTGTCATGATTTTCCTGGTTTCACTTGTGTACATTTTCGAGTTGCACACTACTGCTTGTACTTGTAGTCTTGGCCAGTTGACTGTTGCTTTGAGTTGTTCATTGCTTGGTCTCTGTTGCCTTGAATTTCTGGTTGGAGCTGTGCACACGAGTTGGCGAGGCAATGCACACGTGTATGAATGTACACGTGTGTATTGCAGCCACTTATGATTACCTGTCCCTGTAATATCTATGTGCACGACTTTGTGATGAATTCAAGTGTGAATGATGACGAACAACCCAAATAACTGAGGCAAACGATATTTTCAAAAATCGTATTTCATTTTATATTGCAAAAATATTTCTTTTTCAATTTTACTGCGTTAGTGAATATTTTTGCAGATTTCTCAGATGCTGGATTCAAACTGGCATGCAGTTGAAGACAAAATACGAGTGTGAGTGATATGTAGTGAGGTTATCAATGTAAATGTGATGTGATTGTAATCAAAAATGTATATGTATAGTGAGAGCATGAAATTGTACTATTTAAAATTGTAATAAATATTTGTTTGAATAAAAATTTCTGTTTGAATTCAAAATCTGTTTAACTTGTTCTGTTTGAATTCAAATTCGAATTCTGTGTAATTTAATTTTATTCAACAGATATTTATCTAACCAAATACATACTATTCAAAATATTTGTTTGAATAAAATTTCTGTTTGAATTCAAAATCTGTTTAACTTGTTCTGTTTGAATTCAAATTCAAATTCTGTGTAATTTAATTTTATTCAACAAATATTTATTTAAACTATGAAAAACAAAATAGTACATTACCAAATACATTTATATGAATGTATATATGTTTATTATCATCAAACAAAAATCATATAGCGCAAAGCGTATATTCAACAATCTCCCCCTTTTGATGATAACAAACATATATTTAAGATTTTGAATATATTAAATGTATTTGATAATTTCATTTGCTCCCCCTATTTGAATGCTTCCTTTTTATGTGATACTCCCCCTACATATATGGCTCCCCCTACATATATGCATACAAATAAAAATATGTAAATGAACCTATATGCAAATTGAAGGTTATTTGACCTTTGCTTGATTCTATTTGACAAAATCTTAACTTTTCTCTCCCCCTTTTGTTATCAGCAAAAGAATAACAGTGTTATAAAAATAGGGATGAAGTGATAGACATGAATCAAACATTTAACTCAATTAAATATAAATATCAAATTTCAATAAAACTCAAACAAAAATCATAATTACCCTTGTCAAGCGCATATTCCACTTTCAGAAGTGATGGAGATAGAATCATCAAAAATTCATATAGATATGTCTATTTGTGGTATATTTATTTCTGGAAATTTGAATATCTACTAACCATGTATAACCGTTAGGACTTTTAAATGAGATTAGTAGTATTCCAATTTAATTTAAAAAATGAAATCAAGTATCTTCTAACCACGCATGACCGTGAGGACTTTTAAATGGGATTAGAATCAACTTGTCTATTAAATCAATTATTTTTAATATGAGTTCCATACATGCATAACCGTGAGGACTTTTAAATGAGCATGGAAGCACATAATCAAAAATCCAAGTAATTCACCCATGCATGACCGTGAGGACTTTTAAATGAGAGTGAATACTTTGGATATTTATTTTTAATTGCTGAATATAAGAAATTGAAGCACAAATAATTTCCTTCACCGATTTAAAGATATTGAAGAACAAATGATTTCCTTTGTAAACTACCACAAATTTACATATTAAATATGATCTTGATGAGTGATGTTCGATAGAAAGATGATAGAAATAGAAATGGTCATGGAATTATTACCCAACAAAAAGTTTTTATAACTCTTGTTATGAAATTCTACAGAAATTTTTTAATTATACTTTCTCGAGTTATAATATATGATAAATATCAACACTCATCTCTTTTTCAATCACTATTTATCTTTTCGATAATCAAAGGGAGTCAGATTAGTCAAATTTGTCATTTAAAATCAAATTAAAAATTATAAAATCAATTTTTCAAAAATAATTAAGCTGTAAATATGGTCAAACATGATTTTCTTGAGGGGAGTTTTATAAGAAAATTTTCTGCTATTTGAACATTATTTCAAGTGAAAAATATGCAGACATTTTCTTTGAAAAAAAAAACGATGCAGCAAATGAATGTTTCAAAAATTAATCACGTTACACTAATAATTTTTCTATCAACTATATTACCAGTGTAATCCGCATCTGAATTTAAATTTCACTCAATATTCACTTGTTGAATCAAACCATGAGATGTGCACCAAAAATTTCAAAACATCATTCTTTTGAATTTTGAATTTAAGTCGTGTTAACACTCAAACAAATATCATGATGTTAATTTCAGAAACCAGAGGATAAACAATTATTTTCATGAGTAATCAACAGTCAATCAACATCATAATTATTTCAAAAACAATTTCTTAAAATCCTTTTTCTCATGAATTTGAAATCGTGCAAAATTACAAGCAGTGACCAAAATATATCTACATGTAGCATGAGTAATCAAATACCATCATTTGACCGAACAAATTTATATGGATTAGTTCAAAGTTGAAAATCTGATTGGTCATCGATTAAGCACAAATCAATGTCATAAATAAGAACAAGTCAAAAAATTTCTTAAAATCCTTTTTACATTTTTTTTTTTTTAAATAGAATTCATTAGGATTTTAAGTTGAAGCCATGTAAATAGAAGAAACCATGAATATAGATTTAGCCAAAAATATTATCGTCAATCAATAAAAACACCATCAGCTATCCAAATTAATCGATATAAAGTATTTCGAGGATTGTAGTGTTTTTGGCATAAATGCATAATTGGCCAACCATTTTAAAAAAATCAGAAATCAAAATTATCATCTTTTATTCATCTCAATATTGGCTGATTTTAATTCAGAATATGGTGCAGATTATCACATTTGATATATCGTTCAAAAAATAAATTTACCTGTTTTACCTTTACGATAATTTTTCGTCATTGTCCATTGTGATTCTGTCACCTTTGTACTAGGCTAAGGAACTTTGCTTTGTCGCCCGTTGTGTTTCTCGAACAGCCGAAATCCAGAGAACACTGTTGTTGTTCCTTAGCCTGCCACCATACCTACACGATAAAAGATTTGTGTGACCTATTTGTTTTTATAGGTCCATTGTTGTTAGTGGCAGAATATGAAAAATATGTTTTTGGAGACTCAAAACTATTTATATATGTTCCTTTTGGCACCCAAATTTGTTTGACTTTCAAAGATTTTATATTTGTGCCTTTTGGAACCCAAATTGGTATAGTTTTCACGTGTTTGGGTCTATACCAACAATTATTTCGATTATGTCCAAATTCTCTACAAAACGTGCACATTAAATTGACTTGATTAAATTTTGTGTTCCTATGACTATGATTTTCAACATGATTTCCAATTATTTCAGATCGAGCAACACTTTTACCTTTACCATCATCTTGTGATTTTCCATAACCTAGTCCTTTTCTATTGTTAGCAAAAATTTGATTTCCAAATAACATTTTGAAAGATTTTTCGCCTCTTGAAAAGTTATTCAAAGATTTCTCAAGATTTTGGACTTTGGTTTTTAATGTTGAATTTTCAGTGACAAGTGAGGTGCATCGATTAATAAAATCCTTTCTCCTAGTGTCGATGGTTTCCTTAAGATTCAAGTTTTCATTTTCAAGACTTTCAAAGTTATTCCTCAGTTTTGATAATTCTGAATCTAAAATCTTACATTTTTTACATTCTAGGTTTTGAATATTTTCAAGTTCAGTTTTTAACCTAAAATTTTCACGAGCAAATTCTCTCCTATCAGATTTCATTTTTTCAATTTTAGATTCAAGAGTATCCACTACCTTAGTAAGATCAGAACACATAAAAACAAGTTCTTTATAAGAAAACTCACCTGCCTCACTAGATTCGTCGGAGGTTGCTTCTGATTCTGATTTTGCCATGCAACACAAGTTAGTCTCCTCTGGGCTGCTATCCGAAGCTTCCTCTCCTTCTTCATCATCCCAAGTCGCTGCAAATACCTTCTTCGCCTTTTTCTTTTCTTTGTTGTTTTTGAGAAGTGGGCATTTTGGTTTGATGTGGCCAGGCTTGTTGCAGTTATAACATGTCAGTTCATTATCGGAATTTTCGGAATCTTTTGACCTATTGCCCTTTGTTTTCTTCTTGCGTGGCTTGAATCTAGACCATCTTCTAAGATTATTGACAGCCATTGCAAGCTCTTCAATTGGATCTTCTTCATCGCTTTCTTCTTTACTTTTTAAGGCAATCGTCTTCTTCTTTGGTTCGGAGTTGTTGCGTTCTTCCTTTTCTTTTAACTCAAGCTCATATGTCATCAAGTTGCCAATCAACTCCTCCATGCTTAGTTTTCTCAGATCTTTCGATTCTTGGATTGCTGTGACTTTTGCCTCAAAGTTCATTGGTAAAACTCGTAGTATCTTCCTCACAAGCTCTACCTCAGTGAATACCTTCCCAAGCGCTCTAGCATTGTATACCAAGGTTGAAAAACGTCCAAACATATCCTTTATGCTTTCGCCTTTGTCCATCACAAAGTTTTCGTATTCATTGCTGAATAGGGCTAGCCGAGACTCCTTGACTTGAGAAGTTCCTTCGTGTGTCACCTCCAAAGTATGCCATATTTCCTGTGCTGTTGTACAATGAGAAATTCTATTAAATTCATTTTTAACAAGAGCACATATCAAAGCATTCATGGCTTTAGCATTTGTCGTTTTCAATTTCTTATCGTTAGCATCCCACCTATCCTTAGGTTTAGGAATCTCAGTACCACCAACAATTATAGTGGGAGGTTTATAGCCAGTTTCAATAATATCCCAAACATCATAATCAACGGAACTAAGATAAATACTCATCCTAACTTTCCAATAAGCATAATCGTTCCCGTTAAACATGGGTGCCTTGCAATAGATTGCCCCTCAGAAAAAGCATTATTTTGTAGACTCATGACTCTAGAGTTAAATAAAAAATATACCGGGCTCTGATACCACTTGTAGGATCTAGATTAACCCTAGAGGGGGGGGGGGTGAATAGGGTTATAGCAAATTTTCTCGAATTAAACACAGAAATATAATAGCAGAAATAAATATGCTGAAAAGTAATTCACACACAAAATTTACCCAGCTTCGGCAACCCCTGCCTACTGCTGCATTCACCGATTTCTATTAGAATTAAACAGTATCACGCTTACAAACACTCTACTAGACTCGCAGACCCTTTTGCTCCCGCTCACAAACACTCTACTAGACTCGCACACCCTGCTCCCGCCTATAGAGTTTCGCTCACTCGCAAACACTGCTCCCGCCTATAGAGCTTTGCAAACTCGCACTCCCTGCAAACTGAACTAATTCTAAATAGACAATCTGACACTACCTAATCCCTAGGTGGTGATTTACAGATTCTTCGACTTGAAAAGAAAAAACAACTTCAAAAATAACACCGGAGAAAAAATTAAACTACAACTTGAATATGTGATTTTTGCTCAAAATAAAATAACTAAAAAACCCCTTTTTTAATTGAACCCTAAATAAAAAACTTAAGCCCTTTTATAAAACAAGGCCGGCCCCTTGTTTTTATTAACCCGATTCACTTTCTTTTGAGAAGAGAAAATGGCGGCCTCTTTCTGATTGGGGCTTCGTTCCCTTTTGTTCCAGTTAGGGCTTCGGCTCTTTGTTCCAATTAGGGCTTCGGTTTCTTCAATTGATCTGTGATATGTTTCCCTAGCTCGCTGCTTCTTTGATGGTTGACTATTGCTTGTTTGCAGTTGCTCGATCGAGTTCGTTGCTTGTGAATTCGGTATGTACTGTCTCCTTTTGCTTTTCTAAATTGATACTTGAACTCGATGCTTTTTTGCCGATGATGATTAGGGCATTTATATAGGTTGAATTCCTATATTTGCGTTCGTATAAATTTGATTGATTTTGTCAAATTCTTTATCTCAGCCACTTGATGATGTTTGAATGATTGAGATCGATTCTGACTTTTTCAATTTCGTATTTTGATGCTTGGTTGACACGGCTTCGATTTTGATTTCGTGATCAATTTTGCTTGGCTACCACGGTGAACACTTGTTTGACTTTGACAATACTGATTTCGTGAGTTTTCACTTTGTTGACCTGTTCATCATTGAATTTTCGATTCACTGTCACTTCGGCCTTGATACTGAGTGTTTACTTCGGCCATTTGATTTTCTAAACTTATGGATATTGTGGGATGCCATCTCCATTTGGTTGTTGCAGTATTCATTGTTGTTGTGTTCCTCACTGATGCATTGTTGTAACTCCATCTTGACTTAGGCTTTTCACTGTAACAGATGCTACACTTGTTCATGTATATATTGCTTTGTTTCACTGGTGGCCTATGTGCATGCTTCACTGTTCTTTGCATTTGTTCATATGAGTCTACTCACTGTTGTTTGTACCTGTACATATGTGTATACTGAGTTTGCATTTGATTTTGTAGTTTGGTGTCATGTTTGCTTTGAGTCTGCAACTTGGAGTCTGCAACTAGTAACTGGACTTGATTTGTGCCTTGTCCATTCTTATGTGTTCATCCCTGTTGTTGTTCATCTGAGTTTGAGCATTTGCGTATTTGAAGCCTTGTATCATGATGCAGTCTTCATTATGTTCTGGTGACATGTGCATTGCTTCATGTTGCCTATGTATCACTGCAGTTGCACATTGCTTGTACTTGTGTTCTTTATTCATATGTTCTTCAAATCAGTGGTGCACTGTGCCATTTGATCTTGTTTTGTTGTGATGCACTTGATTGCTTCTGATTCATTTTTGAGGCAGTTTGCATGTATGGGCATTATTTCTTGTGTGCTGGTTGAAGTTCTGATGCCTTTGGTTTGAACCATGCTTTGATTCATTGTCAACCTGTATCGTCTACTGATTTAGTTGATTTCATGGTTCACCTTGCTTTGTTCACTGTGTACTTGATGGTTGCTGTGCACTTTTGTGCTTTGAGACAGTTTCATTGTTTTAGTATTCCATGTTGCATGCAGTAGTCTTGGCCTGTACTGTGACTCGAGTTTTCACTGTGTTCTGACTTGATGCTGCATACATGCTTGAGTTTCACCTCTGACCTGTTGGTTCATTGTGATGTTCATTTGCATTGTTGCCTTGTTGACTGTGTTGTTGCATTGTATTCTGGTCAGTGTAGTTGTTTATTTGAGTCAGTGCTTCACCATACTTGTTGTCATGATTTTCCTGGTTTCACTTGTGTACATTTTCGAGTTGCACACTACTGCTTGTACTTGTAGTCTTGGCCAGTTGACTGTTGCTTTGAGTTTTTCATTGCTTGGTCTCTGTTGCCTTGAATTTCTGGTTGGAGCTGTGCACACGAGTTGGCGAGGCAATGCACACGTGTATGAATGTACACGTGTGTATTGCAGCCACTTATGATTACCTGTCCCTGTAATATCTATGTGCACGACTTTGTGATGAATTCAAGTGTGAATGATGACGAACAACCCAAATAACTGAGGCAAACGATATTTTCAAAAATCGTATTTCATTTTATATTGCAAAAATATTTCTTTTTCAATTTTACTGCGTTAGTGAATATTTTTGCAGATTTCTCAGATGCTGGATTCAAACTGGCATGCAGTTGAAGACAAAATACGAGTGTGAGTGATATGTA
Source organism: Allium cepa (assembly GCA_030765085.1). Taxonomy (NCBI): domain Eukaryota; kingdom Viridiplantae; phylum Streptophyta; class Magnoliopsida; order Asparagales; family Amaryllidaceae; genus Allium; species Allium cepa. Next base: position 313,863,325 of record CM060945.1, on the reverse strand, counting down.
GTGAGGTTATCAATGTAAATGTGATGTGATTGTAATCAAAAATGTATATGTATAGTGAGAGCATGAAATTGTACTATTTAAAATTGTAATAAATATTTGTTTGAATAAAAATTTCTGTTTGAATTCAAAATCTGTTTAACTTGTTCTGTTTGAATTCAAATTCGAATTCTATGTAATTTAATTTTATTCAACAGATATTTATCTAACCAAATACATACTATTCAAAATATTTGTTTGAATAAAATTTCTGTTTGAATTCAAAATCTGTTTAACTTGTTCTGTTTGAATTCAAATTCAAATTCTGTGTAATTTAATTTTATTCAACAAATATTTATTTAAACTATGAAAAACAAAATAGTACATTACCAAATACATTTATATGAATTTATATATGTTTATTATCATCAAACAAAAATCATATAGCGCAAAGCGTATATTCAACATAAAGTATAATAAATATAAGTGTAAAGTAGATAAACGTCAGACATGGGTCAGACATAGGACATGTAGGGGTAAGAGTCTCTCGTTCGCCACCTAACGCAAAGCGAGAACACCCTATCATGCTGTAATATAGCAAATCCGATCCCGGTGTCATCGAAATCCAAACGCCATTTTAAAGGCCAAGTTGTATAATTAACTTAAACAGTTTAATTCAATGATTGAATTCGAATAACATTTATCACAGAAAAAACATATATAATCATCATAGATATATCAAGATAATATCATATAACATCATAGAATATCACCAAATAAATATCACAATCAGATATTCCACATACAGATCATTCATAAACAATCATCTTGATTCTTACTGTAATTAATTCAATTTTAATCAATCACTAGAGAGTTAACCCTGTTAATTAATCATTAATTAACAATTAGTAACTTATTCCTTTTAAATTATTTAATTTAATTAATTATTTCTTAATCAATTATTAAGTCTTAATTATTTAATTATTTAATTATTTTATTTCACACTATTTAATTTATTACTTTTTAATCAAGTTATTTAACCTTAATTACTTAATTAATTACCCTTAATCATTAATTAATAAATCTTAATTATTAATTAATAAAACTTAATTACTCATTTATTAATCGTTAATTACTTAGTTAATCAATTATAAATCCTTAATTCATAATGAAATTACCTAATTAATTAAATATTATTTCATAATTAAATTACTTAATTAATTAACTATTAATCATTCATTAATTAACTTAAGTAGTTGATTTCAAATTCATTTATTACTTATAATCCATCACTAATTACAATTAAAAATAATTATTCTTAATTACTTTCTGAAATTAATTAATTGATATTAATTGTTTAAACATTTAAAAGTCTTCTTTTAAATTTTGAAAATCAATTATAGTATTAACTACAAACTTAATTATTAGTTAACTTTATACTTAATTTAAATTAATTACTTAATTAAAATAGTAGCTAAGAGTTAGAAACATTGTAAAACGTTAATTACATAATTAAACTTGTATTAAATTTTAACTTAATTTTGTTAAACATTTTCACTTATTTTTATTTATAAATAGCAGTTTGAATAACAACAAGCCCGAGACCTCCCCTCATTAAAATCGAGTGACACTTCGCATCCTTTATCAACATTCCCGAGCCACTTCCCTAAACGTAACTCTTCATCTTCCACTTGTCCTTTTTTTTCGTTCTGGACTTTAAGTTTTTTTTAACTAAGTTAATTAGCATCAGGATTACTCACGCTCATGAAATAAAACCCCAAAGCTTCCACCATTTTTACTCGAGCATGACTCGAGTCACACACCCTCACAACACTGACACCCATCACCGCTGCCGTACACGTGCACGACGGCACCACTGACCTCCGGCGAACCCCAATGTCGTAGGCAAGTCCCAACTCACATGAATAATCGAAAATCAAACTCGAATCATTTCCAAAACTTTCAAATCGAAATTTTGTCACTTGGTCGAGAAACTGTAAACATGACCCATCACTAAAACACCCCGCGATCGTCAATCAAGCCACCGGAGTTGCCCAGAGTTCGCCCACACCACGACAAAGCGTCAAGCAACTATTCACCCAAGATTCGTGCAACTCGATCGCTCCTAGAGGTCGAACATGCCATGATACAGACAAGTGCAAAAACTTGAACATAAACCCTAGAATGGGTTCGAACCAACAATATATTCAATTGAAAAATTATCTGATAATTTTCCTAAGATCAATCGATAACCAGAAATTTGCAAAAATGCAGTCTTTGTTTGTTTACAAACTGCTCTTTAAATATTAATCTAAAAATCTTGATTTTTGTTTTAAAAATCATGTCTTGCAGTATGAATTCAATATATAATCTTGAATCAATATTTTACAACAATCGAATATTATCAATTATCACTTGATTACCTGTACATCGATATTACAGTGATGTGCTTGATGAAGATGATTTAAATAAACCTTTAAAAATCTTATTTTAAGTTTAACATCTTTTTTTGTTGAGAATCAAAGCTTAAAAATGATTTAAATAAGGATAGATTGAGTGTTTGAACTAATACGCAATCTGCATCAAATTTCAAAGAACACGGAGCATACAAAATCATATGCAAACTGAAGCATATACAAACCAGTTTATAAATGAAGAATTGAACTGTTTTAATTAACTTAAAACTTTTAAAAATTATGTTTACTCACCAGAAAATTCCTATGAATAGTAAGCACTTGATGTTTTGAAACAACAAATTTGAATCTGTAGTTGAAACTGCTTGCTCTTCCCTGTTTGTTTTGAACTCAAGTTGAATTTTCTTCTTTTTTTCTGTTTTCTCAGGTTCACAAAGTTTCTCTTTATGAACGAACTAAAAAGAAGATGCATGTATATATAAAAGATAACAGGTGTAATATGGGAAGGTAGTAACTAGTTAAGTTGTTTTCTTAGCTCTGATATGTACATATTATATAAATACTATGAACTGACAAAATATTGTGCTGAGATGATAGAAATTAAATGTCTTGTTTCTTAATATGTCTACATATTATAATTATGATTCTGCTGTGTAAAGATATTGTATGCAGACATATACTTATGGCAGGTAAACATATGGCTTGCATATGAAGATTTGTTGTGTAAAGATGTTTGGTCTTTATGTTATACTTTGCAGGTAGACTTGTGAATGAAGCTTTGTTTTGTATGTAAATATTTGTTTTATTATTTTCTTGCTTGAATAATTCATACATATATATTTGTGTCAGGTTTCTACTTTATACTTTTGGTCCTGTTTTCATTTTATACTTTGTGCTTATTTAATTCTGGTTTTTATTTCCATTTGTATTTTATATTTTGACTATCAATATTAAATTATGTTCAATATGATTTACTTACATTTAATATTTATATTTATTTGTATTTGTATTTTAGCTATTAATATTTAAGTTATATTCATGTGTTTGACTTATATTTTATATTGATATCTTATATTTTATATTTTTACTATCAATATTTAAATTATATTCTTAAATTTTGCTTATATTTAATATTTATATTTTGTATTGATAAACTTTGATTTTATTTAAACATTATCATTCACACCTATATATTTATCAAATGTTAACAAAGTAAAGTATTTTAATTCAATTATATAAGATAGATTTTTATTATAAATATTATTGAGATAGTTTATCTTAAATTTTCCAATCAATTTTCCTTTTAAAATACCAATATATAAAAATAAATGGCAATAATTCCAAAAGATTAAATCATTTTTTTAAAATAATCAGTTTACATTTTATTTAATTAGATCAAATATTTATTAAAATAACAGGGCCAAAATCCAGGGTCGTTACATACTCCATAAAATAATCATGCTCTACTGTTTGATTGTTTAAATGTCATTCTAGCAATTATTGTGTACAGTCACATATCAAATATCATCTCCATAAACCCTTCTTGTGTATTGAACTTGAGCTTGAATTTTTACAAAATAAATGTTTGGTCGTGTTTTTGCACTTTAAAAATAGTTTAAGTTATATTTTTAAGTATTTTGAAAATTTTGAAAATAAAGGTTAAGTGTTGATTAAAATCTATAAAAGGAGCTATTAATTTAATTAATCATCTTTTGAAAAAATTAATGTTATTTAAAATTTATAAAGAGATTATAAAATTTGATTAGTTATCTTTTGAGATAATTAATGTTCCTTATTTATAAAATGTTATAAATTAGATTAAATTATCTTTCGTGATAATTAATGCTGTATAAATTTATAAAGGTTATTTACCGTAAATATTTTGTAAATTCTTTTCGAATGGTTTTGTAAGGATTGTATAAGTATTTGAAAAGAATTGGAGGTTTAAATATATTCCTAATTACTATTTAACTATATAAAGTTAATTAACAAATTTATTAATGATGTTAAAATTTAATTCACCGATTTAGTAAAAGTGTTTTAAAGTTTAATTAATTAATTTAATAAAAAGATTAAAATTATTTAGCTAATGTAAGAAAGGTGCTCTAAATTTATTAATTAATTCATTAAAGGAGTTAAAGTTCGATTAATCATCTCTTAGGATACTTAATGTGGTTTTAAACTTATAAAAGAATTATGTCAATTATCTTTCACGATGATTAACATTGTTTTACATTAATAAAAGCACTTGATTCATTATCTTCCAAGATAATGAATGTTGTTTGAAAATTTATAAATGTTAGTTTATACATGAGAAAATCTTTTAAAAGGAATTGTTTTTTAAAATAAAGCTAAGTGTACATTGTTTTGCAGTCTATAGTAAACAATGTTTTAATGACATTTGATTTTGACGCTTCTTTTTAATACACTTAGAAATATAATTTTCTCCCTAAAAAATATTTTCTTACAAATATTTGCGATGTGAAAACCAAACACAAGTTTGAGTCTTTATAAGTTTAAAAGTTTGATTTGGTTATGAAAAGGATAACAAATTAATTTTCATGAACGATATTGCTTTTATGAAAAGGATTTAGTCATCCTCTTAGCACTAAACGTCAAGGTATCGAAACCCATTTCTATCTCGAAAGTTAAAAATATCGTCAAGGCAATGCCTATAGGTAACACTACCTTAACTTGCCCGGCTTCATTTTCAATCAAGAAATAATACAAGTTTGTAATCGACGAGCCGTGGTTAGAATATGAGATTTAATTTCCTCATACAACCATTTTGATTATTCCTGATAGTTGATTTATTAACTATCATTCAGCTTTCTTCCTCGTGCATCGTCAATCTAAGACGATTTATTCCTCATCTTCAGCATTGATATCCCTTATCGAAAATGACTAAAACCAAAGAGCGAGTTGAAGCCAAGCTATGTGGGGTTGCTCCCATTATGGTATCTTCACATCTACTCTAGACTGTATTCAGTAGTATGCATGCAAAGATGTGAAATACTCGTATTCTCGATAAGGTTGGCGGGGTTCGGCTTCAATGTGTCCGAGAGCCATTTGTTGTTTTCAAGTATATTTCTAGAGATACACATTCGGTAAGGGGTTTCACCCACCTAGCCATTGTTGGAAAATTTCCTTTTCCTTGCCTTTGATTCAAACCTTTGAATTTACTCGCTTAACTACATCGAGAAGTGAATGGATCTCTTCTCAATGTTTAATTATTTGTGACCATTCTTTAAGCTTGAATTTTGATTTTGTTTATGCCTAATCTTTCAAGTTTGGGTTTTGTTTTAATTTGTTTGCATTCGTGTATGTGTGGAAGTTGTTCTTGTGAGGTAAAACTCATTCCATATTTAGTGGCATAGTCTTACAGAATTATTCTGTGTTCATCTTATTACTTGAGTTTTCTCATGCTGATTTTTCAAGCTGATCCGGATGTTATTTTATTATAATGCTCGGTTCAGACCGATATTTTTTTCCAGTAATAAATCAATTAATAAATCATATTATAAGTCAACTATCCGAGCGCATTGCGGTAGCCAAGCTATGTGTAACGACCCGTAAATTTGGATAATTAAATTGCTTAATCTAATAAGAGTTTTGTAATTAAATTTAGAGAGAAATAAAAAAATTATAATTTATAACGAAGTAAATGTTAAAAATGAAATGTGGCAATGGTAATTAAACTAATTATATACAATTGGAGTGAAATCCCAATAATGAAATAGTGTAAATTGTTGCACTTGGTTATAAAATAGAAAATAAGTAAATATGGGAAAGTGTTGTGTAAATAAATGAATTATTAATTGAAATTGAAATTTGAATAAAATGGGAACTATTAATGTAATAAATATAAACCAAAGATAATTATACCCATAAGATAATAATTGGCTGAGTAGCAAGATTTAAAAATCAAACAAATAAATTTGTTGGAATTTCAATTGATAATTAATGAATTTACTGAAATTGAAGCTTGATACTGTAATGGCTAATAAATTAACTTTAAAATGATATAGAAATTTGTTATAAAGGATTATAAATTACTAGAGTAATCCAAGATGATAAAAATTATAAATATTAAAATTTGAATGAAAAGTGATTTAATTTAATTTAATATTAATTCATTTAATTAATGTGAAAATAACTATTTTGGCCACTGACTCGGATTTCGACGAAACCAGTTTCATCGGATCCGTAACGGTGAATTATTATTTGTTTTCAAGTTTCGTATCCATCGGACTTGTTGTTTGATCCTACGGGCTCGAAATGTCTAGAAATCAATTTAATCGAAATTAATTAAAATCAATTTGGAATAAGCTGATTTTAATGTAACTTATTCATACGATGGAATTTGGACTTAAAACCTGTTCCATTGATTTTAAAATATTTTAAAACATCTATTTTGATATATTGGTTGATCGGTTTTCGTTCCGGAGTCGCAACGGGCTTTTTGGGCCGTTTATCGTTCCAACCCAAATCAAATCCTATCCGTTATTTCTATTTTCTAACCTACCTATAAATATCTCGTTATAGACCCTAGCCACTCCTTATTCTCATTTGTCTGTACATACATCTCCTTCTGAACTCCTCGTTCCAAGGGAAAACAAATAAATTCTAGTTCAATTTCAAATCAAAATCCAAATCAAAAATTAAAACTCCTCAAACTATATCGGATTTTATGTCGATTTGAAGCTCTTGATGAATGCAAGTCAAATCTATTAGTAGTTTTCCAATTTGGCTTTCGATGTGGCCTGAAATCGAGGAATTATTTTCGACCGTTCGTTCATGCTTTTGCGAATTGACGGTGGAGTTACGACTACAAGGCGATCGAAAGGTGGCGTTGGGCTGAGGGCGTGGTGCTGGTCTTGATGATGTGGTTTGTTGATCGTATCCGGACCGTGTATCACCAGAATCAGCGGCAATAGGGTGGCAACGACGTTCACAAGCGGTGGTGCTAGGGAGTCGCGCGTGGACCTAGGAGGCGCGATCGTGGATGAGAGGCTCTACGACGATGTCAAATCGAGGTATGGGACTGCGTGTTAGCCTAAGTTCGTGAGCAACAGTGACGGTTGCGACCTGAGTGTTGCGTGCAAGGTAGGGTTCGAGCATGAGTTTCTTCTGCGACAAGGCATGTGACGTCCTTTAATTATTCTATGTTATTTATTTTATAATTCGAACTGTTAATGTTTTAATCCATATTACTTTCACATACGAATTCGGATTCGCACGCAGTTTTCTCTGATGGGATCAAATTGAAATTCCGGACATTTTTAGAATGGACGAATTCTGAGACTGTTTGAATTTTAGGATTAAATTGGATTTGAATTCGATTTAAATTAAAAAGGTGAGTATTTTAATCCATTTACAACTTCTAAAGTTTCTTATGTTTATTAAATTTAATTCATGATGTGATTAGGAATTTATTTATGATTGTTTGGTAAATTTTTAATCATCATCTCAGTTAAATTAAATTTATTTGAACTAAATTGTTATTTAATTTATTATTGCATATAAAATGCGAGTTAAATACCTGTTTGTTGTTATCAGTTTCTATATTGATATTTATGGAGTGTTTTGGATGATGATTATGATGGATGTTGATTGTTGATATTGGTTGAATGGATGTTTAGTTTATATTTTTATAAACTACAAGTTCGTTATGGATTTTTATTTATTTCGGGATTGTGGTTTGAAATGATATATAACCGTAAAATTTAAATTGCGGACTGAAATGATAAATATCCATATCACTTGACCATAGGATAGAAAATTATATACAGTCACCGTGGTCTATGTATAAAAATATTTTGAAATGATTTCTATGGTTTTGTAAAGAAATATATGGTTTTATAAGATATTGATTTTGATAGTACACAAATGTTATTTTATATATAGTTAAATTCTTTATTTTTGGCTATGTATAAATTTGTTTTAAAATATAAAATAAGTTTAATAATAAACTTTGAATTTATAAAAATATAAAATGGTTAAGTATTTATTAAAATTTTATTTTATATATAGTTTATAATGACTTAAATAAAATTAAGGTTGGAAGATAAATATGAAATTGATTTGAAATTTAATTGAACTGGGATTCTAAAGGGTAGAATTTTGTAACTTGATTTTGGTTAAAAGTGATTTAAATGAATATATCAAGTTGATTGAAATGAATATATCAAGTTAAATAAATCGAAAGAATATTCAGTTATTTGAAGTTTAATAGTTTTACTTAAATGATATTGGATTTATTAAGTAAACATTTCAAATCTAAATAATAGTAATCGAATTTGATATATATGGAATTATCAAAATTAAGTTTTGAAATTATGGAATATTTAAAGCTTTGAAAAATATGGAAATTGAAATGGTTTCTTTGAGGTTCAAATCTTTATTTGAAATCGATATAAATAGAAATGGTTTATTGAAACTGAATTGAGTTGAAATTTATGAATTGGGATTTGATATAAAATGAATTTGGATACAAGTTGGTTTGAATCAATTTGTGAAGTTGAGAAAATTATTTTAAAAGTAATTTTAAATTTAAAAATATTTTTATTATATATACTATTTGAATATCGAAACTATTTAAGTGGTGAAAGTTATGGTTTCGAAGCCATGATTTCAAAGTATTATGTTTGAAAATGTTATATTTTCAAGTATTTTGTTTCGAAAGTGTTATAACCTTGAAAATACTTCGATTTTTGGAAAAGGCTATATTTGAAACTGAAATTATATTGTACTTGATGTTGAAATTGAAATGATATCGTATTGGTATTGTTTTTAAAAGGCAACGATATTTTGGTTTTAAAGTATAAATTATTTTGACATGACTGCGGTGTTATAATAACTTTTGGTTGTTAAAGAGACCGGGATCGTAAGTTGTCATACTCTCTCCAACTCTGAAAACCACTTTAACAACCGTGTATGCGGTGGAGATTTCAGAATGAAGTAGGATGGTGGCGACGTCCTATTGAGGTATATACGTAGACCCGACTCCTGTGAGTTGGCATAAGGTGGCTAAAACAGGAGCAATCGACGGGCTAATGAGTTCGCTTCTCTTATCGGACACACTTCTTCAATACAATTCTATTACTTTGTGATTGATTAGGTGCACCTTTGATTTTTGAGAGTGTGGCTCGAGGTGGGCGGTAGTAACTGCTACGCGTTACCACCGGTCCGGAAGTGCAATTGGTATATCTACCCTGGCATTGCCTAGTTGTGTCATGTCACTTACCCTAGCACGCCTTGAACGATTTTGATTTTGTGTCGTAGCCTATGGAGTATCCTCTGGTGGCTTCTCGATCAGGAGGGACTATGATACTGGATAGACTATTGGGACTATGTAAAGGGAGATATGGGTAACTCCTTAACGCTATTTCAAAATAAGTTTACTTTACTTCTAGACACTATTATAATAGCGTATATTGCTATATAGTAGATAGTTTAACAGATCCTTAGGAGTTGTAAATCCCGAACATCTCTTAAGTTATTGCACTCACGTTAGACACTGGATAGGAGATGTCAAACCCCGTAAACATCTCTGATGCCGTTCCACTCATATTTTACCTATGATTTAACTTACATAAGATCATTTATTTCTGACTTGAGTGTTTTGTCCTTTCAATTCGCTCGGGTCAGTCTGAGCATTTCAAGGTTTGAAGACCTTACTTCTGGAGGACGAAGACGAACATTGTATTACTATTAGTTACTATATTGTTCCACTGCATCACATTGCTCCGCTGCATTGTTATTTATTATTATTTGGTATGTGTAACTCTAATTCTGTGTTGTATAAGTATAATCAAATGTTTTTGTAAACAGCTTCATGAAATGTTATTTGATTATTATGTTTTATCATTCCGTTGTGAGGTTCTGTTTTGTTTTATTTCTTTCTCTTCTTTTCATATTCACCACAATAACAATCCACTCTTTTGTATGGTTTGAGACGGCATTTGTGTTTGCCTAAAACATACAAAATGGTTCGATGTTACAATTGGTATCACAACTTTGGTTTAGCGATAAACCTTAGCTTTGTGGGGTCTGACTCTTTATTTATAGGGTAGTAATACCTTATGATGAGTCGTTGAGTGTATATATATGAGAGAGTGTATTTGTTAGTGTTATAAAAAGGTTTTGATAGTGTGTTAATTTGTTCCGTTTTGTATTTATGAATTCTGGTTGGTGCATAGGACGCTATGACATCGATATGGATTTCTAAACACTTGTTAATTGGACAGATCGACACAATATTTGTTTTGAAATATAGGTGAATGAAATAATTTTTCCTATTGTATATTTTATATAAAAAATAATGATTTATAAAGGATATATTTGGTTGTAATGTATTGGTTGTTATTAGTGAAATTTATGATGGACATAAGATTTAAATAAGATAAATGAAATTTGGAAACTTAGAACTTAAGTTTCGCGGTTTTTAAAAATTTCTTTCGAATAATTTTGGGACATAATAATAATAATTTTATTAGAAGTATTTTCTGATATAAATATTTCAAAATGATTTGAAAGAATTGTTTTAAAGAAATTTTGGAAAGAAATAAGTTCTGTACTCCCCTCTCTATCGCTGGAAAATAATTTCGATGATGAGTGCACGCATCATCATCATTGGTATTCGAGTTTCTAAGTGGGAAGGCCACTGTAGTAGTTTTACTGGAAATTTTTTTTGATAAACAAATATAAATTTCAATTTTTTTAAAATATAATTGGATATATAAATTGTAAGTATATACATTTATCTATTATTTCAAATGATTTGAAACGGAACCCAACATTTAGTTCTTAAATTTATATAAATTAGAGATTTTCAAATATTGTAACGGAATGAAATTTTAACCATTTAATGATTGAAATCCTAAATGAAAACAAGAAATTAAATGCTAAAATTATAGCTGAAGTATATAAGAAATTTGAAATTTGTAACCTGCAAACAAAAAGATATGAAAGTAAAAGATGTAATTATTGAACCTTTATTTACTAAAATGAGATAAGATAAGCTTGTGTAAGTTTCATTGGCATTCTTAAAAACATATATGTAATTTTCCAAAAGATTTAAAAGTTGTAATGTTTAATAGGAAAATGTAATGGAAATATTACAAGTAAACTTATGTACTGAAAGTGTTTAATGAATTATTTTTATAAATAAGAATCCGATGTTATAGCTATTATAAACTTAAGTTACAATTGAAATGTTATTATAATAAAATGAGATAGAAAGTAAATATTGTAAATGGTAATTAGAAACAAGTAAATATATTGGAATGCTAAATAACTGAATTACACATGAATACTGTAAATAAATGAAAATTAAGTAATGAATAAATGAATGTAATGCAAATTTCTTTTATTTACAAAGAAGCTTATATAGTACTCTAAGAATATGCTTACATATGTTTAAATTAAATTGTATATGAGTAACATATGTAAGAAATGAAGATAACGTATGAAAATGAAAGAATGGAAATGAAATTTGCAAGAAATAAATGTAAATTAAAAGATGAATCCTTATATGAATAAACGGAAATTAAGCAATAAATGTTGTGAAATGAAATTATTAAGTATGGACTTAGTTTATGCTTGGGGTCATTGTTTGTTTGATTTATGGTTGTTTGAGGCAATGATACTTTAAAATTGTTTGGATGTAGGAATAATCTATCTACTTTCATCTAAGACTATTGAGTAAATGGTGCACTTAGTAGTTTATTTTTCATTCTGTACAATTTAAAGTTTTTGAACCCGAACAACTATTTGTTTTGTTTGATATGAATGGATAATTGATCTGTGTTGATTTTATATGATGATTGTATATTGGTTGCAAGTGATTGTTGTTTATATTGATTTGGTTGTTAATGGTTGAAACAAATTTAATTGTTTCATTTCATATAATTATTAACTCCTTTTAGATTATGTGAGTGAAATACAGGTTATGGAAGCAATTGCTACTGCTTTGGTTTCATAAAATAAGCTTTAATTGTCCGACAAATAGGTACGTTTTTAGATTACGGTTTTATAGCGTTACTATATTATTTTTCCCGTGTTGGGATATACATTATTTTGAAAAATATATGTTGTATATTTTTATATTTGATATTATTATTTCTCCCGAGCCTCTCCGTACAAAGGAGACTCTATTGAAATTTTTCAAAAATTTTGGACTTAGAAATTTTTATGAAATATTTCCAAACTTTTATTAACTTGAGTACAAAAGGATATGTTTTATTTAAATTAATTAATTTTTTATATTTTTTTATAAATTTAATATCTTGAATAAGATATATTGATTACTTAATTCCTTTTTCCCTCCTTTTTTCTTTTCGGGGACGAAAAGTTTTGAGTATGGAAGAGTGTAACGACCCGCAAATTTCGATAATTAAATTGGTTAATATAATAAGATTTTTTTAATTAAATTTAGAGAGAAATAAAAACTTTATAATATATACAAAATGAATGTTAAAAATGAAATGTGACAATGGTAATTAAAACTAATTATAGACAATTCGAGCGAATCCCAATAATGAAATAGTGTAAATTATTGCACTTGGTTATAAAATTGAAAATAAGTAAATAAGGGAAAGTGTTGTATAAATAAATGAATTAGTATAATTAATGGTAATTGGATGAATTCGGTATTATGTAAGTAATTATAATAATTAGTTGAATATAAAATAAACTTAAGTGTAAATTAAAGGTTATGATAACAATTATTATAAATTACCTATTTAATTTGTCAATGAAATTAATTGGAAATCAATTACATTTATATGTAAGTAAATGTTCATTAATGTGAGTTAGGACAGTAATTGTAAAGTGTGAATGTAATAAAATAAAGGGAAATGTATATTTTGTTCATAAGATAAAATAAAGGAATGAAACCTAGTTGAATAGATTAATTGAGATTTTAATTATAATAAATGTATATTTGACAAATTTAATATAATTGAAAATAATGGTTAATACATAGGAAAGATGTAAATGTGAATATATGAATGTAATGAAAGACAAGCAAATATTAACCAAGTTATAGAGTAATAATAGACTTAATAAAAAGATTTGAATTGGATCAAATCAATTTATTTGGAATTTATCAATTGGAATTCAATCTATAACAAATGGATTAATGGTAAGTAAATGAAATTAAATACTATGTTAACTGAAATTTGGATAAAATGGGAAATATTAATGTAATAAATATAAACCAAAGATAATTATACCCATAAGATAATAATTTGCTGAACATCAAGATTTAAAATCAAATAAATGGATTTGTTGGAATTTCAATTGATAATTAATGAATTTACTAAAATTGAAACTTGATATTGTAATTGGGTTGTAAATTAACTTTAAATTGATATAGTAATTTTTTATAAAGGATTATAAATTACTAGAGTAATCCAAGATGATAAAAATTATGAATTTTAAAATTTGAATGAATACTGATTTAATTTAATTTAATATTAATTTATTTAATTAATATGAAAATAGCCATTTTGGCCACTGACTCGGATTTCGACGAAACCTATTTCATCGGATCCGTAACGGTGAATTATTGTACGATTTTAAGTTTTATGTCGATCAGACTTGTCGTTTGATCGTACGGGATTGAAACTCCTAGAAATCAATTTAATGAAATTAATTGAAATGAATTTGAAATAAGTTGATTTTAATGTAACTTTTTCATTTGATGGAATTTGGACTTGAAACCTACTCCATTGATTTTAAAATATTTGAAAACATCTATTGCGATATATGGGTTGACCCATTTTCGTTCCGAAGTCGGAACGGGTTTTTCGGGCCGTTTATCGTTCCAAACCAAATCAAATCCGATCCGTTATTTCTATTTTCTAACCTACCTATAAATATCTCATTATATACCCTAGCCACTCCTTATTCTCATTTGTCTGTACGTACATCTCCTTCCCAACTCCTCATTCCAATGGAAGACAAACAAATTCCAGTTCAATTTCAAATCAAATTCCAAATCAAAAATTAAAAATCCTCAAACTATATCGGATTTTATGTCGATTTGATGCTCTTGATGAACTCAAGTCAAATCTATTGACAGTTTTCCAATTTGGCTTTCGATGTGGCCTGAAATCAAGGAACTATTTCCGGCCGTTCATTCGTGCTTTTGCGAACTAACGGTGGATTTGTGACTACAAGGCGATCGGAAGGTGGAGTTGGGCTAAGGGCGCGGTGCAAGTCTTAGTGATGTGGTTCATTGATCGTATGGGGGCCGTGTATCACCAGAATCGGCGGCAATAGGGTGGCGGCAGCGTTCACAAGCGGCGGTGCTAGGCAGTCGCATGTGGGCCCAAGAGGCGCTACCATGGGCGAGAGGCTCTACGGCGATGTCAGATCAGGGTATGGGACTGCGTGTTATCCTGAGTTCATAAGCATTGGTGGCGGCCACGACTTGAGTGTCGCGTGCAAGGTAGGGTTCGATCGTGAGTTGCTTCTGTGACGAGGCAGGTGACGTGCTTTAATTATTTTATTTTATGTATTTTATAATTCGAATCGTTAATGTTCTAATCCATATAATATCCACATAAGAATTCGAATTCACGCGTAGTTTTCTCTGATGGGATCGTATTGAAATTCTAGACATTTTGAAACTAGATTGGATGAATTCTGAGACTGCTTGAATTTTGGTTTTAAATTGGAATTGAATTCAATTTAAATTAAAAACTTGAGTGTTTTAACCCACTCACAACTTCTAAAATTTCTTATGTCTACTAAATTTAATCCATGATGTGATTAAGAATTTATTTGTGATTGTTTGGTATATTTTTAATCATCATCTCAGTTAAATTGAATTTATTTGAATTAAATTGTTATTTAATTTATTATTTCATATAAACTGCGAGTTAAATACTTGTTATTTGTTATCAGTTTCTATATTGATATTTATGGAGTGTTTTGGATGATGATTGTGATGGTTGTTGATTGGTGATATTGGTTGAATGGATGTTTAGTTTATACTGTTATAAACTGCAAGTTCGTTATGGATTTTTATTTACGTCGGGATTGCGGTTTGAAATGATATATAACCGTAAAATGTAAATTGAGGATTGACATGATAAATATCCGTATCACTTGACCATAGGATAGAAAATGATATACAGACACCATGGTCTATATAAAAAAATATTTTGAAATGATTTCTATGGCTTTGTAAAGAAATATATGGTTTTATAAGATATTGATTTGGATATTATATAAATGTTATTTTATATATAGTCAAATTCATGATTTTAAGCTATGTATAAATTTGTTTTTAAATATAAAATAAGTTAACTAATAAAGTTTGATTTTATCAAAAAATAATATGGTTAAGTATTTATTTAAATTATATTTTATATAGAGTTTATAATGACTTAAACAAAATTAAGGTTGGAAGATAAATATGAAATTAATTTGAAATTTAATAAAATTGAGATTTTAAAGGGTATGATTTTTATAAATTGATTTTGGTTTAAAGTGATGTAAATGAATATATCAAGTTGATTTAAGTGAATATATCAAGTTGATTTAAATGAATATGTCAAGGTGATTTAATTGAAAGAATATTCAGTTATTTGAAGTTTAAAAGTTTTACTTAAATGATATTGGATTTATTAAGTGAGAGTTTAAAATCTAAATAATAGTAATTGAATTTGATATATATGGAATTATCAAAATTAAGTTTTGAAATTATGGAATATTTAAAGCTTTGAAAATTATGGAAATTGAAATGATTTGTTTGAGGTTCAAATCTGTATTTGAAATTAATATAAATTGAAATGGTTTATTGAAACTGAATTGAGTTGAAATTTATGAATTAGGAATTGATATAAATTGAATTTGGATACAAGTTGATTTGAATCAATTTGTGAAGTTGAGAAAATTATTTTATTTTATAAAGTAATTTTAAACTTAAAACTATTTTTATTATATATACTATTTGAATATCGAAACTGTATAAGTGGTGAAAGTTATGGTTTCAAAGCTATGAATTTCAAAGTATTATGTTTGAAAATGTTAAATTTTCAAATGTTTTGTTTCGAAAGTGTTATAACCTTGAAAATGCTATTATTTTTGGAAAAGGATATATTTGAAATGGAAATTATATCGTATTTGGTTTTGAAATGGAAATGATATCGTATTGATATGGTTTTTAAAAGGCAACGACATTTTGGTTTTAAAGTATAAATTATATTGAAATGACCGCGTTGTTATTATAACGTTTGGTTGTTAAAGAGACCAGGATCAGAAGCTGTCATACTCTCTGCCAACTTCGGAAACCACTTTAACAACCGTGTACGTAGTAGAGATTCTAGAATGAAGTAGGATGGTGGCGACGTCCTATTGAGGTATATACGTTGACCCAACTCCCGTGAGTTGGCATAAGGTGGCTAAAACAGAAGCAATCGATAGGCTAATGAGGTCGCTCCTCTTATCGGACACACTTCTTCGATACCATTCTATTACTTTATGATTGATTGGGCGTACTTTGATTTTTGGGAGAGTGGCTCGAGGTGGGCGGTAGTAGCTGCTAAGCGTCATCACCGGTCTGGAAGTGCATTGGTATATCTACCCTGGCATTTCCTAGTTGTATCGTGTCACCTACCCTAGCGCGCCTTGTACGATTTAGTTTTATGCCGTAGCCTGTGGAGTATACTCTGGTGGCTTCCCGATCAGGAGGGACTATGATAGTGGATGGACTATTGAGACTATGTATGTGTTAAGGAAGATATGGGTAACTCCTTAATGCTATTTTAAAGTAAGTTTACTTTTCTTCTAGACACTACCATAATAGCATATATTACTACATAGTAGAGAGTTTAATGGATTCTTAGGAGATGTAAATCAAGAACATCTCTTAAGTTACTACACTCATGTTAGACACTGGATAGGAGATGTCAAACCTCGTAAACATATCTGACGTCGTTCCAGACATATTTTACCGTTGATTTAACTTACATAAGATCCTTTAGTTCTGACTCGAGTATTTTGTCCTTTCAATTTGCTCGGGTTAGCCTAAGCATTTCAGAGTTTGAAGACCTTACTTGTGGAGGATGAAGACGAAGATTGTATTACTATTATTTACTATATTGTTCCACCACATCACATTGTTCTGCTGCATTGTTATTTATTATTCTTGGTATGTGTAACTCTAATTCTGTGTTGTATAAGTATAATCAAATGTTTTTGTAAACAGCTTCATGAACTATTATTTGATTATTATATTTTTTCATTTCGCTTTGAGATTCTGTTTTGTTTTATTTCTTTCTCTGCTTTTCTTATTCACCCCAATAACAATCCACTCTTTTTTATGGTTTGAGACGGCATGTTTGTCTACCTAAAACGTACAAAAAGGTGGGAAATTACACTATGCGGTTCATCTTATCATTTTTGTTATTCCCGATAGTTGATTTATTACTTGAGTTGTTATACTTAGATAGTTTAGAAGCATTGACTATTTTTCGATAATTTATACTCAACTCGTTTATAGGGATTTATTGTTTTGATAATTGTGAGTAAATTAAAATGAACCCTTTGTGAATTGAGTTTCACAATTTGACTATATGGTGTTTGAAGTAAATATTAAGTTAGAACTCATTTTTTTAATAATGTTAAGTTAAAGGTAAAACTTTTAATAAATTTTTTTAATATAATCTAAATGGGAGAGTAAGATATTTAGAGGATAAATATTTGTGAAAAGTTTATTGTAATAAAGGAAAAGTTATTATAATATTGGATGATTTTAAAGGTACATTTTATATGATTGTAGTATATATTAAACGATTTATATTATTTAGAAAGGGTGCTTTATAAGTAAAAAGGGTTTTGAAAAAATTAAATTCCAATTGTGCTTATAGTAGTTTTAAAAAGGATTTTGAGAAAAGTAATGGCAGTATTGCTTGGGAATGTTTGTAAGTATAAATATTTCAAAAGAATTTTTAAGAAAGCTACATTTTTTGGATACTTGTAACACCCTTAGTTTTGATAACATTATCCAGGAGATTTAATTAGATAAATTAAATAGATTAATGTAAACATTAGAGTGATAAGAGGATTGAGATTTGAATAAATAACTAATGGCTGTGCTTAATTATCTAAATGGGCTTATAAATGGCTTATATACTAATGAATTAAAATAAGGGTATTAGGGTAATTTCCACCTACATTTTTATTACCCTTATATTCGTGTTTTATTTCCCATTGACGTTTATTTCACAAAAAACGTAAATCAAAGGAGAATAGCCGGCCATTACTAAGGAGTAAGAAAAAGGGGAAAATCGATCAAAAGCTAAGGATTAAAGCAAGGGGATTAATCTCAATCAAATCTCAAAGTTGTTATCCTAATCAAGGTGAATAATAACTAAATCATCTCTATTTTTTTATGATCATTTGATTTTCGAATTTAAGATTAAATCCATTATAATGATGATTTTGATGATATGCTAGGGTTTTATAACATGTTTGATTCAAACAAGATTGTTTGATAATTGTTTATACATGGTTTTAAGGGTCATTAAAATTGAATTTCAAATGCCATGAAGAATATATATATGTTATATAAAACATGATTTTGGAGATGTGTTTCAATTTTTATAACTTTCCAAGCTATGGCCTTCGAGTTATTCGTACATCTTTTTAGACCCAAGTCTAAATTTGCTTCATTTCTGATTTGTTCTATCTCGGACTCCACTTCTTTATTATGAAATTTCAAAGAAAAATATGGATAATTAGATTTAGAAATTAATTTTGGTTGTTGTATGAAGAATTTAGGTTTGAAATTCTTATTTGTCAAATAACTTATTGAAACGAATTGCTATAATTTTTAGGGATTTTTCCTAAGTAATTTACTTAGGAAATTAGATTATTTTAGAAGAAGGATTTAATTATTTTTATTCTTTTTCTTAATGGAAGGGCTTATTTGTTAAATTAATCCCTGTTAGATTTGAAATTATGCGGCAGTTATTTTGGTAAAGAATATGAAAAGTTTATGGCAACCAAATTAAATGTTTACAAATAGGCAGATTAGTTATAATAATTACTTTAAATGGCATTAAATCGGTCTTTACCCAGAAAAGTGTGTTCTGCCACTTTTAGAAGCACCATTCGACCCTATGCTCCTACCTTCAATCAAGTCAAAACCTACCAAGTTGAAACCAACTAAATCAAAACCAATATACAAGGTATCATAATGTTGGTACGTAGTGGATTGGAGAAGGGCGGAAGGAATGGTGTTGAAACATAGCTTTCGATGGGGTCGAAACATTTGTTTTACTTCCTAAAGAAATGCGCTCGCCTGTATATATTAAATGCTTTCTAAAGAATCGAAACAGATGCTTTCGAAGGGGTCTTTCTAAATTGTTTTTGAAAGGGGTTGTCGCCTCTTGTTTGATTGTAACTTCCGAAGGAGTTACTTAGTTTTAAAACTAATGCTTTCGAAAAGGGTGGGTTCGACAAAGTCGAAACCCTTCTACCATTCCTGTGCCTTTCGAAGGGATTGAAAATCATCAATGCTTTCGATAGGTAGATTTTTTTTATATTTGTACTAAGCTACTTCCTAAAAGCTTTAAAAGGATTCAAGCGTTTCGAAGGCAATGGCTTCGAAAGGGGTTTCGAAGTTATCGTTCAAATGTTTTAAACTTTCGAAAGGATGGTGCCGAAGCCATCTGTTTCTCCCTAAACTCTTTTAAGTGGTTTCGGAAGGGGTATTTTCACTTATATTCACATAGACCCAATAAAGTATGTTTTAAATTAAACACAATGATTTTGAAAGGTGTACTTTCAAATGGTTTCGAAGCTATGCTTCTATAATTCAATGTAATACTTTAATACATTCGAAAGGTTTCAAAAGAAAGGTTAAAGTGTTTTGAAAGGCAGGTGCCTAGTGTTTTGAAAAGAATATTTTAATGTTGTCGAAAGGAAGTTTTCCCTATGGTTTCGAAAGTAAAGATTAAAGGTTTCGAAATCCCTAGTTTTCAAAACAAAGAACCCAGTCTTTTTAAAGATAAAACCCATGGCATTATAAAAGAGCTTTTGAATGCTTTAAATGGAGTTTTTGAAGAAGCTTTCCTTGGTAAAATAATAGGTTAAAGGAATTAACCAAGTTTTGTATAAAAATGATTTCAAGGATATTAAATAACATATATTGGTGATTATTATGTTAATATGTTTGCTTTACATATTCACTTTGATATGGACCCATTATCGTAATTTGGGGAAAAGGGACAAAATAACCAGCAAGGCTAGCCCAGTGGTGAATATAAATTGGATTAACTCCTGAATGAGTAGAATTACATCCAGGAGGTCAGGTATAGAATGCCTAAATACTACTTAAAGAAGTTGTCAGGTAGACAAGTTCATTGTAAACCATTAAAACTATGTATACGAAAATTTATTGGTAGGGACTAATTGGTTTGTATTAAACTCATGAAAAATATCTCTAGATTAAGTTTTTGGCAGAAGTCCATAGGTTCCTAATCAACCATTGAAAACTAGGATAAGAGGGAAGTTATTGGAGATACCAATAGGTTCAAGGAGGACCCATGAATGATGAAGTTATTGGTAGGGGCCAATAGGCTCTTATTGATCCCATGAAAACTATGAAATTGGATAGAGAGTCAATAAGCATTAAACAAGTTATTGGTCAACCCATGAATGCTATTAGGTTAATTGTGCCCATAGAAACTGTTGCCGAGACATATAGTCAAAAATGGATGGTTATGGGTGATCCAAAATTGATTTATTTGTTTGCATATCATCATAATATTTAGAAATTCTATGTTTTAACCGTTGTGGATGTAGGAGCATAGTATATGGTTTTATAAAGTTTTGTATAAGATACTAGTAAGGGGAAAACTCGTTCCGCTAAGCGGTGTGGTCTCACTAGATACCTAAACAGTTTGAGATGGTAGATTATTATTCATACTAGGCTTTATGTCTGACTCGAAGTAATGTCGTCAACTAGCACGAAGAATAAGGCTGTTGAGGAGCAACCATCCATGCAACTGCTTTGTGCGAGTATCGATATGCCGGATAGAAGGTCACGTGTTTCATTTAAAGAGGAAATCCTGAATATCAAGTATAAACTCAAAGCTACTACACAGTGGCTATTTGTTCTACAGAAACAAATATAAAATATGCATAACATAAATCAGTCACAGATATTCATATCACTAAGGCAGAAACAGATATGAATATAACACATAAAAGTGTACATCAAAGTAGTGATCATGTAAGATCCACTACATCACAAAAGAATAGGTACAAGTGCTTGACAAAAGAATATGCATACATCAAGGAGTCTCTATCTCGAATGTATAAAACAAAAACAACTAAGCTAAGTAGTTATCCAAAAGTCAGATGACGGACCCTGATAAGAAGTCAAGTAGAAGCACCTGAAATACCTCGATCTGACCCAAGTATTGTTTAAGAAGAAAATAATAAACGGATCAGTCTAGCTATACATATCATATAAAATGAGATAAGAAAAGGGATATGACAAAAACATATGATAACAATAATGCCATGTCGTGACAAGTGTACATTAGATTACAACAAAAATCATACAATATCTCGAATATTCTCAAACGCCAAAAGAAATGTCATATTCTTTATTTTATTCACCAAACCACAAATATTGATAAAGCTTATCAATATAAATCACAAAAATTGGTGAAACACAAATTCTTGAAATTATTAATTAGAAATTCGAAAATCACGAAGGGGGAGGCCTATCAAAAATGGGAGCATTAAAACTCACCAATACGTGTATCACAAATAGGTCGCTATCCTATGGACGTTAACCATAGAGCCGGTGCAACGATGTAGTACAATAACGGTATGCTAGAGAAACCTGAAACTCGAATAATTCAAAACTACAACGTAGTACAATAACGGTATGCTCGATGAACCTGATACTCAAATAATTTGAAACAACGACGTAGTACGATAATGGTACATCCGATGGATCTGATAAGCCGGAAAAACGACGTAGTACAACAATGGTATGCTCGATGAACCTGATAAGACAAAACAACGATGTAGTACAACAATGGTACGTCCGATGAATCGAACTCCATAAAAGAACATGGGTCGCTAGCCCATAAAAATGAGTAAAAACTCTAAAGAACCCATAGGTCATTAGCCTATTAACGAAATGAGACGAAGCTCAATAAAACGAGGTACAGTCCCCCACGTAGACAAAAAGATATCGCATATCGCTAGTCTATACCATAAAATGATCATCATTGATCAATAAGAATTGTGAATTACACTAAGCTAGTAAATAAACGAGTTTAGCTTCATGTCTCATAACCATTGACTTAACTTAAGTATTTACGAACAAATTCTAGATTTCCACTCGAAAATTGTCACAAGGTTTCAATCGAACAAGCCTAAAAATTAACCGACGAAGTAAACGCAAGCATTTCATACCACTTATTTTGCTAAGTCATTTAGTTAGGTTTCTGATACGAATGAGGTAAAGGTTTGTATATACCAATAGGCTGGAAAACGGTTTTAAAAACGAGTTTTGTATTGAAAGTAACGTTGAAATCATTTTTGCGAAAGAGTTTTAGTATTTACTATTAGTATAAAAACCTTTGTATTTTAAAGTGATAAATCACAGAAATGATTGTAAAAACAATCGATCACTAAAAATTCACATTCAACTATGTGAATTAAAACCCCAAAAATCGATATCATATCCAAATCAAATGGATATTCCTAAAAATCTAGAAAAGAATTCATCAAAGTCGATAATAAATGACAACAACCAATCAGATCAACAAATTCGGTAAAAATTTGAAATCCAATTAAAAATAGCCAAAATAGGCAAAATTGGACGAACTAAACGTCTGGGGTTCATCCAGACTGCTGGATTTGGGTTCTAGAAATATTTCAAAAACCTCCCAGACGTCTAAACTCTAACCAGACGTCTGAACACTAACCAGACGTTTGAATCCCAATCTAGACGTCTGGATTTTGTCTCTGCCTTTTTGTTTCTTTTCTGCTGTATTTTTTTATCTCCTGCCCTAACCAGGCGCATGGACCTTCCAATTAGATGTCCGGTTGCATGTTTTGGGCAACAATTTGCATAGCCCAATGATGGCCAAATTGATTCGGAAGCGATCGAACGAGAGATGGAGGCTAGAGATTTATGCCAAACGACAACCCATCCCTATAGGCTCTTTGATACACCAACAAAAACATGTCCAAATATCCAAGATAGGATCTTTAAAGATTTTGACTTCAATATATCAAAATTGGAAAATTCACCAAATGAATTCAAATCAAAAGCAAATGAATATGAATAGATGTTAGTAATTCATACCTAACAACAATGAAAGCTATAGACGTAGATGTGAGTTCAAAAACTCACCATTAAACCTAAAAAAACGAATGAGAAGCTTTAAAACAAAGAAAAGATCAACCACTCTTCACTTCAACCCAAGAAGCTCGAATCTAAGCTCATAAGCAAATATTTCATTAGTTGGGGTTTAGGAATTTCTGAAAATTGAAGAGAGATTGAGATGGAGAAGATGAAGAGGATGCTTACCTAAGCTTCTCATTGATTTTGGAGCTTAATTTGAATTTCCTAGCAAAACTAGGGTTTAGGAATTTTGTTTTCTTTTCTCTTTCTCCATTTTTCTTTAGCTTGAAAGTGTTAAGAAATGAAAATGAAAGAAGAGGAGAGGGGGTGGAGTTAGGGTATTATGTTGGGTTAATGGGCTGAAACCCAAACCCAAACCCAAAGCCCAATAGAAAAATAGCAAAATTCTAGTCGACTCCAAATATATCGATGTTTATACTCAGAAAGGTCGCAAAGCCCATTTTGGACTCAATGGATGTGATCTCAGGTCCTAATTCGATAGTTTACAAAAAGAAGCATTTCAGACTTTAATCTGACTAACGATGCTCTATTTAAATAAATCAATTAAATATACAATCATAAAATATGCGGGTTGTTACAAACTCCCCTCCTTAAAGAAATTGCGTCCTCGCAATACTTAAGAAGAAAATAAAGAGTAACAACCATAAAAGCATACCAATACAAAAGAAAATTTGAAGTAATAAGTTTACCTCAAAGAACTCAAGAGAGTAAGTCCGGATGTGCTCGCCCAATGAATTCTCTGGACTCCCAAGTACAATCCTTAGGATTTAAGGACTACTGAACTTTCATAAGTGGGACATCTTTATTACGAAGACGTTTAACCTCCGTAGCAATGATACAGGTAGGATGTTGCTCATAAGTCAAATTAGGTGAAACTTCAATTTCTTCATTAACACCAGGCTCAAGAATAGAATGAAATCCCTAAGGCATTTTCGTAGTTGAGAGACGTGGAATACGTCATGGATAGCAGAAAATTGAGCCGGTAATAAAAGGCGATAAGCCATGGAATCAATACGTTCGGTGATGGGCAATGGGTCAATATATCGAGGCGCTAATTTTCTCAATTGACTGAAATGCACAACACCCTTAATCCGTGAAACATGAATAAACAACAACTCTCCCGCAGAAAATTTCAAATTCCTTCTTCGGTTATCGGTATAGGATTTTTGTCTACTTTGAGTTTCTTTCATCCTATAATGAGAAAGGTAAATCTTTTCTATGGAATCACAAATAAAATCTGGACCTAAAACTAGCTTCTTGCTGGTCTCAAGCCAATAAGAAGGAGATATGCATAGCCTTCCATAGAGTGCCTCGAAAGGTGCCATACCAATATCAGATTGGAAGCTATGATTTTAAGAAAACTCAATAAGGAAAATATGATCTTCCAAACTTTCGTTGAAATCAAGAACACATGCCCGAGGATAATAAGCGGTGCTAAAATTAAGCTTCGTTCCCAAAGCTTTTTAAAGACTCTTCCAAATCCACTTGTAAATAATGGATCACGATCGCTAAAAATAGAAGTAGGAACTCCATGCAATTTAACAATTTCTCTAACATGGAGTTTGGCCAAGAGAGGTACAGTCCGATTAGACCAAACGAAAATAAAATAGGCGGATTTTGTAAGTCTATCTACTATCACCCACAAACTATCATGACCCGAAGGAGAACGGGGAAGACCATCAATAAAGTCCATGGAGACTTGATCCTACTTCCAAACAGGAATGTCCAAAGGTTGCAATAACCCACCAGGACTTTGATGCTCGGCCTTTTCGAGTTGGAAAGTCATGAAACGCTTAATAAAGTTAGCAATATCAGATTTCATTCCATTCCAATAATAAAATCGCTTCATATCTGTGTACATTTTACTACTACTGGGATGAATGGTAAATTTAGTACAATGAAAATTTTCTAAAATGTCTTTATGGAGAATGCTAATATTTGGCACGATAAGTCTACCAAATTTTCAAACGCCGCCACGAGCATCGATTTCAAAGTCTTTCAACCATCAATATTTCTATCCCTACAACTTTGACTAAGATGGGCCAATTCGGGATCATGCTTTTAAGCGACAAGAATACAGTCTAAAAGAGATGGATAAGCCTCAAGGCTACACAGAAAAAGAGATGAATATGAATCAGGTCCACGATCTCGAATCTCACAAGCGGATAAAATCTCGAGATCATTCCATTTGGATATCATCATTGAAACAACAGCTTATTGCTTACGACTAAGGGCATCGGCAACATGATTCCTCTTTCCAGGAGTATACAGAATATCAAGATCATAAAATGCAAGGAACTCGAGCCAACGTTGTTGACGCAAATTAAGTTCCTTTTGAGAAAATAAATATGTCAAATATTTATGATCGGTGTAGAGAACAAATTTCTGTCCCAAAAGATAATGACGTCAACTTCTAAGGGCGAAAGCAATAGTCACGAGCTCTAATTCATGAGTGGCATATCTAATCTCGACAGGCTTTATTGCTTAGAAGCATAAGCGAAAACACGTTCCTTTTGCATGAGAACAGCTCCCAAACCAACACAACTAGCATCGGTATAAACAACAAAGTCTTGATTCCCTTCGGGAATCACAAGAATAGGAGCATCGGAAAGGAGTTCTATTAATTTATGGAAAGCAGCTTCACATTTGTCTGACCAAACGTACTTAACTCCCTTCTTTGTCAAACCTGTAAGAGGCATGGAAATTTTAGAAAAGTCTTTTATGAACCGATGGTAATAGCCCGCCAATCCAAGAAAACTATGAATTTCCGTCACACACTCCAGTCTCTTCCAATTTTAAATTGCTTCAATCTTTGAAGGATTCATGGAAATTTAGGATTCACAAATGATATGTCCTAAAATTTCACGCGAGATTGCCAAAAGTGGCATTTGAAAATTTTGCTTTCAATTGAATGCTCCTAAGAGTTTCCAATACAATCCAAAAATGTTTTTCACGCGCTTCCTCCATTTTAGAATAAAAAGAATATCATCTATGAAGATGAGAACGAACCGATCGAGGAAGTCTTTGAAAACTCGATTCATAAGGTCAGCCAAAAAAGATGGAGCATTCGTATTCGACTGTCGTCTTAAGAATTTCCAATTCAATCCAAAAATGTTCGAAAATTGACATTAAATACCTCACTTGTATTCAACTGTCAAAAATTCAAACATCGAACTCCAGTCGGATGGAGCTTATAACAACATCAGATGAATATATAAAAAAGCGAAAACAGAATGAATATCATGCATTACATCACAGATATAACATCATCATAATATCCATTACTACATCAGAGTATCATAATACATATGCCACAACTCCAAATAAAACATCATAATAGTACAACAAGTGATCATATATCCAAAAAGTCTTCAAATGAAATGAAGCGATAGCGAACTTCCAAAACTTAGCACCTTGAAATCCCAACAGCTTCTAAAATATCTCCAAAGTAAAAGCTCTAAAATACTGCTAACACCAGAACACGGAAACCTGCTACTAGGCTGCCCGTGTGGAAATTATGGGCACCCAGAGTTTAGAAAAGAAACAATAAACTCCAGGTCAGTCATGGGACTGGTATGAGTAAACAAAAACAGTAGCTTTTAAATAAACTAGATTTATAAAAGAAAACCGTTTATGCTTTTGGAAAATGAAACTACCATAAGGCCTCCCCACACACACACAATGCAATCGCACACTTGGTGGAGATTTCCCCTTATGATAGTCAAATATGCTTAATACTAGAAAAGTCCTTTGATATTATAACTAGTGCATAGTGTAAAAACATTTCGAAAATATAATATTAATCTTAGCCAGCATAGGTACCATTATACTATGCCTACTATAGCTACCACCTGAGGTGGCGGGTTATACAAATTTCAATCATAAAGGGTTCGTGTTTTTTTGTTTGGATTTCCAACAAATGGTCAGGCTAAAGAACTTCCTACTGCCACATGAGTACGCCTCTGGCGGGACGTCCCGAGAACTTAACTAGCTCTCTGCCAACACAAGGCCGGGTTACCTCTGTAACTAGGTAACTACTAACGAATATGCCACTCCCCGGTCCTTTGGGACCTTTATCCGAGGGCCCTCTACCACAAAGCAACAACCACACAGTAATAAGATTGAAGCAACCACATAGGTAAATATCCGGGCTCCATACCATGACATCACCTTTTTCCAGAAGGAAATGACATACCCTAAAGGGCGCGACCCTCATAACCTTGTCGCATCTTTCCTGTTTCGACCATTTCCGGGGTGTGAGGTCCGATGAGGTCTCGTCCACAAAGCTACGCTTTACACGAAAGCCATGCTTTGATCACAAATGATCAACAAATGATCATCAACACACAGCAGCACTTAGCATGCCACACTACCAAATTGGGAGTATATCCCTGATAACCTTCAAGTACATAATCTCTGAGCTCGTACGTCTCATAGAAGGGTGTTAAGCTAAGAGAATAAATTCTCCGCCACCAACAGATATGTATTTGAAAGAAATCTACTTTGTACCTTAAAGTGTAATGTCAGAAATACAACCATACAAGTCTGTTCCGGGTTCGAACAGAACCGAAGGCACTTCGTCCAATAAAGGAAAAAGCCCTTGCAAATCCGGGTATCCACAATCCCGATCGGACTCCCCATCACATGTGACAATCTCTATACCGGATCAACTCAGTGCAGAGACATTCGATAGGTTATCCCATCATTTTCAAAGACACCCGGTTTTCACCGTCGGTCTTCAAATGCTATCCATTTCGACGTATCACTATTCGGAATGGGTTATCTGACACAAAGGTCCTCTCCCGGCTAAACCGAATATTGAGCGTTTAATTTTGAAACACGTGGATATATCCATCACAAAGATTCACATTCAGGGTTCGATGTGGGTTCCGGATAACCAATTGGAATTTGACTCCATGTCGCATCGAAGTTTAAATGCCGTTACGGGAAAAAAGTTTTTCACATCAATACAGATTTAAATCACAAATCACAGTCCAGCACAGAAAAATTCACATCACACAGTATCACAACCAAACAGAAATATCAATCCAGTGCACAACAATAGTTACTTATTTCCAATCAATGTGAGTGTGATTTAATAAATTAACCACATAGTTATTTTTATTAATTATTTTAAATCAATTATTAATTTTGATAAATTAATTAAATCTTAATCAACTTGATTAATTACTTATTCCTTAATTAATTATTTTAATTAACTATTAATTGTAAATTGATTAACTTAAATTATCTAATTAACAATTCTTAATTAACAAATTAATTAGATACTTAATTCTTAATTAGCCAATCTTTAATTACTATATAAATCCTTAATTATTTAGTTAATTATAATTATTAATTTAATCATTCTTGATTGCTTTCCAAAACACTTTGTTATTTATCTAAATTAACATATAAAAATCTTCTTTAACTAAAATCTATTTATTATTACATTGAAAACTTTAATGGTAATTAAATTTAATATTTAACTTAAGTTAATTACTTAATTAAAATATTAATTAAGGTTTTAGAAAACATTGATGTCTACTCACTTAGTCGATCAACTTGAAACAAATTCTTAACTTAAAAATTGTCAACATTATTTACTTTAACATTATAAACTTTAAATAAATTGGGCTTAACCCAATTTGGAAATAACCCGAGCAAACCCAAGTGTTTACTTGAGTGTTCACTCGAGTTTCTCACTAGTTTCCCCAAGACAATCCTCTGGTTCTCCACGCACTCTTCTTCTTCTTTTTTTTCTAGCTTCAGCTAAGTTTATGTTTTAGACTTTATACAAGACAACATACTTACGCACCAATCCAACTCGAGGCAAATCTACCATTTACCCGAGTATCAACTCGAGTTGTTCCCATCGAAAATGTCCTGACACATCGCGCAAGGCCATGCATGTGCACGTCGCCATGCCGCCGCTTCGGTGGGCATCACGACCTTCGGCAAGTCGCATTTCATCCTCATACCCGAAATCGGAGCTCGATTCGACATAGAAACCTCGGAATCAAAATCCACCTTTTCGTCGAAATAGAAACTCGAACATACCCAAACCCAAACGCTTTGTCCTCCTCGCGCCATTCACCAGAAAATCCACGACTCCGACTATATCTTGTCAACACCCCATACTACCATCCTCCATCATCACGTGCAACTCGATGTCTCCGAGGTGATGAAATCACCTTATTTACAGACACGAAAACAAAACTCGAATACAACCCTAATTTGAACTCGAACCTCCAATTTATACAATCGAAAAATTATTTGATAATTTTCCTGAAATCGTTGATTAATAAACTAGCTTCAAACCAAATTCCATCAACTAACATTTGATCGATCATCAAAAATTGGAAAAAGTACAGATTTTGTTCAACTGTGAACTGCTCTTAGAATATTCAAGTAAAAATCATCATATTGTTTTTAAAAATCATATCTTTATATGTTCATTCAAGTTATGTAATCAAATCAACGATTTAAAATACTTGAATCCATCATAAAATTTTGTTTTTATTGTAAATTTAAGGTTACAAAGTCAACTCTTCATGATCAAGCTTAATACAATATTAGGCTGTGATTCTAATTGAAACAAACTTATTTTGTTCATAATTTTAAGTTTAAAGATATTGATATGCAGATGTTTGATTTGTTTCAACTTTACCTGCCCTGAAACTAGAAATACAGGAAAACAAAATTTCTCAGTGCACAGAATCATACAAAACTTCTTATTTGAAATATGCAGCAAAAAAAGGTTATTCATGAATCAAACATATAAATTCAAATTTTTGAAACAGTTGTTTACTCATTTGAAATTTTTTGAAACAGAGAGTTGCTTCTATGTTTTGAAAAACTGCAGTTAACCTGCCTTTGAACCTTTTCAGTTTTTGTTGAATGATCTTGAGTTGAAAATATAGTGATGTCTTACTTTTTTTTCCTGGCTTTGCTATGTTTGTTTGAATGAAATAAAATGAATATGGATGTGTACATAAAGGAGGCAGTTTTGTATAAGCGTAGGTGATTACTGGTGCAAGATCTTTCTTTGGTCAGAGATTTTTTTATTTTTTTATTTTTATTTTTGACTAAGCAAAGTTTAATTCGGCTGAAATGATTTTGCTTTGGTGGCTGAAAATCTATTATGGTGTGCTAAGAAAGATTTTTATTTGTGCTTGAATAGATAGCATTTAATGCCTTTGTTTCCATTTTTGTTTGCATGTAATCTATTTCTTTTTTGTAAGTACATTTTTGTTTTATTTTGTAGATTTTTTTTCTTGTTTTTGCATTTTTGTTTTATTATTTCCTAGTTCATATAATTCTCATGCAAACTTGTATGTACTTCATTATGGTTTATTTTTCTAATTTTATCTTATGTTGCTATATAATCATAAAATCTTACTACTAACATAAATTCTAAATTTTATTTCTATTTAAAGTTTAACTATCAACATTTAATTTATAACATATTTTTATTTTATGGTTTAACACAAATTCTTGTTTGTTAAATATTTTTTCGCTTTATTTATTATTATTAATTTAAAACTTAAACTACCAAATATTTTATTTCTATCCATATATCTTTGTAATATTTAATATTAGTAATATTTTATTTCTTTTGGAACTTTTCAAATTAATTTCAAAAGTTCAAATAAGTTACCAAATTTAAATTAAAAATTTTGGGATGTTACAAATATCCACCCATTAAGAAAGTTTCGTCCTCGAAATTTGAAAGAGAGAGAAAAGAAACCAAAGAGTATACAAATTCAGAAAAAATAAGAAAATGGCTTACCAGTTTAAGCCGAGATATCCACTCTGCAATTGGGATATGATATCTGCATATTATCTTCGGTTTCCAAAGTGCAGTCCTTTGGATCGCCACTCCACTGAACTTTAACTACCGTAGAGCAGCTTTTGCTAAAACTCTAGGAGTTTCTTGAAAACTTGCTTCAGATACGAAGCTTTGAGTATTCAGAGATACCCTCGTTATTCCTAATAAAATTGCCCGATAACAGATCGCTTCGTCTAAAGAACGCCCTGCTCGTTCTGCTCGCAGCAATCCGATTAATTCTTAATTATTATTATAAATATAAAAAAAATTCTCAGTCGCTTTTCATCACGATCTACAATCTTTATCAGTTCTCATTTAACTTTTAAAATAGGAGTGATTTCGAGATCCTGTTGAGCAGCTTCTTCAATAATACTATCTGGATCGTGCACATACTTCCGAAGATTAGAAATGTGGAACACATCATGCATGCCAGACAACCAGCTAGGCAAATGTACTCGATAGGCTAAAGAACCAATCCTCTCCAGAATAGGAAAAGGACCAATATACCGTGGTGCCAGCTTACCGGTCTTCCCAAACCTTAATACATCTCGCATAGGAGATACTTTGAGAAAAACAGAGTCTCCAATCTGGAATTCCAAATCCCTTCTTCTACGATCATAATAACTCTTTTGACGACTTTGAGCCGTTTTCAGTTTCTTCCGTATATTTTCTATGGCTTCTTTAATCATATCTGGTCCAAGGACGAGTCTATCACCAGCCTCAATCCAACATGCCGGTGATCGACACGGATGACCATATAAAGCTTCAAAAGGAGCCATTTCTATACTGGCCTGATAGCTGTTGTTATATGAGAATTCGACCAGATGCAAATGGTCCTCCCAAGAACCACCAAAATCAAGTATACAAGCGGGCAATAGGTCTTCTAAGATTCGGTTAATCCTCTCAGTCTGCCCATCAGACTGTGCGTGATAAGCAGTGCTGAAATTCAGTTTTTTTCCCAATGCATCTTGAAATGCCTCCCAAAATCTACTAGTGAAGATCGGATCACGATCACTCACTATGCTACTAGGAATACCGGGGAGACGGACAATTTCTTTCACATATAATTCGGCTAAACTTGCAACCGTGCAGGTAGATTTCACTGGCAAGAAATGGGTTGTCTTAGTCAAACGATCCATAATAACCTAAATTACTTCATTGGGTTTCCGAGTACGAGGCAAACCGTCGATGAAATCCATCGATACTTGGTCCCATTTCCACTTGGGTACCTCTAAAGGCTGAATTAAACCTGCCATTTTCTTTTGATCGCTTTTGATTTGTTGGCAAGTAGCACACGACTCACATAAATAGATATGTCTATTTTCATTGTCTTCCACCAGAAAGTTCTTTTGATATCACGATACATCTTATTAACTCCTAGATAGATGCTGAATTTAGATTTGTGACATTCATCTAAAACTTCACGTTTCAGATCAGGGAAGTCTGGAACACATATCCTTCCTTTTAATCTTATAACTTTATTGTTGTCGACTTTAAAGCTCGTATTTCCACCACGGTGCATTTTCTCATAAATTTGATGAAGGAACTCATCTTCTTTTTGTTCACTGGCGACTTTCTCAAGAAGATTAGGAGCAATGACAAGGTGAGCAAGAATAGCATGCTTTCTACTCAAGACGTTGGCAACTACATTGGCTTTTCCGGGCGTATATAGAATATCTAGGTCATAAGATGCCAGAAATTCCAACCAACGTTGTTGTCGCAGATTTAAATCTTTCTGAGTGAAGAGATATTTCAAAGATTTATGGTCGGTGAATAATTTGAATTTTTCACCTAGAGAAAGTGAGTCCATTAAGTATATTTCTTAAGTTAAGTTAAATTCGTTGATTGTTAAGAAAGCTGAAAAGATTCTTACCCAAAAGATAATGTCGGCATATTTTCAAAGCGAAGATAACAACTAAGAGTTCCAAATCATGGGTTGGATAATTTCTTTCATGAGGATGTAATTGTCTACTCACGTTGGCAATTACCTTCCCATTCTGCATTAATACCGCACCCAAACCATCACCACAAGCGTCGGTATAAACAGATAGACCCTGGTTCCCGTTGATAATAGCGAGAACAGGAGCGGTGGTTAATCTCTTCTTCAACTCTTGAAAAGCTTCGTCACGTTTCAGAGTCCAATTGTATTTTACATCCTTCATCGTTAGCTTAGTCAACGGACTAGCTATCTTAGAAAAGTCATGAACAAACTTTCGATAATAGCCTGCTAAACCCAAAAAGCTTCGGACTTCTTTTGGGGTAGTGGGTTTTCTCCAATAAAGAATAGCGGAAATTTTACTAGGGTCAACAGAAATTCCTTCTTCATTAACAATATGGCCGAGAAATTTAACTTCTTTGACCCAGAAGTGGCATTTGGAAAATTTTGCGAATAGAATATTTCTCCTCAAAATCTTCAAAAAGATTCTAAGGTGCTCGGCATGCTCCTCTTCGGTCTTGGAATAGACCAAAATATCATCAATAAATATAAGCACAAATTTATTCAATACTTCTCGGAACACATGAGTCATAAGATCTACGAAGTATGCTGGAGCATTGGTTAGCCCGAAAGGCATGACTAACCATTCGTGTAACATATTAGGACCCCTGAAAGCGGTCGAATGAACACAATCTTCGGCGATTCGTAGTTGATGGAACCCTTAGGCTAGATCTATCTTCGAAAAGAAACGAGCGTCGTGCAATTGATCAAACAGATCATCAATTCTGGGTAGTGGAAATTTATTCTTAAGAGTCACTTATTGAGATCGCGGTAACCTACGCACAATCTCAAAGATCCGTCTGATTTAGCAACAAACGCGACTACTGAACCCCATTCAGAAATGCTGGTACGAATTAATCCTTTTTCTAGTAAATCCCTGGTTTGCTGAACTAGTTCAACCTTTTCCCTGGGTGCCATCCTGCGACTTGCGTGAATGACAGGATGAGCATTGGGCACTAGGTTGATTCTGAATTCTATTTCTCGATGTAGAGGTAGAGAATTCACTTCTCCGAACACGTCCAGAAAATTTCTAACAATTGGTATAGACTCCAAACTGGGTTCGGGATAACCTAAATTATACATCAACCCTTCTCTTTTAGGACTAGGGTCCTCATAAGTAATCTCGATGAAATCTCCAAATCCAGTTTTGATTGAAATCAATCGATTGTTACAAACCAATTTGGCTTCGTATTTTGCTAGCCAATCTATGCCGAGTAAGACTTCAAACTCTTTAAAATCAAGAACAAAGAGACTGATAGGAAACTGGTAACAAGAATACGAGATAGGAATGTTCCTAATCGAAGACGACGGTTTGCGGGACCTCCAACTGGATTCTTTACACATATAGGCTCATCAACAAAATCGGGTTCAAGGTTCAATTCATTTATAGCTTGTTGAGAGATAAAACTGTGCATAGCGCCCTTGTCAAATAGAACTCTAACAATGCTGTCGTAAATAATGAGGTTACCTTCCAGAACTCTTTTCCCTTTTTCTGCTTTGGAAGATGCAGGTTGGTCTTTGACTGCATATACCTTAGCTGTCTGAGCTTGCTTCATGGTTGGCAGTCTTTAACTTCATGTCCCAATTTCTGACAATACCAACATTTCCCGGGCTTCGCTTGAACGGATTGATTGACTTATCTCTTAGGCTTCGTACATCTGCTAGAATAATGGTCCTTCTCCAAGCAATTGTAGCAAGGGACATTCTTTGTTGTGCTTCCTTGATTACCCTTTTTTCTCCTTACCCTGCCATAGTTTCTTGCCTCCAAATTTCCTCTTCTTCCAATTTTGATTGCCCGAATTTCCTTTCTCTACCGGGGCTTCTTGCATATCAAGTGTAGCATATCTGTACCTCATATCAACTAAAACTTAAAAAGACTCTTTAACGTGGCCAGTCATCCTTTCGTGGAATTTCTTATTCATCCCACGAATGAATCTTTCGTTCTTCTTTAAAGGCGTGTTCACCAATTCGGGACCAAAACGAGATAACTCACTGAATTTATTTAGATACTCCTCGAATGACAAACTCCCCTTCTTTAAGTCCATGAATTACTGGTACATTCGAGAAATTCCAACTAATGGCAGATAGCGCTTCTCAAACACTTCTTTGAATTTCTCCCAAGAAAACTCGTCTTCTGGCTTATCTACAATAACTGTCTCCCACCATGCTAAGGCTTCCCCTTGAAGTTGCCAAGAAGCTATGAGTCTCTTCTGATCGTCTTGCAGTTATAGCCCTCTAAAGATTTTCTCACATGATCTGATCCATGCTTGAGCCTCAACAATCGACTCCTTGCTGGTGAACGGTTTACCACCAAGCCTTGAGAAATTCTTATATAAATCAGCCAGATTCGGCTGCTGCTGAATAGGTATTGCTGCTACTGTTGTTGGGGGAACTTGGTTAGGTGGTGTGACATTTCCTCGCCCCCAGCTCTTCCTCTTCATCCACTCATTCTTACTATCTGTAATTAGTAAGAAAATTGATTTAGATATTCGGACGAGATATCTTAAGGAATATCAGCAGTAAAAAGAAAATAGACTAAGAAAATTTGAGGTTTCGGTCCCAATCATACTCATTCTAGGGTATACTTCACCCTATCTCTAATGAGCCATCTAATGTGTTATACTCCATAGCTAAAGTTCTTACTCAACCTTCAGCTCTGATACCACTTGTCACGATCTGAAATTCAATGTTCGAAAATGGACACTAAATCCTCACTTGTATTCGATTGTTTAAAATTCAAACATCGAACTCCAGTCGGATGGAGCTTATAACAACATCAGATAAATATATAAAATAGCGGAAACAGAATGAAAATTAGCATTACATCGCAGATATATCATCATCATAATATCCATTACTACATCAGAGTATCATAATACATATGCCACAACTCCAAATATAACATCATAATAGTACAACAAGTGATCATATATCCAAAAGGTCTTCAAATGAAATGAAGCGATAACGAACTTCCAAAACTAAGCATCTTGAAATCCCAACAGCTTCTAAAATATCTCCAAAGTAAAATCTCCAAAATACTACTAAAACCAGAACACGGAAACCTGCTACTAGGCTGCCTGTGTGGAAATTATGGACACCCAGAGTTTAGAAAAGAACAATAAACTCCGGGTCAGTCATGGGACTGGTATGAGTAAACAAAAATAGTAGCTTTTAAATAAACTAGATTTGTAAAAGAAAACCATTTGTGCTTTTGGAAAATGAAACTACCATAAGGCTTCCCGACACATACACAATGCAATCGCACACTTGGGGGAGATTTCCCCTTATGATAGTCAAATATGATTAATATGAGAAAAGTCCTTTGATATTATTACTAGTGCATAGTGTGAAAACATTTCGAAAATATAATATTAATCTTAGCCAGCATAGGTACCATTGTACTATGCCTACTATAGCTACCACCTGAGGTGGCAGGTAATACAAATTTCAATTGTAAAGGGTTCGTATTGTTTTGTTTGGATTTCCAACAAATGGTCAGCTAAGGAGCTTCATACTGCCACATGAGTACGCCTCTGGCGGGACGTCCCGAGAACTTAACCAGCTCTCTGCCAACACAAGGCTAGGTTACCTCTGTAACTAGGTAACTACAACACGAATATGCCACACCCCGGTCCTTTGGGACCTTTAGTCGAGGACCCTCTACCACAAAGCAACAACCACACGGTAATGAGATTGAAGAAACCACATAGGTAAATATCTGGGCTCCATACCATGACATCACCTTTTTCTAGAAGAAAATGACATACCCTAAAGGGCGCAACCCTCATAATCTAGCCGCATCTTTCCAGTTTCGACCATTTACGGGGTGTGAGGTCTGATGAGGTCTCTTCCACAAAGGTATGCTTTACACGAAAGTCGTGCTATGATCACGAATGATCAACAAATGATCATCAACACACAGTAGCATGTAGCATGCCACACTATCAAATTAGGAGTATATCGCTGATAACCTTCAATTACATAACTTCTGAGCTCATACTTCTCAGAGAAGGGTGTTAAGCTAAGAGAATAAATTCTCCGCCACCAACAGATATGTATTTGAAAGAAATCAGCTTTATACCTCAAAGTGTAGTGTCAGACATACAACCACACAAGTCTGTTCCGGGTTCGAACAGAATCGAAGGCACTTCGTCCAATAAAGGAAGAAGCCCTTGCAAATCCGGGTATCCACAATCCCAATTGGACTCCCCATCACATGTGGAGATCTCTATACCGTAGCAACTCAGTGCAGAGACATTCGATAGGTTATCCTATCATTTTCGAAGACACCCGGTCTTCACCGCCGGTCTTCAAATGCTATCCATTTCAATGTATCACTATTTGGAATAGGTTATTTGACACAAAGGTCCTCTCCCGACTAAACCAAATAGTGAGAGTTTAATTTTGAAACACGTGGATATATCCATCACAAAGATGCATATTAAAGATTCGATGTGGGTTCCGGATAACCAACTGGAATCCGACTCCCTGTCGCATCGAAGTTTAAATGCCGTTACGGAAAAAGGTTTTCACATCAATACAGAATTAAATCAAAAATCACAGTCCAGCACAGAAAAATTCACATCACACAATATCACAACCAAATAGAAATATCAATCCAGTGCACAACAATAGTTACTTATTTCCAATCAATGTGAGTGTGATTTAATAAATTAACCACATAATTATTTTTATTGATTATTTTAAATTAATGATTAATTTTGAAAAATTAATTAAAACTTAATCAACTTGATTAATTACTTATTCCTTAATTAATTATTTTAATTAAATACTAATTGTAAATTGATTAACTTAAATTATCTAATTAACAATTCTTAGTTGATAAATTAATTAGATACTTAATTATTAATTAGCCAATTTTTAATTACTATATAAATCCTTAATTATTTAGTTAATTATAATTATTAATTTAATCATTCTTGATTGCTTTCCAAAACAGTTTGTTATTCATCTAAATTAACATTTAAAAATCTTCTTTAACTAAAATCAATCTATTATTACATTGAAAACTTTAATGGTAATTAAAATTAATATTTAACTTAAGTTAATTACTTAATTAAAATATTAATTAAGGTTTTAGAAAATATTGATGTGTACTCACTTAGTCGATTAATTTGAAACAAATTCTTAACTTAAAAATAGTCAACATTATTTACTTTAACATTATAAACTTTAAATAAATTGGGCTTAACCCAATTTGGAAATAACCCGAGCAAACCCAGGTGTTTACTCGAGTGTTCACTCGAGTTTCTCACTAGTTTCCCCGAGACAGTCCTCTGGTTCTCCATGCACTCTTCTTCTTCTTCTTCTTTTTTTCTAGCTTCAGCTAAGTTTAAGTTTTCAACTTTACACAAGACATCATACTTACGCACCCAATCCAACTCGAGGCAAATCTACCGTTTACCCGAGTATCAACTCGAGTTGTTCCCACCGAAAATCTCCTGACACATCGCGCAAGGCCGTGCACGTGCACGTCACCGTCCGGTGGGCATCGCGACCTTTGATAAGTTGCAATTCATCCTCATACTCGAAATCGAAGCTCGATTCGACATAGAAACCTCGAAATCAAAATCCACCTTTTCGTCGAAACTGAAACTCGAACATACCCAAACCCAAACGCCTCGTCCTCCTCGCACCGTTCACCAGAAAATCCACGACTCCGGCTATATCACATCAACACTCCATACTACCATCCTCCATCATCACGTGCAATTCGATGTCTCCGAGGTGATGAAATCACCTTATTTACAGACACGAAAACAAAACTCGAATACAACCCTAATTTGAACTTGAACCTCCAATTTATACAATAGAAAAATTATTTGGTAATTTTCCTGAAATCGTTGATTAATAAACTAGCTTCAAACCGAATTCCATCAACTAGCATTTGATCGATCATCAAAAATTGGAAAAAGAACAGATTTTGTTCAACGGTGAACTGCTCTTAGAATATTCAAGTAAAAATCATCATATTGTTTTTAAAAATCATATCTGTGTATGGTCATTCAAGTTATGTAATCAAATCAACGATTTAAAGTACTTGAATCCATCATAAAATTTTGTTTTTACTGTAAATTTAAGGTCACAGAGTCAACTCTTCATGATCAAGCTTAATACAAATTTTAGGCTGTGATTCTAGTTGAAACAAACTTATTTTATTCAGAATTTTAAGTTTAAAGATACTGATATGCAGATGTTTGATTTGTTTCAACTTTTCCTGCCCTGAAACTAGAAATACATGAAAACAAAATTTCTCGGTGCAACAGAATCATACAAAACTTCTTATTTGAAATATATAGCAAACAAAGGTTATTCATGAATCAAACATATAAATTCAAAATTTTGAAACAGTTGCTTACTCACTAGAAAATTTTGAAATAGAGAGTTGCTTTTGTATTTTGAAAAACTGCAGTTAATCTGCCTTTGAACCTTTTCTGTTTTTGTTGAATGATCTTGAGTTGAAAATATAGCGATGTCTTACCTTTTCTTTCCTGCCTTTACTATGTTTGTTTAAACGAAATAAAATGAATATGCATGTGTGTATAAAGGAGGAAGTTTTGTATAAGGGTGGGTGATTACTGGTGCAAGATCTTTCTTTGGTCAGAGATTTTTTTATTTTTTTTATTTTTGACTAAGCAAAGTTTAATTCGGCCGAAATGATTTTGCTTTGGTGGCTGAAAATCTATTATGGTGTGCTAAGCAAGATTTTTATTTGTGCTTGAATAGATAGCATTTAATGCCTTTGTTCCCATTTTTGTTTACATGTAATCTTTTTCTTTTTTTGTAAGTACAATTTTGTTTTATTTTGTAGATTTTTTTCTTGTTTTTGCATTTTTGTTTTACTGTTTCCTAGTTTATATAATTCTCATGCAAACTTGTATGTACTTCGTTATGGTTTATTTTTTTGTAAGTTTATCTTATGTTGCTATATAATCATAAAATCTTACTACTAACATAAATTCTAAATTTTATTTCTATTTAAAGTTTAACTATCAACATTTAATTTATAACATATTTTTACTTTATGGTTTAACACAAATTCTTGTTTGTTATATATTTTTTTTCTCTTTATTTATTATTATTATTAATTTAAAACTTAAAATACCAAATATTTTATTCCTATCCATATATCTTTGCAATATTTAATATTAATAATATTTTATTTCTTTTGGAACTTTTCGAATTAATTTCAAAAATTCAAATAAGCTACCAAATTTAAATTAGAAAATTTGGGATGTTACAGAAAGCGTATTTGTTAGTGTTATAAAAGGTTTTGATATTGTGTTAATTTGTTCCATTTTGTATTTATAAATTCGAGTTGGCGCATAGA
Organism: Allium cepa; assembly: GCA_030765085.1. Lineage (NCBI taxonomy): Eukaryota > Viridiplantae > Streptophyta > Magnoliopsida > Asparagales > Amaryllidaceae > Allium > Allium cepa. Next base: position 313,822,342 of record CM060945.1, on the reverse strand, counting down.
ATGCTATGACATCAATAGGGATTTCTAAACACTTAATAGGACAGATCGACATAATATTTGTTTTGAATATAGATGAATGAAATAATTTTGCCTATTATATTTTCTATATATAAAATAAATTTTTTATAAAGGTTATATTTGGTTGTAATATATTGGTTGTTAGGTAGTGAAATTTATAAATATTGATTGGAAAAAAAATTTGAAGAAAATAAAATAAGTGAAAAGCGAAAATTTTAGAACCCAAGTTCCGGGGTATTTGAAAATTTCTTTCAAATGATTTTGGAATATAATAATAATATTATTTAGAAGTATTTTTTTGATATAAATATTTCAATGTGATTTGAAAGAACTGGTTTTAAGAAATTTTAGAATGAAATAAGTTCTGTACTCCCCACTCTATCGTTGGAAAATAATTTCGGTGATGAGTGCATGCATCTTCGACATTCATTTTCGAGTTTCATAGTGGGAAGGCCACTGTAGTAGTTTTACTACAGATCTATTTTGATGAACAAATATAAATTTCAAATTATTTTAAATGTAATTGGATATATTAATTGTAAGTGTATACATCTATCTATTATTTTAAAATGATTTGAAACTTAACCCAGTATTTAGTTCTTAAGTTTATGTTAATTAATAGTTTCAATTATTGTAGTGAAATGGGTTGTAACTAATTAATAATTGAACCTCTAATTACAATAAGAGATTAAATGCCAGGTTATAAATGAAATTACAAGGAAGTTGAAATAGTAACTTATATAACGGATGACATTATTATTGAACATTGATTTGATTAAAAGGAATGCGAAAACTTGTATAACTTTCAACTACATCCTTAAAACATATATATATATATATGTGTGTGTGTGTGTGTGTGTGTGTATAACTTACCAAATATTAAAAGTTGTAATGTTAATAAGAAAATGTAATGGAAGTTGTACAAGTAAATTGATGTAATGAAAGTGTTCAATAGATTGCTTTTATTAATTGGAATTGATGTTATAATTGTCATAAACTTAAGTTATAATTTGGAAGGTTATTGAAATTAAATGTGATAGAAAAGGGAATATTGTAAGTAAAAGATTTTAAACATAAGTTAATGAAATTGAGGAATGAATGAACGTAATGCAGTAAACAGAAAATTTATATGATATGAATAAATGAAAATGAATTTGTGTAAGCATAATTGCAAATTAGTGAAATAAACACTGAATCAATGGATGGAAATAAAAATTTGTAAGAAATAAACGTAAATTAAAAAGAAAAATCATTATATGAAAGAAAAGAAATCAATCAACAAATATTATGAAATGAAATTAATAAGAATGAACTTGATCTATTGGTTGAAATTGTTGGTTGTTTGTTTTATGGTTGTTTGGGCAAGAATACTTTAAAATTGTTTGAAAGTATGAATAATCTATTTAGTTTCATCTAAGATTGTTGAGTAAATGGTTCACTTAGTAGTTTATTTCCATTCTATACAATTTAAAGTTTAAATCCGAACAACTATTTGTTTGTTTGCTATGGATATATGGATGGTTGATTTTATTGATTTCATATAATGGTTGCATGTTGTGATTGCAAGTGATTGTTGTTTATCATTGATTTGTTGTTAGTGATTGAAACAACTTTAAATATTTCATTTTATATAATTATCAACTCTTTTGGATTATATAAATGAAATACAGGTTACAGAAGAAATTACTATTGCTTTTGGTTTCATAATTAATAGTTGTTTGCTCGACAAATAGGTACATTCTCGGATTACGATTTTATAGCGTTATTATATAGTTTTTTCCGTTGTTGGGATATATTATTTTGAGACATTGTGATATATATTGTTATATTTGACATCATACTTTCTCCCGAGCCTCTCCGTACAAAGGTGACTCTACCGAAATTTTTCGTAAATTTTAGACTTAGAAAAATTTTGAAAAATGTTTTCCAAACTTTATTAATTTGAGTATAAAAAGATTTAATGGTTATAAATTGGTGTACTTTATTTAAATTAATTAATTTTGTACATTTATTTGTTTATAAAGTTAATATTTTTGAATAGGATGTATTGTTTACTTAATACTTTCTTTTCCCTTCTCTTTTCTTTTCGGGGACGAAAAGTTTTGAGTGGGGGAGAGTGTGACGACCCGTAAATTTTGATAATTAAATTGGTTAATTTAGTAAGATTTTTGTAAATAAATTTAGATTGAAATAAAAACTCTATAATTTAAAATGAAGCGAATGTTAAGAATGGAATGTAGCAATGGTTATTAAAACTAATTATTGAAAATGGGAGTGAAATCCCAATAATGAAATAGGGTAAAGTGTTGTACTAGGTTATAAAATTGAAAATAAGTAAATAAAAGTAAGTATTGATATAACTAATGAAATAATATATTGATTAACAGTAGCTGAATGTAAACTAAAATAATAATGTTAACTTTATTCATAGTGTGACAATTGGTTGGATAGAAATTGGAAATAAAGATTTATTAATTTAATGGAATTTAAAATATAATAATTGGATTAATTGCAATTAAATAAAATTAAAATATTAATGTAAATTTAGCTGAAATTTGAAGATTTCAATGTAATAAATCATGAACCAATGTTAATTTTCTCCATTTGATAATAATAGATTGGATAATAGGATGCAAGTTAAATTAAATGTAATTATTGGAAATTTAATTTATAATATCTGAATTACTGAAAATGAATTCAACCACTGTATTTGGTAAATTTATTAACTTGAAATTGATATCTAAGTTTGTTTAAATTATTGTAATTGTTTAAGAAATCAAAAATGATGGAATTTGTGAATTTTTAAATTTGAAACGAAAAAGTGATTTAATTAATTAAATATTAATTTAATTTAATAATGTGAAAAATAGCCATTTTGGCCATTGACTCAGATTTCGAGAAACTAGTTTCATTGGATCCATAACGGTGAATTATTATAGGATTTAAAGTTTCGTAGCGATCGGGCTTGTCATTTGATCGTACGGACTCAAAACGCTTAGAAATCAATTCAATTGAAATCTATTTGAAATAACTTGATTTTTACATAACTTCTTCATACGATGGAATTAGGACTTGAGACTTGTTCCATTGAGTTTAAAATATTTGAAAACATATATTTTGATATATGGGTTAACCCATTTCCGTTTAGGAACCGAAACGGGCTTTCGAGTCAATTATCGTACAAAACCCAAATCAATCGTATCTGCTTCTCTATTTTCAGCTCAACCTATATATATTTGGTTATAAACCCTAGCAGCCTTTCTATTTCTCATTTCTTTACATACAGAAATTTCTGTTGCTCCTCATTTCAATGGCAGACAAACCCTAAATTTCACAACCCAGTTTCAATTCAAAATTTAACTTCAAAAATTCAAACTCCTCAATATATATCGAATCATATATCGATTTGAAGCTCTCAATGAGTGCATCTCAGATTTGTAGTTCACTTTCCAATTTGAACCTCTATCTATCCAGAAATTGAAGAATATTTTTAGGCCGTTCATCGCGCCGTGATGAACTGTGACCGATCGTCAAATCGTCTGAGGGTTTTGTAGAGGGGACCGAGCGTTGTTCATCAGTGGTGTTCGCTGGTGGAATTGACGGTTAGATCGTCGGCAAAAATTCGATTAGGGTTCAACCCTAGGCGGCGGCTGCCTTGAATTATACCGTGATCCAGCGACTGGGTGGTCGTCGTGGCCAAGGTTGGATGTGGGGGACGCCTCGGCGGTTCTAGGTGGATGGTGGAGTCTCGATCGACGGCAAGAAGATGCGTGTGTGGTGGTTGTTGTCTGCCTGTTCGATATGGAGCTTGGTAATTCATATTTGGGCATGATGTGGTATCGCAGTGATGACGTGTGCATGCTTTTGAATTTCTGGTTGTTTGTTTTATTTATTTTAATTTCAAATTTTAAATGTTCTAATCTTAATAACTTTTGCATATGAGGTCCTTTTTACACACGGTTTGTTCCGCTAGGATTATATTTAAATTCCGGACATTTTGACGTTGGTTTGGATGAATTCAGAGACTGTTAAAATTTTGGGATTAAATTAGATGTAAATGCAATTTAAATTCAAAAGGTGAGTGCTTTAACCCACTCACAACTTTTAAAATTTCTTATGTTTGTTAAATTTAATTTATGTTATGATTATGAATTTATTTATGACTGTTTCGTATATTTTTAATCATCATCTCAGTTAATTGCATTTATTTAAATTAAATCGTTATTTAGTTTGTTATTGAATATAACTTCCAGTTAAATACCTGTTATCTTTTATCAGTTATATATTGGTATTGACTGATTGTTTTGGATGATGATTGTAATGGATGTGTGATTTTGATGATGGATGAATGGATATCTTATTTTATGTCATTATAATCTGCAAGTCCGTTATGGATTTATTTTTATTAATTCGGGATTACGGTTTGAAATGATTTACAACCGTATTTTTATTTTGAATTACGGATTGAAATGATAAATGTCTGTATCTTGACCATAGGATAGAAAATTATATACAGACACCGTTGGTCTATATATATAAATATTTTGAAAAGATTTCTATGGTTTTAACAAGATATATATATATATATATATATATATATATGGTTTTATTAGATATTGAAATTATTCTATAAATAAGTTCTAAATTAAAGAGGATTTAAAATTTATTTGGAAATGTATTTAGTTAAGAATTGTTTTAGGTATATCGATTTGAAACTTATTGGTTTGAAGATTTAAGGATATGATTCTTATAACTTAATTTTGGTTTAAGGTCAATTAAATGAATATTTCAAGTATAAATAAATTGAAGGAAATATTTAGTTATTTGTAATTTGAGTTTTATTTAAATGATAACGGATTTATTAAGTAAAATATTTCAAAACTGAATAATAGAAAATTGAATTGATGAATTGTAATTACCAAACTTAGTTTGAATATGTTGAATAGTTAAAGTTTGAAATATATTGAATTTAAAATGGCTTATTTTGTGGATCAAATCTGTTTTGAAATCGATAAAATTTGGAATATTTTATTTGAAAACTGAATCGCATTGAAATTTATGATTTGGGATTTGGTTAAATATAAAATGTAGAAATTCAAGTTGTTTTGGAATTATTTTGTGAAATTGAAGAAGCTATTGTATTATATAAAGTATATAATATTTAAACCATTTAAATGGTGGAAGTCATGTTTCAAAGTTATGAGTTTCAAAGTATTATGATTTCAAAGTGTATGTTTCAAGTGTCTTGATTTCGAAATGTATAACTTTGAAAGTATTAAGATTTCGGAAAAAGGATATATTTGAAATGAAAATGATATCGTATTGATTTGGTTTTGAAAGGCAATGATATTTGGTTTTAAAGTATAAACTATTTTGAAAATGATCGCGGTGTTATAATAACGTTTGATTGTTAAAATGACTGGGATCGGAAGTAGTCATACTCTCTGCCAACTCTGAAAACCACTTTAACAACCGTGTACGCAGTGAAGACTCCAGAATGAAGCAGGTTGGTGGCGGCATTCCTTTGAGGTATATACGTGGACCTAACTCCCGTGAGTTGGCATAAGGTGGCTAAAACAGGAGCGATTCTCGGGCCAAGGAGGTAGTCCCTCTTATCGGACATACTCCTTCGATATTATATTCTGACTTTGGATTGTTATGGTGGCCACTTTTGATTTTGATTTTGAGGGTGTGGCTCGAGGTGGGCGGTAGTAGCTGCTACGCGTTACCACCGGCCCGGATGCGTAATTGGTATATCTACCATGGCATTGCTTAGTTGTGCCGTGTCACCTACCCTAGCGCGCCCTGTACGAGTTTGATTTGTATCGTACCTATGGAGTATCCTCTGGTAGCCTCCCGATCAGGAGGTATTACGGTACTGTATAGACTACAGGCACTATTAATGTGTTAAGGGGAATATTGGGTCACTCCTTAACACTATTTTAAAGTAGGTTTATTTTACTATTAGACATTATTATAATAGTTTATATTACTACATAGTAAATAGTTTAACGGATCCTTAGGAGATGTGAATCCCGAGCATCTCTTAAGTTACTCCACTCACGTTAGACACTGGATAGGAGATGTCAAATCCCGTAAACATCTCTGACGCTGTTACACTCATATTTATTTCCGTTGATTTAACTCACATAAGATCTTTTAGTTCTGACTCGAGTGTTTTGTCCTTTCAATTCACTCGGGTCAGTCTGAGCATTTCAGGGTTTGAAAACCTTATTTTTGAAGGATGAAGATGAAGATCGTATTATTACTACTATTTACTTTATTGTTCCGCTGCATCATATTGTTTAGTTGCATTGTTATTTATTATTCTTTGGTACATATAACTCTGATTCTGTGTTGTATAAATATAATCAAATATTTTGTAAAACAGCTTCATGAACTGTTATTTAATTATTATATTTTGTCATTCTGCTACAAGATTCTGTTTTCTTTTCTTTCTTTCTTCCTTTTTCTTATTCTCCCCAATAACAGTTCTCCTTTTTGTATGGTTTGAGTCTAACATATGTGGTTTATCGTCGATTTAAAGCGTACAAAAAGGCGGGATGTTACACCTGAGGAGTAGCACTGGGTTGACCGGTGCTGGGACAGCCATGTCTAGCCATTTATCTTCTTTAAGAAAAAAAGAAAGAAAGAAGAGGAAAACGGTTATTCTCAAAATGAATATCAGACCATCATTATTGATAATATAAGGCATCATAAAAGAAACTAGGATAGAATGAGTCCTAAGACTCAGATACATCCTAAGGCATGATTTCTAAGAAAGACTTAGGACAATGATCCTTGCTAAATTATTCTATATTGTTCCAAAGTTTGGCTTTGATACCAAGCTGTGACACCCCACCTCTATAATCACACTAGCCAAGGACACTACGGAGTAATACCGTCAACTACCACGAAGAATAAGGTTGTTGAGGAGCGACCATCCATGCAATTGCTTTGTGCGAGGATCGATATGCCAGATAGAAGGTCATGCATTTTATTTAAAGAGGAAATCCGACATATCAAGTACAAACTCAAAGCTACTACACAGTGGCTATGTGTTCTTCGGAAACAAATATGAAATAAGCATAACATAAATCAATCACAAATGTTCATATCACTTAGGTGGAAACAGATATGAATATAACACATAAAACTGTACATCAAAGTATTGATCATGTAAGATCCACTACATCACAAAAGAATAGGTACAAGTGCTAGACAAAAAAATATTTATACATCAAGGAGTCTCTATATCGAATGTAGACGGACCCTGATAAGAAGTCAAGTAGAAGCACCTGAAATACCTCGGTCTGACCCGAGTATTATTTAAGAAGAAAATTATAAACGAATCAGTCTAGCTATAAATATCATATAAAATAAGATACGATAAGAGATATGACAAAAACGTATGATAACAATAATGCCATACTGTGACAAGTATACAATAGATAACAACAAAAATCATACAATATCTCGAGTATTCTGAAACAGCAAAAAGAATGTCATATTCTTTGTTTTATTCAATAAACCACAAATATTGATAAAGCTTATCAATATAAATCAAAAAAAATTGGTGAAACGCAAATTCTAGAAATCATCAATTTGAAATCCAAAAATCACAAAGGGGGAGGCCTATCAAAAATCGAAGCATGAAAAATCACCAACACGTGCATCGCAAATGGGTCGCTATCCCATGGTCGCTAATCATAGAGCCGGTGCAACAACTTAGTACAATAATTTTACGCCCAAGGAACCTAAAACTCGAATAATTCGAAATAGGACGTAGTACAATAACGGTATACTCGATGAACCTCATACTCAAATAATTCGAAACAATGACGTAGTAAAATAACAGTACATCCGATGAACCTGATAAGCCGGAACAACGACGTAGTACAACAACGGTACGCCAGATGAACCTGAAGCCGAAACAACGACGTAGTATAACAACAGTACGTCCGATGAACCAAACTCCATAAAAGAACATAGGTCACTAGCCCATAAAATGAGTCAAAACTCCAAAAAAAACCCATAGATCGTTAACCTATAAAAGAAATGAGACGAAGATCAATAAAACGAGGTACAGTCCCCCATGTGGACAAAGAGACATCGCATATCGCCAGTCTAAACCTTAAAATGATCATCATTTATCAATAAGAATTGTGAATTACACTAAGCTAGTAAATAAATGAGCTTAGCTACATGTCCCATAACCACTAGCTTAACTTAAGTATTTACGAACAAATTGTAGATTTCCACTCGAAAATTGTCACAAGGTTTCAATCGAACAAGTCTAAAAATTAACCGACGAAGTAAACGCAAGCATTTCATACCACTTATTTTGCAAAGTCGTTTACTTAGATTTCTCATCCGAATGAGGTAAAGGTTTGTATATACTAATAGGTTGGAAAACGGTTTTAAAAATGAGGTTCGTGTTGAAAGTAACGTTGCAAACATTTTTGCGAAAGAGTTTAGTATTTACTATTAGTATAAAACCCATTGTATTTTAAAGTGGCAAATCATAGAAATGATTGTAAAAACAATCGATCACTAAAAATTCACATTCAACGATGTGAATTAAAACCCCAAAAATCGATATCAAATCCAAATCAAATGGATATTCCTAAAAAGCCAGAAAAGTTGTCATCAAAGTCGATAATAAATTACAACAACCAATCGGATTAACAAAGATCGATAAAAATTGAAAATCCAATCAAAAACAGCAAAAATAGGCAAAAATGGCAGTTCCAGACGTCTGGGGGTTCATCCAGGCTTTTGGATTTGGGTTCTGGAAATATTTCAGAAGCCTCCCCGACGTCTATACTCTAACCAGACGTCTGAACACTAACCAGACGTCTGAATCCCTAGTCCAAACGTATGGATTTTGCCTCTGCCTATTTTTTCTTTTCTGCCGTATTATTTGTTTATCTACTGGCCTAATTAGGCGTCTTTACCTTCCAACCAGACGTATGGTTGCCTGTTTTGGGCAACAATTTGCCTAGGCCAATGATGGCCAAATTGATTCGAAAGCGATCGGACGAGTGACAAAGGCTAGGGATTTTTGCCAAGTGACAACCCAGCCCTATAGGCTCTTCGATACACCACCAAAAACATGTCCAAATATCCAAGATAGGATCTTTAAAGATTTTGACTTCAAAACATCAAAATTGGAAAATTCACCAAATCAATTCAAACCAAAAGCAAATGAGCATGAATAGATGTTAGGAATTCATACCTAACAACAATGAAATGTATAGACATAGATGTGTGTTCAAAAACTCACCATTAAACCCAAAAACAACGAATGAGAAGCTTTAAAACAAAGGAAAGATCAACCACTCTTCACTTTAACCCAAGAAGCTCGAATCTAAGCTCATAAGAAAATATTTCCTAAGCTAGGGTTTAATAATTTCGAAAAAATGAAGAGAAATTGAGATGGAGAAGATGAAGAGTGTAACATCACAAAAATTTATCAATATAAATTAATAATATATTTAAAACCCTTGGAATTTAATTTGAAAATAAATTGGAAAAAAATTAAACAAATAAAATTAGTGAAAATCATATATATATATATATATATATATAAGAATTCCAATTTATTTTGAGTTTAAAATATTGAAATAATGAATGTTTAAAAAGGTCATTTGAATTTAAAAATCTTATATATATGTATATTACATATATGATAAAATTGAATACATAATGAAATTTAATTTAAATTTGTTCAAGATAAGTGTGAATGTATAAATGGACATAAATGTTTATATTTCAAGTTTAAAATTGAAGTTTGAATTTAAATTTAAAACAAAAGTTTAAAAATAGGTAGCCTTTAAAATCATTAAGATGTAATATATGTAATGTAAATATTGGTTAAATTCTTTTAACATTGTACATATATATATACACACAAATGAATAAAGGAATACATTTATTTATAAAGTGTATATAATATAAAAATTAAACTTTATAAAATTCTTTTGCCTTGTAACAAATCACAAATGTTAAATAAACATTCACATGGGAGATGGAGTAGAGTAATTAACAAAATCTGAATCTTATGATAACTTTTAACAAATGGCATGAAGACATCATTGCTTAAATAAAATAATCAAAACAAAAATTTCAGAAAACCTTTCAACTTCCAAATTCAAATTTATTAAGCTGCCAAATCTCTGAAGTTCAGCAACCAAAAAGATTTTGCAATCTCAAACACCAACAGTCAAGAAAGAAAAAAAAATCAGAAAAAACAAAACTGTTAATCCTTCTTCAATTCAATTCAAAAGAAAAAAAATCTTTGAATCATCTTAAAGCTTTAGGCTGTAGTGTGAGTTACATGTCTCAGGTAAGTTTTTAAAACTTTATAGTTTAGTGAAATTATGATTTTGAAATCATATTTAACAACAAATTTAAAAAAAACTGCAGATTTGTAAAAAAAGATAAGTGCTTCAAGTTTTGCCAGAGAAGTGCAGTAATTTCTGAGAGAATTCAAAGGCAAGTAACTTTCTTTTAAAAAAAAAATGAACTTGAGGTTATAATCTGTAATGAAGCAAGAATTAAACAATAATATTAGTCTATTGCAGGAAAATTCAAGAGCAAAGGCTTAAACCCATTTCTATTTTTCAAGTTGCAGAAAAGAAAAAAATAAAAAGGCTTCTCTGTTATATACATTCAAACTATAAGTAATTTAAAAAATTACTGTTATTAATGAATTGACTAAATGAATACAACCAAGAATAAGTAAAGATTTTCATTTATAACTTGCAGATCTAAATTTCAGAAACTTAAAGTAGGAAAAGGGAAACAAAAGTTGCAGGCTTCATCTCCGTTTTGAAAAATTGTCAGGAAACTCTCTGAAAAAAAGTGAGTAAACCCTTTTTTTCTTTTTTTATAAATTGTTGATTGTATGGATGCCTGAATGGTGCTAAAAGCCTTGCTTGTGAATGAATTGTTATGCTTGAATTTGCTTGGAAACGTTGTTTCCTTTCTTCTGTTCTTCTGTTTCCTGTAACACTATGGTTTATAGTGTAAACCATGCCAAAACTAGAAGCTCTTCCCCTCTTTGCTTCTGAAAATGATAGTAAAACAAGTTAAAGTATGTTGTGACACTGCATTGTGTTCCAGTAACAAATTGAAGCAAGATCATATAGTTTTTCTTTTACTGGAAACTGAGTACATTCAAGTATCAGGTTTAACAAAGTAAACCATGTCAAAATCCAATTTAAATCTTTCTCTCCCTCATTTCTTTCGAAAACAAATTGAAAACAAGTTGAATTTTCGTTTTTAAACCTGTACTATGTTCCAGTAACAACTCAAAAGTAAGGTTATACATAGGCTTTTTCTGTAAATTATGAGACACGGTTACCATTCAAATTTTTCAAGAAATTCGAACTTCACGAATTTTAATTTCAATAACACTATGTGAATCCCCTGTAAAAACAATGATTTTAGAAAGCAAAATGCGGAATTTTCATTAAGTTTTCATCGAGGTTTTTGGGTTGATCAGAAAGTTGAACATATTCCAAATTCCGACGACCAAGGTGATCGTGGCCCTCGAGTTCGACGTCGCTGATAGTTTGAGTATTATAGATCACCAGAAAAGTACTAGATAAATTTAAAAATCATTGAACCTTTGATTCGAGGTCAAAGTAGCGTTTAAGAATCCATTTCGGTTCATGTTAGAAATGATGGTGCTACGCCATCAATAGGTGATCGGACCGCGTTCCTCCGGTGCCAATCACGGCGTAACACGATGGTGTAGGTTCAGTCCAAATTTGGTGACCGCTGACGTCAGAGGTGGTGGCGCGAGACGTTTTACCAATGACGTTTCTGATGGTTGTTGGGTCGTGATGTCTCGATTCATGCTTTCGAGATTAATCCAAGTTCTAGGTGCTTGTGTTATTTTGGGGGATGGACGTTGGCTTGTGGATGGCTGCAGCTCCGACCAACAATGGCGAATCTGGCCGTGCACGTGCACGTGGTGATTGGGATGTCAGCAGTGATGGGTTTGGGAAAGAAAGAAGGTGACTCGAAGTACTACTCGTGTGAATCTGCGTAGAAACTCGAAGACGGGCTCGTGTTGGTTGGGGGTCATATCGGGTTGATTTTAAAACTTAAACAATTTTTTGTAAAAAGGAATTTACCTGGGCTAATTTGGGAAAAAATCGAAGCAGGGGAATGTTTGTCTCGGGGACAACTCGGGGAAGCCTCGGGTTGGACATGAAAACCGCAAAATCCAGTTTCTAACTAAATTTTGAAAACTTAAGTTAAATAATTTTCTGAATACATTCTTTACAAAATAAAGGTAGTTGTTAATGGAGGATGGAGTATATGATATTGAAATGTTTTTTTTTTTGAAATTTGTGGGATTCACTGATTTTTCAAGTTCATATTTTCTTTTAAATAAAAGTTGTTATAAAATTTAACTTAAAAAAACTTTAAACCAAATTTATTTATAGTGAAGAATAGTGATTAACAATTAATGTTTTGCAATGATTTTATAATTAATAGTTAATCAATTAAAGAATAGTCAATTAGCAAGGGTAATTAAACTTAATCAGTTAACAATTAAGAATTAATAAATTAAGATAATTTATAAAGGAATAATTAATTAATAAAGTTGATTAAGACTTCATTAATTCATAATTAAGTAAAATTTGAACATTGATTTAAAATAATTAATAAAGATAATTGTATGGTTAATTCACTTTAATCATAATCACCTTAATCGAAGATGATTGACTATCATCAAATATTCTGTACTGGATTGATATTTCTGTTGTGATACTGTGATTGCTTTCTGATGAACTGTGATTTGTGATTTGTTCCTATATATGTGTGAAAAACCCATTTGCCCGCAAAATGGCATTAAATTTCAATGCGACAGAGAGTCGGATTCCAATTGGTTATCCGAAACCCATATCGAATCGTAATGATGAATCTTTGTGACTGATAAATTTACTTTCTCTATGAATCTGTGAACGAAGATAAGCGTTATGGGTTATACCGCTTATCAATATTGATATGATTGAATCTGTGATGATTGATGCTGTGCATTATTGTGTAAAACCCCCTAGACTACACTATACACACACAAATATGGATTGCACGTGGAAATTGGTTAAGTCACATATTTTTGAAATAATTTTTAAAATTGAATTTTGAATCCAATGGTTTTGGAAATGGATCGGATTTAGAGTGAAAAGCTTTTGGAAAGGAATTTCAAAGATAAAAGTTATTTTTGAATAACTTAATCTAATTTTGAAAATTGATTTAAATTAGAATTAAAAATTTGAAATTGAATTCTATGTTGAGAATTTATGATTTTAAGAAGGTTATACAAGTTTACATGAATTTAAACCAATTAAAAAGTGTTTTTTTTGGAACTTGAATTAACCTAAAGACTTTAACTTGTATAAATGGAATCGAATTTTTCCAAAATGAAAACTGTTTGTTTTTAAATGATAAAAGCTTTCATATAAGAAATGAATTTTCGATTTGTATTAAAGGAATTTCAAGTTTGAATTGAAATGGTCTTCCAAGTTATGAATGAATCTTTGGAAACAGTTTTGAAAGCTATGAGTAAAATCTTGGATTTAAAGATTAAATGAATTAATCCAATTAAAATGGAAATTGTTTGAAATCAGTAAATAGATCTTGGTGAAACTGGGTGTACTTTGTGAAATAAATCTGGTTGTTAAAGATTTGAAACGGTAATTGGGTTAAACCATTTGAAAGAAAGTTTTGAATTTTAAAGTTGTGACTTAACTGAAATCCCATATCCTTATGTTTTTAAATATTGCGCTCATTATTCGGTTTAGCCGGGAGAGGACCTTGTGTTATATAACCCATTACGAATAATGATACGTCGTTATGGATAGCATTTGAAGACCGGTGGTGAAGACCGGGTATTTGCGAGTACGATAGGATGGCTTATCGATTGTCTCTGCACTGAGTAGCTACGGTATAGAGATTCCCCAAGTGATGGGAAGTCCCATCGAGATTGTCAATGCCCGGATTTGCAAGGGCTTCTTCCTTTATTGGACGAAGTGCCTTCGGTTCTGTTCGAACCCGGAACAGACTTGTATGGTTGTGTGTCTTACACTACACTTTGAGATATAAAGTCGATTTCTTTCAAATACACATCTATTGGTGGCGGAGAATTTATTCTCTTAGCTTAACACCCTTCTCTGAGACGCACGAGCTCAGAGCTTATGTAGTTGAAGGTTATCAGCGATATACTCCCAATTTGGCAGCGTGGCATGCTAAGTGCTGTTGTGTGTTGATGATCATTTGTTGATCATTTATGATCAAAGCATGGCTTTTGTGTAATGCGTAGCTTTGTGGGCGAGACCTCATCGAGCCTCTCAAACCGGTAATGGTCGAAACAGGAAAGATGCGGCAAGGTTTCAGGGGTAGCTCCCATAGGGTATGACCATTCCTTCTGGAAAAGGGTGGTATCATGGTATGGAGCCCAGATACTTACTCATGTGGACACTATAGTATATTTATTACCGTGTGATGTTGTTGGTATAGAGAGCCCTCGGATAAAGGTCGCAAACGACCGGGGGCGGCATATCTTAGGTTTTACTTCCCGGGAAGGGGGTAGCCGGCCTTGTGTTGGCAGAGAGCCAGGTAGGTTCTCGGGGCGTCCCTCCAGAGGCGTTCCTACGTTGCAATAGGAAGTTCCATAGCCTGACAATTTGTTGGAAATCCAATCATCCAATACGAGCCTTTTACAATTGCAGTTGTATTACCTGCCACCTCAGGTGGTAGTTATAGTAGGCATAGTATAATGGTACCTATGCTGGCTAGGATTTATATTATACTTTCGAAATGTTTTCCACTATGCACTAATAATAATATGAAGAAGGATTTTTGCATAGTAAGTGTAACAACCCGCATATTTAACGATTTTATATTTAAATGTTTGATTTAAATATAGCATCGTTATTCGGATTTTGGGGTCCGAAATGTTACTTTCTGCAAATGGCCGAATTGGAACTCGAAACCACCTCCATTGGTTCCAAAATGGCGTTTGCGATCTTTTTGAGTATAATCTTTGATATGTTTGGAGTTTGTGAAATTTTGGCTACTTTTCCTATTGGGTTTGGGATTGGGTTCAGCCCACTAGCCCACTTAACCCCCTAGCTCAACCCTTCTCTTCATTTCATCTTCATTTCATTTCTTTCTTAAGCTAAAAACTGAAATGGGGGAAAGGGAAGAGAATTAGAAATTAGCAAGCCCTAGTTTCTCTTTTGTATCTTGATTTCTTGCTCCAAATTCATAGAGAATCCATTGGTAAGTTCATCTCCATCTTCTCCATCTCTTCTCCTCTTCAATTTCTGTAATTTTCCTAACCCTAACCTAGAAAATACTTTCTTTGATTCTAGATTGAAGCTTATAGTGTTGAAGTGGAGTGTAGTTGGTTGATTCCTTGCAAGTGTGCTTCTTCATCTTCTTTGTTTTGTGTGAAAATGTGAGTTTTGAACTCACATCTACTTCTCTTGATTTCATTGATGTTAGGTATGAATTCCTAACACCTTGTTCATATGCACTTGCATTTGGTTTGGGTTGAATTGAGGAATAATCCAATTTTTAGTGTTTTGGGTTAAAATCTTTGAAATCCTAACTTTGATGTTTTAATCATGTTTTGGTGATGCATCGAGGAACATATAGGGCCGGGTTGTCGATTGGCATAAGCCCTTAGAGCCAATGTTCGTCCGATTGCATTTTGGGAGAGTTTGCTCTTCATTTGAATAAGGCTGGAAAACAGCCCAGGCAAGATTCAGTCGACTGAAAACTCTGCACAGTCGACTGAACCTGAAACCCGAGAGTTTCCAGGCATGATTCAGTCGACTGAAAAACTCTGCACAATCGACTGAACCTGGAAACAGAAAGTTTCCTGAACCTAGAAAATTTCCAGGTACAGGGTCAGTCGACTGAAAAACTCTGTTCAGTCGACTGAACCTGCTGTTTCAGCCCACGTTGCCTTTTGGGATTGAATTTTCAATTTGAATTGATTCATGATGATCCTATGTATGATTATCAATTATTTTGACTTTGATGGTTCCTTTTAATTTTAATCCACGGGTTTTTATGAAATAATCTCTCGAATCGCATTTAAAAGTTCGTTTCTCTAATTTATAAATTCTATTTAAAACACACACACTTTCGCACTTCGAACGAAGTGGGAGGGTGATTAAATGGTTGGGCAAAACACGGACCATGAATCTGTGCGTTTATCCTTCCGATTAATCCTTGACCTATTCGATTGATTGTTTTGACGTTCGGGTTTGGTTTGTCGATGATATGAGGTAAACTTTGTACTGCTTTGAGTGTGAAAGGGACTGACGGATAGTAAACCGTTTAGTGCGAACGAGTGGTTATGGGACATACGTTAACACTTTTCGGATTCCTTTTCGAGAGTTGTGACACATTCCGCCAGTTAGTGGTGTCCAGTACTGGGTCTTCGACCTTCACCACTACGGTTTGTTGCCTCTGGGATAGTGTCTTCGGACTGTCTCCCTAGGTTTGTTGCCTTCGGGTATGTTGCCTTCGGGTGTGTGCCTTCGGGTTTGTTGCCCTATATAGTTTCGCTCTGATGTTGGCCTTATGTGCCGCATGGGTGATACTTGGGTTTGGAGTCTTCGGGCTCATGGATCCTTGTTTGTACAGTACTGAGCTCGAGCAAAATTTCATGATGTTTGATTGATATGTATATTCCCTTGGTATCGCCCTTCGGTGTTGGTCTTTGTGAGCCGCATGGAGTATAGCGATTACCTTGTGGAACTTGTATACCTTATGGGTATTTGTTATTTGCCTTCTGGCTTGTTTTGGGATATTTGTATCCTTTGTTTCTATATGTTGCCGATGATAAGAGGCTTGCTCTATATGATTCATTTCTTGTTGATGATTGTGTTATCTCCTCTAGAGATATTTGTTATACTGTATGACCTTGCAGGTTTATTATTGTTCAGTTAATCTAACTGATTTGTTACCTAGACTGATCCGGGTATTTTATACTCGGGTCAGACCGAGATGTTTCA
This sequence comes from Allium cepa, assembly GCA_030765085.1. NCBI lineage: Eukaryota > Viridiplantae > Streptophyta > Magnoliopsida > Asparagales > Amaryllidaceae > Allium > Allium cepa. The sequence goes on along the minus strand of CM060945.1, from coordinate 313,805,273 downwards.
GGTTAGGTGCTTTTGGAGACTTAGCCTATTTTGCTTCCGCATGGACTATTCGCTAGCTTCATTTTGTTATAGCGTCTTTTGTAGTCCTTATCTGCTGTAACTTTGATTTATACTCTTTCGTCTCGTCTGTATATTGTGGTCTCCTGTACCACCTGACATGTATTATTTTGTATACTCTGTTGTGTATCGGTGTATGTGTATATTATGATTGACTGTTCTGTGATGTATATTACATTTGAGTTGTTATATTTTCTTCGGATAGATCCTATAGCCATTGTAGTTTTGCTTTAAATATTTATTGAATAGGTCGAATTCTAATGTGTTTCGACTTTTCGACTTATTTAGTGAATAGTTAAGGTAAGATTGCACATGGTCGCTTCCATTATACTCTATTGTCCGCGTTAGCCGACAGTATTATTTATGTAATACTCTTTGTTAATGAGGCTCTCGGAGTGGGGCGTCACAGCGTGGTATCAGAGCTGAGTTCAGAACAAAATATGATAAACACAGAATAGATGCACATATTATGGTACATCAAAGTGTACAAGTGATACCGATCCTTGAATCATCGTGTCTCTTTATTCCATCAAGGTTAGATAGATATTGGAAATACGTCTAGGAATGCATTTTATTCCGTAGTATCCCATATTGTAATATCTACCTTGTGAATAATCTTGTTCTTATTTTACTTTCAGCTTATGTCTGGAAGAGGCAGGGGTCGACGTTCGGATGCTGGGCAATCTAGTGGCTCGCATCCGGATGGCGTATATATGTCTGCCGATCAATTTTTGGAATTGTTTAGGAGCACTCAGCCTCTCGTTCCTCCTCGAGTGTCTCCACCTCGCAAGTCTGCTTTTGCACGTCAGTGCAGTGATTTTGCTCATCTTGGAGGAAAGCCGTTTAAGGGCTCCGAGTCTGTTCTTGAAGTCCAAGCTTGGCTTCGCACGTGCGAGCGTATTTTCTCTCGCATGGATCTTTCTGACCAAGATAGAGTTCTTGTAACTTCTAGCTTATTACAAGAGCATGCTCTTGACTGGTATGAGCTTCTTGTAGCTGAAATTGATGAGGCTACTCTTTCTTGGACTCAGTTTCGGGGACGATTTGAACTCAAGTTCGTTCCTGAATCTGAAAAAGTTTTATTGACCCGTCGCTTCCTTGAGTTGAAGCAAGGGAAATCTTCTGTTTCTGAGTATGTCGCATCGTTCGAGGCTTTATCTCAGTATGGTCTTGAATTCATCAGCACTTCTTATAAGAAGAATTTGAATTTTGTTTCTGGCCTTAAGAAATATCTTAAGAAGTCCTTGTTGCTCCAGCTTAAACTTTCTTGTGAGGAATTGGTTGATTCGGCGCTTCATCTCGAGACCGTCGAGAAGGAGTGTGATAGTGATGTTGATGTTGAGGTTTCCAGAAACCCTACCAAGAAGCAGTTTCCAATTCAGAAGAAGTCTTTTCCTTATAAGAAGAAGAAGACCGGTGGTCCTAGCTCTCAGCCTCAATCTTCCGGAACACCTTTCGTTCGAAAGTGTTTTAATTGTGGTTCTCCGGATCATATTATTCGAGCTTGTCCAAAGCCTCTCTTCTGCCGTAATTGCAAGAAGGAAGGTCATCATGTTTCTGCTTGTCCTACTGCTCCTGCTAATGCAAAATCTGGCAAGCTCAATGTGGCTAATGCTTCTGGAGGTCCTTCTCAATCCAAAGGTATGACTCCATCTATTTTGGAGGGTTCAATTCTATTTCATGATCATAGTATACGAGTTCTTTTCGATACGGGTGCTTCACATTCTTTCGTATCGAAGAAGCTTGTAGATGATTTATCTTTGGATGTTTGTTGTATGGTTACTTCTTTAAGGATTGTGAATCCTATTGGGGGATTTGGACCCTTAGTTTGCTTTGTGATGATATTGAGATTGTTTTATGTGGCTTTTCCTTCCGTGCGAATCTGTACGTTGTTTCTCATTTGGGTTTTGATATGATTTTTGGTATGGACTGGCTAGTGAGGTACGATGCCAGGATTATTTTTTCCGAGAGAATTTTATATCTTTGTCATCCTGATTCACCTTCTCAGTTATCTCTTATTCTTCGGGATGTGGATAATTCCGAGATGGCTTTGTATTCTCTTGATTCGCGAGATGGTGATGATGTATCTCGTATTCCTATTGCTTGTGACTTTTCTGATGTTTTTGAACCTGTTTCGGGTTTGCCACCCAAACGGGCAATTGAGTTCCGCATTGATCTCATTTCAGGCGCGCAGCCAGTTAGTCGTCCTCCCACGAGGATGTCTACAAAGGAAAATGAGGAACTCAAGAAGCAGCTTTTAGAGCTCGAGTCCAAGCAGTTGATTCAGTCCAGTTTTTCTCCGTGGGGATCCGCGGTCGTTTTTGTGAAGAAGTCTGATGGAACTCTTAGGCTTTGCATTGACTATCGCAAGCTTAACGAGTTGACCATTAGAAATAGGTATCCATTGCCTAGGATCGATGATATGTTCGATCTATTGAGTGGTGCCAAGGTCTTTTCTCAGCTTAACCTTGCCACAGGTTTTCATCAGTTATGAGTCGCGGAGGATAGCATACCTCTTACCGCTTTCCGCACTCGTTATGGTTCCTTTGAGTGGCTCGTTATGCCGTTCGGTTTGACGAACGCTCCTGCTTTCTTTGTTGACCTCATGAATCGGGTATTCCGGGAATATCTCGATAAGTTTGTTCTCGTCTTCATTGATGATATCCTTATTTATTCTAAGTCTGAAGCTGAGCATGCTAATCACTTGAGAATTGTCTTGAGTACTCTTCGTCGTCATCTGCTTAAAGCCAAATTCTCCAAGTGCTGCTTTTGGGAGAATAAGGTTAAGTTCTTAGGCCATGTTGTATCTTCCGATGGCATTTCTGTCGATCCCTCAAAGATCGAAGCCATCCAGAATTGGAAGAGGCCTGAGAATGTGCATGAGATTCGTAGTTTCCTTGGATTGGCGGGTTATTACCGACGGTTCAATAAGAACTTTTCCCGTGTTGTGCTTCCTCTCACTTGCCTTACTCGGAAAGGCATTCGTTTTATTTGGTCCGACAAGTGTGAAGCTTCCTTTCAGACATTGAAAGAACTTCTCACTAATGCTCCTATTCTTATGGTTCCCGAAGGGAATCATGATCTTGTTGTCTACACCGATGCGTGTGGTAGTGGTCTCGGTGCTGTGCTTATGCAGAGAGATCGGGTAGTTGCTTATGCTTCTAGGCAACTGCGTCCGAATGAAGTTCGCTATGCCACTCATGATCTTGAGTTAGCCGCCATTGTCTTTGCCTTGAAGATTTGGCGACATTATTTATTGGGCGAGCGCTTCATTCTCTATACCGATCATAAATCTTTGAAGTATTTGTTTACTCAGAAGGAACTCAATATGAGACAACAGCGTTGGCTCGAGTTTCTTGCTTCCTATGACTTTGATATCCAGTTTACCCCTGGTAAGGGTAATCGTGTTGCAGATGCGCTTAGTCGCAAACATTCGGCTGTTATTTCTATGATGCTTGCCGAATGGAATATTCTTGAGACTCTATCTTTTTGTGAAATTCGTGATCAAGGTTCATCTTCTGGTTCTCCTATTCTATTATTTAGTTTGGGAGCTCGACCTATTTTATTGGATCGTATTGCCGATGCTCAGCGGCGTGATCCTGATTTGTTGCATTTTATTCAGCTTTGTGAGTCTGAATCTTGTGATGAGGCGTTGCAAGATTTTAGCTTTGATTCTCATGGGTGTCTTCGTAAGAAGAACCGTCTTTTTGTGCCTTCTGATTTTGCACTTAGGCATGACATTCTTGATGATTGCCATCGTTCTAAGTATACCATTCATCCCGGTAGTAGTAAGATGTATGCCGATATGCGTCGTCTTTATTATTGGGAAGGCATGAAGCGCGATGTGGCGAGTTATGTGAGCAACTGCATGACATGTCAACACGCGAAGGCCGAACATCAGCGTCCTTCTGGACTTCTTCAACCTCTTGAGATTCCATTGTGGAAATGGGATCAAGTTTCTATGGATTTTATTGACGGCCTACCTCGTTCGAGATCAGGTCATTCTAGTATTTGGGTTATTGTTGATCGCCTCACCAAGTCTGCTCATTTTGTCCCTATTAAGTCTAATAGGACAGCTTCGCATTTGGCTAAGTTGTATGTCAAGGAAATCGTGAGACTTCACGGTGTTCCTAGTTCTATTGTGAGTGATCGTGATCCTTTATTCACGAGTCATTTTTGGAAGAGTCTTCAACAAGCTTTGGGAACAAATCTTAATTTTTCTACAGCTTATCATCCGCAGTTTGACGGACAGACTGAACAGGTGAATCATATTTTGGAAGATCTTCTCCGTATTTGTATCTTTGATTTCGGTGGTAGTTGGGAGGATCACCTACCTCTTGTAGAGTTCTCCTACAACAATAGTTTCCAGTCTAGTATCGGTATGGCTCCTTTCGAAGCCTTATACGGAAGGCTATGTCGATCACCTTCATGTTGGTTGGAATCTGGGGAGAAGCTTATTCTTGGCCCGGACTTTGTTCGTCATTCTTCTGAGAAGATTGATCTTATTCGATTGAGGATGAAAGAGGCACAGAGTCGCCAAAAATCCTATGCAGACAACCGTAGGAAGCCTCTCGAGTTCTCGATCGGCGATCTTGTTTTTATTCGTGTTTCTCCTTTGAAAGGGGTTATGTGTTTCAGTGCGACTGGAAAATTGGCTCCTCGTTATATAGGACCGTTTTCTATTACTGAACGTATTGGCCCTGTGGCTTATAGAGTTTCACTTCCAGCTCATTTATCTGGCATTCATGACGTGTTTCACGTCTCGCAACTTCGGAAGTGTCTTCGAGAATCGGATTCTGTAATTGATTCTCCTGATTTGTAAGAGCTTGAGATCTCACCGGACTTATCTTTTGTACAGCAACCTATTCGCGTGCTTGACACGGAGGTGCGACACCTTCGGAACAAGGACGTGCCGCTCGTTAAAGTTCAATGGTCCGCTAATCCCAATGACTGTACTTGGGAAACCAGAGAGTATATTGAGCGATCTTATCCAGGTTTTCTATCCTTGCTTCATAATGGTAAGTCTATTTCTGTGTCTAAAGTTTATTCTTTCTTTTGTATGTAGTTGTTACAAATATCGTCTCTAGGAATTGCGGGGACGCAATTTTGTAAGGAGGGGAGATCTGTAACAACCCACATATTTAACGATTTTATATTTAAATGTTTGATTTAAATATAGCATCGTTATTCGGATTTTGGGGTCCGAAATGTTACTTTCTGCAAATGGCCGAATTGGAACTCGAAACCACCTCCATTGGTTCCAAAATGGCGTTTGCGATCTTTTTGAGTATAATCTTTGATATGTTTGGAGTTTGTGAAATTTTGGCTACTTTTCCTATTGGGTTTGGGATTGGGTTCAGCCCACTAGCCCACTTAACCCCCTAGCTCAACCCTTCTCTTCATTTCATCTTCATTTCATTTCTTTCTTAAGCTAAAAACTGAAATGGGGGAAAGGGAAGAGAATTAGAAATTAGCAAGCCCTAGTTTCTCTTTTGTATCTTGATTTCTTGCTCCAAATTCATAGAGAATCCATTGGTAAGTTCATCTCCATCTTATCCATCTCTTCTCCTCTTCAATTCCTGTAATTTTCCTAACCCTAACCTAGGAAATACTTTCTTTGATTCTAGATTGAAGCTTGTAGTGTTGAAGTGGAGTGTAGTTGGTTGATTCCTTGCAAGTGTGCTTCTTCATCTTCTTTGTTTTGTGTGAAAAGGTGAGTTTTGAACTCACATCTACTTCTCTTGATTTCATTGATGTTAGGTATGAATTCCTAACACCTTGTTCATATGCACTTGCATTTGGTTTGGGTTGAATTGAGGAATAATCCAATTTTTAGTGTTTTGGGTTAAAATCTTTGAAATCCTAACTTTGATGTTTTAATCATGTTTTGGTGATGCATCGAGGAACATATAGGGCCGGGTTGTCGATTGGCATAAGCCTTTAGAGCCAATGTTCGTCCGATTGCATTTTGGGAGAGTTTGCTCTTCATTTGAATAAGGCTGGAAAACAGCCCAGGCAAGATTCAGTCGACTGAAAACTCTGCACAGTCGACTGAACCTGAAACCCGAGAGTTTCCAGGCATGATTCAGTCGACTGAAAAACTCTGCACGGTCGACTGAACCTAGAAACAGAAAGTTTCCTGAACCTAGAAAATTTCCAGGTACAGGGTCAGTCGACTGAAAAACTCTGTTTAGTCGACTGAACCTGTTGTTTCAGCCCACTTTGCCTTTTGGGATTGAATTTTCAATTTGAATTGATTCATGATGATCCTATGTATGATTATCAATTGTTTTGACTTTGATGGTTCCTTTTAATTTTAATCCACGGGTTTTTATGAAATAATCTCTCGAATCGCATTTAAAAGTTCGTTTCTCTAATTTATAAATTCTATTTAAAACACACACACTTTTGCACTTCGAACGAAGTGGGAGGGTGATTAAATGGTTGGGCAAAACACGGACCATGAATCTGTGCGTTTATCCTTCCGATTAATCCTTGACCTATTCGATTGATTGTTTTGACCTTCGGGTTTGGTTTGTCGATGATATGAGGTAAACTTTGTACTGCTTTGAGTGTGAAAGGGACTGACGGATAGTAAACCGTTTAGTGCGAACGAGTGGTTATGGGACATACGTTAACACTTTTCGGATTCCTTTTCGAGAGTTGTGACACATTCCGCCAGTTAGTGGTGTCCAGTACTGGGTCTTCGACCTTCACCACTACGGTTTGTTGCCTCTGGGATAGTGTCTTCGGACTGTCTCCCTAGGTTTGTTGCCTTCGGGTATGTTGCCTTCGGGTGTGTGCCTTCGGGTTTGTTGCCCTATATAGTTTCGCTCTGATGTTGGCCTTATGTGCCGCATGGGTGATACTTGGGTTTGGAGTCTTCGGGCTCATGGATCCTTGTTTGTACAGTACTGAGCTCGAGCAAAATTTCATGATGTTTCATTGATATGTATATTCCCTTGGTATCGCCCTTCGGTGTTGGTCTTTGTGAGCCGCATGGAGTATAGCGATTACCTTGTGGAACTTGTATACCTTATGGGTATTTGTTATTTGCCTTCTGGCTTGTTTTGGGATATTTGTATCCTTTGTTTCTATATGTTGCCGATGATACGAGGCTTGCTCTATATGATTCATTTCTTGTTGATGATTGTGTTATCTCCTCTAGAGATATTTGTTATACTGTATGACCTTGCAGGTTTATTATTGTTCAGTTAATCTAACTGATTTGTTACCTAGACTGATCCGGGTATTTTATACTCGGGTCAGACCGAGATGTTTCAGGTTAGGTGCTTTTGGAGACTTAGCCTATTTTGCTTCCGCATGGACTATTCGCTAGCTTCATTTTGTTATAGCGTCTTTTGTAGTCCTTATCTGCTGTAACTTTGATTTATACTCTTTCGTCTCGTCTGTATATTGTGGTCTCCTGTACCACCTGACATGTACTATTTTGTATACTCTGTTGTGTATCGGTGTATGTGTATATTATGATTGACTGTTCTGTGATGTATATTACATTTGAGTTGTTATATTTTCTTCGGATAGATCCTATAGCCATTGTAGTTTTGCTTTAAATATTTATTGAATAGGTCGAATTCTAATGTGTTTCGACTTTTCGACTTATTTAGTGAATAGTTAAGGTAAGATTGCACATGGTCGCTTCCATTATACTCTATTGTCCGCGTTAGCCGACAGTATTATCTATGTAATACTCTTTGTTAACGAGGCTCTCGGAGTGGGGCGTCACAGTAAGCGCGTTTGACTATCATAAGGAGACATCTCCCCCATGTGTGCGATTGCATTGTATGTGTGCCGGGAGGCCTTATGGTAGTTTCATTTTCCAAAAAGCATTGCGGATTTGAACTTTAAAAGCTTTGTTGTTTGTTTTAAAAGATAAAACTATTTTGTTTGCTCACACCAGTCCTATGACTGACCTAGAGTTTATTGTTCCTTTTCTAAACTTTGGGTGCCCACTATTTTCCACACGGGCAGTCTAGAGTTGGGTTTTCAGATAATCAAGTAATAGGTGTAGATTCGATGGCCTTCGAAGTCTTTGGATTGGTAGCTTTCAGTCTTTGGGATCTTCTTCAGTCTTGGACGACTAACCTTGCTTAGCTTTGTGCCATGTGATCTGAAGTTCGAGCTAGCTTTGGATTGGAGCATTTGATTTTGGAGATACATTCTATTGAAGATATTCTTTCTGCTATTATTTCTTGTATCTCTGATAGTATTGATGTCTATTGTATCATTCTATTGTACCATATTGTATCAGTGTTGTATATATTGATATTCATTTCATTTCTTCCGTTGTGTTGTACTTAATGTGTTATAAGCTCCGGCGAACCAGATTCGACGTTTGGATCTACGGCATTTGAGTACGAGTGGCGTATCCGGTGTCGATTTTCGAAGGTCGAGTCAGGATCGTTATAAAGAGAATGCTTACCTTAGCTTCTTTTTGATTTTAGAGCTTGAATTTGAATTTCCTAGCTAAACTAGGGTTTAGGAATTTTATTTTCTTTTCTCTTCCCCTATTTTTATTTAGCTTGAAAGTGTTAGGAAATGAAAATGAATGAAGAGGAAAGGAAATGGAGTTAGGGTATTATGTTGGGTTAATGGGCTGAAACCCAAACCCAAAGCCCAATAGCAAAATTCTAGTCAACTATAAATATATCGATGTTTATACTCAAAAAGGTCGCAAACGCCATTTTGGACTCAATGGAAGTGGTCTCGAGTCCTAATTCGATAGTTTATAAAAAGTAGCATTTTCGACTGTAATCCGACTAACGATGCTATTTTTAAATAAACCATTTAAATATACAATCGTAAAATATTCGGGTTGTTACACACTAAGTGGGGGATGTTACAAGTTGGTATCAGAGCATAGGTTTATGAAACTTAAAACAAATTTAAACCTAAAAGATTTTTCAAAACATAATCCAATGAATCAGAAAAATATTGGGGTTTGGGATAAAGCTATTGTAACGTACTTATATTTGATATATATATATATATATATATATATATATATATATATATATATGTATATATATATATATAAGTACGTACTCCCCTCTCTCCTAGACTATTCTTATGTATCTTACTAAGGCTAATATGCAAATTTATGAGAAAGAAGATATGGTGGCAGGAAAGGAAGAGGAAATCTTGGTGGAGGAAGCACCACGACCAATGGTAATATTCGACCCACCAGAAGGAACCCGGGTTGATAGCCTATAGCTAACCAAAATGTGGATGCTAATGTTGGTGCTGGAAATCCACCGGTGGATATGAAGGCTATCAGTTCTTCGTTAACCTAATGCAAGCTAGAGCTGCTACTGGTGTTGCTAGAAATGTTGGGGAAGCTAATCCTATGGCTCTAATTGGGAATCATTATGCCAAGCTGAGCAGAGATTACACCAGTCTTGGTGGGAAGCTGTTTATGGGAACGAAGGATGCTATAGAAGTTGGGAATTGGTTATTGCACTATGAGAGAATCTTCACTGATTTGGGTTTGGACAATGAGCAGAAGAGAAGGCTGGTCTCTAGGCAGTTGTAAGGGGTAGCTCTTCATTGGTGGAATAGTGTTATTGCCGGAGTTTCGAAAGAAGAATTGACTTAGGCAGAATTCCAAAGGAGATTTGAACATAAGTTTTTATCTGAAGTTGTTAAGTCATCATTGATGAGAAAGTTTATGGATTTGGAGTAGGGAGAGATGTCGGTAATCGAGTATGTTGCTAAGTTTGATAAGTTGTCCTGATATGGGTATGCTACTATAGACATGTCATCGGGAGGAATGAGCGGTTTATTCGAGGATTGGGACCTGAGATTGCTAGGGCAGCTTAGTCACATCTACGTGCTCCCTGTAATGTAGTTATGGAGAAGGTAATTCGACATGAGGAGATGTTTGTTATTTATGCTAGAGAAAAGCCGGTTGAAACCTAGGGTTCTTAGGGAAAGAAGAGAGTTCTTTAATACGAAGGGAGCCTAGAAAAGAGAGGCTACCATGAAGGCAAATAATGATTTTGTTTGTTTCAAATGTGACAAGAAAGATCATTATGCTCATGAGTGTCGGTCAGGCAAGGATAATGATGCAGCAAGGCATATAGGAATTCAGAAGTTAGACCATATTAAGTCGTGCATGAGTCAAGGAGCTTCGGATTTAAGTCGTAAGTCGGACACGAGCTTAAGACGTGCATGCTTGATGAGTCGGTCACGGGATAGTGGAAGCATGAGTCGGTGCCGATTTAACGAAGCTTGGAGGAGTTCGTACTTGATGAGTCGTCCACGACTCATCGGTCTATTCATAAGTCGTTTGCGACTTATTAAAGCAATGGGGAACAAGTTGCCGGGTCTAACTATGAGTCGTTCAGTATTGAGGGAACTTGAGTCGTCTACGACTCAACGTATAAGTCGTCAACGACTTAACGCGAAGCAAAGAAACACCCAGCAAGTGAAGGCTTTAAGTCGGAGGGAGTTAAGGTGGCAAGGAGATGAGGCAGCATGCGCTTGAGTCGGTCGTGTTGAGTCGTTTGTTGTGATGAGTCGTGTACTGTTGTATGTTGTAAGTCGTATGTCGTGAGTTTTTAAGTCGGTATGTAGTTGGATCGTGTTGTATTTTAGGTCATTACCGACCTAGGGGTAATGTTGAGTCGGTCATGTATATGAAGTGTTGGGTCGCATACGACCTATGGTGAGTCGTCTTAAGGTCATATGATGATGTATGTAGGTCGTGCTTGTTAAGTCGGCTAGGGTTGAGTCGTTCTGGAGTTGAGCTGCCTTGTGTTGAGTCGGCCACGACCTAAGTTAGGTCGTAAGTCGTCGCCGACCTAAGAGTCAGGTGAGGGTTTGTGTGTGTTGAGTTGTGAAAGCTATAAATAGCGCGTGTGTTGTACATTTTGAGGTTGTTGAATATTGAATAAAATTTCCTTTGTTAGCTTTGTGCTTTCATACAATTGGTAGTTGAGTGTGATCTCCTATCTCCTCTTTCGGTTAATCGAGTGCGCTCGATTCAACGATCGAAGAAGCCGATTCACGGAATCTAGTGCGCTAGATCAACGTGCGAAGAATCGTAGATCTTTGAACACGGTATAGTGCGCTATCAACGTGTTTGAGATAGCTAGAGTTCGGTATCTTTGGATCAACGAACTTGGGCATTTTGGTATCTTTAACTCACCGATTACTACATTTCATCGATTGAAGTTTTGTTTGATTAATCCGCTGCGTCATTATTGGTATCAGAGCCATACTTAGCCAATCATAGCTAAGTTGATTCTTGGAGCCAAGTTTTGAAGTTTTTGAAGTTTGAAGGAATTCATCGTGTTCATATTGAATTTGCATCAAGTTTGGAGTGTTTGATCCATTTCATTTTGGATCGAGGAGTTGGACTTTGTTTGGACTTTGAATTGGTGTTTGCGCGCCAATTTTTGGAGGGTTTTGGAGTAAGTTTGAAGCCAAGCCGTGAAGTGTCAAGGCCGAGACAAGGGGGAGCCGACCTTACTTGAATTGTTAACTCGTTGCCGAGTTAGTGTGAACCGAGACAAGCATAGCCGTGTATTGTTGAGCTTAGATTGCTTTGTTGAGAGGAAAGTTTGAAGTCTTGTGTTGAATTTTTGAAGTCTTGAGAAGTTTACAACCATGCCACCAAGGAGAGCTAATCGTCATCAAAACGTTGAAGCTTTGTATCGTAGAGAAGAAGCCGAGCTTATGGAACAACGTATTAATGAGAAATTTGATGAAGGCATTGGTAAATTGGAGAGATTGATGAATGATTTGAATCAAAGGAGGAGATCACCAAACTCGAACCATGGAGGAAACCGAGTTTCGCCATCGGTTACGGAAGCGAGGAGGGTATCGCCACATTCTTGTAGAGATCAAAGAGAAACATCAATTTCATCACGAAGAGATCATCATGACTATGTACATGAAGAAAGAAGAAGTCAACGAGAATTTGACCACGAAGCATATAGAGAAGAAGAGGGACATAGTCAAAGAAGCATGCATGAACGAAGGGATGATAATGGTCGAAATCGATGTAGACGTACCTTTGATTTTGCTGAAGAGGGTGATAGAGCTAGTATACATTATCGAGATCGAGACCAAATTCGGAATTCTTACCGTGATATGGAAGATGATCGACGATGGGAATCGGGTATGAAGATGGAGATTCCGGAGTTTAAAGGCGGGATGGTTGCTGAGGAGTTTTTAGATTGGTTATCTAATGTGGAGGAAATCTTTGATTTCAAGGAGGTGCCGGAGAATCGAAGGGTGAAGTTAGTTGCTACTAGGTTGAGGGGGAGAGCTTTGGCGTGGTGGCAGCAAACTAAACTTACAAGGGAGAGAATGGGGAAGTCAAAGATAGAATCGTGGGATAAGATGAAGAAGTTGATGAGATCTACTTTCTTACCTTACAACTACCAATCACTTATGTACCAAAGGTTGCAGAATCTGAGGCAAGGGACGAAGTCTGTTAGTGATTATGCTGATGAATTTTACCAACTCATTGCTAGAAACGATATTATGGAGACAGAAGAACAGCTGACAGCTAGATTCATTGGGGGATTGAGAATGCAGATCCAGGATATGGTTAATATGTTTGATCCTAGATCTGTAGCGGAGGCACATCAGAAAGCGTTAGCTTGGGAGAAACAGGGAAGGCGTGGAGGTGGTGTGTTTACTAATTCTAATAATCCAGTGAAGGGGGCCAGTGGTAGTTCTAATGTTCCTAGACCTGTCACAAAACCAGTGGTGAAAGAGGTTGAGAAGGCGAAGGCTAGTAGTGGGTTCAGATGTTATAACTGTCAGGAGTTGGGTCACAAGAGTAACGAATGTCCAAAGCCGAAGAAGAGAACCATGGTTGCAGAAGTTGAGGAGGATGATGGTGAGGAGGCAGAATGTTCAAATACACCTTATGTTGAGGAGGAAGAAGAATTGTTTGGAGATGAAGGTTGTAATCTTATGATGAGGAGAAGTTGTCTTACACCAAAGCAAGAGGAGGATTGTAGTTGGTTGAGGAGTAACATATTTCAATCGACATGCACTATTCTGGGGAAAGTCTGCAAGTTCGTTATTGATGCAGGGAGTTGCGATAATATTATTTCTACAGAGGCAGTTAGAAAGTTGAACTTGAAGACTGAGAAACATCCTAAACCGTACAAGCTAGCATGGTTAAGGAAGGGTGGTGAAGTGAAAGTGTGTCGGAGAGCTTGTGTGAATTTTTCGATTGGAAAGAAGTACAAGGATGAAATTTGGTGTGATGTCGTAGATATGGATGTTTGTCACTTATTGTTGGGCAGACCATGGCAGTTTGATAGAGCAGTTCAGCATGACGGTCGTGCCAACAGTTATAGTTTCATGTTCGAGGGTACTAAAATCACTTTGGTTCCTAAGAAGCAACAGCAGAAGGAGAGCAAGCTAGAAGAGATTGAGGAATTGAAAACTCTGTTGACTTTGAAGGAGTTTGTTAAAGAAGTGGAGGAAGAACCGGAAGTATTTTTGTTGATTGGGAGAGAGAGTAGTGAAGAAGTTGAGATTCCCGAAGAAGCAAAGCCAGTTTTGAAAGAGTTTGAAGATGTCTTTCCAGAGGAGTTACCGAAGGAGTTACCACCACTGAGAGACATTCAACATCAGATTGATCTTGTTCCAGGAGCAGTGTTACCACATCGACCACATTACCGAATGAGTCCAAAGGAACATGAGGAATTACGAAGGCAGGTGGAAGAGTTGCTTGAACAGGGACGTGTTCAGGAAAGTTTGAGTCCATGTGCTGTGCCAGCATTATTGGTACCCAAGAAGGACGGAACTTGGAGAATGTGCACTGATAGTAGAGCTTTGAATAAGATCACTGTTCGTTACAGATTTCCTATGCCGAGGTTGGATGATTTGTTGGATCAGTTGAGTGGGGCAACTATATTTTCAAAGATTGATTTGAAGAGTGGTTATCATCAAATTCGTATCAGACCTGGAGATGAATGGAAGACAGCTTTCAAAACAAGAGAAGGGTTGTACGAATGGTTGGTTATGCCATTTGGTTTGTCAAATGCACCTAGTACATTCATGCGGGTGATGAATCAAATCTTTCGACCATTCATTGGAAAGTTCGTTGTGGTTTATTTCGATGATATTCTGATTTATAGCAGGAGTACGGAGGAGCATGTTCTTCATCTAAGGGAAGTGTTGCTTATTCTTCGTGAAGAACAATTTTATGCTGCTACAAAGAAATGTGTGTTTATGACACCTAGTGTTTTATTCCTGGGTTATGTTGTTTCAAAAAAGGGTATTCAAGTTGACCAGAGTAAAGTTGAGGCAGTCAGGAATTGGCCACAGCCAAAGACAATTACAGAAGTGCGAAGTTTTCATGGGCTAGCGTCATTCTACCGAAGATTCATTCCACACTTCAGTAGCGTGATGGCTCCAGTGACTGATTGCATGAAGGGTAAACAGTTTGTGTGGTCAGAGGAAGCGGGGATTGCTTTTGAGAAGATCAAGGAATTGTTGACGTCTGCACCAATTCTTGTTCTACCTAATTTTCAGTTATTGTTTGAATTGCATACTGATGCTTCGAAGGTTGGAATTGGAGGAGTTCTAAGTCAAAATGGGAAGCCAGTTGCTTATTTTAGTGAGAAGTTGTCAGGGGCGAAGATGAGATACAGCACATACGATGTTGAGTTTTATGCTGTTGTTCAGGCTGTCAAACATTGGAGGCATTATTTGTTTCAGAAGGAATTTGTTCTTTACACAGATCATGAAGCATTGAAGCATTTACAGGGACAGGATAAAATTTCAGCAAGACATGCATCGTGGATTGCCTATTTACAGCAGTTTACTTTTGTCGTTAAGCACAAATCTGGGGTGACAAATCGAGTAGCTGATGCTTTAAGTAGGAGGAGTCATTTGTTAACGACAATGAAGGTTGAAGTGACCGGGTTTGAAATGTTGCCAGAAATTATTGAAGGAGATCCTTACTTTGTGAAATATGTTGAGAAAGTGAAGGATGGGAGTACCGATGAATTCATATTGGTTGATGGTTTTCTGTTTAAAGGAAATCGTTTATGTATTCCGGATTGTAGTTTGAGGATGAAGATTGTAAAGGAGTTGCACGAGGAAGGGCATGTGGGCCGCGATCGTACTTTGCAGTTGATTTCGCAGTCTTACTTTTGGCCGTCGATGAGAAAAGAGGTTGAAAGGTTCATGGAGCGATGTCATATTTGCCAAGTTTCAAAGGGGACAGCAACGAATGCAGGGTTGTATATGCCATTACAAGTACCATCTAAGCCATGGGTTGATATTAGCATGGATTTCGTTTTGGGTTTGCCGAGAACTCAAAGGGGAAATGATACGATATTTGTTGTGGTGGACAGGTTTTCGAAGATGGCACATTTTGTTGCTTGCAAGAAGACAGCAGATGCAGTTCGAGTGGCACAGTTATTTTTCAAGGAGATTTATCGACTTCATGGTTTACCAGAGTATATTGTTTCTGATCGAGATACTCGTTTTCTGAGTCACTTTTGGTTGAGTTTGTGGAAGATGGTGGGAACGAAACTGAAATTTAGCAGTGCTTATCAACCACAAACTGATGGGCAGACAGAAGTTGTTAACAGGTCATTGGGAAATTTGTTGCGTTGTCTTGTACAAGATAATTTGAGAAGTTGGGACATAAAGCTATGCCAGGCAGAATTTGCTCATAATCATGCAGTAAATCGAAGCACAGGATTCAGTCCGTTTCAGATTGTTTATTCAAATTTACCCAGGGGGCCGTTGGATTTAGCAGTTGTACCACAGTCAAAGAGAACAGTTAAACGAGCTGCTGATTTTGTTGATGAGCTGACTGAATGTCATAGAATCGTTCGGGAACGATTGGAGAAATCGAATGAGAAGTATAAGAAGTCTGCAGATTTGAAACGTCGAAATGTTGAATTTAAAGAAGGAGATCTGGTTTATGCTGTATTGACAAAGGATCGTTTTCCGGTGGGTGCTTATAACAAGTTGAAGGCGCGGAAAATTGGTCCAGTTGAAATTTTAAAGAAAATCAATGAGAATGCTTATCGATTAAAGTTACCAGATGATGTTTATACTTCTGATGTTTTTAACGTCAAGCATTTAATTCCATATCATGGGGGTGAGATTGTTGAGGAAGAATTTACAAATTCGAGGTCGAATTTTTCTCAACCAGGGGAGGATGATGCAGCAAGGCATATAGGAATTCAGAAGTTAGACCATATTAAGTCGTGCACGAGTCAAGGAGCTTCGGATTTAAGTCGTAAGTCGGACACGAGCTTAAGACGTGCATGCTTGATGAGTCGGTCACGGGATAGTGGAAGCATGAGTCGGTGCCGATTTAACGAAGCTTGGAGGAGTTCGTACTTGATGAGTCGTCCACGACTCATCGGTCTATTCATAAGTCGTTTGCGACTTATTAAAGCAATGGGGAACAAGTTGCCGGGTCTAACTATGAGTCGTTCAGTATTGAGGGAACTTGAGTCGTCTACGACTCAACGTATAAGTCGTCAACGACTTAACGCGAAGCAAAGAAACACCCAGCAAGTGAAGGCTTTAAGTCGGAGGGAGTTAAGGTGGCAAGGAGATGAGGCAGCATGCGCTTGAGTCGGTCGTGTTGAGTCGTTTGTTGTGATGAGTCGTGTACTGTTGTATGTTGTAAGTCGTATGTCGTGAGTTTTTAAGTCGGTATGTAGTTGGATCGTGTTGTATTTTAGGTCATTACCGACCTAGGGGTAATGTTGAGTCGGTCATGTATATGAAGTGTTGGGTCGCATACGACCTATGGTGAGTCGTCTTAAGGTCATATGATGATGTATGTAGGTCGTGCTTGTTAAGTCGGCCAGGGTTGAGTCGTTCTGGAGTTGAGCTGCCTTGTGTTGAGTCGGCCACGACCTAAGTTAGGTCGTAAGTCGTCGCCGACCTAAGAGTCAGGTGAGGGTTTGTGTGTGTTGAGTTGTGAAAGCTATAAATAGCGCGTGTGTTGTACATTTTGAGGTTGTTGAATATTGAATAAAATTTCCTTTGTTAGCTTTGTGCTTTCATACAATTGGTAGTTGAGTGTGATCTCCTATCTCCTCTTTCGGTTAATCGAGTGCGCTCGATTCAACGATCGAAGAAGCCGATTCACGGAATCTAGTGCGCTAGATCAACGTGCGAAGAATCGTAGATCTTTGAACACGGTATAGTGCGCTATCAACGTGTTTGAGATAGCTAGAGTTCGGTATCTTTGGATCAACGAACTTGGGCATTTTGGTATCTTTAACTCACCGATTACTACATTTCATCGATTGAAGTTTTGTTTGATTAATCCGCTGCGTCAGATAAGAAGACTACAGAAAAGAAGAATGTGAAGTGCTTCAACTATGACCAAGTTGGGCATTATAAGAATCAATGTCTAGAACCAGTTAGGGTGGACCAGGAAAAGGTTTTTGCTATTGGACCATCATCTGCTAGGCCAAATGCAACTGAAAAAGGGAAGACTGCGATGGAATGTACGCTTTTGATTCAGAGTATACCAGCTAGGGTACTATTCGATATCGATGCATCACATTCATTTATATATTAGAATTTGGTTGATAGATTATGCTTTGAACCCACATACCTTGTTACTCCCTTAAGGGTTGAGAATCAATAGGAGGGAATGCAACTCTAGGGATGAGATGTGACTAGTTAGAACTAGACTTGTTAGGTCATAAGATTGCATGCAGTCTATACGTTTTCTATTTCGTAGAGTTTGGAATCATTTTGAGTATGAATTGGTTGGGTAATTATGAGGCTGGGATATTTTTCCAAGATAGGGAGATATCACTAAGGCACCTTGATAGTCATAAATGAATTATACTCTTAGTAGAGAATTCGAACCGGAGTGTTTATGCTTTGTTAAAAGTTATGAAAATAGTAGAAGACTTGAGTCAAGGTCGTGTAGAAAACTCTGTTTTTGAGCCGGTTGTGAGACTACCACAGAAAAGAGCTATTGAGTTTCGACCAGATCTTGTGCCAGGAGCTGAACCTGTTAGTAGACTACCCATCAGGATGACACCGACCGAGATTAAGGAATTCAAGGTACAGCTAGTAGATTTTAAAGGGAGAAATTTTATTAGACCAAGCAGTTCACCTTGTGGAGCGACCGTAGTGTTCGTGAAGAAACCATTAGGGTCGTTAAGGATATGTATCGACTATTGTAAGTTGAATGAGAGGACGATTAAGAATATGTATCATTTGCTAAGAAAAGATGATCTATTTGATAAGTCGTGCGAAGCCAAAGTGTTTTCCCAGTTGGATTTTGCGATAGGTTTCCATCAGTTAAGAGTGGCAGAGGACTATTTTCCTTTGATGGCATTTCGGACTAGGTATGGTTCGTATGAATGGATTGTAATGCCATTCGGATTAATGAATGCACCCACTTTCTTCGTGGATTTGATGAACCGATTTTTTCGAGATTATTTGGATAGGTTCATGTTGGTGTTTATAGATGACATTTTATTATACTGTAAGGATGAAAGAGAGCATGAGGATCGTTTTAGAGTAGTGCTTAAGACGTTTAGGCAGCAACGTCTGAAGGCGAAGTTTTCCAAGAGTCATTTTTGGAAGAAAGTGGTTTTTTATTAGTCACGTGGTTTTAGAGAAGGGCTTGTCAATCGATCCTGATATGATCAAAACAGTTAATAATTGGAAGAAATCAAAGATGGTGGTTGAGATTAAAAGTTTTCTTAGACTTTCTGACTATTACTAGAGATTCATCAAGGATTTCTCGTGGATAGCAGCACCCTTGGCTGAGTTAACCAAAAAGGACATGAAATTTGTCTAGTCCGACAAATGTGATGAAGCATTCCTTAAGTAAAAGCATTTGTTGGCCAATGTACTAGTGTTAGTTGTTCCAGACGGAAACCAAGGGTTGTTGGTATATACCAATGCATGTTGGACTGGATTAGGAGCTATATTGATGCAGAAAGGTAAAGTCATTTCCTACATGTTACGACAACTTAGACCGCACAAAGTGAGATATCCTACTTATGATTTGGAGTTGGCAGTGGTGATCTTCACATTGAATATTTGGAGGTATTATCTTTTGCGGGAGAAATTTGAGCTATACATAGATCATAAGTCATTAAGAGATTTATTCTATCAAAAGGAGCTGAATATGAGACAGCAGAGGTGGCTAGAGTTTTTGACTGCTTATGATTTTGAGATAGTGTATATACCTGGAAAAGGCAATAAGGTAGCAGATGCACTTAGCATAAGACATCAGATTGTGGTGTTAGCTATGTTGGCAGAATGGAAGGATTTAGAAGCTTTGACTACTATAGTGTGCGGCAAAGATCGACTACTAGTTCTAGTCAACTTACCATCATGTTGTCCTATTTAGAAGTTTAACCGGTATTGGTCGAAAGGATTGCTTTTAAGCAAAAGGAGGATCCATTATTAGCTGAGAAGATTATAAGTCTTGAATTTGGAACCAAGGTCGATGATTTAAAGGATTTTAGTCTAGACCAGAGAGGATGGTTGCGAAAGAAGGGACGATTGTGTGTTTTAAATATTGAGGACTTAAGGACAGAAACTCTTGGAAAATATCATCGATCCAAGTTTACGATTCATCCTAAGGGGACCAAGATGTATCAAGATACGAAGAGGAACTTCTTTTAGAAAGGCATGAAGAGGGATGTTGGCTTGTGGGTTAGGCAGTGTGCAAACTATCAACAAGTGAAGACCAAACATCAGAAGCTGAATGGGTTGCTTCAACCTTTAGAGATTCCAGTTTAGAAATGGGATTCGATATCCATGGATTTTATAGACGGGTTGCAAAGGTAAAATAGGGGAAATGAAAGTTTGTGGGTCATAATGGACAGGTTGACCAAGAGCATCCATTTCATTCCAGTTAAGTCAACTACATGGGATTCCTAGTAGTATAGTCACTGACAGAGATGCTTTGTTTACTATTGAATTATGAAAGAGTCTATAGGAAGTATTAGGTACCAAGCTTAGTAGGAGTACTGCACATCACCCTCAGACAGATGGGCAGACAGAGAGAGTCAATAAGGTACTCGACGATTTATTAAGAGCTTGTATATTGGACTTTAGTGGATCTTGGGAAAATCACCTACACTTGGTAGAATTTTCCTATAATAATAGTTATCAGACTAGTATAGGAATGGCACCTTTTGAAGCTTTGTATGGAAGGATATGCAAATCACCAGCATGTTGGTTAGGGACTAGAGACAGATTGGTCTTATGTTCAGATCTAGTTAGAGGGGCGACGGAGATGATTGAGTTGATCCAAGAAAGGATGAAGGAAGCTTAGTCTAGAAAGAAGATTTACACAGATAAGAAGCATAAAGACCTATAATTCTCAGTTGGAAATAAGATTTTCATTAAAGTACCATCAATGAAGGGTGTGTGGTACGATTTGGAAAGTCAGGAAAAATGGTACCGAGATATGTTGGCCATTCTAGATTATAGAGAAGAATGGAAAGCTCGCATATAGAGTAGAGTTGCCGAGCAGTATGGCAGGTGTTCATAATGTGGTTCATGTGTCTCATCTTCGCAAGTATGTGCATAATCCCGAGACTACTATTCCTCTGATAGGTTTGTAAGATTTGATAGTGGAGCCTAATTTACATCTGTCAGACAACAAGTTAGGGTTGTAGCAAGAGATGAGAAAAGGTTGAGGAACAAGACTGTCAGGTTAGTGATAATTCACTAGAGCGACAACAAGAAGGACTGTACTTGGGAGATAGAATATATAATTAGAGATACTTATCCTGATCTGCTTTAAAGGCATGTCTATATTAGCTTTATATAGATAGTTGCTAGTCAGGTAGGCTAGTATAGTTGTTAGGAATGGTTATAGATGATTGCTATGTTTAGTATTTAGTCCTTACAAAATTTTGAGGATGAAATTATTTAAGGAGGGGAGCCTGTAACACCCTTGATTTTGATAAATTATTCAGGAGATTTAATTAGATGACTAAATAGAATAATGTAAACATTAGAGTATAAAGGGATTAAAATTTAAACAAATAATTAAAGGTCATGCTTAATTATCTAAATGTGCTTATAAATGGCTTATATATTAGGTGGAATTAATTTAAAGGACAAAAATTTGTATATTTTTAGCCTCAAGGACACAACCTCAATCTTTTAACCACAAGGACAAACATTCTTTCAAAATTGTTCATAAGAAAAAACATTCTTCCAAAATTATTCATAAGGACAAACATTCTTTCAAAACTGCTACCAAACTAAAAAATGACACCTAAAAACTGCCACTGATAACTACAAACTGGTACCTAAAAACTGCTATCAATAACTAAAAACCAATATCTAAAGAAAGTTGTCCTTCAGGCTAAAATACTGAAGGTCTGTCCTTGAGGCTAAAAAACTGAGAAATTTTTTTCTTCACAATAATTTCCTATATATATTAATTAATTATTTAAAATAAGGTTATTAGGGTAATTGACGCCTACATTTTTACTACCGTTATATTCACGTTTCATTTCTCATTCATGTTCATTTTTTTCATTTCACAAAAATGTAAATAAAAAAGAGAATAGCCAGCCATTACTAAGGAGTAATAAAAAGGGGAAATTCAATCAAAAGCTAAGGAATTAAAGCAAGGGGATTAAACCCAATCAAATATCAAATTCCTTATCCTAATCAAGGTGAATAATAATCTAAATCATCTCTATTTTGTCTTTTGATTGTTTGATTTTCCTGGTTTAAGATTAAATCCATTATAATGATGATTTTGATGACGATATGCTTGGATTTTATAACATATTTGATTCAAACAAGTTGCTTGATAATTATTTATACATGGCTTTTAGGATAAAATCGTTTAAATTTAATTTAGAATGCCAAGAGGAATTTATATGCAATGTAAAACATGATTTTGGAGATGGGTTTCAAATATTATAATTTTCCAGGCTATGGAATTTTTTTTGTTAATTTTCAAAAGAAAATATGAATAATTGGGTTTAGAAATTAATTTCAGTTATTGTATGATGAATTTGGGTCTGAAATTTTAATACGTTATGCTAAGTAATTTACTGAGGAAATTAAATTATTTTAGAAGAATAATTTAATTATTTTAATTGTTTTGCTTAATGGAGGGGCTTATTTGTTAAATAATCCTTATTAAATATGAATTTATGAGGCAGTATTTTGGTAGGGAATTTGAAAAGTTTATGGCAACTAACCATATGTTTGTAAATAGGCAGTTTAGTTATAAAGTAATTACTTTAAATGGCATTAAATCAGTCTTTACCCAAAAAAGTGGGTTCCGCCTCTTTCAGAAGCACCTTTTTACCCTATGCTTAAACCTTTAATCAAGTCAAAACCTACCAAGCCGAAACCAACTAAATCGAAACCAATACAAAAGGTTCACAATTTTAGTACGTAGTGGATTGGAGAAAGGCATGGTGTCGAAGCATAGCTTTCGATGGAGTCGAAACCTTTTTTTACTTCCTAAAGAAATGCACTTGCTTATTTTTACTAAATGCTTTCGAACGAGTCGAAACAGATGCTTTCGAATGGGTCTTTCTAAATTGCTCTTGAAAGGGGTTGACGCCTCTTGTTTAAATAGTAACTTTCAAAGGAGTTACATAGTTTTAGAACCAATGCTTTCGAAAAGGTGGGTTCGACCAAGTTGAAACCCTTCTACCATTCCTATGCCTTTCGAAGGGATTGAAGTTGCAACGACATACCTTTTTTGACGTTTTAAGCAGATAAACATGCCAGACTCAAACCATTCAAAAGGGCGGATTGTTATGGGTAAAGAAGAAAAGAGAAAGAAATAAAAAAATACAGAAGCTAGCAGCGGAATGACAAAATATAATAATCAAATAACAGTTCATGAAGCTGTTTAAAAATAAATTTGATTATACTAATACAATACAGAATCAGAGTTACAGACAATAAGAATAAATAAATAAATGTAGCGGAACAACATGATGCAGTGGAATAAATATATATTAAATAATGATAGTATAAAATCTTCCTCTTCATCCTCCAAAAACCCATCTTTGCTGAAAAGCTTAGACTGACTCGAGTGAATTGAAAAGATTAAACAATCGAGTCGGAACTAAAAGATCTTATGCAAGTTAAATCAACAGTGAAAATATGAGTGTAACGGTATTGGAAATGTTTATGGGGTTTGACATCTCCTATCCAGTATCTAACGTGGGTACAATAACTTAAAAGATGTTCGGAATTTACATCTCCTAAGGATCCGTTAACTATCTACTATGTTAGTGTTCATCGATGGGAATTCTATCGGTTTAGAAAATCGTCGGACGAATTTAAATTCAAAATAATCGTAAGCGCATGGCGTACACTTATAGTACGTGGCGAATGCGGGTCGATCCACAAAGAATTGATGATTTTAAAAATTCTATTCGATCAAATTATACCAAAGTCGAGTGAAAATTAACCTAGAGAATTAGAAAATTAGCTAACTAACTAAAAGAAAAAAGATGCAAATATAGAGTTATATGACAATTTAGAAAATAAATCCACTCTCAAGATCACATAATTCAACATTTATGAAATCATGATCTCTCTTTTATGGTCATTAGTGCTTTAACTGATGTGCTTATCATAAGTATGGCATATTTGTGGTATTGATTAGCCAACATAAGCCATCAAACTATAACACATCCCTTAAAGCACTTACTAATTTTCATGAACTTTGACAAAGAAAATGAAATCTATTTTAAGTATGGCGTATTAACTATTGATTAGAAATATAGACCATCAAATTTAAATTTCAAATCACTTTCTTATGCCATAATCATATTTTGATGAAGAGGCATTTGTGTTAGTGATTGTTTAAGCATAGCCTATTTGGTGTCAACAATATAGGCTATCAAATTCAAAGCAAGAACAACAATTAAAACACTTCATTGATCATCACTAGTCACAAAAAGAGATTATGAATTAACAAATAGTTGAAGCTGCATAATTAGAGAGCTTCTTTACCCCCTAAATTGAAGCGGTTTAGCCTCTCATTATTGCCATTTGATTAGCAAATGTAGCCTGCAACATGATTGAAAAAGAAAAGGAAAAAGAAAGCAAGGTAAAGAAAAATTATTCTACTTACATGAAAAATAAATGTACACTACAACATGAAAGTAAATAAGCATTAAAAGGAAAAGAACATGTATCAAAGTTGCATAAAAAAAAAGAAAAAATACATGAAATAGAAATGATTAAGTAGGCATGAAAGAAAGAAGAGATCTTGGTTTTATTTTGAGCCAAAAACTAACTAAAGAGAGACTAAGGAAGGAGGGTTGCAAGAAACATAAAGGATATATATACATGTGTTGAACCCTAATTCATTTTTTAGGGAATGTTCAAATTGTCCTTGGGTAGTGTGGTGGCCAAGTAATCATTAACATGCACTAAACCCCCACATAAATGTACATGAAGCTTTAATGTCCTTTTATCATGTGCTTAGCTCCTAATTGAAAATCAAGGTAAGTGGGTGGGTTCTCCATGATCATCACTTTGAATTATTTCCGTCTTCATTTGTTCTCTTCAATCTTGTGCATGCGTATGTTATCATGAATCCACTTGTAAAATTCACCAAATTTCCTACAAAACAGCATAGAAAATTCCAAGTAAATTTTCACAGTTTAATAAATGCATAAAAATGACCATTTTGCCCCTATATGAAGATGCATATGTGATAATTTGAAAATAATTTGAATTTTGGTTTAAACAAGCTAAAATACCCGATATGATCATTTATTTAATTTAAGTAGATTAAATATGGTGGTAAAAATATGCACATTTACGTGCATATAAAATACCCCCACACTTACCCTTTTATTCGTCCTCGAATAAAGAAAAACTAAGATAAATCTGTTTTCATAGGGAGCACGATTACATTGAGCGTATGCAACAAGCCGTTAAACCTCTGGGTGTCCCCGGTAGGACGAGTGTTGTCTCGTGAGGGTTTTCAGCGGATACTACCCACAAAATCCAAATGCATGATGAAAATATTTACAAAATGCAAGATTTATTTACAAAGAGATGAATGAAAGTTTTTGAAAATATTTACAAATGAATGATTTATTTTTAAATTGACACGAATAAGTTATTATCTTGAAAATTTATGTCATTTACTCGTCAAAATTTTCAACAATCAAGTTATCATAACAAATAGACTATAGTTTAACTCGTTGTTCTGGTTGATAACATAGTGTAACTATGAAATGGATCCTTAGTTGATTATCAAAGTTAATCAACGTGGTATTTTCATTTCTTTTCAATAACAAATCAAATCAAATAAGTAAAAATAGTACTAGGATTTCAATTGCTTACTCTCTCATTATTTGCAAGAAAAATTACACACCTAGCTTAGGTAAACTGATACCAGATATACCACCCATGCACTGCCTTTTGGGCTTATGTGAGGGGAGTACAAAGCATGGCGAGTGCACACACTTTCATGCATACACCTATCGACCGTATGTGGTTTTTATTTAGTCTGTTCTTTTCTTATTTTATATGTGTTCCATACATGCATAACCGTGAGGATTTTTAAATGAGTATGAAAGTACATAATCAAAAATTCCAAGTAATTCACCCATGCATAACCGTGAGGACTTTTAAATGATAGTGAATACTTTGGATGTTATTATTTTTTTAAGAGAGAGAATTTTGCAAAATCATCTTAGCACCATTTAACATAGAAGACAAAAAAATGTTATATTTTTACTTTAAATCAACCACTTTTTAAAACAAAGATTTTCAGTTAGGATATATTTCATAATTAACACGTATGAATCTTCCTATATACTAGTTAAACCATTGTTTTTTGTAATCAAACTTCATTTTTATTTTTGTTAAGATGAATAAATTTTCAAAAATTTCAATTTAATAAACCAAAACCATATATTTATCCTATAGCATTTCTTTAAAAATAAATCGAAATGCTTAATTTTTTGTGATTTTATTTTTAATTTTGCAAAGAAAAAGTAAAAATAAATTATGAAAAATAGAAAATGAAGATGAGTCTCCCCCCACACTTGATTTTGACTATGTCCCCACAGTCAACCCAAGTGGAAGGAGAAAATAAAAAATAAAAACATGACCTTTATTTAAATGAAAATTAATGGTATTTACACTAGATCATAAAGTATATCGTCAGAAAGTAAATGAAACGGTCTTCCAAAAACCAATTCATTTGTCTCGTCAAGTATGCGAGACACAACTTAAGCTCACAAAACCAAACCGTAAAAGTTTTCAAAATCGAATGTTGATTTGGAAAAACGAATGTCATTTTATTAAAAATCGTATGAGTTGTTTTATTTTCGATTATTTTCGGGGTCGGTAAAACAATTGATTGAAATTCAAGTTTATTTTCACCAAATTGAAAGTTAAGCTCATCATCAATAAAATTTTCAAAATTATTGATTTCAAAATTGAAAAGGTGATTCAAATTTTCCCTTTCAGAATTCGACAATTCATTTTTGAAGAGTCCAAAGAAATCGTGTTCATTAGTTCGTCTTCCTTATTTAAATTGTCAACAACTTCATTGTGTATCTCAAGTTCAAAATCCAAAGTTGTTGTATTCAAATTTTTGAAATCGAGAAAAGGAAGATCGAATTTTAAACTTGGTTCCACACCCTCAAAAGAATTGAAATTCAACTCAATTGCCATGTTTTCAACGACTTCATTAAGATTGTTATTTTCAATTTCGAAAGTTGTTATTTGAAAATCGTCAATTTGGGTAAAAGATGGATTATCATTTGACACGTCAAACGTTGGGATTTTCTTTTGATAGCATGTTGTTTCATATATGTTCGAACAACAAATCCATGTGATCGTCGTAAATTTCGTTCATTTTTTGAACAAAATCCAATTTATGGTTATTAGCATAAGAATTTTCACTTTGAAAATGTTGAGGACAAAAGTTTTCAATTGTAACGTGGTTAAGATTATTCCCATTGCCAAATTCGTTTGAAAAGTTGTTTCCATTTTCATTTTGAGTTTGAAATTCATTTTGGAGTTCGAAATTTAATTGGCATGGGTCATAATCGAAATCATTTGAATTTTGAATTGAATTCAAATTTTGAAATCCTTGAATCGAGTTATTACACAAATATGAATTATACAAATCATTTATCATTTGATTTTGTTGTGTAGAAATTTCAAGTAGAGATGAAATACTATTTTCGAGATTTGAGAGTTGATCGTTGTTTTGAAAATTTTGCATTTCAAAATTTGAGTTATTTACACAATAGTTGTCCATACGAATTCGAAATGAAATCATAAGGATTATGCTGATTTTCACAACTATTGTAAAATTCAAGTGAATATGGAAATTCAGACATTTTCAAGAATGTTTTTCATTTTTTTATAAAGGAAAAATATTTACAAATAAAATTTATTTTCCAAAAGGAAAATTGATTTTTGTTTTGTTTTCGATTTTTCAAAAAACAAATTCTTTTTTTGAAAATATTATATATATATATTTGGATTTTTGATTTTCTAAAAAAATAAACTAAGTAAAAAAAAATTTGGATTTTTGTTTTCGATTAAAAAATTTTCAAAACAAAGGATTTAAAAACAAAGTTAAGGAATATTTACAATTTTTTTTTAGTTTTGGATTTTGTAATTTTTTTTCGTTTTCTTAAATATGCATGAACTAATGCAACTAAATGAATGCAATGGTTAATTACAAATGATTTCTCCTAAGTTAACCCAAAATTGTATAATCACAAATTGTCTTAAATCAACAAGATAGTTCTCGGCCAGGTAACGGGCAGAATTTATCGGTGCACTACGAATCACCGTACCAATGCAGCCGAAGGCTTAAGTACCTTCAGAGAAACAATTCAATATAATATTTACGAATCACCGTAATATTTATAACTAATTATTGCTCTGTCGTAGCCTAGACACCAAGAAGTTAAATTGTCAAATGAGGACAAATTGTTGATATACAATTAAGTGTTATCGATGTCTAACCGTTATTACTAAACAAAATTCTAGAATGAAATGCAAAGCAGAAATTAAAACGTGTATTAACAATGCAATTACGAATGGATTTTTGTTTTGGTTTTTGATTTTTTTTAAATGCAAGCAAACAACAATGCAAAACAAATAAAATAATAAATAAGGGTGCAAATTTTTTGTTTATAAGCAAGCAGTTTATTTTTAACAAGCAGAGCGGCAGCAAGCTATTCTTCTCCATACGGTTGACAACTTGAAAATTAAAGACAAGATATGTACAGTTTATTTTTATTTAATTTTAGAATAAAACTATTGAAAACAAAACAAAACAACGTTAGAAAATTTGTTTTTTTTTGTTTAATAACTAAACTAAACTGAAAACAATTTAAACAAATCTAAAAACAAATTATGCAAACATTAAAAAAGAACAGTTTTTATGTTTCAAAGAAAACAAAACAAACGAGGACAAAAACAATTCAAAACTTTCTTTTTATGAACACTTGTTGGTTTTTTCTTTTTTTCTTTTGTTTTTGTTTTTTTATGGGTAAAAAAGAAGAATGAAAGATAGAAAAGTTAAAACGTGATAAATAAATAGAATGCCAAAGGACTCAACAGATCGACCACACAAATCTTAGCTCGGCCCAAATGATAACACGCAATTCAAAAATAAAAACAAAAATAAATATTTCAAATTCACCAAGACAAAAATAATGAAACGTAGAACCACAACACTTAAATCACCGGTTAAAATTTCCTAACACACAGACATCCAAACTTCGAACTTCCGCACATTCCAGAGCTAAATTGATTTCGAGCAAAAGATTGCGACTTGAGTCAATCGCGTTGATTTTCTGGTTGTCGCCTTGGTTTGGAGGCGCGGTTGGTGAGTGCGAGTCGAGGAAGAGTGGCGATGTTGGAAATTGGGATTTGATCGATGTCGAAGTAGCAATGCTGGGTTATTGCGAGGTGAAATTGGTGAAGGAAGAAGGCGGCGAGTTGGCGATGAGATGTTGCTGAAGTCGCGGCGATTTTTTTTCGGGTGTCGAGGGAAATTGGCTGATGAGGTTGGTCAAGGAATTGATGTCGCCGCGTGGATTGATCTGATGTTTTGAAGTGTGGATGGTATATTGTGATCTAAATTGCTCCCTTGCTTGATAGTTGGAGGAGAGTGAGATTGTAAAGAGATGTAACAGTGAGCGATGATTTTTTTTTTTTTGAATGTTCTGGTGGGTGAATGACTGTGACACTGTGCAGAGAAGGGCAGTGGCTGTTGAGAGGAGCAGATTATTAATTTGTAGAGGTTAGCGTTGTTGGCAGCGAGGAGAGCAGTTGGTGATTGTATAGGGAGTTGCAGTGGAAATGTTGAAGTGTTGGAAAGAGAGGTTCACTATAAGAGAAACGGCTATTTCCAACGGCGAATGGCCGTTGGAGGCCGTTGGAAAGCCGTTGGAGGCCGTTGGAATTGCCGTTGGTATACACTTCAACAGTTTACAACGGCCTCCAACGGCATCAACGTGGATATACCAATGGCTTCCAACGGCAAATTTGCCAACGTGGCAAAGCCTGTTGACCAACATGCCGTAGGAAATCGTTGGATTATGTCGTTGGACGCCGTTGGAAGCCGTTGGAGTTAAATGGCCAATTGGCCGTTGGTAGCCGTTGCAAATCTGGGTATTTTTTTATATAAAAGCAGCGGTGCTTGCTTCCAGCCACACATAACCACAATTATATCAAAACAGCTCCATTTCGAGCATATACATATAACAACTATATCCAAACATATATATATATATATATAACCAAATCTTACATATATTTCAACATAAACCAACAACCAAACAAAACACAACATAACCATCATTAAAAAATCCAAACCAACATCAACAAATCCAAACCAACATCCACAACCAAACCATCAGAATGTATGAAATCCAAATATACACAAACCATCACATCAAAATGAGTCAAATTCTCACCAACTCCAAAATATACATGCCAATAAAAAACATACCTAAATCACTTAGCACCAGAACCACCAGATGAAGGAGGTTGTCCATACTGTGCGATGAACTCCGCCATACGCCGGTTCAACTCCTCCGTCCTCGCTTCATGAAGCAAATTGCATTCCCTCATCTCAGCAAGCTCGGCTCGTAGCTGCGCAATCTCTTCTTTATCTTGAGCCCTTTGTTATTCTTTCTGGGCTGTCTGAACCTGTAAACAAATTTAAATTATCAACTGCACTAAAAAAATTAGTATTAAAATAATTGCAAATCAACTAACCAATTGGCTTCCATATCCGTAGCGTCTGCCGCGGGTCACTGGATCCATGACGGACTCAAAAATGGCGTCCTCCTCATCGGGGGTCAAGTGAGCTCGTCCCGTACTCTCAAGTAACGCTGTCCGCGCTTCCTGAAACTTTTGCTGTCATGCAAAATATAATTGAATTTAGTTAATTACGCTATTTCAATTAACTTGTAAGTTTTAGTTACTAATGTTATACTTACATAGGCAGCACGCGCTTTGTCATCGTGGTCCCAAGAGTACGAAAC
Organism: Allium cepa; assembly: GCA_030765085.1. NCBI lineage: Eukaryota > Viridiplantae > Streptophyta > Magnoliopsida > Asparagales > Amaryllidaceae > Allium > Allium cepa. The sequence goes on along the minus strand of CM060945.1, from coordinate 313,774,716 downwards.
CGCGCCGGAATCATCGACCTGAGTCAATGCATGTGTATGGGTAAACACATCCCAATAACTAACAGCCCCCTCCCCCCCCCCCCCCCCCCCCCCGCGTTGTCTCTCCTGAAATATGCACATATAAATATACATTATTTATAATTTAACAAATTAAAACTTAAAATAATTAACTATTTGTCTTATTTAATAATTATACCAAATCTTCCCGTTGATGCTGGAAAGACTTAGAACCACCGCGATGTGTAACGGGGTTCCTGCTCCTATTTGCAGAATTCCTCTCGGACTGCCTCTGCAAATTTAAATTGAAAACAAAAATTGTTTTGACATTTTTAATTATTTATATATTATTTGCCTCAAACAATTTAAATTAAATATATGATAGAGATTTACCACAAAATCCTCGTTGCTCCACCAGGTGGCGAACTCATCAAAAACAGCTTCACTCGTCCAATGAGGCCTCTTTCCTGATGTTTTGATGTTGTTAATCGTTTCGCGATAGTTTTTTGCAATTTTGCTGCTCCAATGGCGACGGACAACTGAAACATCAGAATCGGCCAAGTCCACTTCCCCCTGCACGTTAGATAAAATATGAGTTATACAGCTGCTATAAATAGTGCAAATATGAATTGACATAATGTACATGACTACATAATGCAATAATTTCTATACCACACATACCAAAAAGTACTGCCAGATAGCCTCCCGCACCCCCTCTGGTATCGCAGTCCACCTCGGCCAACACGAGGTCATACGAGCCATATACGCCCGTCGCGAGATCGTGAGTACTATGTTGGAAGGCTCCAACGAAAACCCACCGCTGTGTAAAAACAGAAAAAAACATTTAATATTCCGTTACTACTAAATATATTTGATAAAAGATTGTATGGAATAAAATTCAATTTTGAAACTTTATACTTACCTACCATCAGCTTTGGGTTTCAGCCATACCATAGGCCGAACACCCGGCTGTGAGGACCAGCATCATCACCTCTCTGTGAGCTGGAAGATCCGGAGTGTGAACGTCTGCGTCCCGACATACCTATATGAAATCATAGTATAAAGAAAAGCAAGGGTAACATTGATTAATTTAATATGCAAATGGTGTCAGAATAATGAACATGGCGTAACATACATTATGGCGTAACATAAAAGAGACTTTGTGATACATATCATATAAAATTACTTTGGAAATAGAAAAATAAAAAAAAATTACCTTCTCAAAATATTGAACAAATCTCTTTATAAAACAGACTAAGTTCTGTTACAACAGTCCAAACTTTTACGGGCAACAGTTCTTTAAAAGCGACGGGTAACAAATTTTCCATAACATGACAATCATGACTTTTCATCCCGCCAAGTTTATTATTCTTATAGTCAACACATCTACGAAGATTAGAAGATATGCCATCTGGGAATCGTAATCCTTCCACCCATTTTAAAAGTAATTTAACTTGATTATTGTCTAGCTCATAGCAAGCTTTTGGCTTTTTTGTGTCATTTAGTTTTATATGAAGCTCAGGACGATTACATATTACTTCGATATCACGTCTTGATTTCAAATCATCTTTCGTCTTCCCTTTAACATTCAAAATTGTATTAAACATATTATCAAACACGTTTTTCTCATTATGCATCACGTCAATATTATGACGAATCAAGAGATTTTTCCAATAAGGCAATTCCCAAAATATGCTCTGTTTGCACCAGTTATGTATCGATGATTTACCCTGAATTTCAATTTGTTCTCCGGTTTCATGTATCTTTGGATAATCCTTTACAAGTTCATAAATTTCTTCGCTTGACCAAACCATAGGTGGTCTCAAAGTTTCATGTCTATTAGCTATAAAGTTTTTTTAATCTCTTCTAAAAGGATGATTAATATGAAGAAAACATCGATGACAGTCAAACCACGAAACTTTCTTTCCATGAGGTAAAAAAATTACTCATGTTTCTTCCATGCAATAAGGACAAGCTAGACGACCGGCCGTACTTCAACCTGAAAGCATTGCATATGCAGGAAAATCGCTGATTGTCCACAATAAAGAAGCATACATGCGAAAGTTCTTTTTTTGGGAAATATCATATGTCTCTACTCCATCGTACCACAATTTTTTTAATTCATCAATCAGTGGTTGTAAATAAACATCGATTCCTTGTGTCGGATCATCGGGACCAAGGACGACAACTGTAAGAAACATATATGGAGTTTTCATACACATCCAAGGAGGTAAATTATAAGGTGTGACAAATATAGGCCAGGACGAATATTTCGAACCAAATTGAGAGAATGGGGAAAATCCATCTGTACATAAACCAAGTCTAACATTACGAATTTCAGACGCAAAATCGGGATATTTCTGGTCAAAATGCTTCCATGCTTCCCCATCAGCTGGATGTGTTAACGTACCTACTTCCTGTGTTCTCACACCGTGCCATCTCATATGTTGCACAGTTACAGAAGATGCATATAACCTTTGAAGTCTAGGAGTAATTGGTAAATAATGCATACGCTTATACGGGGCTTCCTTTCCCTTTTTCTTTCTTGGTTTGTATCTTCCCTGATTACATATTTTACAATTTCTAAGGTTGATATCTTCCTTCCAAAACAACATGCAACCCTTTAGACACGTATCTATTTTTTGATACGGTAAACCGAAAGCCGACATCAGTTTTTTTACTTTGTAATGATTTTCGCACATTAGATTATTAGGAGGCATATGTCGTTTCGTAGCTTGTACAACAGCCGTAAATCCAGATTCTGTGAGGTTGTATTTGGATTTCATCGCAATGTATTCAGCAGTTACTGATAACTGGGTTCCGCTTGTGCAGCCTTCCCAAAGGGGTTTTTTCGCGGCATCTAACAAATCATATATTTTTTTTGCCCCAATATTTGGTTCTTCTTCAGCATTACCATCGTCGTCGGTTAATTAAGGAACAGGAAACATTGAACGTGCAGCATCTTCAACCATATGTTCTACAAGATTTGTCGTACCAATTTCATTACTCACCACCTCCTCATCTTGTACAGGATTAGATGCTAACTGTTCCCCATGACGATCCCAAATCAAATAGTTCGATACGAAACCGTACTGACGCAAATGAACTCTAACCATTTGTGGTATCAAATGCTTTAACAGTTTGCATTTACTACATGGACAACGGATTTCTTTGTAGTTTTCATTATTACATAAAGCAAAATCCATAAATACGCTAACACCATTATTAAAATGTTCACTTGTTGAGCCTTCAGTATCGACCCTTCGTTTTTTGTACATCCAGCTCCGATCAGTAAAATAATTGTCCATTTACCTTCGCATATAATTAAAAAGTACGATATAATTTTGCGTTGACATTTTATATTAAAACAATTTTATAAACATTCTTCTTGTTTTTGTTATATCTGTTAAAATAATACTTAAAGCTTATTTTGAAATGAACATTATATTCTATTTAAACAATTTTATTAGCGAATTTGATATTAATTGATCATTGACACTTTGTTGATGGGTCATCCTACCTCCCATTACAAATACAATAACGTAATTAAATCGCATAAATCATTTCAATTTAAACGATCCAACAAAATTTCGACAGCACTTCGCTTTAGTTCCCTGAACAGTACACAATTGCGTGTACATAGGGAACATAAAGGGAAGCGCTGTCGAAATTTTACGAACCGTTTAAACTGAAATGATTTACGAGATTTAGTTACGTTATTGTTTTGGTAACTTGTCCAATACAGGGACAAATCCAACAAATACTGTATACGATGAATATAGATGTCCGTTCTGTTAAAAAACGAATATCCACACAATGATCATATACAATACTTATCAGACGGGGCCAAAAACACTCTAAGGGTTTAAATTTTTAAATTAGCGATATAAAAGTTTAAATTTTATTTTCATAAAATTTAAACTTTTATATCAATAAACAAATTGTTGAATCAACGCATATATAATGATTTTTTCCTAAAACAAAAAAAAATCCAGTGTGTGCGCGCAACGTATAAAATAAACGAACAATGTTATACATATAATCGCATCACAAATCACATTCAGTCATGCACAAACTGTATCACGTATATATCGTATCATAACATGTCAAAAGTGAACAATTTATATGTCAATATAATCACTTAATTTCTACGTACGTCTTTACGCAATTCAATCACCAATATAATAACAAGTGAGGTTCATGCTTAGGTTAGTGACAATTATTAAGTTTGAAACTAATTTAATAATAAACCTAATTTAACAAATCATAGTTAAACATGCAATAATTAGTTTAATAACAGTAATTAAGGTCCAATACACTACACTACACGAACAATAGCACAATACATACACTAAAATTATCAATTTAACCTAAAATAAAAAATTTAACAAAATTAGGGTTTTAGCAAATAATACCTGACTTTGGAGGTTGTGAAGCTTGCAAATGAAGATGGGGATGCTAGAACGTGTAGAAGGGGATAAAATGGGGTTGGAAATGTTTTATGGGGGGGAAATGGGGGTTTTTGGAATAAATTTCAGGTGAAGATGGAATGGGGAAGAAGAAGATCGAGCCGCAGGTTACTCTCGGTTTTCCAACGGCTTGCAACGGCCGCCAACGGCATATTTCCAACGGCTTCCAACAGCAAATGTTCTTTGTTATTAAAAAATTCTGGGAAAAAGCTTGCCGTTGCTAGCCGTTGGTCAATGGCCGTTGGAGGCCGTTGCCCCCGCCCGTTGCTATAAACAGTAATTCTTGTAGTGGTTGATCACGTATATTGGATATGGCTGTGGGGGTATTTGATGTCTGATACGTTTTGAAATATGCAGTAGAGTTTAGGGTGATGGGTAGAGTTTCTGGTGAAGTTACACAGAGATGGTGTTGTTATGGTATGTGATCAGGTGGTTTTTGGGGAAGTGTTGTGCACAGTTTGGTCTGTGGAGAAGGCAAAATGCAAAAACTTAAAGTGTTGATGTGAAGGGTTTGTTGAGAGAGTAAGCAATGAAGGGTGGCAGCACAAGCACAGTGGAGCTGTTGTGCAGTTTACAGCAGAGGAAGACTGTTGTAAGTGGTTTGTGGTGGAAAAGGTTGGTTAGTGGTAATGCCAAATTGATGGGGAAGGAGAAGTGGTGGGTAGCTATGCGACAGAAAGAGGGGAGTGGTGGAGGGTTGTAACAACACTGTGTTGTTGGTGACAATATTTTGAAGTTGATTTGATCTGTTGCAGGCAGATGGGTAATTGTTGCAGTAGAGATGTTGAATTGGTTAGTGTGATTGAAGTGCAGAGAACAGAGGAGGGATTGGTGATTGCAAGGGAAATGTAAGCACAATGTTGATGGTGTATACTAGTTGACAGAGGGGGGAGAGCTCGGGTAATTGTTCACTCTTGGCTTGGGATTTGAGTTTGGAAATGTGGTTATTGTTTGAAGATGGTGGATCAAGCAATGGGTTGCAGCAGTTATAGGTGACTGTAGCAGTGTGGTATGAAGTGAAGTGAAGTGATGAGTATGAAGTAGAGGAGGAGATGTAGGTGCAATGTTGAAGAGGTAAAGAGGGAATGGTATGGAATGATGTTTAGAATAAAATGTGTGTGGTGGTTTGTAGCAGCTGTTCTGGTATTTAGCAGTGGTCGATGGGTGGAGGCAAGTCTGCTGATGGTGCTGTTGTTTGTGAGAGGAGATGGCTGGTGTGGAAGGGGTTTTGATGGGTTGTTGTTAGACGAAGTTTGGGAAGGCGGATGTTTCGGTGATGTGCAGTGGGTAGAGTGATGTCTGATGACAGTTTTGAGTTTGATGAAGATAGCTATTGAATGTAGAAGTTGTATGTTGACAGGGAGATCTGCTTGTTGACAGTTCGTTGTGGAGGAAGTTAATGGGCAGGGTGGTATATTGACAACTGAGTGGGTGCTGTTTGTTGAGATGAAGGAAGAAGGGGAGTGGTAGTTAAGATGAAGAGGGGTTTGTGAGGTAGCAAATGAAAAAGTGAAGTGTGGTTATTTTGGTGAAGCACTGTCTTGTATATGCAGGTGTTGGTATATATATAGAGAGAGAGGGGGGAAATTGAATTGCAAAGCAATGTAAATATAAACAGTGAATTCAAATGTAAACAATTATGCGAAAAAACTTGTAAACTGTGAATGTAAATAGAAAGTGATGAAATGAAAAGTTTTTTTTGTTGTTGTCTTTTTAGTAGAAATGCAAAAATAACTAGAAAATCAACAAGCACACAAAAATAAAACACAAACAACACAACAATTTTTTTTTTCAAATACAAATGAGCACACAAAACAAACACATAAAAAAAATCAAATGACAATAATTCGAAAAATAGAAAACTAAAATCAAAACAATTACCCAGCAACGGCGCGAAAAACCTGTTCGTCCATGGAAATTCTATCGGTTTAGAAAACCGTCGAACGAATTTAAATTAAAAATTACTGCAAGCGCACGACGTACACTTGTAGTACGTGACGAATATGGGTCGATCTACAGGGAATTGATGATTTTAAAAATTCTATTCAATTAAATTATACCGAAGTCGAGTGAAAATTAACTCAGAGAATTAGAAAATTAGCTAACTAACCAAAAGAAAAAAGATGCAAATATAAGAGTTAAACGACAATTTAGAAAATAAATCCACTCTCTAGATCACATAGTTCAACATATATGAAATCATGATCTCTCTTTTATGGTCTTTAGTGCTTTAATTGATGTGATTATCATAAGTATGATATATTTATGCTATTGATTAGCCAACATAAGTCATCAAACTATAACACATCCCCTAAAGCACTTACTAACTTTCATGAACTTTGACAAAGAAAATGAAAATGAAATCTATTTTAAGTATGGCCTATTAACTATTGATTAGAAATATAGACCATCAAATTTGAATTTCAGATCACTTTCTAATACCATAATCATATTTTGATAAAGAGACATTTTTTGTTAGTGATTGTTTAAACATAGCCTATTTGGTATCAACAACATAGGCTATCAAATTCAAAGCAAGAACATTAATTAAAACACTTCATTGAGCATCATTAAGCACAAAAAGAGAGCATGAATTAACAAATAGTTGAAACTACATAATTAGAGAGCTTCATTACGCCCTAAATTGAAGGGGTTTAGCCCCTCATATTTGTCATTTGATTAACAAATGTAGCTTGCAACATGAATGAAAAAGAAAAGGAAAAAAAAGCAAGGTAAAGAAAAACTATTCTACTTACATGTAAAATAAATCTACAATACAACATGAAAGTAAATAAGCATTAAAAGGAAAAGAACATGTATCGAAGTTGCATAAAAAAAATTAATACATGAAATAGAAATGACTAAGTAGTCATGAAAGAAAGAAGAGAGCTTGGTTTTATTTTAAGCCTCAAACTAACTAAAGAGAGACTAAGGAAGGAGGGTTGCAAGAAACATAATGGGTATATATACATGTGTTAAACCCTAATTCATATTTTTGGAGAATGCCCACATTGCCCTTGAGTAGTGTGGTGGCCAAGTACTCATTAACATCCACTAATCACCCACTTAAATGTACATGAAGCTTTAATGTCCTTTTATCATGTGCTTAGCTCCTAATTGAAAATCAATGTAAGTGGGTGGGGTCCTTCATGATCATCACTTTGAATTATTTCCATCTTCATTTGTTTTCTTCACTCTTGTGCATGCATATGTTATCGTGAAGCCACTTGTAAAATTCACCAAATTTCCTACAAAACAACATAAATTCCAAGTAAATTTTCACAATTTAATAAATGCATAAAAACGACCGTTTTACCCTTATATGAAGATGAATATGTGACAATTTGAAAATAATTTGAATTTTGGTTTAAACAAGTTAAAATACGCAATATGATCATTTATTTAATTTAAATAGATTAAATATGATGGTAAACATATGCACATTTACATGCACATCATGTAGTACGATACGCTATTATAATATGTCTACAGTAAAGTAAAAGTATTAAAATAGCATTAAGGCATTACCCATATCCCCCTTAACACATTTTATATATTATCATAGTCTATACAGTACCGTAAGCTCCTCTGTATGGTTTACTCAAAGGGCACTCCATAGCTATTGTACAAAACAAACTCGTAGAAGGCACGATAAGGCATGAGACAAGGCACTCGAGGCAATGCTTAGGGTAGATATAGCAATTGCTTATCCAGACTGGTGAAACGCATAGTAGCTACTACCGTCCACCTTGAAATACACTCCCAATCAAAATCATGGGTGGCCACCAAATCAATCACAAAGTAATATAATGGTATCGAAGAAATGTGTTTGATCGGAGAAATGACCTCGCTTGGCCCAGCCTGGCTCTTGATTTTAGCCACATCAAGCTAACTCACGGAAGTCGGGGTCATGTAAATACCTCATATAGAATCGTTCGTCAAACCATCTTACTTCATTTTTGTAATGTCCACCACACATACAATTTTTAAAGTGGTTTAGGTATTAGCAGAGAGTATGACAATATCTGATCCCGGTCTCTTTAATAACCAAACGCTTATTACACACCAGGTGGTTCTTTTACATTTCCAAAGTTATTTCCATAACCGATATCAAATATCATATTCAATCCAAACCATATCACTTTTGAAATTATACTCTTTTTTGAAATCATATTTCAAAATAGGTTAAACATTCATTTCAAAATCCTCATATTTACTCAAATATGTTATATAAATCCCAACTTAGGTTATTTCATCATTTAATCATATTTCTTTTAATTCAAGGATTTGAATTTTAAATACTTCCACTTTACTAAATCTAAAATTTAAAAAATAGTTTAGATATAGATAGTTTAGATAGTTATAAATAGTTTAACATAGTAAAAATAAATTTTAGAATAGTTAAAATACTCTAAAATATTTAAAAACATATTAACGATAGTTTCTAAATTAATTTAAGATAGTTAAATAGATAAAATATAATTAAAATATTTAATAGCTTTAAAACAGATTAACTTGATTTAAAATAAATTAAAATGGTTTACCTAGTTTAAAAGAAATTAAATTGGTTTAAAATAGGTTAAAATAATTTATATAGTAAATATAGATTAAAGTAGGTTAAAAAATTGAAAATCTTAATAATTAGAAAATTTAGAATAATATATTTTTAAACAGTTTATATTAAAATATGAATTTGGAATTTATATCAATTTAACTATTTATTTTATTTCAACATATCCGGGCCTTTTCAAATTTCTAAATCAACAAATATCAATTTCAAATCTTTCAATTCAAATTCTCAATAAACTATTAAATTCTATATCGATTTCAATTCATGTTTGAAATATCAATTTAAGCTACCCCAATTTCACTATTTTTTAAAGTTATATTTCAAATGATTTTAATAACTCAATTCCGATAAATTTCAATTATGCTTCAAAATTAACTTTAAAATTTCAATTTAATTCCTTTAAACAATTCCTTTAAACCAATTTTAATTTTAACATAAAACTTGTATTTTGATAATAATTCAATTTATATAAATCAAATTTTTATTTCAAAATATCATTACCTAAATTCAAAAATTTAGGTTTTGAAAATCGTTTAATTTAACCAATCCAGTGCACGTACATAATTCTTTACCATAGGGTCAAGTGATACGGATATTTATCACTTCAATATGAAATTAGTTTATAGTTACGGATATATATCATTTTAATCTGCAATCCCGAGTTAATATTAAAAATCCATTAAATCGCTCGAGTCTATCATTTCAACTCATAACGATTTTTCCCCAATCTATAGATCGTTCGGTATATATCATTTCAACTCATAGTGATTTTCCTAATGATAGCTACGAGAACTTGCAGGGCGATAACAGTATATACATCAAACGTAACATCCAATAATCCAATAACAACAATCAAACATCCATCATAATCATCATCCAATTCGACAATTTCTACAAATAAGCGATTATCATTTACAGGCAATTAACTGGCAAATTAAAATCAATAATAAATTAAATGGAAAGTTAATTCAAAATAAATTCAAATTAACCGGAATGACGACTTAAATATACCAAACAGCCATAAATAATTTCTAATCATATCATAAATTCAATTTAACTGACATAAGAAATTTTAGAAGTTGTGAGTGGGTTAAAACACTCACCTTCGATTTTAAATCGAATAAAAATCCAATTTATGGCCCAAATTCAAACAGTCTCATAATTTGTCCAAAATAGCATCCAAATGTTCAAAATTTCAATATGATCCCAAAGAAATAAACCATATGTGAATCCGAGTTTGTATGTAAATGTTATATATGTTTGAACAATATACGATTTAAAATATAATTAAATAAATAATAACTTGAAATTTACACGTCATTACGTGCTTACTCGATCATGAACCCTAGCGCTCGCATTCGAAACACTAACAACTGCCACGAACTTCGCTCATCGCCGCATCAACTACAGCCATCCCCGGCACGCGCGACCAAGCCTTAGCCTCCCCCACGCCTCTTGACCCTCCGCCCAACACCATCGACATCCAAATACCAAAAGCCACCACCAACCATTAGCCCTAGGTTGAATTATTCTCGGCAATCTGACTTTCAACATCACCCACAAGCTACACAGATGTTATTCCCTCGACACTCTCTACGCATCCATACCTCTGATTCGTCGATCGGATGAAGTTAATCAACGCGTGATTGAACGACCATGAATAATTCAACAATTTCTGGCTACATTAAAATCCAAATCAAAAAATAGACCGCGGAATTGATTTGTGCTCATCGAGAGTTTCGAATCGATATATAATTTGATATAGTTGGGCGGAGTTTGGTTTTTTCTATTTGATTTTGATTTGCAATTGAATTTGGAATTGTGAACTGGTTTTGGTTTATCTACCATTGAAAAGAGAGAAGAAGATAGAATTGTACATACAGAAAAATGGAATAAGAAATAGTTAGGTTTATAACAGGCTATTTATAGGTAGATCAGAAATAGGGATGAATGGGCTCGACCGATTTGGGTTTTGAATGATAAACGACCTAAAAAGCCCGTTTCACCTCTGGAACGGAAATGGGCAATTCCATATATCAAAATAGATGTTTTCGATGGTTTTAAACTCAATGGAATATGTTTTCAAGTTCTAATTCCGTCGTATGAAGAGGTTTGCTTACGAATTAGTTTATTTCGAATTGATTTCAATTCAATTGATTTCTAGGTGTTTCGAATTCGTACGATCAAACGAAAAATCCGATCGCTGCGAAACTTGAAATCCTACAATAATTCACTGTTACCAATCCGATGAAACTGATTTCATCGAAATCCGAGACAGTTGCCAGAATGGCTATTTTCACATTAATTAAATAAATTAATATTAAATTAACTAAATCAATTTTCAACTCAAATTTAATAATTTACAATTTCCATTACTTTAGATTTCATAGTAATTTATAATCCTTTAAAACAAATTTTTATATAAATTTAATATTTGAATATTGCACAATTACAGTATTTAATTTCATTTTTAATAAATTCAGTAACTATAAATTTAATTTCCAATAATTCCATTTGTTTGACTTTTCATCCTATTGTTCAATCCGTTATTACTCTATGGGAATAATCAACACTGGTTTATATCTTAGTATGTTGATATTCTCCAATTCCATCTTAATTTCCATTAACGTAATATTTAACTTCATTCAATTACAATTGATTTCCAATTCAATTCAACGTCTTAAATAATAGATGATAATTAACAATTGTTACCTTTTCTTAATTATATCACATTTATAATTTAATCATCTACAAACAAATATCATAATTACTTATATAACACTGATTTTACTTACCATTTATTATATACTGTTTCATTAATTAGTTCAATATTTACATTTATTTTCTTATATTCTCTTTATAACCAAGTATAACTTTTAAATCATTTAAATTGATTAAAATTTAATTCAAATTTTTAATAATTAACTTAAATTAACATTATTACCTTTCATTCAAGTTATTATTTCACTAATAATTCATAAATTTTATTTCTCTTAATATTAAATCACAAAAGTCTTATTAAATTAACTATGTTTAATTATCGAAAATTACGGGTCGTTATAGAAGTCAATGCTTTTGAATGTAGCTTTGTTTTATATTTTTACTAAGCCACTTCCTAAAAGCTTTTGAAAGGATTCAAGGGTTTCGAATGCAACGGCTTTGAAAGGGGTTTTGAATCTATCCTTTAAATTTTTTACTTAAATGTTTTGAGCTTTCAAAACGATGGTACCGAAGCCATCTGTTTCTCCCCAAACTCTTTTTAATGGTTTCGAAAGGGGTACTTTCACTTGTATTCACTTAGATCTAATAAGATATGTATTGAATTAAACCCAATGGTTTCAAAAGCGGTACTTTCAAATGGTTTAGATGCTATGCTTCTATAATTGAATGGTAATACTTTAATACATTCGAAAGGTTTCGAAAGAAAGGTTTTAAAGTGTTTCGAAAGGTGGTGCCCACTGTTTTGAAAAGATGATTTGAATGCTTTCGAAAGGAAGTTTTCCCAATGGTTTCAAAAGTAATGATTAAAGGTTTCGAAAGCCTTAGTTTTTAAAACAAAGAACCCATTCTCAACTTTTAAAGTAAAACCCATGGCATTATAAAAGAGGTTTTAAATGCTTTTAAATTAGAGTTTTTGAAGTTCATAAAATAATAGATTAAAGGGATTAACCATGTTTTGTATGAAAATGATTAACCAAGTTAACTCCTAAATGAGTAGAACTGCATCTAGGAGTTCAGGCAGACCGTAATATAGGATTCGTAAGTACTAGTTAAAGAAATTTTCAGATAGGCAGGTTCATTATAAACCCATTAAAACTATGTATAGGAAAAGTTATTGGTAGGGACCAGCTGGTTTGTAGTAAACCCATGAAAACTATATCCGTATTAAGTTATTGACTGAAGTCAGTGGGTTCCTAATCAATCCATGAAAACCAAGATAAGAGGGAAGTTATCGGAGATACCAATATATTTAGGGAGGACCCATGAAAGAGAAGTTATTAGCAGAGGCTAATAGGTTCTTATTGATCCCATGAAAACTATGGAACTGGACAGGGAGTCCATAAGCATTGAACATGTTATTAGTCAGCCATGGAAACTATTAGGTTAATAGTAACCCTAGAAACCATAGCTAAGATAGATAGTCAAAAATGGATGGGGATGGGTAATCCAGAATTGACCTACTTGTTTGCATATCATCATGATAATTTGAAATGCTATGTTCTAACCATTTTGGATGCAGGACCACGGTATAGGATTTTATAAAGTTTTGGATAAGATAGTAGTGACGAGAAACCCATTCTGCTAAGCGGCGTGGTCTCACTAGTTATCTAAATATTTTGAGATGGTAGATTATTATTCATACCAGGCTTTATGTCGGACTCGCCTCCTTAAAATCTCGGGTACTCAATTGATTTTGAGTAGTTTGAGAGTTTAGGTTTTCAGGTACCTCTTTGGAGAATAAGCTTCCGAAGATGTGCAGGAGGCATGTTAGCTATTTAGAGTTTTTTTTCCATTTTGGTTCCTTTGTGTTTTGTTGTAAAGGCAGAGTTGTTTAATTGTCTAGTTATATACTCTGACCATCCAAGGGGGCATCTTTATACTGGGATTATGTAATGAATTTGAAATGCTTTGAAATGGAATTAGAAAGTTGTTTGTTGATTTTAAATTTTTTGCATATCCATGTGTTTCTATTATATCAGTGTATCCAACATTACCATATTTGGCGCCGAGGATTAATAACTATGGATGACTGCAACATCTATAGCTGTTAGTTTTAGGCCTCCATGTAGGGCATGTTACAATAATTATGGGGAAAACATCTCGATTAGTTTTATGGTAATCTGAATAATCTTATAAGTGAAGATCGAATATTTCCTTAGACGAGTTATAGCACACTTACTATATTATTCTCTTTATTATTGTGCGATTGAAAGTAGTTCAAATCCAAATGAATTCAAAGCGAGTATTAGTCAATAAATAATTAAGTTATTTTATACATATAGAGATATATGTAGTTTGATTTCAAAAAGGGCTTTGAAAAAAAAAACTATGTATTTGGTTCTCAAGTTCCTTGAAGAAAACTGATTCAATATAGGAAGGTATTTTTGAAAAAAAAAGAATAATTTGATACATGAAATTTTTTAAATTTTGGATAGAGAAGAGATAATTTAACTCAAATTTTTAAATGGGTTAAAATGGGCAGGAAAGTTTAATAAGCGCTTTTTATTAAAACCATAGTTTTCGTTAATCGTCTAAGTTGTGTAAACTATTTGGTGATATTGGGCCCACATGTAAACATCTTTCTTTAGAACGCTCTAAGGTAAAGTGGTTGAAGGGTTGACTCGATTTTAAAGACCCATATTTTGTTTGGGCTTTCATTTGAATTTTAAAATAAAATAAAAATAAATAAAATAAAATGAAATGAAATTGACATTTTGTATTTACTCTTAAGATTTGGAAGAATATTATACAAGTTTATAAAAGTGGAGCAAGTTTTTATAAACTTAAGTGAGTGGTGAAATAATTCATAAATAATTTTAGTATTAAATGAACTACTAGAAATGAGAATGAAAGTAATTTAGAAAAATAAATTAGTGTAGTTAAGAAACCAATAAGATAACATTTGTAAATTATACATAACTTTGAGGCGATTCACACTCGTCCAAAAATGGATCTCTCACTTGATTCTTGTTAGTGAACAGTTGATTCACATTCTAGATGTGATACTAAGGTTTTCTATCATAGTATATCGCTATGTAAGGAAAACAGAGGCTTCTAATCGAGGAACCTGACTGGAGTTTGCACTAGGGAGGTCGAGTGAGCGATACTAGTTCAAAAGTAAATTCTATTTATTTGAGCAAGTGTTCGGATCAAATATTGCATACGGATGATTTATGTACGTCATACAAGCTTAAGTATATTTGTATGCTTTGATCTGCAGCTTAAGGAAGTTTAGGATTATCTATATTCTTGGACGATCGAGAAAGTTGCAAACCTAAGCAAAATTCTAAATCTTTTTTGTTAATCCTTTAATATTTTAAATGATGTTAAGTGTTCTTTTATTCGCTTATGGAATTTGATTTGATTGATCGTGTGATTTTATAGAGTATGGTTTATAAAGTTGTTTATTAGGACTTAAATCCTGGTGATTTTCAAAAGTGATTTCGAAAGAATTTGAGAAGGAAATAACAATAGTATAATTTTGAAACATACTAATGAAGTATTGTTAATTCATAATATTTGAAAAAGTTTTTATGAGGCAGAATATTTTTTGTTCTGATTAAAGTTTGGTTATTGAGGGTTTTCTAATTTGAAGACTCACCCGATATATTTGTTTACTCTAGTTGTTGTTTTAGGAGGAACCAAAATGCTACTGGATGCTCCATATTTTTATGTTGTAGAGTTATACCATGCTTCGGTAAGAGGACCCCCTCCTTCTCATAATTGATTTCATTTTGATATATTTTTCTTTGGAGGAATTTGAAAATATATTTGAATATAAAAACCTGGGTATTTAGTTCTACATGCATCTTTTGAAAAGCATAGATGCTTAGTATTTTATTATAGAATATTCTCTGTACTTTTGTTGCATATGGTTGTTGTATTATTTATATTGATATTGCTGATGATAGAAATAGCTTAGGTATTGCTTTTATTAGTATAGTTCTTTTTTGGATTATGAATACAAGATATGTACAGGGAAATAAGAGATTTCCATTTGATTTCTTACGCACTTGTATTCGCATCGAGATAATTAGTTGCTCGCAAAAGTAAAAATTGAATGCAAAAGTTGTATGTAGTAGATTTAAATATTGGCAATTGGTTGATGATTTCATGCCCTAGATATGCGAGGTCACATGGCATTTGTTTTTTTATTAAATTGGGCCAATTGTGACGAGTTGTAGTTTTTCCGAATCAACTGCACAAAGGAGGTGTTGCCAAAATTTTCCAAAATATAAAGAGTTTAAAGGTTTAGTAACTCGTTTTAATTAATAGTTTTAAACTTAAGAGCTTGGGTATACTTTCTTCCTTTGGGAATTTCGAGGACAAATTCTTTTAAGGGGGAAATGTAACATTCCTTAATTTCATCACTTTAATTTTGAATATTTATTTAATTTTAAATTTTTAAATAATTGATTTTTAAAATATATATAACTTATATCCATATCTAGGGATTAATTAAATAATAAAATTATGAATTAAATATTAATTAAATGGATTTAATGGTCTTATTTAACTCCTTTTAACTAGTAAATAATAATAGTCAACTCATATTGCAAATTTATTTACAATAATAAATAGTTCGAATAAATAACAAGAAAATCAATTGTTAATAAAATGACCTAATTTTTTAGTGACGTATTTTTAGATGAATTTATTTGAGTTTTCCAAAAAAAAAAATATTTGGAAAATATATAAATTATCATTTGACGTATTTTGCAGCAAATGATTTTATTTTATGAAATTTCATTGAATAAGATAATCTGTGTGTCTTATTATTGATTTGTGGTCATGTCGCATTTTGGTGCGTGATTGTACTTTAATTTTAGTTATTTGCGGTTCGTACGCAAACGAAATATGTAACGACCCGTAAATTTATCACTTGGATAAATTATATTTATATTTCAAATATTCAAATATAATATTATATAAAATAAACCATAAATAATGATGGTAATCTTGTTTCAGAGATATATCGACAAATATGGATATTTAGGGGTTCCCATTAAAAAATGAAAATCAGTTTATGGGAAAATTTAGATTTTCTTAATATAAAAGCGAATGGAACAAGATACATACACCTATTTATCCACTTAAGGAAAAATAAAAATAAAAATAAAAATTATTTATTTTATTTTTGAAACTAAAATATATTTATGACATCATCAAAGTTATCATCACTTTTATATATTTTATAGAATTTCAAATTAAGTTTAAATAACCAAATAATTATTTTAAAATAATAATAATTCATCTTAATAAGTTATAGAGTGATGATAAATCATTTATAATAATTTTATAAAAATATATACTTGTTCTGAAGATATAAGAAAATTGATAACACTTTGTCGATACAACAACACTTTTTATAAACACTTGTTTAATATTTATTTATATGGATTTATAATCAAATGAGAATGTTTTAATTATTCTATAATGATAAGAAATATACTTTCAAGATTTTATTTACAAATATATATAGTTTAACAGAAAGGTAGAAATATGACCGGAAATCGGATCCCGGATTCGCAACGGCTTTGACGAATGGAAGTTGTAATCAAATGTTGAACTATAGGTTGTCACATATGACATACATTGGCATACATACATGTCATAACACACATATACACATAAATATATATAAAAAGTTACCTTGTACATTACTTGTTTACACATAGTAAAATTATAAATATCATGATATTTACCTAATCAAATCAAAGCAAAACCCACCAAATCAAAGCAAAACTCACCATCACTTACAAGAACATAGGGTGGTACATGAGGGGGGGGAGTCATGGCTAAGGGGTGTGGAAGGGGAGAGTGTTAGGGTTCGTTTGGTAATTTCATATTTTGATATTTTTTTAGTTATTTTTCCTATAAATACCACCTCCAGTCTCTCATTTCTTCACATCGTCATCTTCTTCTTCCTCCTCCTAAGTTTCTAATGGCCTCTCTAATGGCTTCTTTAGTCTCTTCCATCATAGCAAATGTAACATCACGCCTTTTTGTACTTTTTAAATCAACGATAAACCACATACGTCAGACTTAAACCATACAAAAGGGCAGATTGTTATGGGGTAAATAAGAAAAACAGAGAAAGAAAAAAAAGTAGGATCTTACAGTGGAACGATAAAATATAATAATCAAATAGACAGTTCATGAAGCTGTTTTACAAAATTATTTGATTATACTTATACAATACATATCAGAGTTACACATACCAGAGAATAATCGATAACAATGCATCGAAAATAGTATGAATGCAGTGGAAAAATATAATAGATAATAGCAATAAAATCTTCGTCTTCGTCCTCCAGAATATGGTCGTTCAAATCCTGAAATGTTCAGGCTGACCCGAGCGAATTGAAAAGACAAAACACTCGAGCCAGAACTAAAAGATCTTATGTAAGTTAAATTAATGGTAAATAATATGAGTACAACGGCGTCAGAGATGTTTACGGGATTTGACATCTCCTAATCAATGTCTGATGTGAGTGTAGTAACTCAAGAGATGCCTGGGATTCATATCTCCTAAGGATCCGTTAAACTATTTACTATGTAGTAATATTTCGCTATTATAATAATGTATATAGTTAAATAAACTTACTTTTAAATAACGTTAAGGGGTTACCCATATAGCCCTTACAACGTAATAGTCCCAGTAGTCCATCCAATAGCATGGTCCCTCCTGATCGGGAAGCCACCAGAGGATACCACACTGGCTACGGGAGA
Source organism: Allium cepa (assembly GCA_030765085.1). Classification (NCBI taxonomy): domain Eukaryota; kingdom Viridiplantae; phylum Streptophyta; class Magnoliopsida; order Asparagales; family Amaryllidaceae; genus Allium; species Allium cepa. The sequence goes on along the minus strand of CM060945.1, from coordinate 313,756,227 downwards.
AAACCAAACTCGTACAAGGCGGGCTAGGGTTGGTGACACGGCACAACTAGGCAATGCCAGGGTAGATATACCAATTACGCTTCCGGACCGGTGGTAGCGCGTAGCAGCTACTACCGCCCACCTCTAGCCACAACCCAAATCAAAAATCAAAAGTGGCCACCGAATCAATCCAAAATCAGAGTATAATATCGAAAGGATATCATATTGATTTGGTTTTTAAATGGAAATGATATCATATGTATATGGTTTGAAATGGATATTATATTCTAGATTTAAAAGTATAAACCATTTTGAAAAGACTGCGGTGCTATAATAACGTTTGGTTGTTAAAGAGACCGGGATCGGAAGTTGTCACACTCTCTGCTAACTCTGAAAACCACTTTAACAACCATGTACGTGGTAGAGATTCCAGAATGAAGTAGGATGGTGGCGGCGTTTCCTTTGAGGAAAATACGTAGACCCGACTCCCGTGAGTTGGCATAAGGTGGCTAAAACAGGAGCTATTGACGGCATAAGAAGGTAGCACCTTTTATCGGACACATCCCTTCGATATTATACTCTGATTTTGGATTGATTCGGCGACCACTCTTGATTTTTGATTTAGGGGTGTGGCTCGAGGTAGGTGGTAGTACTACTACGCGCAACCACCGGTCCGGAAGCATAATTGGTATATCTACCCTGGCATTGTCTAGCTGTGCCGTGTCACTTACCCTAGCGCGCCTTGTACGAGTTTGGTTTTCTCCCATAGCCCGTGTGGTATCCTCTAGTGGCTTCCCGATCAAGAGGGACCACAATATTGGATGGACTACTGGGACTATTACGTGGTAAGGGCTATATGGGTAACCCCTTTACGCTATTTAAAAGTAAGTTTATTTTACTATATACATTATTATAATAGCAAAATATTACTACATAGTAAATAGTTTAACGGATCCTTAGGAGATGTGAATCCCAAGCATCTCTTGAGTTACTACACTCACGTTAGACACTAGATAGGAAATGTCAAATCCCGTAAACATCTCTGACGTCGTTGCACTCATATTATTTACCCTTGATTTAACTTACATAAGATCTTTTAGTTTTGACTCGAATGTTTTGTCTTTTCAATTCGCTCGGGTCAGCCTGAGCATTTTAGGATTTGGAAGACCGTATTCTGGAGGAGAAAGACGAAGATTTTATTACTATTATCTATTATATTTTTCCACTGCATTCATACTGTTTCCACTGCATTATTATTGATTATTCTCTGGTATGTGTAACTCTGATATGTATTGTATAAGTATAATCAAATGTTTTTGTAAAACAGCTTCATGACCTGTCTATTTGATTATTATATTTTATCGTTCCACTGCAAGATTCTTTTTTTTCTTCTTTCTCTATTTTTCTTATTTACCCCATAACAATCCGCCCTTCTGTATGGTTTAAGTCTGACATGTGTGGTTTATCGTCGATTTAAAACGTACAAAAAGGCGGGATGTTACAGCAAAGCTCTACTAAAATAAAAACTACCATATATGAAGAAATACTGCCTTAAAGTCGAGATAAGAGTCTGTAATCCAACCTTTCTTTCTTCTTCTTGGACGTGCACTATAAGGAGTCACCATCACCTCAAAACCAAGTTTCTACCATCTACCAGCCTAGGCCGAGCTCACCCTCAAATCCTAGGATAGGATTTGTAAGCTTTAGTGCGGTGATAGCGAAACTATAGTCAAATTTAGTAAATCTAGAAACCAATGAAAGTGAGAACTCTACTTATTTACATTATAAATTATATAATGATAAGATATGTTTTCTATGATTATTTTCCATTTTGAATTTCATATTTTGAATGGGATGATATGTTCGCTTGCTGCGCAAATAATTCACATTAAACACAAGCCGAATTTACATAAAGGAAATCCCTGTCCTGTATGAATTATAAAAGTGTTACAGAATAGTTATACCTCTTTGCACATGAATAACATGGTTTAAAATGATTTATAAGTGTTTTACAAACATTAAAACACATTTCGATAAAGTTTGGAAAAGGTTTGAAAATGGATCCAAAATAAGGACGTCGCATATCGGTAGTTCACGATTTCACGCCATAAAAATTAATCAAATTGCAGAATGGAATAAAGATCAAAATTCTTTGAAATAATAATTTTCAAACTCTTATAATAATAGTTTTCAAATGAAGAAGAAAAATCAAGATTTCATTTAATAAAATTTAAGTTATGTCCAAATCATGTTTTTAAAATCATCACGTTTTGGCGGTTTTGGGAACCAAAGTGGCAAATACTTTGAAATTGATATTTTTGAATCTTTAAAAATATGAAATAAATTTTATAAATATGTTGAATTTTTTTAAAAATGATCTGAATTATTAAAATGGACATAGATGAAAAATAAATTAGTGCTTTGAACAAAGAAGCTTCGAAAATACTATTCGCATCAATATTTGCAATGGTTTTGGTATTTTTTGCATATTATGGTTTTAACCTAATTGTTCTTTCCCAATATTTCTAATAATCTTTTCAAATGAATATAAGTATTTTGTAGGTGATTTAGAAGTTTTGTAATTATTTTAAAAAGGTTTTAAATAAATGGTTAAGAAAAATTGTTTTAAACAATATTTGGAATTGTGTAAAGAAAATGAAAATCATCTTTAAAAGATTATATAAAAGAGTTTAGAGTTAATCAAATAACCTGATGGCCTTATAGGTGACAGAGAGATGGTCTCTAAATTCAAGCTTGAACAACCAGTGTTTAGGGTTCGCTCTAGCTATCCGGACTGGCCAGACGGAGGGGATAATAATTTTGATTTATTCAAACAACATTTTTCTAAGAAAAAAGGGATTTGGAGATTTCTAAAAGTTAAACAAGACTTTAGAATAATAAATTTTTGCAAATATATCAAATGTATTGGTTAAACTCTGTATTAAATTCTAAGAAGGGAACTCGTAATATCCGTATGAATTTAAATGGTGATTTCACCGTTGTTCGACGAACGGTACAAGTTGAATATAGAAACTAGTATTGAAGTATAATTAGAATAATTTCTACGTATCATATTATTCAATACTAACTGGTTTGGGTTTGGGTTTACGGTAAATGATGTCTTAAATAACATTATTTTTTATATCTATTAAAGATATGTTTTGGAAATCTATAATCTTCATTAAGATTTGAATTAAACTTTTCCTAAATAACTAAAGATGAAATGTTTTGGTATTTCCAAAGTTAAAAAAGGGTTTTATTAACCAAAGGATTAGATAAAAGAGATTTAACTATCATCTGTAAACTAAAACATAATATGATTTAAAGATGTATATCTATAAAGAGATATTTTACTTTGATAAAAGATATTGATTAATTGAATAATAATCACCTACACACTGACATCTTTTATCGATAATTGGTTCGGAGAAACCGGGGTAGAATTTGGGTGATTCCTATCTGAAAACCACTTTGAATGAATATACATTTGAAGGTGAAAATATATTGAAGACAATGATTTTGAATATGGATATCTTCATAATGTAGGGCTGCTTGTCATGAACCTATAAGCTAATTTCTTTATCATAAATACGATGACGGTGGTTCCATCAATTTGAAATCTTTGATGCAACGACTGCCTAACTAATCTGTGGGGTGATTTCAATAGGAGAAGTGCCTTCGGTTTGTCTTGTGCCTGGACAATTTGTATGGATGAGTGTTTGACATTGCATTTCTGAAAACACATACATTGATCTCTATAAACACACATTTGTTTGGTGGTGTAGGTGGTAACCCTTCTTATACTTAACACCCATCACTTAGACATATGAGCTCAGAGGTTGTACTTTTGTGGAAATCAATAATGTGTTATTAAATATGGAATGCAGCATTTAAAGTGGGATTTGCCATGTGATAGGTAAAACGTTACCTTAAACCTCACACATCGATAATGGGAAAAATAGGATAGATGTGATTGAGCTAATGGGGTTGCTTCCATTAGGATATAATCATCACCTTTATAGATTACCCTCTATATATCAGGTTTTTTGTGTATGCTATGAGACGTCTTGGATAAGTCTGGAAAGATCGGGATAATACAATATTCGGTACCATCTATGGTAGTGGTAGGCTGAATCTGTGTTAGTGGAGGTTGGTGTCTTAGGTGCATCCCTCTAAAGATGTACGCTGGAAGGTAGTCCCTTACCTTCTCATTGTATGGAATCCATTCTCCAATACAAGTCTTTATGGTTTTGATTGTAGAACGTAGTATGTTGGAATTTAGTTATTGTAACAATTTTGGATATGATTAATATGTTATTTGAAAGGATTTTCAAAGAATGTCATTAAAAATAATATTTTTGATTTTACATATCAAATATTTTGGTTATCATAAGGTAAAAACCCATTCGTGTTTATATGCAACATGGTCTTATGAGATACCCTTTGCATTCAAAAACCCAGGTTTTGAGTTTTCTCAGACCTGTCACATGACTGACCTAGATTATATTTTCTTTTCCTCTAAAATTCTAGATGCCCTTTTTCTTGGGCGGCCAAGTACTCGGATCTAGCTTGGAGCATTTTGGATGAGCTTGGAGCAAGAGCTAGAGATTTCTTTGTAGATAGTTATCCATTTCCAATGCATTTATTTACTATTGTACTAAACATTTATAAGGGCATAGATTCAAAACTATCCAGGCTAATATTAGGATAGACTCTGATACTTGTATTTAAATTATTCGTTGTAACGATAAAATATTGAAATAATATATGTTATTTCATTCATGTAAGATTCTATTCTGTCTTTATTTTTATTTTTCCCCCAGATCAATTCGTCTTTCTAGCACTTGGATATTCAGCGAATTCCGTGGATGTATTTGTGTCAATTTCTAAGGGTTGAAAAGGTAAGTCATCACATCTGGTACCGGAGCTTATGTTGAGCGAACATCTAAGCTTGATAGAGGTAAATTCTCATCAAAGACAAGGTTAGTAATACCTTAGGATGAGTAACTGATTAGAGATAAGGTAAGTGACACCCTAGAATGAGTTTGAGCGTATTATACATGAGCACGTATTTTTTAATGTTATATAAAAATGATTTTTATATTGGAAAACTGGTAAATGAAATAATTTTTCCTAGGATTATACTTTGAATATAAAGGAATGTCTTTCAAATGATATAGTAATTTATGTAGTGTTTGGTTGTGAAGGAAATAATAATATTGTTATTATCATTTATTGTTTGGTTATATGTTTTAAAAGATTAAATACAAACACCTTATAAATTTAGTTTCACAATTTGACTATGTGGTGTTCGATAAATAATAATGTTGGTTTCAGATTAGAATGATTTATTTAATATAAATAAATTTTATGAATGCGTTTTATAAGTGATTTTATAAATTAGAATTATAAAATGTGTTTTATAGAAAGAGTTTTAAGAATTTAAATTCGGGTATTTTTTGAAAAGAATGAGATGATTAACTATTTCGAGTGGCTCAAAAGTAACTAAAAATGGACAGGAGTTGTGTTCGGATGGTAAACACTTCTCTTAAGTATTCCCTTCTTTTTAAGGAAATATGCACTCATATTGGTAGTACCCAGTTTCTTGGTATCATTTTTGATTTATTCGATCAATATAATTCAAAATTTAAAAAGATAATATGAATCATTAATTGATAGATTAATTACCGATTGTTAATTTTTATCAAGGTGTTTTCATTTAATATTGGAAGTAATAATATTCAGTTATTATCATTTGTTGATTTAACGAACACCTTATGAATTATATTTCATGATTTGACTATAAGGTGTTTGATTATAATTGGGTTAAGGATAATGAATTAATATAGATAATAAATGAGCATGTTGTATAAAAGTGTGTTTTACAAAAATAAAATGATTATGTAAAAGATGGATTTAGAAGATTTGTTTTATAAAATAGAAAATTTATATTTATAAAAGAGTTTTTTTAAAAGTTAAACTATCTTTTGTGAGAAATGATTTGAAAGTGATATTTAAAATGAGATTTAAACTATATTTTGAAAAGGTGAAAAGAGCTTACGTGGAAGAAGACATGGATTTCGACATCATTGTCGCAAGTAAATGTTTTTGGGAAAGTTAAAAAGGCATAGACTATAACACTGTTGTTATATTATGTGATTTTCAAAAGGAGATGTTTTATATAGTATACGGGATTTGAACATATCCTATATTAGATTCGAGGTGGGTAATTTATATCTATTTTTAAAGATCGTCATTCATTAAAGGTCCAAGAAGTAATGATACCCAACTTGATTGGCTTTATTTCAACTAATAAATAGTTTAAGTTCAAAATCGAAAATTAATACTAAGTATAATTAATCAGATCCTTATACTAGTATTTTTGGGTTGTCGTAACGATGTTTTACACAACATTCGTTTTGACCCAATAAAGTGTGTTTTGGAAAATATGAAGCTTTCCTCATAGATTTTACGAATTTAAGTATATAGAGGTATTTTCTAAGTGTTGAAATTGAAATAGTTTCTTTAGAAATAAGATAGAAATTTTCGGTATAATTTTTTTTAAAGTAATTATATATAAGAAGTATCTTTATAAAAATGTTTAAGTAAAAGTTTTATGATATGTTTGCATAAATTTTTTGGGAAGGAAGTATGCATGGGTACATAGATCATTTCATTGCATGATTTTGATCTAAATTCGAGTACAAGACTTTGAGGTGTAACACTGGTCTGAAAAAGGATTTATCACTTGATTCTTAACAAGGAACTTTGATGCGGATTTGTGGTTCAATACTTGCATTTTCTATCATAGTTTAGAGATATGTAAAGAAAACAAAGGTTTTGATCAAGGAGCCTGATCAGAGTCCGCACTAGAGAATCCAAGGATCAGTACTAATTCAGAAGCAAAGTGGTATATTCAAATTTAAGATCATATCAGATAGTGCATACAGAGAATCCATGAGCATAACATGGGTTTGTATTTGAAATTTAAAATAATGTTTTTACCTGGTTTTTGGTTAGGTGTAATTTCAGGGATGAAATTCTTTTAAAGAGGGAAGTCTGTAATGACCCGCAAATATATCACTTTGATAAATTATATTTATGTTTGAAATATCAAAATACAAGATTATATAACACAATTATAATATTTTGAACTATAAATAATGATTTTAAACTTGTTTTAAAGTTATTAACAAATATGGATATTTAGGGATTTTCATTAAAAAATGATGAAAATCAGTTTTCGAGAATACTGAGATTTTTTGAACATTAACGCAAATGTAACTAAATACACACATTTATTTATCCATTTAAGCAAAAAAATGAAATAAAAATTATTTATTTTATTTTTGAAAATAAAATATATGTATGAAATTTTCGGGGATATCATCACTTTTATATATTTTCAAGAATTTCAAATTAAGTCCAAATAATCAAAAATTTATTTTAAAATGATAACAATTCATTTTATTAAGTTATATGGTGATGATAAATCATTTATGATAATTATACAAATATATACTTGTTTTGAAGATATAAGAAAATTGATAATGCTTTGTTGATACAGCAGCATTTTTTGTAAACACTTGTTTAATAATGATTTATATGGTTCATAATTCAGATGTGCACAATTTAACTATTATAAAATGTTAAGAAACATATTTTCAAGATTCGTTTGCAAATATATATAGTTTAACAGAGAAGTAAAAATATGACCGGAAATCTGATTTCAGATTCGCAACAGTTTGACGAACGGAAGTTGTAATCAAACATTGCACCATGGGTTGTAACATATGACATATATATGCATATATACATGTCGTAGCAAACATATACACATAAATATACATATAAGAAGTTACCATGTCATCAGTTATTTACACAAGGTAAAAGTTATAAATGTCATGATATCTACTTAACCAAATCAAAACAAAACTCATCATCCTTACAAGCACATGAGGTGACACACGGGGAGGGGGAACTCATGGCTAAGGGATGTGGGAGAGGAGTGGGTTAGGGGTATTTTGGTAATTTCACATTTAGATATTTTTTCACTTATTTTTTTCTATAAATACTACCCTTCATTCTCTCATTTCTTCAAACAGTTTTCTTCTTCTTCCTAAGCTTTCTAATGGCCTCTCTAATGGTTTCTCTAGTCTCTTCCATCATAGTAAAGCTCTACGAAAATAAAAACTATATATACAAAGAAAACTGCCTTAAAGACAAGATACGAGTCCGTACTCCCACCTCTCTTTCTTCTTCTTGCTCGTGGAATATAAGGAGTCACCACCATCTCAAAACCAGGTTTCTACCTCCTACAAGCCTAGGTCAAGCTCACCCTAGGATCCTAGGATAGGATTCATAAGCTTCGGTGCAGTGATAGTGCGGCTATAGTTAAATTTAGTAAATCTAGAAACCAAAGAAGGTGAGAAACTCTACTTATTTATATTACAAATCATATGATATGTTTGATCATCATGTTTTGGGTGGGATGATATGTTTGCTTGATGTGGAAATAATTCACGTTAAACACACATCGAATTTACACAAAAGAAATCACTTTCCTATATGAATTATAAAAGTTTTACGAAATAGTTGAACCTCTTTAAAAATGAATAAAATGGTTTATAAATTTTTTATAAATGTTAAAATTCGTTTCTATAAAGTTTGTAAATGATTTGAAAATGGAGCTAAAATAAACGTGTCGCGTAACTGTAGTTTGCGATTTTGCACCATAAAAGTTAAATGAATGTGCAGAGTGGAATATAACTTGGAATTATTTGAAATAAGAATTTTCGAACCCTTACAGCTATAGTTTTCGAATGAAGAAGAAAAATCAAGATTTCATTGAATACAATTTGAGTTATGTCCAGATCGAGTTTTTAAAAACACCGTGGTTTAGCAGTTTTCCGAACCAAAGTGGCAAATGCTTTAAAATCATTATTTTTAAATCTTTAAAAATATGAAATAAATTTTGTAAGTACGTTACAATGCTTTAAAAAGGATTTGAGTTATTAAAATGGACATAGATGAAAAGAAATTAGTGTTTTGAAGAAAGAAGCTTTAAAACCACTATTCGTAGTAGTTTTTACAACGGTTTCAATAACTTTTGAAAATTATGATTTTAACTTAATTATTCTCTCCCAACCTTTTTATTAATCTTTTCAAATGAGTAATCAAGTATTTTGAAGATGATTTGAATTTTTATAATTATTTTAGAAGTTTTAAATAAATGGTTAAAGGAAAATTGTTTTGAACAATATTTGGAATTACGTTAACCAAATGAAAATCATCTCTAAAAGATCATATAAAAGAGTTTAGATTGATCAAATAATTTAACCTCCTTATAGGTGACAGAGAGATTGTCTCTAAACCCGAGCTTGGACAACCAATGTTTGGGTTCCGCTCCAGCTATCTGGACTGTACCAACAGAAGTGATATCAAATTTGATTTACTCGAACCACATTTTCTTAGGATAAAAAGGGATTTGAGATTTCAAAAAGTTAAACAAGATTTTAAAATAATAATATTTTGATGATATATGAAATGTACTAGTTAAGCTCTATACTAAATTCCAAGGAGGGAACTCGTACTATCCGTGTGAATTCAAAAGGTTATTTCACTATTATTCGATGAATAGTACAAATTTAATATGGAAATTAGTATTGAGTATAATTAGCATGATTTCTATGGATCCTTTTTATTTAATACTATTAGTTTGGGTTTACAGTAAAGGATGTCTTAAATAACATTGTTTTGGCCCATTAAAGATATGTTTGGGAAATGTGAAATCTTCATTAAGATTTGAATTATACTTTTCCTAAGTAATTAAAGACGAAATGTTTTGATATTTTCAAATTTAAAAACATGGTTTTAATTAACCAAAGGATTTGATAAAAGAGGCTTAATTATGTCTATATACTAAAATGAAATATGATTTAAAGATGCATATCTCCAAAGAGATATTTTACTTGGATAAAAGATATTTATTAATTGAATAAATTCACCTATATACTTGACATCTTTTATCGATAACGGAGAAACCAGGATCAGATTTGGGTGGTTCCTATCCGAAAACCACTTTGAACCAATATAAGTTTAAAAGTGAAAATAAGTTGAAACAATTATTATGAAGAAGAAGAGCTTCAAAATGTAGGGCTGCTTGTCATGAACATTTGGGGTAATTCGCTTATCAAATATATGGTGGCAGTGGTTCCTTCAATTTAAAATCTTTGATGCAAGGACTACTCACTACTAATCCTAGGGGTGATTTCCAAAAAAGATGTAGTAGGAGAAGTGCCTCTGGTTTGTCCTGTGCCGGGACAACCTTTATGGATGAGTGTCTAACTCTGCATTTCTAAAAACATGTACGTTGATCTCTATAAACATACATCTATTTGGCGGTGTAGGTGGCAACCCCTCCAATACTTAACACCCTCCTCCTAGACGCACGAGCTCGGAAATTGTACTTTTGTGGGAATTAATAAAGTGTTATTAGAAATGGCAATGTGGCATTCGAAGTGGGATTTGTCACGTGAAAGGTAAAACGTTACCTCAAGCCTCACACATCGATAATGGCAAAAATATGGTAAATGCAGTATGGCTAAGCTAGCCGCTTCCACTAATTATAGTCATCACCTTTCTAGATTACCCTTTATATATTTGGTTTGTTGTGTATGCCATGAGACGACATGGATTGGTTGGAAACGACCAAGATGATGTCATATATGGTGCTGTCTATGGTAGAGGTAGGCTGGTTCTATGTTGGTAGAGGTTGGAGCCTCAGATCATTCCTATAGAGATGTATTATCGGAAGGTATCCCTTACCTTGTCATTGTATGGAATCCATTCTCCAACATGAGCCTTGACGGTTTTGATTATAGAACCTAGCATGCTAGAATCTAATTAATGTAACAATTTCGTCTATGATTAATATGTTAGTTGAAAGGGTTTTTGTGACATTCCCATTTTGAAGTCAAATTTAAATGGATAATTAATTTAATTTTTGGAATTAAATTGCGGATTTATTGATGAATTGATTTAGAAAATATCCAAAATAAATAAAAATATGTGTTTATTTATATATATGGAAGTAGATTTTTAAATAGAATTTTGGATCTGGAATTAAATAATAAATATCTTAAAAAAATAAATATATTGAAAATAAAAATTGGATTTAAAATTCTATGTTTCAAGAAACAACTATATATATAAATATATGATTATTTATTAGTTATGTATAATTTGATTTCAAATCATTTTCTTAAGGTTATGAAAATAGTTACAAAGGTAAATATAAATAGATTAAATATTTTTAATTAAAATAAGATTAATGAAAAGATTTGTATTTAAAAGTATATAACATTTAAAACATAATAAGTATAAAACCATATTTATAAAAACATGATTCTTAAATATGCAAAAGTGTATATTTATTAACATAAGGGTTTAAACATAATTTTTAAATTTATTTAAGTGGAGGATTTAGACATAAAATTACTCATTTTTAACAAATGTAAAGAAAATAAACATGAGTTTGAACAAGTGTAATTAAAGTAGACAATTGGAAAAATAATAATTTCTCTTAATTTGAAAATCATATTAACATGCATAAGAAAAAAAGTAACCAGGCTTTATTTCTTAATATATTTTCATCTTTGTTTCTAATAAAATAAAAATCTGAGAAATTTTAATCAAAAACATCTTCAAACCTAAGACCAGTTCAACAACATCAACCTGAAGCAACTCAAACGACAACAAGCAAGCTTTCGGATTCAATTAAAATGCAAAAGCTTCAACTAGTTTCAAAGTCTTCAACCTAGAACCAAAACAAAAGTAAGAAAAAGAAGATGAAAACCAAGTTCAGTTGAAGAATCAAAAGAATGTAATTACAATCAAGATAGCAAATCAATTAAATGCAAAAGTTTGCAGATCTAAAACAAAAAGTCTGTCCTTTGTCTTCATTTCCAAGGTGAGCAAACTTTATTTTTAAAACCCAATCTTCTTGATTCTTATGCCTGTGATGATTAATTTGGAAATGTTGTAGAAAAATAATTATATCTGCAAGTATATACAGATATATGTGTGTAAATGAATGTATGCATGACTGTGTTATGCATGTAAATCCCTTTGTTTAAAACACTTACAGGCTACCATTTCATGAAGAAAAATTCATGTCTTCATGTTTAAATCATTTCAAACTACGATTCTTGAAAAAAATTGTTTATGACAATGTAAAGTTATTTCTAAAAACATTATTAGGTAAAAATATTAAGTAAATATTTTGAAAACAATAATTCACAGTAAAATCATTATATATCAGAAAAATCGAACATTTTAACTTTGAGATCTGGTTACATAATCATGTTTGTATTACAAAATAATGATTTTAGATCATGGTCTCGTGATTTTTAAGCAAGTAGATGTCGAGAATTTCTAAGATGAACGGAAATGGTATTTAGGGTAAATACTGGTGATCGCGTGGTCTGAAATCGTCAGGGTTGGAACTGGAGAAGGTTGGAGTATCTGGGAACTTGGGAAAAATAGGTGGAGGATTTTTAGATGATCGTGGGTGATGTTCGACATAGATTTGGGGTTTAGTAACCTAGTTTGGTCGATAAAGTTTATGGGGAAAATTCATCGTCGTTGAGGCAATTGTGGTGATCGGACCCAGGGGAATAGAAAGAGAAGGAGTCTAACGTTGCTTTGGCCAGAGTGGTAGGGTTCCAGGTGGTCAGATCGTCGACGTCGCGACGTTTTTAGGTTGGTCGGTGGATTCCAGTTTTGTTCAACCATGCTCGAATTTGATTTCGTAGATGTGTCGAGGACCTGGGTGGTCGTAACGATCGGGAGAGACTTCGACGACTTGGTGGTGGTCGAAGACTTGGTCGGAGGTGATCAAAACGTTGGTGCACATGCACGATATATCAGTAGTGCCTGTGTTGCTATGGTATTTGGGCAAGAAAGGTGTGGCTTGGGTTCAAGCGCGAGAAAAAGAGAATTTGGCTCGAAGTCGAAATGATGCGGGGTGACTCGGGTCATGACTCGAGTGAGAATCGGGTTGGACCCAAAGGCAGATTTTAAACAGTTTTAAATGGTTTTATAAAAACAAGTTTTAAATTTAAATTGAATTTAGTTTGGATTATTTTATGATAATGTTTTAAGTTATTTGACTAAAAGAAGTTATAACTTGTTTAACCTAATTTTGTTAAATTAAAATGTTTATTTTATTTTAAAAACTTAAATTATATGATTTAATTAAGTAAGTTAGTTTTGAAGATAAATTTTTTTTATATGTTAATGATAATTAAGTAATTAATAGAGATAATTGTTTATCTTAAGTGATGTTGTTGATTTGTAATTAACTTGAAGATATTAAGTTAATTTATATGTTGATGATAATCTATTCTCAGGATTATTTAAATAAGATGCTGAAGATAAATGGTTCATCTTGGAAAAAGGGATTTTTGATTTTCAATTAACTTAAAAGAGTTTAAGTTAAATTGTATGATTTTGTTAAATTGTTTCAAAGGTTATTTAAAACAAGATTTAAATGATGATTATGAAATTAATTAAGATAAATAGGTTATCTTAAGACTAAAGGATTATTAGTTTGAATTTATTTTATGATAATTACTTAAATAAAGGTTAATTAAGTATTAATTGAGGATTAATCAATTTGTTAATTAATGATGATTAATTGAAGAATGATTACTTAATGAAATCAATTATGCATAATTACTTGATTTAATTAATAAAAGATTATTTCTTAATTAAAGATAACTACTTTATGTAATTATATTAAAGGATGATTAATTAAGTAAAGACTAATTAATAACAAGTAATTAAAGGTAATTAATTACTTAAAGATAATTACTTAATTAAAAGTAATTAATTAATGAAAAAGGTGAATTAATCAAGTGATTAAAATTAATTTGAGATTTATTAAGTGATTAGGTATAATCACTTATTGTAATTAATTAAATAACAATTAATTAAGGGTTAATTAATTGATGTAATTAATGTGATTAATTAATTAAAGAATAATTAAATAATTAGAGGTTAATTATTTAATGATTAAAAGTTGATTTATTTACTAATTAAGGTTAATTAATTTATGTTTAAAGTTTAACTAATTTATTATTGAAGGATAATTAATTTATTATTAAGGGTTAATTAATTAAAATAAATTATAATTGATTAATGTTAATTAACCTGGGTTAGCGATTAATTTGGTTTCAATTAATTAGATGATTAATTAACCTTACTTATGGACGTTTAGATTGTATTGAGTGCCCTGAATTGTTGATATCCCTGATGTGTGATGCTTTGTGATATGAATATTTGGATTTGAGCTGTGATGAATGTAATTTATTTATCTGTGTTAAATTTACATATTTATCTGTGAATCTATGAATGAAGATAAGTGTTATAGGATTAGCCGCTTATCGATATTGCTGTGTTTGGATTGTGATGATATTGCACTATTGTGTAAAACCCCTGGACTACACATACATACACAAATATGGATTTCACGAGGAAATCGATTAAGTCATGGATATTTTTAATTTAAATATTATATTGTTTAAAAGTTGAATTTTGAATCTAAATGGTTTTGGAAATGGAATTGGGTTGAATGTGGAAAGCTTTTGAAAGGGAAGTTTTGAAGTTCAAATTTAGTTTGAAAATATTATTTGAAATTATTCTAGAAATCATGGTTTGAAAGGTTTATACAATACATATATGTGGTTTAAAACTATTGTTTTAGGAATTTGAATTTATTTCAAATTAGAACTTGACAATGACACAGCAGTTCGTTGATTTTCTGGTTTATACCTTTAAAGGCTATAACTTGTGTATATTTGATCGGATTTTTCCAATACAAAACTTATTTGTTTTCAAATGATAATAGCTTTCAAATAAAGAATGGATTTTCAGTTTTTGTTGAAGGGGGTTTTAAATTTGAAATGGAACTGTTTTGAAAGCTATAAATGAATCTTTACTAAAGATTAGTGAACTTTGTTTCCAAAATAAGAGGATCTTAAAGGTGTATCTTTTGTATAAAAGATTTAAATTATAAATAGTTTTGAAAGCTATGAATTGATCTTTGCGAAAGATTGGTGAACTCTATGAAGTAATTCTTTTCGTTTAAAGATTTGAAAAAGGTAATTTGTTTAAACCATTTGAAGAAAGGTTTTGGTCTTTAAGTTGTGACCTAACTAAGATCCCACTATATCCATATGTTTTTAAATACTGTGCTCATTATTCGGTTTAGCCAGGAGAGGACTTTGTGTCATATAACCCATTCTGAATAATGATATGACGTAAATGGATAGCATTTGAAGACTAATGGTGAAGATCGGCTATTTTCGAGAACCAAGGGTAACCCGTCAAATGTCTCTGCACTGAGTCGTGCCAATATAGAGATCTCCATATGTGATGGAGAGTCCGATCAGGATTGTGAATACCTGGATTGCAAGGGCTTCTTTGTGAAGTGCCTTCGGTTCTGTTCGAACCCGGAACAGACTTGAATCGATGTGTGTCTAACATTACTATTTGATATGTAATGCTGGTTTCTATCAAATATATTTCTGTTCGGTGGCGGATAAATTATTCTCTTAGCTTAACACCCTTCTTTGAGACGTACGAGCTCAGAGGTTATGTAGTTGATGGTTACTAGTGACACATTCCTAATTTGGTAATGTGGCATACGAAGTGCTGCTGATCATGTGTTGATCGAAGCATGGCTTTTGCGTAAAGCATAGCTTCGTGGACGTGAGCTCGTCGGACCTCACAACCTGAAAATGGTCGAAACAGGAAGAATGCAGCAAGGTTATGAGGGTCGTGCCCTTTAGGGTATGTCCATTTCCTTATGGAAAAGGGTGATATCATGGTATGGAGCCCAGATATTTAACCTATGTGGTTACTACAAATTTATTGCTTTGTGTTGTTGCTTTGTGGTTAAGGATCCTCGGATAAAGGTCGGTAACGACCGGAGGATGGCATATTCGTGTAGTAGTTACCTAGTTACAGAGGCAACCCGGCCTTGTGTTGGTAGAAAGCTGGTTAAGTTCTCGGGGCGTCCCTCCAAAGGCGTTCCCATGTAGCCTAGGAAGTTCCTTTGCCTGACTATTTTTTGGAAATCCAATCACCAATACGCGCCTTGTACGGTTTTAGTTGTATAACCTGCCATTTACTTATGGTGGTGACCCACTGTTTAGATGGTAGCTATAGTAGGCATAGTGCGAAATGTCTATGATGGCTAAGATTGATATTATACTTTCGAAAGGTTTTCTGCACTATGCACTAATAATAATATCAAAAGGATTTTACTTATCAAACATGTTTGACTATCATAAGGAGATATCTCCTCTAATTCTGGGTTTGCATTGTGTGTGCGGAAGGAGGCCTTATGGTAGTTTCATTTTCCAAAAAGCATTACGGATTTCCTTTAAAATCTTTTGTTTTACTTTTGATAAAGATAAACTATTTTTGTTTGCTCATACCAGTCCTATGACTGACCTGGAGTTTATTGTTCCCTTTCTAAACTCTGGATGCCTACAATTTTCCACATGGGTAGTCTAGAGTTAGATTTTTCAGATAGTCAGATAGTATATGTTGATCCGATATCTTTGGAGCCTTTGGATTTGGCAAATGCATTTATTTTATCATTTGCCAAGTTTGCTTAAGTTCAGCCTGATGGGGAATTCGTTCTATCTTTGCATTAGAGCTGTGGAGATGGAGATTGCAGATATTAGATGCAGTTTTGGATTCTATCTTTCTTTCTATCCTTTGGAAGATCAGATTGGTGTTATTGTTCCACTGTTGTTCTTCCGCTGTTGTCTTGTATCTCTGATAGATATTGATATTCATTTGTATAAGTTGTTGTACCTATTGTGTATCAATATATTCATTTTCTTCCGCTGTGTTGTTGTACTTAATGTGTTATAAGCTTCGGCGAACCAGATTCAACATTTGAATCTACGACATTCAAGTACGGGTGATGTATTTGGTGCTGATTTTCGAAGGTCGAATCAGGGTTGTCACATTTGGTATCAGAGCTAGGTTTCGATCCTGGGACCTATGGGTTATGATATCAGAGCTGAAGGTTGAACTTTAGCTCAGGAGTATAACACATTAAGTGACTCATTAGGGATAGGGTTATAAATTCCCTAGAATGAGCATATTCCTAAGATATCCGTCTGTATGCCTCAGAAAATTCTTTTACTATCCATTGATAGTGAGTATGAGTGCAAGAAGAGGATGAGGTAGGGGACATGGGAGTGCCACTACGAATGGTCGATACTCTGCAACAACGGAAACAACTTTTTCTCCTCAATCTCTTTTGATCATCATTCAGTTCGATTCTTTGATGGCTTCGTGGCAGCTCGATAGAGAAGCTTCGATGTGGTGGTGGCCCTACGAATCGGGTAGAAAGATTTCTTATTCATATGCTCTTTATCATCTCTCTATTAGCGTTTCAATTTCAACTTTAGTAAATTTTAAATTTAATTAATATGGGTAGGTAAGCAAAATATGAATCTGAATTAAATGGTATCTGTTTGTATATTCTTTGAGGATCCAAGTCCGGAAGGGGACAAGTCGGTGAATACATTGGATATTCCAACCTGAATTAAGTATCCATTGTTTGTTCTATTGGGTCCAGATATGTTTTACGAACGGTTTGTTATCCCTTCAAACTAACCAATGCCCCTACTTATTTCATAGATCTGGTGACCCGAGTATCCTATGAAGTATTGAATGAGTTCGTTCTCATATTTATTGATAACATTCTGATTTGGTAAGCCAAATGCAGAATAATTATTTAGTTTGATCTGGTGAACCATTCTCTATGTGTTCATATGTTCTTTGTTGTCTTCCTGTCTAGCAAACTTCGGGGACGAAATTTTCTTAAGGGGGAGGGCGGGAGGAATTTGTAACATTCTTGTTTTTACATCAAATTCAAATGGGTAATTAATTTAATTTTTGGAATTAAATTGTGGATTTAATGATGAATAAATTTAGTAAATTTTCAGAATAAATAAAAATATGTGTTTATATATATATATATATGGAAGTAGATTTTTAAATAGAATTTTGGACTTGGAATTCAATAATAAATATCTTAAAAAAATAAATATATTGACAATAAAAATTGGATTTAAAATTCTATATTTCAAGAAGCAACTATATATATGAGTATATGATTATATATCAGTTATGTATAATTGATTTCAAATCATTTCTTAAGGTTATGAAAATAGTTATAAAGGTAAATATATATAGATTAAATATTTTAATTAAAATAAGATTAATGAAAAGGTTTTGTCACGACCCGAAATCCAGCGTTCAAAAATCGACATCAAATACCTCACTTGTATTCGACCACCGGAGATTCAAACATTGATCTCCAGTTCGGTTGGAGCTTATAACAACATTAGATGAATACAAAGCAGCGAGAAACAGAAGATGATTTCATTTATCACAACACAGATACAAAATTTTATACAATTTTTGAACAACACCTACATCAGAGTGCTACACATATGATAATATAACAAAATGGTAACACCACAATGGAACAACAGGGTCTTCAAAAGTTCCAACATACTTCGACTTTGATAAGGTCTTCCAAAACTCCAAACACTTCAAAAGGTTTCCAAGGCCAAAAGCTTCTCGAAATACGACAGCTACCAAAAGACTTCTAGATCCAAGCTAGCTCCAAAACACGGATAACCTGCTTCTAGGCTGCCCGTGTGGAAATTATTGGCACCCAGAGTTTAGGAAGGGAATAATAAACTCCGGATCAGTCATGGGACTGGTATGAGTAAACAAAACAGCTATTTGAATAAAAACAATTTAAAAAAAAGAAATCCATTCATGCTTTTGGAAAATGAAACTACCATAAGGCCTCCCCACACACACAATGCAATCGCACAATTGGAGGAGATTTCTCCTTATGATAGTCAAATATGCTTGATACAACAATCTTTTAATATTATTATTAATGCATAGTGTAGAAAACATTTTCAAAGTAAAATATTAATCTTAGCCAGTATAGTACCATTATACTATGCCTGTTATAGCTACCATTTAAGAATGGTAGGTAATACAACTAAAACCGTAATGGACGCGTATTGGTGATTGGATTTCCAACAAATGGTCAGGCTAAGGAACTTCCTATGCCACATGAGTACGCCTCTGGAGGGACGTCCCGAGAACCTAACCGAATCTCTGCCAACACAAGGCCGGGTTACCTCTGTAACTAGGTAACTACTACACGAGTATGCCATCCCCCGGTTGTTACAGACCTTTATTTGAGGCCCTCAACCATAAAGAAACAACCACAAAATAATAAATTTGCATCAACCACATAGGTTAAATATCAAGGCTCCATACCATGGTACCACCTTTTTCCAGAAGGAAATAGACATACCCTAAAGGGTGCGACCCTCATAACCTTGCCGCATCTTTCCTGTTTCGACCATTTCCGGGTTGTGAGGTCCGACGAGGTCTTGTCCACAAAGCTACACCTCACACAAAAGCCATGCTTCAATCAATAAATGATCACCAGCACTCAACAACACTCAGCAGCACTCAACATGACACACCAACCAAATTGGGAGTATATCATTCATAACCATCAATTACATAACCTCTAAGCTCGTATGTCTCAGAGAAGGGTGTTAAGCTAAGAGAATAAATTCTCCGCCACCAAACAGAAATGTATTTGATAGAGATTAGCTTTATATCTCAAAGTGTAATGTCAGTCAAACAACCATACAAGTCTGTTTGGGTTCGAACAGAACCAAAGGCACTTCGTCCAATAAAGGAAGAAGCCCTTGCAATCCGGGTATCCACAATCCCGATCGGACTCCCTATCACATATGGAGATCTCCATACCGGAGCAACTCGGTGCAGAGTCATTCGACAGGTTATCCTATCCTTCTCGAAGACACCCGGTCTTCACCACCGTCTTCAATTGCTATCCATTTCATCGTTTCACTATTCGGAATAGGTTATATGACACAAAGTCCTCTCCCGGCTAAACCGAATAGTGAGCGCTTAATTTGAAAACACGTGGATGTATCATTCACAAAGATTCATCATTAATATTCGATGTGGGTTTTGGATAACCTACTGGAATCCGACTCCCTATCGCATCGAAATTCAAGTGCCGTTTTACGGGCCAAGTTTTTTTTTTCACATTCACACAGAAACAAATCACAGATATCACAGCAATTCACATCACAAAGTATCACAATCACATAACAGAAGTATCAATCAGTTTAAGGCATTCAATTAATAATCAATCATCTATAAGTAAGATGAATTAACAATGTGATTATAATTAATTAATCACATAATTATTTTCATTAATTATTTTAATTAATGATTTATTATCACTAATTATTAATCAATTAGTTCTTAATTATTAATTAATTAATCTTAATTATCATTTAATTAACCTTTAATTATTAGTTAATAAATTAATTAATTATTCTTAATAAATGCTTAATTATAAATTAATAAATTTTAATCACTTGCATTAATTAATTATTCCTTAATTTAATTAATCTTTACTTTTAAATAAATTAACTTAAATTAATAATTAATTAACCTTTAATTAATTATTTAAGTAATTATAAATCATTTATCTTGACTAATCATTTAATTATTGTTAAAATCTTTATTAATAAACCTGATAATTAATCATTGTTAACACATTAATTTATTCAAGAAATTACTGTAAATCAAAATATAATTTTATCTTAATAAATTATATCTTTTATTTAAATTAATTAATTAATAAATAGTGTCACAAATTAAAACTTAATTACTTTAAACATAATTTTTCTTAAATCCTTTATTAATCTAAGTTTTAAACCAAACCAATTATTTAAAACATGGGTGCTAAAATGTTTTAAAATTTAAATTTAGTTTTAAAGTTAAAACTGTTTTTATATGTTAACTCGAGACCCACTCGTCCACCCCCGAGCTAACCTACCCTTCTCTTCGAGTTTTTCCAAAACCATCCCGTATGCTTTTATATTTCAAACTTTATTTATTTTTGTTTTAAATGTTAAACCCGGCGCACACATCAATTTACTCGAGCTAAGACTCGAGTCAGAAGCAAGATCCCTTGAAGACAACTTCGAGCTCCACCTTCATCTCCTAAGAAACAACCCAATGGTGTAATCCAGGTACCTATGCACATGCATAGGAACTCTGGCCATCTCCGGCCACCGCTATGCCTGTCGATCAATAGACTACAACCTCCACACATCACCAGACCACATAGAATTCCCAAACAAAGATGAATACGTAATCGAACAATTTGACCCAAAACTGTAGCAAAAACGATCGTCAACAAATGCCTCGCACCGTCGCCTCAGGCTCCCAGAGATCACGTGATCATACACGAAGCTTTGTCCAGACCTTACGCAACTATTCCCACCGGAGCGATCAACTTCGGTCAACTGAGGACGATACAGCAATAGGAATTCCAACCAATATAAAAACACTAGCTTAAACCCTTGATGAACGTCGTTCAGCCACCACGATGAAATTAAAAAAATTCGAGCATTTTATTCTGAACCCACATCACCTAGGCCATCTCCAGCCATAACCCCGACCATTCTTATCACGCCGATGACTAGTAATGTTTAAAAGACCTAAATTCATTCAATTCAAAAATTCTCAGTGAATACGTGCTTAAAAATTTTGATCTTACCTTTAAAAATCATTATTTTCAAAAAAAAATTCGATGATATAATTTGAATCAGAAAACATAATGGTAGAATTTTCATCATATATATTGGTTTGGCTGTATTTCCAATTTTCCAGAAAAAGCTTTAATTTGTTTTGCTTAAATCTATTTTTAAAACTTGAATCATGTTTAAACAAACAACTTGATCCTATAGCCTGAAATGAATCGGAGAAATGGAAATTGATTTTTGAACAGGCCTGATGCCTGTAAACCTGGAACCAAATGCATATGTCTGATTTCCAGACATGCACAGCCAATTCATACACATGTATACACAAATTTATACACACACAAGAAAATTTTCAACCTACTTTAAACATGTTTTTAAACAATAGATCTAAATCCAGATTACAAAGGGTTTACTGATCTTAATCAAGAAGAAACAGGGAGTGTGTAAAATCCTGGAACTGTTTTTAAGTTGAAAATCTAGAAGTTGCTCTCTAGTTTTGACCCTTGTTGTTTAATCTGAAAATTCTCTGATTTAGTTGAATTGAGGCTTTGAATTTGCTTGAGGCTGAAGTTGAAATCCTTGCTTTGATGTTTGAGATGATTTCTAGGTTTTGAAATAATTTGTTTTGGATGATTTTCCTGGTTTGAAATGTTTGTGTGATTTGTTTTCTGGTTTCTTTCTTTTTTCTTTGTTCAGGTTTTAAAATACTTATAGGCTTTGTTTTTGAAAAAGAAGGTAAAACAAAAGAGAGAGAAGATGTAATGGTTTATATAATTTTGTTTCTTATTTTTATTTATTTTCTCAAAAATAAAACAGAAGATGACACTTGTTAATTTTATTTACAAGATTATTACACTTGTTAAAACACTTGTCTCATGAATTACACTTAATCTATGCACTTTAAAATTCAACACTTGTTAACTTATATTTTTATATAAATTTTTAAATTATATTTCCTATTTTATAAATACGTTTTTCCTATTTATTATTATATACAATTTTAAAGAAAATTTTAAACTAATGACATTAAATAAGTTACCTAGATATATTATTTTAAATCCATATTATTTCACTAAGATAATTTTTTAAATTTTAAATTCAAATTCAAATTTAAATTCAAATCTACCCATATATATATGCATACATATATTTTCTAAATTCAAATAATTTTGAAATATTCATTAGTTTGAATTTTTAAACTCTAATGAAAATACCATCTTATAAATATATATATATATATTAACACTTAATTAATTTATTTTGAAATTTTCAAATTAATTTTCGGTTAAATTTCCAAGTTAAATTTCAGAAATTCAAATCAATTACTAATTTAATTAATAAAATTTGGGATGTTACAGATTTCCCCTCTTAAGAGAATTTCGTCCTCGAAAGTTGAAAGGGAGAGAAAGACAAATAAAGAATATACAAATACAGAAAATGGCAGAGAAATGGTTACCAATTAAGCCGGAATATCCACTCTGCAATTGGGATAGGACTTCTGCATGCTATCCTTTGTTTCCCAAGCACAATCATTTGGATAACCTCTCCATTGCACTTAACCATGTTTCACAATTTTATTCCTCAACTGCTTTTCATCTCGATCAATTATTTTCAATGGCTCTCTTTTAACTGCCAGATTTGGTGTGATCTCCAAATCTTGTTGAGCAGCCTCCTGAATAATACAGTCCGGATCGTGCACATATTTTCGAAGATGTGAAACGTGAAACACATCGTGTACTCTAGATAACCAGCTGGGTAGCTGCACTCGATATGCTAGAGGACCGATCCTTTCTAGTATAGGAAAAGGACCAGTATATCAAGGTGCCAGCTTACCAGTTTTCCCAAATCTCAATACTCAACGCATTTTAGGAACTTTTAGAAAGATAGAATCTCCAACTTGAATTC
Source organism: Allium cepa (assembly GCA_030765085.1). NCBI lineage: Eukaryota > Viridiplantae > Streptophyta > Magnoliopsida > Asparagales > Amaryllidaceae > Allium > Allium cepa. Next base: position 313,732,624 of record CM060945.1, on the reverse strand, counting down.
AAAATCTCTTCTCCTAAGATCAGCAAACTCTTCTGACGACTTTGAGCCGTTTTTAATTTCTTTCGAATAAAATCAACTATCTCCGTAGATTCCTTAATCATCTCTGGTCCAAGGGCGAGTCTATCACCCGACTCGATCCAACATGCAGGTGATCGACACGGATGACCATATAAAGCTTCGAAAGGAGCCATCTTGATACTAGCCTGACAGCTATTATTATAAGAGAATTCAACCAGATGCAAATGGTCCTCCCAAGAACTGCCGAAGTTGAGAATATAAGCGCGCAAAAGGTCTTCTAAAATTCCATTAATCCTTTCAGTCTACCCATCAGCCTGTGGGTGATAAGTAGTGTTGAAGGTCAGTTTGGTTCCAATGCGGCTTGAAATGCTTCCCAAAATCTACTGGTGAAGATCGGGTCATGATCACTCACTATACTGCTGGGTATACCATGGAGATGAACAATCTCTTTTATGTACAACTTGGCCAAACTTGCCGCTGTTCGGGTAGACTTTACCGGGATGAAGTGAGCAGTTTTGGTTAGATGATCCACGATAACCCAAATTGCCTCATTACCTTTCTGATTTCTTGGCAAACCGTGTATGAAATCCATAGACACTTGATCCCACTTCCATTTTGGCACTACCAACGGCTGAAGTAAACCCGCCATTTTCTTTTGATCACTTTTGATTTGTTGACAAGTAGCATAACGACTCACATATATAAATATATCCCTTTTCATTGTTTTCCACCAGAAAGTTCTTTTGATATCTCAATACATCTTATTAACTCCAGGATGGATGCTGAGTTTAGACTTGTGACACTCGTCCAAAACTTCCCGCTTAAGGTCAGGGATGTATGGAACACACATTCTGCCTTTCAGTCTTACAATTCTATTCTTATCGACTTCAAAACTGGAATTTCACCACGATGAATTTTCCTATAAATTTCTAGAAGAAACTTATCTTCTTTCTGTTTACTGGCAATCTTCTTAAGAAGAGTAGGAGTGACAATAAGATGAGCAAGAATCACATGTTTCCTACTCAAAGCATCAACAACTACATTGGATTTTCTAGGCGTATACAGAATATCCAGGTCATAAGACGCTAGAAATTCTAACCAACGTTGTTGTCTCAGATTTAAATCCTTCTAGGTAAAGTGATAATTTAGAGATTAATGGTCGGTGAATAATTTGAATTTTTCACCTAAAACAAAGAGTTTTTATTAAGTATAAATATTAAGTTAAACTTTTTAAATTCTTGGAAAAGCTGAAAGAGATTCTTACCTAGAAGATAGTGTCGCCAGTTTTTCAAAGCGAAGATAACAGCTAAGCGCTCTAAATCGTGGGTTGGGTAGTTTTTCTCATGTGGACGTAATTATCTACTCACGTAGGCAATTACTCTACCATTTTGCATTAGCACTGCATCCACACTATCACTACAAGCATAAGTATAAATAGATAAGCCTTGATTCCCATTAATAATAGCGAGAACATGAGCAGTAGTTAATCTCCTCTTTAACTCTTGGAATGCTCCATCATATTTCGGAGTCCAATCAAACTTGGCATTCTCCATTGTTAGCTTAGTTAACGGACTAGCCAACTTGGAGAAATCCTAGACAAATTTCAGATAATATCCAATAAAACTAGAAAACTTCTAACTTCTTTTGGAGTAGTGGGTTTCCTCCGTTCAAGAATAGCAGAAACCTTGCTTGGGTCAATAGAGATTCCTTCTTCGTTATCAATGTGATCGAGAAATCTGACTTCTTTTACCCAAAAATGACACTTGGAAAATTTGGCGAGCAGAATGTTTCTCCTCAAAATTTCCAAAACAATTTTCAAATGTTTAGCATGTTGCTCTTCAGTTTTGGAGCAGATTAAACTATCATCAATAAACACAGGAGCGAATTTGTTCAACACTTCTCAAAACACACGAGTCATTAAGTCTACGAAGTGTGTGGGAGCATTGGTTAGTCCGAAATGCATGACTAACCATTCGTAGAATATGTCAGGATCCCTGAAAGCAGTCAAGTGAATACAGTCTTCAGCAATTCATAGCTCATAGAATCCCTAGGATAGATCCATCTTTGAAAAGAATCGAGCGCAATGCAGCCGATCAAACAGATCGTCGATTTTAGGTAAATGAAACTTATTCTTGAGAGTTAGTTTATTGAGATCGCGGTAGTCCACGCACAGTCTCAAGGATCCGTCAAACTTGGCTACGAACACCACAGATGAACCCCAATCAGAAACACTAGGACATATTAGTCCTTTCTCTAGCAAATCTTAGGTTTGCTTGACTAACTCTATTCTTTCCCTGGGTGCCATCCTGCGGCTAGAATGAACAACAGGACGAGCATTTGGAACCAAGTCAATTCTGAATTCAATTTCTGTATGTGGGAGTAAAGATTTAACCTCTTCGAGCACGTCTGGAAATTCCCGGACAATAGGTATGGCTCCGGACTAGGTTCGGGATATCCTAAGGTGTGCATCAACTTATCTCTCTTAGGATTTGGATCCTCATAAGAGATTTCAACAAAATTTCCAAATCTGGTTCTAATCGAAATTATTCGATTGTTACAATCTAATTTAGCTTCGTATTCAGATAGCGAATCCATTCCGAGTAAGATTTCAAATTCATTAAAGTCGAGGACAAAGGGACTGATAGGAAATTGATGATGAGAGATGACGAGAATATGAAATAGGAACATCTCTACATCGTAGACAAAGGTTCGCATGGCCACCAACTGGATTCTTTATGCAAATGGGCTCGTCGACAAATTCAGGTTCAACTTTTAATTCGTTCACAGTTTGTTGGGAGATAAAGCTATGTGTGGCTCCCGTGTCAAGCAAAACTCTAACAATTCTATCATAAATAATATGGTTAACTTCCAAAACTCCTTTTCCTTTATGCACTTTAGAGGTTGAAGGTTTATCTTCGATCGCATACACCTTTGCTGCCCGAGCTTGCTTCTTTGTTGGGTAATCTTTAACTTCGTGTCCTAGTTTCTAACAGTAATAACATTTCCTGGGTCTTGTTTGTATAGATTGATCCCTCTTTGGCTTCTTGTAACTTTTCGAATAATGGCCTTTCTCCAAACAATTAAAACATGTAACACCCTTGGCCTGGCTCTCCTGATTATTCTTCTTCTCCTTGCCCTGCCACGGTTTCTTCCCTCCGAACTTCCTTTTCTTCCAATTCGGATTTCTTGCACTTCCTTTCTCCTCTGGAATTTCCTGCTTATCTAGAGTAGCGTATCTGTTACCCATATCAATTAGTTCAGAAAAAGATTCCTTAACGTGGGCAGTCATTCTTTCATGGATTTCTTGTCCATTCCACAAATAAACCTTTCATTTTTCTTTAGAGGTGTGTTTACCAACTCCGGACCAAAATGAGATAATTCGTTGAACTTATTTAAGTACTCCTCAAATGACAATCTTCCCTGCTTCAAGTCCAAAAAATCCTACATTCTGGAGATACCAAAGGACGACATACAGCGTTTCTCAAACACTTCTTTAAATCGTTCCTTAGTGAACTCATCTTCCGGCTCATCCACTGTAACAGTCTCCCACCAAGCTAAAGCTTCCTCTTGAAGTTGCCAAGAAGTTATCAATCGCATTTGATCGTCTTCTAACTTCAACCCTCTAAAAATTATTTCACATGATCTGATCCAGGCTTGTGCTTCAACAATAGACTCTTTGCCTATGAACGGCTTTCCACTAAGTCTGGAAAATCTTTGATACAGATCAGCCAGATTCGGCTGAGGTTGAGTGGGAACTGCTGCTTCCGCTGTTGTGGGTACATGACCAGTTGTTGTGGTATTTCCCCATCCCCTACCTCATCCTCTTCGCCTGCTCATTCTCACTATCTGTAAATAGTAAGAAAACTTGATTTAGACCATACAGACGAGACATCTTAGGGAATATCAATAGCTAAAAGAAATAGACCAAGAAATTTTAGGATTTCGGTCTCCCGGTTTATACTCATTCTATGGTACACTTCACCCTATCTCTAATGAGCCACCTAATGTGTTATACTCGATAGTTAAAGTTCTTACCCAACCTTTAGCTTTGGTACCACTTGTCACGATCTGAAATCCATCATTCAAAAATCGACATCAAATACCTCACTTCAATTCGACAATCGAAGATTCAAATGTTGAACTCCAGTTACAACTTTATATGAATACAGAGCTGCGGAAACAAAGATAATTTCATTTATCACAACACAGGTACAACATTTTGTACAATCTTTGAACAACACCAACATCAAAGTGCTACACATATAATACTACAACAAAATGGTAACACCACGGCGGAACAACAAAATCTTCAAAAGTTCCAACATACTTCGACTCTAATAAGGTCTTCCAAAACTCTAAAGACTTCAAAAGGTTTCCAAGGCCAAAATCTTCCCAAAATACGCAGCTACCAAAAGACTTCTAGATCCAAGCTAGCTCCAAAACACGGATAACCTGCTTCTAGGCTGCCCGTATGGAAATTATGGGCACTTAGAGTTTAGGAAGGGAACAATAAACTCCGGGTCAGTCATGGGACTGGTATGAGTAAACAAAACAGTTGTTTGAACAAAAACAATTTTTTTTAAAAAGAAATCCGTTCTTGCTTTTGGAAAATGAAACTACCATAAGGCCTCCCCACGCACACACACACAATGCAATCACACAATTGGAGGAGATTTCTCCTTATGATAGTCAAACATGCTGATACGAGAAAATTCTTTTAATATTATTATTAGTGCATAGTGTAGAAAACATTTTTGAAAGTAAAACATTAATCTTAGCCAGCATAGGTACCATTATACTATGCCTACTATAGCTACCATTTAAGAATGGTAGGTTATACAACTAAAATCGTACCGGGCGCGTGTTGGTGATTGGATTTCCAACAAATGGTCAGGCTAAGGAACTTCCTATGCCACATAGGTAATACTCAAGAGGGACGTCCCGAGAACCTAACCGGATCTCTGCCAACACAAGGCCGGGTTACCTCTGAAACTAGGTAACTACTACACGAGTATGCCATTCCTCGGTCGTTACCGACCTTTATCCGAGGGCCCTCAACCACAAAGAAACAACCATAAAGCAATAAATTTGCAGCAACCACATAGGTTAAATATCTGGGCTCCATACTATGATACCACCTTTTTCCAGAAGGAAATAAACATACCATAAAGGGCGCGACCCTCGTAACCTTGCCGCATCTTTCTTGTTTCGACCATTTCTGGGGTGTGAGGTCTGACGAGGTCTCGTCCACAAAGCAGCGCTTTACAAAAAAGCCATGCTTCGATCAGCAAATGATCAACAACACTCAGCAGCACTCAACAGCACTCAGCATGCCACACTACCAAATTGGGAGTATATCACTGATATCCATCAAGGTGTTAAGCTAAGAGAATAAATTCTCCGTCACCAAACAGAAATGTATTTGATAGAGATCAGTTTTATATCTCAAAGTGTAATGTCAGACATACAACCATACAAGTCTGTTCCGGGTTCGAATAGAACCGAAGGCACTTCGTCTAATAAAGGAAGAAGCCCTTGCAATCCGGGTATCCACAATGTCGATCGGACTACTCATCACATATGGAGATCTCTATACCGGAGCAGCTGAGTGTAGAGTCATTTGACAGGTTATCCTATCGTTCTCGAAGACACCCGGTCTTCACCATTGTCTTCAATTGCTATCCATTTCATCGTTTCACAATTCAGAATGGGTTATATGACACAAAGTCCTCTCCCGGCTAAACCGAATAGTGGGCGCTTAATTTAAAAACACGTGGATATATCATTCACAAAGATTCATCATTAATATTCGATATGGGTTTTGGATAACCTATTGGAATCCGACTCCCTGTCGCATCGAAATTCAAGTGCCGTTTTACGAGCCAAGGGTTTTGTTTTGACATTCACACAGAAACAAATCACAGTTCAATTCACAATAATTCACATCATAAAGAACCACCATCACATAACAGAAGTATCAATCAGTTCAAGGCATTCAATTAATAATCAATCATCTTTAAGTAAAATGAATTAACAATGTGATTATAATTAATTAATCACATAATTATTTTTAATTAATTATTTATTATCCCTAATTATTAATTAATTATTCCTAATTATTAATTAATTAATCTTAATTAAATCTTAATTATCATTTAATTAAACTTTAATTATTAATTAATAAATTAATTAATTATTCTTAATAAATGCTTAATTATAAATTGATTAATCTTAATTACTTGCATTAATTAATTATTCCTTAATTAATTACCTTAATTAATTAATCTTTACTTTTAAATAAATTAACTTAAATTAATAATTAATTAACCTTTAATTAATTATTTTTTAATTATTTAAGTAATTATAAATCATTTATCTTGATTAATCATTTAATTATTACTAAAATCTTTAATTAATAAACCTGATAACTAATCATTGTTAACACATTAATTTATTCATGAAATTAAGGTAAATCAATATATCATTTTATTTTAATAAATTACATCTTTTATTTAAAATAATTAATTAATAAATAGTGTCACAAATTAATAAATTAAAACTTAATTACTTTAAACATAATTTTTCTTATATCCTTTATTAATCCAAAACAATTATTTAAAACATGGGTGTTAAAATGTTTTAAAATTAAAATTTGTTTTTAAAGATAAAACCATTTTTATATGTTAACTGAAGACCCACTCGAGTCCACCCCCGAGCTAACCTATCCTTCACTTTGAGTTTTTCCAAAACCAACTCGTATGATTTTATTTTTCAAACCTTAATTTTTTTTGTTTAAGAGTTAAACCCAGTGCACACATCAATTTACTCGAGCTAAGACTCGAGTCCGAAGCAAGATCCCTCGAAGACAACTTCGAGCTCCACCTTCATCTCCTCAGAAACAACCCAATGGTGTAATCCTGGTACCTGTGCACACGCACATGAACTTCGACCATCTCCGGGCAACATTATGCCTGTCGATCAATCGACTACAGCCTCCACACACCACCAGACCACCCAGAAATCCCAAACGACGGAGAATTCATAATCGAACAATATGACCCAAAACTGTAAAAAAAACGATCGTCAACAAATGCCTCGCACCGCCTCCTTAGGCCCCCAGAGATCACGTGATCGTACCTGAAGCTTTGTCCACACCTTACGCAACTATTTCCACCGGAGCGATCAACTCCAGTCAGTTGAGGACGAAACAGCAACAGGAATTTCGACCAATATAAAAACACCAGCTTAAACCCTAGATGAATGTAATTTAGCCAGCACGATGAAATTAAGATTTTTCGAGCATTTTCCCCGAACCCACATCACCTAGGCCATCTCCAGCCATAACCCCGACCATTCTTATCACGCCGACGACCAGTAATGGCCAAAAGACCTAAATTCATTCAATTCAAAAATTCTCATTGAATACATGTTTAAAATTTTTAATCTTACCTTTAAAATTCATTATTTTCAAAAACGTTTTCGATGCTATAATTTGAATCAGAAAACATGATGGTTGAATTTTCATCATATATTGGGTTTGACTGTATTTCTAATTTTCCAAAAAAATCTTTGATTTGTTTTGCTTAAACCTATTTTTAAAACTTGAATCGTGTTTAAACAAGCAAATTTTGTTTAGATCCTATAGCCTGAAATGAATCAGAGGAATGGAAATTGATTTTTGAACAGGCCTGATGCCTGTAAACCTGGAACCAAATGCATATGTCTGATTTCCAGACATGCACAGCCAATTCATGCACATGTATACACAAATTTATACACATGCAAGCAAAATTTTCAACCTACTCTAAACATGTTTTCAAACAATAGATTTAAATCCAGATTAGAAAGGGTATACTCACCTTGATCAAAAAGAAACAGAGAGTGTGTAAAATCCTAGAACTGTTTTTAAGTTGAAAATCTGGAAGTTGCTCTCTGGTTTGACCCTTGTTGTTTAATCTGAAAATTCTCTGATTTAGTTGAATTGAGGCTTTGAATTTGCTTGAGGTTAAAGTTGAAATCCTTGCTTTGATGTTTGAGATGATTTCCAGGTTTTGAAATAATTTGTTTTGGATGATTTTCCTGGTTTGAAATGTTTGTGTGATTTGTTTTCTGGTTTCTTTCTTTTTTCTTTGTTCAGGTTTTAAAATACTTACAGGCTTTGTTTTTGAAAATGAAGGTAAAAGAAAAGAGAGAGAAGGTGTAATGGTTTATATAATTTTGTTTCTTATTTTTATTTATTTTCTCAAAAATAAAACAAAGATTACACTTGTTAATTTTATTTACAAGATTATTACACTTGTTAAAATATTTGTCTCATGAATTATACTTGTTAATCTATGCACTTTAAAGTTCAACACTTGTTAACTTATATTTTTACATAAATTTTTAAATTATATTTCCTATTTTATAAATAATTTTTTCCTATTTATTATTATATACAATTTTAAAGAAAATGTTTTGAACCAATTATATATTAAATAAATTACCTATATATATATTATTTTAAATCCATATTATTTCACTAAGATATTTATTTAAATTTTAAATTCAAATTCATATTCAAATTTAAATTCAAATCTACCTATATATATACATACATATATATTTTTTAAATTCAAATAATTTTGAAATATTCATTAGTTTGAATTTATAAACTCTAATGCGAATACCATATTATATATATAACTTTAACACTTAATTAATTTGTTTTGAAAATTTCAAATTAATTTTCATTTAAATTTTCGAATTAAATTTTAGAAATTTAAATCAATTACTAATTTAACTGATAAAATTTGGGATGTGATAGGTTTGTATTTAAAAGCATATAACATTAAAAACATAATAAGTATAAAACCATATTTATAAAAACATGATTCTTAAATATACAAAAGTGTAAATTTATTAACATAATGGTTTTAACATAATTTTTAAATTTATTTAAGTGGAGGATTTGGACATAAAATTACTCATGTTTAACAAATGTAAAGAAAATAAACATGAGTTTGAACAAGTGTAATTAAAGCAGACAAGTGGCAAAATAATAATTTCTCTTAATTTGAAAATCATATTAACATGCATAAGAAAAAAAACAGGCTTCATTTCTCAGTATACTTTCATCTTTGTTTCTAATAAAATAAAAATCTGAGAAATTTTAATCAAAAGCATCTTCAAACTTAAGACCAGTTCAACAACATCAACCTAAAGCAACTAAGACATCATCAAGCAAGCTTCAGGATTCAACTAAAATCAAACCACAGTTTTTCAAAGCATTTCAAGCCTGAAACAAAAGCTTCAACCAGTTTCAAAGTCTTCAACATGGAAGCAAAACAAAAGTAAGAAAAAGAAGATCAAAACCAAGTTCAGTTGAAGAAGCAAAAGAATGTAATTACAATCAAGATAGCAGATCAATTTAATGCAAAAGTTTCCCGATCTAAAACAAAAAGTCTATCCTCTGTCTTCATTTCCAAGGTGAGCAAACTTTATTTTTAAAACCCAATCTTCTTGATTCTTATGCATGTGATAATGATAATTTGGAAATGTTGTAGAAAAATAATTATATCTACAAGTATATACAAATATATGTGTGTGAATGAATGTATGCATGACTGTGTTATGCATGTAAATCCCTCTGTTTAAAACACTTACAGGCTACCATTTCATCAAGAAAAATTCATGTCTTCATGTTTAAATCATTTCAAACTATGATTCCTGAAAAAAATTGTTTATGACAATGTAAAATTATTTCTAAAAACATTATTGGGTAAAAATATTAAGTAAACATTTTGAAAACAATATTTCACAGTAAAATCATTATATATATCAGAAAAATCAAACATTTTAACTTTAGGATCTGGTTACATAATCATATTTGTATTACAAAATAATGATTTTAGATCAAGGTCTCGTGATTTTTAAGCAAGTAGATGTCGAGAATTTCTAAGATGAACGGAAATGGTATTTTGGGTAAATACTAGTGATCGCGTGGTTTGGAATCGTCGGGGTTGGAACTGGAGAAGGCTAGAGTATCGAGGAACTTGGGAAAAATAGGTGGAGAATTTTTAGATGATCGTGGGTGATGTTCGACATAGATTTGGGGTTTAGTAACCCAGTTTGGTCGACAAAGTGTATGGGGAAAATTCATCATCCTTGAGGCAATTGTGGTGATCGGACCTGGCGGAATAGAAAGAGGGGAGTCTGATGTTGCTTTGGCCAGAGTGGCAGGGTTCTAGGTGGTCCGATCGTCGGTGTCGAGATGTTTTTAGGTTGGCCGGTGGGTTCCAGTTTTTCTTAACCATGCTCGAATTTGATTTCGTAGATGTGTTGATGACCTTGGTGGTCGTAACAATCGGGGGAGACTTCGACGACTTGGTGGTGGTCGAAGACTTGGCCGAAGGTGATCAAAATGTTGGTGCACACGCATGATATATTATTGTTGTCTGTGTTGCTATGGTTTTTGGCAAAGTAGGTGTGGCTCGGGTTCGAGCGCGAGAAAAAGAGAATTTGGCTCGAAGTCGAAACGATGCGGGGTAACTCGGGTCATGACTCGAGTGAGAACCGGGTTGGACCCGAAGCACGATTTCAAAATGTTTTAAATGGTTTTATAAAAACAAGTTTTAAATTTTAACTGAATTTAGTTTAAATTAATTTATGATAATGTTTTAAGTTATTTGACTAAAAGAAGTTATAACTTGTTTAAACTAATTTTGTTAAATTAAAATTTTTATTTTATTTTAAAAACTTAAATTATATGATTTAATTAATTAAGTTAATTTTTAAGATAAAATGTTTTTATATGTTAGTGATAGTTAAGTAATTAATAGAGATAACTGTTTATCTTAAGTGATGTTGTTGATTTGTAATTAACTTGAAAATATTAATTTAATTTATATGTTGATGTTAATCTATTCTCAGGATTATTTAAATAAGATGTTAAAGATAAAATGGTTCATCTTGGAAAAAAGGATTTTTGATTTTCAATTAACTTAAAAGGGTTTAAGTTAATTTGTATGATTCTGTTAAATTGTTTCAAAGGTTATTTAAAACAAGATTTAAATGCTGATTATGAAATTAATTAAGATAAATAGGTTATCTTAAGACTAAAGGATCATTAATTTGAATTTTTTTATGATAATTACTAAAATAGAGGTTAATTAAGTATTAATCAAGGATTACTTAATTTGTTAATTAATGATGAGTAATTGAAGAATGATTACTTAATGAAATCAATTAAGCATAATTACTTGATTTAATTAATAAAAGATTATTACTTAATTAAAGATAACTAATTTAAGTAATTACATTAAAGGATGATTAATTAAGTAAAGACTAATTAGTAACAAGTAACTAAAGGTAATTAATTACTTAAAGATAATTACTTAATTAAAAGTAATTAATTAATGATTAAAGGTGGATTAATTAAGTGAATAAAATTAATTTGAGATCTATTAAGTGATTAGGGATAATCACTTATTGTAATTAATTAAATGACAATTAATTAAGGGTTAATTAATTGATGCTTTGTGATATGAATATTTGGATTTGAGCTGCGATGAATGTAATTTATTTATCTGTGTTAAATTTACATATTTATCTGTGAATCTATGAATGAAGATAAGCGTTATAGGATTATACCGCTTATCGATGTTGTTGTGTTTGGAATGTGATGATATCGCGCTATTGTGTAAAATCCTTGGACTACACCATACACACACAAATATGGATTTCACGAGGAAATCGGTTAAGTCATAGATATTTTGAATTTAAGTATTATTTTGCTTAAAAGTTGAATTTTGAATCCAAATGGTATTGGAAATGGAATTGGGTTGAATGTGGAAAGGTTTTGAAAGGGAAGTTTTGAAGTTCAAATTTAGTTTGAAAATATTATTTGAAATTATTCTATATATCGTGGTTTGTAAGGTTTATACAATACTATATGTGGGTTTAAAACTATTGTTTTAGGAATTTGAAATTTAATCCAAAATAGAACTTGCCAATGATACGGCTGTTCATTAATTTTCTGGTTTATACCTTTAAAGGCTATAACTTATGTATATTTGATCGGATTTTCCTAAAAAATGTATTTGTTTTCAAATGATAATAGCTTTCAGATAAAGAAAGGATTTTCAGTTTTTGTTGAAAGGGGTTTCAAATTTGAAATGGAATTGTTTTGAAAGCTATAAATGAATCTTTGCTAGAGATTACTGAACTTTGTTTCCAAAATAAGAGGATCTTAAAGGTGTATCTTTTGTATAAAAGATTTGAGTTAGAAATAGTTTTGAAAGCTTTGAATTGATCTATATGAAAGATTGGTGAACTTTGTGAAGTAAATCTTCTAGTTTAATGATTTGAAAATGGTAATTTGTTTAAACCATTTGAAGAAAGGTTTTGGGCTTTAAGTTGTGAATTAACTAAATCCCACTATATCCATATTGTTTTAAATACCGTGCTCATTATTCGGTTTAACCGGGAGAGGACTTGGGTCATATAACCCATTCCGAATAATGATACGACGTAAACATATAGCATTTGAAGACCGGTGGTGAAGAACGCGTATTTTCGAGAATGAAAGGATAACCCATGAAATGTCTATGCACTGAGTCGCGCCGGTATAGAGATCTCCATATGTGATGGGGAGTCCAATTGGGATTGTGAATACCTGGATTGCAAGGGCTTCTTTGAGAAGTGCCTTTGGTTCTGTTCGAACCCGGAATAGACTTGAATGGATGTGTGTCTGACATTACATTTTGAGATGTAAAGCTGGTTTCTATCAAATACATTTCTATTTGGTGGCGGAGAATTTATTCTCTTAGCTTAACACCCTTCTCTGAGACGTACGAGCTCAGAAGTTATGCAGTTGATGGTTACTAGTGATACATTTCCAATTTGGTAATGTGGAATACAAAGTGCTACTGATCATGTGTTGATCGAAGCGTAACTTTGTGGACGTGACCTCGTCGGACCTCACAACCCGAAAATGGTCGAAATAGGAAGAATGCGGCAAGGTTTTGAGAGTCGCGCTCTTTAGGGTATGTCCATTTCCTTCTGGAAAAGGGTGATATCATGGTATGGAACCCAGATATTTAACCTATGTGGTCACTGCAAATTTATTGCTTTGTGTTTGCTGCTTTGTTGTTGAGGATCCTCGGATAAAGGTTGGTAACGACCGGAGGATGGTATATTTGTGTAGTAGTTACCTTGTTACAGAGGTAACCCAGCCTTGTGTTGGCAAAAAGCTGGTTAAGTTCTCGGGGTGTCGCTCCAAAGGCGTACCCATATGGCCCAGGAAGTTCCTTTGCCTAGCCATTTTTTGGAAACCCAATCACCAATAAGTGCCTTGTACAGTTTTATTGGAATAACCAGCCATTTACTTATGGTGGTGACATACTGTTTAGATGGTAGCTATAGTAGGCATAGTACGAAATGTCTATGCCGGCTAAGATTGATATTATACTTTCGAAAGGTTTTCTACACTATGCACTAATAATAATATCAAAAGGATTTTATGTATCAAGCATGTTTGACTATCATAAGGAGAAATCTCCTCCAATTCTGCATTTGCATTGTGTGTACGGCGGAAGGCCTTATGGTAGTTTCATTTTCCAAAAAGCATTATGGATTACCTTTAAATTCTTTTGTTTTACTTTTGATAAAGATAAACTGTTTTTGTGTGCTCATACCAGTCCCATGACTGATCTGGAGTTTATTATTCTCTTTCTAAACTCTAGTTGTTCATAATTTTCCACACGGGCAGTCTAGAGTTAGATTTTTCAGATAGTGAGATAGTAGATGTAGATCCGATATCTTTGGAGCCTTTGGATTTAGCAATTGCATTTGGTTCATTAGTTGCCTTGTTTGCTTAAGTTCAGCATGATGGGGAATTTGTTCTATATTCGGATTAGAGCTTTGGAGATGGAGGTTGCAGATATTAGATGCAGTTTTGGATTCTATCTTTCTTCCTATCCTTTGTAAGATTAGATTGGTGTTATTGTTCCGTTGTTGTTCTTCTGTTGTTGTCTCGTATCTCTGATAGATATTGATATCCATTTATATCAGTTGTTGTACCTATTGTGTATCAATATATTCATTTTTCTTCTACTGTGTTGTTGTACTTAATGTCTTATAAGCTCCGGCGAACCAGATTCGACATTTGAGTCTGCGGAATTCGAATATAGGTGATGTATTTGGTGCCGATCAAAGGTCGAGTCAGGGTCGTCATAATTTTCAGAGAATGTCATTAAAAATAATATCCCTGATTTTACATAGGAATTTTTTTGGTAATCATAAGGTAAAGAGCCACCCATATTTATGTGCGGCATGATCTTATGAGATACATTTGTCTTCAAAATCCCATATTTTAAGTTTTCTCACACCGGTCCCATGATTGACCTAGAGTTTATTTCCTTTTCCCCTTAAACTCTGGGTGCCCAATTTTTTCGGACAGGCAAGTAGTCATGTCTAACTTGGAGCATTTTAGAGGAGCTTGGAGCAGAAGCTGGAGATTTCTATGTAGATAGTTATCTATTTCCATTTCCGCTGCATTTATTTAGATTCTATTCAGCATTTATAAGGACAAAGATTTATAATTATCCAGGTTGATAGTAGGATAGACTTTGATGTTTGTATTTAAAATATCAACTGTAAAGATTATATATTGAAATAATATATGTTAATTCATTCATGTAAGATTCTATTTTGTCTTTATTTTTCTTTTTACCCTTGAGCAATCTGTCTTTCCACCACTTGGTATTTGGCATGGATACCGTGGATGTATTAGTGTCGATTTCTAAGGGTCGAAAAGATGGGTTGTCACTAAATATTATGCAGTTGTTAACCCGCCTTTTTACCAGGCCATGGACATATGGGTTTAACTTAATCAGTTGCACGTTCGTCAAGGCTGGTATACGATGGATTCAGTCGACCGGATGGATGGATGACGCAACGTGCTTAGGAGATGGAAATATGAATGGATAAAGATGGATCAACTATAGTTTGGGTCTAGGAAATATGGTTCGGCATTGGCAATCATTCGGCATGGTAGGTCGACCGGCACGATGGATCATTCGGCATACGAGGTCGCTCGGCACGTTGGATCGTTCGGCATTGGTAGGTCGCTCGGCATCAGGGATCGTTCGGCATGGTAGGTCGTTCGGCAGGATGGATCGTTCGGCATCAGGGATCGATCGGCATTAGTGTATCGCTCGGCATCCTAGCAGCGTTCGGCATTGAAGTACGTCCGGCATTCCTTCACTCGGCATCCTCCACTCGGCATTTGTACTCGGCATTGAAGTACGTCCGGCATTCTTCCACTCGGCATTCGAACTCAGCATTAGAGTGCGCTCGGCACACCTCACCCAAGCATCGATCGGCATGCATCACTCAAATGCCTCGACCGGCATTATTCTATCAAACTTCGTTCGGCATTCTTCCTCCAGACGTTTCGTTCGGCATGGAACGGATCGGCATTGATGGCTCGGCGTTACATGGCTCGGCATATGTGGACCGGCCACAAACTCGGTGGGCCTGAATCGCGCAAAGGCCCAACAACTCAGGATTTGCCTATAAATACAGCATGTGGGGGTTCAGAAAAGGGATCCTGATTCTCTCTCCTGCTCTCTAACTTTTTATCCCCTAAGGTTAAGGCTAGCCTATCACTTTGTAACTGTAATCGATTGTTACAGCAATAAAAAAGAAATTATTGGAGTGGACATAGGCCAGAGTTAGCCGAACCACTATAAATTCCGTGTCTTTACCGCTTTCATTTTAATTTCCGTTATTCTTCATATTAAATATCCTCTACATACATCCTACCCGAGAACTGTGATTGTTGTTTGGTACTTTCACTTGGATTTGGGTGTTAGTGACCAATTTTGGCGCTAACATTTTGGTGCTTTCACTGAGAATTGAACTCAGGAATTTTGGAGTTAGAAACTTGGATTTAAAAGAGCAATGGCTAGACCATCAGCAAGGAAGCAAGTAATGGAAAGGAGCAATCAGGAGGGAAGTCAAGAGGCTTCCTCTGGAGATGGAGCAGGTGGAGCATCCATTTACATCACTAGAGAGGAAATGGAGGCGATGATGAAAAGACAAGAGGAGATGATGCAGACTCTTCTCAGACAATTTGCACAAACAGAAAATGCAGGAGCTCAGATCCGTGGAGCTGGATCAGAAGCACTCAACCAGCAAGCAGAGGGAATATCTCGGCAGGAGGCAACCCCCAATCAGCAAACGGCTATCAATCCAGACGGATCTAGACTTGGGGGCATACCACCAGGAAATGTTGGACCAACCCATGGAGGGATACCAGACGATGTTGTGCAACCCGACACCAACAGGAGTGCAGGAGTGCGAGATGAGGAGTATGTGCCAGAATTCCCTCATAAACTCGGGAGGCATACCAGAGGCGATGGACAAGGATTACATCTTGGGGGCAACGACAGATTAGCGGAGATGGTTAGACGGGCTATGAGAGGTGGATTGGTAAATAGAGACTTGGAGGATGTAAATAGGAGTCCTTTTACTCCTACTATCAGGCAAGCTAGGAACCCACCCGAATTTAAGCTACCAAATTTGGAAATGTATAATGGGAAGGCGGATCCAACGGTTCATCTGACGAGATACATAAGGCATATGGAGGTATTGGGGGCATCAGATGAGGTCATGGCTCGATGCTTCCCATTGTATTTGACAGATATCGCAGCTATGTGGTTTAGACAGCTGGAGTATGGTTCTATCGGCACATGGATGGAGCTAATTGAGAGGTTTATGAGACAGTTTCGGGTCCACATAGTTAGACCCAAGAACGTGATGACTCTGACATCTATGAAACAATGGAAAGGGGAATCGCTCAGGAATTTCTTAACCAGATTCAACGCAGCGGCAGCCTCAGTGGATCGACCCGATCCGTCAATGGTTTTGATGGCAGCCGTCTCGGGAATCGCGGATAACTCGGATTTCAAAATATCATTGGAACGGGACCCAGCGAGGGATCTCGGGGAGTTCTATCATGAGGCGGAAAGGTTCTTGAGACAGGAGGATGCGCAGGCTGAGAGAGTAGGGAGAGGCTGAAGCTTATGCAGTGAGGGGTGGAGGTCCATCCAGGGAGGATCTAAGTAAAGATGATAAAGGAAAAAGGAAAACGAATGGAAATGGTGGCACTTCGAAGAAACCTCGGAGGGAGTTAAAGTTTTCTTCTTAAGATTTAACTGAGACTCTAGAAAGGATTTACTTGGACACTCGAGGGAGGCTCCAATACCGAAGGCCACCAAAGAGAGAGCCTTCGGAATATGAACGGACATCGGGAAAGCATTGCCTATTCCATGAGCTGGATGGGCACAACACAAACGACTGTAGGCATTTGAGGGATATCATTGAGGTGCATGTAAGGAATGGTCACCTACAGCAATATGTCAGGAATCGAACTACGGCAGGGGAGCAAGAACAGCCACCACCTACCTCTAGCAATGGCGGCATTGGGTCTGGTCAACGCCGGTTTACTATCAACTAAACAGGTTCATGGTTTTGAATAAGTAATAGAACTCAAAGTAATACGGCTAGGTCACTTACACACGTACGGGATTGAGGATGGTCCCTAGGCGTGCTCTGAGATGACTGAAAACCGTACTACTTGAGTCTATGAAATTCTGCTTTCTTTCTAGTTTTCTGCAAACTTTGGTTCTCTCTTTCGTATTTCGGACATTTACTTTTCTTTGGTATGGTTTTGGAGTTTGGATTAAACTCCCGATTTGGTTGGTTTTTTCTTGGTTTCCCATTCTGGTTTGGATGTTTGATTTTTTGATACGGATTTCTGGTTTTATATTTGGTTTTGGATCAATGTAATAAACAGTTCAGGTTTTATAATTACTGCCCCGACCGGAGAGACGGGGCAATGATCACAAGTTACGAGTCCCTTCGCCGGAGAGCGAACAAATGGACTCGGGCAGAATATCAAAGTCCTTGACCGGAGAGTCGAGGCCGGAGAATATAAAAAGTCCTTGACTGGAGAGTCGAGGCCGGAGAATATAAAAAGTCCTTGACCGGAGAGTCGAGGCCGGAGAATATAAAAAATCCTTGACCAGAGAGTCGAGGCTGGAGAGTATAAAAAGTCTTTGACCAGAGAGTCGAGGCCGGAGAATATAAAAAGTCCTTGACCGGAGAGTCGAGGCCGGAGAATATCAAAATCCTTAACCGAGTTGCTGAGGCCGGTGAATATCAAAGTCTTTGACCGGAGAGTCGAGGCCGGAAAACATACATGCCCGTGATGGAAAAGTCAGGGCTGGAACAGGATAACACGACCCGGCGAGGTCTACAAAATCAAGATTAAGGCCAGAGAGGTCATGGATTTGATGATATGGTTACAAAAAGGATGTGGACTTTGGATATCAGATTTGAGGCTATTCAAAACACACCTTCCAATAGCAAGGCATGTTTTGGGGGGCAAGTGTTAACCCGGCTTTTTACCAGGCCATGGACATGCGGGTTTAACTTAATCGGTTGCACGTTCGTCAAGGCTGGTGTACGATGGATTCAGTCGACCGGATGGATGGATGACGCAACGTGCTTAGGAGATGGAAATATGACTGGATAAAGATGGATCAACTATAGTTTGGGTCTAGGAAATATGGTTCGGCATTGGCAATCATTCGGCATGGTAGGTCGACTGGCACGATGGATCGTTCGGCATACGAGGTCGCTCGGCACGTTGGATCGTTCGGCATTGGTAGGTCGCTTGGCATCAGGGATCGTTCAGCATGGTAGGTCGTTCGGCAGGATGGATCGTTCGGCATCAGGGATCGATCGGCATTAGATGTATCGCTCGGCATCCTAGCAGCGTTCGGCATTGAAGTACGTCCGGCATTCCTTCACTCGGCATCCTCCACTCGGCATTTGTACTCGGCATTGAAGACGTCCGGCATTCTTCCACTCGGCATTTGAACTCAGCATTAAAGTGCGCTCGGCACACCTCACCCCAGCATCGATCGGCATGCATCACTCAAATGCCTCGACCGGCATTATTCTATCAGACTTCGTTCGGCATTCTTCCTCCAGACGCTTCGTTCGGCATGGAACGGATCGGCATTGATGGCTCGTCGTTACATGGCTCGGCATATGTGGACCGGCCACAAACTCGGTGGGCCTGAATCGCGCAAAGGCCCAACAACTCAGGATTTGCCTATAAATACAGCATGTGGGGGTTCAGAAAAGGGATCCTGATTCTCTCTCCTGCTCTCTAACTTTCTATCCCCTAAGGCTAAGGCTAGCCTATCACTTTGTAACTGTAATCGATTGTTACAGCAATAAAAAAGAAATTATTGGAGTGGACGTAGGCCAGAGTTAGCCGAACCACTATAAATTCCGTGTCTTTACCGCTTTCATTTTAATTTCCGTTATTCTTCATATTAAATATCCTCTACATACATCCGACCCGAGAACTGTGATTGTTGTTTGGTACTTTCACTTGGATTTGGGTGTTAGTGACCAATTTTGGCGCTAACAGCAGTGGAATACCACGAAACTTTTTTTTCAAAACCCTTTCTAATCAAATCAAAATTTAAATCTTTGGTCAAATCTTAAGGGTGACATGATGTGTTGCTTGTAAGTTTTGGTTTGCTTGAATTTTACATCTTTTCCCTTTTCTTCTTTTCTCTCATTCTTCATTTCCATTGAAACAAATAATGGCTCCCTACTTTCAAAAATCAAAATCAGAAATTATACTCCATGAAAAATTGTAAAACTTGAATCTTTGTACTCGTTGACTTAGGACTTCGATTGGTGTGAGTGTTGAGTTGTGCGATGATGTTTGGATGGATGGACGTGAGTTAGTTATAGCTAGGGTTTAGGCTAGGAGGAGTTAGAGGTGATTATAGGCCATGGCGTTGTTTGCAAAAGGCTTCTCGTATGACGTTGCACCCGTGGCCACGATTTGATGAAGTTCGATCATTTACCGAGGATAGCGGTAGCCTTAGCGTACGACGTCAATGCCTAGGTCGCGTATTAATGGGCCCGATCAAATTAGGGTTCGTTGGGACAAGGAGGTAGAGATCGCGTAGTGGAGTTCAATGGCAGTGGTGCGATGTCGAATCGTTGACTTTGGAGGGAGTGTAGCGACCTAGAAATTTAGTCATTTGTTTGGAATATTTAATTGATTTTTAATATTGAAAAGTTAATTTTATAAGTTAAATAACTTAAATTTCAAGTATACTGAAATTATTAAATTTAATATTTGGAATTGTTTAAATAATTAAATTCTAAAGTTAATATGGGTAAAAGTGATTTCGAAAGTTGATTTAAATTCTATTTAAATAAGAATGGAGATAGTAAACATTTGATTAAAAATTAAAAATGATTAATTTGGTTTTAATAATAATCCACTTTAAATTGACGGGAGAAAATAGTCTTTCGAGGCACTGCCTTGGATTTCGATGAAACCAGTTCCGTTGATCCACAATAGTGAATTATAGTATGACATCGAATGTCGTAGTGATTGGATGTATCATTTGGCCGCACGAGTTCGAAACGCGTGGAAATTAATCAAATGAATTTAATTTAATATAAATTTATTTTGAAAAGCTAACATTTGTATATGATGAAATTGGGTCTCAAGACTAGTTTCATTGTGTTCGGAATAGGGGTGTAACATATAGGACGCCAGACGACACACCTGGTTTGGGGATTGAGATTTTTGAGTGCATGGAGCTAGATATTTTATAATATATTAATATATATAATTCTTAAATCGCCATATTTTTCCATACTTACATCACATTGTAGGCCATACCCCTCCACTGTGCACCCATATCCTCCTTCCCCTTTAAATTCGCATTCAAAAACAAAATTTAGGTTCGGAAAATTTAATTTAAAAACATAGCCAATCCAATGGTCCATGTAACGACCCATAAATTTTTAATAATTTTATTTGTTTTAATAATATATTTAATTGAAATTTTATGGAATTTTAAATAATTGAATTTGGAAATAAAAATTTAATAGTTGGAATACGTTTATTTAAACATAGCATATAGTAAATTTTCAATTTATAATATGGAAATTAATTTTTATTGTGTAATTCTATTTCAATTTAAATCAGTTAGAATTAGATGATAATAAATTATTTCCCAAAGCTGAATATTTTTATATAATAAATTTTTAAATCATCTTCTGAGCAAGATATCGTAATTCGTTTTGGCAAATTTGGACTTCTACAACTCCGTTTATCTTATTTTCTGCGTTTTAACAGCATTTCCGGTAGCGAAAATTTTCATTTTTAAAATTTAATCAGATCGCAGATATTTGTGTACCATTCTGTCCATCTCGTCGTGCAGATCTTTCCATTATATATATTTCTGTCTTTTAAGGTCCGATACGCGACAGAAACGAAAAAGAATAGTGCGTACCGGTACCGAAAATTATGACCCTTTGGTTTCTCTGCTTTTAAGATTTGAACCGCACAGCTTAGCATTTACTTAGTCGCAATTATAATGTTTCAGCCAGCTGTTCAATTTGCGACTTTTGCTTTTCCTTGGATTTGATTTTTCATTCTTTGCTTCGTTTGTCTACATTGTTCTGAAAAGCAATAAAAAAATACATAGAAAGCTTTTTGGGATCTGTAATTTTTCTTCCTCCCATCTTTCTCTACCTTATTTTTGCTCCAGCCTCATCAAACTCATGCGTCTTTCTATTCACGAGATCAACCCCGTACACCACATCATTGACCTTCTTTCCATCGAGCCTTGCAATCAACCACCCCCCACGGCCAAAATCATCCCCTACCACAAAGCAAGCTAGTCACCCATTGCCGAAAGCCCAGCTTATCACCTACCATCTACCACCCTCTCTCCTTCCCTAACATCCACCTCTCATGGCACATCACAACCCAATAGCCCATCGACCAGACCCGAGCAACTCGAGCATGCGCCCTGACCACCTGAGCCGACCGCCTGTACCACCTAACCCAGCTGTCCCTTTTTCTTCTTTTATATAAAAAAAGTATGTATTCTTGCTTATATTTTGCCAAGCCTTTTACCTCTCTCTGTATATATAAGTTATGTATGAAAGTGGAGGCTTCATGTTTGCATTCTTTGCATGGAGAAGCTGTTCGTTCCCATCTCTACCTAGCCTTCTCCGCTTATACGAAAAGGTATATACAGTGTTATATATATATATATATTATATTATGAAAGGTGGATATTTACAGATAGCATGTTGGGTAATATGCTCAAATATATAGTCCTATACAAAATATGTTTTGATAAAGATTCTAGATGTATATGTTTATCTATTGAAATTTTATTAGGAAAGTATATGTGTGCAACGTTACAGGTAATATACTTGTTATACATATTAATTTTATGTATTGAGTTTATATGTAATATATATTTCTTCGATTTTGAATATATGTGTTTAAATGTATGATTTTGGCATATATATACTATATGAGTTACATTTATATAGGTTGCAGGTATATATAAGGTTTTTTTATTCGCATATATATATATATATATATACACATAACCGATAAATAAATAAATAAATAAATATATATATATATATATATATATATATATCGGTTATGTATAGGTGGTAATAGTTTGCTTGTTATAGAATCTATGGAGTTTATTTTTATAAGATACATATATTTGCATAATCTGTTCACCTTTACATTTGACTGCTTTGTATATATACGTATTGATTGTGTAGGTAGGTAATTTAATAATTTTTATATGTATCTGTATGTAAAGTTAAACTTGTACCCATTTTGGATCTTTGGTTATATATATATATATATATATATATATATATATATATATATATGGATTTTGTTTATGACGTGTTGAAAGGAAATGTAATTTTTAATTAGGGGCATTTCACTAGAAGGACAAACTTTGCAGTCCAATTAGTTTTTAGCACACACATTCATAGAAATTAATTTCAAGGCCAATGTCAGTAGAATAATTACTTTTAAAGACAAAGTCAGTAGTCCAATTACTTTCAAGGACATAATTTCATAGGTTTTTAGGCTTTAGAAACTAATTATTTTCATTTTGTCCTTAAAAGTAATTATTTCAATTGTGTGTCCTAAAAGCTAATTGCACTTGCTAAAGAGGCCCTTGTGGCTAATTTTCACATTTAATTATTTATGTGTATGAAATATATTATTTTAATATGTGGGTTCTAATATATATATAAAGCGATAGTTTATATATATGTTTGACTTGAATTATATATATAGATATGGTTAATAGTACGTTGACAGTGACTTTTTTGATATATATTGTTTTAAAGTATAATGTATGTAAGTTTGTATATATATGTTTGTATACATTAGTAAGTATATGTGAATTTAGTCTTTCAAATTTTATATAGATACTTTATGTGTTAGGATTAAATATTGATTGAAAATAATATATATTTTATTTTGAATATATATGTTTTAAATTGATTTTTGAAAATTTATGTAATATATCTTGCATGCCATCTGGATTTGCATTTGACGCAGCGGATAACTCGAAACAAACTTCAATCGATGGAATGTAGCAATCGGTGAGTTGAGAATACTGCAAGGCCCAAATCCGTTGATCCAAAGATACCGGATTCTAGCTATCTCAAACACGTTGATAGCGCACTATACCGTGTTCAAAGATCTATGATTCTTCGTACGTTGATCTAGCGCACTAGATTCCGTGAATCGGCTTCAACAAACGTGGATTCGAGCGCACTCGAATGACGTAAGTGGAGATAGGAGATTACACTCAACTACCAATTGGAGAAGAAAGCACAAAGCAATCAACAAGAAATTTTATTTCAAAATCAACTAACTTCAATGTACAACGCACCCCCCCTATTTATAGAGTTTTGACCCTGACCCTTAAGTCGCATACGACTTACGACTCACTATAAGTCGGCGGCGACTCAATGCACACGGTTTAACACTTACAACACCATGCCGGCTCAATGACTCACGACTCAACAGATTCACGACTCATGACTTAGGACTCACGACTCATACTATAATGCGACACATACTTACATCTCACAGAACATAGTACACGACATACGACTTACGACTTAAAATATTTACAGCTACACAAACGACTCAAAATACAACACAATGTGTACGACATACGACTTAACAACATATGCATACCACCGACTCAACATGGGTCACGACTCAACATACTTCCAACGACTCAAGCTCCCAAGCTTACTTGCGGCATATCCCTTCAACCGAGTCAACTCCGAACGACTCATCTACTTCCACTTCTCTGCTCTTGTTAACTCGTACACGCCTTATGGATAATTCGTTGAGTCGTGTACGACTCATCACATTCGCACACCTCAAACTTCTGCTAAGTCGTAACTCCTCCTCTTCTTTCTTGTTAACTCGGATACGACTCAAATCCCTTTCTTTAACTCGCGTTTCTTTCTCCGTGTCCCCTCTGGTCTCCAGTTGAGTCGTGTATGGTTCAACTCCTCCATGTTGAGTCGTGGACGACTCAACCCTTCCACTCAACTTAAAGCGCTGCTCCTTATCTCGTAACAACTTGAGTCGTATACGACTCATGACTGCATCATTCTCCCCTGGTTGAGAAAAATTCGACCTCGAATTTGTAAATTCCTCCACAACAATCTCACCTCCATGATATGGAATTAAATATTTGACGTTAAAAACATCAGAAGTATAAACATCATCTGGTAACTTTAATTGATAAGCATTCTCATTGATTTTCTTCAAAACTTCAATTGGACCAATTTTTCTGGCTTTCATCTTATTATAAGTGCCCACTGGAAAACGATCCTTCGTCAACACAGCATACACCAAATCGCCTTTGTTAAATTCAACATTTCGTCGTTTTACATCTGCAGACTTCTTATACTTCTCATTCGCTTTCTTCAATCGTTCCTGAACGATTTTATGACATTCAGTCAGCTCACCCACAAAATCAGCAGCTCGTTTAACTGTCACATTCGGTTGTGGTACTACTGCTAAATCCAATGGCCCCCTTGGTAAATTTGAATATACAATCTGAAATGGACTGAAACCCGTACTGCGATTCTTGGCATGATTATGAGCAAATTCTGCTTGGCATAACTTCATGTCCCAACTTCTCAAATTATCCTGTACAAGACATCGTAACAAATTTCTCAATGACCTGTTTACAACTTCTGTCTGTCCATCAGTTTGCGGATGATAAGCGCTACTAAACTTCAGCTTTGTTCCCACCATCTTCCACAAACTTAACCAAAAGTGACTCAGAAAACGAGTATCCCTATCTGACACAATAGATTCTTGCAGTCCATGAAGTCGATAGATCTCCTTGAAAAATAACTGAGCAACACGAACAGCATCCGCCGTCTTCTTGCAAGCAATAAAATGTGCCATTTTAGAAAATCTGTCAACCACAACAAATATAGAATCATTTCCCCTTTGAGTTCTAGGCAAACCCAAAACGAAATCCATGCTGATATCAACCCATGGCTTAGACGGCACAGGTAATGGCATATACAATCCTGCATTTGTCGCTGTTCCCTTTGAAACCTGGAAAATATGGCATCTCTCCACAAATCTTTCAACTTCTTTTCTCATCGACGGCCAAAAATAAGATTGAGAAATCAACTGCAATGTACGATCTCTACCCACATGGCCTTCTTCATGCAACTCCTTGATAATTTTCATTCTCAAGCTGCTCTCAGGAATACATAACCGACTTCCTTTAAACAAGAATCCATCAACCATTATAAATTCATCAGTACTCCCATCCTTCACCTTTTCAACATATTTCACAAAGTAAGGATCTCCTTTAATCATCTCTGGTAGTAATTCAAACCCGGTCACCTCAACTTTCAATGTTGTCAGCAAATGACTCCGCCTACTCAATGCATCAGCCACACGGTTCGTCACCCCTGACTTATGTTTGACCACAAAAGTAAACTGCTGCAAATAAGCAATCCATGATGCATGCCTCGCTGAAATTTTATCCTGTCCATGTAAATGCTTCAAAGCTTCATGATCAGTATAAAGAACAAATTCTTTCTGAAATAGATAATGTCTCCAATGTTTAACAGCTTGCACAACAGCATAAAACTCAACATCGTATGTACTATATCTCATTTTTGCTCCTGATAACTTCTCACTGTAATATGCAATAGGTTTCCCCTGCTGACTCAACACTCCTCCAATCCCAACCTTTGATGCATCAGTGTGTAGCTCAAACAACAACTGAAAATTAGGTAAAACAAGAATTGGCGCTGTCGTCAACAGTTCTTTGATTCGTTCAAAAGCAACTCCCGCTTCCTCTGACCATACAAACTGCTTCCCCTTCATGCAATCAGTAACTGGAGCCATCACGCTACTGAAGTGTGGAATGAATCTCCGGTAGAATGACGCTAGCCCATGAAAACTTCTCACTTCCGTAATTGTCTTTGGCTGTGGCCAATTCCTGACTGCTTCAACTTTATTCTGATCAACTTGAATACCTTTTCCTGAAACAACATAACCCAGAAATAAAACACTTCTTGCCATAAACACACATTTCTTCGTAGCAGCATAAAATTGTTCTTCACGGAGAATAATCAACACTTCCCTCAAATGTAGAACATGCTCTTCCATACTCCTGCTATATATCAGAATATCATCGAAATAAACCACCACGAACTTCCCAATGAATGGTCTAAAGATTTGATTCATCACCCGCATGAATGTACTAGGTGCATTTGATAAACCAAATGGCATAACCAACCATTCGTATAACCCCTCTCTCGTCTTGAAAATTGTCTTCCATTCGTCTCCCGGTCTAATTCGAATCTGGTGATAACCACTCTTCAAATCAATCTTCGAAAATATAGTTGCCCCACTCAACTGGTCTAACAAATCATCCAACCTCGGCATAGGAAATCTATAGCGGACAGTAATCTTGTTCAAAGCTCTACTATCTGTACACATTCTCCATGTTCCATCCTTCTTTGGCACCAACAATGCTGGCACTGCACAAGGACTCAAGCTTTCCTGAACACGTCCCTGTTCCAACAACTCTTCCACCTGCCTTCGTAACTCTTCGTGTTCCTTCGGACTCATTCGGTAATGTGGCCTATGTGGTAACACTGCTCCCGGAACAAGATCAATTTGATGTTGAATGTCTCTAAGTGGCGGTAACTCCTTAGGTAACTCCTCTGGAAAGACATCTTCAAATTCTTTCAAAATTGGCTTTGCTTCTTCTGGAATCTCAACTTCTTCACTACTCTCTCTCCCAATCAACAAAAATACTTCAGGCTCCTCTTCAACTTCCTTGACAAACTCTTTCAAAGTCAACAGAGTTTTCAATTCCTCGATCTCCTCTAGCTTGCTCTCCTTCTGTTGTTGTTTCTTGGGAACCAAAGTGATTTTAGTACCCTCGAACATGAAACTGTAACTATTGGCACGACCATCATGTTGAACTGCTCTATCGAACTGCCATGGTCTGCCCAACAACAGATGACAAACATCCATATCCACTACATCACACCAAATTTCATCTTTGTACTTCTTCCCAATAGAAAAATTAACACACGCCCTTCGACACACCTTCACTTCACCACCCTTCCTTAACCATGCTAGCTTGTACGGTTTAGGATGTTTCTCAGTCTTCAAGTTCAACTTCTTTACTGCTTCTGTAGAAATAATATTATCGCAACTTCCAGCATCAATAACGAACTTGCAAACTTTTCCCAGAATAGTGCATGTCGACTGAAAAATATTGCTTCTCAACCAACTACAATCCTCCTCTTGCTTTGGTGTGAGACATGACCTCCTCAACATAAGATTACAACCTTCATCTCCAAACAATTCTTCTTCCTCCTCAACATAAGGTGCATTTGAACATTCTGCCTCCTTACCATCATCCTCCTCAACTTCTGCAACCATGGTTCTCTTCTTCGGCTTCGGACATTCGTTGCTTTTGTGACCCAACTCTTGACAGTTATAACATTTGAACCCACTGCTAACCTTCGCCTTCTCAGCCTCCTTCACCACTGGTTTTGTAACAGGTTTAGGAACACTAGAACTTCCACTAACATCCTTCGCTTGATTATTGGAATTAGTAAACACACCACCTCCACGCCTTCCTTGCTTCTCCCAAGCTAACGCTTTCTGATGTGCCTCTGCAACTGATCTAGGATCGAACATATTAACCATATCCTGGATCTGCATTCTCAATCCCCCAATGAATCTAGCAGTTAGCTGTTCTTCCGTTTCCATAATATCATTTCTGGCAATGAGTTGGTAAAATTCGTCAGCATAATCACTAACAGACTTCGTCCCTTGCCTCAGATTCTGCAATCTCTGGTACATAAGTGATTGATAGTTGTATGGTAAGAATGTAGATCTCATCAATTTCTTCATCTTATCCCACTCAACGACCTTCGACTTCCCCATCCGTTCTCGTGTAAGTTTAGTTTGCTGCCACCATGCCAATGCTCTTCCCCTCAACCTAGTAGCAACCAACTTCACTCTCCTATGCTCTGGAACCTCCTTGAAATCAAAGATCTCTTCAACATTAGATAACCAATCAAGAAATTCTTCAGCTACCATCCCTCCTTTAAATTCTGGAATTTCCATCTTCATACTCGATTCCCAACGTCGATCCTCTTCAACATCCCGAAATGAATTTCGAACTTGGTCTCGATCTCGATAATGAATACTAGCTCTATCACCCTCTTCAACAAAGTCAAACGTACGCCTACATCGATCTCGACCATTATCATCCCTCCGTTCATGCATGCTTCTTTGACTATGTCTTTCTTCATCCCTATATACTTCATTGTCAAATTCACGTTGACTTCTTCTCTCTTCATGTGCATAGTCATGATGATCTCTTCGTGATGAAATTGATGTTTCTCTTCTATCTCTACAAGAATGTGGGGATACCCTCCTCGCTTCCGTAACCGATGGCGAAACTCGGTTTCCTCCATGGTTCGAGTTTGGTGATCTCCTCCTTTGATTCAAATCATTCATCAATTTTTCCAATTTCCCAATACCTTCATCAAATTTCTCATTAATACGTTGTTCCATAAGCTCGGCTTCTTCTCTTCGATACAAAGCTTCAACGTTTTGATGTCGATTAGCTCTCCTTGGTGGCATGATTAAATTTCACAAACTCAAACACTTCAAAACTTCACAAGTTTCACAAATTTTAACTCACGTTCAACAAATCTCGGTCAAAATACTTGTCTCGGCGTGAACTCATGGCTTAACTCCTTAGCTCGACCACAAATCCACACGACTTAACTTGCTCGGTTCAACACTAACTCGGCAACAAGTTAACTCGGCCACCACTTCAACAAATCGCACTTCAACACAACTATGTTCGGCTCAAGGTCTCCAAGCACTAGTTCGGCCTCAATACTTCAAACACTTCACTAGGCTCGGCTACTTCCCAAGTATACACGGCCTACTTCAAATTCAAACACTTTCAACACTTTGATCCAAAATGGAATGGATCGAAAGTTCTTCCTCTTGTTGCAACTTCAATATGAACACGATGAACACAACTTCAAAAATTGGCTCCAAGAATCAACTTAGCTATGATTGGCTAAGTATGGCTCTGATACCAATAATGACGCAGCGGATAACTCGAAACAAACTTCAATCGATGGAATGTAGCAATCGGTGAGTTGAGAATACTGCAAGGCCCAAATCCGTTGATCCAAAGATACCGGATTCTAGCTATCTCAAACACGTTGATAGCGCACTATACCATGTTCAAAGATCTACGATTCTTCGTACGTTGATCTAGCGCACTAGATTCCGTGAATCGGCTTCAACAAACGTGGATTCGAGCGCACTCGAATGACGTAAGTGGAGATAGGAGATTACACTCAACTACCAATTGGAGAAGAAAGCACAAAGCAATCAACAAGAAATTTTATTTCAAAATCAACTAACTTCAATGTACAACGCACCCCCCCTATTTATAGAGTTTTGACCCTGACCCTTAAGTCGCATACGACTTACGACTCACTATAAGTCGGCGGCGACTCAATGCACACGGTTTAACACTTACAACACCATGCCGGCTCAATGACTCACGACTCAACAGATTCACGACTCATGACTTAGGACTCACGACTCATACTATAATGCGACACATACTTACATCTCACAGAACATAGTACACGACATACGACTTACGACTTAAAATATTTACAGCTACACAAACGACTCAAAATACAACACAATGTGTACGACATACGACTTAACAACATATGCATACCACCGACTCAACATGGGTCACGACTCAACATACTTCCAACGACTCAAGCTCCCAAGCTTACTTGCGGCATATCCCTTCAACCGAGTCAACTCCGAACGACTCATCTACTTCCACTTCTCTGCTCTTGTTAACTCGTACACGCCTTATGGATAATTCGTTGAGTCGTGTACGACTCATCACATTCGCACACCTCAAACATCTGCTAAGTCGTAACTCCTCCTCTTCTTTCTTGTTAACTCGGATACGACTCAAATCCCTTTCTTTAACTCGCGTTTCTTTCTCCGTGTCCCCTCTGGTCTCCAGTTGAGTCGTGTATGGTTCAACTCCTCCATGTTGAGTCGTGGACGACTCAACCCTTCCACTCAACTTAAAGCGCTGCTCCTTATCTCGTAACAACTTGAGTCGTATACGACTCATGACTGCATCAGCATTCCTATATCGAATCTATCGCAGTGATGCCTAGGCTTGTTGTTGTCCCTCTAGTTAGTATCTATATCCATGTACATGTCTATACCATCTTCTTGTCTCTCTAGCCTCGAAAGTTGAGCAATTACTCACGATTAACATTCTTATACTTATTAAATTTGATTTCATTTGAAACGACAATTGAAATATGCTGCTAAATTGAACTGTAAATCATTTAATTGCTATATATGATATGTGATTATCTGTATCTGTTCACTTGTGACATATGACACAATTATCTGTTATTTATATTGATGACATGTGCTATTTGTTGACATGTTATATTATTATCATTGCTGTTCTCGCCCTACAAGTTCCCTATTAGTGTAGAATTCCCTATGGGTTGAAATATAAATACCCGAACGATCTTGCAGAATATGAGGAAATCGTTATGGGTTGAAATGATAAACTCAAGTGATTTTCATTGACATTAAATATAGGATTGCGGGTTGAAAAGAGATATACCCGTAGATATTTAAATTTCGGAATGAAATGATAAATATCCGTATTACTTAACCATAGGATAGAAAATTATATACAGACACCATTGGTCTATATATGCTTTTGAAATGATTTCCAAAGTTAAAAAAGGGATATATTTATGGTTTTAATAAATATTGATTTTTAAATATTATATATATAAATGTTATTTTTATAAAGTTTTAAAATTTTAGATTTTTAAAATTATATGTTTGGAAATTCTAAATCTATAGGTTAGTTTTTAAAAATATAATTTTTAAAATTTTCTTGTAATTTTACTAATTTTTTAAATATATATACAATAAGTTTTAATATAAAATAAATTTAGTTATAAGATTTGATTTAATAAAGTTTAACTTAATCAGTATATAACGTGTTTTAAAATATTTATTTAAAATTCATATTAATATTTTAAAAATAGATTTATAACTTTAATAATAAAGGTTGAAAAGACAAATTAATGTTGACTTGGAATCTAAATTGGTTAATAATTGAATTTAAGAAAGAATTGATTTAACTTATTGGTTTTGAGATTTGAAAAGATATGATTATAACTTGGTTTATAACTTGATTAGATAAAAAGCGATTAAACGAATATTCTCAATTTTAAATAAAATTGAGATAGAATATTTGATATTGATTTAAATACATAAATTGGGATTGAAATAAATTGTCATTAAAATGGTTAAGTGGATATTTCCAATTATAATAAACTTAAAGCTAAATGTTGAAATATAATTGAAATTTATATTGTAAATATTTGAGTATTGAAACTGTGAACTATAAATTTGAGATGGTTAAGCTAGAATTGATTTAGATTGGATTTTTGAATTTAAAATGATTTAAATCGGTTTGTGAAATTTGAGAAAACTATTTCAATTTATAAAGTATTTTAATATATGTACTATTTTCAAAATCTAAGCTGTTTAGGTCAAAAGTGTTATGGTTTCAAGGTATTACGAATCCAAAGTGTTAGGATTTCAAAAGTGTATGATTTCAGACTGTTATGAATACAGAAGTGCTATGATTTCAAAGTGCTAATTTTTTTAAAGTTGTACGATTTTGGAAATGAATATTATTTAACATGAGTAATGATATTGAATTGATTTGGTTTAGAAATGATGTGGTATTTTGATATGAAGTATGAAGCATTTGCAAAAAAATGACCACGGTGTTATAATAACGTTTGGCTTTTAAAGAGATCGGGATCGGATATTGTCATACTCTTTTCCAATACCCGAAAATCACTTTAACAACTGTGTACGTGGTGGAGATTCCAAAATGAAGCAAGATGTTTTGCTGATGATTCTATATGGTATTTACATGACCCTGACTCTCGTGAGTCAGCTTGATGCGGCTAAAACATAAGCCACGCCAGGCCAAGTGAGGACATTTCTTCTATCAGACACATTTCTTCGATACCATCATATTACTTCGTGATTAATTTGGTGGCCACCCTTGATTTTGATTGGGAGTGTGTTCCAAGATGGGCGGTAGTAACTGCTATGCGTTACCATCAATCCAGATGCGCAAACGATATATCTACCCTGGCATTGCATCGAGTGCCTTGCCGCATGCTCTACCGTGCCTTCTACAAGTTTGTTTTGTACCGTACCTATGTGGTGTCCTCTGCGTAAACCTCTAATTTACGGAGAAGCGTACAACATTGTATAGACTGCGGCAATTTATAAAATGTGTTAAGGGGGCTATGGGTAATGCCTTAACGCTATTTTAATATTTTTACTTTACTATAGACATATTGTAATAGCGTATATTACTACATAGTAGATAGTTCCACGATCCTTAGATGATGCTTATCCCAAACATCCTTTAAGTTACTTGTATTTCAGTTGATATTTCACTTGAGTTGGATTTATTGATATAAGAACGTCAATCCTAACTCGAGTGTTTTGTGTTTTGCTTTACGCTCAGGTCAGACTGAGTGTCACAGCATTTGAGACTCACCTTTGGAGATTGGAGCTTTGCTTGAAGATCCATCTATAACTATTTCGGCTTTCAGCTATCCAGTGGTTTTGTTCAGACTTGTCATCTATTTGTATTCGAGACTTCATTTTATTAGAGATACTCTGCTGTATTTTATTTCAAGCTCTGTTGTTTACATAGCAGCTTCAGGAACTACTATTTATCTATTCTGCTGCTTATTGTTATATTACCGTGTCAGTGATTCTATGATTGATTTATTTACTATATATGTTTAGTTTTTCCAAATATAAATTAAAAATTTGATATTTTGAGCAATTCAAGTCTGACATGTGCGGATGCGAATGGCACGAAATACCTAGTCGTTACAGTCCATGTCCATCGCAACCACTCAAGGCCATTTCAAGCCAAACTTCCAACCAGAGCATCGTAGAACTCTGCAAGGGAAACCTATTCAACAGTTGGATTGTCGTATGGCATGGTGTGGAAGGTGGATTTTGGCCATGTTCGGGGGGCAGTGGGTTCGTGAATTCTCGTCGACAACGAGGGCTTTGGGCAGCACTGGGGGGTCGGGGGGCGAGGCAAGGTCAAGGGCTTCTTTATTGTAGTCAATGCAGTATTCGACAAGGCGATGGCAGTGCACTAATGAAAGGAGACCTGATCGATTTTTGTTCGTGCCTGGAGAGGGAGAAGGGTAATTAAGTTTGAACGTTTATTAATTTAAAAGTTCATTATAATTTAATTATTTCAATCATTAATAAATCCAAAACTTTTCCTTACGAGGTCCAAATTGAACATGACGAGTTGCATTGCGATTGTATCGATGAAATCTATGATATGGAGTTAGGTTGGAGTAGTTTGAAGCTCATAGGAACTTAGGTTAAAATTGAATGCCATTTCAATTTTAATTCGAACTGGAGCGCATTAGCGACCATTGGAATCAAAGTGAGTTAAACTCACCATTTTGTTAAATAAGAAATATTATATAGTTGATAAAATTATTGATTGGATGTGTAGATATTTTATTGTTGACCGTTATTGACTATTTGGATGATTTATAGTTGGTTTGGAAATATTCTAGCCTTTGGAGCGAATGAGACCCTATTACATTCCCGTGTAAGACGGATGACCTTTTGCATATGATCCCTCCTCGAAGAAGTTGATTTATTTTTTATTTGGTTATATACTATATGTGATGTAGGGGGTAGGTTGGAGGGATCCAACAGGATTCCTCATACTATCGATTTTATTTTTCTTATAATTTGCTATATGATATATTGGATGCCAATATTGATGTCATGGATGATTTTCCCTATTTAGTGCTTAGGTAGCACTGGGCTATAAAATAATAATTTTGATCTAAAAGGGATTTCTAGTGATTTTGGAAATTATATAAGTTTTTAATAATTATTCTTGAATTATTAAAAAAATTAGTTTCAAATAATTATTTTTGAAAGGTTTTTGTGATAAAAATGGAATTATCCTTGAAACTAAAGCTCCTTACCGCCCCCAATAAATAGAGTAGCTGAAAGGAAAAATAGGACTTATGAATATGATGAATGTAATACTTTTAAGTTCTAGTATGGTTGATAATATGTAGAAGGGAAGCTATATTATTCGCATGTTATATACTTAATTAATAGAGGGCCTTATAAAAGGTTGGACAAAACGCCTTATAAGTTGTAGAGAGGTATTCCTCTAACTCAAGATGTTTTGAAAGTGTGTGTACCTTGCTAAGGTGGGTTTAACAGACTTTAGAAAAATCGACATATGACATAAAACATTTTATTATGTATTCATTGGCTATAATTATAATAGTGCTGCATATAGATTTAAGTCTTTAAATGATCAAACTTTTTGTGAGGCTAGAGATGATGTATTCTTTTAAAATATCTTTCCTTTAAAGAACTATAATAATGAGAGCTCTTTTGGCTTTTCTATTTCTACTACGTGTCATTATCTTGCCCATTCTACTACCTCTTGCTAATGAATTTAATAATGAATTTATAAGGAATAAAAGACAACGTATAAAGACTAATATCTGACCATACTTCATTACTGCCTTTTTGGTAGAAAATGCCAATTTTGAAAGGATTGATGATGTCATTGTTTAAGTACTTTTAATTAAGGAAGATCCTAAAACATGCGAAGAGGTAATTAACTCTAGTGATGGTATGTCTTGGAAAGATGCTATTAAATGTGAACTTGATTCTATAATATCTAGCCATAGCTAAGACAT
This sequence comes from Allium cepa, assembly GCA_030765085.1. Lineage (NCBI taxonomy): Eukaryota > Viridiplantae > Streptophyta > Magnoliopsida > Asparagales > Amaryllidaceae > Allium > Allium cepa. Next base: position 313,697,242 of record CM060945.1, on the reverse strand, counting down.
TGTTGACCTACCCAAGGGATGAAAACCAATTATGACTAAGTGGATCCTTAGAAATAAATTGAAAACTGATTATTTTGTAGATAAATTTAAGGCTAGATTAGTAGCCATTGGTTTCACTCAAAAGAAAGATATTGATTATTTTGATACTTATTCCGATGTCATAAGGTGGGTACTATTAGAAGTTTAGTGGCCTTGGCTGCTATTCCTAATCTAGCAATGCACCAAATGGATGTGAAAACTTCTTTTCTTAGTGGTGACTTTGAAAAAGAAATTTGTGTGGAACAAACTATTGGTTATATGGTACATGGTCAAGGCAATAAGGTTTGAAAATTAAGGAAGTCTCTTTATGGACTAAAATAGGCTCCTAAACAATGGTATGAAAAATTTGATAAGACCAAGGTAAATAATGGTCATATAGTGAATGCCTCTGATTCTTGTGTATATTCAAAGATGATTGGTCCTTGTTGTGTGATTATTTTCCTTTATGTTGATGACATGTTGATATTTGGTACAAATATGGTTGTGGTAATGATGCAAAAAATTTCTTGTCCTCCTAATATGAGAGGATATATTTGGGAGTGGATGATGCAATACAAGAAATTTAAATAAGAAAAACCGCAACCAGTTTCTCACTAATTTAGTTTACTACATAGAGAAAATATTAAAAAGGTTTAATTACTTTGATGTGACTCCTATTAGATCTCATATGATCCTAGCATGCATCTTAAAAAGTACGAAGAACCTAGTGTGTCGCAAGACGAATGCCAAAGTCATTGGAAGCATAATGTTTCTCATGAATTATACCAGACCTAACATAGCTTACGCCATAAGTCATTTGAGTAAGTACACCCACAACCCCAATAAAGAACATTGCAATGCTCTTTGTCATCTTTTAAAGTACTGTAACGACCCGTAAATTTTAATGCTTTTATTTACGTAATTAACTGCATTTTTATGAAATTTTAAATAATTGAACTTGGAAATAAAAATTTAGTATTTGGAATACGTATATTTAAACATAGCAAATGGTAAATTTTCATCAGAAAATATGGAAAATTATTTTATTGTGTAATTTTATTTCAATTCAAATCAGTTAATATTTGATTATAATAAAATGTTTTCCAAGTCTGAATATTTTTATACAATAAATTTGTAAATCATCTTATGAGTGAGATGTTATATTTTATTTATCCAAATCTGCACTGCTATTGCTCTGTTTATCTTACTGTCGTTTTAGCAGCATTTTCGGTACTGATTAACGACTTTTGATCGGATGATCGTACCACTGATATCTATATACCGTTTTGATTGTCTCTTCATGTATTCAATTCTGTATTTTGAAGTCCGATACGTAGGGGAACCCACGAAAAATGGTAACCATATCGGTACCAGTTTTGTACCTGTTGGTTTTTGTGACTTTTCATTTTTCCACCATAAAATACAAACAAGTGTGAACATTTACATTTACTAGATTCTGGTTCTTGACCATTTCTATTCCACTTTTCAAATTTCATTCGTTTCGTTCTGCATTTATAATTACAATTTGCTTCCGTTCATTTTCTTTTAAACGTTTGTTTTTGAAATGTTGCCTGGGAAATAAAGCCTTCCCTTCTCTCTTCTCTCGCATTTCTTCTTCCAGTCGTGCTCTCCTCCTATTGTCGAAATCCACCATTGCCTCATCTCTCACACTTCTCAATTTATGTTCGGCCTTCCTCCTTGAACAACCACCCCACTTCGCTGCCAGCTTGACAGCCGATAAACCCATCACGCCCCACCTTAATTACTTGCCACTGTTCACCTCGGCCTTACATTCCTCCTCCAAGGCCGTGGCAACCGTATACCCTCTCCCCTCGTGCCATGATCCATCAACCGACGTTGGCCGAACCCCTTCCTTTCCCGCTGTCGATACTTACTGACCCACTTTGGCCTTCATAAGCGCACAACCCTCACCTTGCCAAATCATTGTCCCTGTTTAGGATACATATATATTCATGTGTTTGTTATACAGCTTGTATATAACGCAAATGATGTTTATATATGTATATCGATTATGTGAATTATATATTCTAGGCTATATATATAATGTTAAAGTATGAGCTTATAAAAGTTATATAGGCTTTACTGTTCGATTTATATGTGTGTGTATATACATACATACATACATACATACATACATACATATATATTAGTAATAAAGTTACGGTCCTATGTATATGTTAGTTACAGTATTTTTAAGTTACTGTGTTATATATACGATATTTGTAATGTAGTGTTTATATATATTAAGTTATATATCACCGTTTTATGTATATAAATTAATTAAAGTCTATATATATATATAGCTGTATGTTTATAATAGTCGGCATGTATATTTGATAGTATTTATATAGTAAGATGTATATATTTTAGGTGTTTATACATTGACAGTTGAGTTGATAAGGTATATTTATAAAAATATTTTATTTTATTTTATTGTTTGTATATATGTAAATTTTTAATGTTGGATATAAATCTATTCTTTACAGTATGTATATTTTTGGTAAATATATTTTTGATTCGATATATTTATATGTATGTAAGTATAACAGCTAATAGTATATATAATTGGTCATATATATAATGTGACGACCCACAAATTTTAAACATTTGAAACTAGAATATTTGATTGAATTTAAATATTTGAATGTTAGTTTAACTTGAATTTCAAAGATCATTATGAATTTGGCAATTAAATTATTGAATTTGATTATTGAAATTCGGGTAAGAATTTGGATCTTGAGTTTTAGGCCTGTTAAAAATAATTTGAAGGCTTGGAAAATTTATATTGATAATAGTGAAGATAATGGAAGTGTTAAAAATTGAAATTTGAAGTGTTTGTTCAGTTTCGAAAATTTATCGTTTAAATCGATCTTCAAAAATAGCCTTCTGACGCACAGTCTCGGAATTTGACAAAATCAGTTCCTTGGATCTGTAATATTCTATTATTATCGGATTTCAATTTTCATAGCGTTTGGAGTTGTCGTGTGACCGTACAAATTATAAATGCGTTGGATTTAAATCGGAAATTTAATACAAATACTGGTCCAAAAAGCTATCTTCTCCATACGATCAAATTTGGACACGAAACCTTTTCCATCGCATTTGAAATAGGGGTTTAATATTATAAACGCTTGGTGGCATGCTTCAATTGGAGGTCAAAATTTTGAGTTGTGGAAATCGCGACGATTTAAATTTGAACTTGAATTTAAACATATAATATTTTTGCATTTAATATTATAACAAACTTTTGAAGACATGTTGAAGAATTTCAAACACGTGTTCATCTGTTTTTTTAACACGCGTCTTCTTCCTTTAATTTTCTTTGCCGTGTATTTTATAATTTTTTTATACAAATTAGAAGAAAAAAACGATTAAGCCTCTCCAGTTCATTGATAATGGCAATTCCAATTCGTTCCCCTCATTTTTTTATTTTCCCGCTTTATCTCAGTTTATAACGAAATCGAACCATTCCAAATCAAATTCAATTCAAAAACCAAGAGGAGGATCGTCGGTCTTATTTTTTCTTCCTATTTCAATTCAAAGCCAACGAGGTTGCAATCCCTTTTCCCCTTTGTTCCTCTAATGGCCGTTCAAATCGAAGACTAATTCTAGAAAATAAGGGTCGAACGAAATTTAAATCATTCGAATACTGAAGCTTATCGAATCATGATAGCCTATTATTGGGTTACTCGTGAGTGTCGAAGCAGGAGATGATGAAGGTTGAGGCCGTGTTTGTTAAGGCGGCGACCGATATAAATCAATTCATGGCCTTTCGAAGAGTCGAGGCAGCGTGAAGCATCGCATTCAATCGGGTGGCACGCGCGATCAACAATCGAAGCCGTGAATGTGGTGACGTGAGTGGCACGAATGTCGAGGCCAAGATGGGGAGTTCTAAGCTTCAGGTGAGCAGACTCATTCTTTATATATATTGATGTATGTATGCATTCAAGATAGAAAATTGAATATATATATATATATATATAAATCAGTATTTGACTTTTGTCAGTAAGATATATATATATACACACACACACACGCGCGCGCGCACACACACTGATCATTCAATTTAAATAAATATATACAGTACAAATATATATGCAGATTTTTCAGTTTTTACATAGGTAAGAGTTTGAAAAATTAAAAGGGTTTTTATTAAGGTACAATTTTTTTTTGTTTTTAATTTAATGTATATGTATATATCCACATGCATGCTCTAGTTTAAAACAGAAAAAAATTGGAAGTTTGAAATGTTTGAAGGATTTTATGAAATTTGATTTTTGAAACTATATAAATTAATTTTTATAAGTGAGGGTTTCAAAGAAAAAGAAAAGAAAATACTTTGTTAAAAAGGAATTGAGTTTTAAACTTAACTTTTAGTTAAATAAATTTATTAAAAGGAATTGGTTTAAATTTAAAAGTATTAGTTTAAAATAAATCATTATTTAATTAAATTACAAAATGGCAATTAATTTTTCAGTTTGTTCGAATATTAATAAACCATATAATTGTTTATACAAGGTTTAAAAAATCGTGAAAACAAGTAGGAAGGGAAATGGATTGCAAAATAAAAGCAAAGATGAGATCTTCTCACTTAATTGAAATAATTAGAATTTCAATTATTGATTGATTGTTTGGATGTGATAGTATATATAGTAGTGTGTGTATATATATATGATTGATTGACTTCCTACATTATATAGCGGATGAGACCCTATGTGCTGCATAATAGCGGATGATATGATATAATCCCATATATCACGATATTCCACCTCGAAATGGAATTGGTATTTAATTATTGTGCTAATATTTGTGGACGCAAGGAAACATATTAGAGGATCCAACTGGATTCGTCAAATATTTGAATTTATTTTTATGCTGTGATGCGATTATTGATAATCTGTGAACAATTATACTGGTGATTGAAATCATTGAAGGCTATGGTTTGGCCGAATATATTCTGGTATTTTAAAATACTAGAAATATATAATTGGTTTTTTGGAAATTAAAGTAGAAAATTTTAAGTAAATTAATTTTAGAGAATTGGGTAAATTTAAAAGAAAGAATTTAAAAGTATAAAAGTTGATTTTTAAAATCCTATTGAATAAATTCCTAGTATGGGGAAAAGATTTTAATAAGGAAATTAATGGATTTCGAATAATATTGTTTGAAAGTTGAATAATTTATTTAAAATTTGGTTTTCAAATAGTTTGGGAGAAATAAAGGAATTTATTTTTAAAAGGTAGTAAATTTTAGAAATCAACTTGGAATTTGATTTGGGTGTTTGAAAATAAATTTTTGGAAATCAATTTGGAAATTGTTTTGGTGTTTAAAAATAATTTTTTGGAATTCAATTTAGTATTTGATTTGGTGTTTGAAAGTAAATTTGGAAAATCAAATTTTGAAAATTGTATATCAGTGGATATTTGAAAATTTAAATTCACGACCAAATTTATAAAAGAATGAGTAATTTGTTTTAAAAATAAATATTGGTTTATTTTTAAAAGCATGGAAAGAAATTTACGGATTTGAAATGTAAATTGACATAAACCAAGAAGGATTTATTAATTGTTTTAAATGGATTATTTTGGAATGGAAAGTATATTTTCCCTAGAAAGCCGAGTATGTTTTCAAAGTAGCTTTTAAATATAAATTAAAAGTTCTAAAGTTGGTTTTAAAAAGAATGTTTGTAGAGAAAGTATTTTCGTAAATTGTTTATAAATCTTTAAAGTAAATATTTCTTAAGTTAATTATAGAAGTGTTTATTTAAAGATTTAATTGATACTTGATTTAGAAAATGGTTATTTAAATAATTATATGCTATCTAATAATTTTATTTTTAAAATAAGTTTGAACTTAAGTTTTATATGAGATATTCGTATAAAATTTCATAACTAATACTTAAATAAATGTTTTAAAATATTTTTTATTTTAAATGTTTCCAAGTATATATTTTTGGATAAGTGATTTAAATTATTTTAAAGTATTCGGATTTAGCAAAATTTCAGTGGAAACAAACAATATTGAAATTTTATTCCGCGTGAGGAAAGTGATTTGAAATTTGTTTTCAAAGGGTTGAAGTGTGAAAATTTATCTTATGAAGATATTTTAAAATATATAATTTGGGGAAATTATATAATTTTGATGGTTGTTGTGAATGTTGTGTGATAGTTAAATAACCAACTATCAATATTGGCCTTTAAACGACATTTGAATTTCGATGCGACCGTGGGTCGGATTCCAAATAGTTATCTAAAAGCCACATCGAATCTGGGTGATGGATCTTTTGTTTAAAGGATGAAAGTGGAAATTTGTTGTAATTTACTTGAAATCTGAATGTATCCACTTATTTTTTTTAAATAAGCGCTCATTATTCGGTTAAGCCGGGAGAGGACTTTATGTCATAAAACCCATTTCGAATAAATGATACGACGAATTGGATTGCATTTAAAGACGATGTTGAAGACCGGGTATTTTCGAGAACGAAAGGATGACCTGTTGATTGTCTCTGCACTGAGTTGCTCTGGTAGAGGGATCTCTATATGTGATGGGGAGTCTGGTCGGGATTGTGGATGTACGGATTTGGAAGGGCTTTTTCCTTAATTGGACAAAGTGGCTTCGGTTCCGTTCGAACCCGGAACGTACTTATATGGATGTATGTCTGACATTACACAATTGAGATATAAAGCTGGTTTCTATCAAATACATTTCTGTTGGTGGCGAAGAATTTATTCTCTTAGCTTAACACCCTTCTCTGAGACGTACAAGCTCAGAGGTTATGTAGTTGATATTTACTAGTGATATATTCCCAATTTGGTAATGTGGCATGCTAAGTGTTGATCATTTATTGATCGAAGCATGACTTTTGTGAAAAGCGTAGCTTTCTGGACGAAAGTTCGTCGAACCTCACACCCCGAAAATGGTTGAAACAGGAAGGATGCAGCAAGGTTATAGGGGTCGCGCCCCTCAGGGTATGTGCATTTCCTTCTGGATAAAAAGTGGTATCTAGTATGGAGCCCAGATATTTAACTTGTGTTGATAAAAAGTGGTATTCTGGTATGGAGCCTAGATTATTTACTTATGTGGTTGTTGGTGTTAAGGCAACTCAAAAAAGGTTGGTTTAGACCGGGGGGGTGGCATACTCGTGACAGTTAGTTACCTAATTATAGTGGTAACCCGGCCTTATGTTGGCCGAGAGTTGATTAAGTTCTTGGGGCATCCCTCCAGAGGCATTACCATTCGGTGAAGGAAGTTCCTTAGCCTTGACCATTTATTGGAAATCCAATCACCCAATACGACCTTTACGATTGCAGTTGTATAACCTGCCATTCTTAAATGGTAGCTACAGCAGGTATAATATAATGGTACCTATGCTGGCTAAGATTTATATTATACTTTCGAAATGTTTTCTACACTATGCACTAATAATAATATCAAAATAATTTTATGTGTATCAAGCATGTTTGACTATCATAAGGAGAAATCTCCTCTATTTTTGTGCGATCACATTGTGTGTGTGGCGGGTGGCCTTATGGTAGTTTCATTTTCCAAAAGCATAGCGGATTTCTTTTCCTTTTCTTTTATGCAAATAACTGTTTTTAAGATCTCACACCAGTCCCATGACTGACCTGGAGTTTATTATTCCCTTTCTAAACTCTAAATGCCCATAATTTTCTACATGGGCAGCCTAGAGTCAGGTTATCAGTTGTTCTTAAGCGAAGATAGAAAAGTTTGTTGTGGAGATCAGGAGACAAGCTGGATGCGAGATGTATCACTTATATTATGTAGTATCTACTACGTATGGGTTGCTGTAAATTCAGTTTCCATTTAGTCAAGTCATCATAAATGCCTAGTGTCGTGTTTTGTTGTTGTAATACTCTGATGTTGTAATGTATAAACAAATATTATTCTTTTGTTTAAAGATTATTCATTTATCTATTACTTTTTTGTTCCGCTGTGAATGTAAGATTCTGATATTGTTTCTGTTTTCTTCTTCTACCTTCTTCTTCTTTAACCCTAATGGTTTGGTTTTTCGGCATTCGATTGTTCGGCATTTGATACAGTGGACGTATTGATGTCGATTTCCGGACGTCGAAAAATTAGGTCGTTACAATGTGGTATCAGAGCAATTGGTTAAGAGACAACCTTAGCTTTGGTGGGGATTATCATTAGAGATAGAGTCAGTAGTACTCTAGAATGAGTTTGAGTGTATTAATAGATATGACCGCGTATTTGTTGGTGAATATAAAATTGTTTTATATTGTGTTGATTGATTTCTTGAGTGGTATATGGATTCTGGTCAATATGAGTAATTAATGTTATTGATAGGGATCTCTAAACACTTGTACAGAACAATTCGACATGATATTGTTTTAAAAATAGGGTAAACGAAATAATTTTATCCAAATTATTTCTGTATATAAAAGAATAATTTTTTCGTGAATTATATATATATATATATATATATATATATATATATATATATATTTGCTTGGTTGTTAGGAAGTGATACTAATAAATTATTATCATTTAAGTGTGAAATTGAATCAGAAATGAAATTTTAACCAACGGCTAAAAAATAAATTCAAATAACTAATGGAATCTGTAAATATAAATCGTAAATGTGATTTACAATTTGAAATAGAATTCCAGAGAAATATTTGAAAAGAAATTGAAAGGATCTGAAATTTTGGTGAAAAGTTTAAATTCCCCTGAGTTTGGAAATGATTTTCAAAGTTCTGGAAAAATAATGGTGAAATTATTTGGGAAATATGTTTGAATTGGATTTGAAATATGATGAGATTTGGGATTTAAAAATATTTGGAAATGTTTTTGAAGGGATAAAAGTACTAAACTCTTTTCGGTCGCTGGAAAATAATTCCGATGATGATCGCGACATCATCGGTGTTCATTTTCGAGTTTCCAAGTGAGGAATTGTAGCGATCCTGACTCGACCTTCGAAAATCGGCGCCGAATACGACACTCATATTCGGATGCCGTAGATCCAAACGCCGAACCTGGTTCGTCGGAGCTTATAACACGATTAAGTAAACAACACAACAGAAGAAAAAGAATAATACATTGATATACAGCATTGATAAAATATCTGATACAACGGATGATACAATAGATATCAATATTCATCAGAGATATGATACAAGAAAATAACAGTGGAAAGAATAACTATGATCTCCAATAGCGGAACAAAATCTCTAAGATAGTCTTCAAGAGAGAACTCCAGCAGCAGCTCGAACCAACGTCATGATACACAAAGAGAAGCAACTGCAGTCCGTATCCAAAGATTGAACTAGCTCCAGATAATCTACTAAACCTGAATATCTAAAAAACCCAACTCTAGACTGCCGGTGTGAAAATTTTTGAGCGCCCAGAGTTTATGAAAGGAACAATAAACTCCAGGTCAGTCGTGGGACTGGTGTGAGTAACAAAAACAGTTTATCTTTAAAAAACAAACAAAGAAATATTTTAAAATAGATCCGCAATGATTTTAGAAAATGTAACTACCATAAGATCTCCCGCCACACACACACAATGCAAACACAGAATTGGAGGAGATTTCTTCTTATGATAGTTAAACATGCTTGATACATAGATTCTATGATATTATTACTATAAGTGCAAGGTGCAGGAAAACATTTCAAAAGTATAATATAAATCTTAGCCAGCATAGACATTTCGAACTATGCCTACTATAGCTACCATCCAAACAGTGGGGCTCCACCATAAGTAGATGGCAGGTAATACAACTAAAACCGTACAAGGCGCGTATTGTTTCTTTGGACTTTTCAACAAATGGTCAGGCTAAGGAACTTCCTATTGCTATATGGGAACGCCTCTGGCGTGACTCCCCGAGAACCTACACGGCTCTCTGCCAAACAAGGCTGGCTACCCCCTTCCCGGGTAGTAAAAAACCTCAGATATGCCACCCCCGGTCCTTAGGGACCTTTATACGAGAGCTCTCTACACCAACAACATCACACGGTAATAAATATATACTACAGTGCCCACATGAGCAAGTATCTGGGCTCCATACCATGATACTACCCTTTTCTAGAAGGAATGGTCATACCCTAAGGGAGCTACCCCTGAAACCTTGCTGCAACAATTCCTATTTCGACCATTACCGGGTTGTGAGGTTCGACGAAGTCTCATCCACAAAGCTACGCTTTTCCACGCTTTGATCAACAAATGATCAGCAGCACTCAGCATGCCACATTACCAAATTTGGGAGTATATCACTAATAACCATCAACTACATAACCTCTGAGTTCGTACGTCTCAGAGAAGGGTGTTAAGCTAAGAGAATAAATTCTCCGCCACCAACAGATTTGTATTTGAAAGAAATCAGCTTTATATCTCAAAATGTAATGTCAGACATACAATCCGTACAAGTCTGTTCTGGGTTCGAACAGAACCGAAGGCACTTCCAAAGAAGCCCTTGCAAATCTGGATAATCCCTAAACACGTCCGGACTTTACATCACATATGGAGTCTCTATACCGGGGACCAGTCGATGCAAAGACATTCGACGAGTTGTCCTTTCGCTTTCAAAAATATCCGGTCTTCACCGCCGGTCTTAAAATGCTATCCATAACGTCGTATCACATATTCGGAATGGGCTATATGACACAAAGGCCCTCTCCCGGCTAAACCGAATAGTGAGTGCAATATTTAAAAGAACATATGGATATTGGGGTCTCAGTTAAGTCACAACTTATTACCCAAAACTTTTCTTTCAAATAGTTTAAACAAATTACCATTTCCAATCTTTTTAACAAAAAGATTCATTTTACTAAATTCACCCAGTTTCACAAAGATCCATTCATAGATTTCAAAACAATTTCTATTCCAATTGGATTAACTCGTTTAAAATCTTTAAATTAAAGATTTACTTTATAGCTTTCAAACCGGTTCCATAACTTGGAAAATCATTTTCATTTTAACTTAAAATCCCTTTAACACAAATCAGAAGTTCATTACTTATGTGAAAGCTTTTATTATTTGAATACGAACAGCTTCCGTTATAGAAAAATCCGATCACATTTGCACGAGCTAGAGCCTTTGAGTTTAAATTCAAATTCCATAATCAATACCTTTAAAATAGTTTAACCCATATATAACTGGTATAACATCTTTAGTCAAACATAGAATTGAATTTCAAATCTTGAATTTAAGTTTAAATCAAATTATTTAAAATTTCAAAACTCAATCAAGTTATTCAAAATAAATTTAGTCTTTGAAATTCCATTTCAAAAGCTTCTCACTTTAAACCCGATCCATTTCCAAAACATTTGAATTCAAATTGTCTATTTAAAAATCACTTCAAACATCTGTGACTTAATCGATTTACTCGTGAAATCCATATTTGTGTGTGTATAAGTGTGGCCAAGGGGTTTAAACACAATGGTGCAACATCATTTAATCATCATGGATTAAAACACATAAATATAGTTGATAAGCGGTATAAACGATAATGCTTATCGTTCATTCACATAACACAGATATGTATATCACAGATAATAAATTACATCACAGATAATTAATTACATTTCAGATCACAACATAAATCAGGATATATTAGAAAGCATCACATATCAGGGGTATCAAACAATTCAACATCCAATATAATCCAAACATCCATGAATAGGGTCAATTTAATTATCTAATTAATTTAAATCAGATTAATTCTATGAATAATTTGCTAGTTATGGTAAATTAACAATCAATTAGTTACAAAACATTTAATAAATTATCTTTCAATTAATCATTAATTAACCCTTAACTAATAATTAATTACAATAACTAATTAATTACTTCTTAATTAATGATTATTTCTTAATTAATTACACCGGTTAATTTATCACATTATCCTTCAATTGATTTTTTTGCATAATCACTTGATTAAATCAACTTTAATCATAAATTAATATCTAATAAATAATCCTTGGTCTACAAATAAATTATTCCTTAATTAATTAATCTTTAAACCTTAATTTACAAATTAATTATCCCTTACTTAATTTAAACTTTTAATTACTTACTTAATTAATCCAAATTAATAATTTATCTATTTTAATTTACTAAATAATTAATGAATTAAAATTATTAAATCTTCATTAACTTACAGTAGCATTCATTTTTAATATTGATTTACCTATCACTTACAAATATGTTTGAAACCATTTATTTTAATTTTACCTTTAAATATCATTTTTAAATCCAAGGTTTAAAATAAGTACCAATTTAACTTTAATAAAGTTTAAAACCATTGTTTTTAAACTTCAAATTCACATGTTAAAGTATCCCTTTTGCTATAAAGAAATTTAAAAGATTTAAAATCAAATTCTCATTTAAAGTTACAGATTAAAAAAATATGCTAACATTCTGACTTATTGATATAAAACTTAATTTTTTAATTCAAAGTCTAGAATTTAGAGTTAGATCCAGGTTTTAAAAAATTCTGATTTAACTTTCTTTGCAAATTTCAAATTCCATTTAAAATTTCAAACAAAAAGAACAGGTGTAGTAAAACCTGTTGCCATATTCAACCCAAGTTCCCCTTATCCCTGCTTCGAGACCAACACCCAAACACTTCGAGTAACACCCGAGAAAACTCGCCACGCATCTTCTTCTTCTTCTCCTTCTTTTTTTTCGTTTCCAGTAGCTAATTTTTAACTATGTATAAATAGCACCAGGTACCACTCGAACGCTCGCACATTCAAACGCTGACACCCCTCGCCACCGTGCACGTGCACGGTGGTTTGCCACCACTTCGGCGACCCACGACGCCCCCAGCAAACCACATAACGACCCCACGTTCGAAATCCAAACCCAGTTCGACGCAAAATTTATGAAATCAAAATATGCGTGATCGAACAAGCTGCAACTCGAACGCGTCAGATAAAATCTCCACGTCCACACAACCTCGACCACCATTTGCTTAGCGATTCCGCCCTCACTTCGCCATCATCTCCCTCTATCACCTCCCAAAATCTCGTGAAGCTCGGTTGAACCACGAGGACGATATCATCGAGTAAGCAGACCCCAAAAATATGAACCAAGAACCCTAAATTTGATTCGACTTAAAAAAATTTGCATCAGAAAAATCTTTCAGTAATTTTCCTATATTCCTGAATCAATAATCTAACTCCACAACAAATTTCAACATCAGTTATTGATTAGATCACTAGAAATTTGTAAAAGTGCATTTTTGGTTCAAATACAAAATGCTCTTGAAATACCGAGCTAAAAATCTTCATTCTAGTTTTAAAAATCCAATTTTGAAGAGTGGATTCAAGTTATGTAATTGAATCAATGTTTTGAAATGTTCGAATTTTCCATGTGTTTAGCCTTTCATTGTAAAACTGAGTTCACAGAGACATTACCTCACTGTTTAGCTTGCAACAGGTTTTAAATTCTTGATTATGTTTAAACCAACTAATTTTGTTTAAGTTCTAAGTCTAACAATGGTTGGATGAAACTATTTTGAGTTTTTGATTAACTACTCAACTCTGAAACAAAAAAAAACAGAGAACAAGTAAGTAAATTTACACAGATCAAAATAAAACTATTTATAAACTTGTGTATACTCTCAGAGCATTCAAATATATAAAACTATACTTTTTTTCCAGATGTAAATGAAACCAAGTCAAGTTTGTTAAAAATTTAAAAGGTTGATGTTACTCACCTTTGCTTTGAGAAGAGGGACAGAGCATAATTGTTTGCAATAGCTTTGAACTTCTAAAAGAACTGAGAATTGTTTTGCTTTGATCTTCCTAATCTTCTTGCTTATGTTGAGTTGTAAATATTATTTAAGTTGTATAAAAATGGAAATGCTAACTTGTATTTTCTCCTGACTTGCTATGACTTGAACGAATGAAATAAGGATAAATATAGAAGAGTTGTACATATAGAAAAGAAATGTACAGGGTGTTTATTTGTTTGTTTATACAATAGGGTATATTATTTTGTACAACATCAGAGACTTTATATTTGCTTTGCTTATTTTACTCAGCTGATCCATATTATATGGTGTACTAGAGGCAATGACAATAAATGCCTAAGTCCTTACTTTTCTTTTTCTTATCCTAGCCTTGCACGTTCAAATCTTTACAAGCTGCATACTTTTCCTGTTGGTGGCTGATGCATCTTTCTTTTGTATGCTTTTGTACTTTATTAATTTCCATTGTCTTATTCTATTAGCTTATACTTTCTTCTTTTATTTGTTTGTGCTGAGATAATTTATTGATTTTCTTTGGTAAGCTTCTATTTTTATTTACAAATTCATGCTATTTTAATTGTATATGCAGTTTTGTTTCTTCTATACACAAACACTTTATTTTATTATGTGCAAAACCAATGTTCACTTTGTTTTTGACTTTTGCTTCTACTTTATAGTTTGACTATCAAGTACTACATTTAATTATTATTTATTTTTATACTTATGCTTAATATTTATAAGGTTTATTTTAATTTAAACATTTTGAAAGACTTTATTTCAAATTTTCCAATCATAGTTTCTTCCAAAATATCTATTTGTAAAGACATTACATTATAAACATTGTTTAAAAATAGTTCATTATTAAATTAAAATAATTTATAATAGAAAATATCTCTTTATTAACAAATAACATTTTTTATTTGAATTTGGAAAGACTCAAATAGATTAACTAATTAATTTCACAATTTTCTAATCAAAAATTAAATTAATTGTTCATTGAAACTTAATTAAAATTCGGGATCGTTACAGATTCCCCTCCTTAAGAAATTTCGTCCCCGAAATTTGCAGGCACGAAAACAACAAAGATAGATACACAAAGATAGAGAAACAATTTTCCAGATCAAACTTGATATCTATTCTGTATTAGGCTCACCAAATCAGAATATCAACAATATGAGAACAAACTAATCCAATACTACACAAGATACTCGGGTCACCAGGTTTATGAAATATGCAGGGCAGTGGTTAGTTCGAAGGATAACTAACCGTTCGTAGAATATAACTGGACCCCGAGAAGAGATAGATAGATTCAATCTCCTATAATTTCTCAAACACTAGATATGGATTCCAAATTCAAGTCGGAATACTCCAAAGTATACATCAACTTGTCCCTCTTCGGACTTTGATCTACACAAGAAATTACAATAGAATTTCAAATTCGGTTTTAATGGAAATCGTTTTATCGATTCAATTCAAATTTAGCTTCATATTCCATTAATCAATTTAACTCAACTTAAAATTTCCAATTCCAATATTTCAAATTCATTAAAGTTTAAATCGAGAAATTGATAAGAAACCGATGAAGATACGAAGTAAGGATTTTCTACAACGATTCGTAGGGCCACCATCACACCGAAATTTCTTTCTGGAGCTGCCATAAAGCCAATCAAAGAATTGAAATCGAATCAAAGGAGATTGAGAAGAGAAAATTTGTCTCCGCTGTCGCAGGGTATTGACCATTTATAACCGTATTCCCCTGTCCCCTATCTCGTTCTCTTCTTGCACTCATACTTACTATCGATGAATATTAAGAGAATTCACTGAGGCATACGAACGGATATCTTAGGGATATACTCATTCTAGGGTATACTTCACCCTATCTCTAATGAGTTACTTAACGTGTTATACTCTTGAGCTAAAGTTTAACCCTCAGCTTTGATACCAAATGTATCCTGACTCGACCTTCGAAAATCGGCACCGAATACGACGCCCATATTCAGATGTCGATTTTCGAAGGTCGAGTCAGGATCGCTACAGTAATTGTTGTCAAATTGTTTTAAATTGAAGTTGTTTGCAAAACTGGGTTTGGTTTTGGAAATTCAAAAGATAATTTGAATTGATTTCAAAAATGATTTTTGAAATGATGGAATGACTCCGGAATCCTATTTAAAATATTTATGGATTCGAATGAAATTGAAATGCAAGTAAATGAAATTGAAACTGAATGTTGAAGTTGAAATTCATTTCGAATTTGTAAGTAAATGGAAATTAGTCAAGCGAACTAAACAAAATATAGGATTGAAATAAAATATTTGACTTAAATGAGTAAGCAAATGAATTTGAATTGAATATGGTTGGAAATAAAGGTAAATAGAATTCAATATCTAAAATGAAGGTAAATCAAATTCACATGGAATTGGAGATCTAGTTTAAATATAAGAAGTATATAGAATACTTATATTGAACTTAAGAAATAAATGGAAAAATTCTTAAGTAAATTGGGAATTGAGGAAATATTCTAAGTTATTCTTGAATAAGGATCCAGTAAAGCTGTGAAATGGACAATTGTGAATAATTGAATGGAAACAAAATGAATGTGAATGAAATAAAAAGATAACTGATATAGCTAATAATCAATTTGAAAATAAATACGTAGGATGTATGTATATTATTTTATTCGCATAACGATTTGATCCAGATTCGAGCACAGAATTTCGGGGTAGTTATATCGATCCGAGTTGGGATTTTTCACTCAATTTTCGACGGCGAACCCTGGATATGGATTTTTGGTTGATTCTGAAAATCTCTATCATAATTTACGGCTATGCAAGGAGAATGACGGTTTCTGGTCAAGAAACCAGATTCGAGTTCACACGAGGAAGTCGGGTGGACGATACTAGTTTGGAAGTGAAATTGTGATTAAGTGAGCTATCTAATTGGATATTGCATACGAATGATATAAGTACATCGTAAGGATTTGAATGAAACAAATATTCAAACTTTCGTAAAGAAATGTGCAAATTGATTTTGAATGTTATAATTAGGCCTTATTGCTATGTAGGATATGCAAGTGTTATAAAGGAAAAAGGGAATTGGATTATTGATATAGAAGATAAATGAAATTGCTCGACAAAAAGGTATGTATTTAAATTTCTATATGAAATTTAATGATTTTCTTGTCTAGCCACTGGGCTTTTTATTTTCTTTTGAAATCTCAGGGCTTGTTGTGGCATTTTATAGTCGTACTGAGCTAGCCGCGCAAAGGAAACGTTGGCGAAATATTTCGAAAATTTTGGGAAATTTTGATAATTTAAAGTTTGAATTTGAATTTAAAATTGAATTGATTAAGAAAACAATATTGTTTGGAACTTATGGTTGAGGTTGGAAAGTTAGTTGAAGTGATAACGGGTCGTTAATAAAAAGATTTGTTTTGGCAAGTTAATTAAACTATTTGGTTTTGAAAAAATAGTCAACGGGTTAAGGATCATTCTTCTTAACTAGTAATTTCAGGATGAAATTCTTTTAAGGGGGAAGAATGTGAAGACCTACCAATTTTAAACATTTGAAATTAGAATATTTGATTGAATTTAAATATTTGAATGTTAGTTTAACTTGAATTTTGAAGATTACTATGAACTTGGCAATTAAATTATTGAATTTAATTATTGAAATTTGGGTAAGAATTTGGATCTTCATTTTTAGGCCAGTTAAAAATAATTTGAAGGCTTGGAAATTTTATATTGATAATACTGAGATAATGGAAGTGTTAAAAATTGAAATTTGAAGTGTTTGTTTAGTTTTGAAAATTTATCGTTTAAATCAATATTTAAAAATAGCCTTCCGAGGCACAGTCTCGGAATTCGACAAAACCAGTTCCGTCGGATCCGTAATATTGTATTATTATTGGATTTCAATTTTCATAGCATTTGGAGTTTTCGTGTGACCGTACGAATTATAAACTCATTCAATTTAAATCAGAAATTCAACATAAATACTGGTCCAAAAAGCTATCTTCTCCATACGATCAAATTTAGACTCGAAACCTTTTCCATCACATTCGAAATAGGGGTTTAACATTATAAACGTTTGGCGGCACACTTCAATCGGAGGTCAAAATTTTGAGTTGCGGAAATCGAGATGAGTTAAATTTGAATTTGAATTTAAAAATACAATATTATTGCATTTAATATTATAACAGACTTTTGAAGACACGTTGAATAATTTCAAACACGTGTTCATCTGTTTTTAACAGCGTCCTCTTCCTTTAATTTTCTTTGCCATGTATTTTTTTATTTTTTTTATACAAGTCAGAAGAAAATGGCAAACGAGCCTCTCCAGTTCATTGATAATGTCAAACCCAATTTGTTCCTCTCATTTTTTTATTTTTCTGCTTCATCTCAGTTTAGAACGAAATCGAAACATTCCAAATCAAATTCAATTCAAAAACGAAGAGGAGGATCGTCGGCCTTATTTTTTTTTCTTCCTGCTTCAATTCGAAGCCAACGAGGTCGCAATCCCTTTTCCCCTTTCTTCCTCTAATTGCCGTTCAAATTCGTAGACCAATTCTATAAAATAAGGGCCGAACGAAATTTAAATCATTCGAATACCGAAGCCTATCGAATCGCAATAGCCTCCAATCGGGCTACTCGTGAGTGTCGAAGCAGGAGATGATGAGGGTTGAGGCCGTGTTCGTTAAGGTGGCGACCAATCAAATCAATTCATGGCCTTTCGAGGAGTCGAGGCAGCATGAAGCGTCACATTCAATTGGGTGGCGCGCGTGATCAACAATCAAGGTCATGAATGTGGTGACGTGAGTGGCACGAATGTCGAGGCCGAGATGGGGGGTTCTAAGCTTCAGGTGAGTAGACCAATTCTTTATATGTGTGTGTGTGTGTGTGTGTGTGTGTGTGTGTGTGTGTGTGTGTATATATATTGATGTATGTATGTGTTAGCACCAGAACTGGTCACTAACACCCTTGAGATAGATTATGTAGAGGGATTAATGAAGAAGGTAAATTAAAATAGAGAATTGTATGTTAAATTAAATGCAAAGACAAGAACTCCGGATTTATAGTGGTTCGGCATAACTGCGTACATCCACTTTGAAGTTAATCTTTATTGATTTACTCAACAATTGATTACAGATACAA
This sequence comes from Allium cepa, assembly GCA_030765085.1. Taxonomy (NCBI): domain Eukaryota; kingdom Viridiplantae; phylum Streptophyta; class Magnoliopsida; order Asparagales; family Amaryllidaceae; genus Allium; species Allium cepa. The sequence goes on along the minus strand of CM060945.1, from coordinate 313,678,318 downwards.
TTCTTACACCAAATACTTGAATACAAATGCTAAGTAAAGAGAATGAGTCTTGAATGCGGTAGAGTCTCCCCAGTGTTCTCGAATAAAGGACCCTTTCATTGTGCCCCTGCCTCTCTATTTATAGACAAAAATGGGTTGGAATTCTCTCATGGGCCTAGAAGTAAGATACCTCGGCCCGTAAAAGTGACTTCTGTACGTCGAGCCACAAATGCCGAACAGTAATTGCCGATCCACGTGCCCAGGCCGAACGTGTAACGACCCGCTATTTTAGACTATTCGCATCCGCACATGTCGGACTTGAATAATTCAAAATACCGAATTGTTAATTTAAATTTGGCAAAACACAGATATATAGTAAATAAATAATCACAGAATCATAGACACAAAGTAATAATATGCAGCGGAAGTAAAAGAGATAGTAGTTCATGAAGCCACTATATAAATATATAAGATACAACAGAGTTTACAACAGAAGAGTTAACACGATACATCAGATACAAATCAGAATACATCACTGGAATCATCGAATACCGAAGGCAGAATAGATGGCTGGATCATCAATCAAAGCTCCAACTCCAAAGGTGAGTCTCAAAAGCTGAGCCACTCAGTCTGACCCGAGCGTAAAGCAAAACACAAACACTCGAGTCAGGATTAACATTCTTATACCATCCTTTAAGGATCCGTTAAACTATCTACTATGTAGTAGTATATGCTAAATAGATAATGTCTATCAGTAATATAAAGTATCAAAATAGTGTTAAGGCGTTACCATTATCCCCCTTAACACATTTATATAAGCATCATAGTCTATACAGCACTGTAAACTCCACCGTAAACTGGTGGGATATCAGGGAGTACTCCATAGGTATAACACAAAACAAATTCGTAGTGGTCGCGTATATAGGGATACAAGTATGACAAGGCACATGAGGCAGTACCCAAGGTAGTGAAACTACCGTTTGCCTGATTCGGACTGGTGAGAACGCATCGCCGCAGCGATCGCAACACCACGAAACAACACTCCTGAAAGTACGAGGGTGCACCAATCAACAACAAGTAATGAGTAATAGTTACGAAGAAGTGTGTTCGCTCGAGGTGGCTAACCCCATTTGGCCTGGCACGGCTCCTGATTTTAGTCATTTCCAATTTGACACAAGTGTCAAAGCTATCAATTATCGTTCTCTTTCTTCAATCATCGTGTACATCATTCCAACCACTTCATTCTGGATCATTACTCCGCGTATAGTTATTAAAGTGGTTTTCGGTTTAGACAGAGAGTATGTCCATAACCGATTCCGGTTTCTTTAATAACTTTCGTAATTTATTACACCGATTGGTCGTTTAATAAATTTCAAACCAAATCAATTTCAATTAGAATTTATAAATCAACATTTCAATTGTCTTTCACTATCAATTTCGAAAATTTTCATTACAAACTTCCAAATAGCCATTTCAAAATCTTACAATTCAATTTCCACTTTTATTTAAACAATTCAAATATTGATTCAAGTTCGTATATAAGTTTCATTCCGAAATCATTTAAAATGGTTTAATTTTCATTCAAATCAATTTTAATTCATTTATCGATTTCATTCAATATTTGCTAAGTAAATTTATCCTTCAAACAACTTCTATTTAAATTCCAGTTCATTTAAATCAATCACTTACGTTCAACTTCATTATATCAAAACTCCAAATTGAAATAAATTAAATTCGTCAAATCAATTCTTTAAATTACAAGTCTTACGTTAATTCCAATAAATCTCATTCATTTCAATAAATCACATTTTATTTCTTATTAAAGAAATTCGATTTTCACTTATTTATTGACTTCGTTACAAATTTCAAACTCAATTAATAAAGAACTAAATTTCACATAATCGAGAAGTTTCGATTTCACTTATTAACTTACTTAAATATTTTTACAAACTTCATAAATAAAGAAACCCCATTTCATTTATTAACGAAGATCAAATTCACTTAATCAAAAGTTCGATTTTCTCTTATCAGAGAATTCAAATTTTATTCAATAATCAGATAATTAAATCTTATTCGATTTTTAAACAATTTCAATCTTAATTATTAATAATTTCAAAACTTAATAACTACAAACTTGATTATAAATTCAAACTTAATTATTAAATCATTTCCACTTAAATTTTAATTCAAACTTAATTATCCAATCATTTCAACTTAATTATAAATTCAACTTAATAATTTCAAACTTAATTATAATTCCAAACTTAATTATAATTTCAAATTTAATTATTAAATGTTTTCAACTTAATAATTTCAAAACTCAATTATTATTAATTCCAAATTATTTATTAATAATTCCAAATTTAATTATTAAATAATTAAATTTCAAACAACGTTCTTTCATCAATTACTACGTTAATATTTGCTTCATATTTCAATCTTTACATTTTCCTTTCAAAATTCAAATTCCAACTTCATTTCAAACTTATTATTTACTCGAATAAAATCATTATTTTATTTTTAAATCAATTTATTGACCAATCGGATTTTTACTTAATTCTCTATCCTAGGTCAAATTCATTTGGGTATATATCATTTCAACCCGATTCCATTTCCAATTCACAAATCAAAACATAGCAAAAGGAACTTGCAGTGTGATAACAGGGATGGTGTCAAAGTAAATAAACAAACAATAACAACAATCAATAACAATACAATAATCAATCCAAATAATCCCGAAATAATCGTGTTAATTCACATTGTTATTTGTGCGAATTAATATAATTATTTCTAGAATCTACACTATCAATTCATGTAGATTAAAGATTATTACCCCAATCTTTATGCGGTTCTTCAATTTACATCAATTATTCAATTTCATACTTAAATCAATTAATACAACATAAATTTAAATGGTTCAAGGGTAATTAACTATTTTCCTACGTGTCAAATAATTAAACATTTAAGGGGTCATATTTTTTTCTTAAATTTAACTAATCAAAATTCAATGCATATGTCGATTCAAATTTTTAACTATGCTACGTCAAATTTCAATTTCAATATTATCACTTTATACATTAAAAGTTAACATCCAATATAAACAAAAATCAATCAATCAATTATCAACCAAACTGGATTGTCATTGTATAAATAATTAACAGATAATGGTGTCAGATGTCATAGGTAAATAGATACAGGTAATAGCATATATAGCAGGGTAAATAACTAATAACAACATATTTCAATTATCGTTTCAATTGAAATTAAATTTAATAAATAAAAGAATATTAATCGTGAGTGATTGCTCACCTTTTGAGGCTAGGGAGCGAGAATAGACAACGAAGTTGAGTTACGAATTGCAAGCACGACTTCCGAAATAAACTAGATTGTCACGAATCGACGAGCAAAGCTGTTAAATAGGAATTGCCGAAATCAAATCAAAACATTCAACATAGCAATAATTACAAAACATGTCCTGCGTCAAAGTTTAACAATATAATTCTATGTGCTACCGAGATCGAAATGGTCTGAAATTTGGTATGAATAAAGATCAAAACTTGTATTTCAAACCGCAAAAGAATCACTTGATTTGGACAAGAGACGAGAAAAGTTACGATGTCACGAACATGGACTCAGGCCATGTTGCGACTGTCAAATGTTCAGGTCTGAAAACCTCTCTGGGTCTGACTTTCAGGTAAGAAACAGAGGACTGAACCACCTCGTATGAAGCTAAAATTTTATATACAGAAAGTAGAAAACTTTATCTTTTAAACAAAAAGGGAGTCACTGTATTCCGACATAAGAGGGAAGAGATACGATGCCTCAAACATGAACTCAGGTCGTGTTTGCAACAGTGTAAAATAATTTCAAGTACAAAAGAACAGCTGCCTGGGTCAAACTTATAGATCCTCGACCACTAATCAAACGATGTCGGATTTTGCTGAAATTTGACATGTATAAACTAGGTAACTTCGACTCTTTTATAAAAATAGAATCAACCCATTCCGATAAAACATGAGTGAGATATGATATCGTGAACATGAAGTCTAACTGCTGTTCAGAAAAAAAAATAAAAATAAACAAATATCACCTTTATTATAAACTACAACCAAGAAAACAAAGCCATGTTCACTGTATCACATATGTGCTTGCATAATTAATATATATGTAAGCTAAGAAAAAACGTATGATGAGTAGGCCCATATATACATAACAAAGTAAAATAAAATAAAACATATAACATAAACCATTGATTCATAGCTAACATATATACAACACTATACATATAAGCTTCAGATACTTATATAGTAAAATCCTGTACATATATATACCAGTATATAAAACTTTATATATAAAAACATATGTGCATATACTTGTACTATTATAAACTTATTTTATAAACTTCTATTAGAACTTATATATTTTTAAACTATCACAAATTTAAACATGAAAAATTAAACTCAACTCAGCAAGAGCAAAATAAAGTAACAATACCAAACCCAGATTGTATATATATACATAGTAGATTTAACAAAATCTTATATATGCAAGCTATAAAGACATTTGATACCAAAGTCATATATAAAAAAAACATGTATATATATACCTTATATATATGCCATGACTGGTTTATCAAGCACAGGCAGAAGAAGGAGAGAGACAAAGGCGGTGGAAGGAGGAGCTGCATTGTCTGAAAACAAGAATGGCGACCGCGACCATGAGAGGAGCAAGGCGGGAAGCGAACAGTGGATGGTGGAAAACGAGGCGAAGTCGTAGAGGGGAGCGGGTCGGTGGGTGAGGCAGGACGTGTGAAGAGCTCCGGTCGGCTTGCACTGGGCGTGAGGTAAGGCGGCGATGGGCTGTCGAGGAGATGGTCATTGGCCATAGCCATGGGTGTGGCACTGGGCGTGAGGCTCGGTTGTACATGTATTGAAGCATGGATGAGGAGAGAGAGGGTGGGCCGAGGCGGCACCGGGAAGGTCGGAGCCGTGTGTTGCTTGGTGAAGCTAGAGGAGATGGCAGCGGAAGAAGTACGCGTGTGTTTTTTTTTTCTTTGTGTTGCAAGAATTGAAGGAGGAAGAGAAACACATGAGGGTGATGAGGAGCAGCAGGTTTTTGATATTTGGAATTGAGGGATGCAGCAAAATGAGAGAAAGTGGTTTAATGTGAATAGATTTTGTATCAATTACTGTCATGATAAACATTGGAAACAAAAACTAAAAGTTACGTTGGAAACAGTAACTATATTTAGAAAGGTGGAATAGAAATAGCCAGTAGTTGAGTTTCAAGACATATTTAATTTCCATTGGTTGACAGCTTTTGCACGTTAGAAAATGAACAGACACAGGAACAAAAGGATAAAATGGGTACCGATACGGTTCAACGTATACAGATTTCACTGTCTTCCCGGACTCCGAAATACACAAACAAATATACCGTAAAGATCAGCGCGACGAGATGATCAAAACGGTATATGGATATCAGTGGTACGATTGAATTATAAAAATTCGAATTTTTATACTAGGGAAAATGCATGAAAAACACATAAAAATAAGATCGACGGAGCCAAAGATATCCGAATTTGAAAAAATGACAAACTGACATCTTGCTTAGAAGATGTTTTAGAATTTTTCTATGTAAAAATATTTTAGTTTTGAAAATGTTTTATTTTCATCGCTTTTTAACTGATTAAATTGAAGTAATTTACGCGCGAAATAAACTTTCGTATTTTCGGACGAAAATTTACCGGTTGCTATATTTAACTGGACGCATTTCAAATATTAAATTTATATTTCAAAATTTTATCGTTTAAAATTTTACACAAAATTTCAATTAATAACGTTATTAAACCGGTTAAATTTACGGGTCGTTACATTCTCCCCCACTCAAAACTTTTCGTCCCCGAAAAGGAAGAAAGTAGGAGAATAGAAACAACCAGAAGAAAAAAGATTTGAATTACATAATAAACAATCAATTTAAACCGTATAAATTTTAATTTAAATTAATTTATGTTCCACAATTGACTTTAAATTCAATGTAATTCATTAAGTTGATATTATTTAAATTTATTAACTTCCAAAACAAAAATTTTCTTCTTTAAGCACATATATCATTCAATTAACTTATTATTCTATTTATCTCCATTATTATTTTTGTAACTTAAAATTTTAAGTGTATAACATTTTTTTATACGCACTCACATTTTATTTATAAAGACAATTTATATTGTATATTATCCAATTTTCTTAAATTAACAATTTCAAAGATCATAAATTTGAATAGTCATTTATTATAATCATACTTTATTCGACAAATTTAATTCTTCTTTTTATTCCCAATTATTATTAAATTTAATCTACTTAATCTATCCTATCACATATATATTAAGTATATTTACATATTTATACTACTCAAATTTATTTAAAAATCCCTTGATATCATTTATATTGTATCATATTCAATTACAAAATTAACTTTTAAAAAATTTAGGTAAGTTATATATAATGCAATTGAGTGTTATCCAAATAAAATTCCTAATTCAATTCTCTCAAGTTTAAATATTAATTCAAAATGTGGTTTCATTTATAATTGAAATCATCTTTTACCCAAATTTTTGGAATTAAATTTCCGATTAACTTCAAACAATTTAGAGATAATTATATACATACAATATATCCAAGTTAAATCTATTTATACTAATGTATATATATAATTTAAATCAAGTCATACTTTAGAGATTTCAAATCAATTAAATTATTAATACACAAGTGCAGCAGAGCTACAATATGGTCTCTCCACTTCGAAACTCGAAAATGAATGCCGATGATGCGGCCGTCATCACCGAAATTATTTTCCAGCGACAAAATAGATGAGCTCAAATTTAATCATTTAAAATTCTTTGAAAACCATTTTTATTCAAAAATATTTTAAATAATATACATTTTAAAACTTTAAAACCCTAGTTTGGAATTTAACGAAAATTAAATTTCCAAATTTAGTTTAAATCTATTTAGATTCCAAATCAATTTTTTTTAACCAAGTTTATAAATTCATTTATTTTATATTATTCAATAGTCAATGGTTTACAACAATAATCAAAATTTATTATTTCAACACTCAATTCATTAACTATTTAATTTCAGAAAATTTATACTTATATATATTATAATCACATAAATCTATTCTGATTACCAAATTTGAAAACAATATTGTATCAGTTCGTTCTGTTCAAGTGTTTTGGAAATCCTATCGATCGCGTTGATCAGACGAATCGATCGAAAACCCAAATCAACATCAACAACTCAAACAACACAATATATTTTTCTTATTTTTAATATTAATTCACAAATGCACTTTCTCGCTTGACGATACACGGATGGATTTCAAAATAAGTATAGAGATTCAAATTTGATGGAAATCAAATTAAGAGAATTTTGATTCAATAATAAGTTCGAAACAGAAGATAGGATAATTCAGTTAACCGAATCGGGAGATGGATACGCTTATTGAATTTACGGGCAACCTTAACCGGTCAACCGTGACTTCAAGAATAAGATCGATGCAGAATTTCGAGGCAAATCTACATTTGATTTCAAGAATTAGAATTCAGGCATAGTAGGAGATAGTTAGCATCGTAAACCGAGGATATAGAACTCTCCGGTAAATCGATGTCTATTGTAAAGGAGTTTCACCCATTTATAAATCAATTCGAAGTTTGGCGAGACCGCCGATTCATTATAAGAGTTATTCGAAGTGGAGTTATGTGATGCTTCAAAATTGAAAGAAGACGAATAGTGAGGGACGAATGAATTTCGGAACCGAGGGAACGTTCCAAAATTCAAAGAAATTGAGTCAAAAGGAAGAGATTGAAACTCGAATGAGAGTGATTCTGTAAATACATTTACCATATATGCTAAGTTCTGCCTAGAGCTAGCAAAGCTCTGATACCAACTGTAACGACCCGCTATTTTAGACTATTCGCATCCGCACATGTCAGACTTGAATAATTCAAAATACCGAATTGTTAATTTAAATTTGGCAAAACACAGATGTACAGTAAATAAATAATCACAGAATCACAGACACAAAGTAATAATATGCAGCGGAAGTAAAAGAGATAGTAGTTCATGAAGCTACTATATAAATATATAAGATACATCAGAGTTTAGAACAGAAGAGTTAACACGATACATCAGATACAAATCAGAATACATCACTGGAATCATCGAATACTGAAGGCAGAATAGATGGCTGGATCTTCAATCAAAGCTCCAACTCCAAAGGCGGGTCTCGAAAGCTGAGCCACTCAGTCTGACCCGAGCGTAAAGCAAAACACAAACACTCGAGTCAGGATTAACATTCTTATATCAATAAATCCAACTCAAGTGAAATAACAATTGAAATACAAGTAACTCAAAGGACGTTGGAATAACCATCCTTTAAGGATCCGTTAAACTATCTACTATGTAGTAGTATACGCTAAATAGATAATGTCTATCAGTAATATAAAGTATCAAAATAGTGTTAAGGCGTTACCATTATCCCCCTTAACACATTTATATAAGCATCATAGTTTATACAGCACTGTAAACTCCACCGTAAACTGGTGGGATATCAGGGAGTACTCCATAGGTATAACACAAAATAAATTCGTAGTGGTCGCGTATATAGGGATACAAGTATGACAAGGCACATGAGGCAATACCCAAGGTAGTGAAACTACCGTTTGCCTGATCCGGACTGGTGAGAACGCATCGCCGCAGCGATCGCAACACCGCGAAACAACACTCCTGAAAGTACGAGGGTGCACCAATCAACAACAAGTAATGAGTAATAGTTACGAAGAAGTGTGTTCGCTCGAGGTGGCTAACTCCATTTGGCCCGGCACGGCTCCTGATTTTAGTCATTTCCAATTTGACACAAGTGTCAAAGCTATCCATTATCGTTCACTTTCTTCAATCATCGCGTACATCATTCCAACCACTTCATTCTGGATCATTACTCCGCGTATAGTTATTAAAGTGGTTTTCGGTTTAGACAGAGAGTATGTCCATAACCGATTCCGGTTTCTTTAATAACTTTCGTAATTTATTACACCGGTTGGTCGTTTAATAAATTTCAAACCAAATCAATTTCAATTTCAATTAGAATTTATAAATCAACATTTCAATTGTCTTTCACTATCAATTTCCAAAATTTTCATTACAAACTTCCAAATAGCCATTTCAAAATCTTACAATTCAATTTCCACTTTTATTTAAACAATTCAAATATTGATTCAAGTTCGTATATAAGTTTCATTCCGAAATCATTTAAAATGGTTTAATTTTCATTCAAATCAATTTTAATTCATTTATCGATTTCATTCAATATTTGCTAAGTAAATTTATCCTTCAAACAACTTCTATTTAAATTCCAATTCATTTAAATCAATCACTTACGTTCAACTTCATTATATCAAAACTCCAAATTGAAATAAATTAAATTCGTCAAATCAATTCTTTAAATTACAAGTCTTACGTTAATTCCAATAAATCTCATTCATTTCAATAAATCACATTTTATTTCTTATTAAAGAAATTCGATTTTCACTTATTTATTGACTTCGTTACAAATTTCAAATTCAATTAATAAAGAACTAAATTTCACATAATCGAGAAGTTTCGATTTCACTTATTAACTTACTTAAATATTTTTCCAAACTTCATAAATAAAGAAACCTCATTTCATTTATTAACGAAGATCAAATTCACTTAATCAAAAGTTCGATTTTCTCTTATCAAAGAATTCAAATTTTATTCAATAATCAGATAATTAAATCTTATTCGATTTTTAAATAATTTCAATCTTAATTATTAATAATTTCAAAACTTAATAGTTACAAACTTGATTATAAATTCAAACTTAATTATTAAATCATTTCCACTTAAATTTTAATTCAAACTTAATTATCCAATCATTTCAACTTAATTATAAATTCAACTTAATAATTTCAAACTTAATTATAATTCCAAACTTAATTATAATTTCAAATTTAATTATTAAATGTTTTCAACTTAATAATTTCAAAACTCAATTATTATTAGTTCCAAATTATTTATTAATAATTCCAAATTTAATTATTAAATAATTAAATTTCAAACAACGTTCTTTCATCAGTTACTACGTTAATATTTGCTTCATATTTCAATCTTTACATTTTCCTTTCAAAACTCAAATTCCAACTTCATTTCAAACTTATTCTTTACTCGAATAAAATCATTATTTTATTTTTAAATCAATTTATTGACCAATCGGATTTTTACTTAATTCTCTATCCTAGGTCAAATTCATTTGGGTATATATCATTTCAACCCGATTCCATTTTCAATTCACAAATCAAAACATAGCAAAGGAAACTTGCAGTGTGATAATAGGGATGGTGTCAAAGTAAATAAACAAACAATAACAACAATCAATAACAATACAATAAACAATCCAAATAATCCCAAAATAATCGTATTAATTCATATTGTTATTTGTGCGAATTAATATAATTATTTGTAGAATCTACACTATCATTTCATGTAGATTAAAGATTATTACCCCAATCTTTATGCGGTTCTTCAATTTACATCAATTATTCAATTTCATACTTAAATCAATTAATACAACATAAATTTAAATGGTTCAAGGGTAATTAACTATTTTCCTACGTGTCAAATAATTAAACATTTAAGGGGTCATATTTTCAAATTTAACCAATCAAAATTCAACGCATATGTCGATTCAAATTTTTAACTATGCTACGTCAAATTTCAATTTCAATATTATCACTTTATACATTAAAAGTTAACATGCAATATAAACAAAAATCAATCAATCATCAACCAAACTGGATTATCATCGTATAAATAATTAACAAATAATGGTGTCAGATGTCATAGGTGAACAGATACAGGTAATAGCATATATAGCAGTGTAAATAACTAACAACAACATATTTCAATTGTCGTTTCAATTGAAATTAAATTTAATAAATAAAAGAATATTAATCGTGAGTGATTGCTCACCTTTTGAGGCTAGGGAGAGAGAATAGACAACGAAGTTGAGTTACGAATTGCAAGCACGACTTCCGAAATAAACTAGATTGTCACGAATCGACGAGAAAAGCTGTTAAATAGGAATTGTCGAAATCAAATCAAAACATTCAACATAGCAATAATTACAAAACATGTCCTGCGTCAAAGTTTAACAATATAATTCTATGTGCTACCGAGATCGAAATGGTCTGAAATTTGGTATGAATAAAGATCAAAACTTGTATTTCAAACTACAAAAGAATCACTTGATTTGGACAAGAGACGAGAAAAGTTACGATGTCACGAACATAGGCTCAGGCCATGTTGCGACTGTCAAATGTTCAGGTCAGAAAACCTCTCTGGGTCTGACTTTCAGGTAAGAAACAGAGGACTGAACCACCTCGTATGAGGCTAAAATTTTATATACAGAAAGTAGAAATCTTTATCTTTTAAACTAAAAGGGAATCAATGTATTCCGACGTAAGACGGAAGAGATACGATGCGTCAAACATGAACTCAGGTAGTGTTTGCAGCAGTGTAAAATAATTTCAAGTACAAAAGAACAGCTGCCTGGGTCAAACTTATAGATCCTCGACCACTAACCAAACGATGTCGGATTTTGCTGAAATTTGACATGCATAAACTAGATAACTTCGACTCTTTTATAAAAATAGAATCAACCCATTCCGATAAAACACGAGTGAGATATGATATCGTGAACATGAAGTCTAACTGCTGTTCAGAAAATAAAAATAAAAATAAACAAATATCACCTTTATTATAAACTACAACCAAGAAAACAAAGCCATGTTTACTGTATCACATATGTGCTTGCATAATTAATATATATGTAAGCTAAGAAAACACGTATGACGAGTAGGCCCAGATATACATAACAAAGTAAAATAAAATAAAACATATAACATAAACCATTGATTCATAGCTAACATATATACAACACTATACATATAAGCTTCAGATACTTATATAGTAAAATCCTGTACATATATATACCAGTATATAAAACTTTATATATAAAAACATATGTGCATATACTTGTACTATTATAAACTTATTTTATAAACTTCTATTATGAACTTATATATTTTTAAACTATCACAAATTTAAACATTGAAAAATTAAACTCAACTCAGCAAGAGCAAAATAAAGTACCAATACCAAACCCAGATTGTATATATATACATAGTAGATTTAACAAAATCTTATATATGCAAGCTATAAAGACATTTGATACCAAACTCATATATAAAAAAAACATGTATATATATACCTTATATATATGCCATGACTGGTTTATCAAGCACAGGCAGAAGAAGGAGAGAGACAAAGGCGGTGGAAGGAGGAGTTGCAATGTCTGTAAACAAGAATGGCGACCGCGACCATGAGAGGAGCAAGGCGGGAAGCGAACGGTGGATGGTGGAAAACGAGGCGAAGTCGGAGACGGGAGCGGGTCCGTGGGTGAGGCAGGACGTGTGTAGAGCTCCGGTCGGCTTGCACTGGGCGTGAGGTAAGGCGGCGATGGGCTGTCGAGGAGATGGTCATTGGCCATAGCCATGGGTGTGGCACTGGGCGTGAGGCTCGGTTGTACATGTATTGAAGCATGGATGAGGAGAGAGTGTGGGCCAAGGTGGCAGCGGGAAGGTCGGAGTCGTGTGTTGCTTGGTGAAGCTAGAGGAGATGGCAGCGGAAGAAGTACGCGTGTGTTTTTTTCTTCTTTGTGTTGCAAGAATTGAAGGAGGAAGAGAAACACATGAGGGTGATGAGGAGCAGCAGGTTTTTGATATTTGGAATTGAGGGATGCAGCAAAATGAGAGAAAGTGGTTTAATGTGAATAGATTTTGTATCAATTACTGTCATGATAAACATTGGAAACAAAAACTAAAAGTTACGTTGGAAATAGTAACTATATTCAGAAAGGTGGAATAGAAATAGCCAGCAGTTGAGTTTCAAGACATATTTAATTTCCATTGGTTGACCGCTTTTGCACGTTAGAAAATGAACAGACACAGGAACAAAAGGATAAAATGGGTACCGATACGGTTCAACGTATACAGATTTCACCGTCTCCCCGGACTCCGAAATACACAAACAAATATACCGTAAAGATCAGCGTGACGAGACGATCAAAACGGTATATGGATATCAGTGGTACGATTGAATTATAAAAATTCGAATTTTTATACTAGGGAAAATGCATGAAAAACACATAAAAATAAGATCGACGGAGCCAAAGATGTCCGGTTTTGGAAAAACGACAAACTGACATCTTTCTCAGAAGATGTTTTAGAATTTTTCTATGTAAAAATATTTTAGTTTTGAAAATGTTTTATTTTCATCGCTTTTTAACTGATTAAATTGAAGTAATTTACGCGCGAAATAAGCTTTCATATTTTCGAACGAAAATTTACCGGTTGTTATATTTAACTGGACGCATTTCAAATATTAAATTTATATTTCAAAATTTTATCGTTTAAAATTTTACACAAAATTTCAATTAATAACGTTATTAAACTGGTTAAATTTACGGGTCGTTACAGAACGACTTACTTATGCCGAGCGAGGCCATATGCCGAGCGAGGCTCTAATGCCGAACGAGGCTTGAATGCCGAGCGAGGCTTGTTTGTCGAACGAGGCTTAAATGCCGAACGAGACTTAAATGCCGAACGAGGCTTAAATGCCGAACGAGGCTTAAATGCCGAACGAGGCTTGAATGCCAAGCGAGGCTTGAAAGCCGAACGAGGCTTGAATGCCGAACGAGATGTGAATGTCGAACGAGGCTTGAATGCAGAACGAGGCTCATGGCGAATGACCTTGCTACGCCAAACGACCCTTCCATGCCGATCGAGGCTCTATGCCGAGCGAGGGGAGGTGTGTCGAACGAGGCCTATGCCGAGTCTCTTATTACATGGTCAAACAACCGGGTAACACTTGCTCCCTAAAGTGTATCTTGTGGATGAATATAATGCACATTGAACCATGAGCACTCTGTGTTTCCCTTAAAGCCTTTGCTTTGCCCTCTCTATAGTGATCCCCTGAATGATGAGCGAGGCATTGAATGCTGAGCGACATATTGATGTCGAACGACATTGATGTTGAATGAGGCATCGAATGCCTAGCGAGATACTGATGCAGAACGACATTGATGTCGAACGAGGGAGGTCTCTTGACCAGTTCTACCGGTCGCAGACTATTCGCCTTCCTTCTTTCGTTCCTATAAAGGTTGACACTTCATTCCTTTTACTTTTACCTCCACACTACAGAACTTACGAACTCGCCTCCCACCAGACTTCTACGAACTATTTACCCTTCCCTTCTCTTCTCGAACCCAATAAGTTGCCTCACTTCCTTCCCCAATTATCGAATCCAATCAAAATCGCGTATCCTACTCTAGAATCTCCCCAAGCTTCGAGTCATTTGTTAGGTAATGACCTCTCCGTTAAACACTTCATCTCGATTAGGAAACTTAGAACGAGATTTGAATTCGTGAATCTTCGTAAAACTGAGGACAGTAGGAACCACATGGACGAGGACAACAAATTCGAGGTTAGAACTATTTTAGGGCTAGGCGGAGTGGTGGAAAAAAGGAGGTGTCAGATGTGTTTAGGACATAAGGGAGTAAGGAGTAATGAAGTTAGGGGGTGCAAATTAAGCGTGATGTGTGATTTGGAAGAGAAACGGCTGTGGCTCGGGATTACTCTCGTGTACCGAACGACTAAGAAAGATTGGAGGAGAGCAATGAGTCATGCCGAACAGCGACGAGAGAATAAGGGACAGAAATGAGTGTTGCCATGCCGAACGATGAAGTGAGGGCGATGGAGAGGAATGAGTATTAGGCTTATAGGGCCGAGCGGTGCGGCTCAGCACCATCGCGACTCGGAATGACTCCTGAATGCCGAACGAGGAAAGAGGGAGAAAGGAGAGAAGTGAGGGTTGCACCTAGAATGCCGAGCGGCACGGTTCGGTATGATCATCGCTCGGCATGACTTCATCATGCCGAATGTTGAAGGGCGAGTGAGGGGAGTTTAGGTGATTACTTACCCGAGTTTCTCGAGTATCGTTGGGCATTAAGTCTTGAAATAGACGGCAATGGTCATAACCATTTCAACTCAAATGTAACCCATGTTGACTTGACTAATTTACCATGCCTAATCATGTGACAGAGACAAAGACTTAAGCATATAAACATATCGACCGCTAAGGACTGACAACTTTCCGTATCAAAAACTATAAATCTGAATTTAACTCGATAAAAATAGACTACGACCTTGATATATATTATGAACTTCCGAGTTCAAAATTAAAAGCTACCACTGGACACATGCACTTTACTTTATCTCACTAGTTGCACGGCTATAAATCCTTTGACACTTGCACTCGAACGATAGCACTAGTTCACACACCACATGGGGGCAGTATTTTTGTTGTTAAGTCTAATGTCGATTATTTTTTAAGTATAGTTCAAACAGGTGTTTTGTTAGAATCAACACTCACTAGAGATGTCTAGGAAATCTAGTTCTGCCACGATCTCATACAGACCCGGGCCATCTTCTCAACAAGAAGTAGTTGGAACTTCAAATCCGTAGTCTACTCCTGTACAAAACATGCCGAGCCCCGCGATCACATCAGTCAACTTGGCCACTGATGCCTTGGATGCAGCGATCTTTTTAGACAATCCAATCGATTCCCAAGCCTCGAAGATTAGTGAAAGCACGTTTCGCCATATATGCTAAGTACATGGGATTCCTTTCGACGATGTGTTGGTTCCATCGGGACAGGATCATCCTCACTTTCCCCTAGTCGAATATATAGCCTGCAACAGATTCATGTGTTGGGTCAGCAGTGTGCCGCCATTCAATCCTTTCTTCAGGACCTATTACATTATATCGAGATCGCCCCATCGCAATTATATCCAAATAGCCACGCATTCATATATGGCACTTGCACTCTCTTCATGAGTGTCCTTTTGAGGCTCTCGACTCCCGGTTATGTCCACTATATCTATCGCTTCAAGAGACGGTAGACAGCCCATCTTTTGTGTTCCTAGAGCCGCATAGCAAGTGTCAAATTCTGACCAGGACATGGAGCAAGTTCGCCCAATATAAGCAGGAGTGGCTCTACGTGCATTGTCCTCGCTTTGCAAGGAGATGGGTGGAAGGGAGTAAGTCTTTGTTATGGATCAATACTCATGTTTGGCGAAAACTGCATCTTTTCTAACTCTTTTTCTACTTTTACAATTTTCAACCCAAGTCTCGAAGGTTCCGGTATTCTGACGCTGTCGAAGCTATCCGAGCTATCCCCATAGAAGACCGGGACATCAGATCTCTCATTTCAAATGAATCGCTCTCAAAGTTTGGGCTGCTGGCGGAAGGTCGTCGAATAAGCCTCCCTCAAGGCGTCACTATAACCAGGCCTGCTTCGGGAAAAGGAAAAAAGCAGGCTGGGTCTTCGGCACGTAATGCCGCTGACACACTAGAGGAGGGGGAGATTAAAGAAGTTGAAACTCACGAAGTACAGGGTGAAAATGTTAGTCCCGCTCGGGAACCGATAGTCGAGGTTCATGACATTGAAACGACACCTTCCCCTTCGAAGGGAAAGAAGAAATTGACCTACAAGCTAAGGAAGAAAATAGTGGGTGGAACTTCTAAGGTCACCCTTATTCCAGTAGAGAGAGAGACTTCCTCACAACACTTATAGAGTTCTTTGAAAGGCCTGTCGAACCTCAATATACTTGACGATCTGCTTAACTATGGTTTCGATGATCCAGAGGCCCTTAAGCTTCATTCGTCCATAAGTGGCGATACAAGTGCTCAAGCCTAAAACCGGGGAGAAAAAACTCCTATTAGTAAAGATAAAGAAACTGGTCCATCGGGGGGAACACTAGGACTCACACAAACACGTGCACTTCACCTTGCACTTAAATTTCTACAATAACTCTACTCTTGTCCTTATTAAAATTCTATGCAGGTGACATGGGGCATACACATGGACTTGATCATTTTCGTGGTTCATCTATTTTTCACCACTCCGGTCGGGATTCGGGTTCCGACAATCGTCGAGATAGAGATGACACCAGCGATCGAGACTACCGCCACCAAGAATCATCCTACCGAAGAAAAACCTATAGCCAGTCCTCCTACCCACACGATCCTCCTCCTCAATCTGAGAAAAGCAAAGGGAAGTCCGCACACAAGGGGTCCCAACTTGAGGCCCATCGGGATCAACACTCCGGTTTATCCAGTACCAGACAATCCCGGGATCCCCACAATACACATGTAGTCCCCAGGAAGACTCCTTCCGCTCCTGTGTCTGATCCATCGGTAGCAGAACGACTTGCTAAGCTTAAAGCAACATTCCCAAATATATGCTTTGGTGGCTTGAAATTTCTCCCAGCGATTCATCAGATTCCAAGACATGTCAAACAGAGCGCTATTGCTTGTACTAACGACGTTTATGTCCAGCATGATGCGTTCATTCACTTCGCCAAAAAAGTATCAGAAGTCTCTGTCGAGCGTCAACACAAAATTAATCGCCGGAAGCTCGAGGCTATTCCTGATAAAGACATTATCAATGCTCAAGATGAAGAGCTCTCTTCGTACAAATCTCATCTTGAAGCCGCCCAAAAAAGTGCTAAAGATACTGTGGAGGCTGTCAATCGTCTGGAGACAACTCATAAGAAAGAACTTGACGAAGCGGTCCAATGTTGTGGGGCCCTTGCTTTAAAGAATGATTCAGTACAGAAGGAAAGGGATGCATTCGCCCTCCGAGTCAAAGAGGTGGAAGATCAACTCCATAAGGAAAGAGAGGAGAAAAATGCTGCCGAGGAAGAGTCATAATGATATTGCGATGAGATCGTTGCTACGCGAATTCTGAAGGCAAAACTTGACGACGAGCTCTCTAAGGCCGAGATGCTGAAGGATGAAGCCTGTGAAGAGGGCAAGAGAATAGCATCCATGGAGATTGACTCTCGCCTTGAGGTGGCTACAGTGGCTGGCAGGGAGGAGATTAAGTGCATGTTCGACCCACTTATTGTAGAATACAACGCCCGTGTCCTCATGCAATGGGGCTTAACTTTTCTTGGAGAGGGCTACCTTGAATCTCTAGCCGAGGCATGAGAGACTTTAATAAAGATCAGGAAGGTCGAGATGGGAAGCGAAGAGGTTGACGAGGAGGCTTTGGTGAAAGTATTTCTCAGAGGGAATGAGCCTTCAGACTTGTCTGCAGCGAAGGCTCTCTACTGCAAAGGTTCCTCCTCATCCAAAGGAAAAGATTTCATTGCCGGTCCGTATGGAACCAAGTCTCATGTCCTTCCTCCTACTCAATTGGCTGATCGGCCAGTACTCGATCCATTCGAGCAACACGCTGGTTATGACCCGAAAGATCCTGGCCTCGGCATTCACGTTCTATCTTCCATTCTAAAGGGTGAAACCCCACGGACGGTTGAGAGCCAGCAAGAAACCGGTAAATAACTTTCCCTTTAAAGTTCAAAGTGCCGTTGCTTTTGGCATAAGTTCATTATATTCTAACATCTGTCTCTTGTGATCTTGCGTAGGTCGCTCTGACCCCAAGCCTACTCCGAGGAGCGGTGACGCCAAGGAGAAGTAGGAGAAAACAAGCGAGGCTACTCATGCGGGAGAGACTCCCAGTCCAGATGCTCAAGTGATTGAGGCACTCGATGAGGATAAGTCTGAGACTTCGTCGCCTGTCGAAGGTAGTTATGAAATTGAGATCACAAGCGCCTCTATGCACACTTCTAAAACAAGCATGAAGGAGCAGCTCATGGAGGAAAAGAAAAAGACAGCTGAAATCAAAGTCGATCCCCGAGTCATGGACCTAGATGATCCTTTGAACAAGCCTTTGAAGGTCATCGTCCATGGTGGGTTCAGGCCACTAGAGGTCCCTCATACTTCCTCAGTTGTTACTTCCCCATCAAGGAAAACTTCCAAGGGAAACTCATGTGGGAGGAGTCATCAGAGAAGACGAAGGAGGAAACGAAATCGAAGAAATCAAAAAAGTAGTTGTTACACTCGTTCAACGAGAGTCAGCTTAGATTATGTAATTATTTTTATTTATTTTCAAAGTCAG
The DNA here is from genome assembly GCA_030765085.1 of Allium cepa. Taxonomy (NCBI): domain Eukaryota; kingdom Viridiplantae; phylum Streptophyta; class Magnoliopsida; order Asparagales; family Amaryllidaceae; genus Allium; species Allium cepa. Next base: position 313,659,176 of record CM060945.1, on the reverse strand, counting down.
TGCAGATAGACTTTTGACCTCAAGTTTTGGAGGAGTTGTAGTAGGACCCCATTTTGGATTAATAAATAAAGTTTGTCTTTCAAATTAATTTTGTTGTTAAGCTTTCTTTATAATTGTGGTCGAAACCTGAGCTATTGTGAGTTATATAAACCCCGATTCATTTTCATATAACTCGAAAATTCTTTTTGGGTTGTACATTCCCTATTTCCACGCTTCAGGTACTTAAAATATTTTTTAGTCTATACGTTGGGGACTTGATGTCTTCAAGTCATTTGCACTCTAGTCTGCCCTCTGGGGACTTAGAGATTTTCAATTGTTTATAATCTAGTCCGCACTGTCGGGACTCAGAGTATTCCAGTCCACAATCTGGTGACTTGGAGATTTTAAGTTGTTTATACTTTAGTCCGCACTCAGGGGACTCAGAGTACTCCAATCCACGCTCAGAGGACTTGGAGATTTTGAGTCGTTTATACTCTGGTCCGCACTCAGGGGACTCAGAGTACTCCAGTCCGCCCTCAGGGGACTTGGAGATTTTGAGTCGTTTATACTCTGGTCTGCACTCGGGGGACTCAGAGTACTCCAGTCTGCACTCACGGTACTTGGAGATTTTGAGTCGTTTATATTCTCGTCCGCACTTAGGGGACTCAAAGTACTCCAGTCCGTACTCAAGGGACTTCGAGATTTTGAGTCTTTTATACTCCAGTCCGCACTCAGGGGACTCAGAGTACTCCAGTCCGCACTCAGGGGACTTGGAGATTTTGAGTCGTTTATGCTCTAGTCCGCACTTAGGGGACTCAGAGTACTCCAGTCCGCACTAAGGGGACTCGGAGATTTTGAGTCGTTTATACTTTGGCCGGCACTTAGGGGCTCAGAGTACTCCAGTCCGCACTCAAGGGACTCAGAGATTTTGAGTATTTATACTCTGGTCCACACTTAGAGGACTCAGAGTACTCCAGTCCGCACTCAGGGGACTTGGAGGTTTTGATTGTTTATGCACTTTCATACGTCAGACAGAATAATGTAACTCTAGTTTTCTATCATAAAATTATCATACATGGAGACATCAAGAATTCATGGAAAAAAGGCTTCAAGCCTTTATTAATGAAGCAAGCTAAATTGTCTTATTACATACTGAAAACTAAGAATCAATGGAATGAAAACATGCTGGAAATAATTGCAACAAAGATACAAAATGAATAGACTAAATATAATAATGTCGTAGATGCTCTCTATTCCATGCTCGGGGGAGTGTCACGCCATCAATGGTCACTAGCCTGAAAGTTCCTTCTCCAAGCCTCTGTTCAATGACGTATGGACCTTCCCATGTGGGATTCATATGCGAGAGGACCAAAAAAACTTGTTTCAAAATGATCCCATGTCGAAGACTCTTTACCAGACTTTTTCTTCATAATATCGAGTGACTCAGTGTCTATACGCGACCACACTTAGATCAGCTTCTTCACGTTTTTCATCAACGAAGTCTAGCGATTCCAGCAACAGTTCCTGATTCATCATGGGGTGGTAATGAGTTACCTGATGTGACCGAACTTCAAGCTCTACGGGTATAATGGCTTCTATGCCATATGCCAATGCGAATGAAGTATGGCTAGTCCCGGACTTGTATGTGGTTCTATAAGCCCAAAGTGCTATTGGATGTTCATCCACCCACTTGCTTCTAGCCTTTTCCAAACGCTTTTTTAATATGGACTTGATTACTTTGTTCACGGCTTCCACTTGTCCATTGGATTTTGGATGAGCTACTGCTGCAAACCTTTTTTCAATGCCATACTTTTGACAAAATTCTTTGAACTTTTTGCTTTCGAATTGAGTTAGGTTGTCTATAATGATAGTCTGTGGAAGGCCAAAACAACATATAATGCTTCGTACAATGAAATTAATGACCTTCTTGGTGGTGATCATGGCCAAAGGCTCTGCTTCTGCCAACTTAGTAAAGTAATCGACCGTAACTATCGCGTATTTTACACCACCTTTGGATATGGGTAAAGAACCGATTATGTCGATTCCCCACATTGCAAACGGCCAGGGACTAACGATTTGCATGAGTTCCGTCGACGGAGCTCTCGGGATTTTTGCATACTTCTGACATTTGTCGCATCTCCTTACATAGTCTGCAGCATCCCAATTTACAGTTGGCCAATAGCATCCATAACGGAGGATTTTCTTTGCTAATGTCTGCCCTCCGGTATGGTTACCTCATTCTCCTTCATGGACCTCCTTCAGGGCTCGTTTTATCTCATCGTGGGCAATGCATCGGAGTAAAGGGGCCGAGAATCCCTTCCGATACATTATTCTATCCTGCATTACATATCGCGAAGCCTTACGAATGACTTGTCGTCTTTCGCTCCTTCTTTCGGGCAAGACCCCGTGTAGCAAGTATTGCTTGAATGGGGTCATCCATAATTCCATCTCAATTTTTGTTTCTAACACGAAATCTACCTCCATCATATTTATACTCGAAGTATGTAAGGTTTCGATGGGAACCAATCCCATTTGCTGTGCATCGCTAGTGCTTGCGAATTTTGCCAATGAACCGGCTTCTCTGTTTTGTTTACGCAGGACATGCGAAATATCTTAATATTATAGATTTGCTAGCAGCTCTTGAACCCGTACAAGGCATGGGCAAGTCTTTGTCCCTTCGCCTGATAGTCCCCCCGCACCTGGTATACCACTAGTTGTGAGTCACAAAAGATTTCAATTGATTTTACCCCCAGTTCTCTGATAAGTCTCAAACCAGCAATCAATGCTTCATACTCGGCTTCGTTATTTGTCACTGGAAATTCGAGATTCAAAGCATAACAAACTGATCGGTTTTCAAGAGTCACAAGAACTATGCCAGCCCTCAATCAACGGTCATTAGATGCCCCATCAGTGTACATCTTCCATCGAGCGGGATGTATGACAATGTTACCATCTGATTCGTTTGACATTGTGAATTCAGCAATGAAGTCTGCTAGCGCTTGCCTTTGTATGGCCCTCCATGGAAGGTAGGTAATATCGAACTGAATCAACTCGATATTCATTTTTAACATCCTTTCAGAAGTTTCCAATCGTTGGAGTACCTGCCCAAGGGTTGATCGGTATAAACACTGATTGAGTGTGCCTGAAAGTATGGCTGGAGCTTGCGTGATGCAACCACAAAGCAATAGGCAAGTTTCTCAATCATAGGATAATTTCTTTCTGCCCCCGTGAAGCGCTTACTGATATTGTACACTGGCTTTTGAACTCGGTCCTCCTCGCGAACCAGAGTCGTACTGATAGCATGCTGGGATACGGCCAAGTACACGTACAACATCTCATGGTCTACCAGTTTCGATAGTATCGGGGGATTTTCCAAATGCCTTACCAGAGCTCGGAATTCTTCCTCACAGTCGGATGTCCACTCAAAATTTCTCTTTCCTTTCTTTATTACATTGAAGAAAGGAATACACTTATCTGTGGCTGTAGATATGAATCGACTCAGCGCGGCCACCTTCCCATTCAAGCATTGTACTTGTTTCATACTTTTAGGAACTTGATGTCTCGAATAGCTTGAATCTTCTCCAAGTTAGCTTCGATTCCCCGCGCATTCATAATGAAACCCAAAAACTTCCTTGACGCAACGCCAAAGGAACACTTCAAAGGATTGATCTGCATCCCATAATGTCTGAGTTTATCAAACATCTCCTCTAAGTCCTGGATGTGGTCGTTTGACTGTCATGACTTCACGAGCCTGTAATCCACATATACTTCCATCGTTCTACCAATCTGGTCTTTAAACATTTGATTCACCAGATGCTAATAAGTCGCTCCCGCATTTTATAATCCGAAGGGCATCACAACATAGCAATATAACCCAACATCTGTGACAAAACTGGTGTGTTCTTGGTCTGGAATGTGCATCGGGATCTGATTATATCCCGAGTACGCATCCATAAATGACAGTAACTCGTGTCCAGTCATTGAGTCGACGAGCTGGTCGATTCTGGATAAAGGGAAACTATCCTTCGGGCATGCTTTGTTCAAATCAGAGTACCAACGCAAGTTCTCCACTTCCCATTTGCTTTCCTTACTTGCACAGGGTTGGACACCCATTCAGGGTAGAGGGCGTCTCGGACGAACCCATTAGATTTGAGTTTGTCCACCTCCTCTCTGAGAGCAGCGGACCTCTCCGGGTCCATGCCTCTCCTTTTTTGTTTAACAGGAACGTACTTCGGGCCTATTTTCAACATATGACTCAAAATAGCGGGAGAAATCCTGCACATATCCGAATGTGTCCAAGCGAAAACATCCAGGTTTGCTCGAAGGAAATCAGTGAGATCCTCGGGCATTGACAGGTCGAGTTGTGATCCAATCCTGAGCACTCGTGATGGGTCATCTCGGCTGACTGGAATGTCAATCGACAGTTCAACGGGTGCTGTTTTTGCTTCCTTAGGCTCCCCATCATCATTTCTCGGATCTGCCTCTATAGATCCAAGAATGTCATCCGAGCCAGGGCTCGGGCACCGCTTGTCAATTGTCAATATTTCGGATGCGGACGGAGCTGTTCTTAACCTTTCATTTCTCTCTCTCTACCAGGCCTCTCTCAGCTCAGCCATACAACATGCGCGATCGGTCATCTGATCGCCATACACTACACCAACTCCTTTATCTGTCGGGAACTTCAAAGTCAAACAACATGGGGCCAAAACTGCCCTAAACTCCGCCAAGGCCGGTCGACCGAGGAACACATTGTATGGAGAATTAACATCCAAAACAATGAAAGGTAGGATTTGTACCCTCCTACATTCACCTTGTCCCTTTTCAACTGGAAACTCAATATTCCCTACTGCATCAGTCGCTGCACCATTAAAGCCATGGATTCGGGCTTTAGATGGTTTCAAATCCTTTGTCTCCATTGTCATTTGGTCGTACGCCTTTTTGAAGATGATGTTAACGGAACTTCCACAATCAATTAAAATTCTCTTGGCATATGCTGACCCATTCATCACAGATATGACCATCAGGTCGATGGAAGGAGCCTCCACCTTGTCCGCATCTTGTCTCCTAAACACTACATCATCTGTCATCATGCGTTGCTACTTTACGGGGGTGCCATCCTCCACATTCGAACAACACTCATAATCCGCATGCCTTAAGGAGTTAGCATATCGTCCATCTCCTGCCAGTTCTTGTCTTTAGGATGAGGTCCACTGACGATAGTGTTTATGACCAGTCTCCCTATATTTCGAGCAGGCTCCTCTAGATGGCATGGGGTCGGCCCACGTCCGAGGTCCGATGTTACTTGCCTTCCTTACTACGGGTTCTTGGCAAAATCCTGCAACTTTTCTGTCTAATTAGCTTTTCAATGGCATCGTGGAGGTGTCTACACTCTTTTGTATTGTGCCCGTATGTTTCATGGAAGCGGCAGTACTTTCCAGTCCGCTTCTGTTCCTCTGTTGACTCCTTTGGGCAAGGCTTTCTGTATTGAAAAGCGTTACAGGTTGACAGGTAAATATTCTCAAGAGATGCATTCAGTGGGGTGTATTCATTGTAAGTTGGAATCATTGGCTTCCATTTCCCTACTTCTCTTTTCTTTCAGGGATTTCCTCCTCCGGCCCCTTTAGATTGCCCAGGCTTGTTTTGGACATTGACTTGAACCTTTCTCGAGTTATCACCGGATTGTTTCACGGCGATGTTACTTTTCACAGTCTCATGAATAGGCCCTAGTACCTTATCTCTCCTCGTCCATCTAGCTTCCTCCCTCCTTATGAATTGATGAGCCTTCGAATAGAAACGCTCTAGTGTAGTTGGGGGCTTTTCTGCCAACAATTTCCAAACTCTGAATTTGGATCTACTCCTCGTATTACCGCCATCGGAATCGCATGGTCGTTAGGATTGCTAACTTCAGTAGCCGCAACATGAAATCTTTGCAAGTACTCTTTCAATGACTCCCCCGGAGCCTGGATTACACTAGATAGTGACATCATGTCCTTGGGACAAGTGTCGTGTATCCTGAATTGTTCTATAAACTTCGTTGCCAGCTCATCAAAGCTGGATATAGACGATGGGGGAAGTAGAGTGAACCACAGGGTGGCGATTCCGGATAAAGTGATCGGGAAGCATCTACACTTGGTTGCATCATTCACTCTAGACGAAACCATCATCCATTCACACCTCATCACGTGCTGCCTGGGATTGGTCTTTCCTTCGTTGGCTTGGATAGTTGGCATGCTAAACTTCTTGGGGTACTCGACCTGTAGAATAGTATCCGTGAATGAAGTATGACTCCTGGATAGTCCCCAATCTTTATTGGTCAAGCCTTGATTCTCTCTCATCAATTGTCTGACCATAGTTGATAAGTCTGGAGTTTGTATGGAGGATGGAAGGTTGGCCTCCGTTCTATTGGACCGCTCAGGTTGATAAGCCTGGGATTGGTCTGCCAAACGTGTACCTTGGGGACCGGCTTCATTCGGGTCTTGGTGAGTCGGACGTCCAGTCTCCATACATGCTCCAGCTCCTAAGTTTCCTATTCCGGTTTGAGTGTGGTCTCCAAGATGTAAGTGATCTCTAGTTGATCGATTAGTAGCACGTGCTTGTGCAGTTTCCGTTTTGCGGCGTCTACGCCTAGGAGGTTCATCGGATGAAGTCAAACTATCCGATGAAGAATAAGAAACGGGGCTACCTCTAGCATTCTAATGCTGTTGCTGTGTAAGTGGAGTCATGAGGTTAGTGTTAGCTTGAATCTGCTCAGCGAGTTGTCTTCTACATTCCATGAGTTCTCTCATCAAGTCGTTGAACTCTGTCCTAGTAACAACTTCCGTCTGGTTATGAGCTCCAGCAGTCCCTGCATTGAGATTTGCTTGCTGATTTCTAGGTCCTATCTGTTATACGCTAGCAGTCTCGTTGACGTCCGCATTATGAGAGGCTGATCAGGTACATGGTCTTCCCATAGTAGAGTTGTTGATCAAAACTCACGGACGTCCTGTGAATAAGTTAGATCACCTTTGGAGGATTTATTCAATCCAGTAGCTACAAAGCAGATCCTAACAACCTAAGAATTTGATTCTCAGTGAAAGCACCAAAAAGTTAGCACCAGAATTGGTCACTAACACCCTTGAGATAGATTATGTAGAGAGATTAATGAAGAAAGTAAATTATAACAGAGAATTGTATGTTAAATTAAGTGCAAAGATCAGAAAACCGGATTTATAGTGGTTCGGCGTAACTGCCTACGTCCACTTTGAAGTTAATTTTTATTGCTTTACTCAACAATTGACTACAAATATAATCCGTACACCAACTACTTGAATAGAAATTCTAAGTAAAGAGAACGAGTCTTAAATGTAGTAGAGTCTCCCAAGTGTTCTCGAAAAATGGTCCCTTTCATTGTGCCCCTGCCTCTCTATTTATAGATGAAGATGGGTTGGACTTCCCTCATGGGCCTAGGAGTAAGATACCTCGGCCCGTACTAAGTGACTTCTGTACGTCGAGCCACAAATGCCAAACGAAAATTGCAAAACCATGTCCCCAAGCTGAACAACTTACTTATGCCAAGCGAGGCCATACGCCAAACGCGGCTTGAATGCCGAACGAGGCTTGAATGCCGAGCGAGGCTTATATGTCGAACGAGGCTTGAATGCCGAGCGAGGCTTGAATGTCGAACGTGGTGTGAATGCCGAACGAGGCTTGAATGCCAAACGAGGCTCATGCCGTACGACCTTGCTATGCCGAACAGCCCTTCCAGGCCAAACGAGGCTCTATGCCTAGCGAGGGGAGGTGTGTCGAATGAGGCCTGTGTCGAGCCTCTTGTTACATGGTCAAACAAATGGGTAACAGTATGCATTCAAGCTAGGAAATTGAATATATATATAAAAATCAGTATTCGATTTTTAACAGTAAGATATATATATATATCATTCAATTTAAATAAATATATACAGTAGCATATATATGCATATTTTTCAATTTTTATATAGGTAAGAGTTTGAAAAATTAAAAGGGTTTCACTAAGGTAAAAAATTAATTTTGTTTTTAATTTAATATATATGTATATATCCACATGCATGCTCTAGTTTAAAACAAAAAAAATTGGGAGTTTGAAATGTTTGAAAGATTTTATAAAATTTGATTTTTGAATCTATATAAATTAATTTTTATAAGTGAGGGTTTCAAAGAAAAAGAAAAGAAAATATTTTGTTAAAAAGGAATTTAGTTTTAAATTTAACTTTTAGTTAAATAAATTTACTAAGAGGAATTGGTTTAAATTTAAAAGTATTAGTTTAAAATAAATCATTAGTTAATTAAATTATAAAATGGCAATTAATTATTCAATTTGCTCGGATATTAATAAACCATATAGTTGTTTATACAAGGTTTAAAAAATCATGAAAATAAGCTGGAGGGGAAAAGGATTGCAAAATAAAAGCAAAGATGAGATCTTCTCACTCAATTGAAATAATTAGAATTTCAATTACTGATTGATTGTTTGGATGTGTGTGTGTGTATATTGGAATGATTGATTTCCCACACCGCATAATAGCCGATGATATGATATAATCCCATATACCGCGATATTCCACCTCGAAGTGGAATTGGTATTTAATTGTTGTGCTAACATCTGTGGATGTAGGGAAATAGGTTGGAGGGATCCAACTGGATTTCTCAAATATTTGAATTTATTTTTATGTTATGATGTGATTATTGATAATCTGTGAACAATTATATTGGTGATTGAAATCATTATAGGATATGGTTTGGCCGAATATATTCTAGTATTTTAAAATACCAAAAATATATAATTGGATTGTTAGATACTAAAGTAGAAAATTTTAAGTAAATTAATTTTAGAGAATTGGGTAAATTTAGAAGAAGGAATTTAAAAGTATGAAAGTTGATTTTTGAAATCCTATTAAATAAATTCCTAGTATGGGGAAAAGATTTTAATAAATGAAAATAAATGGATTTCGAGTAATATTGTTCAAAAGTTGAAGTATTTATTTAAAATTCAGATTTTAAATAATTTGGGAGAAATAAATGAATTTATTTCTTAAAGGTAGTAAATTTTGAAAATCAATTTGGAATTTGATTTGGGTGTTTGAAAATAAATTTTTGAAAATCAATTTGGAAACTGATTTGGTGTTTGAAAATAAATTTTTGGAATTCAATTTGGAATTTGATTTGGTGTTTGAAAGTAAATTTGAAAAATCAAATTTTTAAAATTGTATATCAGAGGATATTTGAAAATTTAAATTCACAATTTATAAAGGAAAGAGTAATTTGTTTTAAAAATAAATATTGGTTTATTTTTAAAGGTGTGGAAAGAAATTTACGGATTTGAAATGTAAATTGAGATAAATCAAGAAGGATTTACTAATTATTTTGAATGGACTATTTTTGAATGGAAAGTGCATTTTTCCTGGAAAGCCGAGTATGTTTTCAAAGTAGCTTTTAAATATAAATTAAAAGTTCCAAAGTTGGTTTTAAATAGAATGTTTGTGGAGAAAGTAATTTCGTAAATTGTTTTTAAGTCTTTAAAGTAAGTATTTATTAAGTTAAGTATAAAAGTGATTATTTTAAAGATTTAATTGATATTTGATTTAGAAAGTGGTTATTTAAATAATAATACTCTATCTAATAATTTTACTTTTAAATTTAGTTTGGACTTAAGTTTTATATGAGATATTGGTAACTAATATTTAAATAAATATTTTTGAAATAGTTTTTATTTCAAATGTTTCCAAGTATATATTTTTGGATAAGTGATTTAAATTATTCTGAAGTATTCGAACTTGGCAAAGTTTCAGTGGAAAAAAACAATATTTGAAATTTTATTCCGCGTGAGGAAAGTGATTTGAAATTTGTTTTCAAAGGGTTGAAGTGTGAAAATTTATCTTGTGATGATATTTTAAAATAAATAATTTGGGGAAATTATTTAAATTTGATGGTTGTTGTGAATGCTGTTTGATAGTTAAATAACCAGCTATAATTGGCCTTTATATGGCATTTGAATTTCAATGTGACTGGGGGCCGGATTCCAAATAGTTATCCGAAAACCACATCGAATGTTGGTGATGGATCTTTTGTTTAAAAGATCAAAGTGGAAATTTGCTGTGATTTACTTGAAATCTGAATGTATCCACTTATTTTTTTAAAATAAGCGCTCTTATTCAATTAAGCCGGGAGAGGACTTTATGTCATAAAACTCATTCCAAATAAATGATACGACAAACTGGATTGCATTTGAAGACGGTGTTGAAGACCGAGTATGTTCGAGAATGAAAGGATAACCTATCGATTGTCTCTGCACTGAGTTGCTCCGGTATAGAGATCTCCATATGTGATGGGGAGTCTGGTTGGGATTGTGGATACCCGGATTTGCAAGGGCTTTTTCCTTAATTGGACAAAGTGCCTTCGGTTCCGTTCAAACCCGAAATGGACTTGTATGGATGTATGTTTGACATTACACTTTGAGATATAAAGTTGGTTTCTATCAAATACATTTCTGTTGGTGGCGGAGAATTTATTCTCTTAGCTTAACACCCTTCTTTGAGACGTACAAGCTCAAAGGTTATGTAGTTGATATTTACTAATGATATATTCCCAATCTGGTAACGTGGCATGCTAAGTGTTGATCATTTGTTGATCGAAGCATGGCCTTTGTGAAAAGCGTAGCTTTGTGGACGAGACTTCGTCGAACCTCACACCCTGAAAATGGCTGAAACGGGAAGGATGCAGCAAGGTTATGTGGGTCGCACCCCTTAGGATATGTGCATTTCCTTCTGGGTAAAAAGTGGTATCTTGTATGAAGCCCAAATATTTAACTTGCATGGGTAAAAAAGTGGTATTCTGGTATGGAGCCCAGATTATTTACTTATGTAGTTGTTGGTTGTTGAGGCGCCTCTGAAAAGGTTTAGACCGGGGGGTGGCATACTCTTGACAGTTAGTTACATAGTTACAGGGGTAACCCGACCTTGTATTGGCAGAGAGCTGGTTAAGTCCTCGGAGCGTCCCTCCAGAGGCGTTCCCATTCGTTGAAGGAAGTTCTTTAGCCTTAACCATTTGTTGGAAATCCAATCATCCAATACGAGCCCTTTATGATTGCAGTTGTATAACCTGCCATTCTTAAATGGTAGCTATAGCAGGCATAATATAATGGTACCTATGCTGGCTAAGATTTATATTATACTTTCGTAATGTTTTCCACACTATGCACTAATAATAATATCAAAGGATTTTTGCATATCAAGCATGTTTGACTACCATAAGGAAAATCTCCTCCAATTTTGCGATCGCATTATGTGTGTGACGGGAGGCCTTATGATAGTTTCATTTTCCAAAAGCATAGTGGATTTCGTTTCCTTTTATTTTGTGCAAATAACTTTTTTTAAGATCTCACACCAGTCCCATGACTGACCTGGAGTTTATTGTTCCCTCTCTAAACTCTCGGTGCCCATAATTTTCCACACGAGCAGCCTAGAGTCAGGTTATCAGTTGTTCTAGAGCGAAGTCAGAAAAGCATGTTGTGGAGATCACAAGACAAGCTGGATGGCAAGACGTATCACTTATGTTATGTTGTATCTTGTGTGTGTGGGTTGCTGCAAATTCAGTTTCCATTTAGTCAAGTCGTCATAAATGCCTAGTGTCGTGTTTTGTTGTTGTAGTACTCTGATGTTGTAATGTATAAACAGATATAGTTCTTTTGTTTAAAGATTATTCATTTATCTATTATTATTTTGTTCCGCTGCGAATGTGAGATTCTGATATTGTTTCTATTTTCTTCTTCTACCTTCTTCTTCTTTGACCCTAACGGTTCGGTTTTTCGGCATTCGATTGTTTGGCATTTGATACAGTGGACGTATTGATGTCGATTTTCGGACGTCAAAAAATTGGGTCGTTACGTACAAAAACTGTTGGGTTTTAAAAACATACTTTTTAGTAGTGTATAGATGATATATATATATACACATATAGATTTCGTATGATAGTATATACAATTTTTTTAATATTTCATTGCATATATAAGTTCACATCAGTTTTACAAAAAAATATAAGTGATAGTTCGATATGTATATAACTCTGTTGACAAAATATATGTATAACTAAGCTATATTTATTTTATAATAGTGTGTGTATATACTCTATGTTACAAGTTATATATTAGCTCAGTTGTATCTACGTGAGAGTATGTGCAGCCTACATATATATAATGTAAGGACTTTTATTTTATCTGTTTGACTTTTAAGGATAAGGTAAAGGTGGATTTTTGCTTACTGAGTTATATTATTTATTATATTATTGATAGTTCATATATCAGTATATATGATAGTTCGTGTCTAAAGTGTTTATTTTATAAGTACATATAAGCTTATTTATGTACTAAGTATTGATTTAAAGAAATGATATAGATTTTGATTTTGTTAATGTTTGATTTTTCCAAATATACTATAACGGTTTATTTTGATTTATGTGTGTAAGTTAAATATTGATTTTGAAATAGATTATAAAGATTTTATTTTATCTTATTTTAATATGAGTTAATATTAAAATTTAAAACTTTATATATATATATATATATATATATATATATATATATATTCTCATCGATTTCTGTTATCAGCTCTATCCGTCGAATTTATGCTAATCTTACTTTGCTTTGGAGTTTGTGTTTGGATTCGTAACCCATTTAAGTGTCAAATCTCTCCAGCCTCGAAAGGTGAGCAATCACTCACGATTAACATTCCTATATGTATTAAATTTGATTTCAATTGAAATGACAATTGAAATATGTTGTTTTAGTTATTTACTAAGGGTTATGGATGTTGAGTCATCCATAATATTAATTTCTAGTGACAAAACGAGAACCGTTAATTGCATTTATAACATCAGGGCATAAGAATATGAAAATTTTCAAAACCAATTTCATTAATATCTTTCATCTTTCATATTCATTATAAAATCCCATTACATAACTCCATCGTCCATGTTTAAAGAAAATATAATAAATACAATTATATTTCAAGAGCGACATATAAAGATGCCCCTAGGGTGATCAAAGTCTATCTACTTGACAGTTATAAATCCTGTCATTACATCCATTTAACAAAGAAAAAAAATATAAACAACAAAGCGGAAATAGACTACTAATATTAGCTAGCTTGCATCCTGCATGTCTCCAGAAGCTTATTCGTCTAACGTGAAATTCCCTACTCCTGGCCTACTCAAATAAGTACCCGAGAGTTTATAGGGAAAAACAAAAAAATTAGTTTAGACAAAAAGTCTGGTGTGAATAACAATATGCCATCTCAAATCAAACTATAAATCTACCGAGACCACATCGCTGAGCATAACATTCCCTCACTAGTATCTTATTCAAATATGTCAATCGTAAATCATGCACCTGCAATCAAATTGGTTAGAACATCGTAATATAATCATATGCAGGCATGCAATGTTGGTAAGTCTGATTAACCTGTCTTCTTAGGGTTAGGCCCTCCCATCATTTACCCAATATCATAAAATGTCCCTAAAATGTGGACAATCCATCTCAAATTAAATGGACTATTTATCTCAACTCAAATGGACTATTTATCTCAAAGTAAATGGACTATCTTTCTCAACTCATATGGACTACCCATCATACATCTCATATGAATAATCTATCTCGGGTCATGTGGACTATCCATCACACATATCATAATTTTGTTAACGTTACTATGAACCTATCAAGAATTATATGGATTATCCGTCTCATATAACATGTGAACTATCCATCGCACATATCATAGTTATCCTAGATTTACTATGAACCGATTGGTTTTCATAGGTTAATCAATAACCTAACTCCTCATATGGTTAGGGGTAAATAAGTATCTTTTGATTACTTCAAGGCATCCTACGCAATTGATCTATCTGATCTTCTAGATGCCATTCTACTCACTCAGGAGTTTAGTCTAACCAAACTCACTACTGGGTCCACCTAACTAGTAATCTTTGCCCTTACACCCCAAGAAATACTGTTGGGTCACGATGTTGTGAGGATGACAATGCAAATCATATAAATATAACTGATTATATGACAACAAGAACAAATAACATTATTTATTCAAACATGTCTAATCAACAGTCATTGACATCACAAAATTACTTAATTCAAGTAATAATTTCCTTTGGCAAATTCTTATAAAACTTTGGGCTAAAATGCTATTTTATTTCCTTGAAGACAATTATCATTATAAATGATTATTCACTTAATTTTTTTTTAAAATTAGAAAAACACTTTCCAATAGTTATATAAAATTCCGTGCCCACATACAACCATCTTAAAATAGCTTTTAAATCATTCGGTATCAAAAGGTAGGTTGTCGAACCTCTAATGGCTTATTGGACCACTGAATAAAACTATTCAACTTATAAACATACAGCATCTATGTTGCTAGAATATGATATCGAGCCTCTATATCGAGTCTCTAAAACAATCATTTTGATTTGTGAAACATATGGTTATAACGGTGAAAATATGCGGTTATCGAATTTCTAATCACAAAGGTTATCATGCCTTTAAACATAGCTTTCTCTTTGCAAAACGTAAGGCCATCACACCTATAAATCATAGGTGTCGAATTTATACACATGCGGCATCAATGTTGCAAAAACATGGATTTAGAATAAATAGGTGACAAGGGGTGTCGGGTTCAAAACAGTTGGGGGATATCGATCCTCTAAACACAGAGGGTGTCGGGCCCTTAAAAACCTAGAATGCCAAGTCTATAAAATCTTGAGGGTACCGAACCTATAAAATAAAGAAGGTGTCGAAACTTTAAAAGGACTATACAGAGTCCCAAAACCCTAGAGTGTCGAGCCTTTATAATCTTGAGATATCAAACCCCTACAGTGCTTGATACCGAACTTCTATATAAACAGATACTTCACTTATCTACCAAGTAGATATTGCATGTATCACTCCATATAGATGTCGAATCTATAAACTCAATGCATCATATATCTATTAAATAGTTATTACATGTATCAATCTTTTTCGACATTGAATAACAAAGAGATGGGGTTCCAAATATCTACAATGTCATTTCTATAATAATTATAAAACTGATTTGTTTCTTTTCAAAGCTAATTCTTTCCACCAGCTCCTGGCCCTTGCTAAATATGATTGGTTAAAAACACTTTTCATATTCTTTTTAAAAATTCACTAGAAGAGGACATTGTACCTTCCCAAAGTAATTAGCAAACCCTTATAATTAACATTGTTAATTAATATTAATTAAAAGCATTTCTAGCATAATAAATTCATAGAAAATCATAACCACTTGGGAAAATCCTTAAAAATCTTCGAAAATTAGAATTTCCATATTCTTTCACATATAAAAATTTCAAGGCCAAAATATTTATTTAATTATTTCAAATAATTAAAAAATTAAATAAACTCCTTTTCCATCTTAGGAAATTCATAAAACATTCATATAAACTTAAAAATTTATGAAATTTAAAAAACCATCTCCAAAATAATGTTTATACATCATATCAAAATTTCAAGTTGATTAGAGATCAAAAATTAGGTTTTTTGCCTTTAAAACTCCTAAGAATAATTCCAATAATTCATCATTCAACCAAACAAGGATATAATAAACCATAGCATGACATATTATCAAAAAATAATCAGAAATCGTCCTAGTTCCAAAGACAAACATAACTAAATGAGATGGATGCTATTATTCGCCTTAAATTGGATAAGAGAGATTGAGATTTATTGTTGATTAATTTTCCTAAGCTCTTCCATTGAATCCTTTAGAGTATCCCTTCACCTTTTTCTAGTAATAGCCGACCTTCCATGTGTTTTTGTCTGATTAGAAATGAAAATGAATGAGAAAGAGAGGGTTTAGGGAGTAGAATAAGGAGTTATTCCCATTTTTCCCTTCTTATTTATTTCTTCCTATTTTATGTTAAAATCAATCTTATTAATTGTTTAATTAAAGACTGACCCAATTAATTGTCAAATCTCATTCACTTTATCATCACGCATCACATTATTCTATTTAATTTATCTATTTAAACCTGCTGAATAATACTAAGCAAAATTAAGGGTGTTACAACAAGTGAAGCAAACTCTTCCTTTAACTTAGAGCTATCGATAACAATCTCTATAAGGGGTCCTCGACCGCATTAATAGAATCTTCTTGCACTGATTCATAGGTAGGTATATGAATAGCCTGTACCCAAGTTTATGCGGTGCTATCTGGCCTAAAGCAGCATCAAACATCTGGGTCAATCAACAAAGGGTCTCCATTTATCTATAAGGTTAATAATGATGTAATCGCTAGAACAATCGGCACAAGCCCTTAGACCATCCGCTACACGACACTAACTCAAGTCAGAGTTTTTAGCTACAGTTTTATAATATTTCGATGACCAAAAATTTGCAACCAAAGAATTGACGACCACTAGTAATTTGTTAGAGTGTTGAAATAGATCTAGACATGCAGCACCAGAGTTGTATCTATAGATTTGATTTCTTAGTTCCAAAAAGCTAATGTTATAATCAAAGAGGTGGCCATGGTCAGCAGTGAAGCCTTATAAGATTTATTGCTTTATGTCTGATCGATGAAGCAAATGTTAAGAATTTGGCAATGGCCGAATGCACATTGCTTTTTTTGTAACCAAATTTCCCGTAGTAACAACGTTGAACTGGATCTTGGCAATTTGAGGCATGGTGGCCTTTATCTCCACATCGCTAATAGAGTATCTTAGGGTTACAGATAGCACGAAAGACCCAAGGAGGATAAAAAGATTTAGAAAAATTATTATAGAAGTCAGCGTCGAGGTTATTGAGTGAGATAGATCTCGTTTAACTGTATAAGCATAGCTAGGTTATTGCAGGGGAAACATAAATGTGAAGAGATCGTCAGTTGAGAGTGGGTTTTTTCTAGATGATAAGTTTTGAGGGGTTCGGCCATTAGTAGTTATGAGGGAGGAATATGGATTGAGATTGCAGAAGTGAGGAGCAAGGGGCAGATGGGGATTGTGATATGGTAATAGTAGTGGAAGTTAGGGTTTGCTGATCTTGACAAATAGAATTTTGGCAGTGGCTGAACGACCATTAACGATGGGACTGTGTTTTAGGGTTAGTGGATGTGAAGGAAGAGGAAACCATCAACAAATACTAAATATTAATTATTAAAAGTTCAAAAATAATATTTAATTTATTTAAAATATATTTAAACCTTCGTATTTTTGCACTAATAAATACACTTATAACATTTATTAAAAATACAAAGAAGCCCTAGGATGCCTTTCAAAGTTAACTTTAAAAAATCATCGAACATAAGGAATTTTCAATGTGCATACATAGCGACCTTTTCGCTTTTAACTATCACAATTTCCATTCATAGTTTTATAAATTTCCCAAACCAATTCCTTGTTTTCCAACACATCATATAATGTGTAGTGAACAACCAAATATATACTTTAACAATATATTCACATTCTAATCAATTTAACATATGTCAAATATAAGGGATTTCAAAGTGCGTTTACAATAACTGTTTCGCTTCAACAATTTATAACACACATCAACTTTACAAACAACATTATCAAACATGTAAACTACAAGTCTTGTCCACAACACATATTTAAAGGTTTACAAGAGAGAATATATTACATATAATGTTATCACTTGCTTTCTGAAGCAAGGAGGGGTCCAAAAGCAATAATTTATATTATTATCAATTTTAACATATATTTTGTAACAACCCTGTAACGACCTGTAAAATTCGATGATTAAAATGAGTTAAATTAATAAGATTTTAGTTAAATTTAGAAGAAATAAAAATCGTATAATTTATGTTGGAACGTAAGTTATTTATAGGGCAGTGATTGACGAATAAAAAGTTTGAAACCAAGTAAAGAAATTTATGGAGAACATTTAATAGTAATTTATGAATATATTAGGCAATTGAAAATTTATGGATTTGTTAAAGAATGCAAAGTTATAATTGAGTGTAAACAGGAATATTTGGTAATTATTTAAAATAAGAAATATGTGATTTCGTGAGATATTTAATTGGGTATTTCATAAATGTTACATTTACGGGAATGTGATACAATGTTAGAAATTAGTTGTAGAAATTGTAATTAAAATTAACAATTTATAATAAAATTGCAATTAATTGGAAATAATGAAAATTGTCTTACTTGGTTATAAGTTTAATATAAGAAACAAATGGAAATGTTGAATTAGTGAATCGTTAATAAAATTATTAACTAGAATGGAATTCAAATCAATATAATAATGGAAAGTATAATTGTTGCACTCGAGTAAGTTTTAAAAATAAAAGTGATTAAAGGTTACTTAAACGACAATTAATGAATGTGTTAAATTTGTAAAGGTCAAAATTGATTGCATTAGTAAATTGGGAAAGGAATTCAAAATTATGTTAACTGACAAAGAATACGTAATAAAGTGTAAATTTAAAAAATCAACGGCCGTTAAGCAGTTATAATATTTATAGTTGATGATAAACATTACTTAGTGATTATTAATATAGTAATGGAAGGGGGAATGTAAATTTAATAGAAACGTAAATTTATATTTTAGGTCGTAATTGGTGAATTGAGAAACAAGTTCAAATGAGGTATTTGATGGAATTCTTTAATAAATAAGAATTTGTTGTTCTTGTATTATAAACTTAGGTATAATTGAAATTGCTTCTAATAGAATATAATAGGAAGGGAGTATTATAAATGAATGGTTATAAACTTAAGTAAACAATTGGGAGGCTAAGAAATTTGATTAAGCATAATTACTATAAATAATAATAAATGAGATTATGTAATAATGAAGGAATGATTAAATATATAATGCAATAAAAGAAGAAACCGACATGACAATTATAAATGAAAACGAATACTTGGGAGTAATAAATGAAAATTTTGAAATAAACATTGAACCAATAAATAAAAGTAAAAGTTGTATAATAAGTAAATGTAAATTTTATGGATGAATCCTTATATGAATAGAAAGGGGAATGAAGCAATAAATGTTATGAGATGAAATTTATAAGGATGAGACTAAATTAGGCAAATTGGTGATTATCATTAATTGTTTACCCATTTGTTTCATTTATCGAATTAGTTTAAATCCATTGGAATAAAACGTAATAAAAAAACTACGTTAATGAAAATTTAGAGGAAATTTAAGAATTAATGCAATAACCAATTTAGTGCGAATAAATTTATGGAACCAATGGTAAGATCTTAACTAATTGTAATTAATAATTTGAAATAATGACTATTGGTTGAATAAAGGGATGGAATAAAATTTTATCAATATAATGGAATTTAATGCACGATAATAGGATAAATTGCAATTCAATGAAAAGTAAATACTTAGAAGATTGTATAAATGGAAATTTAGATAAAATTTAAGAATATCATTATAAACTTGTATTAAATCATGGTAAAAGTCCAAGTAATTAAAAAGGATGAATTGGTTAGTTTATAAATATTGAAAAAAAAGGTGATTAATTAATTTAAGATTAATATATTTAATTGATAGGAAGTAATTGTTCTACTTATCATTGCATTCATTTAGCCCATTTTGAAACTTAATCAACTGAAATTAATGTAATTGAAAATTTTCAATTAATAGGGGAGAGAATACTAATTATAAAAGGTGAAATTAAAAGCAGCTTATGTTTTGTGAAATATAAGGAAAGTTTTGATTCAATGAAAAAAAAAATTACATCAAATAAAATGAATGTTTCATCTATGAATGTAGGTTTAATTTCATTAAAATAAAGAATAGAAAGATGGATTTTAAAGAAAGAAATATATGTTTATTTGAACTATGTTTTAGCTTACAGATTGATTACAAGGATAGGAAAATAATTTATTTATTACTCTTGTGTATTAACAATAAATTTATAAACGTGTTTAAATGAACAATTGTTCTAATTTTTTTTATCCATTTAAGTTGTCTATTTTAAAATTTAACTTTGTAAGTAACTGCAATTAATGTAATTCAAATGTTTCAATTAAAAGGAAAGGAAATGTTGATTGCAATTAATAGATTTAATAAAAGAAACGCATGTTTTGTGTTAAACAATAATGGTGTTTTAATGGGAATAAAAGATAATTTTGAGAAAAAAAATTTGAATGTTTTCATTTTTAAGGTAAGTATAAATATTTTATTATGCGTAGATAAAAACCTAAATGCGTACAAAATTCTACTTTCATTTGCAAACCTTTCCATTCCTACGTACATTTCCTTATCTATTATTAATGCATGAAGCTTTAATAAGAAAACATGACATTTATTTTTTTCCCTCCACATTCATTTTCTAATTATAAATAACCTACATCTTATTTCTCCTTTTACATTTTGTTTCTTCTAACACCTCATATTCAAAAGCTCTTATTCTTGCAAATCCAAAAGCATTCTTTTATAAAAATGATTTTTTTTTTCATTTTTCGTACACTTCCTGTCCTCATCTTAGTTGTTCTTCAATCTTTTCCTGAAGCCTCATCTCAAGAAAAACGTAAGTATTAAAAATTTTCTTATTTATATATATTTTTAAGGCGTACTAATTTTTATTTTAATAATATTTCTTGTAAAATGAATATCTTTTGCATATAAACTTTGATTCACACGCGATTTCTTCTGTTGGATTCAAATTTATATTCCGGACAACATGAAATTGATTTAACTAAATTTGGAGACTGTTGAGTTTTTCGATCCTGTTTGGATTTTTATAGGCTAAAATCAAAGGTGAGTGTTTTAACCCACTCACAACTTCTAAGATTTCTTATGTTTGTTAAATTCACTTATGATGTGATTTGAAATTTATTTATAGCTGTTTGGCATATATTTCATCATTTTCTCAGTTAATTTGCATTTATTTAATTAACTTGTTATTTAATTCATTATTGCATATTAACTACCAGTTAAATTGTTATTTATTTTATTGCATATACACTGCCAGTTAAACAGTTATAATTTATTTTTGAATATAAACTGATAGTTGATACCTCTTATTATCACCTGTTATATATTGATGTATTGTTTGAATTTGGATGATGATTGTGATAAATGGTTGATGGTTCATATTGAATGAATGGATGTTGTATTTCATATTGTTACAAACTGCAAGTTATTATGCATTTTCATTTCATTCGGGATTGCGATTTGAAATGATATACAACCGCATTTTTATTTTTAAATTGCGGATTGAAATGATAAATATCCGTATCACTTGACCATAGGATAGAAAATTATATACAGACACCGCGGTATATATATAATAATATATTGAAATGATATCTATGGTTTGTAAAGAATATATATGATTTTTGATATATTGATTTGGATATTGATAAAGATTATTTTATATATAGTTAAATTTTGGTTTTAATCTATGAAAAAAATTGGTTTTAAAGTATAAAATAAAGTTTGATTTTATTGAATATAATATGGATAAGTATTTACTTAAATTATATTTAATATAGAGTATATTTTGATTTTGTAAACCAAGGTTGAGAAGATAGTTGAAATTGATTGAGATTTTATTTAATTAAGAATTATATGTAATAAGGGTCCATTTGGAACTTATTGAAATTTAGATTTTAAAAGAATATTGTTTTATAACAAAATTCGGGGTTAAGGTGATTTAAGTGAATATATCAAGTCTAAATAAATTAAGGAATATTAATTGTTGAAATTTGAAGTTTATTTAAAGGATACTGGATTTATTAAATTAAATATTTCAAAACTAAATGATAGTAAAGTAAATTTGGTATATATATATATATATATATATATATGAATTATAAAATTTATTTTTGAAACATTGAATATTAAAGCTTTGAAATATATGAAATTTGAACGGTTTATCTGAGGATTTAAATCTGTATTAGAGTTGATTGCGAAATTAAAGAAGCTAATTTATTTTATTAAGTAATTTAATTTTTAAACCATTTCAGCGGTGTAGTTATATTTCAAAGTAATGAAATTTAAAGTTTTATGTTTGGAAAGCTATATTTCAAGTATTTGGTTTCAAAATATTATAACTTTGAAATGAGTTTTAGAAAAGGATATATTAAAATAATATCATATTGATTTGGGTTTTAAAATAGAAATTATATCGTATTTATATGGTTTGGAAATGGATAATTATATTCTGGGTTTAAAGTATAAACTATTTTAAAAGACCACGATGTTATAATAACGTTTGTTTGTTGAATGGACCGGGATCGGAAGTTGTCTTACTCTCTGCCAACTCCGAAAACCACTTTAACAACCGTGTATGCGGTGGAGATTCCAAAATGAAGTAGGATGGTGGCGGTGCTTCCTTTGAGGTAAATACGTGGATCCGACTCCCGTGAGTTGGCATAAGGTGGATAAAACAGGAGGGATTCTCGGGCCAAGGAGGTAGCCCCTCTTATCGGACACATCCCTTCGATATTATACTCTGACTTTTGGATTGATTTGGTGGCCACTTTTGATTTTTGATTTGGGGGTGTGGCTCGAGGTGGGCGGTAGCTGCGGCTATGCGTTACCACTAGTCCAGATAGCAATTGGTATATCTACCCTGGCATTTCCTAGTTATGCCGTGTCACCTACCCTAGCGCGCCTTATACGATTTTGTTTTATACCATACCTATGGAGTGCCCTCTGACGACGCCTAGTACGGGGGAGATTACGGTACTGTATAGACTATGGGAATATAAAAGTGTGTTAAGGTGGAAAATGTAAAGCCTTAACGCTATTTTCAGTATATTATACTTTACTTTAGACACTATTATAATAGCGTATATTACTACATAGTAGATAGTTTAACGGATCCTTAGGAGGTGTGAATCCCGAACACCTCTTAAGTTACTGCACTCATATTTACTTCTGTTGATTTAACTTACATAAGTTCTTTTAGTTCTGACTCGAGTGTTTTGTCTTTTCAATTCGCTCGGGTCAGTCCGAGCATTTCAGCATCGAAGACTATATTTTCTGGAGGACGAAGACGAAGATATCATTACTATTATTTATTATATTATTCACTGCATCATGTACTCCGCAGCATTGTTTTATTGTTATGTGTAACTCTGATATATGTTGTACAAGTATAATCGAATATTTTGTAAAACAGCTTTATAAATTGTATATTTGATTATTATATTTTATCGTTCCGCTACAAAATTCTATTTTGTTTTATTTCTTCCTTCTTTTTCTTATTTACCGTATAGCAATCCGCCCTTCCGTACGGTTTGAATTGGCATGTGTGTCGATTTTAAGCGTGCGAAAAGGCGAGATGTTACATCTGGTATCAGAGCTTTGGTTTAGTGATAAACCTTAGCTTTGTGGGGTTTGACTCTTTACTAATAGGGTAGCAATACCCTATGCGAGTCGCTGGGCGTAAATATATGAGAGAGCGTACTTGTTAGTGTTATAAAAAAGTTATATTATTGTGGTAATCTGTTCCGTTTTGTATTTATAACTTCTGGTTGGTGCATGGGACGCTATGATATCAATAGGGATTTCTAAACACTTAATAGGACAGGCCAACACAATATTTGTTTTAATATATGTGAATGAAATAATTTTGCCTATTATATTTTCTATATATATAAGATAATTTTTATAAAGGATATATATATTTGGTTGTAAAACAATGGTTGTTAGGTAGTGTAATATATAAATATTAGTAAAGTAGGATTTGAAATTAAAATAAATAAAATTGGAATTTAGAACTTAAGTTCCGGGGTTTTGAAATTTCTTTTGAATGATTTTGAAATACAATAATAATATTATTAAAAGAATTATTTTCTGATATGAGTATTTCAATATAAATTTGAAAGAAATGTTTCAAAAGAAATTTTGGAAAGATAAAGTTGTACTCTCCTCTCTGTCGCTGGAAAATAATTTCGGTGATGTGTGCACGCATCATCGACATTCATTTTCGAGTTTCGAAGTGGGAAGGCCACTGTAGTAGTTTTACTACAGATATAAAAAAAATATGTTAATTTTAAATTGTTTTAAATATAATTGGATATATAAATACATTAATCTTTTATTTTAAAATGATTTGAATAAAACCCGGTATTTAATTCTTAAGTTTCCATTGATCAATAGTTTCATTTATTGTAGTGAAATTGAATGTAACTAATTTATGATTAGAACCTTCAATTAAAATAAGAAATTTAATGCTAAGTTATGAATGAAATTTAAAGAAATCTGAAATGTGTAGCCTATAATACAAAGGATATAATTATTGAACATTGAATAAATTTTAAAAGAAATGAGAAAATTTGTATAACTTTCAATTTCATTCTTTAAAAGCATATATATAACTTACCAAATATTAAAAATTGAAATGTTTAATAAGAAATGTAATGGAAATTGTACAAGTAAAAGTATGAAATGAAAGTAAATAAATGAAATTAAGAAGTATATATGAAAGATAATAAACTTAATTAAATGATTGAAGCTATTTATTAATAAAATAAGCAAAAAGATGAATACTACGAATAAATGAAGATAAAGAAAAAAAAGGGAATAAATCATCATATAAAGGAAATCAAATAATAAATGTTATGAAATTGGAAAATTTAATTTGATTTTTTGTTTGGAAGTGTTGTTTGTTTTGGCCTATGGTTGTTGGGTAAGGATATTTTAAAATTGTTGGGATGTATGAATAATCTATTTAGTTTCACCTAAGACTGTTGAGTGAAGGGTACACTTTGTAGTTTATTTTTCATTCCGTACAATTTAAAGTTGAACCCGAACAACTATTTGTTTTGTTTGATATGAATGAATGATTGATTTTATGCCTTGTTGCAAGTGTTTGATGTTGTATTGATTTGTTTGTTGATGGTTGAGCCCGCTTTAAATATTTCATCTTATATAATTATTAACCTTTTTGGATTATATAAATGAAATACAGGTTATGGAAGTAATTGCTACAGCTTTTGGTTTCATAATTTAAGCGTTATTGCCCAACAAATAGGCACGTTTCTCGGGTTACGGTTTATATCGTTATTATATTATTTTTCCCATGTTAGGATAATTTTTTTTGAAATATATGTTATATATTGTTATATTGATATTATATTTTCTCCCGAGCCTCTCCGTACAAATGAGACTCTGCCAAAATTTTCCGTAAATTTTGGACTTAGAAATTTTTTGAAAATGTTTTTCAAACTTTATTAATTTAAGTATCAAAAGATCTATTAGTTATAAATTGGTATATTTTGTTTAAATTAATTAATTTTGTAAATTTATTTGTTTATGAATTTAATATTTAAATAAGATATATTGATTTCTTAACTCTTCTTTTCCCTTCTTTCCTTCTCGGGGACTAAAAGTTTTGAGTGGGGGAGAGTGTAATGACCCGTAAAATTCAATGATTAAAATGACTTAAATTAATAAGATTTTAGTTAAATTTAGAAGGAAATAAAAATCGTATAATTTGTGTTGGAACGTAAGTTATTTATAGGGCAGTAATTGATGAATAAAAAGTTTGAAACCAAGTAAAGAAATTTATGGAGAACATTTAATAGTAATTTATGAATATATTAAGCAATTGAAAATTTATGGATTTGTTAAAGAATGCAAGTTATAATTGAGTGTAAACAGGAATATTTGGTAATTATTTAAAATAAGAAATATGTGATTTCGTGAGATATTTAATTGGGTATTTTATAAATGTTACATTTATGGGAATGTGATACAATGTTAGAAATTAGTTGTAGCAATTGTAATTAAAATAAACAATTTAGAATAAAATTGCAATTAATTGGAAATAATGAAAATTGTCTTACTTGGTTATAAGTTTAATATAAGCAACAAATGGAAATGTTGAATTAGTGAATCATTAATAAAATTATTAACTAGAATGGAATTCAAATCAATATATAATGGAAAGTATAATTGTTGCACTTGAGTAAGTTTTAAAAATAAAAGTGATTAATGGTTACTTAAACGACAATTAATGAATGTATTAAATTTGTAAAGGTCAAAATTGATTGCATTAGTAAATTTGGAAAGGAATTCAAAATTATGTTAACTGACAAAGAATACGTAATGAAGTGTAAATTTAAAAAATCAATGGCCGTTAAGCAGTTATAATATTTATAGTTGATAATAAACGTTACTCAGTGGTTATTAATATAGTAACGGAAGGGGGAATGTAAATTTAATAGAAACGTAAATTTATATTTTAGGTCGTAATTGGTGAATTGAGAAACAAATTCAAATGAGGTATTTGATGGAATTCTTTAATAATAAGAATTTGTTGTTCTTGTATAATAAACTTAGGTATAATTGAAATTGCATCTAATAGAATATAATAGGAAGGGAAGTATTATAAATGAATGGTCAGAAACTTGAGTAAACAATTGGGAGGCTAAGAAATTTGATTAAGCATAATTACTATAAATAAATGAATGATAATAAATGATGTTTTGTAATAATGAAGGAATGAATAAATATATAATGCAATAAAAGAAGAAACCGACATGACAATTATACATGAAAACGAATATTTGGGAGCAACAAATGAAAATTTTGAAATAAACATTGAACCGATAAATAAAAGTAAAAGTTGTAAATAAGTAAATGTAAATTTTATGGATGAATCCTTATATGAATAGAAAGGGGAATGTAGCAATAAATGTTATGAGATGAAATTTATAAGGATGAGACTGAATTAGGCAAATTGGTGATTATCATTAATTGTTAACCTATTTGTTTCATCTATTGAATTAGTTTTAAATCCATTGGAATAAAACGTAATAAAAAAACTACGTTAATGAAAGTTTAGAGGAAATTTGAGAATTAACGTAATAACTAATTTAGTGTGAATAAATTTATGGAACCAATGGTAAGATCTTAACTAATTGTAATTAATAATTTGACATAATGACTATTGGTTGAATAAAGGGATGGAATAAATTTTTATCAATATATTGGAATTTAATACACGATAATAGGATAAATTGCAATTCAATGAAAAGTAAATACTTAGAAGATTGTATAAATGGAAATTTAGATAAAATTTAAGAATATCATTATAAACTTGTATTAAATCATGGTAAAAGTCCAAATGATTAAAAAGGATGAATTGGTTAGTTTATAAATATTGAATAAAAATGTGATTAATTAATTTAATATTCATATATTTAATTGATAGGAAGTAATTGTTCTACTTCTCATTACATTCATTTAGCTCATTTTGAAACTTAATCAACTGAAATTAATGTAATTGAAAATTTTCAATTAATAGGAGAGAGAATACTAATTGTAATAGGTGCAATTAAAAGCAACTTATGTTTTATGAAAATATAAGGAAAGTTTTGATTCAATGAAAAAAAAACATTTACATCAAATAAAATGAATGTTTCATCTATGAATGTAGGTTTAATTTCATTAAAATAAAGAATAGAAAGATTGATTTTAAAGAAAGAAATATACGTTTATTTGAATTGTGTTTTAGCTTATAGATTGATTACAAGGATAGGAAAATAATCTATTTATTATTCTTATGTATTAACAATAAATTTATAAACATGTTTAAATGAAAAATTGTTCTATTTTTTTAATCCATTTTAGTTGTCTGTTCTAAAATTTAACTTTGTATGTAACTACAATTAATGTAATTCAAATGTTTCAATTAAAAGGAAAGGAAACGTTGATTGCAATTAATAAATTTAATAAAAGAAACGCACGTTTTGTGTTAAACAAAAAGAGTGTTTTAATGGAAATAAAAGATCATTTTGAGAAAACAAAATTGAATGTTTTTATTTTTAAGGTAAGTATAAATATTTTATTATGCGTAGATAAAAACCTAAATGCGTACAAAATTCTACTTTCGTTTGAAAATCTTTCCATTCCTATGTACATTTCCTTATCTATTATTAATGCCTGAAGCTTTAATAAGAAAACGTGACATTTATTTTTTTCCCTCCACATTCATTTCCTAATTATAAATAACATACATCTTATTTCTCCTTTTACATTTTGTTTCTCCTAACACCTCATATTCAAAAGCTCTTATTCTTGCAAATCCAAAAGCATTCTTTTATAAAAATGATTTTTTTTTTTTCATTTTTCGTACACTTCCTGTCCTCATCTTAGTTGTTCTTCAATCTTTTCCTGAAGCCTCATCTTGAGAAAACGTATTTATTAAAAAAAAAAATTATTTATATATATTTTTAACGCGTACTAATTTTTATTTTAATAATATTTCTTGTAACATGAATATCTTTTGCATATAAACTTTGATTCACGCACGATTTCTTCTGCTGGATTCTAATTTATATTCCGGACAACATGAAATTGATTTAGTTGAATTTGGATATTGTTGAGTTTTGCGCTTTTGTTTGGATTTTATGGGCTAAAATCAAAGGTGAGTGTTCTAACCCACTCACAACTTCTAAGATTTCTTATGTTTGTTAAATTCATTTATGATGTGATTTGAAATTTATTTATAGCTGTTTGGCATATATTTTATCATTTTCTCAGTTAATTTGCATTTATTTAATTAACTTGTTCTTTAATTCATTATTACATATTAACTGCCAGTTAAATTGTTATTTATTTTATTACATATGAACTGCCAGTTAAACAGTTATAATTTATTTTTGAATATAAACTGATAGTTGATACATGTTATTATCACCTGTTATATATTGATGTATTGTTTGAATTTGGATGATGATTGTGATAAATGGTTGATGGTTCATATTGGATGAATGGATGTTGTATTTCATATTGTTACAAATTGCAAGTTATTATGCATTTTCATTTCATTCGGGATTGCTGTTTGAAATGATATACAACCGCATTTTTATTTTTAAATTGCGGATTGAAATGATAAATATCCGTATCACTTGACCATAGGATAGAAAATTATATACAGACACCGCGGTATATATATAATAATATTTTGAAATGATATCTATGGTTTGTAAAGAATATATATGATTTTTGATATATTGATTTGGATATTGATAAAGATTATTTTATATATAGTTAAATTTTGGTTTTAAGCTATGAAAAAATTGGTTTTAAAGTATAAAATAAAGTTTGATTTTATTGAATATAATATGGATAAGTATTTACTTAAATTATATTTAATATATAGTTTATTTTGATTTTATAAACCAAGGTTGAGAAGATAGTTGAAATTGATTGAGATTTTATTTAATTAAGAATGATATGTAATAAGGGTCCATTTGAAACTTATTGAAATATATATTTAAAAGAATATTGTTTTATAACAAAATTCGAGGTTAAGGTGATTTAAGTGAATATATCAAGTCCAAATAAATTGAGGAATATTAATTATTTAATTTGAAGTTTATTTAAAGGATACTGGATTTATTAAATTAAATATTTCAAAACTAAAGGATAGTAAAGTAAATTTGGTGTGTGTGTGTATATATATATATATATCTCTGTGTGTGTGAATTATAAAATTTAGTTTTGAAACATTTAATATTAAAGCTTTGAAATATATGAAATTTGAATGGTTTATTTAAGGATTTAAATCTGTATTAGAATTGATTGCAAAATTAAAGAAGCTAATTTATTTTATTAAGTAAATTAATATTTAAACAATTTCAGTGGTGTAGTTATATTTCAAAGTTATGAAATTCAAAGTTTTATGTTTTGGAAAGCTATATTTCAAGTATTTGGTTTCAAAATATTATAACTTTGAAATGAGTTTTAGAAAAGGGTATATTAAAATAATATCATATTGATTTGGGTTTTAAAATAGAAATGATATCATATTTGTATGGTTTGGAAATGGATAATTATATTCTGGGTTTAAAGTATAAACTATTTTAAAAGGCCGCGGTGCTATAATAACGTTTAGTTGTTGAAGAGACCGGGATCGAAAGTTGTCATACTCTCTGCCAACTTCGAAAACCACTTTAACAACCGTGTACGCGGTGGAGATTCCAGAATGAAGTAGGATGGTGGCGAAGCTTCCTTTGAGGTAAATACGTGGACCCGACTCCCATGAGTTGGCATAAGGTGGCTAAAACAGGAGGGATTCTCGGGCCAAGGAGGTAGCCCCTCTTATCGGACACATCCCTTCGATATTATACTCTGACTTTTGGATTGATTCGGTGGCCACTTTTGATTTTTGATTGGGGGTGTGGCTCGAGGTGGGCGGTAGCTGCGGCTATGTGTTACCACCTGTCCGGATAACAATTGGTATATCTACCCTGGCATTGCCTAGTTGTGCCGTGTCACCTACCCTAGCGCGCCTTATACGATTTTGTTTGTACCATGCCTATGGAGTGCCCTCTGATGACGCCCAATACGGGGGAGATTACCGTACTGTATATACTATGGGGATATAAAAGTATGTTAAGGTGGAAAATGTAAAGCCTTAACACTATTTTTAGTATATTATACTTTACTTTAGACACTATAATAGTGTAAATTACTACGTAGTAGATAGTTTAACGGATCCTTAGGAGGTGTGAATCCTGAACACCTCTTAAGTTACTGCACTCATATTTACTCCTCTTGATTTAACTTACATAAGATCTTTTAGTTCCGACTCGAGTGTTTTGTCTTTTCAATTCGCTCGGGTCAGTCCGAGTATTTCTGTAACGACCCAGAGTTTTTGTCAATTAAAAATTGTATATTTAATTGATTTTAAATATTAATAAGTGAAATTTATAAGTCGAATAAATTTTATTTCGAATAATTGGATTTAATTGAATAATTAAATCGATAATTTAATAGTTGAAAATACAGAAATAATTGAAAATTGAGTTAAATATGATTGAAAAAGATTTGTAAAATTTTATTTTATCATATTGGAGTTATAACGATATTTTAGAACTTTTAAAATCGAATTTAATGTTTAATTGTGAAAATTGAATATTTTAATATTTAAATCGACTAGTGAAATTAGTCAATTTTCAAACAGTCTCAGAATTGGACGAAACTAGTTCCATTGGATTCGTAATAGTTTTTATTACCGGATTTCAATTTTCGTAGCAATCGGAGTTGTCGTTTGACCGTGGCAGCTCGAAACGCATCAAAATTGTTTTAATATTAATTTGGCAAGTTAAAATAGTCATTTTTCAAAACGTCTCAGATTTCGATGAAACCAGTTTCATCGGATCCATAATGTGATATTATTATATGGTTTCAAATTTCATGTCAATCGGATTTACCGTTTGTCCGGTGCAAGCTAAAACGCCTAGAAAATCGTTTAATCGGTTTAATTTCAAATCGAACGTTTATTGCCATAACTCGCACAGATGATCGAATTAGCTCCCGAAACACATTCCATTGTGTTTGGAACGCGGGGTAAACCTTAGAAACGCCAACCGGCACGCTTCGTTTGGAGTTCGGAAATTCCGGGATGAATAGTGTTTGCAAAATTTTCTATATAAGCCCCTCCATTTTCACAAATTTCAACCAAACCAAAACCTAACCCTAATTTCTTCAGTAGCCGCCACCTACAACACCAATGGCCGAAAAACAATCATCTTCTCCTCCTCTTTTCTTCAAATCCGTGCAACAATTCAAGAAACTTTCTACATGAAAGTTGTAGACGACAATAAGATCTTGATATCCAACGGTCATGATCGTAATTAGGGCAGTAGATTGGCGACAATCGTCGCTCAAAGTCATCACGGTTGGCCTCGAATTTCGTGCTAGATGTAGGGCCGAGCTTCATGGCTTTGCAGCCGAAGGTGAAGGAAGGTGTGGCGTTTCAAATGGTGTATCCTGATCGAAGTATAGATGAGCGAGGAGGCTGCAATATTTAACCCTAGAATCGAGCCTATGGGTTTCTTACGTGATGTTTTACCTGGGAAGTTTTTTTTTCGTGCGTTGGGGAAGAAACGCAGGGCAACGGCCCAGATGCAAAGAATAGAACGTGTGGCAGATGATGGATGTAGGTTATAATTAAAATATAAGTTGTAATTTATATATATTTAAAATTCGTGAATGTTTAAAATGCAATAACTTTTTGCTACGAGGTCGGATTGAGATGAAACAACTTGCGTTGGAATCGTATGGACGAACACTACGCTATGGAATTGGATTGGAGTCGTTTGGAGTTAGTGAAAATTTCGGGTGAAATTAAACGTCCGCTTAATTTTATTCGAAATAAATCGCTAAAACGAAATTGAAATCAAGGTGAGAACTTCTCACTCAATCGAATCGGTTTCGATTTTAATTTTAAATAGTTAGATTTAAAATGGTTGATTGAATGTTGAATGATGATTGTTATCTATTGATTGTTAAAATAGACATTGTGCGCCGTTAGTAAGCGGAGGTTATTTATTAAAAACATATACCGCGAATATTTCACCGTATAGTGAAACTGGTATTATTATTGTACTTGGAGTTGATTTTCCCGCATTATATAGCGGATGAGACCCTATTGCGCCATCTATTAAGCGGATAATATTTTATAAATCCTATATACCGCAATAATTCCATACTGGAACGGAATTGATATTGTGCTAACATCTTTGGATGCAGGAAACAGGTTGGAGGGATCCAACTGGGTTCCTCAACTGTATTGATTTATTTACAGATATTGTGATATTTGTTGATTATCATATTGATATATGATGTTTGGATGTCGTGATTGACTATTTGGTGACGTTGCATCATCGGATCCATTTTTGAAGTTTTAAAAGAATGATTTTGATTTTTTTTTAAAAAGAATTTTTAAAGTGATTTTTGAAAGTATATGTTTTATTAAAATTTTGAATTGATTTATTTTAAATAAATTAACGTCATAAGTTTAATGTTATAAAAGTTATGATTTTTGTAAAATATAACCAAATTAAGATTTTTGAAATAAATAGTGATTAATTTATAAAATGGTCTAATTGGGAATTTTGATTTATTATAAACGGTTTATATAAAAGATTTATAAAATTGATATTTATAAATTAAAAATACTGGAATTATAAAACGAGTTTTTATAAGTAATAAAGTGAAATAAAAAAATGGATTTCATAAGTGAATTGAGATTTATAAATTTATGAAATATGAATATATAAAATGGATAGATTTTGTAAAATATAAGATTTATAAGTAATCAACTTATAAATCGGATTTTGGAATTTAAAATGAGATATAAAAATGAATTTTATAAATAGAAGTTTATAAAAATATAAATGGAGTATATAAACGTTGTTTATAAATCCGAAATCAATTGAATTAGATAAGTTGGATATAGGAGTATATGAAAGGAATTATATTCACGATTTTGGATAGAGGATAATCATTTAATTAAATATGTAGAAATGTTGAAATTGGTTAACGATGTATATTCACGATTTTGGACAGTGAATATATTATTAAATGAAATGGATATGTTTTTGGGGAAGGAACATTATGAAATGAAGTTAATGATTTTAAAGACGTTTTAAAATGTATTATGAATCGAATACATAGATTTCAACATTTATTGTTGAAATAGACGTTTTCGAGAAATAGAAGGAAATGATGGACTATAACACTGTTGTTATAGTAAATGATTTCCGAAAGGAAATGTTTTTGTGTAGTATTGGGATTTATATATCTATCTAAATTTCGAATCCCTATACTAGTGATTTTGGGCCGTCGTAACGATGTTTTACGCAACATTCGTTTTGGCCCAAATAAATGTGTTTAAGTGAATGTTTTCCTTAAAGAATGAAATATGTACTTAATTTCAATTTAAGTATATTGGATATTTTCCAAGTGTTGAAAATAAATGGATTTGTGAATTACTTATTATTAAATAAGTATGGAAATGTTTTCCAATATGAAGTGAATGTTTTAAGATTTTATCTTTTAAAGATAAATTGAAAATGAATATTAGAAGTCGATTAGAAAAATCGCATATTCATAGATGATTTGGAAATGTAAATTCACTATGGAATTTATAAATGAAAAGGGGATTTTTTTTAAAAATAAACGTTGATTTATTTTTGAAGTGTGGGGAATAAATTTACGGATTTGGAACGTAAATATAAAGTAAATCGGTAAGGATTTATTTAATTGGTTTAAATGAACCATGTTGAAATGAAAGTATTTCGCATAAGGAAATTGATTGAAATTTGTTTTCAAAAGTGGTAAAGGTGAAAAGTGATTTGAAAATTAGTTTTCAAATGTTGAAGTGTGGGAAATATATATATCTTGTAAAGATATTTTGGAAAGTAAATAATTTGTGAAATTATTTGGAATCTGGTGATGTTGAGAATGCCTATTGATAGTTAAATAATCTGACTATCAATATTTACCTTTAAATAGGTATTTGTTGTGATTGCTTGAATTTGAATGCCACACTTATTTTGAATAAGCACTCACTATTCGGGTTAGCCGAGAAAGGACCTTGGGGTCGTATAACCCATTCCGAATATGTGATACATCGTAATGGATTGCATTCGATGACCGGTGTTGAAGACCGGATATTTTTGAAAACGGAGGGATTACCGTTGAGTTACTCTGCATCGGCTGATCTTCGATATAGAGGTTTTATCACCCTTAGTGACGGGAAGTCCGGACGTGATTAGAAATTATCCGGAATGCAAGGACTTCTTTGTAAGTGCCTTCGGTTCTGTTCGATCCCGGAACAGACTTGTATGGATTGTATGTCTGACATTACAAATTGAGATATAAAGCTGATTTCTTTCAAATATATTTCTGTTGGTGGCTGAGAATTTATTCTCTTAGCTTAACACCCTTCTCTGAGACGTACGAGCTCAGAGGTTATGTAGTTGAAGGTTATTAGTGATATACTCCCAATTTGGTAGTGTGGCATGCTGAGTGTTGCTGTGAAATGATCATTGATTGATCATTTGTGATATGATCATTTGTTTGATCCTTTATCTTGGTGATCATTGCTTCGATCATTTGTTGACCCAAAGCGTAGCTTTTGTATAAAGCGTGGCTTTGTGGACGAGACTTCGTCGGACCTCACACCCCGGAAATGGTCAAAACAGGAAGGATGCAGCAAGGTTATTAGGGGGTAGCACCCACTTAGTGTATATCATTCCTTCTGGATAGAGGTGGTATCATGGTATGGAGCCCAGATATTTAACCTATGTTGTTACTGCAAATTTTGTGGTTGTTGGAAATCGAGGATCCTCGGATAGATCGGTTACGATCGGGGGATGACATATTCGTGTCAGTAGTTACCCAGTTAGGGGTAACCCGGCCTTGTGTTGGCAGAGATCCGATTAGGTTCTCGGGACGTCATTCCAGAGGCGTTTCCATGTGGCAATGGAAAGTTCCTTGGCCTGACCATTTGTTGGAAATCCAAAGAAACAATACAAGACTTGTACGGTTTTAGTTGTAGAACCTGCCATGGAATGTGGCGGTAACCTGCTACTGAACATGGTAGCTATAGTAGGCATACGATAATGGTCGTATGCTGGCTAAGATTTATATCTTTATTTTTGAAATGATTTTTCCTACACTATGCACTAGTAATAATATCAAATGTTTCTTTTTAATGCGTATCAAGCATCTTTGACTATCATAAGGAGAAATCTCCTCCGATTCTGCGTTTGCATTGTGTGTGTGTGCGGGAGGCCTTATGGTAGTCTCATTTTTAAAAGCATTGCGAATTGACTTTAAAAATATTCCTCCATTTTGATTTTTAAAGAAAAATAAACTGTTTTAGTTCTCACACCAGTCACATGACTGACTCGGAGTTTATTGTTTTCCTTCCTAAACTCTGGGTGCCCACTAATTTCCACACGGGCAGTCAAGAGTAAAGGTTTATCAGGATATTCTGGAATTCAGGAGTTGCTGGAGGCAAGCTGGATGGCATGGCGTATTACAGTATATAGTATTTCTTTTCCGCTGTTTGGTGTTGTTTGTTGTTGTACACTCTGATGTAATGAAATGAAATGTAATGTAATGTAATAACTGATATAGTTCTTTGTTTAAAGATTAATCATTTATTTATTATATGTTGTTCCGCTACGAATTGTGAGATTCTGTTGTTGTTCTGTTATTTCTTTCTGCTCTGTTCTATCTTTTTCTATCTTCTTCTACTTTTTCTTCTTCTTTAACCCTAACGGTACGGTTTTCCGGCCTTCGATTGCTCGATAGTTGATACAGTGGACGTATTGATGTCGGCATTTGTGGACGAAAAAATCGCAAACGTTACATTTGGTATCAGAGCTTATGGTTAAGCGACAACCATGGCTCTGTTGGGAATTACTCATTAGAGATAGAGTCATTAGTACTCTAGAATGAGTTTGAGTGTAATAATAGCTATGAGCGCGTATTTGTTAGTGAATATGAAATTGTTTTATATTGTGATGATTGGTTTGTTGAGTGGTATATGGATTTTGGTCAACACGAGTAATTAACGTTGTTAATAGGGATCTCTAAACACTTGAATAGAACAATTCGACACAATATTGTTTTAAATTGGGTAAATGAAATAATTTTACCTCGATTATATTTTATATATATAAAGGAATAATTTTTTTTCAGAATTATTAAAGTGTATATGAATTGATTGTTTGGTTGTTGAATAAGTTAAATAAAAACAACAGTTGTGAAAGAATGAATGATATAAGAAAATGAATTATAAGTATGATGTTATAATTAAAATAATTTACAATTGTAAAATAACCTTATATATAAGAAGTGAAATTATATAAGTAAAAGGTTTTTAAATGTGATTTGTAATCTGAAATAAAATTCCAAAGAAGTATTTTGAAATGACTTGATATTTTGGAAAATTGTTTTGAAGAGATGAAAGCTCTAAACTCTTTTCGGTTGCTGGAAAATAATTCCGATGATGATTGCAACATCATTGGTGTTCATTTTCGGGTTTCCAAAAGAGGGATTGCTGCCAAGTAGTTTTAAATGGAAGTTGTTTGGAAAATTTGAGTTTGGGTTTTGAAATTCAAAGGATAATTGAATTTGTTTCAAAATGGTTTTGAAAGATTGAAAAGACTCTGGAATCCTATTTAAAATATTTATGGGAATGATAAATGAGTTGATAACTTATACAATTTAAATTTTGATGGAGTAAATTTAACTTAAAGGATGGAGTTAAATTGAAGGAAGTATAAGTAAATCAATAAAATCTAAGTTGAAATAAATTTGAGTTGTCATCAAAGACATGTTATTTGAAATTTAACAAAAGGAAAGTTAAATAAATTGATTTGGATTTGATAAGATGGTTGAAATGGAATATAACTTAAGTGAAGGTAAATAAAGTTGATTTTGGTATCGAAGTAAATTATTAAGTGAATTAATGAAATGAAGTCATTGAGAATATGAACTTGAGTTATATAAATGAAATTCAACTTTAAATTGTTAAAGGAATTAGCAATTGAATTGATAAATGGATTGAATGTTAATCAATCGAATGTAAAAGAATTGATATGTGATAATGGATGTAAGTGTAAATTCATTAAAAGCTAATGTTATTGGAAGTTGAATAAATTGAATGGAAGTCAATTTAATATGATCCAATTGGAATTAAAAGTGTTGAACCAAATTGAATGTAATGTGAATAAATTTGGTTGTATTGAATAAACATTGGTTGTTATTTGATTGTTGACTGATTGTATATAATTCATTAAGTGTTAATGAAATTGAATTAGCGAAATTGGAAGCTATGTAATTGAATTCAAATGGATAATATGTAAACTTGAATAGAATTGAATTTGATTTGGAAGTGAACTAAGTTGAATATAAATTAGTGGATGCAAACTAATTGAAATTGAATATGAATGAATGTTAGTAAAATTCCAATGTTAATGAATCAATTGGAAAACCAATTCAATGAATATTAATGAGAAGTGAATTTATATTGATTTTGGTGGTTGCATTTGTTGCTTTAGTTGCATTTGCTATATTATGTAGTTGTTATGTTGCTATATGATGTATATTGATATTATTTTCATATATACATGTTCTCATGTTGTTGTTGAGTGTTTAGTCGGTGCAGATTGCGCTTGCTTCGCATTTGGAGCTCGCTTTCGCGCTATATTAGCCGTATATGCTCGCTAATAATAAATAAGGTACATATCTCGGATTAAATATCGCACTTTTACACTTTTTTTCCCTACGGGATGCCTCATCACTTGATGAGATATATATTTGTGATATATACTGTCATTTTTTTTCCGGATAGAGCCGCGCAAAGGAGACTATGGCAAATTTTTTCGAAAATTTAAGGCGTTAGAAAAAATTTGAGAAAATTTGGAAACTTAGTAAAGATTTTGTAAGAAGTTTAACCATGAATTTTGGGAAAGCTAAACACTTAAGAGATTTGTAAAAATCTAAATTGAATGGTTGGTTTTGGAAAGTTAATGGATTCTGTAAATTCTTCTTACTAGGTAATTTCGAGGACGAAATTCTTTTAAGGGGGGAAGTATGTAACGACCCAGAGTTTTTGTCAATTAAAAATTGTATATTTAATTTATTTTAAATATCAATAAGTGAAATTTATAAGTCGAATAAATTTTATTTCGAATAATTGGATTTAATTGAATAATTAAATCGATAATTTAATAGTTGAAAATATAGAAATAATTGAAAATTGAGTTAAATATGATTGAAAATGATTTGTAAAATTTTATTTTATCATATTGGAGTTATAACAATATTTTAGAACTTTTAAAATCGAATTTAAAGTTTAATTGTGAAAATTGAATATTTTAATATTTAAATCGATTAGTGAAATTAGTCAATTTAGAATAGTCTCAGAATTGAACGAAACTAGTTCCATTGGATCCGTAATAGTTTGTTATTACCGGATTTCAATTTTGGTAGCAATCGGAGTTGTCGTTTGACCGTGGCAGCTCGAAACGTATCAAAATTGTTTTAATATTAATTTGGCGAGTTAAAATAGTCATTTTTCAAAAAGTCTCAGATTTCAACGAAACCAGTTTCATCAGATCCGTAATGTGATATTATTGTATGGTTCCAAATTTCATGTTAATCGGAATTACCGTTTGCAGCTAAAACGCCTAGAAAATCGTTTAATCGGTTTAATTTCAAATCGAACGTTTATTGCCATAACTCGCACAGATGACCGAATTAGCTCCCGAAACACGTTTCATTGTGTTCGGAACGCGGGGTAAACCTTAGAAACGCCAACCGGCACGCTTCGTTTGGAGTTCGGAAATTCCGGGATGAATAGTGTTTGCAAAATTTTCTATATAAGCCCCTCCATTTTCACAAATTTCAACCAAACCAAAACCTAACCCTAATTTCTTCAGTAGCCGCCACCTACAACACCAATGGCCGAAAAACAATCATCTTCTCCTCCTCTTTTCTTCAAATCCGTGCAACGATTCAAGAAACTTTCTACATGAAAGTTGTAGACGACAATGAGATCTTGATATCCAACGGTCATGATCGTAATTAGGGCAGTAGATTGGTGACAATCGTCGCTCAAAGTCATCACGGTCGGCCTTGAATTTCATGCTAGATGTAGGGCCAAGCTTCATGGCTTTGCAGCCGAAGGTGGTGGAAGGTGAGGCGTTTCAAATGGTGTATCCTGATCGAAGTATAGATGAGCGAGGAGGCTGCAATATTTAACCCTAGAATCGAGCCTATGGGTTTCTTACGTGATGTTTTACCTGGGAAGTTTTTTTTCGTGCGTTGGGGAAGAAACGCAGGGCAACGGCCCAGATGCAAAGAATAGAACGTGTGGCAGATGATGGATGTAGGTTATAATTAAAATATAAGTTGTAATTTATATATATTTAAAATTCGTGAATGTTTAAAATGCAATAACTTTTTGCTACGAGGTCGGATTGAGATGAAACAACTTGCGTTGGAATCGTATGGACGAACACTACGCTATGGAATTGGATTGGAGTCGTTTGGAGTTAGTGAAAATTTCGGGTGAAATTAAACGTCCGTTTAATTTTATTCGAAATAAATCGCTAAAACGAAATTGAAATCAAGGTGAGAACTTCTCACTCAATCGAATCGGTTTCGATTTTAATTTTAAATAGTTAGATTTAAAATGGTTGATTGAATGTTGAATGATGATTGTTATCTATTGATTGTTAAAATAGACATTGTGCGCCGTTAGTAAGCGGAGGTTATTTATTAAAAACATATACCGCGAATATTTCACCGTATAGTGAAACTGGTATTATTATTGTACTTGGAGTTGATTTTCCCGCATTATATAGCGGATGAGACCCTATTGCGCCGTCTATTAAGCGGATAATATTTTATAAATCCTATATACCGCGATAATTCCGTACTGCAACGGAATTGGTATTGTGCTAACATCTTTGGATGCAGGGAAACAGGTTGGAGGGATCCAACTGGATTCCTCAACTGTATTGATTTATTTACAGATATTGTGATATTTGTTGATTATCATATTGATATATGATGTTTGGATGTCGTGATTGACTATTTGGTGATGTTGCATCATGGGATCCATTTTTGAAGTTTTAAAAGAATGATTTTGATTTTTTTTTAAAAAGAATTTTTAAAGTGATTTTTGAAAGTATATGTTTTATTAAATTTTGAATTGATTTATTTTAAATAAATTAACATTATAAGTTTAATGTTATAAAAGTTATGATTTTTGTAAAATATAACCAAATTAAGATTTTTGAAATAAATAGTGATTAATTTATAAAATGGTTTATTTGGCAATTTTGAATTATTATAAACGGTTTATATGAAAGATTTATAAAATTGATATTTATAAATTAAAAATACTGGAATTATAAAACGAGTTTTTATAAGTAATAAAGTGAAATAAAAAAATGGATTTCATAAGTGAATTGAGATTTATAAATTTATGAAATATGAATATATAAAATGGATAGATTTTGTAAAATATTAGATTTATAAGTAATCAACTTACAAATCGGATTTTGGCATTTAAAATGAGATATAAAAAGGATTTTTATAAATAGAAGTTTATAAAAATATGAATGGAGTTTATAAACGTTGTTTATAAATCCGAAATCAATTGAATTTGATAAGTTGGATATAGGAGTATATGAAAGGAATTATATTCACGATTTTGGACAGAGGATAATCCTTTATTTAAATATGTAGAAATGTTGAAATTGGTTAACGATGTATATTCACGATTTTGGACAGTGAATATATTATTAAATGAAATGGATATGTTTTTGGGGAAGGAACATTATGAAATGAAGTTAATGATTTTAAATACGTTTTAAAATGTATTATGAATCGAATACATAGATTTCAACATTTATTGTTGACATAGACGTTTTCGAGAAATAGAAGGAAATGATGGACTATAACACTGTTGTTATAGTAAATGATTTCTTAAAGAAAATGTTTTTGTATAGTATTGGGATTTATATATCTATCAAAATTTCGAATCCCTATACTAGTGATTTTGGGTCGTCGTAACGATGTTTTACGCAACATTCGTTTTGGCCCAAATAAATGTGTTTAAGTGAATGTTTTCCTTAAAGAATGAAATATATACTTAATTTCAATTTAAGTATATTGGATATTTTCCAAGTGTTGAAAATAAATGGATTTGTGAATTACTTATTATTAAATAAGTATGGAAATGTTTTCCAATATGAAGTGAATGTTTTGAGATTTTATCTTTTAAAGATAAATTGAAAATGAATATTAGAAGTCGATTAGAAAAATCGCATATTCATAGATGATGTGGAAATGTAAATTCACTATGGAATTTATAAATGAAAAGGGAAATTTGTCTAAAAATAAACGTTGATTTATTTTTGAAGTGTGGGGATTAAATTTACGGATTTGGAACGTAAATATAAATTTAATCGGTAAGGATTTATTTAATTGGTTTAAATGAACCATGTTGAAATGAAAGTATTTCGCATAAGGAAATTGATTGAAATTTGTTTTCAAAAGTGGTAAAGGTGAAAAGTGATTTGAAAATTAGTTTTCAAATGTTGAAGTGTGGGAAATATATATATATCTTGTAAAGATATTTTGGAAAGTAAATAATTTGGGAAATTATTTGGAATCTGGTGATGTTGAGCATGCCTATTGATAGTTAAATAATCCGACTATCAATATTTACCTTTAAATAGGTATTTGTTGTGATTGCTTGAATTTGAATGCCACACTTATTTTGAATAAGCGCTCACTATTCGGGTTAGACGGAAAAGGACCTTGGGGTCGTATAACCCATTCCGAATATGTGA
Source organism: Allium cepa (assembly GCA_030765085.1). Lineage (NCBI taxonomy): Eukaryota > Viridiplantae > Streptophyta > Magnoliopsida > Asparagales > Amaryllidaceae > Allium > Allium cepa. The sequence continues at coordinate 313,617,041 of CM060945.1, read as the reverse complement.
TACGTCGTAATGGATTGCATTCGATGACCGGTGTTGAAGACCGGATATTTTTGAAAACGGAAGGATTACCGTTGAGTTACTCTGCATCGGCTGATCTCCGATATAGAGGTTTTATCACCCTTAGTGATGGGAAGTCCGGACGTGATTAGAAATTATCCAGAATGCAAGGACTTCTTTGTAAGTGCCTTCGGTTCTGTTCGATCCCGGAACAGACTTGTATGGATTGTATGTCTGACATTACAAATTGAGATATAAAGCCGATTTCTTTCAAATATATTTCTGTTGGTGGCGAAGAATTTATTCTCTTAGCTTATCACCCTTCTCTAAGACGTACGAGCTCAGAGGTTATGTAGTTGAAGGTTATTAGTGATATACTCCCAATTTGGTCGTGTGGCATGCTGAGTGTTGCTGTGAAATGATCATTGATTGATCATTTGTGATATGATCATTTGTTTGATCCTTTATCTTGGTGATCATTACTTTGATCATTTGTTGACCCAAAGCGCAGCTTTTGTATAAAGCATGGCTTTGTGGACGAGACTTCGTCGGACCTCACACCCCGGAAATGGTCAAAACAGGAAGGATGCAGCAAGGTTATTAGGGGGTAGCGCCCCTTTAGTGTATGCCATTCCTTCTGGATAGAGGTGGTATCATGGTATGGACCCCAGATATTTAACCTATGTTGTTGTTGCAAATTTTGTGGTTGTTGGAAATCGAGATCCTCGGATAGATCGGTTACGATCGGGCGATGACATATTCGTGTCAGCAGTTACTCAGTTAGGGGTAACCCGGCCTTGTGTTGGCAGAGATCCGGTTAGGTTCTCGGGACGTCATTCCAGAGGCGTTTCCATGTGGCAATGGAAAGTTCCTTGGCCTGACCATTTGTTGGAAATCCAAAGAAACAATACGAGACTTGTACGGTTTTAGTTGTAGAACCTGCCATGGAATGTGGCGGTAACCTGCTATTGAACATGGTAGCTATAGTAGGCATACGATAATGGTCGTATGCTGGCTAAGATTTATATCTTTATTTTCAAAATGATTTTTCCTACGCTATGCACTAGTAATAATATCAAATGTTTCTTTTTAATGCGTATCAAGAATCTTTGACTATCATAAGGAGAAATCTCCTCCGATTCTGCGTTTGCATTGTGTGTGTGTGCGGGAGGCCTTATGGTAGTCTCATTTTTAAAAGCATTGCGAATTGACTTTAAAAATATTCCTCTATTTTGATTTTTAAAAGAAAAATAAACTGTTTTAGTTCTCACACCAGTCACATGACTGACTCGGAGTTTATTGTTTTCCTTCCTAAACTCTGGGTGCCCACTAATTTCCACACGGGCAGTCAAGAGTAAAGGTTTATCAGGATATTCTGGAATTCAGGAGTTGCTGGAGGCAAGCTGGATGGCATGGCGTATTACAGTATATAGTATTTCTTTTCCGCTGTTTGGTGTTGTTTGTTGTTGTACACTCTGATGTAATGAAATGAAATGTAATGTAATGTAATAACTGATATAGTTCTTTGTTTAAAGATTAATCATTTATTTATTATATGTTGTTCCGCTACGAATTGTGAGATTCTGTTGTTGTTCTGTTATTTCTTTCTGCTCTGTTCTATCTTTTTCTATCTTCTTCTACTTTTTCTTCTTCTTTAACCCTAACGGTACGGTTTTCCGGCCTTCGATTGCTCGACAGTTGATACAGTGGACGTATTGATGTCGGCATTCGTGGACGAAAAAATCACAAACGTTACAATTTCAGGATCAAAGATGATATTTTCTGGAGGACGAAGACGAAGATATTATTACTATTATCTATTATATTATTCACTGCATAATGTACTCCGCTGCATTGTTTTATTAGTATGTGTAACTTTGATATATGTTGTATAAGTATAATCGAATATTTTGTGAAACAGCTTTATAAACTGTATATTTGATTATTATATTTTATCGTTCCGCTGCAAGATTCTTATTTTTGTTTTATTTCTTCCTTCTTTTACTTATTTACCCCATAACAATCCGCCCTTCCTTATTGTTTTGAATTGGCACGTGTGTCGATTTTAAGCTTGCGAAAAGGCGGGATGTTACAAACCCTATATTTCGTAATTATTTGTAATTGTTTATTTTTATTATTTTATTTGAATTTCAGATATAAAAACTTTATTATATTTATTAAAATGGATAAATTTTATTATTTTAAATATGAATTTTGATTTTTGTGTGAATTATAATTTCAAACCTGAATAAATAGAATATTTCCAAAAAAATGTGGATTTTGGTCAATTTGGTCAAACTTTGACTTTTAAATTTAAATTTATATATTTGAATCCTTAAATTTTATCTTTCATTATGAAAATAAATTAAATTTCAAGAATACTACTTTTCGTTTCGTTGAAATCCAATTTGAATTGTGAAAGTTATGCTTTTTACAATACTGTGTGTACATTGTTTTGTTTAACAAAATTGTCTATTTTTATTTATATATATATAATATTTTATTTGTCATATCATGTTCAAAATATGTTATATGACTTGTTAGGTATATAGTTTTTATTTTAAAACATTTTTAAAAGTGATGTTATAATTTTCCAAAACGTATTGTATTTTATTTTCAGTTTTTAAAGCCTAGCTTCTATTTGTAAGTTATTTGCTTAATTAATTTATATTTATCTAAAATTTATTTATTTATTTATTTTCATACATTATTTTTTTGTGTTTTTATTTTATTTATATTCATTTCTCATGTGTTTAAATATATGAAAAGAAAATGGGAACTTTGAAGAGTTTTGAACGTTTCATTTACCCATAACCTTTGGTATGCTTTTGTCTTTTCATATCAAATGTCACTTCTATTCATTTTTTACCGACCCTATCTTTCTTTAGCTATATCATTTTCATTTTTCACGCAAAGAAAAAAGTTTCTCACCTAAATTTTCGGCCATCAATTTCTGAAGAAAATTTGGTAATGCTTTTTCACTGTTTTTCTTACTTTCTTTCTTGTGTTATGTATTTTCTTTGCCATGCTTCACCTATATGTTCGACCACTTGCTCCCCCATCACCATAGCCACCTTCTCCACCACCACACTAGGATGCCACCATCACTTTCTCCACTGACCTACCTGGTCGTGCACCCATAGTTGCCAAACTCCACCAAATATTGCATGCACCACTTGAAACATGCATAACCGATCACTAATGCCTCCACCACTTCACCACCACCAGCCTCTACCTGACCCTAAGCCACCGACACACCATCCCCTAACCTCCATCAGGCCTGGCCATGTCCCTTGGAGCCATGGCTGTGACTTGTTGTATGCACAAAATTGCATTTTGTGCCTTGGCTTTGTATGTTCTTGCATTACAACCATTTTTCCTTCACTTCCTCATTACGGCCGACCATATTGATCCATACCTGATCCATTCACACACCATAGTCATGCATTATAAACCATATGGCCTAGCATTTGATAGGTGAAAGCAAGTGCAAGTGGTTTGGTTCTTTGTTATGCATAAATTCTTGACTTGTTTAATGTTATATTGTGTTGTATATTTATGTGCTTTATATTGTTTTGTTTGATATGTAACATGACAATTATTTTGGCTCTCCCCTCACTTGAATCCGTAGTCGTGCCTTCGTGCTTTCCGGGTCTTTGTTGTGTGTCTAATTCTGTTATCTCCAGCTTGTAGAGGCGAGTATTTCTCACAACGCATTCTGTACTTATATAAGTAGTAAATTGACACCCTGTGAATCTGTAGATTTTATTATCATGTTATAACTGCCTATGCTATGATCATATGATGTTCATGATGTTTATACACCTGTGGTATCATCTGTTACTGTTATATAATGTTATTCTGTTTATTTATATCAGTTTATCACACTGTAAGTTCCCTACTGAATAGAATCACTATGGGTTGAAATGATACATACACGAACGGACTTTTGAATAGGGAAAAATCGTTATGGGCTGAAATAATAGGCCTGAACGATTTTTATTTATTTCATGTTACTTGGGATTGCGGGTTTGAAATGATAGAACCCGGGTTTTCTTTGTAAATTATGGATTGAAATGATATATATCCATATCACTTGACCTAGGTTAGAAAATATTATACAGACCCGTGGTTAATGTATATATTTTCTGAAATTTTTAGAATATTTTTAAAATGTAAATTTATGATATTTTGATTTAAAAATGAATTTAAAATGATAAGGTGATAATGATTTTTTTATAAATTAAAACGTGAAATAAATGAATATTTAAGATGAATTTTGAAATATAACTTAAATTGGAAATATGAGAATTTTGTTTAAAAGTGAAATTTTAAGTTAAGTAAATAAAATAAAAATAAGTTATATTTCAAAATTTAAATTTAAGTGTTAAGTTAAATTTTAAAATATAAAGAATAGAAATTTAATGCTTGAATTTAATAAGCAAATTATTAAAATTTGATTTTTGTATAAAAATTTCACTTTATAAAATCATAAATTACTGGGTATTTAAATGATTGTTTTTAAAGTGAAAAATATGATTTTTATAAGTTAAAAATGAGTTAAATTAAAATTTAATTGTTTATAAAATTGTGTTGAAACTTTGGAATTTAAATTTACAGCATTTCTGAAATGCTATCTTTTCTAAAGTGAAGGATATTACAGCATTTTGTAAATGCTGTAGTTGATATAAATGAACTATAACTAAAAATGAACTAAGGGCTATCACAACACTTTGTAGGTGCTGTAGTTGTAGAAACTTAAATTTGAACTAAAATCTATTACAGCAGTTTAAAATGCTATCTTTGTTAAAATGAATGGTTTTCAAATGTAACTTTCCGTAGCATTTTCTAAGTGCTGGGAAAGATGAAATTTTACTGTTTTAATAAATTTAAGTGAATAAATGAATTCCGAAGGGATTAAATTTTTGTTCATTTAATATTTGATTTTTTAAATATAATAACTTCATTTTTCCTAAAGATTTGAATGGAATATTTTGATTTGAAATATAAACCTTTTTGAAATGTGATTTGTAATGGTATTTAAATTAAATAAAAATGAGTGTGGTTTTGGAAAGATATGATATTTTGAAATGAATTTGAAGTGATATTGAATTTTGAAATGATATTTGATTTAGACGTATAAAATACCATTTAGGAATTTTAACCACGGGATGTATTTAATTTATGGTTTAACTGATTCTTAGAGGATGGGCGATCCCAGGTATCCTTTAAGTTATTGTGCATTACTACTACAGATCACTTGAGTTGGTTTACATTGTAGAAGTATGTATGCCCTGACTCGAGTGTTTTGTGTTTTACTTTACGCTCGGGTCAGCCTGAGTATTTACGGCTTAGCTTTAGATTTCCTTTTTCGGAGCTAGGAATGGCTGGAGATTCTGCTTGTCTAGTTATCTATTCCCTTTTAGTTTCAGTTGTTCTATTTCAGTTTTGGTATTTATAAACTTCTATGTATTTGAGATTTCTATTGTATATGTTTTCCAGACTGATACTTTGTATTTATTTTGAGATTTTGTTATAGTAGCTTCATGAACTACTATGGTATTTTAATTTCCGCTGCGAGCTATTCTGATATATTTGTGTCTGTGATTCTGTGATTGTATTTCATTTGCTCCAAATTTATTTACAATGCAATATTTTGAGCAATTCAAGTCCGATATGTGTGGATGCGAATGGCTGAAAATATCAGGTTGTTACATTTGGTATCAGAGCTTTGGTTTTAGGCGAACCTCAGCCTGCGGAGCAAAAACTCATTAGAGATAGGGTAAAAATACCATAGAATGAGTGAAATCAATCTCAGAATCATTTCTTATGAGAGAACGTATTTTCGAAGTATAAAATGATTTTCAAATGATTTTAAAGGATTTTCAAAGATTATATTGGTATAAATTTTTCTTATTTTGAAAATCATGATCTTCGAAAACTTCATCCCTTCTGTATCCACCTTGTTGGTAATCTCCTTGGTTAGGATTCTTATTGATTTGGATTCCTTTGAACTTTGGAACGCTCCAACTTGTTCTGATTTGTAAAAGGGTGAAACTCCCTTACAATTGGCATTGATTAATCGGAGATTTCTGTATTCTCGGATTTCGATGCTATTTATCTCCTGCTCCACATGGATTCTAACTCTGGTGATCGAATGTCGATATGCCTTACATTTCCGCATTGATTATATTCATGAAGTCACGGTTGACCAGTTAAGGCTGCCCGCTATTTATGTAGGCTTATCCATCTTCTATTTGGTAATTAAATTATCTCATCTTCATTCGAGCTTATCTTCGAACCCGAATTCTATTTGATTAGAGTTCCTTTAAATTTGAATCTCTGTTTGTTTGAAATCCATCCTTGAATCATCCCTTGGAAGTTTGTGTTTGGTTGTATTTTGAAATTGTACATACATCGAAATTATTATTTTGATAAGGATGACTACATTTTATAAAAGTAAATTGTTTTCAATAAGGATTTTTATATCCTTTAAAAATGGAAATTTGAAGTTTCGAAAGGATTTGAAATTTTGAAAATTATAAGAAATTTGATTTAAATAAAAATGATTTATAACTTAAGGGTTTTGAATTTGAATTTCGAGGTGTGATGACCCGAAATTTTCAAGCATTTAAAATAGGAATATTTAATTGATTTTAAATATCCAATAGAGTAATTTTAACTTGAATTACGAATATCACAATTTATTTGATAATTAAATAATTAAATTAAATAGGTGAAATTGGGTAAATTGTTGAATCTGGAGTTTTAAGCCTATTAAAAATAATTTGAAGGCTTGAAAAATTTATATTGATAGTACTATGGATAATAGAAGTTGTAAAATTGAAATTAACAGTGGTTTGTTCAGTTTCAAAATTTTATAGTTTAAATTGAATTTAAAAATAGCCTTCCGAGGCACAGTTTCGGAATTCAACGAAACCAGTTCCATTGAGTCCGTAATATTGAATTATTATCGGATTTCGAATTTCGTAGATTTTGGAGTTGTTGTGTGAGCGTAGGATTTATAAACACGCTAGAATTAATATCAAAAATTAAATACTTTAATTCGAGTCAAAAAGCTATCTTCTCCATACGATCGAATTTGGACCCGAAACCTTTTCCATTACGTTCGGAATAGGGGTATAACATTATAAACGCCCAGCGGTACGCCTCGATAGGAGTTTGAAATTTTAGGTTGCTTTTGAATTTGAATCTAAATTTTAATTTAAAATATTTATATCTCGGTCATCCTTAGTTGAATTATTTCATATCAGCTGACTTCTTTCCTTTCGAATCACTGTCGCAGATGGGTTTGAGCACGTGAACGCCTTCTCTTGTTTTCCTCAACTTTCTCTTATCATGCAAGCTTCTTTCCCCTCTCTTCAGATTCATTTCCCCTTAAACAAATGAGCCGAAGCCTCATTCTTTAAAAAATCGAAACCCTCAGTCGAAAAAAAATGCCCGAGCTCTTCAAAATCGAATTCGCATCTTTTAAAAAAATAAAAAATAAAATCACACGAGTCGTGGAGGCTTGTGGCACGGTGAGCGATTTCGCGAGCTCGAGGCTGTCGTAGGCATGTGGTTCGAGTGCGATTAGGGTTGCCCGAACTCATGCGCGTTCGTCTAGATTGGGATGGGGGCAGAACTTGCGATTTGGGTTGATCGCGATCTGGTGGAAAGGTCTTGAGGATGACGCGCGCTTGTACTCGAGCAAGAAGATGGATGGATGCTCGACGATGATTGAGGGTAGGGTCGTGGCAGTCTTCGGCTTGGGTTCGGTGTGTGAGCAGTGAGGTAAGCCGAGATATAATTTGTTTTTCAATTGAAATATTTGTGTATAGTTTAGAAAGTAGATAATATATGTATAAATCAACCTGATATTGATTTGAATAGGGTTTTTAATTGAAAGACAGATGAGTAGGAATAATGAAAATAAACAGAAAACTTATTTATTTTTAGATAGGGTTTGGAAAAATAATAAAATATATGAATTTTAAATGATTAAAGAATATATAGGAAATCAGATTTGATCTATGTATAATTAAAATTTTAAAGTATATGTAGTTTCAGAACAACAAAATAAATATACATATACCTATTTTAAAGTTGCTAGTTTATTTTTAAACAATGGATTTAGTGGTTAACTTGTTTTATTAACATATTTAAATATTTCAGTTACCAAATGGTTTAAAGGAAAATTGTATAAATCAAATGATTAGTTAACTACGTGGAAGTAAATTGTTCGGTTTATTCAAATATTAATAAACTGTATAAATGTTTATACAACGTTAAAAACTGGGAACCAAGTCAGAATTGAAGTAGACTGCAGACGAATGCAAAGGTGAGTTAATCTCACTCAGCTGAGTTTAAATAATTAAATTTAAATTGTCAAATTTAAATAATTGGTTGGTTGATTGATTTGATTTGGTGTGTTATATTATATAGTAGTATATAGTATATCTTGGAATGCTTGATTTCCCACATCAAATAGTGGATGATTTCATATTTCAAAACCCATATACTGTGATATTCCCTTCGAAGTGGAATTAGTATTTTATATTGTGCTAACGTCTGTGGATGCAGGGTAAACAGGTTGGAGGGATCCAACTGTGTAACAACCCTAATTTTTAGCTATTTTATTTTATTTTAATTATTTAATTTTTAAGATATTTTATATAAATTGTGTTTAAAGATATAGTTTAATTATTTAATTTGAAGATATATTTTATAAAATTGCATATGCCAATAAAATCTAATAATAACTGTGAATTTTTAAGCTATGTTGGAACAGTTGAATTTCGCGTTCAAAAGACGCGTCAATTTTAGGGTATAAGCAACGTAATAAAACGTGTGTTTCTAAAATGATATTTTTACAGAAATTTTTGATGTTTTAGACTGCGTCTGTTTAACGTAGTGTAAAAATCATATTTTCATATTAATTTGAAGAAAAATATCAGTCAGTAACTTTATAGCAACCGGTACTCTGTTAACTAACAGTCTGATTTTCAATAAACTTGTATACGTTTTCCACTCTTATAGCCAACATAAATATTTACTATTTCATTTATTGTTTTCAAAACTAAAAAAATCAAAATGTATATATGAAATGAGATGGACACAAAGTAACGAACAAACATTAAAACCAGACATATATTCATTGCATACGTTTTTTTTTGCTTTGCCTTAAGTTTGGCCAGTTCATACATTTGATACAAATCAAAACTTATGTAAATATAAATGAATCATCATCTTTTACTCATGCTATCAATACGTGAGAAACTGTTGAATTCAAAAATTGATAATCCATAAATCACGCAAGCTCTAAGTAACGTATTATCAACCTTTGCTCTGCTTCATCAGTCATCAACCTATAATCACGCATTTATATTTATAACTGAAGAGAAATCATATGAGTCAACATTCAACATAAAACTGATACATCTTTTCTCTTCCCCTGATCTCGCCAGGTATCACATCTATTAAAAATGTAACGTAAAACATATCTTAGCCTTCCACTTTATCAACTGAAAACTCTCGAACATGATCAAGCAAATATGTATGTAACAGTTATTTCTTTTGCCTTGTTGAGTGAAAGCTTTTTCAATTGATTTCCAAAAAAAAAACACTCAACCAATTAAATGGTATAAAATAGGGTAATCAAGTTTTATAAACTGGAAAATTTATTTTGCCAAGCATCACGCATTGATAACTCTCCTGGTTTATTTCTTTAACCACGTGTACCAGCAATTATCAAAAAGAAAACTGAAATGTGCATTAATCTGGAAGATGTTAAACCAAACAATTATTTACTGGTATAAATGGTGAAATCAAATATGTAGTTAATAGGCAGCTTAAATCACGCAAGCTAATATATTCATAACGTTGTAACTAATACTTTAAACCCATTATTAAACAAACCATAAATCACGCACGTATATTTTCATATTTTCAAACTTTATATAGGTTGTAACTCTCGGCCCCTTCTTGCTTTATTTCTTTTGTAACTGATACGTTATTTTTCCTCTAGAATTCAAAAGCCTTTTTGCCTATAAATTTATTTCCCTTACATCTATTTGCGCTACCTTCATCCCCTATCTGTTCTTGTGAGTGCTCACCAGGTAACATTTTTTCTCTCTTCTTCTTTCTATCTTATTTCTCTACTGACATGCCTTGCCCCTTCAACCTTATGCTCGGCCACTTCAACCCATCACTACCACTCCTCCCCTCATGAATCACCATCCCATGCCGGGGTGAAGCCAAGCCTGGGCTATGTACCGCTTACGCCAACTTCATGGGAAGGCAATCCTGACATGAGGGAACGTGTTTGCTTGATCACCTTTCCTTTTGCATTTATGAATTAGTTGCGTACACCACCATTTTTGGATGATACAGTAGGATATAGGAAGCTAGGCCATGGTGTTAGTGTGAAGAGTGGTGGATTGAAAGAGGAGTAAGAGAACTGGAAGTTAGATATAGGCTGGAAGTTAGATATAATCACTGTGTGTGTGCATATTTAAACTGACAGGAGTGTGTGATGATAGAAATAGAGAGGTAGGCAAGTATATGTGTGGGAATACTTCAGAGGTACCTTAGTAGGTGTGGTTCTTAAATTTATTTGCAGAGAGAAGTAAAGAAAAAAAAAAAAGGGGAATTACCCGAAGTAGTTGCCTAGTGGACACGAAGTGTTGCATGTATTTGCCCGAAGTAGAGAAGGGAAGTGGCTCGGGAAGTATAGGAAGATCTGGGCTGAAGTTATATTATAGAGAAGTTGTAAAGCCTACAGAGGTTAGTCTGGAATGATTAAAGAAGTGTAACTTTAGTAGTGGAGTATAGGCAGAGATTTGTTTTCCAGTTGCATTCTGTTTGAGTAGATTGGTTTGCATAAACATGGATAACAGATTGGGTTGTAGTCTGCATGTACTTTGGTATATAATTTGCGTGGATGTGAGTTTACTGAGAATAGGTTTCAACTTTTTGTTATCAAAACCATATCATAATCAGTAAAGCATGTCTAGAGTATAAGCTTCAGCTAGCCTAAGTGTTTAGTTGAAGAGTTGCGTAAGTTTTCAATCTGTGTATGTTCAAGCAAATACATGTGTGTAAAAAAAAAAAAAAAAAAAAAAGTGCCTGGAGGAAGTCTGTACACGAGTTGTTGGGAGATTGGCAAGGAAGTACAGTTCTAAAGGGATGTTTTGGGTGTGTGCACGTGTACATATTGTATCACTGTGTGCAGGGGTTGAGTGAGTATCTGGTATTATGAAGCCTAGATTATTTTAAATATTAATTTTATTATAAGGCTAGGATGTAAACTGGACTGATTTGAAATGGAAGTTGGGCTGGAATAAGTTGAGAAAGTAAGTGAACTACTGTTTGGGAGAGGCATATTTGGATTTAGTCTGGAAAATAAAATAGCAGATGGGTTAAGATACAATGTAAAACTAAACAAATAGAATGGGATAGGAACTGAATTGGTAGTGAGATAAATCAAAGAAAGAAGCTTTGAAATAAGAAGAGAAGTGAATACGAGGGATAGTTAGGTAGGCAGGTTAGTAGTCAGAGAAGTATTGCAAAATTGATTCGAAGCCTGTACATGTTGCCTCGAAGTGATTTCATGTTTTACCCGAAGATTTAGCTTAATTTCTCGAAGCATGTGAGCATGAAACTCGGGGAAGTGATGATAGTTGAGCTGTTTGAACAAGGGGTCTGGAAATTGATGTAAGAAAAAAAAAAAAGGGGGGCAAGCCCAGTTGTAAAAATTTATAAGTTAACTGGAGTTTGCAAACCAAAGAGAAAAGAGAAAAAGAATTTTATAAGTTTTGGAACGGAAAGGATGAGAAGGGAAGGCTGCAAAAAAGAAAAAAAAGAAAAAAATTTTGCCGTGTGCATGAACATAGAGTGGTGCACGTACATGCATATATCCGTATCACGGTCATGGAGAAAATTTGGTGCACGTGTATTCGTGTTCAATTTTTGCCGTAGTTGTTTAGGAAAATTTTGGTCGTAAAATTCTGTGTTAGCACGGTTCACAGTTTTGGGTATGTTTTGGTCACGTTACACGGTGAAGTGGTCGAGCAAAGCAAACATATTCTTGTTCTATTCTAAATTTTTCCTTGACCATAAATTCTAAAGTCGCGTTTCAAAATATTTGAATTTGTTCTAGATTTGAATCTAGGCGACATCAGAAGATATTTGATCGTTATTTTCTGTCGGTCTTTACCGGTGAATTGCCGTTTTGAAATTCAATTTTTCTGCATCGTCCAGGTGAGTATTTCTCACCAGACATACGTATTTATATTTTAGTAAATTATTGCAAGTGTATGTGTAAAATTGTATGTCACTATTATCTGTCTGTAGTGTAATATAGCATGATGGACCCCATTTAAATTGACACCACATCAGTTATTTATCTGTTATATTATTTCTGCAGTTATATTATATTTTGTTATCTACTGCTTAAAATCACCACTGCCAGTTCCCTGTTAAATTTAGTTTGTATGGGCTGAAATGATAGGCCTAAATGATTATTATTAAATTATGCTGTTAACTGCTAAACTGTTGAACTTGGGATTGCGGGTTTGAAATGATAGAACCCGGGGTATTTGTAAATTACGGGTTGAAATGATATACATCCGTACCACTTGACCTAGGCTAGAAAACTATATACAGGCCCGTGGTCCTTATAATATTTTCTGAAATATTTAAAATCATTTTGGAAGTTAAATATTTGATTTATATCTTTAAAGGAATTTATATTGATTTTTAATAAGTTATAAATAAAGAAATAAATAAATATTTGAATAAATTTATGGAATATAACTTATTTGGTAAATCGGGATTTTGAAAGAATAAGATTTCAGTTAATAAATGAATAAATAAATAGGTTATATTTGGAAATATTTATCATGTTAAACAATCTATTACAGCATTTAAATGCTGTCTTTTGAAATTGGACTAGTTTTACCCATAACTTTAGGTAGCATTTCCTAAGTGCTATGGAATCTAGAATTTGATTGCTCTAAAATTTATGGAATTTGATAAATTTTATTTTACCTTAAGTTTTGGAAAACTTAAGACATAATATTTATAACTGTATTTTCCTAAATAAATTAAAGATAAATATTCTGGTATTAAGTAAATTTTGGGAAAAATTTAATGGTTAAAATTTGGAGTTTTATTTATGGAAATTATGGGAATATTCAAGACTAAAAATATAAAACATTGATTTGTGAAAGAATAAAACCCAAACTAAGTTTTGAATAGTAAATACTCCAATTGGATATATATAAAAATTGAAATGGTTTTGGGAACATAAAGGGATATTTAAATTTTGGTTAAACTTTAAATAAAGAAATATATTTGTGAAGCTATGTAAATTATCTTCTTTACAAAGTAACCATAAAGTTAACCCATTTATATATATACCGTTGAATGTCCAAACCATTGTGTTTGGGAGTTATGGATTTAAGTAAAGTTTCCAAAACATTATCCTTTGAAGATATAATTCAAATATTTGGTCTCCAGATATTATAAACAGTATGGTTTTGGAAAGAATTATATTTGAATATAACGATATCCTATTGTTTTGGGTTTTAAAATGATATCGTATCTATAGTTTTGAAATGGAAATGTTTATTATGATTTAAAGTATAAACTGTTTTTAAATAACCACGGGTTATAATAACGAAGGTTGGCAAAGAGACCGGGATCGGATATGGACATACTCTCTGTCGATACCGAAAACCACTTTGACTAACCGTGTACGCGGTGGAGATTCCAGAATGAAGTAGGTTGGTGGTGACGGTTTCTTGAAAGGTATATACGTGGACCCGACTCCCGTGAGTTGGCATAAGGTGGCTAAAACAGGAGCGATTCTCGGATTAATGAGGTAGCTCCTCTGATCGAACGCACTTCTTCGTATACCATTCTATTGCTTATGTGATTGTTTGGGTGCACCCTTTGATTTGGGAGTGTTGTTCGAGGTGGGCGGTTGCTGCGGCTTCGCGTTACCACCGGTCCGGATAGCAATTGGTATATCTACCCTGGCATTGCCTAGTTGTGCCGTGTCACCTACCATATCGAGCCTTGTACGAGTTTGGTTTTCTCCCGTAGCCCGTGTGGTATCCTCTAGTTGCTTCCCGAGTAGGAGGAGCTATGATATTGGATGGACTACTGGGACTATTACGTGTTAAGGGCTATATGGGTAACCCCTTAATGCTAAGAAATAAGTATGTTTACTTTATAAATAGACACTATTATAATAGCGCAATATACTACATAGTAAATAGTTTAACGGATCCTTAGAGGATGGGCGGTCCCAGGCATCCTTTGAGTTACTTGCTATATATTATAGTACACTTGATTTAGCTTACATTATATAAGTATGTATGTCCTGACTCGAGTGTTTTGTTTTATTGTACGCTCGGGTCAGCCTGAGTTGCAGCTTCAGTTTCTTCTCCGTAGCTAGGACACTCAATAGATCATTCGTGCTATTGGAAGTTGTTTCAGACTTTATCCTTTCTGGAATTCAAGACTTTGAAGACTCTCTATCTGTGTATGTTAAAATTTGTATTGAGGATTATAGACAATGTAAGTTCTGTTTTGTAAAGATGTATCAGTGGCTTCATGAACCACTAAATTTTAATTTCCGCTGCGAGATTCTGATATCTGTGTATGTGATTCTGTGATTTATTTACTGTATATTCTGAGTTTTGCCAAATTTATTCTACAACGCAGTATTTTGAACAATTCAAGTCCGACATGTGTGTCTGCCATTGCACTTGGAGGGTGCAGCATGATAGGGGGTTCTCGCATTTGGTTTGGGTAGCGAGCGGATGACTCTTACTCCTACATGTCCCGCGGGGTTGGTGCAGTCGAGAGGCTGGCCGTAAAGGCAGAACACAGGTACCAATGTATGCTACGGTGGGCGTTACCCCACTGGCGCGGCCCGTTACATTTGGTATCAGAGCTTTGGCTCTAGGCAAAACTTAGAATATATGGTAAATTGATTTGTAGAATCATATTCATCCGAGTTTGAATCTCTTCCTTTTCGAATTTTGGAACATTCCCTGTGGTTCCAAGGTTCATTCGTGTCCCTCATTTTTTTCATCTACTTTAGATTTTGGAGTGCCCCATAACTCCACTTCGGATGATCTTTATAGTGAATTGGCGGTTTCGCCATTATTCTAATAAAGGGGTGAAACTCCTTTACCATTAGCATTGATTCACCGGAGATTTATATTTATCCTCGGGTTATATGCCAGTATCTTCGGTTATTCCGAACTCTATCTCTTCAGATCAAATATAGATTTAACCCAATCACATCGATCCGACTCTTTAAGTCACGGATAACTAGGTCAAGGTTGTCCGCGATTCATATAAACTCACCCAGTTCCTTATTTTGATATTAAATCATCAGTCTTTCTGATTTCCATTTATCTTGAATTCTATTTGATTTGAGTCCATCAAATTTGAGTCTCTATCCTTGTTTTGAAAAATTTTATTCCTATATTTGAAAATAAAATCTAATATTATATATAAGTATGATTTTCAGAATTTTATAATTAATTTAACTAGTTGTCAAAAAGATAATAGTTTTGATTTTATTTATGGTTTTGTGAGATAGAATAAAAATTTGAATATAAACAATGGATATAAATTAATTTAGAAACAGAAATGAATCTAAAACAAGAACTTGAGAATTCAATTTCTGATGATTTCAAACCTTGGGTTTAAAAAGTTTTAAAGGATATATTATTTAGAGTATTTTTATAGAAATTTGTTTCCAAAGAAATTTTAAAATTAGTGCTTTCCTCTTTGTCGCTGGAAAATAATTTCGGTGATGACTGCAGCATCATCGACATTCATTTTCGAGTTTCGAAGGGAAAAGACCATCCTGTAGTCTGGCTACAGTATTTCCTTGAGTATTTAATTGATTTGAATTTCTTAAGTATGATTTAATATATATAGATATATAATTTAAAATTGATTGACATATTACGTATATATATTTATTTATCTCTATATGGTTTGAGGGGAATCAGAAATTTAATTCTTAAAATTTTATCTTAAGAAATTTCATTTCAATATAACTTACCTTGATTTTCAAAAGTGAAAAATGAATCTGGATAATATACAATATAAAAAGGAGGTTATAAATAAAATTTGAGTGGTTATAATTAATGTTATACACTTAAATTTTAGTTATAAAAAAAAAGATAAATAAAGGTAATATAGAGATAAGAAAAATATATTTGGAAGGAATGTTTTGTAATAAGGATTGTTTATCTTAAAATCATAGTTAATTAATGTCCAAGGAAAATATTATGAAAAGAAATTTGATTGTTATATTTGCTATAATAAATATTCTATTTATGAAATAGACATGTCTTGAAAATAGATAATTATGATTTAAATAGTTAAGACATATTTCAATATCACTAAATTTTGATAAATTGAGAATTGGTTTTCCATTGGAAATTTCAAGAAGGAATATCTTATTTATTAAAATAGGTATTTCAAACAAAGTGTTAGGTTATTTGTTAAAATTAAGAATTAAATGCAATAATAAACTGATTAGGAGTGCTATCATATCTACTATAGCATATTATAAGTGCTGCTGTCTCTAACAATAAAAATTTGTTTTGAAATTCTTATAATTGGATAAATGAACTCAGGAATATTTAAACTTTGATATGAATATTATTTGGCATTGAAACTGAAAGATATAAATGAGGATTATTTTGATAGTAATATGATTTTAGTAATATGATTTCCAAATAATATCTATAGATTTTAAATGACTTTCAAAGTATTATGATTTCAAAGGCATTATGATTTCAAAGTTATTATCTTACTTTGTTTTCAAACTATCTTCGAGTATCCTTGGTTTCCCTATCTGCTACGGATTGGGAAGGCTATTGCTTATTCCAGTCTGTTTAGAAATCTTTCTATAATCTTTGAAATCTTTGTTACTCATCGGGACCTGAGCACCGCTGAGCACCCAGAGCATGACTGTCAAACTGAAAAGGGTATAATCCGATTCTAAGGATCTTCTTCGTGCTTCAAATACCCGAACTATTCGTTTACGGTACTTGTTTATCTAGCTTATCTTCCTGTTGTTTCTCTTTTTCGTTCCTTTTCGAGGACGAAAAGTTCTTAAGTGGGGGAGAGTGTAACAACCCTAATTTTTAGCTATTTTATTTTATTTTAATTATTTAATTTTTAAGATATTTTATATAAATTGTGTTTAAAGATATAGTTTAATTATTTAATTTGAAGATATATTTTATAAAATTGCATATGCCAATAAAATCTAATAATAACTGTGAATTTTTAAGCTATGTTGGAACAGTTGAATTTCGCGTTCAAAAGACGCGTCAATTTTAGGGTATAAGCAACGTAATAAAACGTGTGTTTCTAAAATGATATTTTTACAGAAATTTTTGATGTTTTAGACTGCGTCTGTTTAACGTAGTGTAAAAATCATATTTTCATATTAATTTGAAGAAAAATATCAGTCAGTAACTTTATAGCAACCGGTACTCTGTTAACTAACAGTCTGATTTTCAATAAACTTGTATACGTTTTCCACTCTTATAGCCAACATAAATATTTACTATTTCATTTATTGTTTTCAAAACTAAAAAAATCAAAATGTATATATGAAATGAGATGGACACAAAGTAACGAACAAACATTAAAACCAGACATATATTCATTGCATACGTTTTTTTTTGCTTTGCCTTAAGTTTGGCCAGTTCATACATTTGATACAAATCAAAACTTATGTAAATATAAATGAATCATCATCTTTTACTCATGCTATCAATACGTGAGAAACTGTTGAATTCAAAAATTGATAATCCATAAATCACGCAAGCTCTAAGTAACGTATTATCAACCTTTGCTCTGCTTCATCAGTCATCAACCTATAATCACGCATTTATATTTATAACTGAAGAGAAATCATATGAGTCAACATTCAACATAAAACTGATACATCTTTTCTCTTCCCCTGATCTCGCCAGGTATCACATCTATTAAAAATGTAACGTAAAACATATCTTAGCCTTCCACTTTATCAACTGAAAACTCTCGAACATGATCAAGCAAATATGTATGTAACAGTTATTTCTTTTGCCTTATTGAGTGAAAGCTTTTTCAATTGATTTCCAAAAAAAAAACACTCAACCAATTAAATGGTATAAAATAGGGTAATCAAGTTTTATAAACTGGAAAATTTATTTTGCCAAGCATCACGCATTGATAACTCTCCTGGTTTATTTCTTTAACCACGTGTACCAGCAATTATCAAAAAGAAAACTGAAATGTGCATTAATCTGGAAGATGTTAAACCAAACAATTATTTACTGGTATAAATGGTGAAATCAAATATGTAGTTAATAGGCAGCTTAAATCACGCAAGCTAATATATTCATAACGTTGTAACTAATACTTTAAACCCATTATTAAACAAACCATAAATCACGCACGTATATTTTCATATTTTCAAACTTTATATAGGTTGTAACTCTCGGCCCCTTCTTGCTTTATTTCTTTTGTAACTGATACGTTATTTTTCCTCTAGAATTCAAAAGCCTTTTTGCCTATAAATTTATTTCCCTTACATCTATTTGCGCTACCTTCATCCCCTATCTGTTCTTGTGAGTGCTCACCAGGTAACATTTTTTCTCTCTTCTTCTTTCTATCTTATTTCTCTACTGACATGCCTTGCCCCTTCAACCTTATGCTCGGCCACTTCAACCCATCACTACCACTCCTCCCCTCATGAATCACCATCCCATGCCGGGGTGAAGCCAAGCCTGGGCTATGTACCGCTTACGCCAACTTCATGGGAAGGCAATCCTGACATGAGGGAACGTGTTTGCTTGATCACCTTTCCTTTTGCATTTATGAATTAGTTGCGTACACCACCATTTTTGGATGATACAGTAGGATATAGGAAGCTAGGCCATGGTGTTAGTGTGAAGAGTGGTGGATTGAAAGAGGAGTAAGAGAACTGGAAGTTAGATATAGGCTGGAAGTTAGATATAATCACTGTGTGTGTGCATATTTAAACTGACAGGAGTGTGTGATGATAGAAATAGAGAGGTAGGCAAGTATATGTGTGGGAATACTTCAGAGGTACCTTAGTAGGTGTGGTTCTTAAATTTATTTGCAGAGAGAAGTAAAGAAAAAAAAAGAAGGGGAATTACCCGAAGTAGTTGCCTAGTGGACACGAAGTGTTGCATGTATTTGCCCGAAGTAGAGAAGGGAAGTGGCTCGGGAAGTATAGGAAGATCTGGGCTGAAGTTATATTATAGAGAAGTTGTAAAGCCTACAGAGGTTAGTCTGGAATGATTAAAGAAGTGTAACTTTAGTAGTGGAGTATAGGCAGAGATTTGTTTTCCAGTTGCATTCTGTTTGAGTAGATTGGTTTGCATAAACATGGATAACAGATTGGGTTGTAGTCTGCATGTACTTTGGTATATAATTTGCGTGGATGTGAGTTTACTGAGAATAGGTTTCAACTTTTTGTTATCAAAACCATATCATAATCAGTAAAGCATGTCTAGAGTATAAGCTTCAGCTAGCCTAAGTGTTTAGTTGAAGAGTTGCGTAAGTTTTCAATCTGTGTATGTTCAAGCAAATACATGTGTGTAAAAAAAAAAAAAAAAAAAAAAGTGCCTGGAGGAAGTCTGTACACGAGTTGTTGGGAGATTGGCAAGGAAGTACAGTTCTAAAGGGATGTTTTGGGTGTGTGCACGTGTACATATTGTATCACTGTGTGCAGGGGTTGAGTGAGTATCTGGTATTATGAAGCCTAGATTATTTTAAATATTAATTTTATTATAAGGCTAGGATGTAAACTGGACTGATTTGAAATGGAAGTTGGGCTGGAATAAGTTGAGAAAGTAAGTGAACTACTGTTTGGGAGAGGCATATTTGGATTTAGTCTGGAAAATAAAATAGCAGATGGGTTAAGATACAATGTAAAACTAAACAAATAGAATGGGATAGGAACTGAATTGGTAGTGAGATAAATCAAAGAAAGAAGCTTTGAAATAAGAAGAGAAGTGAATACGAGGGATAGTTAGGTAGGCAGGTTAGTAGTCAGAGAAGTATTGCAAAATTGATTCGAAGCCTGTACATGTTGCCTCGAAGTGATTTCATGTTTTACCCGAAGATTTAGCTTAATTTCTCGAAGCATGTGAGCATGAAACTCGGGGAAGTGATGATAGTTGAGCTGTTTGAACAAGGGGTCTGGAAATTGATGTAAGAAAAAAAAAAAAGGGGGGCAAGCCCAGTTGTAAAAATTTATAAGTTAACTGGAGTTTGCAAACCAAAGAGAAAAGAGAAAAAGAATTTTATAAGTTTTGGAACGGAAAGGATGAGAAGGGAAGGCTGCAAAAAAGAAAAAAAAGAAAAAATTTTTGCCGTGTGCATGAACATAGAGTGGTGCACGTACATGCATATATCCGTATCACGGTCATGGAGAAAATTTGGTGCACGTGTATTCGTGTTCAATTTTTGCCGTAGTTGTTTAGGAAAATTTTGGTCGTAAAATTCTGTGTTAGCACGGTTCACAGTTTTGGGTATGTTTTGGTCACGTTACACGGTGAAGTGGTCGAGCAAAGCAAACATATTCTTGTTCTATTCTAAATTTTTCCTTGACCATAAATTCTAAAGTCGCGTTTCAAAATATTTGAATTTGTTCTAGATTTGAATCTAGGCGACATCAGAAGATATTTGATCGTTATTTTCTGTCGGTCTTTACCGGTGAATTGCCGTTTTGAAATTCAATTTTTCTGCATCGTCCAGGTGAGTATTTCTCACCAGACATACGTATTTATATTTTAGTAAATTATTGCAAGTGTATGTGTAAAATTGTATGTCACTATTATCTGTCTGTAGTGTAATATAGCATGATGGACCCCATTTAAATTGACACCACATCAGTTATTTATCTGTTATATTATTTCTGCAGTTATATTATATTTTGTTATCTACTTCTTAAAATCACCACTGCCAGTTCCCTGTTAAATTTAGTTTGTATGGGCTGAAATGATAGGCCTAAATGATTATTATTAAATTATGCTGTTAACTGCTAAACTGTTGAACTTGGGATTGCGGGTTTGAAATGATAGAACCCGGGGTATTTGTAAATTACGGGTTGAAATGATATACATCCGTACCACTTGACCTAGGCTAGAAAACTATATACAGGCCCGTGGTCCTTATAATATTTTCTGAAATATTTAAAATCATTTTGGAAGTTAAATATTTGATTTATATCTTTAAAGGAATTTATATTGATTTTTAATAAGTTATAAATAAAGAAATAAATAAATATTTGAATAAATTTATGGAATATAACTTATTTGGTAAATCGGGATTTTGAAAGAATAAGATTTCAGTTAATAAATGAATAAATAAATAGGTTATATTTGGAAATATTTATCATGTTAAACAATCTATTACAGCATTTAAATGCTGTCTTTTGAAATTGGACTAGTTTTACCCATAACTTTAGGTAGCATTTCCTAAGTGCTATGGAATCTAGAATTTGATTGCTCTAAAATTTATGGAATTTGATAAATTTTATTTTACCTTAAGTTTTGGAAAACTTAAGACATAATATTTATAACTGTATTTTCCTAAATAAATTAAAGATAAATATTCTGGTATTAAGTAAATTTTGGGAAAAATTTAATGGTTAAAATTTGGAGTTTTATTTATGGAAATTATGGGAATATTCAAGACTAAAAATATAAAACATTGATTTGTGAAAGAATAAAACCCAAACTAAGTTTTGAATAGTAAATACTCCAATTGGATATATATAAAAATTGAAATGGTTTTGGGAACATAAAGGGATATTTAAATTTTGGTTAAACTTTAAATAAAGAAATATATTTGTGAAGCTATGTAAATTATCTTCTTTACAAAGTAACCATAAAGTTAACCCATTTATATATATACCGTTGAATGTCCAAACCATTGTGTTTGGGAGTTATGGATTTAAGTAAAGTTTCCAAAACATTATCCTTTGAAGATATAATTCAAATATTTGGTCTCCAGATATTATAAACAGTATGGTTTTGGAAAGAATTATATTTGAATATAACGATATCCTATTGTTTTGGGTTTTAAAATGATATCGTATCTATAGTTTTGAAATGGAAATGTTTATTCTGATTTAAAGTATAAACTGTTTTTAAATAACCACGGGTTATAATAACGAAGGGTTGGCAAAGAGACCGGGATCGGATATGGACATACTCTCTGTCGAT
This sequence comes from Allium cepa, assembly GCA_030765085.1. Classification (NCBI taxonomy): domain Eukaryota; kingdom Viridiplantae; phylum Streptophyta; class Magnoliopsida; order Asparagales; family Amaryllidaceae; genus Allium; species Allium cepa. The sequence goes on along the minus strand of CM060945.1, from coordinate 313,594,752 downwards.
ACCGAAAACCACTTTGACTAACCGTGTACGCGGTGGAGATTCCAGAATGAAGTAGGTTGGTGGTGACGGTTTCTTGAAAGGTATATACGTGGACCCGACTCCCGTGAGTTGGCATAAGGTGGCTAAAACAGGAGCGATTCTCGGATTAATGAGGTAGCTCCTCTGATCGAACGCACTTCTTCGTATACCATTCTATTGCTTATGTGATTGTTTGGGTGCACCCTTTGATTTGGGAGTGTTGTTCGAGGTGGGCGGTTGCTGCGGCTTCGCGTTACCACCGGTCCGGATAGCAATTGGTATATCTACCCTGGCATTGCCTAGTTGTGCCGTGTCACCTACCATATCGAGCCTTGTACGAGTTTGGTTTTCTCCCGTAGCCCGTGTGGTATCCTCTAGTTGCTTCCCGAGTAGGAGGAGCTATGATATTGGATGGACTACTGGGACTATTACGTGTTAAGGGCTATATGGGTAACCCCTTAATGCTAAGAAATAAGTATGTTTACTTTATAAATAGACACTATTATAATAGCGCAATATACTACATAGTAAATAGTTTAACGGATCCTTAGAGGATGGGCGGTCCCAGGCATCCTTTGAGTTACTTGCTATATATTACAGTACACTTGATTTAGCTTACATTATATAAGTATGTATGTCCTGACTCGAGTGTTTTGTTTTATTGTACGCTCGGGTCAGCCTGAGTTGCAGCTTCAGTTTCTTCTCCGTAGCTAGGACACTCAATAGATCATTCGTGCTATTGGAAGTTGTTTCAGACTTTATCCTTTCTGGAATTCAAGACTTTGAAGACTCTCTATCTGTGTATGTTAAAATTTGTATTGAGGATTATAGACAATGTAAGTTCTATTTTGTAAAGATGTATCAGTGGCTTCATGAACCACTAAATTTTAATTTCCGCTGCGAGATTCTGATATCTGTGTATGTGATTCTGTGATTTATTTACTGTATATTCTGAGTTTTGCCAAATTTATTCTACAACGCAGTATTTTGAACAATTCAAGTCCGACATGTGCGGATGCGAGTGGTTGAAAATACTGGGACGTTACAAACTGGAACCATCAACATTTTTTTAAATTATTTAATGCCCTCTGTTGTGATTACTTGATTATTCTATGATGAATTATATTGGAATATTGGATGCTATGGATCGATTAATTATAATTGGGTATAATAAATTACCAAAATACATATATTGGATTTGGAAAGAAAATAAAATTGACTTTAAAATTCTAATAAATAAATCTTGAGTATGGAAAGGAAAATGAATAAACAGAAAGTTAATGAATTTTAAAATTCAGTGTTATTATTTAAAAAGAACAAGACATTTATTTAAAATAAGATTTAAATTATTGAAAAGAATAAAGAAGAAAATCAAGAAAAATATGAGATTTGTAAATTTCAGTTAAAAGATTTAAAATCAAACGGAAATAATAATAATAATAACAACAAAGTCCATAATTAATGAATTTTGAAATGAACTGAGTAAGTCAAGAAATTTATTTCAAATGGAATAAATTGGGAATCAATTTGGAAAATTGATTTAAGTGATTGAGATTGGAAATTCTCCCTGGATAACCAAGTACGTTTTCAAAGTAAATTTTTAAATATAAATTAAAAGTTTTAAAGTTGTTTCAAAACGTATGTTTTGAAAAATTTATTATTTCTAAATATTTAAATTCTAAAAGTAAGTCTTTCCTTTAATCTATTATAGCAGTAATTATTTAAAGAGTGACTTAGTATTTTGTTTTTTTAAAAGTGAAAATCTAGTTTTATGTTCTATTAAGTAACCTTATTTTCAAATATTTATATAGTATGCATTTTTAACAAAATTTTTGAAGTAGTTTTACCTTAAATATTTTAAAGTATATTTCAAAGTAAAGTGTTTTAAATTATTTTAAAAATCTAGTTTTGTGCTTGGTGATTTCAGTAGAGATAGAAAATATTTAGGAAGGTTTATTCTGAAAAGGAAAGATGATTTGAAACTGTTTTCAAAGGGTTGAAAATAGAAATGTATCTTGCAAAGATATTTTGAGATAAATAAATAATTTAGGAAATTATTTATTGTGTGATGGATGTTGTGAATATTAATTGGTAGTTAAATCACCGACTATCAATATTGGACAAATGCGGTGATCGTTTCGAAGAGACTGGGATCGAGATTTATTTCTCGAAAACCACTTTGATCCGGTTTGTACGTTTCGTGGGAAACGAGTTTGGATTCGAAGATGGAGCAGTGAAGTGCAAGGGCTAGTCACTACTAATCCTGAGGATATTTCCAAAATGGATGTAGTAGGAATAGTGCCTTCGGTTCCGTTCGTACCCGGAACGGACTTGTATGGATGAATGCTTGGGAACATCTTCAGGTGGACGATCGGCATTCTAAGGGATATGTTCTAAAAAGGTAACGCTTATCCTCAAGCTTCATAAAATGGGAATGACTGAAAATCAGGGATTATGCAGCAAGGCTAGGTGGGTAGCACCCATGCAGGGTGAGGTCATCCCTGTCTAGATGTCCCTTTTATTTCGGATTAGTGGGCGGTTGCTGATCCCAACTGCGGGGTGATCTCACTCGGGATTATCCAGTAAGGGGTAGTCCCGGTCTTGTGTTGCAGGGGAGCGGTCCTACTCCTCGGTACTATGATCTAGGCCGCGTACTTTGACAGGTGGTACCCCTGTGCCTAGTCATTAGTTGGAAATCCGTTCTCCCTACGAGCCTTGTACGAGTTTTGTTTGTATTACCCACTCTGTGGCTAGTAGCTGGAATTTAATATATGTAACAATTTCAGCTATTTTATAAGTATTTGTATATAGACCCTATTATAATATTAGAGGATTTCTATAAAAATTGTTTTAGCTATCGTAAGGTAAAAACCCGACATGTTTATTTGTGGCGTGGTCTTACGAGATGCTTTTGTTTTCAAAGGATTTTGAAATTGAGTGTGATTTTCTCATGCTGGTATTCCAGACCGACTCAGGTGTTATTTAACTGTAATGCTCGGGTCAGACCGAGTATTATAGGATACAGGATTTGATGCTGTGGAGCTCAGGAGACGAGCTGGATGACGATACGTATATCCGTACTTGTTTTATATAAATTCCGCTGTGTTGAGCAGTTATGTATCTAGTTGTATGTATTGATGTTGAACTGTGATTGATGTACTCTGATGCTGTAATATATATAAACATATATACTTGATTTGAGTAAAGATAATTTATTATCTATTATATTTTATTTCGCTGCGATGGTTAGATTCTGTTATTGTTTTCTATTTTCTTCTTCTACCTCTTCTTCTTTAACTCAAATGGTTCGTATTTTATACCACTTGAGTTGATTTAGGTAGAATAGTATTAACTTAAGGGGTACAGATTTGCGGGCTGTTACAGTTGGTATCAGATCTTAGGTTGGTAATATCCTTGGCTCTGGTAGGGATTACTCATTTAAATTAGAGTCCGTAGTACTCTAGAATGAGTTTGAGCGTATTAATAGATATGAGCGCGTATTTGTTAGTGAATATAAATTATTTTAATATTGTGTTGATTAGTTTATTGAGTGGCATATGAACCTTCATCGGCACAGTCTGGACAACTGCATCGGAGGGGTTTCTAAACACTTGAATATAATAGTTTGACACGGTATTGCTTTTAAATATGGGCGAATGCAATAATTTTACCCAAAATATATTTTGATATAAAGAAAAGTTTTTGTAAACTATTTTATCTAATATATGGTTGCTTGGATGTTAGGAATGAGGATATTTAAATTATTATCCTTATTGTATGGAAATTTAACTAGAAATTGAAAATATAACCAAAGTTTAAGGGAATAAATTCATTATGAAATGAAATTTATAAATATGAATTATAAACATGATTTATAAATTGAAATATGAACAAATGGAAATTTATATTAATGAATTATAGTTAAGATTGATTTAAGCAGGATTTGGAAATTTAAATCCTAGAGATTTGGAAGTATTTTGAAGATACATAATAGCATTATTCTTTTGAAGGTATTTCTGAAAGACAATGTGTTTTGAAAGTGATATAGCATTGAAATCACTTGGATTATTGGGAAATAGTTCTGATGATGACGGCCGCATCATCTGTATTCATTTTTGAATTTCTAAATGAATGATTGCTGCCAAATTGATTTGTTCAGGAAAACCTGTTTGTTTTTGAAAATTTCAAAGGCAATTTGACGGAAATAAAAACCAGGATCAGTTTAAATTTTTGAGAAGTGGGATTTGAGATGTTGGAGATTTCAAAATGATTTGAAACCAAAAGCCGGGTGTTTAAAAATCCTGATAAAATAGGTTGTAAGTTTATAAATTGAGATGATTTTTAAATCAGGAAAGGAATATAAGCTTCGAATGTTGGAAATTTAAATTTAAAGTGAAAGGTTAAAAAATGAAATTAACTTGGATTGGGGAATAAAATTTAACTGGATTGAAATTAATTAAATAGGCTGAAAAATAATATCCAATTGTATTCAAATTAAGTTGAAATCGAATTGAGTTAAATAAATCTAAGTTAAAATAAAAATGAAATTGGAATAAAATTTCAGTTGAGTTATTGAATGGAATTAGACTCTTACCTGAATAAATGGAAAATAAGTTGGATAAGAATTGGATTGAAATAAATAAATTAGATTAACTTGTAAAAGAATTAAAAATCCATGAAATAAAAATATGCTTGAGCTATAAATAGGCATGAATCTTGAGTTAAAAAATAAAAGAAGAATATATTCAAGCCTAGAATGAATGGGATTGTGATTGTGTAAAATAATAAGTTGTGACTTATAAAATTAAAAAGTGGGATAGAAAAACCCAAAATTAATATTTTGATGAATTGGAAAATAACATAAAAATCCAAACTTGAATTTTAAAATAAATTTGAACTTAAGAAAATTAAATGAAGAGATTTTGAGATTAAAATCAAGTTCTGGATTATAAATTGGGGAAAAACTATTGATAATAAACTAGACAATAAAATATGTAATGGAAACCTAATGTAGTTAAATAGAAGCTGATTTGGTGAGTTAATATTGAAGTTTGGAAATAAAACTCGAGATATAAATTAAATTCGACTTGAATCATTAGTGAAGAAAGTATAATTGAAAGTGGCCTTGAAATTAATTAAATGAATTGAGAATGAAATTGAATTGCGAGTCAATAAAATTGGATGGGTAAATGGTGGAATCAGAACTTGAGTTATTAATCAAAATTTGACTTGAAGTGTTAACAAATTAAATATAATTGAAATGTATCGAATAAAAATGAAAATGGATTAAAATAGCATTGGTTTGAATTGCAGATAAAATCCAAATAAGTAGAAATACATTGGAAATAGCCTCGTAATCAATTGAATGAGTTCAATCTAAAAAGTTAAATTTAATAATAGCTAATCAAATGAAATTGTAGATTTAATACGAGATTTGATTGGGATAGAATTAAGTTGAATAGAAGAAAAAAATTTACTCATAAGGTGAAATGAGCTTAAGCATAAAATTGAAGTAAATCAACTTAAGCTAAAAAGATGGAAAGGAGTTAAATTGAATTCAACTTAAAACTAAGTTTAATGATATTGGATTGGATTTAAATCAAGTGAAAATAAATTTGAATCAAAATAGAATTCGATGAGTTATAAATAATATTTAAGGAAATGAAAATTCATAATGGATTGAGTGGATAAACTAATTATATTGAATAAATAAATGGATGGACTAACCAAAAATTAAATGAAGTGTGGTTTAAATAAGTTGAGAAATAGTTATTGAATGAAATAGCCTGGATTGTTTTCGAGCTAAATAAAATAGTTTGGAATAAACAAATATGGATTGAAACGCAAGTGAATGTATTCAAATTTGAAATGCAATGAAAATGAGAATATATGGATTGTGAATAAATTTAAAAATGGAATAGAATTAAGTATAAATTGAGTTGAAATCCATTTAAATTTGTTATAAAATATAAATACTTATTTATTCACATAGATCTCGTCAAATTGCATAGAATAAATTGTCATTTGATGTAAATGGAAGCAATTAAAATTCAATAAATTGTTAGGAGTAAAATAAATTGATTTTGAAAGCAATTGAATTAAATATGAGTTCAGTTTGCTTAAAAATAAATTAATGTAAGCTTGTGAGTTGTTAACCATTCGGATTAAGTGAAACGAAGTGTGATTGGTTGTAAGCAATTAAAATTAATGTTGGAATATTTAAATTGCTTATAAAAAATGTTTAATGTGCATTGTTATTAGAATTTATGTGTTTAACTATTGCAAGTAAGTGAAATGTTGTTAAACTTCATATATTTGGCACTTACATGTTTAAATTGAGTAAGTACAGGTACCTGGAAGCCATGTAGCTGGATATGGTTGTGCTAACTACTAAATAAATAAGCTGCTTGCTTAAAAATGCTAAATAAGGTACGCCTACGCAATAAAAATAGGAAATATGAGCTGTTTTTGGTTTTTCCGACCGTGTGGGTCGATGTATATATATTTATATTTTTTGTCAAATTGCAAAAGCTCCTCCGTACAAAGGAGACTCTGCCAAAAAAATTCGAAAATTTTGGGAGTTAGAAAATTTTTGAAATTTTTTTGTTAACGACAAAACGTTTTCAAATTGAAAATTGTAATAAATTTGTAAGTGAAACTAATTTAAAGTAATGACATGAATTTGTTATAAATGAAAAATAAAATTTAAATATTCTGAGTTAAAGACAAATTGAATTCATATGGAAATGAAAGAATCAATTTGAATAGAAATAGATATAAATTAAAGTGGTAAGATGAAAATAAATATAAGAAACATATAAAATGCTTATACTAACTTAAGAAGGGAATGGTGGATTATTGATTGGAAATTGATATTACAAATATATTCTGAGTTGATATTTGAATGAATAAATATTGACATTTTGTATGGAAGTCGATAAAATAATTTTTGGAATACTGTGATTGGATATTAGTGCTAAGCAGGATATGCAGGTATTATAAAGAGAGGAAAATTGGTTTTGATTTCAGAAGATAAATTTGAATTGCCCGACAAAAAGGTATGTTTATAAATTTCTGTGAAATTTGGTTGGGTTTTTGGATCGAGCTACTTGGAATTTTGTTTTCCTTTTTGGATTTGGGAGGCCGTAGGGCCATTTTGTAGTTGTACCGAGCTAGCCGCGCAAAGGAGATGTTGGCGAAATTTTTCAGAAATTTAGAGAGTTAGAAAAATTTTGAGAAAATTTTGATAATCTAAATTTGAATTTGAAATTAAATTTGAATAGTTAAACAAGTAAAGTTATTTGAAAACTATAGAGTTTGGAAAGCTAATAAGAATAATAATGGGTCTTTTATAAAAAGATCGTTGGTAAGATGTTGAATTGTTTGGATTTGAGGAAAAGTAAACGGGTACTGTATCATTTTTCTAACTAGTAATTTCGGGGGCGAAATTCTTTTAAGGGGGAAGGAATGTGATGACCCGGAATTTTCAAGCATTTAAAATCGGAATATTTAATTGATTTTTAATATTCAATAGAGTAATTTTAACTTGAATTACGAATATCACAATTTATTTGATAATTGAATTATTAAATTAAATAAGTGAAGTTGGGTAAATTGTTGAATTTGGAGTTTTAAGCCTATTAAAAATAATTTAAAGGCTTGCAAAATTTATATTGATAGTACTGAGGATAATAGAAGTTGTAAAATTGAAATTAACATTGGTTTGTTCAGTTTTAAAATTTTATAGTTTAAATTGAATTTAAAAATAGCCTTCCGGGGCACAGTTTTGGAATTCGACGAAACCAGTTCCATTGAGTCCGTAATATTGAATTATTATCGAATTTCTAATTTCGTAGCTTTTGGAGTTGTTGTGTGAGCATACGATTTATAAACGCGCTAGAATTAATATCGAAAATTAAATACTTTAATTCGATTCAAAAAGCTATCTTCTCCATACGATCGAATTTGGACCCGAAACCTTTTCCCTTGCATTCGGAATAGGCGTATAACATTATAAACGTCTAGCGGTACGCCTCGATAGGTGTTTGAAATTTTAGGTTGCTTTTGAATTTGAATCTAAATTTTAATTTAAAATATTTATATTCCGGTCATCCTTAGTTGAATTATTTCATACCATCTACCTTCTTTCCTTTCGAATCACTGTAGCTGATGGGTTTGAGCACGTGAATGCCTTCTCTTGTTTTCCCCAACTTTCTCTTATCACGCAAGCTTCTTTCCCCTCTTCATATTCATTTCCCCTTAAACAAATGAGCCGAAGCCTCATTCTTTCAAAAATCGAAACCCTCGGTTGAAAAAAAAATGACCAGCTCATTAAAATCGAATTCACATCTTTTAGAAAAATAATAATAATAAAATCACACACGACCTGATTCGTGATTTGAGGCGATGTCGAGAGCTTTTTCACAAGCCATTTTCGGTCGAAGCCGTGTGTCGCGCGAGCACGAGTCGTGGAGGCTTGTGGCACGACGAGCGATTTCGCGAGCTCGAGACTGTCATAGGCGTGTGGTTCGAGTGCGATTAGGGTTGCCCGAACTCGTGCGCGTTCGTCTAGATGGGGGGCAGAAATTACGATTTGGGTTGATCACGATCTGGTGGATAGGTCTTGAGGATGACGGGCGCTTGTACTCGAGCAAGAAGATGGATGGATGCTCGACGATGATTGAGGGTAGGGTCGTGGCAGTCTTCGGCTTAGGTTCGGTGTGTGAGCGGTGAAGTAAGCCGAGATATAATTTGTTTTTCAATTGAAATATTTGTGTATAGTTTAGAAAGTAGATAATATATGTATAAATCAACCTGTTATTGATTTGAATAGGGTTTTTAATTGAAAGAAAGATGATTTGGAATATTGAAAATAAACAGAAAACTTATTTATTTTTAGATAGGGTTTGGAAAACTAATAATAAAATATATGAATTTTAAATGATTAAAGAATTTATAGGAAATCAGATTTGATCTATATATAATTAAAATTTTAATGTATATGTAGCTTCAGAACAATAAATTAATATACATATACCTATTTTAAAGTTGCTAGTTTATTTTTAAATAATGGATTTAGTGGTTAACTTGTTTTATTAACATATTTAAATATTTCAGTTACCAAATGGTTTAAAGGAAAATTGTATAAATCAAATGATTAGTTAACTGCGTGGAAGTAAATTGTTCGGTTTATTCAAATATTAATAAACTGTATAAATGTTACAACGTTATAAACTGGGAACCAAGTCAGAATTGAAGTAGACTGCAGACGAATGTAAGGTGAGTTAATCTCACTCAGTTGAGTTTAAATAATTAAATTTAAATTGTCAAATTTAAATAATTGGTTGATTGATTGACTTGATTTGGTGTGTTATATTATATAGTAGTATATAGTATATCTTGGAATGCTTGATTTCCCACATCAAATAGTGGATGATTTCATATTTTAAAACCCATATACCGTGATATTCCACTTCGAAGTGGAATTGGTATTTTATATTGTGCTAACGTCTGTGGATGCAAGGGAAACAGGTTGGAGAGATCCAACTGGACCCATCAACATTTATTTAAATTATTTAATGCCCTCTGTTGTGATTACTTGATTATTCTATGATGAATTATATTGGAATATTGAATGCTATGGTTCGATTGAATATAATTGGGTATAATAAATTACCAATATATATATATATATATATATATATATTGGATTTGGAAAGAAAATAAAAGAAGTGAATTTAAAATTCTAATAAATAAATCTTGAGTATGAAAAGGAAAATGAATAAACAGAAAGTTAATGAATTTTAAAATTCAGTGTTATTATTTAAAAAGTACAAGACATTTATTTAAATTTAAGATTTAAATTATTGAAAAGAAAAAAGAAGAAAATGAAGAAAAAAAATGAGATTTGTATATTTCAGTTAAAAGATTTAAAATCAAACGGAAATAATAATAATAATAACAAAAAAGTCCATAATTAATGAATTTTGAAATGAACTGAGTAAGTAAAGAAATTTATTTCAAATGGAATAAATTGGGAATCAATTTGGAAAATTGATTTAAGTGATTGAGATAGGAAATTCTCCCTGGATAACCAAGTATGTTTTCAATGTAAATTTTTAAATATAAATTAAAAGTTTTAAAGTTGTTTTAAAAAGTATGTTTTGAAAAATTTATTATTTCTAAATATTTAAATTCTAAAAGTAAGTATTTCCTTTAATCTATTATAGCAGTAATTATTTAAAGAGTGACATAGTATTTTGTTTTTTTTTAAAAGTGAAAATCTAGTTTTATATTCTATTAAGTAACCTTATTTTCAAATATTCATATAGTATGCATTTTTAACAAAATTTTTGAAGTAGTTTTACCTTAAATATTTTAAAGTATATTTCAAAGTAAAGTGTTTTAAATTATTTTAAAAATCTAGTTTTGTGCTTGGTGATTTCAGTAGAGATAGAAAATATTTGGGAAGGTTTATTCTGAAAAGGAAAGATGATTTGAAACTGTTTTCAAAGAGTTGAAAATAGAAATGTATCTTGCAAAGATATTTTGAGATAAATAAATAATTTGGGAAATTATTTATTATGTGATGGATGTTGTGAATATTAATTGATAGTTAAATCACCGACTATCAATATTGGACAAATGCATTGATCATTTCGAAGAGACGGAGATCGAGATTTATTTCTCGAAAACCACTTCGATCCGATTTGTACGTTTCGTGGGAAACGAGTTTGGATTCGAAGATGGAGCAGTGAAGTGTAAAGGCTAGTCGCTACTAATCCTGAGGATATTTCCAAAATGGATGCAGTAAGAATAGTGCCTTCGGTTCCATTCGAACCCGGAACGAACTTGTACGGATGAATGCTTTGGAACATCGTCAGGTGGACGATGGGCATTCTAAGGGATATGTTCTAAAAAGGTAACGCTTAGCCTCAAGCCTCATCAAATGGGAATGACTAAAATCAGGGGTTATGCAGCAAGGCTAGGTTGGTAACACCCAAGCAGGGTGAGGTCATCCCTGTCTAGATGTCCCTTTTATTTCGGCTTAGTGGGCAGTTGCTGATCCCAACCGCAGGGTGATCTCACTCGGGATTATCCAGTAAGGGGTAGTCCCGGTCTTGTGTTGTAGGGGAGCGGGCGTACTCCTCGGTACTGTGATCTAGGCCACGTACTGTGACAGGTGGTACCCCAGTGCCTAGTCATTAGTTGGAAATCCATTCTCCCTACGAGCCTTGTACGAGTTTTGTTTGTATTACCCACTCTGTGGCTAGTAGCTGGAATTTAATAGATGTAACAATTTCGGCTATTTTATAAGTATTTGTATCTAGACCCTATTATAATATCAGAGGATTTCTATAAAAATTGTTTTATCTATCGTAAGGTAAAAACCCGACATGTTTATTTGTGGCATGGTCTTACGAGATGCTTTTGTTTTCAAAGGATTTTAAAACTTTAATAATAAATTGAGTGTGATTTTCTCACGCTGGTATTCCAGACTGACTCGGGTGTTATTTAACTGTAATGCTCAAGTCAGATAGAGTATAATAGGATATAGGATTTGATGCTGTAGAGCTCAGGAGACGAGCTGGATGACGATACGTATATCCGTACTTGTTATATATATATATATATATATATATATATTCCGCTGTGTTGAGCAGTTATATATCCAGTTTTATGTTATTGGTGTTGAGATGTGATTGATGTACTCTGATGATGTAATATATATAAACAGATATACTTGATATGAGTAAAGATCATTTATTATCTATTATATTTTATTCCGCTGCGATGGTTATGTTCTTTTGTTGTTTTCTATTTTCTTCTTCTAACTCTTCTTCTTTAACTCAAATGGTTCGTATTTCTGTACCACTTGAGTTGATTTAGGTAGAATAGTATTAACTTAAGGGGTACGGATTTTGCGGGACGTTACACGAGGACTTGAACTCCGGTGTTTTGAAATCGGTTTTAAGATTTTGGAAAATATATAATAATAATACGATTTAAGGATATTTCCTGAATAAGAAATGTTTAAAATGTATTCGAATGAATTCCAATGATTTCGAAGAGATTTCAAAGAAGTTTCAAGAAAATAAAAGTCCAGAACCCATTTGTGTCACTGGAAAATGATTTCGATGATTAGTGCATGCATCATCGACATTGATTTTCGAGTTTCAGAGTGGGGGAGAGGCCACTCTAGTTGCTTTGCTATGCGAGTGATGCTGGGAAACAATTTTTGATTTTAGATTTCGAAGTATGGTTTGATATTTGAAAGATATATGTATGTATGTATATATATATATATATATATATATATATTTGAAATGATTTGAAGTAAGTCGGTGTTCAGTCCTCGAGTTTCAGATTTTTTTTTGTATAACCTTATCTATTGGAATTGATTTACTGATTTGTTGCTGATTTCCAACTCTTGGATTAGAAAATTTGGTTTCTTCGACTATTTTGAATGTTCGAGCACTTTCAAATCAAGGTTAATTTAATTTAGTTTTGTAAGTTTGATAAAGTATATAAGTTTAGTTTTGTATGTTTTAATATAATTTAAATAAGTTTGAAACTGTTTTGTTAAGTTAATGAATAAAACTATTTTGAATTATACTAATATGAAATTTAGTTTTGAACGTTTTGAATAAAAATTTAGTTTTCCAAATATTTTGAATAAAATTGAGTTTAAATGTTCTAACTTAGTAACATCTTTTATAAAACTATATATATAATATTAATAATTTTCAAAGGTAAAGAAGATCTTTAAAAAAAATAAAAATAAAATAAAAATAATAATAAATAAAAAGGATTTAAAGGAAGGGTTATAGAATTGGTAATCATTTTAAAGATAAGTGGTTCTCGAGGAAAAGATTTTGTTTCGAAAATGGATTGAAATTTAAACCCAATATTTACATGATAATTAGAAATGGATTTTTTTGACATAAATTTTGTTGATTTGGAAATTTGGATTATTTTCTAAATCTCTTGTTTTGAGAAACTTTGAAACTGAGTATATAAATTGGAAGAAATGATTTGACGAAATCATATATGATTGTGAAATTGAAACGTTATTGAAAGGAATTGAAATTGAGAACTTTGTTATATTAAATACTTGATTTGGGAGTTACTGAACTTATATAAAATTGATTTGTATAAGTATGAAGTTGATTTGAAAATTGTTGATTTGAAAATTGTTGATTTGAAAAGGTACTCAATTTGTAAAGTGAATTCTTATGTAATTGAAGTCTATATAAGTGTGATTTGATATACTATTTATTTGAAAAGTATTCGATTCGAAAAAAAATCTTATATATGATGGACTTTATATAAGTGTGATATTTGAAAGTGATTTGAAAGGTACTATATGATACATATTTTTGAAGTAAACATATGGAAAGTGCCTTTTGCTTGATATCCACTTTATGGCCACACTGTGGATTCATTATATCGATATTATTCTCTCTGATTTGGGTTTTTCGGATATGATACTCGAGTGTCCATCGAAATCTATGGCGATCTCCATGGTCTTATGAGCGCGACTGCATAGCATAATTCACCGGGCTGAGATGTGGCGGTACAGATGTTTTCTGAGGGATCCAGGCATAACCATTGTGTATCCTGTGATTATGTAGGTCGTATTAGTAGCGAAATCCGCTGGCTGAGATAGCTTAAGGGTACGGATGTTTCCTGGGGGATCCAGGCGTAGCCATTGTATATTTGCGGTCTACTAGTCATCATGGCGTAATTCATAGGCTGAGATAGCTTACAGGTACGGATGTTTCCTAGGGGATCCAGGCATAACCATTGTGTATCTGCGATCCATGGTTGGACAAATGTTTTGGTTTGGTTGTTTTTTTGATTATGCTTTCCATATCTGTTTTTAAAAGGTTTTCCAGTATTTTCACTGGGTGTTGAAACAAGTCTACTATGTACCTGGAGAATTCTGGCTTTGCGCCTGATCAACGCATGGCCAGAGTCTATAGGAATGAAAGTAAACTTATTAAGACATCGAGTTATAAAAGTATTTTGATAAAGTATTATATGAAGGATATTTGGATCATTTATTTTACTTTTCTAAATGATTTGAAATATTTGAAATATTGTTTGCTTTGAACTATCAAATTTGAATCAAATGACTATTCATCATATTATAAAATGTTTAAAAGGTTATAAATATAAAAAATTTAATTGAAATTTATATAGTTTTAAAATATGGTTCATCCTTTTCTTTCAACCTATTCTCCCTTTTAGCTATTTCTACCTTCTTCTTCTGTGAGGGTCTTTTCTATATTATGGAAAGAGTGGTTCTTTGGCTTATTGTTTAGATTTCCCCGAGAAACTTTCTGGAGTGCATGATGTATTCCATGTCTCTCATCTTCGGTGGTATCTTCATGATCCATCTCTTATTATTCAACCTTCTTCTCTTGATAGCCGGATATTGAGCTTAATCTGACTGTCGAGAGTAAGCCACTTTGTATTGTCAACAGAGCTACGAAGCAGCTAAGAAGGAAATTTGTTAGTCTGATCAAAGAAAAATGGAGTACTGATGATCGAGATTGTACCTGGAAGACGGAGCAGAGCATTCGTGCTTCGAATCCGGAATTTTTCGTCTCAGGTGCTATTTTGTTTTCTATCTTGTTTCCTTATTTTCCATGTCCGTTCTTTTCGAGGACGAAAAGATTTGTATGGGGGAGAATGTAACAACCCTGTATTTTGTGATTATTTTTAGTTGTTTATTTTGATGATTTTATTTGAATTTATGATTTAGAAACTTTATTATATTTATTAAAATGGATAAATTTTATTATTTTAAATGTAAATTTTAAATTTTGTGTGAATTATAATTTCAAACTTGAATAAATAGAATATTTCCAAAAAAAATATGGATTTTGGTCAGTTTGGTCAATTGACTTTTAAATATAATTTAAATATTTGAATTCTTAAATTTTATCTTCCATTATGAAATAAAATAAATTTCAAGAATACTGCTTTTCGTTTCGTTGAAATCCGATTTATATTGTGAAAGTTATGCTTTTTACAATATTGTATGTAAATTGTTTTATTTAACAAAATTGTCTGTTTTAATTTATATAAATAATTTTTTATTTGTCATATCATGTTCAAAATATGTTATATGACATGTCAGGTATATATTTTTATTTTAAAACATTTTCAAAAGTGATGTTATAATTTTCCAAAACTTATTGTATTTTATTTTCAATTTTTAAAACATAGTTTCTATTTTTAAGCTATTTTCTTAATTAATTTATATTTATCTAAAATTTATTTTTTTATTTTTTTTCAAATATTATTTTGTTTTTATTTTATTTTATTTATATTCATTTTTCATGTGTTTAAAAATAAGAATAGAAGATGGGAAATTTGAAGAGTTTTGAACTTTTCATTTACCCATGACCTTTGGTATGCTTTTGTCTTTTCATATCAAATGCCACTTCCATTCATTTTTGACCGACCCTATCTTTCTTTAGCTGTATCATTTTCATTTTTCATGCAAAGAAAAAAGTTTCTCACCTAAATTTTCGGCCATAAATTTCTGAAGAAAATTTGGTAATGCTTTTTCACTTTTTTTTCTTACTTTCTTTCTTGTTTTATGTATTTTCTTTGCCATGCTTCACCTATATGTTCGGCCACTTGTTCCTCTATCACCGTAGCCACCTTCTCCACCACCACACTTGACTACCACCATCACCTATCTCCGCTGACCTACCTGGCCGTGCACTCATAGTTGCCAAACTCCACCAAATATTGCATGCACCACTTGAAACACGCATAGCCGATCACCAATGTCACCACCACTTCACCACACCTCTTGGCCACCACTTGCATCACCACCACCAGCCTCTACCTGACCCTAAGCCACTGCCACGCAATCCCCTAACCTCCACCAGGCTTGGCTGTGCCCCTTGGAGCCATGGCCGTGACTTGTTGTATGCACAAAATTGCCTTTTGTGCCTTGGCTTTGTATGTTCATGCATTACAACCATTTCTCCTTCACTTCCTCATTATGGCCGATCATATTGATCCATACCTGATCCATTCACATACCACAACCATGCATTATAAACCATATGGCCGAGCATTTGATAGGTGAAAGCAAGTGCAAGTGGTTTGGTTCTTTTTTATGCATAAATTCTAGACTTGTTTAATGTTATATTGTGTTGTATATTTATGTGCTTTATATTGTTTTGTTTGATATGTAACAAGACAACTATTTTGGCTCTTCCCTCACTTGAATCCTTAGTCGTGCCTTCGTGCTTTTCGGATCTTTTTTGTGTGTCTGAATCTGTTATCTCCAGCTTGTAGAGGTGAGGATTTCTCACAAGGGATTCTGTACTTATATAAGTAGTAAAGACTCCCTGTGAATCTGTACATATCATTATCATGTTATAACTGCCTATGCTATGATCGTATGATGTTCACCCTGTTTATACACCTGTCATATCATCCGTTACTGTTATATAATGCTATTCTATTTATTTAAATCAGTTTATCACACTGCAAGTTCCCTGTGGAATAGAATCACTATAATTTGAAATGATACATACCCAAACGGACTTTAGAATAGGAAAAAATCATTATGGGCTGAAATGATAGGCCTAAATGATTTTTATTTATTTCATGTTACTTGGGATTGTGGGTTTGAAATGATAGAACCCGGGTTTTCTTTGTAAATTACGGTTGAAATGATATATATTCGTATCACTTGACCTAGGTTAGAAAATATTATACAGACCCGTGGTTAATGTATATAATTTCTGAAAATTTTGAAGTATTTTTAAAATGCCAATTTATGATATTTTGATTTAAAAATGAATTTAAAATGATAAGGTGGTAATGATTTTTGTATAAATTAAAATATGAAATAAATGAATATTTAAGCTGAATTTTGAAATATAACTTAAATTGGAAATTTGAGAATTTTGTTTAAAAGTGAAATTTAAATTAAGTAAATAAAACGAAAAATAAGTTATATTTGAGAATTTAAATTTAAGTGTTAAGTTAAATTTTAAAATATAAAGAATATAAATTTAATGCTTGAATTTAATAAGCGAATTATTAAAATTTGATTTTTGTATAAAATTTCACTTTATAAAATCATAAATTACTGGGTTCTCAAATGATTGTTTTTAAACTGAAAATTTTGATTTTTATAAGTTAAAAATGATTTAAATTAAAATTTAATTTTTATGAAACTGTGTTGAAACTTTGGAATTTAAATTAACAGCATTTCTGAAATGTTATCATTTCTAAAGTGAAGGATATTACAGCATTCTGCAAATGTTGTAGTCGATATAAATGAACTATAACTAAAAATGAACTGAGGGCTATTACAACACTTTGTAGGTGCTGTAGTTGTAGAAACTTGAACTAAAATCTGTTACAGCAGTTTAAAATGCTATCTTTGTCAAAATGAATGGTTTTCAAATGTAACTTTCCGTTGCATTTTCTAAGTGCTGCGAAAGTAGAAATTTTACTGTTTTAATAAATTTAAGTGAATAAATGAATTTCGAAAGGATTAAATTTTTGGGAATTTAATATTTGATTTTTTAAATATAATAACTTCATTTTTTTAAAATGATTTGAATGGAATATTTTGATTTGAAATATAAACCATTTTGAAATGTGATTTGAAATGGTATTTAAATTAAATAAAAATGAATGTGGTTTTGGAAAGATATGATATTTTGATATTTTGAAACGAATTTGAAGTGATATTGAATTTTGAAATGATATTTGATTTAGAAGTATAAATTGCCATTTTGGAATTTTATCCACGGGATGTATTATATTTATGGTTTAACTGATCCTTAGAGGATGGACGATCCCAAGCATCCTTTAAGTTATTGTGAATTACTATTACAGTTCAATTGAGTTGGTTTTCATTATATAAGTATGTACATCCTGACTCGAGTGTTTTGTGTTTTACTTTACGCTCGGGTCAGCCTAAGTATTTACAGCTTAGCTTTGGATTTCTTTTTCTGGAGCTAGGAATCGTTGGAGTTTCTACTTGTCTAGTTATCTATTCCCTTAAAGTTTCAGTTGTTCTATTTCGGTTCTGTATTTATAAACTTCTATGTATTGAGATATCTATTGTATATGTTTTCCAGAATGATACTTTGTATTTCTTTTTAGATTTTGTTATAGTAGCTTCATGAACTGCTATGGTATTTTAATTTCCGCTGTGAGTAATTCTGATATATCTGTGTCTGTGATTCTGTGATTGTTTGCATTTGCTCCAAATTTATTTACAATGCGGTATTTTGAGCAATTCAAGTCCGACATGTGTGGATGCGAATGGCTGAAAATATCGGGTTGTTACATATTTTAACACTATAAACATTATAAACGCAATGTTATAAAAATTATATGATAAATTAACTCATTCAAACCCAAGCCATAATAAGACATAGATACTCTCGCTACGAGTGCAACGACGAAGACGACGTCTCGATTAGACCTTGTATGCAAAAAATATCGATTTTATAAGAATTTGAATTAAATAATTTAATTTATCAACTTAAACAAATTAATTAATGTTAATTAACTCTGGTATCTCATCTTCTGATATTTCAATCGCACGTACACGCACAAGCTCGCACACCCGTTGTCGTGCACCTCCCCTCTCCCTAACTCGAGCAACAAAACATGAAACTCCAAATGGCTAACTCTATTGCGATCCACTTTATGCATGCTCCACATCCCACCTAATCACGGGATGCTTGGACACACCAACCAAAAAGAGACCTAGCAATCTCCATCGCAATGGAAAAATGTTGCAACCCCTAATAAGCAGCCTCGCCTCCTCAAACTACCACCACCAACTCACCTTGCCACCACGAGTTCAACACCACACCCCACACCCTGCTTCGCCGACCGACATCTCAATCACCGTCTATCCCTAACCCTAATTTTGGCCTCACAAGTCGATCTTGTAAAAAACCCCTACTTGGAGGCCTAAAACTAACGGCTATGGAGGTTGTAGTCACCCATAGTTACTAATTCTCGGCGACCAAATACGTCGAAATTAGATCCATTGATACACAGAAACACATGGACATGGAAAAGTTTTAAACTTCAAACAAAATCACATTTGTTATCAAAACATTTCCAATTCATTACTTAATCCCATGTTCGCAAACCACGTTCAAAGAAAATATAATTCATTACAACATACGCTCCAAGAGAGACATATGAAGATGCACCCAAGGATGATCAGAGTGTACAGGCAATATAACAACTTTGTCATTACAAACAACACAACGGAATCAAAAGAAAAAAGAACTCTATATAGCTATCATGCCTCATGCACATATCCGATAGCTTATTTGTCTTAAAAGGTTCCTAAAAACCTCAACTCTCGAACTACCCAAAATCAATTGAGTACCCGAGAGTTTAATGGGAATACATAAACTTCGAGTCAGACATAAAGCTTGATATGAATAATAATCTACAATTTCAAATCATTTAGATATCTAGTGAGACCACGCCGCTTAGCGGAACAGGTTTCCCCTTACTAGTATCTCAAAACCTTAATAAAACCATATACCATGCTCCTACATCCACAATGGTTAAAATAATTCAAAGCAGTATAACATGATGATATGCAAAACAATTGAATTAGTTCTGGATTACCCGTCCCCATTCGATTTTAGACTATTTGTCTCTATTATAGTTTCTAAGATTACAATTAACCTATTAGTTTTTAGGGGTTGATTAATAACCGGTGAAACATTTAAGGACACTATGTCCAATTACATAGTTTTCATGGGATTACTATGAACCTATTGGTAACTCTAATATCTTAATCTGATCCTAGTTTTCATGGGTTGACTAGGAACCTATTGGTAATCCCAATATCCTTTCTCTTATCCAAGTTTTCATGGGTTGACTAGGAACCTATTGACATCTGTCAATATTTCATCTGGATGTAGTTTTCATGGGCTAACTACAAATCTACTAGCCCCTGCTAGTATCGAAGCATAGTTTTCATGGGATTACTATGAACCTGTCTATTTGACATCTTCTTTACACATAGTTTTCATAGGCTAACAACGAACCGATTGGCCCCAGCCAATATCTTTTCCCTCACACAGTTTTCAAGGGCTTACTAAGAACATATTGGCCCCTGCCAATATCTTTTTTTACTTTAGCATATAATATTATGTTCTTTCCGACCTGCTGGATGCAAATCTACTCATTTAGGAGTTTATTCAATTTTTATATTCACTACCGGGTTCACCTAACTGGTTCTCCTACCCTTTATCCTAAGAATGCAGTTATGTGTCCATTATAAAGTGAATATATTCATATTATAAGAAGCAATATAACAATATCACTTCTTTGGGTTTAACGTAAAACATGATTAATCTCTTTAACCTTTTAATTTATCAAAGAAAGCCTCTTATTTAAACCATTATAAAGCTCCTTTAATTTAAATATGGGTATTTCCTTCAAAAATAGAGTTTGGGTCATAAAACCTTCAGATATCTTTAAAACCTAGTTTTCGAATTTGTAGGATAGCCTCCTTCGGAAGCCTTAAAAATCTATCTTCAAAACAGTTGGCTCTTGCCTTTCAATACTTTAAAATCTACCTTTCGAAACCTTTCGAATATATTAAAGTATTAATATTTAACTTTTAGAAGCTTAGCATGGAAACCAGTTGAAAGTACCCCTTTCGACACCATTGGAAGTAACCCTTCCGAAAACATTGAAAGTGCCTCTTTCGAAAGCATTGAGTTTATACTTAAAACATAATTTGGGTCAAAGTGAATATAGGTGAAAGCATCTGTTTTGAAACCATCCTTCATCATATAAAAATATTATTGAAAACTTGATGGCGTCGGCACTATCCCTTTCCAAAGCATAAAACATTTGGGTAAAACATTGAAAGGTTGGTGTCGAAACCACTTTCGAAACCACCAACTTCGAAACCCCTAACCCCTTTCGAAATTTATAGGAAGTGGCTTAAACTTTATAAAAAAAATACCCTTTCGACAGCATTGATATCTTCAATGCCTTTGGAAGGTTAAAGAACAGCAGTAGAGTTTCAGCTTGTTTGGAACCCCTTCTTTCAAAACATTCTTTCACAAATAATGAACCCAGTCGAAAGCAATTAGAAAGTTTAAGGCAACCCTTTCGAAGCTTTCATAAAATCTCTTTCGAAACCATCTACTTTGACTTCGTCGAAGGCTAAAACAAAACAAAGCAAAGGAAAGCGCTTTTCTTTTAAGACAACCCATGGTTACGATTCCTTTGAAAGCTATGCTTTCGACACCTTACCTTCTTCCTACCTCCAATCCACTACGTACCATCTTTATGACCTTGTGTAATGGTTTTGACGTGGTAGGTTTTGACTATGATAAAGGCAGAGGTATCTATGTCGAAAGCTGCTTTCCTAAGTAGGCGAAACATATTTTTTGAGTAAAACTGGTTCAGTTCCTTATAAACTAAAGTATTTTCTAACTAACCTACCACGTGTCAACACCAGATTGGTTGCCTTTACCTTTTCAAATTCTTTTTCAAAAATAACTGCCGCTGATCCAGATCTACACCATGGTTAAGTTTATCAAATAATCCCTTATAATTTTTGCAAAGAAGTCCCTCTTCTAAAATGATTTATATTGCTTAGCAAATCATTTTGGAGAAAATCCCCAAAAATTCCAAAAATCATGTTATCTAAATATCAAAATTCCACGACCAAATTCTCCATATATTTTCCAAAATAAATTTATGACTTTAATCATGTTATCTAAATATCAAAATTCCAGGACCAAATTCTCCATATATTTTCCAAAATAAATTTATAAACCCAAATATCTATAATTTTCTTTGATAAGTCAAAATAATCTTTCCATAACTTGGAAAATTCCCAAAATTGAAACCCAACTCCAAAATCATATTTCTCAGAATATAAAATTTTCCCATGGAATTTAATCAACATTAAGTCCCGGTTTTGACCTAAAACCGTATAAAAACTCCTTTAAACAATCTTTTTTAATCATATAAACCATAAATCAAGCATATCATCATTTAATTCATCTTTAAAAAAATAATTTATCCCTTAAATCCAAAACATAAGATTCAAACCAAAAGTAGAGATGAAATTATTATTCACCTTGATCTAGATAAGGAGATTGGATTGAGATTTATTTCCCCTAAGCTTGATTCTCTAGCTTTAATTTGATTTTCTTCTTCTTCCTTAATGCCCGACCATTACTCAATCTTTTAATTTATGTTTTCAAAAATGACATGAATAGGAAGTAAGATGGGGGGAACAAAAAAACGGGTAAGGGCCATTGGGCATCAATTTCCAATAATACCCTTATGTAATTTGTTTAACCTAAGACCATCAATTAGCCCATTAATTATATATTAGGCTCGACCCTTAATTAATTAATTCTCAATATCCTTGTCACTTAACATTTAACTTACTTTATTTAATTTATCTAATTAAATCTCCTGAATAATGTTATCAAAAATTAGGTGTGTTACAGGCTCCCCTCCTTAATGAATTTGATCCTCGAAATTTAGTAAGGACTAATACTAAACATAGCAATCATCTGTAACGACTCCTAACAATCTTACTAATCTACCTGACTAGGAATTATCTATATAAATCTAAATAGTCGTACCCTCAAAGCAGATCAGGATAAGTATCTCGAATCATGTCCTCTATCTCCCAAGTACAGTTTTTCTCTTTGTTACTCCACTGAACTTTCACCAACTTGACTACCTTGTTTCTAAATCTTTCCTCATCCCTTGCTACAACCTGAACTAGTTGTCTAACAAAAAACAAATCATGCTCTGCTACCAAGTCCTCCAACTCTGGCTGTGGAATGATAGCTTCTAGATCATGCATATACTTACGAAGATGAGACACATGAAATTCATTATGGACCCCTGCCATATTACTTGGAAACTCAACTCTATATGCGAGCTTTTCAATCCTTTCTAAAATCTGGAATGGCCCAACATATCTCGATGCCATTTTCCCTGACTTCCCGAACTATACCATACCCTTCATCGGTGATACTTTAATGAAAACCATGTCTTCCATTGAGTACTTTAGGTCTTTACGACTCTTATCTACGTAACTCTTCTGTCTAGATTGAGATTCCTTCATCCGTTTTCGGATTACCTCAATCTTATCTGACGCTTCCCTTACCAAATCAGGACCTAAGACCAATCTGTCTCCAGTCTCCTACCAATATGCAGGGAATTTGTTTGGCCTTTCATGCAAAGCTTCGAAAGGCATCATTCCTATGCTAACTATTATTATAGGAAAATTCAATCAAATGTGTAGGATCGATTTCACCCTAGAGGGGGTGAATAGGGTGATACTGTTGATTATAAAAATTATTGCGGAAGCTTACAAAATTGTTTCAACACAGATAAATAATAGCAGCACAGATAATAGAAGAATAATAAATGCAGAAATAGAACGACACAGAATTCACCCAGCTTCAGCAAAACCCTGCCTACGTGCTGCCCTCAAGGTTTCTACTAGATATTAAGTAGTCACACGCTTACACACGTAAACTCGCGACACCCGCTACTGACTAACCTAACTCTACGCTCAAAAACCTGCCATAACTCAGCCACCGAGCTGCGAATTCTCAAACTACGCCACGTAGTTTGTCCCCTAGTCACATGACTAGAAATTACAACTGTTTAAAAGCAAAATACGAATAAAAAGATAATTAAAAACAAAAACCCCTAATTTTATAAATCAAAATCCTTTGTTAATATAAGCGGCCCAAAGATATCTCCCTCTTTAATATATACCGGCCCACTTTCTTCTTTTTCTATTTGCTCTGTAAAAATAATGTCGGCCGTTCCTTGCTTGTTCGTTCCTTTAGCTTTTGAAATTAGGGCTGTGGAGTAGATCGATGAAGCCGATGGGTAAATGGTCGATTAAAATTGCTATTTCTTTGTCTTGCTTTGGCAATCGACTCCTTCTTCAATTTGATCACGGCTTCTCGATTTGATCGAGTTCGACTTTGACTCTAGTATGTAATTTATGCCTTTTGCTCTCCTAGTTGAATGCTTGAACTCGATACGAGACTTGCCGATGATGTTTATATTTATATAGGGTTAGAAACCCATGATTTCGTTCGTATACATTTATTTGATTTTGTCAATTTTTTTATCTCGGCCATTCGATTTTGTTTTTATGTTGATGATTTCTCTGACTTTGTCAATTTCGTATAATTTGATGATGGCTTGTTCATCACGGCTTTGAATTTTCCTTGTTGATTCTTGACCACCACGTCTCTGACTTGTTCATCATATTTTTTGATCATGGCTTTGACTTTGTTGTGACGATATTGATTCATTTCATTTCTATTGACTTCGGCCGTGAAACTGATCGTGTTTACTTCGGCCATTTTGATTTCTTAATTTGCTAGTGATATTGTTCGAACTGTACCATACTGTTCCATGATTTTGGTTGACGATGAATTCTGGTAGCACTTGAGTATTGCCTCCATTTTGCTTAAGCTTGAATCTATTTTGCATTGATGATGCTATGCACTATGTACATACATGTCCCATTTTACTTTTTCCTCTAATCTTGTTCATTGCATTGTCCACTGTTATATATGTTTGCAGCCTGCACATATGCTGTTTCATGTTCTTGTTCCTTTAAGTCAGTATGCATTTGAATGACTGTCTTGTTGAGTTCACTTGAAATTGCTTGATGAAGATTTATTGCTATTGAACTTCATGTTGAGGCCAAGTGATTCCTTACATAGTTTTCATGGTCATGCACTTTAATGTGCAGTCTTTGGTTGTGAATTGAGTCAATGTTTTGGTTTTGACTCGACTTGATATTATCACTTGTAGTATTTGCTCTTGCACTGTCCAGTTTCACAGTTGCATACATGTTGTATCTTTGGTGCGCTTGGTTTGTGATCTACTGTTGCATTCCAGTATATGCACTTGAGTCTGATACTTTTCGAGGCTTGTTCTGTCCAGATTCATTTGAATTTAGTTGTAGCCTTTGTGCATTGTTCATGTCTTTAACTTGTACTGTTCAGTTGAGTTCACATGTATTGAGCTCTGGTTTCATTTTCATGTGCAGTTTAGCTTGTTGATGATTTGGTGTTGAATTTACAGTGATGCATTGTGGTGAATTCGATGTGCATTCTTTGTACTTGTAGTCTTGTATATTATTACTGCACACTCTGGCCTTCATGTATACTTGATGTGTGATATGCATTTGTAGTTGAAGTATTTTTTTAGTATAGGTGCACCTGGTTTGCATACAGTTTTCACTGTGCAGCCTTGCTCAACCACTATTGCATTTGTTTTAGTTGCTGCATTTCAACTTGAACTTCATCTTAATTTTTGAAATCACACCTGAATTGAATCCAGCTTAAAGCTCGGGTTTGACCTTGTGCTGATATTGTGTCATTATTTTTATTGCACTTGAGTTGGACTTGGCGTTTTGGGTTTGACCTGTGCTCACCTGTCCCTGTAATTTTATCAAGTGTATATATCGGTGTGCACGGCCTTGTGGCATATACAGTGATACACTGTGTATGTCACAAGCTGTTCGTAGATGATGAATTCAAATTTAAATGATGACGAACAACCCTAATAACCGAGGCAAATATTATTTTCAAAATCCACATTTTATTTTATACTACAAAAATAGTTTGTTTTCAATTTTATTATGTCAATGTATATTTTTGCAGATTGCTCAGATGCTGGATTCACATTGGAATGAAGTTGAAGATAAATACGAGTTGAGTGAATGATTGATATGTAGTGAGGTCAAATGTAAATTAGAAATTGTGATGTAATCGAAATTGTATTGTAATTGAAGTTGTGTATATATATAGTGAGAGCTTGAAATTTGTATTATTCAAAAATTGTAATAAATATTTGTTTGAATAAAATTTCTGTTTGAATTCAAATTCTGTGTTATTTATTTTATTCAACAAATGTTTATTTAATGTATGAAAAATAAAATAGTACATTAACAAGTACATTTAAATGAATATATATATATATATATATATATGTTTATTATCATCAAACAAAAATCATATAATCGCATATTCAACAATCTCCCTCTTTTGATGATAACAAACATATATTTAAGATTTTGAATATGTTAAATATATTTGATCATTGATATACTCTAATTGCTCCCCTATTTTTTGAATATGTTAAATGTATTTGACCATTGATATACTCTAATTGCTCCCCCTATTTAAATGCTTCCTCTCTGCACAAAGATCCCCCTTCATATATGCATACAATTAAAAATATGCAAAGGAGCCTAGATGCAAATAGAAAATATTTGACCTTTGCTTGATTTTATTTGACAAAATCTTAACTTTTCTCTCTCCCTTTTGTTATCATAAAAAGAGCAATAGTGTTAGAGAAATTAGAGATAAAGTGATCGATATTAATCCAACATTAAAACTCAATTGAATATAAATATTAAATTTCAATAAAAAGTCAAACAAAAATCATAAATACTTTGTTAGGCGCATATTCCACTTTTAGAATGATGGAAATGATGTCATCATATAAAACCATACAGTTGTGTCTATTTGTGGTATGTTTATATCAGGAATTTGAATATCTACCAACCATGCATAACCGTTAGGAGTTTTAAATGAGATTAGTAGTATTCCAATTTTAATTAAAAAATGAATTCAAGTATCTTCTAACCACGCATAACCGTAAGGACTTTTAAATGGGATTAGAATCAACTTATTTATTATTAAAAAAATCAATTTTGATATGAGTTCCATACATGCATAACCGTGAGGACTTTTAAATGAGCATGGAAGCATATAACAAATTCCAAGTAACTTACCCATGCATAACCGTGAGGACTTTTAATGAGAGTGAAAACTTTGGATTTTATTTTATTTTATTTTATTATTATTATTATTATTTATTTTTTTAAGAAAAATGTAAAATGAAAAACGAATGATTCCCGTTTAAAGTACCACATATTGACGAACTATATTGAATTTTGATGAGTGATGGTCGTTAGAAATATGATAGAAATAGAGATGGTCATGGAGTTTTTACCAACAAAAAGTTTTATGACTCTAGTTTAAATTTCTAAAGAAATTTACCAATTATACCATCTCGAGTTATAATATATGATAAATATCAACATCATCACTTTTTCAATCACTATTTATCTTTTCGATAATTTTTAGGGAGTCAGATTAGTCAAAATAGTCATTTTAAATCAAATTCAAAAATAATTATAAAATCAATTTTTTAAAACGACTGATCTGAAAACATGGTCAAAAATGATTTTCTAAGAGGGGTTATACGAGAAAAAATTCTGCTATTTGAAAATTATTTGAAATGAAAAATATGCAGATATTTTCCTTGAAAAAATGATGCAGTTACTAAATGTCTCAAAAATCACGTTCAACTAGTAATTTTTCTATCAACTAGATTACCAGTGTAATCTGCATCTGAATTTCTCTTTCACTCAAAATTATCATTAATTGAAATTGATAGACCAGACCATGAAGTGTGCGACAAAAAAACTCAAAATCAATTTTAACAGCTTTTTAAATGACGTTCTCTTGAATTTTAGTTGAAGCCGTGTAAATAATAAAAAATCGTGAATGTAGAATCAGCCGTAAAATAACCAAATTTATTATCATCCAATAAAACACTATTATTAATCCAAACTAATATATGTGAAGTAATTCAAAGACTCTACTGATTTTTATAGTGTTCTTGGCATAAGAATATGATTGGCCAACAATTTTGAATAAGTCAAAATCAAAATCATCATTATTTCATCACCACGTTATTGGCTGATTTAACTCAGATTACGGTGCAGATTATCACATTTAATATATCGTTCAAATAAATATACCATTACCTGTTTTACCTCTACAAGTCCTTGTCTTACTACATCCATTTTGGAAATATCCTCCGGATTAGTAGCGACTAACCCTTGCACTTCACTGCTCCATTTTCGAATCCAAAATCGTTTTCCCCGAAACGTACAAACCAGATCGAAGTGGTTTTCGAGAAATAAATCTCGATCCCGGTCTCTTCGAAACGATCAACGTATTTCGCCAATATTGATAGTCGGTTATTTAACTATCAACTAGTATTCACAAAAAACCATCAACCAATAAATAATTTCCCAAATTATTTATTAACCTCAAAAATATCTGCACAAGATATATTTCTATTTTTAACCCTTTGAAAACAGTTTCAAAACCATCTTTCTTTTCCGAATAAACTTTCCCAAATATCTTCTATCTCCACTGAAATCACCAAGCACAAAATTAGATTTTTAAAATAATTTAAAACGCTTGACTTTGAAATATACTTTAAAACATTTAAGTTAGAACTGCTTCAAAAATTTGTTAAAAATATATACTATATGAATATTTGAAAAAAAGGTTACTTAATAAAATATAAAACTAGATTACACTTTAAAAAAAACATAATACTAAGTCATTCTTTAAATAACTACTATCATAATAGACTGAAAGAAAATACTTACTTTAGAAATTTAAATATTTAGAAATGATAAATTTTCCAAAACTTGCTTTTTAAAAACAACTTCAAAACCTTTAATTTATATTTAAAAATTTACTTTAAAAACGTACTTGGTTATTCAGGGAGAATTTCCAATCTCAATCACTTAAATCAATTTCCCAAATTGATTCCTAATTTATTCCATTTGAAATAAATTTCTTTACTTACTCAGTTCATTTCCAAATTCTTTAATTATGGACTTTATTATTATTGTTATTATTTTCCGTTTGATTTTTAAATCTTTTAACTGAAATATGCAGGTTTTCAGATTTTTCCCAATTTCCTCTTTATTATTTTCAATAATTTTAAATCTTCAATTTTTAAACAAACGTTTTGTTCTTTTAAATAATAACACTAAAGTTTCAAACTTCATTAACTTTCTGTTTATTCAAAAATTCCTTTCCATATACAGAATTTTATTAATTAGCATTTTGAAACCACTAATATTCTTATCCAATTCACTTTAATTTATATACATTCTTTATAATTATTTCTTAAAAGTTCACTTCTTTTATTTCCTTTCAAAGTCCAATTCTATATATTTAGATAAAACAGAGTACCGAAATATTCAAGCAGACTAAAACATTCAATATTCTAATATAATTCATCACACAATATCAAATAATCACAACAGAGGGTATTAAACAATTTAAATAAATATTGAGAGATCCAGTTGGATCCCTCCAACCTGTTTTCCCTGCATCCACAGACGTTAGCACAATATAATCTGCCAATTCCAAAATATACCATTCTATAGCACCTCAAACAATTCAACCATCCAAACAATTATTTAAATTTAATCATTTAAATTTAAATTTAACTGAGTGGGATTAACTCACCTTTGTTATCGATTTGCAATTTACTTCCATTTGGATGGTTTCCTGGTTTTGACCTTGTATAAACAATTTATATAATTTATTAACATTTGGAATAATTGAATGATTAATTACCATTTAAATGATTAATTACCATTCGGATGGGTGAATTGATTGCTATGGATGTTAGCATATCATTGGTATATGCTTGTGTTTTAAAATCTAATCCTTTAAATAGATTATTAAATTACCTTTGTTTTAAATTTCGGGGACGAAATTCTTTTAAGGGGGGAGGAGTGTGATGACCCGGAATTTTGAAGCAATATCAATTTAATAATCTGAAATAAAAATTAAATTGATTTGATAATCTTTGTAATGAGATTTGAATTAATTTAATAATTCAATAAAATAAATAGTTAATTGATAGATTTTATCTTTTTAAATCTAATAAATTGTTTATATTTATAATATATATAGAATATTGTATATATTGTATATAGATCTTGTTTTAATCTGATTAATAAATAAATCCTGTTTCCTATAAAATATGTATCTTTAGTAAAAATTGGACATTATGATTTTATTTAAAAGTTAAAATTTTTAAAATTATTTAATAAATAAATATGGTTTTAAATACATAAGATAAATATTGAAAATAATTTAAAATATGTTTAACTCAAGTTTAAAATTTAAATAAATAACAATAAGGTTATTTTGAGTTTCTTTTAAATATAATGTGATAAAATAAATAACTTATTAATAAGAAAACAATTTCTTTTAATAGTTATTTATGGTTATTAAATATTGCTATTTTTAAAAATATAATAATACATTGTTTCAACAAATAAATTTTTAATAAAAATTATTGTTTTTCAAAATTCAAATTTGTAGTGGTATTTGTAAATAAACTGGGTTTCAAAATTCAATTTGAATTGAATTCAAAGTTTAAAGTATAAATGTCTTTAATTTGTTTTAATTTTGAAATATTTGTATAAGTTTAATTTTATAAATATAGTTTGATTTATTCATTTTAAAATCTATATACATATGAATACATGGTTAACTAATTTATTTAAACATAGGATTACATTTATCTTATATTAAACATCTAATTTGAAATACAAGTTAACTAAATTTATAACTTATTAACATTTAAATAAATAACTAATTAACATTTAATTTTAACTAATTAACATTTGGGACAAATGTAAACATCTTACAAATTAAATGAGCATGTGTTAATTAACTAACATACTTACTTGACAAATGTTAAGAATTGAGACAAGTGTTGTAATATAAAACAAGTGGCATTTTTGAATTTTTGTTTCTCTTTTACTTTATTTAAAACATCTTCAGCCTATTTTCGAACTAAAATAACCCAAGGCAAATCTGAAATTCAATTCATCTTCCTCAAATTAGATCCTGCAAACATCCTCCTAAACCAAATTATAAATCTGCAATCATCTTCAATCAGAGATCAAAGCATGAAAACCCTCCACATTTTCAAAACTATTCAAAGCAATTGCATATTTCAAACTGTAAATCATTACCCTGTAATCCACCTCCTATATCAAACCTGTAAAAGCATTTTCTAACCTGCAAATCAAAATCAAGCTTGTAACCATCTCAAAAATATGTAGACTGCACCATTTCAATATGGAGTTATCTGGATGCATTTGTATTGTAAAACCTGGAATTAAATTAAGTTTAAAAGAAAAGGGGTTTCCAGTCTTAAAAGCACTTCTGCAAAACCAGCTTTCAAAGTTTTTCAAATTGGAGACCTGTCTTCATACTAAAACCAAGGAAGTAACACTTTTCTTAAAAAGCTTAAGTATAGTAGTGGTTGCATGTTAATGTCTGAACCTAAGAATGTCTGTGTATGATGGGATTTTTCTCTGCGTATATATGTAGGAGGTGTGCATGTCTATCCTTTGTTTTCAAGCTCTGTGTTTAATCAAAATTCATTACCATCTTATCTGATCTCTGTTAGGACTTAGATTATTAACAAAAGTTGTTTGTTTAATGATAGATTAGTGGTTAAATTTATAACTAAGTTAAAATTTAAATTCAATGTTACTGGAATCCAAAAAGAACAGGGCAAGTTTAATATAAGTGGAAATTCAAACATCTAAATTTAGCAATCCAGGAATATAAACTGAAACTTTATCCAAAATCACGATTTTTAGAAGTGAAAATATAAATTTTAGTATTTGGATTTAAGGACAGATCGAGTTGAACTGGATTTGATGTTATGGGCTGTCTCGGTTGATGTTATTGTCCGGGATGGTCATGGTCCTCATTGGTGGTAGAGGAACGATTGGAGAGGTCGGGAAAAATACAGGATGGCGATGAACTTCATCGAGGTGGCTGTGGTGGCGTTTTCTTGTCCGGAACCCTAGTTTCAACAAGGCAGTTTGTTTTGCTAGTGGCAATCTGTAGGAATGATCGAGTGTTATGGAATTTTGTGAATCGCTAGAGGGAGGGTAGGCGAGGCTGTGGCCGGTGGTGGAGGATCTCCGGTCGTCGGAGGATGGTGGTTGAAGTGTTGACAGGTTGGGGTTGTTTTCATTCTAACCGTTCCAGATTTGAAGTAGATTACTCGAATTCAATTTCGAGTTTAAAACGGTGATCTGATGGATGTGTTTGGTCGTGGGGTTGGTCGCCGGCATAGGGAAGCCACCGGAGGTGGCTGGTGATTGCTGGAGGCACGGTGCACGTGCACCGTGCAAAATCTTAGAGCTCTGTTGTTTTTTTGGGTACTGCAGAATTTAAACTCGAAGTATAACTCGGGTATTCTTGTGTTTTGCTCGAAGAAAGGAGTCTGATGACTCGAAGCAGATGTTGGACAGGAAAGGGTTTAGTATAGTACAGGTTTAAATAGAAACTGTTCTTCTGTTTAAATTTTAAAATAAAATTCAAACCCTGAATTCAAATGGAAGTAAAGTTTTAAAATCCGAGTCATGTATATATCTAGTTTGTATTATAGTTTCAAATGATTTGAATCCTACAACTTTTTAAATTTTAAAAGTATTTTTCAGTTTGAAAACTAAAATAAATAAAACCTGACAGTTTTTATGTAAATTTAAATTTCATTTGAAATCTGAATCATGATTCAAAACAGCAGTTTGAATCTAAAATCTAAGTTCAGTTTTCTTAAAATTTTTAAATCTTCTGGTTTTAAAAATGAATTTAAATAAAGAGTTTTAAAATCAACGTTCAAATCAAAAGTTTATTTCAAGTTTTAAATTCAAATGATTTAAACAAGGAATGGTTCAAAGGTTTTGAATTTAAAAATCTGGATATTTAAATAAGTTTTGAAATTTGAATGTTTTTCAAACAAGTTAAATTTAATTTGTTTATTTAAAGTAAATTTGTTTTCAAACAAATATTTAAATTGATTTTCCTTTTTGAATTGAAATCATTTTAAATGGTTTGTAATAGAAAGACAAATGATTTGTTAACATGAATTTGTAATTTAAATATAATGTATTTAAAACTTAATTTTTAATTAGATTAAGTAAATTAAGACTTAATCTATATAAGTTTTAAAATAAGTAATAAATGTTATTTACATTTATTTTAAAGAATAATAAATGAAATTTAAAGTGGTTAATTCTTAATATCATTTTGAATTTAGATTCAAAATGAAAATTTGAATTTAAATTTTTAAATGAAATGTTCTAAGTACATTTTAATTTTATGAAATTATTAATAAAGAATGGATTTTCTTAGAAATTATTAAGATATTAAATATAATTAAATGAATAGGATAATTGAGGAATAACTTATTTACTTAATTTATTTAAATTAATTATTTGGATTAATTTAAAATTAGAGATAATTAAGAAGTAATTAAAGAATTTATAATAGTTAATGATGGTCATTAACTAAGGTTTATTTGATAATTAATTAATATGATTAATTTTTAATAATTAATTAGATTGATTAATTAATGATAATAAATTGTGAAATTTATTTATGTTTAATTACTTAAATAAAAGTAATTAAGACATTAATTACTTAATGTAATTAATGAAGTTTATTACTGTTGGTTTAAATTAATTAATTAAGTTTAATTAATTCTAAACATTTGATTTGATAATAATTACTTAATGTAATTAATGGAATTACTCAGTAAAGTAATTAGAGATAATTACAGGATGTAATTAGTGGATAGTGTTGGAATTGTGAATGTAATTTGGATTAAATTATCTTGTATAATTAATCAAGGGATTAATTAAAGAAATTAATTAAGGGGTAATTAATTTGATAAGTAATTAAGGGTAGTTAATTACAGATTTAGATTAATCAAAGGTAATTAATAATTATGGATTAAGTAAGATTAATTACTAAAGGTAATTAATTTAATTGAGTAATTAGTTGAATATAATTAAGGATCATTAATTAATAATTAATGAAATAATTAAGATTGATTAATCAAGATTAATTAATCATAAATAAGTAATTAAGGGTAATTAATTAATTGTAATTAATTAAGATTAAATGTAATTAATTATAGTTAATTAATTAATGAAGTAATTAAAGGTTAATTAGTGTATTTGGTTCAGAGCAATTAATTTTGTGAAATTAATTAAAGTATAATTAATCAGGGTTGATTAATTAAGATGATAAATTAGAGGTTAATCAATTGATTAATGATGATGTAAGCAAGATTTATATTGTGTAAGTAATTAATTTAATTCATTTTAAATTAATTAAAGATGATGTAATTAATTTAATTCATTTTAAATTGATTATAGATGGTATGATTATAAGTCATTGCTTATAGATGGTTGATATTGGTTACCTTGAATGGTTTGAATCTCAGAGATGAGATTAGTTATGTTGATTGATATGGATGCATTGGTTGCATTATGATATTGATATGGATTATCTTTTGATAGTGATAAATGTGGATTTACTGTGGTTTGATAATGATAATTATCTATTGTGAATCTATGAATTATCTATTTGTGTGTATATAGATAATGTTATTAAATTGTTTGAAATTCTAAAACAACTTGGACCTAAAAGACACGCTTTGGATTTCGATGAGACCGGGATCGGGTTTCCATATTTGGATATCCGAAAACCACATCGGTCCAAATTAACGATAGGTCGTGAATCGTATGTGAAGAGTGAAGACTCGAGGTGTAAGGGTTATACGTCAGTATAACTCTGTGGGTGATTTCGTAATGAGTTTGACGGAATAGTACCTATAGATTCGAGATGGAGATTCAGAGTGCAAGGGTTATCCTCATTAACTCTGAGGGTGATTCCAAAACGAGTGTAATGAGATAATGCCTTCGGTTTCGTTCGAACCCGGAACGAACTTGTATGGATTGAATGCTTTCAGAACATCGTCAGGTGGACGATGAGCATTCTAAGAGATGTGTTCTCTAAAGGTAATCGTAGCCTCAAGCCTCATCAACCGGGAATGGCTAAAACAGGGAGGTGCAGCAAGGCTTCGTGGGTAGCTCCAACTGGAGAGCAAGATTGATCCCTTTCTAGAGGTCCCTTTTATATTCGGCTTAGTGGGCAGTTGGATATGCGCACCAACTGCGGGGTTGTCTTGTTCAAAACTGTTCAGTAAGGTATGGGTCCGGCCTTGTGTTGCAGGGGAGCGGGCGTACTCCTCGGTACGTTGATCTAGGCCACGTACTGTGACGGACGGTACCCCAGTAGCCCAGCCATTGTGTGGAATCCAAAATCCAATAAGTGCCAACGGTTTTGATTGTATTACCCACTTTTGTGGCTAGTAGCTGGAATTTAATAGATTTAACAATTTCGGCTATTTCATATTTATTTGAAAACCCTAGACCTATTATAATATCACTGGATTTCCTATCAAATGTTTTGGTTAGCGTAAGGTAAAAACATTTCCATGTTTATGTGTGGGAAGTCTTACATGATACCTTTCTTTTCAAAAGGTTTTTGAAAGTTAAGCAACTTTAACCTGTTACTCACACCAGACCCATGTCTGCCTCGGAGTTTATCTTTTGTTTTCATAAACTCTTGGGTACTCAAATTTTTACGAGTAGCCAAGGGATTCAGGTTAGCTTTGACAAATATTGGAGGAGCAATGGAGCAGGAGGCTACTGCGTTAGATATAGTATTCCGCTGTGTGTTCCGTGTTGTCTCTGTATTGTATTATGTTGTAAATACTAGACTGGTGTTTATAACTGTCTAGTATGTGTTATATTATCTGTGTACTCTGATAGTGTTTGTAAACTATGTAATATTTTATGTTATTAATATAATTTATTCATTCCGTTGTTTAGATTCTGATGTGTTGTTTCTT
Source organism: Allium cepa (assembly GCA_030765085.1). Taxonomy (NCBI): domain Eukaryota; kingdom Viridiplantae; phylum Streptophyta; class Magnoliopsida; order Asparagales; family Amaryllidaceae; genus Allium; species Allium cepa. Next base: position 313,559,049 of record CM060945.1, on the reverse strand, counting down.
CTTCTTCTCTTTCTTTCTCTTTTCTATCCCTTTCTTTCTTATTAGCGATGCGACTTCCTGGAGTTTGGGAGTTGGGTCGTCACAAGTGGTATCAGAGCATTAGGTTGAGTGAATACCTAGGCTCTGTAGTGGTGTCTTTCTTGAGAGAGCGTATTTGTAATTTTATATATATTTATATATATTTATCTATTTCTATCTATATGTTGGGTTACCTGTTCGGGTTTTCCAATATTGGCTATAAAGGTAGGTGAGGTAGTAGTGTTTGTAACACGATTACTACCATTGGTTGGAGTTTGTATATTTGAGGTTGGAAGTGTATTTGTCGAGACTGTAGACCTAATACCGTCTCGAATAAGTTTTGTTGAGTTGGAGTGTTTCATCGATCTCTGAAGGAAACCCGTTAAGGTTCGGAGACATCTTTGAAGTATAGAGACTGGTGAGTAGGGTTTGGATCTGTTCGGTTGAGCTGGAGCAAGTGATGGTATTTTGATACCTCAGGAAGTTGTAACTGCGTGATGAGATGCAGTGACTATGGATTGTTTTCGAAGATGATTTCTTTGGAACAAGTTTTGGATGTATTCTGCTTCGATATTGTGGCTGAAGTCAGCAGGATGTTGTGGTTAGCTTTGAAGTCTGAGTTTCTCGAAGGGCTTTGGATTAGGAAATTTGGCATTGGTATCAGCAGTGCAGCTCAGAGTGTTCTGTGAGCCGACAGGGAGGTCTTAGCCGAGTAGTTTTTCTGAAAATGGAGTTCAGAAGCTGCAGAGTGGATCCGTTTCTTTAATGGATTGACTAGACCAGTGTAAGCTGTTCTATTTGGTAAAGAGAAGAATGGTTTTCTTTGGAAATTTATCTGGGTCGATCGCAAAAGTGACTTGCGATTGTTTGAGTGTTCTTTTAGATGGTTGGATATTTTTTCGAATTTCTTCTGGGAGATAGAGGTTCGTCTGCATCTGGAGGTTGAGTTTTCTTATCGACTAGAATTCCAGGAGTGGAACCGATGGTTCTGTTTAGTTGAAGAATGTTTCTTAGAGATGGAGTTTGATGTAGCAACTCAGTTTTGATGGAATTTCTGAGTTTTCTTTATGGATCTGTAGAACCATATTTCTGGAAGGTGATGTCCAGTTGGTGTTTGTGTTCTTCGTCAGCATTTTCTTATCTACTTCAAATCAGAGTAGTGCAGCAGAAGTAGTTTGGATGTGTTTCTGATTGTCTTTTCCGGATTTGGAGAAGTTTGTTGTCTTCTGTTGTTTATGAAGTAGAATTATGTTTTGGGTTGGATTGATCTTGAGGAGATCATTATGTTGGGTTGTTTTTGGTTCTGATTGTTTCTAGATGAATCAGCAAGGGTTAAGCTGATCAGTTTGGATGTTGGCAGCCCAGGATTTGTCTGAAGGCTTTTGTGAATAAGGGACGGAGAAATTTGGAATTCGAAGTTGGAGACTTCGTTGTTGCTGGGATTTTCTCTGATTAAGGAGCTATAAGTTTTGGTAAGACTGGAGAAGCTAGCTCTGAGATGTTTTAGATCTCATCTGTGTTTTGGTTGGATTGGTATTTGGTTTTCAGGATTGAATTGTCAGTTTTGATAACTGGAATTCGATGAGTTTCACGTATCTCTGAGGGAGTACGTGTATAGTCTATCTATGGTTTTAGAACCAGCAGTTATGGAGTTTGGTTGTTGAGTCAGACTCGTCTGTAGTCTGATATGCTGTCTAGTTCTGTAGATCTAGATAAATAGGAGCTCTATAGCTTAATAGTATTGATTGTTTGGAATCTATAGAGCGAGTATCCCGATATTTTTACTGGGGAAACTCGTGAAAGTTTTATCCAGAATTTTTTTGGATAATTAGAATTGTTTGATTTGGGTGAATTGATTGCTATGGTTGTTAGCATATCATTGGTATATGCTTGTGTTTTAAAATCTAATCCTTTAAATAGATTATTAAATTACCTTTGTTTTAAATTTCGGGGACGAAATTCTTTTAAGGGGGGAGGAATGTGATGACCCGGAATTTTGAAGCAATATCAATTTAATAATCTGAAATAAAAATTAAATTGATTTGATAATCTTTGTAATGAGATTTGAATTAATTTAATAATTCAATAAAACAAATAATTAATTGATAGATTTTATCTTTTTAAATCTAATAAATTGTTTATATTTATAATATATATAGAATATTGTATATATTGTATATAGATCTTGTTTTAATCTGATTAATAAATAAATCATGTTTCCTATAAAATATGTATCTTTAGTAAAAATTGGAAATTATGATTTTATTTAAAAGTTAAACTTTTTAAAATTATTTAATAAATAAATATGGTTTTAAATACATAAGAAAAATATTTAAAATAATTTAAAATATGTTTAACTCAAGTTTAAAATTTAAATAAATAACAATGAGGTTATTTTGAGTTTATTTTAAATATAATGTGATAAAATAAATAACTTATTAATAAGAAAATAATTTCTTTTAATAGTTATTTATGGTTATTAAATATTGCTATTTCTAAAAATATAATAATACATTGTTTCAACAAATAAATTTTTAATAAAATTATTGTTTTTCAAAATTCAAATTTGTAGTGGTATTTGTAAATAAACCGTGTTTCAAAATTCAATTTGAACTTGAATTCAAAGTTTAAAGTATAAATGTTTTTAGTTTTTTTGATTTTGAAATATTTGTATAAGTTTAATTTTATAAATATAGTTTGATTTATTCATTTTAAAATCTATATACATATGAATAAATACATGGTTAACTAATTTATTTAAACATAGGATTACATTTATCTTATATTAAACATCTAATTTGAAATACAATTTAACTAAATTTATAGCTTATTAACATTTAAATAAATAATTAATTAACATTTAATTTTAACTAATTAATATTTTGAAAAAATGTAAACATCTTACAAATTAAATGAGCATGTGTTAATTAATTAACATACTTACTTGACAAATGTTAAGAATTGAGACAAGTGTTGTAATATAAAACAAGTGGCATTTTTAAATTATTGTTTCTCTTTTATTTTATTTTAAACATCTTCAGCCTATTTTCGAACTAAAATAACCCAAGGCAAATCTGAAATTCAATTCATCTTCCTGAAATTAGATCCTGCAAACATCCTCTTAAACCAAATTATAAATCTGTAATCATCTTCAATCAGAGATCAAAGCATGAAAACCCTCCACGTTTTCAAAACTATTCAAAGCAATTGCATATTTCAAACTATAAATCATTACCCTGTAATCCACCTCCTATATCAAACCTGTAAAAGCATTTTCAAACCTGCAAATCAAAATCAAGCTTGTAACCATCTCAAAAATATGTAGACTGCATCATTTCAATATGGAGTTATCTGGATGCATTTGTATTGTAAAACCTGGAATTAAATTAAGTTTAAAAGAAAAGGGGTTTCCAGTCTTAAAAGAACTTCTGCAAAACCAGCTTTCAAAGTTTTTCAAATTGGAGACCTGTCTTCATACTAAAACCAGGCGAGTAACACTTTTCTTAAAAAGCTTAAGTATAGTATTGGTTGCATGTTAATGTCTGAACCTAAGAATGTCTGTATATGATGGGATTTTTCTCTGCGTATATATGTAGGAGGTGTGCATGTCTATCCTTTGTTTTCAAGCTCTGTTTTTAATCAAAATTCATTACCATCTTATCTGATCTCTGTTAGGACTTAGATTCTTAACAAAAGTTGTTTGTTTAATGATAGATTAGTGGTTAAAATTATAACTAAGTTAAAATTTAAATTGAATGTTACTGGAATCCAAAAAGAACAGGGCAAGTTTAATATAAGTGGAAATTCAAACATCTAAATTTAGCAATCTAGGAATATAAACTGAAACTTTATCCAAAATCACGATTTTTAGAAGTGAAAATGTAAATTTTAGTATTTGGATTTGAGGACAGATCGAGTTGAACTGGATTTGATGTTTTGGGTTGTCTCGGTTGATCTTGTTGTCCGGGATGATCATGCTCCTCATTGGTGGTAGAGGAACGATTGGAGAGGTCGGGAAAAATACAGGATGGCGATGAACTTCATCGAAGTGGCTGCGGTGGCGTTTTCTTGTCCGGAACCCTAGTTTCAACAAGGCAGTTTGTTTTGCTAGTGGCAATTTGTAGGAATGATCGAGTGTTATGGAATTTTGGGAATCGCTAGAGGGAGGGTAGGCGAGGTTGTGGCCGGTGGTGGAGGATCTCCGGTGGTCGGAGGATGGTGGTTGAAGTGTTGACAGGTTGGGGTTGTTTTCGTTCTTACCGTTCCAGATTTGAAGTAGATTACTCGAATTCAATTTCGAGTTTAAAACGGTGATCTGATGGATGTGTTTGGTCGTGGGGTTGGTCGCCGGCGTAGGGAAGCCACCGGAGGTGGCTGGTGATTGCTGGAGGCACGGTGCACGTGCACCGTGCAAAATCTTAGAGCTCTGTTGTTTTTTTGGGAATTTTAACTCGAAGTATAACTCGGGTATTCTTGTGTTTTGCTCGAAGAAAGGAGTCTGGTGACTCGAAGCATATGTTGGACAGGAAAGGGTTTAGTATAGTACAGGTTTAAACAGAAACCTGTTCTTCTGTTTAAATTTTAAAATAAAATTCAAACCCTGAATTCAAATGGAAGTAAAGTTTTAAAATCTGAGTCATGTTTAAATCTAGTTTGTATTATAGTTTCAAATGATTTGAATCCTACAAGTTTTTAAATTTTAAAAGTAGTTTTCAGTTTGAAAACTAAAATAAATAAAACCTGACAGGTTTTATGTAAATTTAAATTTCATTTGAAATCTGAATCATGATTCAAAACAGCAGTTTGAATCTAAAATCTAAGTTCAGTTTTCTTAAATTTTTTGAATCTTCTGGTTTTAAAAATGAATTTAAATAAAGAGTTTTAAAATCAACGTTCAAATCAAAAGTTTATTTCAAGTTTTAAATTCAAATGATTTAAACAAGGAATGGTTCAAAGGTTTTGAATTAAAAATCTGGATATTTAAATAAGTTTTGAAATTTGAATGTTTTTCAAACAAGTTAAATTTAACTTTTTTATTTAAAGTAAATTTGTTTTCAAACAAATATTTAAATTGATTTTCCTTTTTGAATTGAAATCATTTTAAATGGTTTGTAATAGAAAGATAAATGATTTGTTAACTGGAATTTGTAATTTAAATAATAATGTATTTAAAACTTAATTTTTAGTTAAATTAAGTAAATTAAGACTTATTCTATATAAGTTTTAAAATAAGTGATAAATGTTATTTACATTTATTTTAAAGAATAATAAATGAAATTTAAAGTGGTTAATTCTTAATATCATTTTGAATTTAGATTCAAAATGAAAATTTGAATTTAAATTTTTAAATGAAATGTTCTAAGTACATTTTAATTTTATGAAATTATTAATAAGGAATGGATTTTCTTAGAAATTATTAAGATATTAAATATAATTAAACGAATAGGATAATTGAGGAATAACTTATTTATTTAATTTATTTAAATTAATTATTTGGATTAATTTAAAATTAGAGATAATTAAGAAGTAATTAAAGAATTTATAATAGTTAATGATGGTCATTAACTAAGGTTTATTTGATAATTAATTAATATGATTAATTTTTAATAATTAATTAGATTGATTAATTAATGATAATAAATTGTGAAATTTATTTATGTTTAATTACTTAAATAAAAGTAATTAAGACATTAATTACTTAATGTAATTAATGAAGTTTATTAAGGTTGGTTTAAATTAATTAATTAAGTTTAATTAATTCTAAACATTTGATTTGATAATAATTACTTAATGTAATTAATGGAATTACCCAGTAAAATAATTAGAGATAATTACAGGATGTAATTTGTGGATAGTGTTGGAATTGTGAATGTAATTTGGATTAAATTATCTTGTATAATTAATCAAGGGATTAATTAAAGAAATTAATTAAGGGGTAACTAATTTGATAAGTAATTAAGTGTAGTTAATTACAGATTTAGATTAATCAAAGGTAATTAATAATTATGGATTAAGTAAGATTAATTACTATAGGTAATTAATTTAATTGAGTGATTAATTGAATATAATTAAGGATCATTAGTTAATAATTAATGAAATAATTAAGATTGATTAATCAAGATTAATTAATCATTAATAAGTAATTAAGGGTAATTAATTAATTGTAATTAATTAATATTAAATGTAATTAATTATAGTTAATTAATTAATGAAGTAATTAAAGGTTAATTACTGTATTTAGTTCAGAGCAATTAATTTTGTGAAATTAATTAAAGTATAATTAATCAGGGTTGATGAATTAAGATGATAGATTAGAGGTTAATCAATTGTTGAATGATGATGTAAGCAAGATTTATATTGTGTAAGTAATTAATTTAATTCATTTTAAATTAATTAATGATGATGTAATTAATTTAATTCATTTTAAATTGATTATAGATGGTATGATTATAAGTCATTGCTTATAGATGGTTGATATTGGTTACCTTGAATGGTTTGAATCTCAGAGATGAGATTAGTTATGTTGATTGATATGGATGCATTGGTTGCATTGTGATATTGATATGGATTATCTTTTGATAGTGATAAATGTGGATTATCTGTGGTTTGATAATGATAATTATCTATTGTGAATCTATGAATTATCTATCTTTGTATATATAGATCATGTTATTAAATTGTTTGAAATTCTAAAACAACTTGGACCTAAAAGACACGCTTTGGATTTCGATGAGACCGGGATCGGGTTTCCATATTTGGATATCCGAAAACCACATCGATCCAAATTAACGATAGGTCGTGAATCTTATGTGAAGAGTGAAGACTCGAGGTGTAAGGGCTATACGTCAGTATAACTCTATGGGTGATTCCGTAATGAGTTTGACGGAATAGTACTTATAGATTCAAGATGGAGATTCAGAGTGCAAGGTTTATCGTCATTAACTCTGAGGGTGATTCCAAAACGAGTGTAATGAGATAATGCCTTCGGTTTCGTTCGAACCCGGAACGAACTTGTATGGATTGAATGCTTTCAGAACATCGTCAGGTGGACGATGAGCATTCTAAGAGATGTGTTCTCTAAAGGTAATCGTAGCCTCAAGCCTCATCAACCGGGAATGGCTAAAACAGGGGAGGTGCAGCAAGGCTTCGTGGGTAGCTCCCACTGGAGAGCAAGATTGATCCCTGTCTAGAGGTCCCTTTTATATTCGGCTTAGTGGGCAGTTGGATATGCGCACCAACTGCGGGGTTGTCTTGTTCGGAACTGTTCAGTAAGGAATGGGTTCGGCCTTGTGTTGCAGGGGAGCGGGCGTACTCCTCGGTACGTTGATCTAGGCCACGTACTGTGACGGGCGGTACCCCAGTAGCCCAGCCATTGTATGGAATTCAAAATCCAATAAGTGCCAATGGTTTTGATTGTATTACCCACTTTTGTGGCTAGTAGCTGGAATTTAATAGATGTAACAATTTCGGCTATTTCATATTTATTTGAAAACCCTAGACCTATTATAATATCACTGGATTTCCTATCAAATGTTATGGTTAGCGTAAGGTAAAAACTTTTCCATGTTTATGTGTGGGAAGTCTTACGTGATACCTTTCTTTTCAAAAGGTTTTTGAAAGTTAAGCAACTTTAACCTGTTACTCACACCAGACCCATGTCTGACCCGGAGTTTATCTTTTGTTTTCATAAACTCTTGGGTACTCAAATTTTTACGAGTAGCCAAGGGATTCAGGTTAGCTTTGACTAATATTGGAGGAGCAATGGAGCAGGAGGCTTCTGCGTTAGATATAGTATTCCGATGTGTGTTCTGTGTTGTCTCTGTATTGTATTATGTTGTAAATACTAGACAGGTGTTTATAACTGTCTAGTATGTGTTATATTATCTGTGTACTCTGATAGTGTTTGTAAACTATGTAATATTTTATGTTATTAATATAATTTATTCATTCCGCTGTTTAGATTCTGATGTGTTGTTTCTTCTTCTTCTCTTTCTTTCTCTTTTCTATCCCTTTCTTTCTTATTAGCGATGCGACTTCTTGGAGTTTGGGAGTTAGGTCGTCGCATACAGCCTGCACATATGCTGTTTCATGTGCTTGTTCCTTTAAGTCAGTTTGCATTTGAATGACTGTCTTGTTGAGTTCACTTGAAATTGCTTGAAGAAGATTTATTGCTATTGAACTTCATGTTGAGGCCTGGTGATTTCTTACATAGTTTTCATGGTCATGTACTTGAATGTGCAGTCTTTGGTTGTGAATTGAGTTGATGTTTTGGTTTTGACTCGAATTGATATTGTCACTTGTAGTATTTTCTCTTGCACTGTGCAGTTTCACAGTTGCATACATGTTGTATCTTTGGTGCACTTGGTTTGTGATCCACTATTACATTCCTGTATATGCACTTGAGTTTGATACTTTTCGAGGCTTGTTCTGTCCAGATTCATTTGAACTTAGTTATAGCCTTTGTGAATTGTTCACGTCTTTAACTTGTACTATCCAGTTGAGTTCACTTGTATTGAGCTCTGTTTTCATTTTCATGTGCATTTTAGCTTGTTGATGATTTGATGTTGAATTTATAGTGATGCATTATGGTGAGTTCAATGTGCATGCTTTGTACTTGTAGTCTTGTATATTGTTACTGCACACTCTGGCCTTCATGTATACTTGATGTGTGCTGTACATTTGTAGTTGAAGTATTCTTTTAGTATAGGTGCACTTGGTTTGCATACAGTTTTCACTGTGCAGCCTTGCTCATTGATCATTTGATCCACTGTTGCATTTGTTCTGGTTGCTGCATTTCAACTTGAACTTCATCATAATTTCTGAAATCTCTAGCTTAAAGTTCGGGTTTGACCTTGTGCTGATATTGTGACATTATTTTTATTGCACTTGAGTTGAACCGGGCGTTTTGGGTTTGACCTATGCTCACCTGTCCCTGTAATTTTATCAAGTGTATATATCAGTGTGCATGGCCTTGTGGCATATACAGTGATACACTGTGTATGTCACGAGCTGTTTGTACATGATGAATTCAAATTTAAATGATGATGAACAACCTAAATAACTGAGGCAAATATTATTTTCAGAATCCACATTTTATTTTACACTGCAAAAATATTTTTTTTTCAATTTTACCGCGTCAATGTATATTTTTGCAGATTGCTCAGTTGCTGGATTCACATTGGAATGAAGTAGAAGATAAATACGAGTTGAGTGAATGAGTGATATGTAGTGAGGTCAAATGTAAATTAGAAATTGTGATGTAATCAAAATTGTATTATAATTGAGTTGTGTATATATATAGCGAGAGCTTGAAATTTGTACTATTCAAAAATTGTAATAAATATTTGTTTGAATAAAATTTCTGTTTGAATTCAAATTTTGTGTTATTTATTTTATTCAGCAAATATTTATTTAATCTATGGAAAATAAAATAGTACATTAATAAATACATTTAAATGAATATATATATATATATATATGTATAATGTCATCAAACAAAAATCATATAATCGCATATTCAACACTCTTCCCCTTTTGATGATAACAAACATATATTTAAGATTTTGAATATGTTAAATGTATTTGATCATTGTTATACTCTAATTGCTCCCCTTATTTTTTGAATATGTTAAATGTATTTGATCATTGATATACTCTAATTGCTCCCCCTATTTAAATGCTTTCTCTCTACACAAAGCTCCCCCTTCATGTATGCATACAACTAAAAATATGCAAATGAGCCTAGATGCAAATAGAAAATATTTGACCTTTGCTTGATTTTATTTGACAAAATCTTAACTTTTCTCTCCCCCTTTTGTTATCATCAAAAGCGTAGTAGTGTTAGAGAAAGTAAAGATAAAGTGATCTATATTAATCCAACATTAAAACACAACTGAATATAAATATTAAATTTCAATAAAAAGTCAAACAAAAATCATAAATACTTTGTTAGGCGCATATTCCACTTTTAGAATGATGGGAATGATGTCATCATATAAAACCATATAGTTGTGTCTATTTGTGGTATGTTTATATCAGGAATTTGAATATCTACCGACCATGCATAACCGTTAGGACTTTTAAATGAGATTAGTAATATTCCAATTTTATTTAAAAAATGAATTCAAGTATCTTCTAACCACGGATAACCGTGAGGACTTTTAAATGGGATTAGAATCAACTTATTTATTATTAAAAAAATCAATTTTGATATGTGTTCCATACATGCATAACCGTGAGGACTTTTAAATGAGTATGGAAGCACATAAAAAATTCTAAGTAGTTCATCCACACATAACCGTGAGGACTTTTAAATGAGAGTGAAAACTTTGGATTTTGTTTTATTATTATTATTATATTTTTTATTTTTTAATGAAAAATGTAAAATGAAAAACGAATGATTCCTATTTAAAGTACCACATATTGACAAACTATATTGAATTTTGATGAGTGATGGTCATTAGAAATATGATAGAAATAGAGATGGTCATGGAATTTTTAGCAACAAAAAGTTTTATAACTCTTGTTTAAATTTCTAAAGAAATTTACCAGTTATACCGTCTCGATTCATAATATATGATAAATATCAACACTCTTCACTTTTTCAAACACCATTTATCTTTTCAATAATTATTAGGGAGTCAAATTAGTCAAAGTAGTCATTTAAAGTCAAATTCAAAAATAATTATAAAATCAATTTTTCAAAATGACTTATCTGAAAATATGGTCAAAAATGATTTTCTAGAAGGGGTTAAATGAGAAAAATTTCATCTATTTGAAAATAATTTGAAACGAAAAATATGCAGATATTTTCTTTGAAAAATGATGCAGTTACTAAATGTCTCAAAAATCACGTTCAACTAGTAATTTTTCTATCAACTAGATTACCAGTGTAATCTGCATCTGAATTTCTCTTTCACTCAAAATTATCATGAATTGAATTTAATAGACAGACCATGAAGTGTGCAACAAAAAAAACTCAAAATCAATTTTAACAGCTTTTTAAATGACATTCTCTTGAATTTGAATTGAAGCCGTGTAAATAATCAAAAACCGTGAATGTAGAATCAGCCGTAAAATAACCAAATGTATTATCATCCAATAAAACACTATTATTAATCCAAACTAATATATATGAAGTAATTCAAAGACTCTACAGATTTTTATAGTGTTCTTGGCATAAGAATTGAATTGGCCAACAATTTTGAATAAGTCAGAATCAAAATCATCATTATTTTTATCATCACGTTATTGGCTGATTTAACTCAAATTACGGTGCAGATTATCACATTAAATATATCGTTCAAATAAATACACCATTACCTGTTTTACCTTTACGATATTTTTCGTTGTTGTCCATTATGATTCTGTCACCTTTATACTAGGCTAAGGAACTTAGCTTTGTCGTCCATTGTGTTTCTAGAACAGCTAGAATCCAGATAACATTATTTTTGTTCCTTAGCCTGCCACCACTCCTACACGATACAAGATTTTTGTGACTTATTTGTTTTTATACGTCCATGTTGTTAGTGGCAGAATATTTTAAAAAATAATTTTATGGAGACCCAAAACTATTTATATATGTTCCTTTCGGCACCCAGATTTGTTTAACTTTGAGAGATTTTATATTTGTGCCTTTTGGAATCCAAATTGGTTTTCACTTGTTTGGGTCTATACCAACAATTATTGTGATTGTGTCCAAAATTTCTACAAATTGTGCACATTGAATTTACTTGATTAATCTCATTTCTAACATTTTTAGATTGATTATACCCAAGTTCTTGTCTATCTGCATTAACAGTTTGTTTTCCTAATAGCATAATCAATGATTTTTCACTTTTTGAAAATTTATCTTAAGTTGTTGACAATTGTTGGACTTGTGTTTTGAGAGATTCATTTTCGTTTAACAATTGTGTGCACTTTTTAATAGAATTTTCTCTCCTAGTATTTTCACTTTCTTTAAAAATCAGAATTTTATTTTCAAGTGATTTTATATTAGTTTCTGATTTTTTAATTTCTTCTTCAAATGTTGGACACTTATCACACTTAAGGATCCTACTTTGATAGGTTTTAACTTATTAATCAAGTTGTTTATTTAATTCTATCAAACTATCTCTTTGTGATTCAATTGTAGCATACTTTCCCTAAGTCGTTCAAAACATCCATTTACAACGTGGAGATATATAAGTAATTCTGAGTGAGTGAGTTTTAATACCTTGCTTGGCTCGTCATCGTCGCTATCAGTTATATTTCCTTGAAGTCACATGTCTGCTTTCTCACTCTCACTGCTAGTACTTTGATTATCTTCATCACTTGTATTGCACGTGGCTGCAAAACTTCTCCTTCTTGATTTCTTTTCTAAGTCGCGTTGATTTTGAGGACAATTGGACTTGATGTGTCCGGGTTGGTTGCACTTGTGACAGTGATCTTCAGTTCTTCTGAGTAGTCTTGTTCTTTGGCTATTCTGCTTTTCAATTTTTGATTTCGAGCAGGATTTTCGTATTTGTAATTCGACCTTTTGAATTTCTTTATTATCAGCTCCAATTCTGCTACTCCATCATCATCACCATCACTTTCTCTTGTTCCTTTAATAGCTATTGATTTCTTTTGAGTGTCACCTCCTTCATGCTCTTCCTTGAATTTAATTTCTAGCTCATAAGTGGTGAAATTTCCGATGAGTTCTTCAACTTTCATCTGTTTTAAATCTTTGGATTCTTGAATGGCAGTCACTTTGGCTTCAAAACTTCATGGAAGGACTCTGAGGATTTTTCGGACTATCTCCAACTCTGTGTATGATTTTCCAAGAGCTTTTGATTTGTATACGATATTGGAAAGTCATCCATACATCTCTTTGACATTTTTTTCCTTTGCCATTGTGAAGTTCTCGTATTCGCTGCTTAGCATGGCAAGGCGAGATTCTTTGACTTGAGATGTTCCTTCATGAGTCACTTCTAGTATGTGCCATATTCCTGCGCAGTTGACAATGTGAGACACGATTAAATTCAAATTGATCCAATGAACAGTTAATAGTATTCATAGCTTTAGTATTAGCATTTTGTAATTTATTTTCTAGTTCTGTCCATTGATCCTTTGGTTTCTCTATTTCCTGATTATCTATAATTATAGTTGGTGCTATATAACCTGTCTCTACAATATTCCAAGCGTCAATGGTTTCAGAAAAATTTCATTCTATTTTTCCAGTAGGCGTATTCACCATTGAACATTGGTGGTCTAACTATGGACCGACACTCAGCAAAAGCACTATTAAAAGAAGCCATTTTAAAAATTAAAATTTTTAAAAACAAAAATTGATTTTTGAAAAAATGAATTTTTTAAAAAACAAAAGTTGACTTCTATTCCTAGCTCCGATACCACTTGTAGGATTGATTTCACCCTAGAGGGGGGGAGGGGTGAATAGGGTGATACTGTCAATTATAAAAATTATTGCGGAAGCTTATAAAATTGTTTCAAACAGATAAATAATAGCAACACAGATAATAGCAGAATAATTAATGCAGAAATAGAACGACACAGAATTTACCCAGCTTCGGCAAAACCTAGCCTACGTGATGCCCCAAGCTTTCTACTAGAAATTAAGTAGTCACACGCTTACACACGTAAACTCGCGACACCCGCTACTGACTAACCTAACTCTACGCTCAAAACCCTGCCACAACTCAGCCACTGAGTTGCGAATTCTCAAACTACGCCACGTAGTTTGTCCCCTAGTCACACGACTAGAAATTACAACTGTTTAAAAGCAAGATACAAATTAAAAGATAATTAAAAACAAAAACCCCTAATTTTATAAACCAAAATCCTTTGTTAATATAACCGGCCCAAAGATATCTCCCTCTTTAATATATGCCGGCCCACTTTCTTCTTTTTCTATTTCCTCTGTAAAAATAATGTCGGTTGTTCCTCGCTTGTTCGTTCCCTTAGCTTCTGAAATTAGGGCTTTGGAGTAGATCGATGAATCTGATGGGTAAATGGTCAATTACAATTGTTATTTCTCTGTCTTGCTTCGGCAATCGACTCTTTCTTCAATTCGAACACGGCTTCTCGATTTAATCGAGTTCGACTTTGACTCTGGTATGTAATTTATGCCTTTTGCTCTCCTAGTTGAATGCTTCAACTCGATACGAAATTTGCCGATGATGTTTATTAGTTATATAGGGTTAGAAACCCTTGATTTTCGTTCGTATACATTTATTTGATTTTGTCAATTTTTTTATCTCGGCCGTTCAATTTTGTTTTGATGTTGATGATTTCTCTGACTTTGTCAATTTCATATAATTTGATGATGGCTTGTTCATCACGGCTTCGAATTTTCCTTGCTCGATTCTTGACCACCACGTCTCTAACTTGTTCATCATATTCTTTGATCACGGCTTTGACTTTGTTGTGATGATATTGATTCATTTCATTTCTGTTGACTTTGGCCTTGACATTAATCGTGTTTATTTCAGCCATTTTTATTTCTTAAAATGCTAGTGATATTGTTCGCACTGTACCATACTGTTCCATGATTTTGGTAGCTGATGAATTCTAGTAGCACTTTAGTATTGCCTCTATTTTGCTTGAGCTCGAAACTGGTTTGCATCGATGATGCTATGAACTATGTATATACATGTCCCATTTTACTTTCTGCTCTGATCTTGTTCATTGCATTGTCCACTGTTATATATGTTTGCAGCCTGGACATATGTTGTTTCATGTGCTTGTTCCTTTAAGTCAGTTTGCATTTGAATGACTGTCTTGTTGAGTTCACTTGAAATTGCTTGATGAAGATTTATTGCTATTGAACTTCGTGTTGAGGCTTGGTGATTCCTTACATAGTTTTCATGGTCATGCACTTGAATGTGCAGTCTTTGGTTGTGAATTGAGTTGATTTTTTGGTTTTGACTCGACTTGATATTGTCACTTTTAGTATTTGCTCTTGCACTGTCCAGTTTCACAGTTGCATACATGTTGTATCTTTGGTGCACTTGGTTTGTGATCCGCTGTTGCATTCCTGTATATGCACTTAAGTCTGATACTTTTCGAGGCTTGTTCTGTCCAGATTCATTTGAACTTTGTTGCAGCCTTTGTGCATTGTTGATGTCTTTAACTGGTACTGTCCAGTTGAGTTCACATGTATTGAGCTCTGGTTTCATTTTCATGTGTAGTTTAGCTTGTTGGTGATTTGATGTTGAATTTACAGCGATGCATTGTGGTGAGTTCGATATGCATGCTTTGTACTTGTAGTCTTGTGTATTATTACTGCACACTCTGGCCTTCATGTATACTTGATGTGTGCTGTGCATTTGTAGTTGAAGTATTCTTTTAGTATAGGTGCACTTGGTTTGCATACAATTTTCATTGTGCAGCCTTGCTTATTGATCAATTGATCCAATGTTGCATTTGTTTTGGTTGCTACATTTCAACTTGAACTTCATCTTAATTTTTGAAATCACACCTGAGTTGAATCCAGCGTAAAGCTCGGGTTTGACCTTGTATTGTGACATTATTTTTATTGCACGTGAGTTGAACCCGGCATTTTGGGTTTGACCTGTGCTCACCTGTCCTTGTAATTTTATCAAGTGTATATATCGGTGTGCATGGCCTTGTGGCATATACAGTGATACACTGTGTATGTCACAAGCTGTTCGTACATGATGAATTCAAATTTAAATGATGACGAACAACCCAAATAACCGAGGCAAATATTATTTTCAAAATCCACATTTTATTTTATACTGCAAAAATATTTTATTTTCAACTTTACTGCGTCAGTGTATATTTTTGCAGATTGCTCTGTTGCTGGATTCACATTGGAATGAAGTTGAAGATAAATACGAGTTGAGTGAATGAGTGATATGTAGTGAGGTCAAATGTAAACAAAATTGTATTGTAATTGAAGTTGTGTATATATATAGTGAGAGCTTGAAATTTGTACTATAATAAATATTTGTTTGAATAAAATTTGTGTTTGAATTCAAATTCTATGTTATTTATTTTATTCAGCAAATATTTATTTAATCTATGAAAAATAAAATAGTACATTAACAAATACATTTAAATGAATATATATATATATATATATATATATATATGTTTATTATCATCAAACAAAAATCATATAATTGTATATTCACCAAATGTAGGTGATCCTCCCAAGACCCACCAAAATCCAACACACGAGCCCTCCACAAATCCTCGAGTACCTCATTTACTCTCTTTGTCTGCCCATCCGTCTATGGGTGATATTCGGTACTCATCTTGAGCCTAGTGCCTAACACATCCTGTAGACTCTTCCAGAGTTCGTTAGTAAATAAAGCATCTCTATCACTGAATATGCTACTAGAAACTCCATGAAGCCTAACTATGTTCTTCATGAACAACTTCGCCAAAACAGGTCCCATCCTGTTTGATTTTACTGGAATGAAATGGGCATTCTTCTGCTAAGAGCATCTGCTACTTTATTACCATTCTATGGGGTATACTCTTTACCAAAACCATGAGCAGCCAAAAATTCAAGTCGCCTCTACTATCGCATATTCAACTCCTTTTGAGAGAATAAGTATCTTAAAGACTTATGAGCGGTATACAACTCAAACCTCTTCCTTAAGAGATAATGCCTCCAAATTTTCAAGGCAAAAATCATTGCAGTCAACTCCAAGTCATGAGTATGATATATTACTTCATGCGGCCTAAACTGCCTAGATGCATAGGCAATGACGTTGCCCTTCTGCTTTAACACTACTCCCAATCCAGTTTCACACGCATCTGTGTATACCACCAACCCCTGTTTTCCATCTAGAACTACTAACACTAGAGCATTGGTCAACAAATGCTTTAACTTAAGGAATGCTTCCTCACATTTGTCGAACCAAACAAACTTCACTTCCTTCCTGGTAAGCTTAGTCATAAGCATTGCTATTCGTGAGAAATCCTTGATGAATCTCCAGTAATAGCCAGCAAGTCCAAGAAAAATTCTGATCTCGATCACCGTCTCTAGTCTCTTCCAATTGTTCACACCTTCAATCTTATCTGGATCGACTAACAATCCTTTCACTAAAACCACATGACCAAGAAACTTAACCAGTTTCTTCTAAAGATGACACTTGAAAAACATTGCCTATAGCTGATTCTACCTGAGCATCTCTAGCACAACTCTAAGATGAGCTTCACGCTCTCTCTCATCTTTAGAGTATACCAAAATTTCATCTATAAATACCAACACGAATCTATCCCAATTCTCTTGGAAGACTCAGTTCGTTAAATCCACAAGGAAAGCAGGTGCATTGGGCAACCCGAATGGCATCATTAACCACTCATACAAACCATATCCAGTTCGAAATGCTGTCAAAGGAATGTTGGACACTGCCACTCTCAACTGATGGAACCTCATCGCCTAATCCAAATGAGAAAAAAATTCTAGTTCTACTCAACTGATCAAACAGATGATCAATTCTCGACAGAGGATTTTTATTCTTTATCATCCTTTCGTTCAACTTACAAAAGTCGATACACATCCCAAATGAACCATCTGGTTTCTTCCCAAAGCAAACTGCTTGGTAATAAAATTTCTTCCTTCTTGATCCACTAGCCACACCTTCAATTCCTTCATCTCTGTCGATGTCATTCTGCTGGGTGGTCTACTCACAGGTTCAGCTTCTAGCACAAGATCTATTCGAAACTCAACAGCTTTTTTTGATGGTAGTCCCGTGAATGGCTCAAAGACATCTGCATACTCTCTTGCAATTCGAATCTGACTTAGCTCTTCTCCCACTTCCGTTGCACTTAACAAAGCACAACTACTCCGCTCAGAATTATCTACTGATAATATAATTCAGTTATGACTATCAGGGTGTCTCAAAGATATCTCCCCATCTTAACATATTATCCTGGCCTCATACCTACTCAATCAATCCATACCTACAATTATTCCAAAATCTACAAAATCGTAAACATACAAACTGCATGCAAACTTATTACCTAACAAACCAATTTCTAACTGGTCACATCTTTCCCTAGAGTTGCATATCCTCCTATTGGATTCGCATCCCTTAAGGAAGTAACAAGGTATATGGGTTCTAAGCATAACCTATCAACCAAACACTGGGATATAAATGAATGTGATGCACTGGTGTCAAAAAGTGTCCTAACTGGTATACTCTAAATCAAAAACATACTTCCCATCACAGTCTTCTCTTTATCAACTGTAGTAGGCTTAGCTGGTGTTCCAATAGCAAAAACTTTACCCTTATCGGACCTGACTAGCTCTCGACATTAGTTCTTGTAATGCCCTATTGATCACAGTTAAAGCATTTCACATTATTCTTATCTGCGGCTTTCTTCCTCTTGCCTGACCGGCACTCATTCGCATAGTGATCCTTCTTATCATATTTGTTGCACACTCAGCCTTTGCCTTCTTGGCAGCATCCATTTTCTAGGCTCCCTTCTTCTTAAAGAATTTCCTCTTCTTTCCCTAAGGACCCTACGATTCAACGGGCTTCTCTCTATCTGAAATAACAAGCATCTCTTCATGGAGAATGGCCATCTCCACCACCACATTACTAGGTTCTCGGACATAGGTCATAGTCATTCTACAAGCTCAAGTCTCACTCCTCGAATGAATCTTTCATTCCTTCTAACATCAGTGTTAACCCTAAAGCATATCCATAATGAGATAGCTCATCAAACTTAGTAGCGTACTTAACCACTGAGATCTCTCCTTGAACAAGATCCATGAACTTTCTCATTAATGCTGACCTAGCAACCTCAGACAGAAATCTTTTCCCAAACCTTCTCCTAAAATCCGCCCACGTTAGCTCTTCCTCTGATACCCTGATGGTCAACCTATTCCACCAATGAAGCGCTACCCCTCGCAATTGTCTAGAGGCCAGCCTTCTCTTTTGTCCATCATCCAAGCTTAGGTCAGCATAGATCCTTTAACAACTCAATAGCCAATTCTCAACTTCGACAGCATCGCCCGTTCCAACAAACGGGTTTCCACCCAAACTGGTGTAGTATTTTCTTACCTTAGCATAGTTATTCCCAATAGAGCCACAAGATTAGCTCCTCCAACATTACCAATAACACCGATTTGCAAAAGATTGGCCAGTAACTGATACATCATCCCCGCATCTACTGGTGTATTTCCAGCATCTACAGCGGCTTCACTACTTTAATTAGCATTAATCTATCACTTGATTCCGTCAGGTATTAGGTCGAGCATTTTCGTTGGTTGTGGTGCTTCCTCTACCTAGATTTCCTCTTTCGTTTCCTGCTTCCATATCTTCTTTCTCATAAATCTGCATACGATGCATAGTAAGATACAGAAGAACGGTCTAAGAGAGAGGGGAGCACATGCTTATACGTATATATACATACATATATATATATACACACATATAAAATACAAGTACGTTACTATAGTGTTAACCCAAACCACGATCATATTTTAAAATTCATTGGATTATGTCTGAAAATCTTTTAGGTTTAACTTTCTTTTAAAGTTTCATAGACCTATGCTCTGATACCAACTTGTAACAACCCCCTACTTGGTCCAAAACTAATGGCTACAGATGCTGCAGCCATCTATAGTTATTAATCCTCGGCGACCAAATACGGCGAAGTTAGATTCATTGATACACAGAAACAAATGAACATAGAAAAATTTTAAACTTCAAACAAAATCACATTCGAAATCAAAACACTTCCAATTCGTTACCTAATCCCATGTTTGTAAACCATGTTCAAAGAAAATATAATTTATTACAACATATAACCCAAGTGCAACATATGAAGATGCTCCCTAGGATGGTCATAGTATATACAGGCAATATAACAACATTGCCATTACAAATAGCACGGCAGAATCAAAAGAAAAGAGAACTCTATATAGCTATCATGCCTCCTGCATATCTCTATAGCTTATTCATCTTAAGAGGTACCTAAAAACGTCAACTCTCAAACTACTCAAAATCAACTGAGTACCCGAGAGTTTAAGGGGAAAACATAAACATTAAATCAGACATAAAGCCTGATATGAATAATAATCTACAAGCTCAAATCATTTAGATATCTAGTGAGACCACGCAGCTTAGCGGAACAGGTTTTCCCTCACTAGTATCTCAAAACCATTATAAAACCATATACTATGCTCCTGCACCCACAACGGTTTAAACAATTCAAAACAGTGTAATACGATGATATACAAAATAATTGAATTAATTCTGGATTATCCATCCTCATCAAATTTTAGACTATCTGTCTCTATTACAGTTTCTAGGATTACTATTAACCTATTAGTTTTTATGGGCTGACTAATAACCGGTTAAACATTTAAGGACTCCCTGTCCAATTACATAGTTTTCATGGGATTACTATAAATCTATTGGTAACTCCAATATCTTAATCTGAACCTAGTTTTCATGGGTTGATTAGAAACCTATTGGTAACCCCAATATCCTCTCTCTTATCCAATTTTTCATGGGTACTAGGAACCTATTGACATGTGTCAATATTCATCCAGATATAGTTTTCATGGACTAAATACAAATCTACTGGCCCCTGCCAGCATCCAATCATAGTTTTCATGTGCTTTACTATGAACCTATCTATCTAACATCTTCCTTTACACATAGTTTTCATAGGATAACTATCATTCTATTGTCCATTGCCAATATCTTTTCCCATACACATTTCATGGGCTTACCGAGAACCTATTGACCCCTGCCAATATCTTTCTTTTATATTTTAGCATCTTATCTTCAGGTCTTCCTAACCTCCTAGATGCAATTCTACTCATTCAGGAGTTTACTCAAATTTTATATTCACTACTGGGTTAACTTAACTGGTTCTCCTATGCTTTATCCCCAAAATGCAGTTATGGGTCCATTATAAAGAGAATATGTTCATATTAGAAGAAGCAATATGACAAAACCACTCATGTGGGTTTAATACAAAACATGGTTAATGTCTTTAACCTTTTAATTTATCAAAGAAAGTTTGTTTTTAAAACCATTATAAAAACTCCTTTAATTTAACCATGGGTTTTCCTTTAAATATAGAGTTTGGATCATAAAACCTTTCGATACCTTCGAAACCTAGCTTTTAACTTCATAGGATAGCCTCCTTCGAAAGCCTTAAAAGTGTATCTTTAAAACAGTTGGCTCCTGCCTTTTAGTATTTTGAAATCTAACTTTCAAAACCTTTCAAATGTACTAGTACTAATATTTAACTTTTAGAAGCTTGGCTTCGAAACCTGTTGAAAGTAACTCTTTTGACACCATTGGAAGCAACCCTTCCAAAAACATTGAAAGTACCCCTTTTGAAAGCATTAGGCTGATACTTAAAAAATAATTTGGGTCAAAGTGAATATAGGTGAAAGCATCTGTTTTGGAACCATCCTTCATCATAAAAAAACATTGGGGAAAACTTGATGGCATCGACACTATACCTTTTGAAAGCATAAAACATCTGGGTAAAACATTAGAAGGTTAGTGTCGAATCCCCTTTTGAAACCATCACCTTCGAAACCCCCAACCCCTTTTGAAAGTTATAGGAAGTGGCATAAACTTTATAAAACAAAATACCCTTTCAACTGCATTGATAGCTTTAACACATTCGAAAGGTTAAAAAATGACAGTAGGGTTTTGACTAGGCCGGAATCCCTTCTTTCAAATCATTCTTTCATAAATAATGAACCCAGTCGAAAGCAATTAAAAGTTCAGGGCAACCCTTTCGAAACCTTTATAAAATCTCTTTTGAAACCATCTACTTCAACTCTGTCAAAGGCTAAAACAAAACAAAGCAAAGGCAGACACTTTTCTCTTAAAACAAACCATGCTTACGATTCCTTTGGAAGTTATGCTTTCGACACCTTACCTTCCCCACACTTCCAATCCACTACGTACCAACTTCGTGATACCTTGTGTATTGGTTTCGACGTGGTAGGTTTCGACTATGATAAAGGCAGAGGTATCTATGTCGAAAGATGCTTTCCTAAGTAGGCGTAACCTATTTTCTGAGTAAAATTGGTTTAGTTCCTTTTAAAGTAAACTTTTCTCTAACTAACCTACCAGATGTCTACACGAGATTGTTTGTCTTATATGTTTCAAATTATTTTTCAAAAATAACTACCGCTAATCCAGACCTAAACCATGGTTAAGTTAATCAAATAAGCCCTTCCAATTTTTGCAATGAAGTCCCTCTTCTAAAATAATTTATTTTGCTTAGAAAATCACTTTGGAAAAATCCCAAAAAATTCCAGAAATTCACTTTAATCATGTTATCTAATATATCAAAATTCAAGACCTAATTCTCCATATATTTTCCAAAATAAATTTATAAACCCAAATATCCATATATTTCTTTGGTAATTCATAATAATCTTTCCATAACTTGGAAAATTCTTAAAATTGAAACCCAACTCCAAAATCATGTTTTTCATAACATAAAATTTTCCATGGCATTTAATCAACATTAAGTCTCGGTTCTGACCTAAAACCATATAAAAAATCCTTTAAACAATCTTTTTAATCATATAAACCATAAATCAAGCATATCATCATTTAATTCATCTGAAAAGATATGAATTTATCCCTTAAATCAGAAATATAAGATTCAAAACAAAAGAAGAGATGGAATTATTATTCACCTTGACCTAAATAAGGAGATTAGATTGAGATTGATTTCCCCTAAGCTTGATTCTTTAGCTTTAATTTGATTTTCTTCTTCTTCCTTAATGGTCCGCCATTCCTCTATCTTTTAATTTGCGTTTTCAAAAATGATGTGAATGGGAAGTAAGATGGTGGGAATGAAAATATATATGGGTAAGGGCCATTGGGCGGTGATTTCCAATAATACCCTTATGTAATTTGTTAAACCTAAACCATCAATTTGCCCATTACTTATATATTAGGCTCGACCCTTAATTAATTAATTCAAGTCTCTATCCCCTTATCACTTAGCATGTACATTATTCTATTTAATTTATCTAATTAAATCTCCTAAATAATGATATCAAAAATTAGGGGTGTTACGGATCACAACCAAGCACTGCCATACCCATCATCGCTTGTACTGACGTAAAGATCTCCTCATCTAGAATCAATGTCATCCAACGATGCTGATTTTCATTAAGTGAAGCACCGAAAATAATTCGAGAAAGCAGGCGGTTGAGTATTTTTCTTTACAGGCAATGGAAAATAAAAAATAAAAGAGAGTGGGAGGAGAATTGAAAATAAGTATGAGGGGGTGTTTTAAATAATAAGTTGTATATTATATTTAATTTTCAAAAAAAATGTGATACGTTTCTAGCTTGCATGACCACACAGCACCTCCGACCACAACGAAACTCGTAGACGTACGTCACAATATAATTCTGGACCCGATGACACTAGTCTTGTCAAAACTTGAGATAGTCCCTTGGGATGATAATTTCATGCATTTTGGGACCGTTTTGATAAAATGATTTTCAGTCGCATTATCGGTATTTCTTCAAACTATTTATTTTCGTAAAAAGTTTCAAAAGAAAATTTCTTACCATTAGTTATTATTTAAAAGCAAGTTAACGAGGTTATTAAATCAGTTTAACTTATGTTAAATCTAAGATCTAAATGTTTAAATAATTCAGATATTTAAATATGAAGTGTCCAAAAGTCCACATCGTTACAGTTACATGCAATATCAAATAGAGAATGTAGTGCACTAATATGGATCATTAAAAGGCAATATATGGTAGTTTTTGGGAAAGCTTATGCATGCAAGTCACTTTCACAATTTAACAGAAGAAACATATTGTTTCCAAATTTGTTGTAGAAACACAATTAAAATAATTAATTGCCATCGATTTGAGAATTTAATTAGAATAAGTGAATATTCATTCCTATCGTAGCATAATTTTTTTTAATTAAATCAATATCCTACATAGAAACAAACATGTAAAGTTTCAAACTAACCTATAATAACTTTAAGCCTTGTAGTTATATCTTTATTAATTAATCTGTTAAACAAAATATAATTTGTTAAGGGTCCACCAAATCTTGTTTAATTTTTCTAAATTACAATATTCTTTAATAAATGTATAATTAATTTCAAAAACTAAGTGCATTTTTTGATAGTTTTCAAAATTGGATAACGTGGAAAATAATAATTTTAGAAACTTAATGCATAAAAAAAGTCAATATACAAACATCAACGTACTATTTTGCATAATGGTAAATATAAAATTAATTAATTCTTATTATGATCAATTCATGCTTAGCAGAATTAAGGAATACAAATTTGTTACACCTAACCGATTAAGAATATTCACTCGTAATATAATTTAATGAACCTAATATGCCACTCTAATATTATATCTCATTAAGTAATGCAAATAAAAGAATATAATTACATAAATTGAATATTAAGACGATGATAATGGGGATAATTATAAATAATGTTAGAGAACTTGAAAAACAAAAAAACTTAAGAATCATAAAATAATATTTATATTAAATCCAATATTGATGGAGAAAATAATTTAGTTGAGAATTTATGTAAAAAATTACCCTTGGTGATGAAAGATAAAATATAACGCATAAGGATTTTTCTTGGGAAAATTTGAGATTCTAATGCGCAATACAAAGAAGTAGGCACATTGAACTCCTACGAAATTTTAATTCTTGATTTTCTATAGAAACAAGAGGATTAGGAAAGTATTGAAGCATAAAACATGGCTGGAGTACGAAGATGTAGTAAAAGCCATGAAAGTGAAGATATGAGAAAATGAAATTACTTTAATTAGAATAATAATGTTAATGATTAAGAATAGAATAACTAATCCAAATGAATAAAGGAAAATTATGACAATTGATTTTCCAGAATAGGCAAATTATTATAATATTGACCGTTACATAAAATAAACTGGAGAAGATAATGATAAATGTTTTCTCAAACTAGTAAGAGTCAAATATACGATATGAAACGGCCGCGAAGCAAAAATACTAATGGTCTCATATTCTTTTTGTAACGACCTAGAATTTTGAATAATTTAATTTGAGAATATTTAATTAATTTTAAATATTTGAATGATGGTTTGGATTGAATTTTCAATATAACTATGAAAATGGTGATTAAATTATAGAATTTAATCTATTGAAAGTTGAATAAAATTTTGAATCTTCAATTTTAAGCTGATTAAAAATATTACAAAAGCTTGTAAAATTCATATTGATAATACTGAAGGTAATAGAAGCTTCAGAATTGAAATTGAAAGCGAATTGTTTAGTTTTGAAATTAAATCGTTTGAATCGATATTGAAAAATAGCCTTCCGAGGCACAGTCTCGGAATTCGACGAAACCAGTTCCATTGGGTCCGTAATATTGAATTATTGTCGGATTTCAAATTTCGTATTTTTCGGAGTTGATATGTGAGCACACGACACGTAAACGCATTGGAATTTAATCGAATTCAATTTGAATTTGAATTTTTAAATTTAGTCAAAAATCACGTTACTCTCCTTTTCTTACGCCTAAAATCACGCCTACAATCACTGAAGAAAATCGCGTAGGCATGCCTCATTCAATTTTAAGTACCTCGTCCTCCCCCTCATCCTTTATCGTTCGAAAATCAATTCGAAGAAAAAATTAAAAAAAGAGAACAATGGCCGAGCATGGTTCCTCAAATCAATTCGATTTCTCCTCCTCTTTCTTTATCATGCCGCCTCGAATTAAGGAAGTCGATTTCCCTTCTTTTTTCAAAACCAAATAAAAATTATCGGCCGAAGACTTCAAAATAAAAAATAAATAAAAAAAAGAAAGAGGGGGCATCTCGCGAAGTCGATCACGATTCTAAATCGCGTGCGTGGGCTTCAAGCGCGCGGCAGGAGGCGGCGGCAAGTCGAGTCGAGGCAGCGTCGCGATGGCGATGGACCGCAGCAAGCATTTGGGGGTCGCGACGACTTGGGAGTGATGGTTCGTGGCAGCGTGCATCGTTGATGGAGGTAGGGTGGATCTAGGCAGCGCGAGGTCGATTTGGGGTTGAGGGCGATGTGCTCGAGTCGCGACAGCAACATCGAGGCGGCGTGGAGACGAGCACGATGAAGGTGGAGTTGTGCGTGACGACGTCGAGGCAAGGTCGCGAGGTACAGTAGAGGTATAATTTTTTTTTTATTTAGTTAATTAAAAATTTTAAATTGCAGTATTCATTTAAATTAAATATCGATATATGTATATTACAGAGAAAGGTAATCTATGCAGATTTTTTATTTATAGTTATAGTAAAGCAATTTGTGTAACCGGTAAATCAATTATTTTGGTGAGATAATTTATTAAAGTAAATTTAGTTTAAAATTTAAATTTTTAGTTAAACAAATTTATTAAAAGAAATTGATATGAGGATATTAATTTAAAGTAAAGTGATTAGTTAAGTTGTTATAAAATGAATAGCTTACGATAATAAATTTGTTTTATCTATTCTAGTTACTAAAAAGAAAATTTTTAGTTAAAAAAATTGAATTTATAATTGATTAAGTTATTAAAGGAGAGTTTGGTTAATTTAATTTAATTTTTAGTTAAAATAATTTTATTTAAGAAAAATTAGTTGAATTAAAATTTATAAAAAGGAAATTTAGTTCAATTAGAAATTTCTAGTTAGAATTATTTTAAAAGGAAAAATTTGTTAAAATAAATTTATTTAAGAAAAAATTGGTTTAAATAAAACTATCAGTTAATTTAACTATTAAAATGAAATCGCCGATGAATTAAAATTATCAAACGAAATTTAATCTATTCGATTGATTCGAATATTAATAAATTGTGTATAATATTTATACAAGGTATAAATCAAGAGAAATCGAGTCAAGATGGGAAAGGGATTGCTAATAAAAGCAAAGGTGAGAACTTCTCACTCAAAAGGATTTATTTAAATTTTAAATAGTTAGATTTAAAATTGTTAGTTGTGTTGATTGAATGCTTGTATGATGATTGTTATATATATATATATATATATATATTGGATGTGAATAGACCCTATTACGCCGTTAGTAAGCGGAGGTTATTTATTACACACATATACCGCGATATTCCACCTCGAAGTGGAATTGGTATTATATTATATATATAGCAATATATATATATTGGCATATGTATATATTGCAGTTGATTGATTTTCCGCATTGTATAGCGGATGAGAC
This sequence comes from Allium cepa, assembly GCA_030765085.1. Classification (NCBI taxonomy): domain Eukaryota; kingdom Viridiplantae; phylum Streptophyta; class Magnoliopsida; order Asparagales; family Amaryllidaceae; genus Allium; species Allium cepa. The sequence continues at coordinate 313,531,861 of CM060945.1, read as the reverse complement.
CCTATTGCGCCATTAGTAAGCGGATAATATTTTATAAAATCCCATATACCGCGATATTCCGCCTTGAAACGGAATTGGTATTGTGCTAATGTCTGTGGATGCAGGGAAACAGGTTGGAGGGATCCAACTGGATTCCTCACAAATATTTATTTGATTTCATATATTGTGATATTTGATTGTTTATCATGGATGATATATGATGTTTGAAAGTCGTAATTGACTATTTGATGTGTTGCATCATCGGATCCAATTTTGAAGTTTAAAAATAACGATTTTTATTTTAAAGGATTTCTAAAGTGATTTTTGAAAGTATACGTTTATAAAATATTTTTTTTGATTTGATTCATCTTAAATAAATAAACGTTATAATTTTAATGTTATAAAAATTATGATTTTTGAGAAATACAGTTAAAAGTTGATTTTTGAAGACATGAGATTAATGATTTTATAAAATAGCTTAAACTGGGATTGCTGAATTTATTATAAAAAGTTTAAAAATAGGATTAATAAAATTGGATTATTTTATAAATCAAATGATGAAATTATGAAAGAGTTTAAAGACGTTTTAAAAATAGTAATATAAATTGTTTTATATTAAAAGATTTATAAATTGATATTTATAAATTAAAAATATTGGAATTATAAAATGAGCTTTTACAAATATTAGAACGAATTGTAAATGAATTTCATAAATTGGAATTATAGAATTATAACGGTGAAGTTATAAATGGAATTTTATAAACAGTAGGTTTATAAAATTTGTAAAGTTATTTAATAGAATAGATTTTGGATAAATAAATGAATCTTATAAGTTATAAGATTTAAATTTTGGGAAGTTTAAAAGAACGTTTTTGTAAACGAATAAATTATGAGCATTTAACTTATAATATGGACTTTCGGTATATAATTGAGTTATAAATCGAATAAGTTAATAAAGGAAATTTATAAAAGGAAGCTGTTATAAACTAAATAGAAATGGAATTTATAAACATTGTTTTATAAATTCGCAAACTACTTATTTTGATAAGTAAATTGTTGTAATTTATTAATGGAGTTATATTCACGTTTTAGACAGTGAATAATCCTTTAAAATAAAAGGAATAGAAATGATGAAATTGGTTAACAAGTATATTCACGTTTTTGAATAGTGAATAATATGTTAAAGAAATGTTTTTAATGGGATGTTTTAAATAAAATTAAAACGATCTAAAGATGTTTTAAAAAGTATTAACTATCGAAACCATAGATTTCAACATTCATTGTTGAAATAGACGTTTTCGAGAAATCGAAGGAAATGGTAGATTATAACACTGTTGTTATAATAAATGATTTCCGAAAGGAAATGTTTTGTATAGTATTGGGATTTATATATCTATTTTAATTTCGAATCCCTATACTAGTGATTTTGGGTTGTCGTAACGATGTTTTACGCAACATTCGTTTTGGCCCAAATAAATATGGTTAAGTGAATGATTTCCTTAAAGAATGAAATATATACTTAATTTCGATTAGAGTATATTAAATATTTTCTAAGTATAGAAAATAAAAAGGCTTGTGAATTTCTTATAAATAAATAAGTATGGAAATGTTTTTTCCAATATTAAGTGAATATTTTGAATTTATCTTTTTGAAGATAAATTGAAAATGAATATTTGAAAACGAATGGAAATCGTATATTCATGAATATTTTGGAATGTAAATTCAATATAGAATTTATAAATGAAATTGGAAATTGGGTTTAAAAATAAATATTGATTTATTTTTGAAGAATGGAGAATATATATCTTGTAAAGATATTTTTGGGAAATAAATAATTTGGAAAATTATTTGGAATCTGGTGATGTTGTGCATATCTATTGATAGTTCAATAACCGACTATCAATATTTATCTTTAAATAGGTAGGTGTTGTGATTTGCTTGAAATTGAATGCCACACTTATTTTTTTAAAATAAGCGCTCACTATTCGGGTTAACCGGGAAAGGACCTTGGGGTCGTATAACCCATTCCGAATATGTGATACGTCGTTATGAATTGCATTCGAAGACCGGTGTTGAAGACCGGATATTTTTGAAAACGTAAGGGTTTCTTGTTGACTGTCTCTACACTGGCTGATCCTCGGTATAGAGATCTCCATATGTGATGGGAAATTCGGGCGTGATTAGTGAATATCCGGATTGCAAGGACTTCTTTGTAAGTGCCTTCGGTTCTGTTCGATCCCGGAACAGACTTGTATGGATTGTGTGTCTGACATTATAAATTGAGATGTAAAGCCGATTTCTTACAAATATATTTCTGTTGGTGGCGGAGAATTTATTCTCTTAGCTTAACACCCTTCTCTGAGACGTACGAGCTCAGAGGTTATATAGTTGAAGGTTATCAGCGATATACTCCCAATCTTGGTAATGTGACATACTGAGTGTTGCTGTGAAATGATCATTGTGTTGATTATTTGTGATAGGATCATTTATTTGATCGTCTATCTTGGTGATCATTTCTATGATCATTTGTTGACCCAAAGCATGGCTTTTGTATAAAGTATGTTTTTGTGGACGTGACTTCGTCGAGCCTCACAAACCGGTAATGGTCGAAACAGGAATTGTGCGGCAAGGTTTCCAGGGATCGCTTCCCTAGGGTATGGCCATTCCTTCTGGAAAAGGGTAGTATCATGGTATGGAGCCCAAATACTTACTCATGTTGAAACACTTATTATTATGGTGTGATGTTGGTTAGAGAGCTCTCGTTTAAAGGTTCCAAAGGACCAGGGTTGGCATATCTGAGGGTTTGTAATATTCCTTGGGAAAAGGGATTCCCGGCTTTGTTTAGCAGAGAACGGTTTGGTTCTCGGGGCGTCCTTCCAGAGGCGTTTCCATGTGGCAATGGGAAGTTCCTTGGCCTGACCATTTGTTGGAAAATCCATTCTTCAAATACGAGCCTTGTACGGTTTTAGTTGTATAACTTGTCATGGAATATGGCGGTAACCTGCTATTGAACATGGTAGCTATTGTAGGCATAGTTCGAAATGTCTATGCTGGCTAAGATTTATATCTTTATTTTCGAAATTAATTTTTCCTACACTATGCACTAGTAATAATATCAAATGTTCTTTTAAATACGTATCAAGCATCTTTGACTATCATAAGGAGAAATCTCCTCCGATTCTGCGTTTGCATGTGTGTGTGTGCGGGAGGCCTTATGGTAGTCTCATTTTTCAAAGCATTGCGAATTGACTTTAAAAATATTCCTCTATTTTGATTTTAAAGATAAATAAACTGTTTTAGTTCCCACACCAGTCACATGACTGACTCGGAGTTTATTGTTTTCCTTCCTAAACTCTGGGTGCCCACCAATTTCCACACGGGCAGTCAAGAGTTAAGGTTTATCAGGATATTCAGAAATTGCTGGAAGCAAGATGGATGGCATTGGCGTATTACTAGTATATAGTACTTTCTTTTCCGCTGTTTGTTTGTTGTTGTACACTCTGATGATATGATGTAATGTAATGTAATGTAATAACTGATATAGTTCTTTGTTTAAAGATTATTCATTTATCTATTATATGTTGTTCCGCTGCGAATTGTGAGATTCTGATGTTGTTCTGTTATTTCTTTTTGTTCTATTTTCTTTCTTCTTATCTCTTCTTATGCCTCTTTCTTCTTCTTTTTTTTTTCTTAAAACCCTAACTATTCGGTTTTTCGGCATGAAAAATCGCAAAACGTTACATTTGGTATCAGAGCTTATGGTTAAGCGACAACCATGGTTCTGTTGGGTGTTACTCATTAGAGATAGAGTCAGCAGTACTCTAGAATGAGTTTGAGTGTAATAATAGATATGAGCGCGTATTTGTTAGTGAATATAAAATTGTTTTGAATTGGGTAAATAAAATAATTTTGCCCAAAACTATTTTGTATAGAAAGGAAATGATTTTCTATGAATTATTATAGTATATGGTTGCATGGTTGTTAATAATATTAAATTATTATCATTAGTACATGGAATTAAATAAAATTGAATGAAATTGGTAATAAAATAAGATGGATTGAATTCAAGTAAACTAACTTGATAAATTATTAATTCTTGGACTAATGAATTGGAATATTGAATTGGTTAAAATTAAAGTTTAATCCTGAGCTAAATTTGAAGATAAATTTGAATTTGTATATAAATTCAAGTAAGTAAAAGAAATAAATTGAAATTTCCTTTGTTAATAATTAAGTAAATTCGAGATGAATTGAATATGGAAATTGAAATTGAAATGAATTGGTAAATGAAAGTTAATCGTTAGAATTCAATATTTAGAATTGAGAATTGAATTCGAATGAAATTGAAATTGTGAATTGAATTGAAATGTTAAATTGAATGAGAATAAATATGTAACTTCAATAGTGAAGTAAAAAAAATTTTTATAAGAAACATATATTGGAAATTTTGTAATGAAATGTGCAAAATGGTTTGAATGTTGGAATTGGATGCTACTACTAACAGGATATACAGGTGTATAAAAGAATTGGGATTTTGATTTCAAAGATAAAATTGAATGGCTCGACAAAAAGGTACGTATTTCAATTTCAGTATGAAATTTGATGATTTTCTTCTCCAACCACTTGGCTTTCTCTTTTCTTTTTGATTCTGAGGGGCCGTGGTGCCATTTCGTAGTCGTACCGAGCTAGCCGCGCAAAGGAGACGCTGGCGAAATTTTTCGAAAATTTAGAGTGTTAGAAAATTTTTGAGAAATTTTGAAAGTTTAAAATTTGAATTTGAATTTAAATTTGAATTTTGGAGTAAACAATGTTGATTGAAACTTATAATTGAAGTTGGAAAGCTAGTTGAAATGATAGTGAATCTCTAATAAAAAGATTTGTTTTAGAAAGTTGATAAAACTATTTGGATTGTGAAAAATAGTAGACGGATTAAGGGCATTCTTCTTAACTTGTAATTTCGGGACGAAATTCTTTTAAGGGGGGAAGATTGTAACGACCTAGAATTTTGAATAATTTAATTTGAGAATATTTAATTAATTTTAAATATTTGAATGATGGTTTGGATTGAATTTTCAATATAACTATGAAAATGGTGATTAAATTATAGAATTTAATCTATTGAAAGTTGAATAAAATTTTGAATCTTCAATTTTAAGCTGATTAAAAATATTTCAAAAGCTTGTAAAATTCATATTGATAATACTGAAGGTAATAGAAGCTTCAGAATTGAAATTGAAAGCGAATTGTTTAGTTTTGAAATTAAATCGTTTGAATCGATATTGAAAAATAGCCTTCCGAGGCACAGTCTCGGAATTCGACGAAACCAGTTCCATTGGGTCCGTAATATTGAATTATTGTCGGATTTCAAATTTCGTATTTTTCGGAGTTGATATGTGAGCACACGACACGTAAACGCATTTGAATTTAATTGAATTCAATTTGAATTTGAATTTTTAAATTTAGTCAAAAATCACGTTACTCTCCTTTTCTTACGCCTAAAATCACTGAAGAAAATCGCACAGGCATGCCTTATTCAATTTTAAGTACCTCGTCCTCCCCTTCTTCCTTTATCGTTCGAAAATCAATTTGAAGAAAAAATAAAAAAAAAAGAACAATGGCCGAGCATGGTTCCTCAAATCAATTCGATTTCTCCTCCTCTTTCTTTATCATGCCGCCTCGAATTAAGGAAGTCGAGCTCCCTTCTTTTTTCAAAACCAAATAAAAATTATCGGCCGAAGCCTTCAAAATTAAAAAAAATTAAAAAAAAAGAGGGGGCATCTCGCGAAGTCGATCGCGATTCTAAATCGCGCGCGTGGGCTTCAAGCGCGCGGCAGGAGGCGGCGGCAAGTCGAGTCGAGGCAGCGTCGCGATGGCGATGGACTGCAGCAAGCATTTGGGGGTCGAGACGACTTGGGAGTGATGGTTCGTGGCAGCGTGTATCGTTGATGGAGGTAGGGTGGATCTAGGCAGCGCGAGGTCGATTTGGGGTTGGGGGCGATGTGCTCGAGTCGCGACAGCAACATCGAGGCGGCGTGGAGACGAGCACGATGAAGGTGGAGTTGTGTGTGACGACGTCGAGGCAAGGTCGCGAGATACAGTAGAGGTATATTTTTTTTTATTTAGTTAATTAAAAATTTTAAATTGCAGTATTCATTTAAATTAAATATCGGTATATGTATATTACAGAGAAAGGTAATCTATGCAGATTTTTAATTTATAGTTATAGTAAAGAAATTTGTGTAACCGGTAAATCAATTATTTTGGTGAGATAATTTATTAAAGTAAATTTAGTTTAAAATTTAAATTTTTAGTTAAACAAATTTATTAAAAGAAATTGATATGAGGATATTAATTTAAAGTAAAGTGATTAGTTAAGTTGTTATAAAATGAATAGCTTACGATAATAAATTTGTTTTATCTATTATAGTTACTAAAAAGAAAATTTTTAGTTAAAAAAATTGAATTTATAATTGATTAAGTTATTAAAGGAGAGTTTGGTTAATTAAATTTAATTTTTAGTTAAAATAATTTTATTTAAGAAAAATTAGTTGAATTACAATTTACAAAAAGGAAATTTAGTTCAATTAGAAATTTCTAGTTAGAATTATTTTAAAAGGAAAATTTTGTTAAAATAAATTTATTTAAGAAAAAATTGGTTTAAATAAAACTATCAGTTAATTTAACTATTAAAATGAAATCGCCGATGAATTAAAATTATCAAACGAAATTTAATTTATTCGATTGATTCGAATATTTATAAATTGTGTATAATATTTATACAAGGTATAAATCAAGAGAAATCGAGTCAAGATGGGAAAGGGATTGCTAATAAAAGCAAAGGTGAGAACTTCTCACTCAAAAGGATTTATTTAAATTTTAAATAGTTAGATTTAAAATTGTTAGTTGTGTTGATTGAATGCTTGTATGATGATTGTTATATATATATATATATATATATATATATATATATTGGATGTGAATAGAACCTATTACGCCGTTAGTAAGCGGAGGTTATTTATTACACACATATACCGCGATATTCCACCTCGAAGTGGAATTGGTATTATATTATATATATAGCAATATATATATATATATTGGCATATGTATATATTGCAGTTGATTGATTTCCCGCATTGTATAGCGGATGAGACCCTATTGCGCCATTAGTAAGCGGATAATATTTTATAAAATCCCATATACCGCGATATTCCGCCTTGAAACGGAATTGGTATTGTGCTAATGTCTGTGGATGCAGGGAAACAGGTTGGAGGGATCCAACTGGATTCCTCACAAATATTTATTTGATTTCATATATTGTGATATTTGATTGTTTATCATGGATGATATATGATGTTTGAAAGTCGTAATTGACTATTTGATGTGTTGCATCATCGGATCCAATTTTGAAGTTTAAAAATAACGATTTTTATTTTAAAGGATTTCTAAAGTGATTTTTGAAAGTATACGTTTATAAATTTTTTTTTTTGATTTGATTCATCTTAAATAAATAAACGTTATAATTTTAATGTTATAAAAATTATGATTTTTGAGAAATACAGTTAAAAGTTGATTTTTGAAGACACGAGATTAATGATTTTATAAAATAGCTTAAACTGGGATTGCTGAATTTATTATAAAAAGTTTAAAAATAGGATTTATAAAATTGGATTATTTTATAAATCAAATGATGAAATTATGAAAGAGTTTAAAGACGTTTTAAAAATAGTAATATAAATTGTTTTATATTAAAAGATTTATAAATTGATATTTATAAATTAAAAATATTGGAATTATAAAACGAGCTTTTACAAATATTAGAATGAATTGTAAATGAATTTCATAAATTGGAATTATAGAATTATAACGGTGAAGTTATAAATGGAATTTTATAACCAGTAGGTTTATAAAATTTGTAAAGTTATTTAATAGAATAGATTTTGGATAAATAAATGAATCTTATAAGTTATAAGATTTAAATTTTGGGAAGTTTAAAAGAACGTTTTTGTAAACGAATAAATTATGAGCATTTAACTTATAATATGGACTTTCGGTATATAATTGAGTTATAAATCGAATAAGTTAATAAAGGAAATTTATAAAAGGAAGTTGTTATAAACTAAATAGAAATGGAATTTATAAACATTGTTTTATAAATCCGCAAACTACTTATTTTGATAAGTAAATTGTTGTAATTTATTAATGGAGTTATATTCACGTTTTAGACAGTGAATAATCCTTAAAATAAAAGGAATAGAAATGATGAAATTGGTTAACAAGTATATTCACGTTTTTGAATAGTGAATAATATGTTAAAGAAATGTTTTTAATGGGATGTTTTAAATAAAATTAAAACGATCTAAAGATGTTTTAAAAAGTATTAACTATCGAAACCATAGATTTCAACATTCATTGTTGAAATAGACGTTTTCGAGAAATCGAAGGAAATGGTAGATTATAACACTGTTGTTATAATAAATGATTTCCGAAAGGAAATGTTTTGTATAGTATTGGGATTTATATATCTATTTTAATTTCGAATCCCTATACTAGTGATTTTGGGTTGTCGTAACGATGTTTTACGCAACATTCGTTTTGGCCCAAATAAATATGGTTAAGTGAATGATTTCCTTAAAGAATGAAATATATACTTAATTTCGATTAGAGTATATTAAATATTTTCTAAGTATAGAAAATAAAAAGGCTTGTGAATTTCTTATAAATAAATAAGTATGGAAATGTTTTTCCCAATATTAAGTGAATATTTTGAATTTATCTTTTTGAAAATAAATTGAAAATGAATATTTGAAAACGAATGGAAATCGTATATTCATGAATATTTTGGAATGTAAATTCAATATAGAATTTATAAATGAAATTGGAAATTGGGTTTAAAAATAAATATTGATTTATTTTTGAAGAATGGAGAATATATATCTTGTAAAGATATTTTTGGGAAATAAATAATTTGGAAAATTATTTGGAATCTGGTGATGTTGTGCATATCTATTGATAGTTCAATAACCGACTATCAATATTTATCTTTAAATAGGTAGGTGTTGTGATTTGCTTGAAATTGAATGCCACACTTATTTTTTTAAAATAAGCGCTCACTATTCGGGTTAACCGGGAAAGGACCTTGGGGTCGTATAACCCATTCCGAATATGTGATACGTCGTTATGAATTGCATTCGAAGACCGGTGTCGAAGACCGGATATTTTTGAAAACGTAAGGGTTTCTTGTTGACTGTCTCTGCACTGGCTGATCCCCGGTATAGAGATCTCCATATATGATGGGAAATTCGGGCGTGATTAGTGAATATCCGGATTGCAAGGACTTCTTTGTAAGTGCCTTCGGTTCTGTTCGATCCCGTAACAGACTTGTATGGATTGTGTGTCTGACATTACAAATTGAGATGTAAAGCCGATTTCTTTCAAATATATTTCTGTTGGTGGCGGAGAATTTATTCTCTTAGCTTAACACCCTTCTCTGAGACGTATGAGCTCAGAGGTTATATAGTTGAAGGTTATCAGCGATATACTCCCAATCTTGGTAATGTGACATACTGAGTGTTGCTGTGAAATGATCATTGTGTTGATTATTTGTGATAGGATCATTTATTTGATCGTCTATCTTGGTGATCATTTCTATGATCATTTGTTGACCCAAAGCATGGCTTTTGTATAAAGTATGTTTTTGTGGACGTGACTTCGTCGAGCCTCACAAACCGGTAATGGTCGAAACAGGAATTGTGCGGCAAGGTTTCCAGGGATCGCTTCCCTAGGGTATGGCCATTCCTTCTGGAAAAGGGTAGTATCATGGTATGGAGCCCAGATACTTACTCATGTTGAAACACTTATTATTATGGTGTGATGTTGGTTAGAGAGCTCTCGTTTAAAGGTTCCAAAGGACCTGGGGTGGCATATCTGAGGGTTTGTAATATTCCTTGGGAAAAGGGATTCCCGGCTTTGTTTAGCAGAGAACGGTTTGGTTCTCGGGGCGTCCTTCCAGAGGCGTTTCCATGTGGCAATGGAAAGTTCCTTGGCCTGACCATTTGTTGGAAAATCCATTCTTCAAATACGAGCCTTGTACGGTTTTAGTTGTATAACCTGTCATGGAATATGGCGGTAACCCGCTATTGAACATGGTAGCTATAGTAGGCATAGTTCGAAATGTCTATGCTGGCTAAGATTTATATCTTTATTTTCGAAATTAATTTTTCCTACACTATGCACTAGTAATAATATCAAATGTTCTTTTAAATACGTATCAAGCATCTTTGACTATCATAAGGAGAAATCTCCTCCGATTCTGCGTTTGCATGTGTGTGTGTGCGGGAGGCCTTATGGTAGTCTCATTTTTAAAAGCATTGCGAATTGACTTTAAAAATATTCCTCTATTTTGATTTTAAAGATAAATAAACTGTTTTAGTTCCCACACCAGTCACATGACTGACCCGGAGTTTATTGTTTTCCTTCCTAAACTCTGGATGCCCACTAATTTCCACACGGGCAGTCAAGAGTTAAGGTTTATCAGGATATTCAGAAATTGCTGGAAGCAAGATGGATGGCATTGGCGTATTACTAGTATATAGTACTTTCTTTTCCGCTGTTTGTTTGTTGTTGTACACTCTGATGATATGATGTAATGTAATGTAATGTAATAACTGATATAGTTCTTTGTTTAAAGATTATTCATTTATCTATTATATGTTGTTCCGCTGCGAATTGTGAGATTCTGATGTTGTTATGTTATTTCTTTTTGTTCTATTTTCTTTCTTCTTATCTCTTCTTATGCCTCTTTCTTCTTCTTTTCTTTTTCTTAAAACCCTAATTATTCGGTTTTTCGGCACGAAAAATCGCAAAATGTTACACTTTTTTAAATAATAGAATAAATATGTTGTGAGATGATAAATAACTTACAAATCAAACAAAAACCAATAAATAACATGCAAATCGAAGTAGACTGAAATGAAAATCAATTATAAATTTGAAAATCATGTTTTTAATTTTGAAAACATTATAGAAACACATTTAAAAAGGGATATATATATATATATATATAATTATAATAATGTGAAAGAATAAAATCAGTCACCTTGGGTGTAAGATCGACAAAAATCACCAAACAAATGTAGGTCCACCAAAAAAGAGTAGATTTAAATTTTGACAACAGCTACATGCATCTACGGGCACATTTTTTAAAATACAAATGACCCCTTGCAAATATCTTATCTTATCCCCTCTTAGATAGATGATTTTGGCTAATTTTATTGAAACAAGTGTGGAATTCAGATAGTAGAAGGTCAATGGAGGCTAAGAAGGATTTTTAGATGCTTTGATATAAATTTCTAGCAAATAATGGCTGTTATAGAGGCTACACTAACTCTAATCTCGAAATCGGTTAACGTGTTGCAATAATCACCCTTTAATTACCCGCTAATTTGCCCAAAAGCTATCAAAACTTCAAAAGGCCATATCTCCTAAATCTTAAGTCCAAAAATTTATTATGACTAATTTATGAAACTGGAAACCATGATGCCTTTCATTTGCATATGGTCTGAGACCTTAATTTGGCTCCTATCAAAAGTCATATAAGCTATAAGATTTTTCATGGTCAAAACCGTGTAATAAAAATTCTAAGGGTAAAAAAATACTGCTCAACATTACCTAAAGTTATAACCTCATATCACCCAATTGGATGTTAAATTAATATTTTATGATTCTCTGATACGTGAAATACAGGTCATTACACTTAGGGTACCCTAGCTTGTGCGATTTTTTGATGTATATTACCAGTTTAAAGATAGTTATACTCACTAGATGTCCATATGTGACACTCAAGGCATTTTGTCCTTGAAATTTATAGGGTTATTCCTTTAGTGATACAAGTGGCATTTTTGCCTCAATCGGATGCATTCATGCATGGGTCATTGGCAAGACAGGGACTCTTATATCTTGTAGTAGTGGTTTGATTGATTCCCATATGTTTTTTGTGCTTAAGTTAATCCAATGAAAGATAGATAGGAACATGTCTTATTGGTTTATAGGTAAATTATTGGTAGTTATAAAGGATTGTCTCATTAAAGCATTATTGGTGATTGGTACATCGACCTTCTAATCGAAATCTTGGCATGATTAGGTGAACTTCGAGCACATTATCCTAGAGTATAACATTTTCTTTACACTAGGTCTTGCTTAGTTGATAGTAACATTTGGTTACTATATAATTAGTGTTCACCCTTGTGGTACTATATTTGAAATGTGCTAAGTAATTGGGTGTAGGTAGAGATGGTTCAGGTAAATTTTAGCATCACCTCTTTTGTTGCCCCTTGATATTACTCATTTTATACAAGCTTATTAATAATCATACACTTAATGATATTTCATTTTGACTACCTTTTATATCCAACTTTCTCTATATTTTCCTTTTATTATCTGCATCCTTTAGTAGGCTAACTAGTACGTTAGGTGATATTTGCTAGTTGGATATGACTTTGGAGGTTATTGAGGTTGCTAGCCTATATCCTCGATATCTATCCAGATATTTAGTTTTATATCATGTTAAACACTATTATTATATCATATTTTTGTAAGCATTAGACTATGTTGTATGGGTCTAGATATACCACTTTGACATCTTTTATTACTTAAGATTCAAACATCTGAATGAAATGTCATGAACAAAGTCTGATGGTTTTCTATTATATCTCATATATGATATTAATATGTTATGTGCATGTACACGTAATATACTTTATTCTTCCACTGTGAGTAATGTTATTCAAAATTATGATATGATATATATGATTCATTATGTAAATTTTTACCTATAAGCCCTTCTATTTATGGTATTCCTAGACCATTAGCTGTATGGTGCATGGGTCGAAATCCTATAATAATGGATCTTTACATTCAGTTAAGAAGGAAAAGTCTAGGCGAAAGATTTTCCACATAGAAAATGCGATAATAAAACATTGGTTTAATGAAAACCATTACACCATTATGGTAAGTGGAAATTATATTTTCACAAGCGTGTTTTTCTCAAAATACATAAAACCCTTCAACCTTTTAAAATTGTAAAATGTCCCCTTGAAATTCATCAAAATCCAAAGGGAAGAATGATTTTAAGCATTCTTCTCTTTGCAACCTACCTAAATAGTTTGAATTTTGAAATTTTCGATAATTATTTGGGAGACCTTGAGAATTAGGAAATTTCCTGTAAACATTAGAGAAGTATGCATCATGCGTTTAAGACATACTTCGAGAAAAATCAAATGGATAGTGTAGCTAGTATGGATCGAACTCTAGATCTTGTCGATAAAAGCCGATTTCCTCGACGAAATACATCATCCATATGGAGTAAATTTTTCATTGCATTATTTATTAGAATAACATTTTCAATAACCGAGAATGAACTCAAAATGACTCAAGCCAGTAACCAACTACACTACCTATGTGGAGCTAATTTTTTTTCTATTATTAATTCAATAATTAAATGGATGTTATTAACTAGTTATAAAGCATTTTTAATAATATGTTGTTATGCATTTTTAATTGCTTTTATCATGTATTGCATTCCCTACATTACAACATACACGACACTACTTCAATTCATTACACATTTATGATCCATCATATGTAATGGTTTTAAATTTATATGCTATTACTATAAACTTTGGATTATAACAAAAGAATTTTATAGTTCATGACGATATAAAAAACCAAATTTTATGAATTGTGCATTTTTTATTGCATTATATATAATGCTTAAAATAAGGACGTGCTTGGAATTTTGATAAATTTCAAAGTTCAACGTAAAAGCCAATGATTTAGTTAACAATGTGGGCTATCAAGGAGCATGCATAGGTATGACACAAACCGAACTCGTAATGGGCTCGATAAGGCATGTGACAAGGCATGAAAGGTAATGCCTAGGGTAGGATACTAACGTTTTGGGAATTCGAATTGATGGTAATACATAGCAGTTACTACCGACCACCTCGAAACACACTCCCATAATCAAATCGAGGGGTGGCCACCAAATCAATCACAAATTCATAATATGGTATCGAAGAAATGTCCCTGATAGAAGGAGCGACCTCTCTTGGCCTGGTTCCAGTTTTAGCCACATCAAGCTGACTCGAGGGAGTCAGGGTTACGTAAATACCTCATATAGAATCATTCGCCAAACCATCCTACTTCAATCTGGAATCTCTACTACGTGCATAAATGTTAAAGTGGTTTTCGGTATTGGCAGAGAGTGTAACAATATCCAATCTCGGTCTCTTTAACCACCAAACACTTATTTCACACTAGATGGTTCTTTTACATTTCTGAAATCAATTCATAATTGATATCAAAATATCGTATTCTCAAAATCATATCACTATCGAAATCATATTCACTTTCAAAATCATATTCGCTTTCGAAATTATATTCATAAAATCGGTTAAACCCTCTTTTTAAAATCACCATATCTACTCAAAATATGTCATTCGCTAGAAAATACTATTTCAAACTCCAACGTAAGTTATAAAATTCATTTAACCATATTCACTTTTAAATCGAGGATTTAAATATAACAGTTCAACCTTGCACCGTTTGAAGTTTAGAAAATAGTTTAGATAGTCATAAATAGTTTAAAATGGTTTAAAATAGTTTAAAATATATTTAATATTGTTTTAATAGTTTAAAATAAAATGGTTTGATTACATGATATGATCTCTATAGAAAATAGTTTGAAATTATAAATAAATCTGAAAATAATATATTTTTAAACAGTTTACATTAAAATAATTTATTTGAAATTAATATCAATTTAATACTATTTATTCCATTTCAATAAATCTGGGCCATATCCAACTTTCAAATCAACAAAACTCAATTTTGAGTCTTCCAATTTATATTTTTATATAAAACCATTTAAATCTATATCGATTTCAAATCCATATTTGAACTACAAATTTACGCTACTCCGAATTCAATAGATTTCAAAGTTAATTATTCAAACATTTACAATAACTCAATTTTGATAAATTTCATATATACTTCAATTCAACCTTGAAATTTCAATTTAAGTTCTTTATATAATTCATTTAAACGAATTCCAATTTCAAAATTTAAAGCTTAGTTTTCGAAAGAAATTCAGTTTTTTAAAATCAAATTTTAGTTCAAAATATCATTTAACTGGATTCAAAAATTTAGGATTTAAAATCATTTAATTTAACCAATCTAGTGTACGCATATAATTCTCTACCCTATGTTCAAGTGATATGGACATATATCATTTCAATCCGTAATAAATTTTAAATTTACGGTTATATATATCATTTCAACCAGTAATCCTAAATGGAATTCAAAATCCATAAAACTGCTCGAGTCCACCATTTCAACCCATTATGATTTTTCCCTATCTATAAGATCGTTCAATCATGCATCATTTCAACCCATGTGATTTTTAACGATAAACTAACGGAACTTGTAGTGTGATAATAATATATAAAACAAACATAACATCCAGTCATCCAATATCAACAGTTAAACATCCATCATAATCATAGTTCAAATCAACCAGTAAACAACCACAATTTTACTGATTATCATTAATAGATATTAGTTATCAATTTAATATTCAATATTAAATTAAATTGTGGTTGTATTCAACAAAAGTCTAACTTAACTGGAATGACCATTTAAATATGTCAAAACAACAATCAATCAACTTCTAATCACATTATAAATTCAATTTAACAAACATAAGACAATTTAGTAGCTGAGAGTGGGTTAAAACACTCACCTTTGATTTTTCGACGATTTTATAATTCATAAATAGTCCAAAATCTAACGGTCTCAGAATTAAACCGATCCACTCCCAAAGCGTCTGAAATTTCGATATTATTGCAACGGTGAAAACCACATGTGAATTCAAGCCAGTATGCAAAAGATATTAATATTAGAAGTCACACGATTCATATTATAATATATATAAAATAATAAACATTTTAATACCCGTCATCATCTGTATAACGTTGAAACCCTAGCTCGCTTATCGAATGCAACACGCTGCTACTCTCAGTTGCCACGGTCATATGACCACCCGCGCCACTCACAGCGAGCCAGACAGCACCGCACTAGGCCGGAGACGCGCCTCCATCTACATGACCCTTCATCACCATCCACGTTGTGAAAAATGCGGATTAAGGATCTTAAGGCTAGGATAAACACTAGAGGGGGTGAATAGCGTTTTAGAGAATTGTTTAATCTTTTGAGTTTTGTTAATTTGAACACAAATGTACGCAATATTCAGACACAGACATGATCACAGAATCAAACACAGATGCAAATATTAAGTAAAAACAGTAAAGGAAAGAACACACCGGATTTTATACTGGTTCAGAGTTACCCTGCATCCAATCCCGCACGCAAGTACAGATTTCCTTTCAAAAACAATCTTTACAATTACACCCTCGATTTCAAGGCAATGAGATACACTCTCCAGATTCACAATCCTCTGGGTAGAGATACTTGATTTACCGGGCAACAAGTTCACCAAATTGATTTCCAAGGCTACAATCACACCTTATCTCACTCGACTGATTTCCAAGGCCATAATCACACCTTTTCTCGTTTAATTGATTACAAAGAAGCCTATAACTCAGAATAGCACTGAGAATCATGTTGAGATAGTGATAGAGAATCAAACTAAAGATAATCTAGTTAGATTCAATGTTGATTTTGGCAGAGTAATGGTAGGAATATGTATAAGAAATGTGGAAGAAGAAGAAGAGTGAAAAACCAGAAAATCTGTATTGAAATTCATTGAAAGCATCCCCTATTTATAGAAGAACAACAACCATGTCCATTCGTGAAGAGATATGACGAATAGACACTTCTTTTGAAATTTAAATTTTGAAACCAATTGACACTATGTCGACATGGGTAGGTTGAGTATGTCGACATCCCAAAGGAATTTTTGGTGATTTTTTTTTTTGAAAATAACTTCTATTTTATATTAAAACTATTTTAAACTTTATAAATATACTTATCTATAGTTAAAATACATAAGTAAATATATCGAATAATATGTACAAAATTTTACTATAATTTTATACTTAAATCTAAGTATAAATATTCAAAAATTAAATATATTATTATTTAAAGATAGTTAAAACTACGGATAATTTGATTTTGAAATTAAAGATTATTTTGAGGCTAAAAGTATTTGAAATCAGGATAGATGTTTTTGATGCTTTTAAACGGAAGGTTTTGAAAGCATTTTGAAAACAAGATATAATTTTGTGAAAATCATTTTAAATAAAAATTAGCGGATACAAAACAATGTTCCACTAGATTTTTCGTAGGTTTCATCCTACTTAGGGTTCCATCCCTTTAACAGGCTCAAAGTGGATTCTATTCCACGAATAAATTAGATTTTAAGATGCCAGTGCTTTTCTAGGAGTTCTAACAAAATTTCTAATTAAATTAAACTAAAAGATAAATTACTTGAACTCTTGATATTCGTGACACTCATGAGTCTTCAATCTTGATATCTTGAATCTCTATACCGTACAGTTTTCATTCTTGGTACCTGCATGACTAAATCCTGCATATACATATATATCTAAACGTATACTTGTTAGTATTTATATTTTATAATCTATTCTAAGGTTTTTGTCATCAAAACCATCTTCTCAAGGACTAACAATCTCCCCCTATTTGATGATGACAACCTTTTTATAAAATATTACTTCTATCCTAATAACTCCCCCTTAATCTATGCCTAACTACCCTATTTTAATACTTCTCCCCCTTTATCATCAACAAAAAAACATCTCCAAACTATATAACTCCCCTCATTCTTGGACTAAAATACCTGCATTAATAAACTTAACAATGGAGTATATAGTAGATATATTAAGAGATAGTTTAAAGTGACAGACTTGATAATCAAACAATGATCAAATGTATATTTATATATGTTTTGTACAATCATCAATCCACACTAAATATCAATCCATATCAAACCAAATTAAAGTAAATGAAATAAAATCAATCAAAGCAAATAATTCAAACAAAGCAATAAAATTATACGTTACGAGGAACTTCCACCCATCCTTCCTCTCCAAAAATAGGGTCTGCTTTAATAGCATCCCAATTTTCATTGTCATTGGTGAGAGAGACTGGAGGATGTGCTTCATCATCATCCTTGTGCAGGGAGAAAATCATCCATCGTATTGTATCAAAATGCCTTTCTTGCTCCTTGATTATCTGCATTTGACTCAATTCTAAATGTTGCTGGTTACGAAGAATGAACGAGAGAATATTCTTGAACGAATTAAGAGTTTCTTCAAGATTCTCAGATAAATTATGAATTGGATTAGCCATATTTGGATTTGCGAGAAGAATGAGAGATAGAGTAGATAAGAAATAATATTCAGTGATGAATTCTGGAAGAAATATGTATTTATAGGTGTAAAAATTCATTTGAAATGAATAGACATATGGTAGTTATTCAAATTTCAAATTCAAAATGAAGTGTCATTTCTGACCAGTACATGTCGACATGGTCAAAGGGGGTATGTCGACATGGGATGGTGAATTTTTATGACTTAGTTTGATTTTGTGAATAATTGTGTGTGTATATATATATTTATATAATATACTAACATTTATTTTGGAGATAAGATAAGTTAGATAACAGAAAAAAAATTCCATTCATTTCATATTAAGACAATACAACGATTAAACACAAACATCTATACGAACATTCAAATCAAAATAAACTAAAGCAAATACAACGAGATACAAAAAGGTAGAACTAGTAAGAGGATGATGATGATGAAGATAATTCAAGCTTCTTGCTGATTTTGGAAATAAATTTGTTCATCTTGGATGAAATTTTATCCAACTTCTTACTAACGGATCGTTTAAGAATCCATTGATTCTCAACAATGGTCTTTTGGTTTTTGAGAAGGGTTTTGTTGGATGGATTAGGAGGGTAGCCGACGCTTTCCAAAGAAGTTTCACCTGCTTCTTCTTCTTCAATTTCCATTTCATCCCCTTCCTCTTCTTCTTCTTCCATCTCCTTATGAGCCAAATGCTCTTCCTTTTCGGCAAGAGTCTCATAGGGTTAAAAAAATGGAATTTTCATAAGCAAAATGTTGGAATGATTGAAAACTTTTCTAGAACAAATTCTTCTCCTTTGAAATCCACTCCAAAATAGTTAAAAATCCAAGTGATAGAAATTCCATGATACAAAGTATTCTCACCCATTTCAAGATTTTTGGGACGAAGTTCATCCAAAATAACATACGCCCAATTAATATCATAGTTTCCAAAAATAGAAAAAAGGTGCTTTGCGAACTTTTGAAGTAGGGTTATTAAAATCTCCCGATCTTGGGGTCAGAGTATGTTGCAAAAGAAGATTGACAATTCTTGCTTTTGGTCGAAAATTTCGATCTTTAAATTCAAAATCATCATTCCCTTCGAAAATGTGATGAAATGTCTCACGATCATTTTCATCGATTTTAAAACTAGAAAGATCCATTTCCGTACTTTTGCAATTGAGAATGGTACCCAAAAGTTCACAATTCAAAACAATTCTAGTGCCTTTGACACTACTCTAAATTTCATCCTCATTTCCATTATAAAATCCACGGTTTAAATTTGCATAGAAAATTTTGACAAGGTTTAGATGGCAAACAAAACCATTTTGAGAAGCATCAATAAGACTAAGAATTTGAGTGTTTGCAAAAAGTGAATCAATTTCATAAGAAGAAAAATCTTGAAAGATAGAAAACTTCTCGGGATGGACTTTTTCATAGTTAGCATAATTGATGTATGCTTTAATTGCCTCCAAATCATTAAAGAGTTGCTCTTTTATCTTTCTAGAAATTCTCATGGTGGAGGGGTTGTTTGAAGAAGCCATTAAAGTAGAGAGTAGAGAGCTTGAAGTTTTGAAGAGAGAGTTTGAATTTGAAAATGAGAGTGAAAAGATATGATAAAAGATAGTGAATAAATAGATTCTCAGAGGACATGTTCTTTGGTCAAAAGATGCATTTTTAGAGAATTGAATGAGGTGAAAAGATGGAGGGAAATTCAACCATTTGAATTCAAATTTTGAATTTCAAATTCTAGTACCCATGTCGACATCATGGTAGGGACCATGTCCACATGTGCCTGTGAATTTCTATGATTTATTTTTTTCTAAGTACTCTAATATATATATATATGTTTGTATATATATACTTATTATTTTTAAAGTGTATATATATATCTAGAATAATTCTGAAATTATAGTATATTCTATAAAATATTATAATACTATTAAAATTAAAATTAAAAATAATGAAAAAAAAAATAATAATAATAAAATAATAGTAAAAACATAAAAAATTTAAAATTCAAACAACACACCAATTCTAAGTCAATCAATCAAGAAACCAATTCTAAGCATGCAATTTCAATCAATTGTATTGTAAATGTGTACCATTTTCTGTGTCCGTTTCTCTGAATTAGTCGGATTCATAAACTGCTTTGAAACACATATTTGAATTATCTGTCTTCTAATCATCATCGCTTGAGGACGAGTCTGAGTCACTAGAGTAGCAGTAAATGCACGCTTCCGTCTCTTTACTGAATCATTGTTTATAGGAGGATTTTCCCTATCTGGATACGGACAGTCTCTTTTGATATGGCCTGGTTCATCACATTGAAACATTTGACATTGTTTGGCACTACATTCTGATTTCCAGAGTTCTTATAGTTGTTTCTCTTGAGATTATTCATCTTTCTGTATTTCAGAAATTTCCGAAAATTCCTGGTCATAAAGGCTATCTCTTCATCATTATCGCTGTTTGAGTCTGATCTATAGGTCAATGCATTGAATGCCATTGATTTCTTTTCAGATGCTTTGCTTTCTCTTCTCCCATCCATTTGGACTTCAAACGACATTAGATTTCCAATTAATTCTTCTATCTTTAAAGTACTTATGTCATTTGCCTCTTCGATTGCAAGTGGCTTTTGATCCCATTCCGGAGTAAGAGAACTTAGAATTTTTCTGACTTGATCTTCTTTTGAAAATTCCTTTCCCAAGGATATTAGAGAATGCACAATATCCTAAAATCTACTATACATATTTGAAGTAGACTCATTAGAATTCATTTTGAATAATTGAAACTGATTTGTGAGCATGGAAATTTGGGTCTGTTTAACTTTGCTTGTTCCTTCGTGAGTCACTTGCAAAGTTTTCCAGATTTCATATGCAGACTTACAAACTGAACTCTATTAAATTCATTCCTATCAAGTGAACAAAACAGAATATTCATTGCTTTAGAATTATTTTATGCAATAGTCTTTTGCTCTGCTGTCCGCTGTGAAAAATCAGTTGTGGGTTCAGAATATTCAGTTTGTGTGATTTTCCAAGTATCTAATCCTACAGACTGTAAATATATTTTTATCCCACATGCCCAATATACATAGTTACTGCCATTAAAGAGCGATGGTCTGCCAGTAGACTGACCTTCTACAAATGAACTAGTGACAAGGATACTAGTGCTAGTAACAGTACCAGTTTTGGAAGCCATTTTGAAAACTTTTTCAAAAATCAGATTATGAAACTTTAAAAACCATGGTCTGATACCAAATGTGAGAAATGCGGATTAAGGATCTTAAAGCTAGGATAAACGCAAGAGGGGGTGAATAGGGTTTTAGAGAATTATTAAATCTTTTGAGTTTTTTTAATTTGAACACAAATGTATGCAATATTCAGACATAGATATGATCACGGAATTAAACACAGATGCAAATACAAAGTAAAAACAGTAAAGGAAAGAACATACCGGATTTTATTTTGGTTTGGAGTTACCATACATCCATTCCCGCACATGGGTATGGATTTCCTTTCAAAAACAATCTTATTACACCCTCAATTTCAAGGCCACGAGGTACACCATCCAGATTCACAATCCTCTGGGTAGAGATACTTGATTTCCCGGGCAACAAGTTCACCCAATTGATTTCCAAGGCTACATCGCAGATTATCTCCCTTGATTGATTTCCAAGGCCACAATCACACCTTTTCTCGTTTAATTGATTACAAAGAAGCCTACAACTCTGAATAGCACTGAGAATCTTGTTGAGATGGTGATAGAGAATCAAATTAGAGATAATCTAGTTAGGTTCAATGTTGATTTCGGTAGAGTAATGGTAGGAATATGTATAAGAAATGTGGAAGAAGAAGAGGAGTGAAAAACCAGAAATTTGTATTGAAATTCGTTGAAAACATCCCCTATTTATAGAAGAACAACAGCCGTGTCCATTCGTGAAGAGATATGACGAATATACACTTCTTTTGAAATTTAAATTTTGAAACCAACTGACACTATGCCAACATGGGTAGGTTGAGTATGTCGACATCTCAAAGGAATTTTTGATGATTTATTTTTCTTTGAAAATAACTTCTATTTTATATTAAAATATAAAATAGTTTATAAATATAATTGTCTATAGTTAAAATACATAAGTAAATATATAGAATAATATATACAAATTTACTATAATTTTATATTTAAATCTAAGTATAAATATTTAAAAATTAAATATATTATTATTTAAAGATAGTTAAAACTACGGATAATTTGATTTTGAAATTAGAGATTATTTTGAGGCTAAAAGTATTTGAAATCAGGATAGATGTTTTTGATGCTTTTAAAAAGAAGGTTTTGAAAACAAGATATAATTTTGTGAAAATCATTTTAAATAAAAATTAGAAAATACAAAACAATGTTCCACTAGATTTTTCGTAGGTTCCATTCTGCTTAGGGTTCCATCCCTTTAACAGGCTCGAAGTGGATTCTATTCCACGAATAAATTGGATTTTAAGATGCTAGTGCTTTTCTACGAGTTTTGACAAAATTTCTAATTAAATTAAATTAAAAGATAAATTACTTGAACTCTTGAACTCTTGATAATTTTGATACTCATGCGTCCTCAATCTTAATATCTTGAATCTCTATGCTGTACAGTCTTCATACCTGCATGATTAAATCCTGCATATACATATATATCTAAAATTATACATGTTAGTATTTATATTTTATAGTCTATTCTAATGTTGTTGTCATCAAAACCATCTTCTCAAGGACTAGCACACGGCACCACAACCCTCCAGTCACCGTCCAAATGCACAACTGTCGCCCCCTTTACACAAAACCCTAATCAATTTTCCAAGGCAATCTAATCATCATTTCGTCGAATGAACCATTATGATGCGCTCCACTCGTCAATATCCACACGACAGTACCCCTCAATCGATGATCCATCGCCGATGATCAACCACCACAATGAATGGCTGAGAATGTTTTGGCCAATCCTGGACAAACCAAAACTCTATTGCAAAAACAAACAGCGTATCTAGATTATGCTCTTTGATAGATGAAAAATGGAATATAATATGGTAGGGTTTTGAGGAGTTTGATTTTAGATTTGAATTTGAAATTGAATTAGGGATTTTGAATTGAAAATAGGTTTCTGCCATTAGAGAAAGGAGAGAGGAATAGACAGACAAATTTGTACATACAAGAATAAGAAATAGAAAGGCTGCTAAGGTTAGAAAAACAAATTATATAGACAAGGCCCGATAAGAAAGAGTGAACATATCGAATTGGTTCGAAACGACAAAATGCCCGTTCCGCTTTCGAAAAGAAAGTGGGTCATCCAATATATCGAAATAGACGTTTTTGATATTTTTAAACTCAATGGAACAAGTTCTGAACCCTGATTCAAAAGTATGCGCAAATTAGCTTTTAAAATCAGTTTATTTCAATTGAGTTCATTAAATTATTTCTACACGTTTCGAGTCCGCACGATCAAACAACAAGTCCGATCGCTACAAAACTTGAAATCTTACAATAATTCATCATTATAGATCCGATGAAACTAGTTTCTTCGAAATCCAAGACAGTGGCCAAAATGGCTATTTCCACGTTAATTAAATAAATTATTATTAAATTGATTAAATCGCTTTTTAATTCAAATTCAAAAGTTAGCCAATTTTTATCATTTTTTATTACCTAATGATTTATAATCCTTTAGAATAAATTTCCATAGTCAAATCCAATGTTAAATGTTGCACAAATTACCACGTTCAATTTCAATTGCAATAAATTCATTAATTATAATTATAATTTAAATTCAAATATATTCATTTATTTCGATTTATATCTTATTATTCATTCAACTATCCTCTTACGGATATAATTAACATCGGTTTACATTTTATTACATTAATAATCTACAATTATCATCTTAATTCATACTAACTACTATATTTAATTAGATTAATTACAATTGATTTCCAAATTTAATTTCAACGGATGAAATAAACATGTGATAAATAACAATTGCTACCTTTTACCTAACTTAATCACATTTATAAGTTTATTATCTAAAAAATGTTGTAACTACTTATACAACACTGATTATATTCAATTTCAATTGATTACATACTATCTCACCATTTAACATAATGTTTGATTTATTTCCTTATTTACAGTTTCCAACCAACTTAACTTTGTAATTATTTCAATTAAGATTACATTCAATTAGTCAGCTATTACATTAAATTAACATTATTAAATTTCATTCTAATAGTTTTCTTATTAATAAATCATAAATTTTTAATTTCATACAATATTAAATCCAAATTTTTTATTTAATTAAATATTTAATTATAGAAAAACATACAAGTCGTTACACCAAGTCTTAAATTCACAAAAATTTTTGATAGAGTCTCATTTGCAAGGCTAGGTCTGAAAAAATAATAATATCAATTATTATAATATTTATATCTTATTTCAAAAATAAAACATCCCAACCCACAGGAAAAACAATAAAATTTTGATACAAAACCATAATCCAAAACGTAACTATTTATCGGGCAAATAAAATTATTTATGAAACCAAAAGCAGTAGACACTGCTTCCATAAACCTGTATTTCACTTATACAATCCAAAGAGTGAGAATAATGAAAAGAGAAATATTTAGTTGTTTCAATTAGTAACAAAAGTAATACAACACAAGACATATGCAAACAAGATAGCACGACCATTATATGCAACAAGGAATCAATCATACATCCATAGCATCCAAAACTAATGGTTTGTTTAGTTCAAAAACATTTCATCGTACAAGGATGATAAATAAACTGCTAAGCGTACCCTACGCTCAATAGCCTTAGATAATTACTTAATAGATTATTCATACAACCTTAAACAATTTGAAGTATCCTGTCCCAAACTTCCCATTAGCAAAACAATGAAAAATTTAAATGTTATTTCAGTTTGTTCTATTTGTCTCCTTTTACTTTTTTATTTATTTTCATTTCCCATTAATACCAGGTCATCTTTTTATAAAATTTCATTCAGTTATTTATATAATATATTTCCCATTCAATGTTTGATATCATCATTGAATACAACATTAAAGTTTTATATGCATTTCATTTATTCCCAATTCATTCATACAAGGTTATCTCTTATTAATTTGCATTTATTTATTCACATAGATTATTTCAAACTCAATTATTTAGAACATCAATAAATCAATTCTTAAAATATTATCTAAGTTTCTTTAAGTTTAATTCACATTTATTATTTACTTATATAACTTAATTTCCATTTAATATTAATATTCATTAGTGAATAAATTCATACTTAAGTTTCTTAACTTTTAAATTTACATTCATTCCTTCATATATAGTATCATTTAATACTAAATACATCTGTGAATCATTTCAACAATTTCTTAAGTTTATAATCATTTACTTAAGTGGTATTCACTTTTACTATTCAATTTAGTATTAGCATTTCAAAGCATTAACTTATGCTTATAACATTTATATACATCTTACTTTCATTTATAACATATGTTCATTTCGAAGCATTTTTAGTTATTAAGATTTTACTTGTATAACATTCTATTACATACTCATATAAACATTTCAACTTTTTTAATATTTTCATAAGCCATATATATGTTTTTAGAACATGATTGAATGTTATACAAATTTATCTTATTCATTTTGGTTAACAAAAATATTTAATAATTTACGTCTTCTTAATTTTTTCAATGTCTTTTAAATTTACAAGTTACAAATCTCCAATTTCTTTACAGTTTAATTAACCACTTAGCTTCCAATTTCTTATTTTTCATTTTAGAAGTTTCCAACTATTAAAGTAGTTAAGATTTCATTTCCTTGTAATAATTGAAATCCCTAATTTGTAGAAATTTAAGGACTAAATACCAGGTTCCATTTCAAATCATTTTGAAACAATATATATATTCATATCTTTTATATATCTAATCATATTTAGAAATTTAAAATTAAGATTTATTTGCCAAAATAAGTGTGCAGTAAAGCTACTACAGTGGCCTTCTTACTTTGAAACTCGAAAATGAATGTCGATGATGCCGCGGTCATCACCAAAATTATTTTCCAGCGATAGAAGAGGAAAGTACAAAACTTATTTTCTTTTAAAATTCTTTTTAAACATTTCTTCCAAATCACCTTGAAAATATTTATATCTGAAAATACTTTCAAATAATACTAATGTTGTACTCCAAATTCTTTGAAAACCAATTTCCAAAATCCGAAACTTAAATTCTCAAATTTCCATGTAATATTCATTTTATTTATAAATCATATTTTACAACCAATGTTTATAAAATTTCACTTCCTAAAAACAACATATCACATAAACTATGTCCATTTATAAAAATTATTCTTTCTATATTCAAAATATAATAGTAGGTAAAATTATTTCATTTACCAATATTTCAAAAACGATATCGTGTCAGTGTGCCCTATTAAGTGTTTAGAAATCCCTATCGATATCATAGCATCCTATGTACCGGTCATAATTTATAAATACTAAACATAATAAATTAACACAATATAAAAACATTATTATAACACTAAAAAATATGCTCCTTCATACGTATACGCTCAAACTACTCATTCTAGGGTATTATGTAACGACCCGTAAATTTAACTGGTTTTAATAACGTTATTAATTGAATTTTTGTGAAATTTTAAATGATAGAATTCTGAAATATAAATTTGATATTTTGAATGCGTCTAGTTAAACATAGCAACTGGTAAATTTTCGTCTGAAAATAAGAAAGTTTATTTCATGCGCAAATTTACTTCAATTTAATCAGTTAAAAAACGATGAAAATAAAATATTTTCGGAACCTAAATATTTTTACATAGAAAAATTCTAAACCATCTTTTGAGCAAACGCTATTTTTCGTTTTTCCAAATTCGGACATCTTTAGCTCCGTCGATATTATTTTTCTATTTTTTTCATGCATTTTCCATAGTAGAAAATTCGAATTTTTATAATTAAATCGTACCACTGATATCGGTATACTGTTTTGATCGTCTCGTCGTGCTAATCTCCGTAGTATGTTCATATGTATGTTTCGATGTTCGGCACGCGGCGAAACCGCGAAATGGCTAACGGTATCGGTACCATTTCTGAACCTTTTGAATTCCTGTTCCCTTCAACCTTCTACTGTATAACTCCACAGGCATTAACAATTAATATTCACTGAATTCAACTGTTGTGGCTATTACTATTCCCTATATCCAATGGTGCACATTGGTTAATACGATGTTTCATTTTTCACTCTCTCGTTTCAGTTGCAAATAATATAATTTGAGCTTACATTTATAAAGCCTTTTCCCTTCCTCTACAAACCTTCTGTTAGTTGCCCTCCCTACCTCTCTTTCTTCCTGAATAAACATTAACATATATAAAGGTTATATAGGAGTTGATATATAACAGAGGAGGATATTAGTATTTTCAATTCTGTTGTTCTCTGATGCTTCGCTCGCGTCCTTCCCCTACTTTTCAAACTTAACCCATCGGCCTCACGCAATGACCCACTTTCTCACCTATATTCCTCCTTCTTTTCCCATCTCATCATGCAATCTCCCCACGGCCGGCAACAACACACAACCCAGCATCTTGAACGGTGAGCCGACCAAACCCATCAACGCAACCGGGAACACATGCATCGCCCGCGAAGCCAAGCACACACATCACCGCGACATGCTGACCACGTTCTGCAAACCCATGACCCGACCTCCACCTTGCCACAGCTCGGCCTCAACAAAACCCCACCTTTCCTCCTCTCTCTTTTTCGCACGTTCCTAGCTTCCACCACCGGCCCTCCCCTCCTCCGCGTTCCGCTTTGAGCGCAACCGGCAGCAGCTATTGTATTTTCTACTCTCAGTTTCAGCGGTTCATCTCTTTTCACCCGACTGAATCATGTTGTTATCATTGATGAGGCTGCACAAGCTATGGAACCGGCTACCCTTGTTCCTATAGCCCATGATTGCAGAAAAGTATACCTGGTTGGCGATCTAGTTCAACAGCCAGCTGGAAGGGGATCATACATTAATGAGGATGAAGCAAATTTTATAGTTACTATATATCGCAAATTTGCCAGTGATTGTCCAAAGCTTAAATCACGTTCTCAACTTACAGTTCTTCTACCACTGCTTGGTCACTGTAGTACTGATTTCTGATATTCATGCACTGTGCCAGTTGCGTTTTTTTTTGCAAGGTATATATTGCATACCCATCTCTCTTGATAGGCTCAAGGTCGTGTATATATATAACTTTATATATTTGTACACTTCTGTTGTTTTGGGTTTTGACACGAGTCTATGTGATTTACTATATAGTATATTACAGAAGTTATATATATATATATATATATATATTATTTTGAATATAAAAGATTTTAGTTGAATATATTTCAGTCGAGTTCGGTTATATATATTTTACCAGTCATCATTTTATACTGTGTATATTATGTGTATATATAATCTATATATAACCCGTTGTATTATGTTTGTATGTATACTTTAATAAAAGTATTTCTAAAATGTGTAACATGTGGTCACGATGTGTTAAAGTGTATAATATGTTTGTTTTTTTTAGCCGCAACTATGTTAGTATATATAATAATTTTATATTCATATTTAAACATATGTTTATCTATTTGAGAATATGTGTACTAGTCATATAAGTTTAGTATGAAGTGTTAGTATATATATTTTATGTATAAAGTTGTTTTAAAAGATTATAAGTTAATTGATTTTAAAAAAAAATTACTGTATATAAATTTATATAGAGTATGTGGGTGTATATATTCACTTAGGCCAATTATTTTCATCAACCCGGTTTTGACTTTTTTCCATCTATTCGTATTATAAGATCTGTTCGTCAATTCATGCCATTCAGCCTTGATCGCTGAATTCGTACCGATTTTGGTTTGCTTGGATTCACAATTAAATTTCAGGGTCTGTATCAGTGTGCGTATCTATGTCATCTCTTGTTCTCTCTAGCCTCGAAAGGCGAGCAATCAATCGCGATTAATGTTCTTTTATTTATTAAATTTAATTTCAATTGAAACGAT
Source organism: Allium cepa (assembly GCA_030765085.1). Classification (NCBI taxonomy): domain Eukaryota; kingdom Viridiplantae; phylum Streptophyta; class Magnoliopsida; order Asparagales; family Amaryllidaceae; genus Allium; species Allium cepa. The sequence continues at coordinate 313,502,388 of CM060945.1, read as the reverse complement.
AATTGAAATGTGCTGTTATCAGTTATGTACACTGTTATTACCTGTATCTGTTCACTTATGACATCTGACACCATTATCTTTTAATTATTTATGTGACAATAATACAGTTTGGTTGATAATTGATAGATTGTTGTTGTTGTTTATATTGGATGTTAAATAGTAATATACAAGTGATAAATATTATGCGATTGAACTGGACGTAGGATAGTTAAAAATTTGAATCGACATATGCGTTGAATTTGATTAGTTAAATTTGTATAATATGACCCCTTACATGTTTAATTATTCGACGTAGAAAATGTTTAATTACCCTTGAACCATTTGAATTTATGTTGTATAAATTGATGAAGTATGAAATTTAATAATTGATGTCAAGTGTAGAATTTCATAGAATAATTAGTGTAATAATTTTTAATCTACATGAAATGATAGTGTAGATTCTAGAAATAATTACGTTAATTTGCACAAATAACAATGTAAATTAATACAATTATTTCAGGATTATTTGAATTAATTATTGGACTGTTATTGATTGTTGTTAGTTCTTGTTTATTTACTTTGACACCATCCCAGTTATCACATTGCAAGTTCCCTTTGCTATGGTTGATTTTTGATATTGAATTGGAATCGGGTTGAAATGATAAATACCCAAATGAATTTGACCTAGGATAGAGAATTAAATAAAAACTCGATTGGTCAATAATTTGACTTAAAAATAAAATGAAGATTTTATTTGAATAAATAAAAAGTTTTGAAAATAAGTTGGAATTTGAATTTAATGAAAGGAAAATGTTAATATTTAATATTTGAAACAAAAGATTATCATAGTAGTTGTTGAATGAACATTTTTTTATAATAAATTATTTAACAATAAAATTTGGAATTATTCATTGTATTAAGTTTGAAATTGTTTAATAATTAAGTTCAAAATATTCAATAATTAAGTTTGAAATGAGTTAATAAATTAGTTGAAATTATAATTAAGTTTGAAATTATTAAGTTTTGTAATTATTCATAATTAAGTTTTGAAATTATTTAATAATTAAATAAGATTGCATTATTTGATAATTATATAAAATTGAATTCTTTGATAAGAAAATTGAACCTTTGAATAAGTAAAGTTGAACTACGTTAATAAATGAAATTGGGTTTCTTTATTAATTAAGTTGTGGAAAATTTAAGTAAGTTAATGAGTGAAATTGAACTTCTTGAATATATGAAATTAAGTTTCTTTATTGAGTTTGGAAGTTTGTAACTAAGTAAAATAGGTGGAGTTGAATTTCTTTAACAAGAAATAAAAACGTGACTTATTGGAATAAATATAAGACTTGTAAGTTAAAGAACTTGATTGACGAATTTGATTTAATTCAAATTGAAGTTTTGATATAAATAACTTGAACTTAAGTAATTGATTTAATGAATTAGAAATTAAATAGAAATTGTTTTGAATGGTAAATTAACTTAACGATTATTGAATGAAATTGATCAATGAATTTAGATTGATTTGAATGTTAAATTTAATTAATTTAAATGATTTCGGAATGAAATTTATATACGAACTTGAATCAATATTTGAATTGTTTTAAATAAAAAAATTGAAATTGAATTATAAGATTTTGAAACAGTAATTTGGAAGTTTTGACACATAAATTTTGGAAATTGACTTAGAAAGACAAATGAAATGTTGGTTTACGAATTGAAATTGAATTTGATTTGGTTTTGAAATTTATAAAACGACCAATCGGTGTAATAATCACGAAAGATATTAAAGAAACCGGAATCGGTTATGGACACACTTTCTGTCTAAACCGAAAACCACTTTAATAATTATACGCGGAGTGTGATCCAGAATGAAGTGGTTGGAATGATGTACGTGATGACTGAAGAAAGAGAATGATAATGGATAGCCTTGACACTTGAGTCAAATTGGAAATGACTAAAACAGGAGCCGTGCCGGGCCAAAGGGGGTTAGCCACCTCGAGCGAACACACTTCTTCGTAAACTACTCATTACTTGTTATTGATTGATGCACCCTCGTAATTTTGGGAGTGTTGTTTCGCGGTGTTGCGATCGCTGTGGCGATGCGTTCTCACCAGTCCGGATCAGGCAAACGGTAGTTTCACTACTTTGGGTATTGCCTCATGTGCCTTGTCATACTTGTATCCCTATATACCCGACCACTAAGAATTTTTTCGTGTTATACCTATGGATTACTCCCTGATATCCCACTAGTTTATGGTGGAGTTTACAGTGCTGTATAGACTATAAAGCTTATATAAAAATGTGTTATGGGGGATAATGGTAATGCCTTAACACTATTTTGATACTTTATATTACTGATAGACATTATCTATTTAGCGTATACTACTACATAGTAGATAGTTTAATGGATCCTTAGAGGATGGTTATTCCAACGTCCTTTGAGTTAGATGTATTTCAGTTGTTATTTCACTTGAGTTGGATTTATTGATATAAGAATGTTAATCCTGACTCGAGTGTTTGTGTTTTGCTTTAGGCTCGGGTTAGACTGAGTGTACCAGTATTCGAGACTCACCTTGGAGTTGGAGCTTCACTTGGAGATCCAGCTATCTATCCAGCTTTCATATATCCAGTTGATTTCAGTGATGTATTTTGATTCATGTATTTAACTATTGTATTCGAGACTTCTGTTGTAACTTATTTAACTCTGTTATATATATAGTAGCTTCATGAACTACTATCTTTTGGTTCCGCTCCATATTATTACTCTGTGTCTGTAATCTGTGATTATTTATTTACTGTATATCTGTGTTTTGCCAAATTTAAATTAACAATTCGGTATTTTGAATTATTCAAGTCCGACATGTGTGGATGCGAATGGTCCAAAATAGCGGGTCGTTACAGTTGGTATCAGAGCTTTGGTAGCTCTAGGCAAAACTTAACATATATGGTAAATGTATTTGCAGAATCACTCTCATTCGAGTTTCAATCTCTTCCTTTTGACTCAATTCCTTTGAATTTTGGAACGTTCCCTGTGGTTTCAAAATTCATTCGTGTCCCTCACTATTCGTCTTCTTTCAACGCTGGAGCATCCCATAACTCCACTTTGAATAATCTTTATAATAAACCGACGGTCTCGCCAAACTTCAGATGATTTGTAAAGGGGTGAAACTCCTTTATAATAGGCATCGATTTACCGGAGATTTCTGTATCCTCGGTTTATGATGCTATCTATCTCCTGCTATGTCTGAATTCTAATTCTCGAGATCGAATGTTGATTTGCCTCAGAATTCAGCATCCATCTTATTCTTGAAGTTACGGTCGACCCGGTTAAGGTTGCCGTGAATTAAATAAGCTTATCCATCTCCCGATTCTGTTTATTGAATTATCTTATCTTATGTTTCGAACTTATTATCGAATCAAAATTCTCTTTGGTTTGATTTCCATCAAATTTGAAACTCTATACTTATTTTGAAATCCATTCTTGTATCGTCGAGCGAGGAAGTGTATTTGTGAATTAATATTAAAAATATTATATATAAATATTGCGTTGTTTGAGTTGTTGATGTTAATTTGGATTTTCGATCGATTCGTCTGATCAACGTTATCGATAGAATTTCTAAAACACATGAGCAGAGAAAACTGACACAATATTGTTTTCAAATTTAGTAAATAAAATAATTTTTGAATGATTATATTATATATAAGTATAAATTTTTCTGAAATTAAAATGTTAATGAATCTGTAGTCCGAAATGTGAAAAATTTAATTTTCATTTATTGTTTTATAAATCATTGTCTATTTCATAAAATAAATAAATGAATTTATAAAATTTGGTTATAATTGGATTTGGAATTTGAAATGTATTTAAATTAGAATTTGAGAATTTAATTTTCTGTGATTTCAAACTTTGATTTGAAAGTTTTAAAGTGTATAGTGTTTAAAATATTTCCAAACAGAAACCATTCAAAGAATTTTGAAAATTTTAAAATCAGTGCTCTTCTCTTTATCGTTGGAAAATAATTTCGGTGATGACGGCCGCATCATCGACATTCATTTTCGAGTTTCGAAAGGAAGAGACCAATTCGTAGATTTGCTACAGTTTTGTTTTGGAAATTAAATCGATTTAAATTTCTTAAGTATGATTTGATTTATATATATATATATAGGTATATTATTTTAAATTTAATCTAATTTGATATATATTGTATGTGTATAATTATCTCTAAATTATTTGAAGTTAACGGGAAATTTAATCCTTAAAATTTGGGTGAAAGATGATTTCAATTGTAGATGAAACCAAATTTTGAATTAATATTTAAACTTTAGAGAATTGAATTAGGAATTTTATTTAGATAATACTCAATTGCACAATATATATAAATATAACTTACCTAAAATTTCAAAAGTTAATTATGTAATTGAATATTATACAATATAAATGTTATCAAAGGAATTTTTAAACAAATTTGAGTAGTTATAATAAAATGTAAATATACTTAATATATATGTGATATATTAAGTGGAATAAATTTAATAATAATTTGGAATAAAGAAGAATAAAATTTGTCGAGTAAAGTATGATTATAATAAATGACTATTCAAATTTATGATCTTTGGAATTGTTAATTTAAGAAATTGGATAATATACAATATAAATTGTCTTTATAAATAAAATGTGAGTGCATATAATAAATGTTATTCACTTAAATTTTAATTATAAAATGTCTATGGAGATAAATAGAATAATAAGCTAAATAAATAATAGGTGTGATCAACAGGGATAAAAATTTGTTTTGAAAGTTAATAAATTGAATTAAAACAACTTAAGGGAGTATCTTGAATTAATTGAATTTCATTTGAAAGAAACCTTTCGTACCCAACATTAACAAATGTGAAATCAAATCAATTTAATGAAAACCTTGAACATAAAAACAAATTGTTGAATATAAATTTATTTAAATTGAAATTTATATAGTTTAAATTAATTGTGTATCATGTAATTCAAGTCTAATTCTTCTGGTTGTTTCTACTTTCCTACCTTCTTCCTTTTCGGGGATGAAAAGTTTTGAGGGAGGGGGGAGTGTAACGACCCATAAATTTAACTGGTTTTAATAACGTTATTAATTGAATTTTTGTGAAATTTTTAAACGATAGAATTTTGAAATATGAATTTGATATCTGAAATGCGTCTAGTTAAACATAGCAATTGGTAAATTTTCGTCTGAAAATATGAAAGTTTATTTCGTGCGTAAATTTACTTCAATTTAATCAGTTAAAAAGCAATGAAAATAAAATGTTTTCGGAACCTAAATATGTTTACATAGAAAAATTCTAAACCATCTTCTGAGCAAACGCTATTTTTCGTTTTTTCAAATTCAGACATCTTTAGCTCCGTATTTTTCTGTGTTATTCATGCATTTTCTATAGTCGAGAATTCGAATTTTTATAATTAAATTGTACCACTGATATCGGTACACTGTTTTGATCGTATCGGTACCATTTGTGAACCTTTTTGTAACATCCCGCCTTTTCGCACACTTTAAACCGACACACGTGCCAATTCAAAACATAACGGAAGGACGGATTGTTATGGGGTAAATAAGAAAAACAGAGAAGAAATAAAAACAAAATAGAATCTCACAGCGAAAGGATAAAATATAATAATAAATATACAGTTCAAAACAGTTTACAAACACTTGATTTGCTTTATACAATAAATATCAAAGTTACACCTACCAATACAATCAATGCAGCGGAAATTTAGAGTGTGGTGCAATACTATAAATAATATAATACAGATTCTTCGTCTTCGTCCTCCAAAACTAAAATCTTCGATCCTGAAACGCTCGGACTGACCCGAGCGAATTTGAAAAGACAAAAACACTCGAGTCAGACTAAAAGATCTTATGTGAGTTAAATTAACAGAAATAAATATGAGTACAGTAACTCAAGAGATGTTCGGGATTTACATCTCCTAAGAATCCGTTAAACTATTTACTATGTAGTATATTGCGCTATTATAATAGTGTCTATTTATAAAATAAACTTACTTTTTAATAGCGTTAAGGGGTTACCCATATAGCCCTTAACACAAATAATGCCAATAGTCTATACAGTACCGTAATACCTCCTGATCGGGAAGCTACCAGAGGATACTCCATAGGTACGGCACAAATAGAAACTCGTAGTAAAGGCTCGGTATGGTAGGTGACACGGCACAACTAGGCAATGCCAGGGTAGATATACCAATTGCTATCCAGGCTGGTGGAAACGCGTAGCCGCAGTTACCGCCCACCTCGGACTAACTCCCCAAAATCAAAATATAGAAGTGCCACTGAATCAATCCAAAATCAAAGTATAATATAGAAGAGGAGGGTCCGATCAGAGGAATGACCTCATTGGCCTGAGAATCGCTCCTGTTTTAGCCACCTTATGCCAACTCACGGGAGTCGGGTCCACGTATTTACCTTACAGGAAACGTCGCCACCACCTACTTCATTCTGAAATCTCCACCGCGTACACGGTTAGTCAAAGTGGTTTTCGGTATCGACAGAGAGTATGTCCATATCCGATCCCGGTCTCTTTGCCAACCCTTCGTTATTATAACACCGCGGTCATTTAAAAATAGCTCATAATTTAAAACCAGAATAAACATTTCCATTTTAAAATTATGAATACGATATCATTTTAAAACCTAAAACAATATGATATCCTTTATCCCAAATATAAACCTTTTCAAAAATCCAAATGCTTTAAAATTTATAACGTCTGAAAGCCAAATATCCTTTCAAAGCATAATATTTCGAAATTCATAATTTAAAACCATAACTTTTAAAACTTGAATGGTTTGGATATTCAACGGTATATGAATTAAAAGGTTTAACTTAAATGTTACTTTGTAAAGAAAATAGTTCTCATGGCTTTACAAATACATTTCTTTATTAAAGTCTAAACCAAAATTTATATTATCTCTCTCAAGTTTCAAAACCACTTCAATTTGTATATATATACGTATATCCATTTGGAGTATTAATATTTCAAACTAAAGTTGGATTTTATTCTTTCAACAAATCAAATGTTCTATCAATTAGTCTTGAATATTCACATAAAATCCATAAATAAATAAAAACTCCAATTTCTAGTAATAATTTTTTTTTTTCAATTCAAATTATACTAGAGTATTCGTTTCCATTTATCTTGGGAAAAATCCAATTATAATTATCATATCTTAAAATTTCCAAACTTAACATTTAAACATATGATATAAATTATCAAACTCCATTTTCTTAATTTTCTTCCATTTTTAATAAAGATTTTTTTACACCTTTTAATTTCAAAATTTTCAACTTCATATGTATATATATATGGAAGAAAAATATTTATACAATATAAAATTTAAGATTATTATAAACCGTATTCCATCCAAACCATAGAAATCACACTTAAATAGTTATATATATACCGTGGTGCCTGTATATAATTTTCTATCCTATGGTCAAGTGATACGGATATTTATCATTTCAATCCGCAATTTAAAAAAATATAAAATTTTGCGGTTATATATCATTTCAAACCACAATCCCGAATGAAATGAAATATGCATGATAATTTGCAATTTAATGATATACAATAAAACATCCATCACATCACCCATCATCCAATCACAATCATCAAGCAATATCAATCAATAACAATTTATATTTGATAATATATAACAGGTAATAACTGGCAATTTTGTTCAGATTAAATTTAACAGCTATTAATCTACAGTCTATATTCAGTAATAAATTATATAACTGTTAACTAGCAGTTCATATACAAACAAATAAATTTTAACTGTAAATTTATACGCAATAAATTAATTAAATTAACAGTTAAATTTAATAAATGCAATTCAACAGATATGAATAAAATAAACATGCCAAATACCCATAAATAAATTTCTATTCATTTCTAAAATTAATTTAACAAACATAAAAGCTTCTAGTAGTTGTGAGTTGGTTAAAACACTCACCTTTTGAATTTAAATCGAATTTAAATTCGATTTAAACCTAAAAATTTGCCCTTCTCAGAATTCGTCTAAACCAGCGTCATCAAATCCGGAATTAAATTACGATCCTAACAAAATAAATTTCGTGTGAATCCGACTTCGTATGAGAAAGTTATGGCGAAAAATGATGATTGAATTCAAAATTGAAAATAAATAAAACGACACACATTCATCACTTACAAATATATGTGCCACGTCACTCCTTCTATTCCCAGAAACGCACGCGGCCCCCTTCCAGAAACCCTAATCGAAGATCTACGACGATCTAACCGTTGAATCGACACAAAAACCATATAGATGCGATCCCCATCGTCCACTCTACAAAACCCAGAAAAGGTTTGACGATCCGACGAAGTTTGCGACGACGATGATGAATGGTCACGGACTGTTTGAATTAATTCTGGTTAAACGAATGTTCAATACAGAAAACGAATTGCACCAGTAGATTACGTGCCTCGAGAACATTAACATATATTTTTTTGTGGAATTTTTCTGAAGTGTTTGCATTTTCATTGAAATTTGGATTGAAGTAGATCTGGGTTTTGCAACCATTTGAGGAGGAGAAGGAGATGAAGAAATGAATATACAGCAAATGACAATAGGATGGAGCTAGGGTTTATAACTGTATATATATATTAAATTTCCAAAATTTAATTAAATTTACTTTCCATTATTTATTGCCAATTAGATTGATTTATCATTGGATTCATATTTCAATATGTAAATATCCCCAATTTCATCTGCACTTATATTTGCATAGTTTCTAAATATTAAATTTCAAATATTACTTCATTTAACATTACGTATTTATTATTTATTACTTGCTGCAGTTGATTATCAATTATACTTAATATACTAAATAGATGGTAAATTTTGAATACTTGTTATCATTAACGTTTTATTTCCACTTACAAAATAAATGAAATTATTACATAAACTCCCTTAATTAAGTCAACCATTATCTTATATAACTTAACTGGTAATATATATACCCAATTGCCCTTATTGGTTTATAGTTATCAGCTAAATACATATTAACTTGTAAATAAATACGTTTAATTGCAAATGGATCTGATCAAATTTAATAGATTGAATAGATGGGTAAGCAAATAATAAATTTTCCTTTTTGTCAAATTCAAACCCATTCCTACTTAATTATCAATTCCAATTTATTACGAAACATTGATTTTATGCAGTTACCTTTTATTTGCGTAGTATTACATCAATTCCTATAACCTTAGATTCATTCCCAATTCACCAAATTCAATTAATTACACTTTACAAATGTGTTTCCAATATATAGGTATTGCCCAAGTTAAATTTATTAGCTAACTCATATTAATAAACAAATGACTTATATGAATGATTAAAATTTTCAATTATCTCACTTTACTCCTAAACTTCTGTTATTTAATAATTATTGCTTAGAACCTGATTTTAATCTTCCCATTATCTATTTAATTCCTTCTAGAATCATAGCTAATATTTGTCATCCCTTCATTACCCAAATGTTCTTATCCCATCAAATTTTAAGTTATCGAAATATTAAATGTCAATTTCTTTAATTGCACTAAATTTATCTATCAAAGGTTGCACTTAACCCAAATACATAAAACTTGCCCAATTTCTCCTCAAATCAATAACCTTCATATACAAATATGTTTATCATAAATTTTATCTACTCTTCCTTTTTAGGTAATGTCCTATATATTAGATTTCCATGTAATTTGCAATAAATCATACTTGTAATTATATCACAATAAATGAATAAATAAGTGTTGACTCTATTCTCTTGATTCAACATTGGTTTACGTTATATTTCATAAATATTTCTACATACATCGGGATTTTTAAAAAAATGGTTGTAACGTGAAATCTCGTCTACTTCCCATTTTATATTTAAGGCTTCTAAAACCGATTCATATCATTTCTCTAGTCCAAATTTTATTAATATAACCTTAAATTTAATTTATTCCTATCGATGTAATGGTTAAACACAAATTTCACTTATTTGCAATAAATCCACAAATTGGATTGCAATTTTCAAATAAATAAATAAATTTTAGTTTATCACTTCTTAAATACCCAAACGTCAATGCCTTAATTTAAACTGCATTTATTACATTTTATAAAAATCCTCAATCTTAAGTGACAAATCAAAACTACCCTAACTACACAAATCATCGTATTATAAAGATATTTACACTATCCTCCATTTATTACCTTAATTTATTTAAGGTAACCTTAAATTAATATCTATTGCAATGATTTCAAATTATTATTCCCCCATTCCTTTTTAATTTCAATAACGCCAAATTTAACCGTTATATTCTCTTTATTTATGCGATAAATGCAATTATTGAATCTAATACTCCATTTAATTAATAGATCCTGCTTCCTAGAATCTATATCAACAATAGGTCAAATATATACATAGAATTAGCCTTAACTTCACCTAAAAGAATTAGCTATTTCAACTACCGCACAAAACTACGCTACTTCACTATTTAATCAAATAAATTAATTGAACTTAAATCAGCATAAAGGTTATAAAATTATAAATGTAATCTTAATAAATTCATTTATTGATTTAGACTCTTTCTATACAGTAATTAACCTATTTGTGGGTATAAATAACTTTGGAATTATATTACATCTCATTAGTGCGCGTTTTATTTCCTATAACTTCTCCTTATTTAACTATACCCATTAACAACCAAAAAAATTTAATTAGCTTTATTTCAATCTATTTCCCTTCTTAACTAAATAAAATAAATGGTTAACCTAAACACTTGTTATCCTTTGATATATTCAAATTCACTTCCAACATTTATTAACAAAATGTTGCCATAGGTTTAGATTTATATAAATAAATTATATGAATAGGTAGAAAAATTGGTAATCCGCAAATGCCCAATATACACGCATTAATTACTACCTATTGTTAGAATCCATTTATTAATTTACTAGTTAATAACGGTCTTTTTATTTCTATTTACTACCAAACTCTCTATTTTATTATAGTTCCAATATATTAATACTTAGGCACATCAAGTGCTAGCCCTTTTGTTATTTATATTAAATTGGGTATGCACAAATAAGTTGTTAATTAACTATTTCTACAAAATTATATTCATACATTCAGTTCCATATCTTATAGGGTTAAATTCTAATTACTTACGCTTAATCTATCAATTTAATACTCTATTCAAACATGCATTTAAATTCTTTTTATTCTAAATAAATTTTATTAAGTGTTGACATCCACTAATAGCATTCACCTTTATTACAACCAAAGGTGACATCTTCACTACTGATTTTATATTAATGAATCTCATTTTAGTTAATATTTTTTATTAATATTCTCAATTCAACATTTATTGATTTCTTAAAATTTACTTTTAACAAAAAGTGACAAATTACATTATCCAAATTTATTGTCATAAAATTTTATTGTTACACTAGGTTACAACTACTATACCAAATTTCTACATTTATTCTTAAAAAAATTAGAAATCATATTAATTTAATTTATTAAATATTATTAATTTAACGGGTCGTTACAATCTCCCTCACTCAAAACTTTTCGTCCCCGAAAAGGAAAAAGAAGGGAGAAGGAAGAATAAAACAGTACATCTCATTCCAAATATTAACTTATAATAATAATTTACTAAATTTATTTTCTTAAATAAAATATACCTGTTTATAATCATTATATTATTCTATACTTAATTATTAAAGTTGGGAAAATATTTTCACAAAATTCTAAGTCCAAAATTTACGAAAATTTTTGACAGAGTCTCCTTTGTACGGTGAGGCTCGGGAGAAAATATAATATCAAAATATACAAATATATTACATATATTATCAAAATATTATATCCCAACACGGGAAAAATAGCGCTTTAAACGTAATCCGAAAACGTACCTATTTGTCGGGCAAAATACGCTTATTATTATGGAACCAAAAGCAGTAGCAGTTGCTTCCATCACCTGTATTCACTTATATAATCTAAAAGGTTAAATATTTATTTTAAAGTGAACTATTCAAGTAGATTCAATCATTAATCAACCAAACAATTCAACAACCATCAACCTTACAAACAACATACATACACAAACAAAGCAACCATTTAATCCATCAAACAAATAGTTGTTTGGGTTCAAACTTGAAATTTGTATGAAATGAAATTAACTATCAAGTGTATCCTTTACTCAACAGTCTTAGATGGAACAAAGATAGATACTTATTCATTTAACCACTTCAAATTTCTTGCCCAACAACATAAATCAAACAACACAATTCAAACCAACACCCAAATTTATTTATTATACAATTATCTCATGCTTCAATGGTTTGATTTTCTTTCTTTCATTTATGGAGTGATTTCTTTATTTCTTACAAATTTTCATTTTCCATTTATCACAAAATTCATTATATTTGTATTCCAATTTATTTACTAAAGTTTCTATCATCTATTTATACTACTTACCTTTACTTATAGTAAAATTTCCAATTTAACTTAAGTCTACACAATTAATTCTTATTAATAATAGCAAATTAATAGAATACCTTTATTACCTTACTCTTCACTAGTAAGGTTTCCCCTTACATTTTCCTACTAACATTTGCAACTTTTTATTATATGGTAAGTTATGTATGTTTTAAGAATGTAAGTGAAAATTTACAAGTTTCTTCTCCATTCCTTTAATTAATATATATTTGTTTTATAAATTACAATTTCAACTTACCTTTAATCTCATTCATTAACTATGGATTGCAGTCATTTATATTTTCCCTACTTTCCATTATATTAGAATAGGGGGAATTAAAGCATACTTAAGTTAATAACCCTACAATCAAACTTTATAAATTAAGGAATTTCATTTTTACTTTCTTAAGGTTAAAATCACCTATTAATAATACAACCTTTAATTTTAGTAAAATTCCAATCATCACTTAAGTTAATACCATTAAATTCTTATTTATAACAGTAATTTATTGAATACTTCATTTTTTTCCAAAATTCTACTTGCATAATATTCTATTCCACTCTTAATTTACATTTCAACTTTTTATACTTGGTAAGTTATTTATGTTAAAGAAAAAGCAAAAGAACTTATGCAAGTTTAATCTCAACTCTTTTAATTCATTGATTACTTCTTTTATTTCACTAACCTAAATTTTTACAACTAATAAATGGAAATTCAAGAATTAATACCGCGTCAAATTCCAAAATTTCTTCAAAATAATAGATAATTAATTTCTTACAACTTTTATATCTCTAATTACCTTTAAACAATTAAAATTTTAAATAATTTCAAAACAAATCTGCAGTAGAATTTACTACAGTGGCCTTTCCCTTCGAAACTCAAAAATGAAAGTCGATGATGCGGCCGTCATCACCGAAATTATTTTCCAACGACAGAGAGGAAAGTACAAACTTATTTTCTTCAAAATCCTCTTTAAACCAATTCCTTCGAATTATACTAAATATTTATATAAGAAATTACCTATAAACCAAATCATTATATTTCACAAATCCTTTGAAAGAAGATTTTCAAAAATCCCGGACTTAAGTTCTAAAATCTCCAATTTGATTCATTATAATTTCAACTTAGCTTCAATTGTTATAAATATTTTTATTTCCTAACACCCAATCTATAGCAACCAAATATATATATATATATATATATATATATATATATATATATATATATATCTTTATAAAAATATTTTTATATATAGAAAATATAATAGGCAAAATTATTTCATTTACCTATATTAAAAACAAATATTATGTCGGCCTGTCCTATTAAGTGTTTAGAAATCCCTATTGATGACATAGCGTCCCATGCATCAACCAGAATTTATAAATACAAAGTGGAACAGATTAACACAATATCAAAATCTTTTTATAAAACTAACAAATACGCTCTCTCATATATATACTCTCAGCGACTCCCATAGGATATTTCTACCCTATTAACAAAGAGTCAAACTCCACAAAGCCAAGGTTTATCGCTAAACCAAAGCTCTGATACCAACTGTAACATCCCGCCTTTTCGCACACTTTAAACCGACACACGTGCCAATTCAAAACATAACGGAAGGACGGATTGTTATGGGGTAAATAAGAAAAACAGAGAAGAAATAAAAACAAAATAGAATCTCACAGCGGAAGGATAAAATATAATAATAAATATACAGTTCAAAACAGTTTACAAACACTTGATTTGCTTTATACAATAAATATAGAGTTACACCTACCAATACAATCAATGCAGCGGAAATTTAGAGTGTGGTGCAATACTATAAATAATATAATACAGATTCTTCGTCTTCGTCCTCCAAAGCTAAAATCTTCGATCCTGAAACGCTCGGACTGACCCGAGCGAATTTGAAAAGACAAAAACACTCGAGTCAGACTAAAAGATCTTATGTGAGTTAAATTAACAGAAATAAATATGAGTACAGTAACTCAAGAGATGTTCGGGATTTACATCTCCTAAGGATCCGTTAAACTATTTACTATGTAGTATATTGCGCTATTATAATAGTGTCTATTTATAAAATAAACTTACTTTTTAATAGCGTTAAGGGGTTACCCATATAGCCCTTAAAACAAATAATGGCAATAGTCTATACAGTACCGTAATACCTCCTGATCGGGAAGCTACCAGAGGATACTCCATAGGTACGACACAAATAGAAACTCGTAGTAAAGGCTCGGTATGGTAGGCGACACGGCACAACTAGGCAATGCCAGGGTAGATATACCAATTGCTATCCAGGCTGGTGGAAACGCGTAGCCGCAGTTACCGCCCACCTCGGACTAACTCCCCAAAATCAAAATATAGAAGTGGCCACTGAATCAATCCAAAATCAAAGTGTAATATCGAAGAGGAGGGTCCGATCAGAGGAATGACCTCATTGGCCTGACAATCGCTCTTGTTTTAGCCACCTTATGCCAACTCACGGGAGTCGGGTCCACGTATTTACCTTACAGGAAACGTCGCCACCACCTACTTCATTCTGAAATCTCCACCGCGTACACGGTTAGTCAAAGTGGTTTTCGGTATCGACAGAGAGTATGTCCATATCCGATCCCGGTCTCTTTGCCAACCCATCGTTATTATAACACCGCGGTCATTTAAAAATAGCTCATACTTTAAAACCAGAATAAACATTTCCATTTTAAAATTATGAATACGATATCATTTTAAAACCTAAAACAATATGATATCCTTTATCCCAAATATAAACCTTTTCAAAAATCCAAATGCTTTAAAATTTATAACGTCTGAAAGCCAAATATCCTTTCAAAGCATAATATTTCGAAATTCATAATTTAAAACCATAACTTTTAAAACTTGAATGGTTTGGATATTCAACGGTATATGAATTAAAAGGTTTAACTTAAATGTTACTTTGTAAAGAAAATAGTTCTCATGGCTTTACAAATACATTTCTTTATTAAAGTCTAAACCAAAATTTATATTATCTCTCTCAAGTTCCAAAACCACTTCAATTTGTATATATATACACGTATATCCATTTGGAGTATTAATATTTCAAACTAAAGTTGGATTTTATTCTTTCAACAAATCAAATGTTCTATCAATTAGTCTTGAATATTCACATAAAATCCATAAATAAATAAAAACTCCAATTTCTAGTAATAAAATATATTTTTTTTCAATTCAAATTATACTAGAATATTCGTTTCCATTTATCTTGGGAAAAATCCAATTATAATTATCATATCTTAAAATTTCCAAACTTAACATTTAAACATATGATATAAATTATCAAACTCCATTTTCTTAATTTTCTTCCATTTTTAATAAAGATTTTTTTACACCTTTTAATTTCAAAATTTTCAACTTCATATGTATATATATATATGGAAGAAAAATATTTATACAATATAAAATTTAAGATTATTATAAACCGTATTCCATCCAAACCATAGAAATCACACTTAAATAGTTATATATATACCGCGGTGCCTTATATAATTTTCTATCCTATGGTCAAGTGATACAGATATTTATCATTTCAATCCGCAATTTAAAAAAATATAAAATTTTGCGGTTATATATCATTTCAAACCACAATCCCGAATGAAATGAAATATGCATGATAATTTGCAATTTAATGATATACAATAAAACATCCATCACATCACCCATCATCCAATCACAATCATCAAGCAATATCAATCAATAACAATTTATATTTGATAATATATAACAGGTAATAACTGGCAATTTTGTTCAGATTAAATTTAACAGCTATTAATCTACAGTCTATATTCAGTAATAAATTATATAACTGTTAACTAGCAGTTCATATACAAACAAATAAATTTTAACTGTAAATTTATACGTAATAAATTAATTAAATTAACAGTTAAATTTAATAAATGCAATTCAACAGATATGAATAAAATAAACATGCCAAATACCCATAAATAAATTTCTATTCATTTCTAAAATTAATTTAACAAACATAAAAGCTTCTAGTAGTTGTGAGTGGGTTAAAACACTCACCTTTTGAATTTAAATCGAATTTAAATTCGATTTAAACCCAAAAATTTGCCCTTCTCGGAATTCGTCCAAACCAGCGTCATCAAATCCGGAATTAAATTACGATCCTAACAAAAGAAATTTCGTGTGAATCCGACTTCGTATGAGAAAGTTATGGCGAAAAATGATGATTGAATTCAAAATTGAAAATAAATAAAACGACACACATTCATCACTTATAAATATATGTGCCACGTCACTCCTTCTATTCCCAGAAACGCACGCGGCCCCCTTCCAGAAACCCTAATCGAAGATCTACGACGATCTAACCGTTGAATCGACACAAAAACCATATAGATGCGATCCCCATCGTCCACTCTACAAAACCCAGAAAAGGTTTGACGATCCGACGAAGTTTGCGACGACGATGATGAATGGTCACGGACTGTTTGAATTAATTCTGGTCAAAGGAATGTTCAAAACAGAAAACGAATTGCACCAGTAGATTACTTGCCTCGAGAACATTAACATATATTTTTTTGTGGAATTTTTCTGAAGTGTTTGCATTTTCATTGAAATTTGGATTGAAGTAGATATGGGTTTTGCAACCATTTGAGGAGGAGAAGGAGATGAAGAAATGAATATACAGCAAATGACAATAGGATGGAGCTAGGGTTTATAACTGTATATATATATTAAATTTCCAAAATTTAATTAAATTTACTTTCCATTATTTATTGTCAATTAGATTGATTTATCATTGGATTCATATTTCAATATGTAAATATCCCCAATTTCATCTGCACTTATATTTACATAGTTTCTAAATATTAAATTTCAAATATTACTTCATTTAACGTTACGTATTTATTATTTATTACTTGCTGCAGTTGATTATCAATTATACTTAATATACTAAATAGATGGTAAATTTTGAATACTTGTTATCATTAACGTTTTATTTCCACTTACAAAATAAATGAAATTATTACATAAACTCCCTTAATTAAGTCAACCATTATCTTATATAACTTAACTGGTAATATATATACCCAATTGCCCTTATTGGTTTATAGTTATCAGCTAAATACATATTAACTTGTAAATAAATACGTTTAATTGCAAATGGATCTGATCAAATTTAATAGATTGAATAGATGTGTAAGCAAATAATAAATTTTCCTTTTTGTCAAATTCAAACCCATTCCTACTTAATTATCAATTCCAATTTATTACGAAACATTGATTTTATGCAGTTACCTTTTATTTGCGTAGTATTACATCAATTCCTATAACCTTGGATTCATTCCCAATTCACCAAATTCAATTAATTACACTTTACAAATGTGTTTCCAATATATAGGTATTGCCCAAGTTAAATTTATTAGCTAACTCATATTAATAAACAAATGACTTATATGAATGATTAAAATTTTCAATTATCTCACTTTACTCCTAAACTTCTGTTATTTAATAATTATTGCTTAGAACCTGATTTTAATCTTCCCATTATCTATTTAATTCCTTCTAGAATCATAGCTAATATTTGTCATCCCTTCATTATCCAAATGTTCTTATCCCATCAAATTTTAAGTTATCGAAATATTAAATGTCAATTTCTTTAATTGCACTAAATTTATCTATCAAAGGTTGCACTTAACCCAAATACATAAAACTTGCCCAATTTCTCCTCAAATCAATAACCTTCATATACAAATATGTTTATCATAAATTTTATCTACTCTTCCTTTTTAGGTAATGTCCTATATATTAGATTTCCATGTAATTTGCAATAAATCATACTCGTAATTATATCACAATAAATGAATAAATAAGTGTTGACTCTATTCTTTTGATTCAACATTGGTTTACGTTATATTTCATAAATATTTCTACATACATCGGGATTTTTTAAAAAATGGTTGTAACGTGAAATCTCGTCTACTTCCCATTTTATATTTAAGGCTTCTAAAACCGATTCATATCATTTCTCTAGTCCAAATTTTATTAATATAACCTTAAATTTAGTTTATTCCTATCGATGTAATGGTTAAACACAAATTTCACTTATTTGCAATAAATCCACAAATTGGATTGCAATTTTCAAATAAATAAATAAATTTTAGTTTATCACTTCTTAAATACCCAAACGTCAATGCCTTAATTTAAACTGCATTTATTACATTTTATAAAAATCCTCAATCTTAAGTGACAAATCAAAACTACCCTAACTACACAAATCATCGTATTATAAAGATATTTACACTATCCTCCATTTATTACCTTAATTTATTTAAGGTAACCTTAAATTAATATCTATTGCAATGATTTCAAATTATTATTCCCCCATTCCTTTTTAATTTCAATAACGCCAAATTTAACCGTTATATTCTCTTTATTTATGCGATAAATGCAATTATTGAATCTAATACTCCATTTAATTAATAGATCCTGCTTCCTAGAATCTATATCAACAATAGGTCAAATATATACATAGAATTAGCCTTAACTTCACCTAAAAGAATTAGCTATTTCAACTACCGCACAAAACTACGCTACTGCACTATTTAATCAAATAAATTAATTGAACTTAAATCAGCATAAAGGTTATAAAATTATAAATGTAATCTTAATAAATTCATTTATTGATTTAGACTCTTTCTATACAGTAATTAACCTATTTGTGGGTATAAATAACTTTGGAATTATATTACATCTCATTAGCGCGCGTTTTATTTCCTATAACTTCTCCTTATTTAACTATACCCATTAACAACCAAAAAAATTTAATTAGCTTTATTTCAATCTATTTCCCTTCTTAACTAAATAAAATAAATGGTTAACCTAAACACTTGTTATCCTTTGATATATTCAAATTCACTTCCAACATTTATTAACAAAATGTTGCCATAGGTTTAGATTTACATAAATAAATTATATGAATAGGTAGAAAAATTGGTAATCCGCAAATGCCCAATATACACGCATTAATTACTACCTATTGTTAGAATCCATTTATTAATTTACTAGTTAATAACGGTCTTTTTATTTCTATTTACTACCAAACTCTCTATTTTATTATAGTTCCAATATATTAATACTTAGGCACATCAAGTGCTAGCCCTTTTGTTATTTATATTAAATTGGGTATGCACAAATAAGTTGTTAATTAACTATTTCTACAAAATTATATTCATACATTCAGTTCCATATCTTATAGGGTTAAATTCTAATTACTTACGCTTAATCTATCAATTTAATACTCTATTCAAACATGCATTTAAATTCTTTTTATTCTAAATAAATTTTATTAAGTGTTGACATCCACTAATAGCATTCACCTTTATTACAACCAAAGGTGACATCTTCACTACTGATTTTATATTAATGAATCTCATTTTAGTTAATATTTTTTATTAATATTCTCAATTCAACATTTATTGATTTCTTAAAATTTACTTTTAACAAAAAGTGACAAATTACATTATCCAAATTTATTGTCATAAAATTTTATTGTTACACTAGGTTACAACTACTATACCAAATTTCTACATTTATTCTTAAACAAATTAGAAATCATATTAATTTAATTTATTAAATATTATTAATTTAACGGGTCGTTACACTTTTGAATTCCTGTTTCCTTCAACCTTCTACCGTATAACTCAACTAGCATTAACAATTAATATTCACTGAAATTCAACTGTTGTGGCTATTACTATTCCCTATATCCAATGGTGCACATTGGCTAATATGATGTTTCATTTTTCACTCTCTCGTTTCAGTTGGAAAAATATAATTTGAGCTTACGTTTATAAAGCCTTTTCCCTTCCTCTACAAGCCTTCTGTTAGTTGCCCTCCCTACCTCTCTTTCTTTCTGAATAAACATTAACATATATAAAGGTTATATAGGAGTTGATATATAACAGAGGAGGATATTAGCATTTTCAATTCTGTTGTTCTCTGATGCTCTGCTCGCGTCCTTCCCCTACTTTTCAAACTTAACCCATCGGCCTCACGCAATGACCCATTTTCTCATCTATATTCCTCCTTCTCTTCCCATCTCGTCATGCAATCTCCCCACGGCCGGCAACAACACATAACCCAGCATCTTGAACGGTGAGCCGACCAAACCCATCAACGCAACCGAGAACACATCCATCGCCCGCGAAGCCAAGCACACACATCACCGCGACATGCTGACCACGTTCTGCAAACCCATGACACGGCCTCCACCTTGCCACCGCTCGGCCTAAACAAAACTCCACCTTTCCTCCTCTCTCTTTTTCGCACGTTCCTAGCTCCCACCACCGGCCCTCCCCTCCTCCACGTTCCGCTCTGAGCGCAAGCGCAACCGACAGCGGCTACTGTATTTTCTACTCTCAGTTTCAGCGGTTCATCTCTTTCACCTGGCTGAATCGTGTGTTTGATGTTGCTATCATTGATGAGGCTGCACAAGCTATGGAATCGGCTACCCTTGTTCCTATAGCCCTTGGTTGTAGACAAGTATACATGGTTGGAGATCTAGTTCAACAGCCAGCTGGAAGGGGATCATACATTAATGAGGATGAAGAAAATTTTATAGTTACTAGATATCGCAAATTTGCCAGTGATTATCCAAAGCTAAATCAGGTTCTCAACTTGCAGTTCTTCTACCACTGCTTGGTCACTGTAGTATTGATTTTTGATATTCATGCATTGTGCCTGTTGCGTTTTCTTTTTTTTACAAGGTATATATTGCATACCCATCTCTCTTTATAGGCTCAAGGTCGTGTATATATATAACTTTATATATTTGTACACATATGTTGTTTTGGGTTTTGACACGAGTCTATGTGATTTACTATATAGTATATTACACAAGTTATATATATATATATATATATATATTATATTTTGAATATAAAAGATTTTAGTCGAATATAATTCAGTCGAGTTTTTTTATATATATTTTACCAGTCGTCATTTTATACTGTGTATATTATGTATATATATAATCTATATATAACCCGATGTATTATGTTTGTACGTATACTTTAACAAAAGTATTTCTAAAATGTGTAACATGTGGTCACGATGTGTTAAAGTGTATAATATGTTTGTTTTTTTAGCCGCGACTATGTTAGTATATATAATAATTTTATATTCATATTTAAACATATGTTTATCTGTTTGAGAATATGTATACTAGTCATATAAGTTTAGTATGAAGTGTTAGTATATATATTTTATGTATAAAGTTGTTTTAAAAGGTTGTAAGTTAATTGATTTTAAAAAAAATTACTGTATATAAATTTATATAGAGTATGTGTGTATATATATTCACTTAAGCCAATTATTTTAATCAACCCGGTTTTGACTTTTTTTCCATCTATTCGTACTATAAGATCTGTTCGTCAATTCGTCCCAATCAACCTTGATCGTTGAATTCGTATCGATTTTGCCTTGCTTGGATTCACAATGAAATTTCAGGGTCCGTATCAGTGTGCGTATCTTTGTCATCTCTTGTTCTCTCTAGCCTCGAAAGGTGAGCAATCACTCACGATTAATGTTCTTTTATTTATTAAATTTAATTTCAATTGAAACGACAATTGAAATGTGCTGTTGTTAGTTATGTACACTGTTATTACCTGTATCTGTTCACTTATGACATCTGACACCATTATCTTTTAATTATTTATGCGACAATAATACAGTTTGGTTGATAATTGATTGATTGTTGTTGTTTATATTGGATTTTAAATTGTAATATATAAGTGATAAATATTATGCGATTGAATTGGACATAGGATAGTTAAAAATTTGAATCGACATATGTGTTGAATTTGATTAGATAAATTTGTATAATATGACCCCTTACATGTTTTATTATTCGACGTAGTAAATGTTTAATTACCCTTGAACCATTTAAATTTATGTTGTATAAATTGATGAAGTATGAAATTTAATTATTGATGTCAAGCGTAGAATTTCATAGAATAATTAGTGTAATAATCTTTAATCTACACGAAATGATAGTGTAGATTCTAGAAATAATTACGTTAATTTGCACAAACAACAATGTAAATTAATACGATTATTTTGGGATTATTTGAATTAATTATTGGATTGTTGTCAGTGCTTGTTTATTTACTATGACACCATCCCAGTTATCATATTGCAAGTTCCCTTTACTATGGTTGATTTTTGGTATTGAATTGGAATCGGGTTGAAATAATAAATACCCAAATGAATTTGACCTAGGATAGAGAATTAAATAAAAACCCAATTGGTCAATAATTTGACTTAAAAATAAAATGAAGATTTTATTTGAATAAATAAAAAGTTTTGAAAATAAGTTGGAATTTGAATTTAATGAAAGGAAAATGTTAATATTTAATATTTAAAAAATATATTATCATAGTAGTTGTTGAAAGAACGTTGTTTTATAATAAATTATTTGACAATAAAATTTGGAATTATTCATTGTATTAAGTTTGAAATTATTCAATAATTAAGTTGAAATTATTCAATAATTAAGTTTGAAATGAGTTAATAAATTAGTTGAAATTATAAATAAGTTTGAAATTATTAATTTTGTAATTATTTAATAATTAAGCTTTGAAATTATTTAATAATTAAATAAGATTGCTTTATTTGATAATTAAATAAAATTGAATTCTTTGATAAGAAAATTGAACCTTTGAATAAGTAAATTTGAACTACATTAATAAATGAAACTAGGTTCCTTTATTAATTAAGCTGTGGAAAATTTAAGTAAGTTAATGAGTGAAATTGAACTTCTTGAATATATGAAATTAAATTTCTTTATTGAGTTTGGAAGTTTGTAACTAAGTAAAATAGGTGGAATTGATAATATAATTGATAATAAATGATCTATACACAAAATAAATATAATTGATAATAAATGATCTATACACAAAATAAATATATCTGTTTATACATTACATCATCAGAGTACAACATTAGAGTTCAATACAAATAACAACACAACTCAGGACGGTTATAATATCTCGTCCTTCCAAAAACCGAATACACAGCTGAATATTTCATACAAGTACGGAAGTACGTATCGCCTTTCAGCTCCACAACATCCTTTCCTGTAATCTATAATACTCGGTGTGACCCAAGAATTATAGTTAAATAACACCCGAGTTAGTCTGGAATACCAGCGTGAGAAAACCACACTCAATTTGATTATTAAAGTTCCAAAATCCTTTTAAATCAAAAGCATCTCTTAAGACCATGCCACAAATAAATATGTCGGGTTTTTACCTTACGATAGCCAAAACACTTTTTATTAAAATTCTCAGATATTTTAATAGGGTCTATTTACAAATACTTATTCAAATAGCAGAAATTGTTATATTTATTAAATTTCAGCTACTAGCCACAATCGTGGGTAATACAAACAAAACCGTAAAAGGCACGTAGGGAGAATGGATTTCGAACTAATGACTAGGCACTAGGGTACAACCTATCATAGTACGTGGTCTAGATCACCATACCGAGTATTACTCCCAATCCCCTGCAACACAAGACCGGGACTACCCCTTACTGGATAACCCCGAGTAACATCACCCACGGTTGGGATCAGCAACCGCACCACTAAGCCGAATAAAAATGGACATCTAGACAGGGATGACCTCACCCTAATGGGTGCTACCTACTTAGCCATGCCGCATAACCCCTGATTTTCAGTCATTCCTAGTTGATGAGGCTCGATGCTAAGCGTTACCTTTTTATTACATATAACTTAGAATGCTTATCGCCAACCTGACAATGTTCTGAAAGCATTCATCCATACAAGTCCGTCCCGGGTTCGAACGGAACCGAAGGCACTACTCCTACTACATCCATTTTAGAATCATCCTCAGGATTAGTAGCGACTAGCCCTTTCACTTCACTGCTCCATCTTCTAATCCAAACTCGTCTTCCTCATGAAAACGTACAAACTGGATCGAAGTGGTTTTCAGGAAATAAATCTCGATCCTGGTCTCTTCGAAACGATCAGCGCATTGACCAACATTGATAGTCGTTTATTTAACTATCAAATAACATTCACAAACAACCATCAAACAATAAATAATCTCCCAAATTATTTATTCATCAAAATATCTTCGAAAGATATATTTCCATTTGCAACCCTTTTAGAAAAAAGTTTTCAAACTACACTTTTCTCATGAAATAAATTCCCAAATATTTATTTCCACTGAAAACACCAAGCACAAAAACTTTAGCTTTTTAAAATAATTTAAAACTCTTTATTATAAAATATCCTTTAAAGAATTTAAATTAAAATAACTTTAATACTTATCCAAAATATATACTTTAAAAATATTTAAATAAAACTACTTTGTACAATATAAAATGAATTTCTAACTTTTAAAACATAATACCAAGCCACCTTTAAATAATTACTGCTATAATAGATTAAAAGAAAATACTTACTTTAGAATTTAAACATTTAGAAATAATAAGTTTTCTAAACATACTTTTTAAACAACTTAAAACTTTTTACTTATACTTAAAATTTGTTTGAAATGTACTTGGCAATTCAGGAAAATACGCTTCCCTTTCACATGTTTTAAAAATAAATCACTATTTATTTTTAAACAAATTTACCCATTCCCATAATAAATTCTCACCGTGAATTTAGTCTTCCAAATATCCACTGATATATTACTTCACTTTTATAAACCTAGCTTATAAATTCCAAAGTCTCACTTCTCTTTTAAAAATCCGGGTTTTAAACACTTAATAAACCTTCAAATTAATCTCCAAATTACCCCCATTTTTAAATAAATTCCTTTTCTTACTCAATTTTATTTCAAAACCCATAGACTTCAGATTTTATTCCTTAATTATGATTTAAAATCTTTTTAACCGAAAATACCAATTTCATATTTTCCAAATTTCTTCTTTATCCTTTCAAATAAATTTAAACCTTGAATTTCAAAATAAATTCTTTATTTCTTGAAATAATATCGCTTAAGTTTTTAAAATAAAACCACTTATTCCCATTTATTCAAAATCTCATTTCCCGCACTTGAAATTTTATTTATCAGAATTCAAAAATCGCTTTTTATTCTTTTCCGATTCATTTTTAATTTATTCCAATTTCTATGATTATTTTACTCAAAATTCACTCTTTTTTTTTTCTTTTCAGAAATCTCATTTCTGTAGATTTTGATAACTCAGTTCACCGAAATATTTTAAATCAACCATAGTACCCATCATTTCCAATTATCAATATAATTCATCACAGGATAGAAAATAATTATATCACATAATTTTTTAACAAAACTAAATATCTTAAGGAATCCAGTTGGATCCCTCCAACCTGTTTCACTACATCCACAGATGTTAGCACAATAAAATACCAATTTCACTTCGAGGTGGAATATCGCAGTATATGGGTTTTAAATATAATATCATCCGCTATTATGCGGCGCATAGGGTCTCATCCGCTATATAATGCGGGAAATCAATCACTCCAATATATACTATATATAGTATATATAATATAGCACATCAAATCAATTCAATCATTCAACCAATTATTTAAATTTAACCATTTAAATTAAAATAGCAATCTGGAAGAGTGAGATTAACTCACCTTTGATTTTGTATGCAATCGAATCCAAACCAGCTTGTTCTTCATTATTTTTGACCTTGTATAAACATTATACAATTTATTAATATTTGAATTAATTTAATAATCAATTTCCATGTAATAAGTTTAGTTGACTAATGATTTAATTAGACTATTAATTTTCCCATTCGAAACTACTAATAAAAATAAATTATAGGTTTCAAAAATCTACTTCTATAAATTCCTCAAACATTTAAAAATCGCTATATATTTTCAAAATCTTATATACACACACACATTAAATCCTAATGAATTAACATTCTTTTCAAAACTATATATTAAATTAAAACATAATTGTTTTATATATATCTAACTGGAAACTTAAACACTTATTCATAAATATATATGTGTATTTATTCTCCTGTAACCTCTATATCTATATAATAAATAAAATTAACTAAATACCTTCCTGTAATAAATTTTCCATTTATGTTTCCATTATTGATTTCAGACTAAAATGGTTTAATAAATTCCCAAATTCACAATTAAATCCACAGATTCCATTATGATAATTTCATCATTCATTTTCATTTTTTTTAAAGTAAAGATCACGTACCCAAAAGCATCGAGCTCCACCCACCAGACCACTCAAATGGAAGCCCGAGCCCCCTTCGTGATTCGTGACTTGCCGCTTGCTCCACCAAGCCTCCAATCGCTGGCATACGCAACACGAAGCTTCTTCCTTTCACTAGCAGTGACCCCTCTCGCTCGATCTCCTCCTTCCAGAATTTGCGATCGTATCCCCTCCACGAAGTTGCTCGTCCCCTAATCGCGACCTTCCTACTGACTTCGACTGCTCCCCCTCTTTCCTCCTGAACGAGCTCGTGCTCGACTCGAATATGTAGTGAAAAGAATCGACAAAGCTAATTTCATGAAACTTGAGTTTCGATTTTTTTTATATTCGAGCTGGTTGGATTTAAGGAGGAAGTCGCGATTCTTATAATTCAAATTGCTTTCTTCCTTTTTTTGGGATTTGATTTCTAGTTTATAGAAGAAAGGGAAATACAAAATGAAATTCATAATCTTTTGATTGAAATCAAAGAGGGATGGAAGTGATATAAAGCCGAGGACACATCGTGTTGGAGAAGGCAAGGCCTTGATTCGACAGACTAAAATATTGCTGGATTATTAATATTTGACTCTACCCCGCTCAAAACTTTGAACTCCTATAGAGGCATGCCACTAGGCATCTATTATGTTATACCTTTATTCTGAACGCAATTGAAAAGGTTTCGAGTCCTAATCCAATCGTATGGAGAAGATAGCTTTTTGAACCTAGTTATTATATTAAATTTCGATTTAATTATCAGCGCGTTTACTTATCGTACGACCAAATAGTCACTCCAAACACTGTGAAAATTGAAATTCGATATTAATACAATATTATGGATCCAATGAAACTGGTTTCGTCAAATTCCGAGACTGTGCCTCGGAAGGCTATTTTTTAAATATCGATTTAAACGATATATTTGCAAAATTGAACAAATCATTTTTAAATTCAATTTTAACACTTTTACTATCTTCAGTATTATCAATATAAATTTTACAAGCCTTCAAATTATTTTTAACAGGCTTAAAGCTAAAGATTCAACATTTTACCCAATTTCCAGTAATTAAATCCAATAATTAAATTTCCAAATAATGGAGAAATTTGAAATTTAAGTTACAAACTATCTTTTAAATATTAAAATCAATTAAATATCCCAATTCAGATTGACCAAAATTCCGGGTCGTCACGGTGTTGATGGTTCGATCGCCGTCAAAATTCGCCTAGGGTTTCAAAGAGGGGTGGCAGCGGCTACTATTCGGGGACCGCCAGAGGCGATCACACACGGCGTATGGGCGAAAGTCGCCTCGGGGTGGGGGCTCGTGGCGCAAGGCCGGTCTGGACACTTGATCGGTCGAGGGTGGCGCGTGGTTTTTGATAGCTAGAGGCGGCTCGATCTGTGTTTCGGCATGAGTTTTCCTAAGGTTTCGGTGGGGAGAGTTGAAGTTGCTGACGTGTTAGATTTTAGGTGATTTTGTTTTCTTTTAATCTTATTTCATTTAAATTTAATTTTTAACTTGTTATAACATCAATTACTTTTGCATACGAAGTTCAATTCACGCACGGTTTTCTCCACTAGCTTCGTATTGGAACTCCGAACATTTTGAAGCCTGTTTGGACGGATTCTAAGACTGTTCATATTTTGGATTTAAATTCAATTTAAATTCGAAAGGTGAGTGTTTTAACCCACTCACAAATTCTAAAAATTCTTATGTTTGTTAAATTGATTT
Source organism: Allium cepa (assembly GCA_030765085.1). NCBI lineage: Eukaryota > Viridiplantae > Streptophyta > Magnoliopsida > Asparagales > Amaryllidaceae > Allium > Allium cepa. Next base: position 313,473,893 of record CM060945.1, on the reverse strand, counting down.
ATGATGTGATTAGAAATTTATTTATGGCTATTTGGCATATTTTTAATCATCATCTCGGTTAAATTGTATTTATTTTAATTAAATTTTTATTTAATTTATTACTGCATATAAACTGTCAGTTAAATAGTTATTTAATTTATCATTGAATATAAACTGCCTGTAAATACCAGTTATTTATTATCTGTTCTATATTGATGTTATTGATTGAATTGGATGATGATTGTGATAAATGTTTGATGAATGATATTGGATGAATGGATGTTGTATTTTATATTGTTATAAACTGCAAGTTGTTATGGATTTTTATTTGTTTCGAGATTACGGTTTGAAATGATATATAACCGTATTTATATTTTAAATTGTGAATTGAAATGATAAATATCCTTATCACTTGACCATAGATAGAAAATTATATACAGACACCGTCGGTCTATATATAAATATTTTTGAAAATAATTTCTATGGTTTGGGAAAAAAATATACAGTTTAATAAATAGTTATTTTTGATATTATAGAAATATTATTTTATATATAGTTAAAATTTTGAATTTAAGCTATGTACAAATTTGTTAATAAAAATAAGTTTAATAATAGAGTTTGATTTTATTAAAATAAAATATGGTTGATTATTTGAATTTTATTTTAATATAGAGGTTATAATGATTTAAATACCTTTAGGTTGGAAGATAAATTGGGAATTTATTTGAAATTGAATTTATTTAAGAATTAAACTCAAATAAGCTGATGTTAAATTTATTAAATTTGAAATTTTAAAGGTATGATTTACAGCTTGATTTTGGGTTAAGGTGAATTAAATGAATATTTCATATATAAATAAATTGAAGGAAATATTTAGTTATTTGTAATTTAGGTTTTTATTAAAATTATATCATATTGATTTGTGTTTAAAAATTGAAATGTTATCGTATTTATAAGATTTTGACATGGATATTATATTCTGGGTATTAAGTATAATTATTTTGAAATGACTGCGGTGTTATAATAACGTTTGGTTGTTAAAGAACCGGGATCAGAAGTTGTCATACTCTTTGCCAACTCCGAAAACCACTTTAACAACCGTGTACGCGTTGGAGATTCCAAAATGAAGTAGGATGGTGGCGGCGTTCCTTTGAGGTATATACGTGGACCGACTCCCGTGAGTTGGCATAAGGTGGCTAAAACGGGAGCGATTCTGGACCAATGAGGTAGCTCCTCTTATCGGACACACTCCTTCGATATTATATTCCGACTTTGAGATTAATTTGGAGGCCACTTTTGATTTTTGATTTTGGGGGTGTGGCTCGAGGTGGGCGGTAGCTGCACTCTATGCGTCACCACCGGTCCGGATAGCAATTGTTATATCTACCCTGGCATTGCCTAGTTGTGTTGTGTCACCTACCCTATTGATGCTTGTATGAGTTTGGTTTTCTCCCGTAGCCCGTGTGATATCGTCTGGTGGTTTCCCGATCAGGAGGAACCATAATACTGGATGGACTACTGGGACTATTACGTGTTAAGAGCTACATGGGTAACCCCTTAACGCTATTTAAAAGTAATTTATTTTACTAATAAATATTATTATAATAGCGTATATTACTACATAGTAAATAGTTTAACGGATCCTTAGGAGACGCGAATCCCGTGCATCTCTTAAGTTACTGCATTCACGTCAGACACTGGATAGGAGAAGTCAAATCCCGTAAACATCTCCGACGCTGTTTACACTCATATTTATTTACCGTCGATTTAACTTACGTAAGATCTTTTAATTCTGACTAGAGTGTTTTGGCTTTTCAATTCGCTCGGGTCAGTCTGAGCATTTCAGGATTCGAAGACTTTATCTCTGGAGGATGAAGACGAAGATTTGTATTACTATTACGTATTATATTCCACTACATCGCATTGTTCCGCTACATTGTTATTTATTCTCTGGTTTGTGTGACTCTGATATGTATTGTATAAGTATAATCAATGTTTTGTAAAACAGCTTCATGAACTGTTATTAGATTATTATATTTTGTCATTCCGTTGCAAGATCCTGCTTTGTTTTTCTTCTTCCCTGCTTTTTCTTATTCACCCCAATAACAATCCGCCCTTCTGTATGGTTTAAGTCTGACATGCGTGGTTTATTGTCGATTTAAAGCGTTCAAAAAGGCGGGCTGTTACACATACTAAGTAAATGTTTTTCGCTATCAATCAATATTCATCTAACTCATCATTAAAACTGACATTTATTATTCTAATTCCTGTTATTAAATTATTTTCTAATGTGCGTTAGAACCTTTCACTGCATTGCTTCATTGTAGTTTGTTATTTTAGAATTTTATTTATGGTCCAAACTTATGATCTAATAACATAATTAACATTTGTTTTACATTTCATTGCGTTAATATATTCCAATTTCTATCCTTTATTTGTATTAACTACTATATTTCCTTTTTATTGAATTTTTTTCAGTTTCATACATTAATTATAACTAAAGTCTCAATTAATTTATTTACCTTGGTTTCATTCTCTTATTAAATCAATTATTACCTTACATATATAATCAACATTGTTATATCTTCCATTACATCAATATTTTACCATTTCATGTTGCCTTTCATTTATGTAACTTTTATTTCATTGATTGTAATAAATTCACTTATTAAAATTTCCAATTCCAATAAATTTGAGCAAACTGATTTCCATCTTTTTATTCAAATCAAAGGTCACACTATGATAAAAACTTACATTGGTTACATGGTATAGAATCAACCTTTTTACCATTATCAATTAAACCTGCATTAACTGCACTAATTAAGGGAATTAATTGCCATTTATTTCGAATTAAATTTAATAGACCAAAATAAATAGGTAATATATATAATAATTGTCACTATTGGCCTTTAATTACATTTATAAGTTTATTACTTACAAACAAAAATTACCATTTCTTTCATAACACCAATCTTATTCAATTTCCATTAACAATATATTATTTCATTAATGAATTCAATATTTACATTCTTTTTCTTATGTTCACTTTATAACCAAGTATAACCTTACACTATTTCAATTAATTGAAATTCCATTCAAATTGTTAATAATTAGCTTTAATTAACATTGTTGCATTTCATTTTAGTATTATTCCAGTTATAAATCTCAAAATTTTAATTTCTTCCAAAATTTAATTACAAAAAACATAATAAATTTACTATTTTTAATTGTCGAAAATTACAGGTCGTTACACTCTCCCCCACTCAAAACTTTTCATCCCCGAAAAGAAAAACGAAGGGAAAAGAAGAAATTAAGTGATCAGAATATCTTATTCAAAATATTAAATGTGTAAACAATTTATTTACATAATAAATAATTCAAATAAAATATTTATAAAAAATTTGATCCTTTTATATTCAAACTAATAAATGTTTAGAAAACATTTCGCAAAAATTTCTAAGTCCAAAATTCACGAAAAATTTCAGCGGCCTCCTTTGTACGAAGAGGCTCGGGAGAAATCATAGTATCAAAATAACAAAATATATCATATATTTTCAAAATAATATATCCCAACAGCGGGAGAAACAATATAATATTGCTAAAAAACCATAATCCGAGAACGTACCTATCTGTTGGGAAAATAACGTTTATTTTATGAAACCAAAAGCAGTAGCAATTGCTTCCATGACCTATATTCCACTTATGTAATCCAAAGAGGTTAATAATTATATAGAAGTGAAATGATTATATTGTTTTAAATTAATAATAAAAAAATCTACATAACATAACAACAATCACTTTCAACTAAAAACATCCTTCATCACATAAAATCAAAATAAATCAACACAACACAACAACGATCTCTGCAAACAAGCATACAATCTTCACAAGGGATCAAAGTAATCAACCATTTCGAAGTACAATCATTAAATTTAATATAGTACTCATTTAATTATTTACTTTAATTATCAATTTCTTCAAACATTAACTTAAGTTCATAATTCTTTGCTTACAATATTCACTTTCTATTTCGTTTTATTAAGTAGCACTACAATTATAACTCAGGTTTGTAACTATTTCATATCAAATTTCTTATTTATAAAAGTAAATTTAATTGAACGTTTTCATTATTTAAGTTTTTCTTGTATAATATTCACTTACATATCCTTATTTAACATTACAACTTTTAATATTCTAGTAAGTTATATATATATATATATATATATATATATATATGTTTCTAAAGAATGTAACTGAAAGTTACACAAGTTTATCTTATTTCATTTTACTAAATAATTGTTCAATAGTTACCATTTCTTATTTTCATATCATTTTTGTTTACAAGTTACAAATTTCAAATTCCTTTATACTTCATTTGTAACTTAGCATTTAATTTCTTACTTTCAACTTTAGAAGTTCCAATTATTAAATAGTTAAACTTTTATTCCATTACAATAATTTAAATTCTAATTTAAATTTACTTTAGTTTATTATATTGGGTTTTTTTTCTTCTTCTCATTATTTACTTCTCCATTCATTTATTTATATAGGGATCAATCACTTACATATTTTGTTTTCCATTAAGGATTTAAGTCATTAATGAATCATTTCAAAAAATATAACTTAAGCTTCTACTGCCTTACTTAAATTTATAACCTAATTTAGTTATTGAATAAAAATTTATGTTTTTGGTATTCGCCCTTGAAGAGAAAGGAAATATTTCAATATCTCTAAAAATTCAATTAAAACATTTAACCTTATTCACTTAGTAAAAATAAAAGATGTATATAAAACATCCTCATTGAATTATGTAAAGGTCTTTCAAAAGTCTAAAACAATGTTAGAAATTTATATCAAAACATTGTAATAAGCTTTTAAAATAAAGTTCCTTAAATATGAAGATTTATTATACTCGTTATTTTTAAAATAAGTATAAACTCAAGATTATTAAACTGAAACTAATAGTATACTCAAATATTACATTAAATTTCTAAATCAAAGTATAAAATTTAATATCTTCATAATTAATTTTACGAACTTGGTTAGAAACGAATATTCAAATCATGGAAAAACATTTATTGGTTTAATGCAAAAATTCAAATAGTAAATAAATCAATAAATATACTATTAGTACTTTGAAATCTAGTAAATATTCCAAATTATACTTCCAAAATAGAGATTCACATTTATTTTTCCAAGTACATTACTATAAATTAACTTCGCAAATCAAATTTTTTCCATTTATACAATATCTTTAAATTATACATTCAAAGAAACTTATATAAATTTTACTTGAAATATTCATTTGAAAGCTTCATTTGCAAATCAACCATCTTTAATACTTTAATAATTTCAAAATAAATTCATTTGTAGAATTCCTTGCTTCATGTATAAATACCATTTAAATATTTAAATAACATCTTTATAAATATATGTGAACTATTTGAAAATAATTATTTACAACATTACTTATGTTTACAAAGAGGCTATTGAAAACCTTAAATCCATTATTTATAAATTTATTAGTTTTATCTCAAGGTAATTTTCAAACATTATTAATAAATCAATAATCATTTACTTTAAATATGTTTTATTGAATAAATAAGTTCTCAAATATTTACAACACTAATAATTTACTATTAAACCATGGTTTTTTTGGCAAGGCCAGCGGGGTTAACTGTTCTTCTACCAGTTTATTGCAACACAATAAAAATGACTCAAAACAGGCTTTGAATCAGAAAAAGAAAGTATACATGAATAAACAATATTTTAGTCATTTTAAAGTACTTAGAATTGACAAAAATGATAAAAATATCCTTTATATAATACTTTATCAAAATACTTTTATAACTCGATGTCTTAACAGGTTTATCCTCATTCTTGCAGGCTCTGGCCATGCGTTGATCAGGCGCAAGGCTAGAATTCTCCAAGCACTTAGTAGACATATTTCAACACCCAGTGAAAAATACTTAAAAATAGTTACGAGAAGTACCACTCAAAATCCAATGTCAAATGATGATAATACAATAGTAGTGGCCCACTGCTGATCCAGTATTGACGCAATTGGCACAAAATTTTCTAGAAGATTCTTCTACCTTCTGGATTCCAAAAAAATATCGTAGCCAGTTCATAAAACAAGGGAACATCGACCCCTGCTGCAGTGGTATGCTACTGATTCATTGCTTTACGTAATGGATGCACTTCCTTCCCGAAAGATCCATAAACAATAGATCCAAGGATCGAAACCGCCTCCATTAAGTAAACTAAAGAACCATCTACCCTGAAAAAAAGGGGGAATTCATGAGTTTATGTCCAAATAACCATATACATTCAAATCCATTTTTGAATTCACTCAAGTCCATTAGGGTTTATTGGTTGAATCCATTCCTAGATTCTCCAAGTCCATTTTGGTTGAAGCATATCATACTATACTTCTTCGCAGAGGGTACTTCTTGATATATCTTACTTCAAAATATAACATACCATATATAGCACCCTTTCAAAATCACAACTTTAAATATCACACTTTTATAAATTCCATTATATATAAGATTTCATTTTCAGACAAAGTACTTCCAAAACCAATAATCTCGAATATATCAAATCATTCTTATATAAATTCCGTTATATAAGATTTATCTCGTCAGACCGAATACCTTCCAAAATCAACTATTTCAAAATCACTTGTACTTATACAAAGTCCATCTTATACAAGAATCAAAATTTTCAAAATCAATTTCGCTGTATGGAAAGCCTTAAGAGATTCGATATTTTTCTTTATAAAAGGTTATGAATTTAGAATAGTTTTGTATATAAATTTTTTTGTGAAATAGTTTTGTATGTAAAATAGTTTTGTAACATAATTGAAAATAAAATATTTTGTAAAATAGTTGTGCAAGTAAAATAGTTTTATAAATAAAATAGAACAAATATTTTCTATAAGAAAAATAAAAGAAAATAGTTTCTGAAAAATGTTTTAAATTAATAGTAGTTTTGCATACAAGAAAAATTCCAATTTAAATTAGAAAGGTATTCAACCCAACAACTTTCAATTTTAGCGCCAAAGTGTATCAATAATATTAGAACATAAGATGTACGTATGTCATCATTTCGCTAAATTACATTCGATCACTCGCTCGATCACACAAATTCATATTTCGAACTAGTATTGTCCTTTCAACTTCCCTAATGCGGACTTCGATATGGTTTCTTGACTAGAAACCATCATTCTTCTTGCATAGCCATATACTGTGATAGAAAATTCTAGAATCAAACCAAAATCCATATCAAATATTCTCCATGAAGAATCGATTGAAAAATCCTAATGTGAAATGGTGTAATTCACCTCGAACTTATGTACTAAAATCTAGATCAAATTAATTATGCGAATAAAATAATATATGCAAAACTTACGTATTTGTTACAATTTGATTCATCCTAGTTACATTTCAATTAAATTCCTTTTTTAATCTCATTGATTAAGACAAATTTCACTTCATACTTTAATATTTGTTTCATAGAATTTCTCCATTTAATGTTAAATATTAATATATTCATTCTAATAGTATTGCTTATATTTATCTTCAATTTAAATTACATTCATTTCTCATGTAATATTTCTCATTTAATACTACATTTATTTGCAAATCATTTCATAAGGAATTTTCTTAAGTTCATAACCAATTTATAAAAGCTTAAATTCTTTTATGAACATTATTCGGGCCTAAAGTTATCACAACTTTAATTATAACTATTTATTGCAACTTCCATTTATTTCACAAACAATTCTACAAGGCATGACTTTATTTATATTCATTTCATTTTTAGTTCAACTTTACCTTTCAATTTATTTATGACACATTACATAAATGTTAACTAAGTTCACAATTTCAATTTCTAAATATTATTACATTACATGTTAATAATGTATACAATAATTCTACACAACTATAATAAATTAACCTTGTTTCACTAGCTTTCAAATTAAGGTTATCAAATTCAACTGCACAATTCAACACAATTATTAAGTTTCAACTCATATATTAATTCAGAAGTTTTGAATATCCAAATATTCCATTTTATTTCAATAGTTGAAACTACCAATCAACAAACAATAAGTTTCACAACAAAACATTTCAACTCCATAAATAGATATCCAAATTATTCATTTTATTCTCTTTAATACACCACTATTAGTCTATTGTTTAGTCTACTAATTCAATCAACAATAATTAGCCAATGCTTATAAACTGACAAAAACTCAACTAATCAACAATAAATGATAATAACTAAATATTACCATTTCATAAATCAAACACATTACAAATAACTATATCAATTATAAAAATCTATCCCTTTATATACATCGTACCATATAATATTAGGACAAATACTTTCATTTCAAAACTTATATAAAATATTTTTTTTATAACATTAACAAATACACGCTCTCGTATACACTCAGACAACTCATTCTAGGGTATTACTACCCTATCTCTAATGAGTTAACCCCAAAAGGCTAAGGTATATCTAAACCAAAGCTCTGATACCAAATGTAACAACCCACTTTTTTGGACGATTTAAATCGACAATAAACCACACATGTCTAATTCAAACAATTCAAAAGTGAGGATTGTTAATGAGGTAAGAAAATAATAGAAAAGGAGGAAAAACAAAACACAGAATCTCGCAGCGAAATGACAAAAATATAATAATCAAATAAACAGTTCATGAAGCTGTTTTACAAATTTCATTTGATTGTACTTTTACAATTCAATTCAGAGTTATACATACATCAAAAAATGCAGTGGAACACAATAAGCAGTGGAATAATAATAATAAATAGCAACAATATACTGAATCTTCATCTTCGTCCTCCAGAAAATAAAATGGTCTTCAATACACTGAAAAAGCTCAGATTAACCCGAGCATAATGAAAACCAATACTCGAGTCAGAACTAAAAATTCCTATGTAAGTCAAATCAATCTCAAATAAAAATACGAGTGCAATGGCTTCAGAGACGTTATGAGGTTTTTCATCTCCTATCAAGTGTACAACGAGAGTGCAGTAAACATCATTAAAAACTTAAACTTTTTAAATTAATTTCGAAGTTTAAATTAAAAACTTAAACTTTTTAAATAATTCAGTTTAAATAAATAATCCAAATTCAAGAAATTGTATGGGTATACATCATTAAAACCCATAATTTAAATGTCTTAATTATACAATTCTAAAATGATTCAGAGGACCTCTTAGATGATGTCAATAATATATAAGGTAATAACAGGGACATATTAAAATAAATAAATAACCATACATCCAACATATCAATCAATAAGCACCCATCTCAAACAACGTCCAAATCAACCAATATATTTCAACATATAATAGTTATCAATATCAGGTTTAACTATCAACTAAATTCCAATATAAAATTAAATGTCATTTCAGATTCAATATCAATTCAAATGTCAACTTAATCAACAAACAACAATAAAAAGATTATATATCACATAATATATTTTATTTAACTTGCAATGGAATTTTTAGTATTGCGTAAGTGGGTTGAATCACTCTCTATTTTGCTTTCCTTTTTCTAGCTAGATTTGGATCTGTAACTACTTTCCCATTTCGTTTTGTTTCCTTGCTATCTTAATCTTATTTTATAGAAAGTTTTGGAGAGAAGATTATATATATCTAGATTTAAAGGAAAAGACATGGAAAGAAGAGAAGGTTTGAAAAAGAAAAAGAAATTAAAGGAAGAAGAATTAAAAAGAAGAAAAGGAAGCTTTGAAAAAGAAAAAGAGGATTTGAAGAATAAGAAGAACAAAAGGAAAAAAAAGTTTTGGAAAAAAGAAGAGAGAGGAGATTTGAAGAAGAAGCATGAAAAAAAGGAAGGAGGAAGGTGAAGAGAGACAAAAAAAAGAAGTTATAGAAGATGAGATTTAAAAAAATGAAATGAAGATACAAGAATGAAGATTGGAACTAGTGAAAAGCTAATAAAGCTAAATATAAACAAAATAGGAATTAAAATAAAGTAAAAATATGAACGACCCTAAAAAAAGGGTAGGTATTTAAAGAAGTGAAGGAAAGAATTAAAAATATGAAAAGTAGGTAACATTCATGAAATGAAAAGGCTTTAGACAATGTAAATGGAAATGAGTAATGGAACAAATGAGGAAATAATGGAAAAAAGCATGTCAATTATTGATTAGAAAGGGAATGAATGGACCAACTCTACTCTATAAACAAACTTTTGGAATTCAAATTTCAAAACATTTGTCCACTCAGTTAATTTTGTTATCCTCAAACATACAAAATTTGGCATTCGTTAAAGATTTAATTACCACAACATATCTAAATTTGACCACACTAATTGACTTAACGGGGTCCGCCGCTACGTAAAATAAAATATGAACCATGATTTAAAAATTCAAATTTAAAAACAATATTTTTCTCGACACGTAATTAGGAACTGAAATATTTAATTTATTTTAAATTTCATGGTTAGCAATAAAATCACTTCCGTGCAATCTATGCTTGCTATTTAACTACCGTAAAATGTTGTTTGAAAAATTCAATTTTCTCCTTTTACAACGTTATATTTATATTCAAAATGGAAATATTCACTTTATTTTCCTCGAACGTTCTTTTATTTCCTTAAAACGCTTATTCGTTACTTGCCATTCATAATTGTAAACATTCTTATATTCTAAAATGATCAACTTATACAATATTAAATCCATTCTTATATTTCCAAATAATGTACATTCCAAATGAAAATATTCTTACATTAAGTTTATTAATTACACTTTGTTTCTTTTTTTTCTTCTTCAATTGAATAAATTTATTTATAATTAATTTAAATCTTCCACTTCAAAACAGACCCTAATTGATGAAATCAATTAAATAAATACATGAATATTGTAATCCTTGTTTATAATCATGCAAACACATTTATAAAACTACAGTATCCAAACAAGCATTAATCATTTAACTCATCATTAAAACTGACCTTTATTATTCCAATTCTTGTTATTAAATTATATTCTAATACGCGTTAGAACCTTCCACTTCATTGCCTCATTGTAGTTTGTTGATTTAGAATTTTATTTATGGTCCAAAGTTATGTTCTAGTAACATAGTTAACATTTTTTTTACATTTCATTATGTTAATATACTCTAATTTCCATCCTTTATTTGTATTAACTACTATAATTCCATTTTATTGAATTTTGGTCAATTTCACACATTAATTATAATTAAAGTCTTAATTAATTCATTTACCTTGGTTTTGTTCTCTTATTAAATCGATTATTACCTTATATACATAGTCAACATTATTATATCTTCCATTACATCAATATTTTACCATTTCATCTTACCTATCATTTACGTAACCTTTTATTTTATTGATTGTAATAAATTTACTTATTACAATTTCCTGTTCTAATAAATTTGAGTAAACTAATTTCCATCCTTTTATTCAAATCAAAGGTCAAACTATGATAAAAATTTACATTAGTTACATTGTATAGAATTAACCTTATTGCCATTATTAATTAAACCTATATTAACTGCACTAATTAAGGGAATCAATTACCATTTATTTCTAATTAAATTTAATAGACCAAATAAATAGGTAATGTATATAATAAGGCTTTGCACCGAAGGTCCCTATTTTCGATGTTGTTGTAAGAAAAGTCCTCATGATAATAAGTATGTAAATTAAGTCCTTATTTTTTGTAAATCAGAAAGCGCAAACTATCTTGCGCTTTTTTTTATAGAAGTGCAAGTTAACTTGCGCTTTTCAAAAATTTAATTTTTTTTGAAAATTTCAAAATTTTTAAAAAAATTTCAAAATAAAAAACGCAAACTAGCTTACGCTTTTCTAATAAAAGTTGCAAATTAGCTTGCATTTTCTGTCAGAAAAGTGCAAAGCACCTTACGTTTTCTATTTTTCAAAAAATAGGGACTAAATTTACATACTTATATATACAGGGACTTTTCTTATAACAACATCAAAAATAGGGACCTGTAACTCGTTTCTTGGTATATAATACACCGTTAGCCTTTAATTACATTTATAAGTTTATTACTTACAAACAAAAATTACCATTTCTTTCATAACACCAATCTTATTCAATTCCCATTAACAATATATTATTTCATTAATGAATTCAATATTTACATTTTTTTTCTTTTGTTCACTTTATAACCAAGTATAACCTTACACTATTTCAATTAGTTGGAATTCCATTCAAATTGTTAATAATTAGCTTTAATTAACATTGTTGCATTTGATTTTAGTATTATTCCAGTTATAAATATTAAATTTTAATTTCTTCCAACATTTAATTACAAAAATCTTATTAAATTTACAATTTTTAATTGTCGAAAATTATGGGTCGTTACAACACGAGGCTATACCCACTATAGGATTCTACAGGATCGCTGTACCAGGCTGGTGGTAACGCAAAGCAGCTACTACCACCCACCTCGAACAACACTCCCATAATCAAATCGTGGGTGGCCACTAAATCAATCCCAAAGTAACAAATATGGTATCGAAGAAGCGTGTCCGATAGGAGGAGCGACCTTACTTGGCCGAGTGATGGCTCCTGATGTTAGTCATATCAAGCTGACCCAGGGGGTCAAGGCTACGTTCATACCTCATAAAGAAACGTTCGCCAAACCATCCTACTTCATTCTGGATTCTCCACCACGTGTACAGTTGTTAAAGTGGTTTCGAAAATGGTAGGGAGTATAACAATATCCGATGCCGATCTCCTTAACAACCAAACACTTAAAATTTTCACACCGTGGTCACTTCATAAAACATTTATAATAATAATCCAGAAAATAGTTTATACATTCATATCAAGATATCCATATAATTTTTCCAAAAGTGTTAATGTATTCATGAAAACCGAGGAAGATATCTGTCAATCAACGTCGAAAATAATTTACAAATCTCACCTAAACCATTTATAAACTATTAATATGCTTTGGAACCGTTTATAAGCTATTCATAAAATTCTAAACAGTTTACAACTCTTTCCCTTTCATAAACCCATTATAAATTCTTTGTAAAATCTTATTAAAACCATTATAAACTCATTTAGAAAGCTACTGAAAAAGCCCTTTACAAAATTCTTTATATTTCCTTTTATAAAACTATTATAAAATCTTTTATAAAAAACCTTCGTAAAATCTGTTATAAAATCTCTTACAAAACTTATGTAAATTCCATAAAACCTTTTACAAAGTTCTAAAATCTTTTATCTGTTAAAGTTATTATAGAAGTCTATACTTATCATCCTTAAATCAAAACTATATTTATTATAATTAATTAAACCTATATTTATTAAAAAAATTAAAAATATATTTATTAAAAAACTATATTAAATAAAACTATACTTTTAAATTAAATTTAAATTATATTAAATTAAAACTATATTTATTATTTTAAATCAAATTTAAAAATCTTTTAAAACTATATTAAATATTTTATTTAACTAAATTTTAAACTACTTAAAATATATTTGTTTGCACAAAAAATGGGCAAACACCTCCAAGTCGTATGATGTAGTTGATTATACGTTGTTCTTAGTGATTTGGGTGATTTATGCAAATATATAAAAAGCAGGGGCTAAATTGTAAAAGACACACTGATTTATAGTGGTTCGGCTAGAACGTGCCTACGTCCACTTTATATGTTATTCTCCTCTTCTATTCAGATTACAAGTACAAAGCTTTGATTACAAGTAACTGAAAGTTGTTTGAAAGTTCTATCCGTGCTTGAGCTCTCAAACTTGTCCGCCATTGTTGTACCCCTACCCCTCTATTTATAGAGTGAGGCTGGGGGTAGGGGTCTTGGAAGTATATAACTGCTGGTAGGCCTGGGCTGAAGCAATCTGGCCTGGCAGTGTTGGTCCGGTATGCCTTGGCTCGGTGAAGGTTGGTCCGGTGGTAGGTGAAGTATAGTGGCTTTTCTCCATCTGGTTCGGTAGCATGTCGGTCCGGTTGTATGTTGGTCCAGTGGTGGCTTGGAGAGTGTGTTGGTTCGGTAGGCATGTCGGTCCGATTGTATGTTGGTCCGGTGGTGGCTTGGAGAGTGTGTTGGTTCGGTAGGCATGGGAGATAGGTTGGTTCGGCAGGGATATGGAGAGTGAGTTGGTTCGGTGTTTGGATCGGTAGTAGGTGGAACTATTAGTGGTATAGGACCGGTTGAAAACACACCCAACACTTGCCCCCCAAAGTAGGGCAGGTGCATGCAGATGGCATACTTTGTTTTAACTTGGATGTTTCCCTCCGGCCATACGTGCTGAATCAACCGGTCCGGTCCTCCTGCCTTCGTCTATAAGTAGGGGTGTTAGGCCTTCGTTATTCCTTTATCGTTTTGAGATAGCCGAATCAATCGAGCACCGGATTAACCCAGTGCCGAATCAACCAAGTACCGAATCGATCAAATACCAAATCAACCAAGTGTCGGACCAAGTGAGTTTTCTTCTGCCGAATGAATTCTTAAGGTTGAATTTCTTTGTTTTACCGAATGAACATAAGGTTTTCAATGCCGAATGGACTTAATTCCGAATGAATCGTGAAAACATTTAGCACCGAATGAACCTGATAACGAATGAACTTGAAAAATTTTCAGTACCGAATGAGTTTATGTTTTGAACTACAAGTAAAACTCCAGATAGCATACACTTGCTTGTTTTACATTTCTACATCCTTCGTTCTAACAACATGCTTTTTTGTGTTGTAGATAATGTCTCGCAAAGTGGAAACTCGATCAGAAAAGAGAAAATCTACGGACGGAAGAGAGTCTCCTGTGGTGCCCCCAGCCCAGCCAGGACCGGGACGATAGGGACCCACCCCGAGGTCACTAGTGGACGGATATGGTCCTCATGAGCTTCTGAACTCTCCTCCTGATTGCTTTCCGAGTTCTCTCAGAGAGAAGCAGCTTGATGTTATCTCCCGTTCCTTTGGGATTGATAGAGTGCGCATGCTGCTTCCAGAGAAGGGAGTCATGCCATATAATCCCCCTGAAGGATACTTTGCTTATAGTAGGTACCACTACATGTGTGGGGCCATTCCTCCAATCAATGCCTGGATAGTTAGCTTCGTTACTTATTTGAAGGTGGCCCCCTTCCAGCTCCAGCCCAACTCCTACGCTATCTTGGTGTGTCTATTCGTGATTTCCCAGAGAAAGTACGAGCGCCCCCCTTCTAACTAGGAAATTCGATATCTATATAACTTGAGGAGTTACAAGAAGGGGTCTCCATACATCAGCTTGGAATCGTCCATGTCCTTCAAGCCGGTCCTGGAATTATATTCAAAGTTCGCCATGTTCAAGAAGGAATGGTTCTTCGTCCGGGATGACACCGTTCCGATCCACCGCTTCACCTCTGGTTGTAAGTTGAAGCTTATTTATAATTTCCGTTCTGACTGAGATGCTTCTTCTTATGTGTTTTTATTTCTTGATAGCAACAGGTGGCTTTGCGGTCGTGGAGAATGATCACCTGGTTCAGATGGCCGCGGAGATAGAGGCCATTTCGGGAAGGGATAGGTCAGCTTCTTACTTAATCAGGAATGCCACCCTCCTGGAACACAACTTAATCCTACCACATCAGTCTGTGGTCAAGCAGAGGGATACGGCTGAGGAAAGAGCTGCCAAAGCCAAAGGAGGGGCCACGACAAAGAGTAGCAAGAGGAGGCCCTTCTCGATACCTCCAGTCGTCGGGGGGAAGAAGCTTAAGAAGTCTGATGGACCCTCTCCCAGCACGTGTCCAGATGTTCCGGAGGAGGAAAGTGGAGAGGAGGAAAGAGGCGAGGAGAGAGCGGAGGTGATGGAGAAGGTGACGGTGGTAATGGTGGCGAAGGGCAGAGTGGTAGTGGCGTTGGTGCCTTGACTTCTGGGCAAGCGGGTGAGATTCAAGAGTGGACGGATGATGCTTTCCGTCAAGCCTTTGAGGGGTTGGAGGAAGGGCCGGCCTTGGTGGAGAAATCGAAGAAGTCTGATAAGGCCGGGACTGGTGCCAGTCTATCTTTTGAGAGTATTTCAGCTAAGGCAACTCCGGCGGTTGAAGGTGAATTTTTAACTCCATTTTTAACTTCATATGTTTCTTGAATTATAGTCTCATGCACGCTTGTAACACTTGGTTTTTATTTCAGGAACGAGTAAGGCGGCCAAGACATCAGACATTCGGCACCGCCTCGAGCAATTCAAACTCTTCAAAGCTTCTACTAAACCAAAGCCTTCGACTGACCGTTCCAGGGGCGTAGTCGGCTACCATCCTCTTCTCGGAGTTATTGAAGAGGATATCCAAAAGAGAAAGAGGAGGCGTTCCATGTTCGAACCTTCACTGGGACCTCAGCCCCCAACCCATCCTATTCATGACATCACGGAGGAAGATACTGAGTCCATACCTTCTCTGCATCCATCAGAGAATCCTTCCGTTACTCATATTAATCGTCCCGGCTTGGCTCGTAACCCATTTGCGAGTCATCCAGATCTGGACCCGAGTTCTCATGATATTTCTTTCGATGAGATTTCCGGTGAGCACCTCTTGCCCCGCAATCCTATGGTAAGGGTGCTTGACGAGGCTAAGTCTTTGGATCTCGACTTGTTGACCACTCGGATTGTGACTATGGGGGACGAGGCCAAGGCAAACATCGATCGGGTGGCTGAAGATACCAAGAAGTTGATGGAGCATCACGCCCGACTGGTTAAGGCTGGAGAGGAAATCGGAAGTCCTAACATTCGGCTGCGGCTAATGGTTTCCGATCAGACCAAACAGCTTGCCGATCAGGCCATTCAAATCTCCCCAGCATGAGGCGGCCTCCAGACGGCTAAAGAAAACTATGGAGGAGGCTAGCAGAGCCGAGCTGCGAAAGATGGAGGCCACCTACAAGTAACGATCGATATGGCCATTGCCACGGTGGATGAGGTTCGAAGAGCGTATCTTGAGCAGATAGAGGAGTTATTTGGGAGGCTTGAGGCCGCAGAGCTTGCTCAAGCCAAGATGAAGGAGGAGATGGAGGCGATGCGGAAATCCCTTCAGGCTGACTGCTCGAGATACCGATTGGGGAGAGATGCTGCCGTCGCAAGGCTCTCGGCTTCCGAGGCCCGGATGAGGGAGTTTGAGGAGAACGAGGGGATGATGGATGAGATTCTCCAGGACATGTACTTCCGTACTTGGAAGCAGGGCAACCAGTCCTGGATGGACGACTATCCTCGGGTCATGGCTAGGATATATCTTCGGGCTTTAGAGGAGGCCAAGGCTGAGGCGGAGAAGGAGGGTGGTGTAGTTTTCAGGATGGATGTGGTCACGGTCCAGTTTACTAAGGAGGAGAAAGTGGCAGTGAAGGAAGGCATGCGGCTGCTCACCGCCGAGGAAGTGGGTGTGCAGTTGGGGGATGATGATCAGGGAGCAGATGCTGGTAAGTCTTCCCTCTCAATCTTTTCTTAACCTGATTGCGTATCACTTACCTAATGGATTCTTCTTTTGAATCGGACAGGTGGGACCTCTGGTCAGCATGTTGGGGACTCTGATCCAGCGGTCAAGTAGGTCCCGGAGGGCTAGCAGGAAAGAGGCGGAGCCCTACAGCAGTTGACTACTATTTTGGTTTACTTAGCATTCCTGAATATACTAGTCCAAAACATTAATGTACTTTCAGGTTGTAATTATGTAATTTTGTCATTGTAGCGAATGATTTCATTTTCATATAATGTTATAACATAAGATGATTCTGTCATATTTGAATGCTGTCGTTATTTTGACGTGTTGCATAAGAAATATAGCTGTGTATATGCATGTGCTTTAATCGTGTTTGATGCTAAGCTCTTGCTTAAAGTATAATTTCATGTCTTGCAATGTTAGGGTGACGGGTGAATAAACTATGGCTACATGTTTATGTACAAGAAAAGAAAGTACTGCCTTTCATGTTTTAGTTGTAGACGGTAGCTTTGAATGTCTTGTGTGACTGAGGATGGAATGCAGCTGAGTGACCTGTTATCCAGTTGTGAGTTCTCATTTCCACTAGCGAGTGTCTCCCATTTTGTGTCATGTACTTTAGTGATCGTTATAGGGGATAGAAGGAAAGTTTTATAAATAAAATGGAAATATAAGAAATAGTAAAACTTTCAATCACGGAAGGCCTTCGATGTGCTTAAGTTCGTGGAAAACGGATTTTGTAGTCACTTTCCCTAGCTGTGGGTCTTGGAGACATTCGTCACCCATCTTACGCCTCCACGGGGAGTTTTCTTTTTTACCACAGCCGTACCTAAGACACACCGGAGCCGAGATCGCGCACAGTAACTACCCGGTCCATTTTGGCCCGTAGTCGTGGGTATTATTCGATTTACTGTGGCCGACTAGCGTGGGTGCTGATCGTCAACTGTGAACTGCCCCTGGCTGGCCACACCTTATGTTGGGGCTTATAATCGGTTCACAGTCGCCGGCGAGCCGAACGCCGTAATGAGCTGCCTCGGCTATAGTCGGCCTTCTCGGTGGCTTATGATCGGCTCATTACAGTTGGCTTTGAGGGCCGTCGCGAGCAATGAGTTAACCCGCAGCAGAGGGATGCTGGAGCAAAAGTGTCTCATTGACGATGGCATAGATTCGTATAGTACATGTTAGGTCTTGTCCAGGTGAGGTTGTGCTGTGAAGTGTCCAGAATGGAAATGTCGTTATACAGGATTTTGTTCAACAGAAAAGGATAAAGCTTAACAAGCAGCTAAGATATAAAGGAACAAGTTAAAAAAGAGACAAGATTTTTAGGGTGGTTTGGCACGAAAATGCCTACGTTCACTGATTCTCTTTATCAATTCACTTCATATGGGCACTACAAGTTAAGAAAAGTATCGTCGAAAGTGTTGGGTATTCCATGCCCTCTGGAACCCCTCTCTGTCCACTGTTGACAAAATATAAGCTCCGTTGTGGAGATCTTTATGAATTACATAGGGTCCGTCCCAGATTGGATCTAGCGCTCCGGGGCGCGGAAAGATCCGTTTGAGGACAAGATCTCCTTCTTGTAAGCTACGGGTTTGACTTTGGAGTTGTATTGTGCTGCCACTTTTTGCTTGTGAGCTGCGGCTTTGAGTGCTGCATCGTTTCTTCTCTCTTCAATTAGATCCAAAGACATATGGAGGAGTTCTTCGTTCTCTTCTGGGTTGTAGTGGATCCTACGATGGGAGGGCACTACAGTTTCAACTGGGAGCATGGCCTCCGATCCGTATGCCAAAGAGAAAGGAGTATATCCTGTTGATGTTCTGTAAGATGTGCGGTAGCCCCAAAGTGCCGTAGGAAGTTCATCCACCCAAGCGCCTTTTGACTTTTCAAGTTACTTCTTGATTAGAGTTTTGAGAATTTTGTTGACAGCTTCGACCTGTCCGTTTGCCTGGGGATAAGCTACAGATGAGAAGCTTTTGTGAATTCCATGCTCTCGGCACCAGTCGGTGAATTCCTCGCTGTCAAATTGAAGTCCATTGTCCGATATGATTTTGAGTGGAACCCCATACCTGCATAAAACATTTTTGATCAAGAAGTTAATAACTTTTGCCGAAGATATTTTATTTAGAGGTTCCGCTTCCACCCATTTGGTGAAATAGTCAACTGCCACTATGGCATATTTGGCTCCGCCTCGGCCCATTGGCAGTTCGCCAATCAAGTCAATTCCCCATATTGCGAAGGGCCAAGGGCTGGTCATCTGAGTAATCTCATTGGTTGGTAATCGAGGGATTTTAGCAAATTTCTGGCATCTGTCGCATTTTTTGACGAAGTCCAAGGCGTATTTGTTTAAGGTGGGCCAGAAATATCCATATCGGAGTATCTTCTTTGCCAGAGTCTGCCCTCCAGTGTGGTCTCCGCAACTTCCTTGATGGATGTTGGATATGATTTCCTTGGCTTCCCTTCCGGCGACACAACTTAATAAGGGGTTAGAGAAGCTGCGCCGATAGAGGATGCCTTCTTGTATCGAGTAGCTGGAAGCACTCCTCAAGATTTTCTTGACTTCGCTACGCTCGTTAGGTAGTGTGCCATCTTGCAAGTATTTCCGGATAGGAGTCATCCAAGTTTCTTCTTCGATTGCAGCTATCAGATCCTCTTGTTCGAAACTTGGGGCTAGTTGTTTTGAGATGGCTACTGTTCCAGAAATGGTGTTGTTCTTCATGCCAGCTTGCTTTGCCAGTTCGTCAGCTTCTCGGTTCTCCTCTCGAGGAACGTGTTTAATTAAATAGTGATCCAATTGATTGAGCAGCAGCTTGGTCTTCTTTAAATATGCTGTAAGTCGTTCTCCTCGAGTCTGGAATTCTCCCAGTATTTGATTTACAATAAGTTGAGAATCGCTATGGAGACATAAAGAACTGACTCCAATTTCTAAGGCAAGTTCCAGTCCTGCTATTACTGCTTCATATTCTGCATCGTTGTTGGTGGCAGCGAATTCCAACCTTACGGCATAGTGCAGCTTCCTTCCCCTGGGGGTGATTATCACAATACCTGCCCCCGAGCCCTGTTCGTTCGATGCTCCATCTACAAAGAGATTCCACTTGATATCTTTTGCTATTTCAGAATGATCCTTACCTCCGTTGGTAGTGAATTCGGCAATGAAATCGGCCATGGCTTGTCCTTTGATGGCGGTGCGAGGATGGTAGGTGATATCATACTGACTTAGTTCAATGCACCACTTAAGTAGTCGCCCAGAAGTGTCGGCGCGATGGAGTACCTGCCTTAGCGGTTGACCGGTTAAAACTCTGATGGAATGAGATTGGAAATAGTGTCGCAGTTTCCGTGACGTGATTAGCAAACAGTATGCTAGCTTTTCAAGTTTAGGGTATCTGGCTTCTGCCCCCGTAAATCTTTTGCTTACAAAGTATACAGGCCGCTGTGCGTGGTCGTCTTCTCTCACCAAAGCGGCGCTTAAAGCATGGGACGATACAACAAGGTATAGGTATAGTTCCTCGCCTTCCTTTGGAGTTGAGAGTACTGGTGGTTTCTGGAGGTGTTCGTTTAAGTTAAGGAAGGCTGTCGAGCATTCGTCAGTCCATTCGAACTTTCCTTTGTCTTTCTTCAGAGCTTCAAGAAAGGGATGCATTTGTCGGCCGCTTTAGAGATGAACCTGCTTAGGGCAGCCACCTTCCCATTTAGGCTTTGCATCTCTCTTCGCGTGGATGGTATCTTGATATCTTGCAAAGCCCGGACTTATTCGGGGTTTGCTTCAATCCCCCTGGCATGGACAATGAATCCCAAGAACTTTCCCGACGATACTCCAAAGGAGCACTTTAGAGGATTCAGCTTCATTCCATATTGGCGAAGTACTTGAAACATCTCATCCAGGTGGTTTATATGATCGTTGTCTTTCCTCGATTTTACCAGCATGTCATCCACATAGACTTCCATAGTTCGTCCTATTAATTCCGCAAACATCTTGCTAACGAGGCGCTGATAAGTAGCTCCGGCGTTTTTAAGTCCAAAAGGCATTACTTTGTAGCAGTACAATCCCCGGTCAGTGATGAAACTAGTGTGGTCTTGATCGGGGGCGTGCATAGGGATCTGGTTATATCCTGAGTATGCGTCCATAAAGGATAAGAGTTCGTGTCCGACTGTGCTATCCACGAGCTGATCGATTCGGGGAAGTGGGAAGCAGTCCTTCGGGCAAGCGTCATTTAAGTTGGAGAAGTCGATGCATGTTCGCCACTTCCCGTTAGCCTTCATTACCAGTACCGGGTTGGCGATCCATTTTGGGTAGATGGCTTCTCGTATGAAGTCATTAGCAAGTAGGTTCTTTACTTCTTCCTCGAGGGCTGCTGATCTTTCTACCCCCATGCTCCTCTCTCTGCTTTACTGGCACCTTGGTGGGATCGATGTTCAGTGCATGGCATGCTACGTCTGAGGAGATTCCTGTCACGTCGGCGTGCGTCCATGCAAATACATCCATGTTGTGGCGAAGAAAATCGACGAGTTGATCCTTCAACTTCGCTCTTAACTGAGACCCAACTCTTAGTAGTTTTCTTGGGTCGTTTTTATCTACAGGTATAAATTCCATAGCCTCTGTAGGCTCGGTGGTGGCCTCCTCCTCTTTATCCCTGGGGTCTAATTCGTTGAAAGGATCGCTGGTATATCGAAGAGGAGGGGGTTTCTTTAATTGCTAAGCTTCCAAGTTTTTCTTGCAGAGAGAAGTCTCTGCATCCTTCCCGTTATCCTTCCTGCGGTTATTGCGAAGTTCAGTCACATAGCAATCTCGAGCGGCGTCTTGATCACCCTCTATTTCCCCTACTTCGTTATCTGTTGGGAATTTCATTTTCAGGCACCATGGGGCTAGGACAATTTGGAAGTCAGACAAGGCTGGTCTCCCCAAAAAGGCGTTGTAGGCCGAGTAGCTTTCTATTAGCACAATTGTTTGTTTTCGCACAACGGAGCGGGGATGACTTCTTATTTCGACAAAGAGGTCTAGTTGCCCGAGGGGCATTTTCGCATCTCCGGTGAAACCATGTAACGGTTTGCTGCAGGGAGACACATCCTTCATTGACAGCTTCATTTTGTCGAAAGCGTGCTTGAATAAGATATTTACTGAGCTTTCGGTGTCTACTAGGATTCGAAAAATCTTGGCTGGACCGAACCAGGCAGTGATGACCATAGGATCCATGTGAGGGTACTGCCTTCCCTCTAGATCACGCCTACTGAATGTGATATTATCATTCTCTTTCCTTTTCGGGTGGCGCTCTTCTGTAACAGAGTTAACGTAGCCTTCATTGTTTCTAAGTGACTTACCGTATCTCTCTATCTCTGCCCAACTTCCATCGACGATGTGTGGTCCTCCTGATATGGTAAGGACCACTATCCTCTCTTAACTGGAGCAGCTAGTGTTGCGATTTCCTCCACCAACTTCCGGTAGGGGTAGCCCTGGGTTCTCACTGGCAGGAGTTGAAGTCCTGTTCTGACCTTTCACATAGCGCTCCAGTTTCTTCCTTCTGATGTGTTCTTCAATCAAGTCCCGGAGATGATGGCATTCATTGGTGTCATGCCCATGAGATTCGTGGAAGCGGCAGAACTTTCCAGACTTAATTGCATTATCTGATTCCTTCTTATGCGGGAGGCGCTTGTATCTAACTTCGTCTTGGGTGGCCAAGAAGATGTTTTCGATCGTTTCATTTAGAGGAGTGTAAGAGTCAAATCTTGGTCCTAGCCTATATAAGCGCTTTTCTCCCTTCTTGCCCCCAGCACTATCTCTGGAGTCATTTCTTGGAACGTCCCTTGCTACTGCGGATGTGTTGCCATGAGCTGCCTTGGTTTGTTGCCCTGTCTGCCTTTCAATGGCAGCGTCTTCAAGTCTCATATATTTTCCGGCTTCGTGGAAGAAATCGAGCAAGGTAGCTGGCTTCTCTTTCATTAGTCTCCTGGCAAATTTAGTATCCGGGTGTACACCACTGCAGAGGGCCATTAGGATAAGTTTCTCGTCGGCATCTTGGACTGCGGCCGCTGCGGCGTTGAATCGGGTTAGGTATTGTTGCACTGTCTCTCCAGGCTTCTGTTTGATATTAGATAGGGAATAAGCTTCCTTGGGTTGTTCCACATGAATGCGGAACTAGCTGATGAACTTTTCTTTCAACATTTCCCATGAGCTGATGGATCCTTGGGGCAGATGGCAGAACCAGGAGGTAGCTAGATCTGCCAAGAATAGTGGAAAGCTTTTACACAACACTCCTTCTGTAGCTCCGCTCATGAGCATATGCTGTGTGTATCTCTACAAGTGCACAACGGGGTCAGAGGTTCCCTTGTGAGGTTCCATTGTTGGCATTTTCCATTCCCGGGGGGTGATGGCAGTTTCGATATTGCGGGTGAAGGGGCTGGTTATCCTAGCGCCTATCCCCCGATCCCTTTGTTCCCGTTGGACGCACTCTCTGAACAATCGTGCCATCCTTTCATCAGAACTTGGAGCGGATAGAAATGAGTTTGGTTCTTCCCTGCGGGATTGATTCCGTCCAGATGACCTGTAGGGATGGTATCGTCAATCACTTCTAACATTCTCCAACGGCTGCCTCTGGTCTTCTGGGGGCACGCTAGGGTCAGCCGCAGTTGGCCCTTGCCTTGATTTTCCCCTGCTGGGTTCTGTTCTCGGCACTTCCTCGGGTCCAACTTCGGGCGGGACTCCAGCTCGGCCCCGTCCATTGGTGTTTCCGTGGTTAGGTAGCATGACAGGCTCAACTACATCCGATCCCTGCCTGGTACCTCCCCTGTTCGGTTCGGTTCCAAGTGTTTCCTCGGGTCGGAATTCGGGCTGAGTCCGGGCTCGGCTCCTACCATAGCTATTTCGGTTGTTAGCCTCTTCGAAGAAGAAAGACCTTTGTCGTCTCCCAGATCCTCCAGACCGGGACTCACCCATGGTTCAGTGTTGCGGTTGGTTTCTTCAACATCCCTTAAGCGTGACATGAGTTTATCCACCAAGGCTTCTTGTTGAGATGCGAAGCGGTTAGTTACTTCAGCTACAACCCTGTCCAGATCCGCCCTTGTAATTGGTGGTTCCGTAGCAGGGGCCGTCGGATTCGTCTGATTTACATTTTCTGTTGGAACCGGACGATTTCCTTGGTCTCTGATCACTGGGTCTAGGATACTGCCAGTTGCGATGTTCTTTCCTTTGTTAGCATCTTTCTTCCGTCCGGGAGGCATGTCTTCCAAGCAATGAACAATGCTGATAGGAAAAGGGTTAAGTGGGAGAAGCTGAAGTTCCGAGCTCCCTGAGTTCAACTCTCAGTGAAAGCACCAAAAATGTTTGCACAAAAAATGGGCAAACACCTCCAAGTCGTATGATGTAGTTGATTATACGTTGTTCTTAGTGATTTGGGTGATTTATGCAAATATATAAAAAGCAGGGGCTAAATTGTAAAAGACACACAGATTTATAGTGGTTCGGCCAGAACGTGCCTACGTCCACTTTATATGTTACTATCCTCTTCTATTCAGATTACAAGTACAAATCTTTGATTACAAGTAACTGAAAGTTGTTTGAAAGTTCTATCCGTGCTTGAGCTCTCAAACTTGTCGGCCATTGTTGTACCCCTACCCCTCTATTTATAGAGTGAGGCTTGGGGTAGGGGTCTTGGAAGTATATAACTGTTGGTGGGCCTGGACTGAAGCAATCTGGCCTGGCAGTGTTGGTCCGGTACGACTTGGCTCGGTGAAGGTTGGTCCGGTGGTAGGTGAAGTATAGTGGCTTTTCTCCATCTGGTTCGGTAGCTTGTCGGTCCGGTTGTATGTTGGTCCGGTGGTGGCTTGGAGAGTGTGTTGGTTCGGTAGGCATGTCAATCCGGTTGTATGTTGGTCCGGTGGTGGCTTGGAGAGTGTGTTGGTTCGGTAGGCATGGGAGATAGGTTGGTTCAGCAGGGATATGGAGAGTGAGTTGGTTCGGTGTTTGGATCGGTAGTAGGTGGAACTATTAGTGGTATAGGACCGGTTGAAAACACACCCAACAATATTTAAAAAACAAATAAATTATAAGTTGAAAATCATAAGATTTCATTTTTAAATCATATATTAACTTAAAATTTGAAACTTTAAAACATAAGAAATAAATTATGTTCCAA
The DNA here is from genome assembly GCA_030765085.1 of Allium cepa. NCBI lineage: Eukaryota > Viridiplantae > Streptophyta > Magnoliopsida > Asparagales > Amaryllidaceae > Allium > Allium cepa. The sequence goes on along the minus strand of CM060945.1, from coordinate 313,448,328 downwards.
GTATAAATTTTAAATAATATCATTAAATAACATTTAAAAATCAAATTTGTAAATCAAACATACTTTATTATTTAGAAAATAATTTAAAACCGACCAACGGTATCCGTACATAGTTTTCGACCTTATGGTCAAGTGAT